>OY997266.1:230567223-231785386 GCA_963921465.1 Triticum timopheevii
TGCACCATCTTGGGGTGAAAAATCATACCAAGAGTCTTCCATGTCCAGATTGCCGGGAACGGAGCAGCTCGGCAGAGTCTCAGTCAGTGTGATTGAGGCGGCGTGGGAACCCTCATACCTCAGAGGAGCAGTAACAGTGAGCACGCACCTGTACACCAGCCTTGTGTCAGCGTCTGTCATCGTTCTGGGAACGGGGGTACCCAGACTTGCCTACCTGCGGCCTGCGGCCTGGCTCAAGGAGTGGCCTAGTACGACCCATCTTCATCAACACATGCTCAAGACCCTCGCGAGGGGCCAAGACTCGCGGGGCAGACGATAGGAGGCTTCCTCAGGCACGGCCTCGTCAGGCTGGCTCGCGAGGAGGCGGAGAGATCAAGGCGGGATACCTCACGAGGTGCCCGTGATGCAAGCCATGACGACCAAGGCGCAGGCGGGCGCCGGACTGCGCAGAGTCCTTGTTTCCCCTTTCATGCAAAGGGGGCAAGCACAGGCAAGGGTATCAAGCAAAGGCAACCATTTCGGTGCAACAAGACCAAGACCAGCAGGACGGCAGAATGGAGGTCATCGTGGAGCTCAAGCCAACGTCATCGTCAGGGTCTTTTGGCAGGCGAGGACCAACTTTAGTCAGGATAAGTGTTCTAGATGTTCCCCTTCAAAATGGCCAATTGTTGGCGCCCTTCCAGCTCAATATTTGGGAAGAGGCCCGGGGGTTTCGCCTATAAATAGGACTAGACACCCACATGGTAGGCGGAGATCGGATCGGACCCGAACCCAAGACACGGAGAGAGAGAGGCGACTGAACCCCCCTAGGATTTCATCGTCTCGACCAAGAACAGACCCTCGCGAGGCTGTTCTTCCCTTGTACTGTTCCTCATCAGCCCCAGAGGCAATCCACACACCTCAAACTGGAGTAGGGTATTACACCACAATGGTGGCCTGAACCAGTATAAATCTTGAGTCACTAGTGTTGTTCTTCGTGTAGTCTAGATCCTAGCGAGGCGGTGAAACACGGGTAGGCTGAGGGTGTGATCTCCGCATGCACCCCAGTGTTCGAACCTCAAGGGTCTGCCGGAACCCGAAATCCGATATTTGGCGCCCCAGGTAGGGGTGTGCCAGAATCTGCCTTCCGTCGCCTCGTGTTTTCGCCTCCCATCCGATCCATGTCAGACGCACGTCGCGCCCGCGCCGAGCGCCGGGCCGCTCTCGCTACTCGCGTCGCCCAGACGGCCCCCGTTGGCGGGCGCCCCCGTCGTTCCCCGTTGCCTGCCGTCAATGCCGCCACCGGCCCGGCGGGGAACGAACAGCAGGCATCGTCCCTGCATCCATCCGTGCAGCGAGAAGGCCGCACCGCCACTCCGTCGCTGACTTCGGCCGACTCCTCGTCCCACGCCCGTCGCGCTCCCGCGGACGCGCACGCCGCGCTGCTCCTGGCGCGGGAGCTCCTGCACTACCGTCCCATCGACGACGTCTACGATGAGTGGCTCGCCCGCATCACTGAGCTCGTCAGCGCCGCTGGGGGATCCCCTGCACCGTCCCTCTCGTTGCACTACGCACCGCCCTGCGCGGGCGACGAAGCTCCGTGGGCGCCTCAGCCGCCTCCACCTCAAGAAGGCTCCTTGGCTCCAAGGCGCATGGCCCCTGGGCGGAACCCACTCTGTCCGGCGCCAGCACAGCAAGAGAAGAGTTGCCAAGAGATCCCTCGTCCTAAAGAAGCCGCCCGTGTGCTCCCCACACCGACTTGGCACGAGCACGCACCTGCTCCGGCGCATCAAGACCCTGCGCTGCACCTCGCCGCACCGCATAGAGACCCGCAAGATCAAGCTCTCTGTCACCAAAGGGCTCTCGCGGCCACTGCTGGCTGCCGTGCCTTCTCCGCCGAGCTGCGCAGCGTGGCCTGGCCAGGCAAGTTCAAGCCAGACCTGCTCCCGCGCTATGATGGCACGGCTGACCCTGCTGAGTTCCTCCAGCTCTACGAGATGGGCATCGAAGCCGCCAAAGGAGACGAGAAGGTCATGGCGAACTGGTTCCCCATGGCGCTCAAGGATGGTGCCCGGACTTGGCTCCTGAACCTGGCTCCTGGCACGATATCCTCCTGGGACGAGATGCGCACCTGATTCATCGCCAACTTCCAAGGCACCCGCGACCAGCCCCCGGCCATGAGCGACTTGCGCTGCATCAAGCAACAGCCGGGGGAGACCCTGCAGAAGTTCATCTAGCGCTTCAACAGTGCTCGCCTTAAGATCCCCAAGGTGTCTGAGGAGGCTATCATCTCAGCCTTCTCCGATGGCGTGCGTGACTTCAAGATGAAGGAGGAGCTCACGATCCATGAAGACTTGTGCACCTCCCTGGAGCTGTTCAATCTGGTGACCAAGTGCGCAAGGGCTGAGGAAGGGCGCCTCTCCCTCCTCGAGCTGCCAGCTGCTGACCCAGAAGAGAAGAAGCCCAAGACCAAGGACGTGAAGCGCAAGGGGGCTGCCGTGCTTGCAGCAGAGCCAGACACCAAGCGAGGCAGGGATCAGCCTGAGTCATCCAAGGGCAGCCGGTACTGTGTGTACCACGACCTCCACACCCACAACACCAACAAATGCCAAGAGCTCAGAGCCGTGCGAGACGTGTGTGCCGGGTGACGTCCTGAGCGCAGCGACAGGGGCTATGGCCGAGGAGGAGGAAGAGGTGGAGGACGATGGGAAGACTAGCCCTCGCCAAGGGTGGCGCGACCAACCTCGCGAGGACCGTTGGCAGGACCAGCCTCGTGAGGGAGGTTGGAGGGACCCGCCTCGTGAGGGGGGTTGGAGAGATTAGCCTTGCAAGGATCGCCCACAAGGCAATGCGGGCCTCCCTCCTCTGCCACCATAGCGAAGGAGGAATGAAGAACATCACCAGGACGAGGGGGCGGGAGGCTTCCAGGAGCTGCGCGCAATCGCTTGCATCTTGGGCGGCGCACAAGCCCCGGCCTCTCAGCGTATCTTCAAGCAGTTCGCCCGCGAAGTGAATGCAGTCCTCCCCAAGCTTGAGGCCACACGCCCTCTCAGGTGGTCATCGTCCGCTATCACGTTCAGCTCAGCGGATCAACTCAAATGCGCGGCCACACCAGGAGTCCTCCCGATGCTTTGCTCCCCGATCATCAGCAATGTACAGGTCACCAGGACCCTCATCGATGGTGGAGCAGGGCTCAATGTCCTATCCGCTGAGACGTTCAACAGTCTCCAAGTGCCATACAATCAGCTGCAGCCGACCAAGCCCTTCTCAGGAGTCACCGATGGTTCCATGGTTCCGATCGGGCAGGTCCGCCTTCCTGTCACCTTCGGGAAGCGCGACCACTACCGCACAGAGCTCATTGACTTCGATGTCGCTCACATCCGCCTGCCGTAAAACGCCATCCTCAGGTACCCAGCCCTGGCCAAGTTCAGGGCCGTGACCCATCACGGCTACAATGTCCTCAAGATGCCAGGAAGCGGCGGAGTCATCATCGTGCCTTGTGAAGAGAGAGACGCTGTGTGTTCCCTGGAACGTGCCTTCCAAGCCGCATCAATTGAAGACCCAGATCACCGGAGTGGGAGGCCTCCCGAGGCTGCCCCTAAGAAGAAGAAGACATCGCCTGGCCCGACCCCTCGGGAGGCAAGCCCCTCAGGGCCCGCGCCCGTTCAGGGGGCACCTCCTTCTGTCGCACAGGAAGGCATGCCTGGCGCCCTGCTCGAGCAGGGCTCGGGGGCTCCCTTCTAGAGGGCCATTGACTTTGCTAGGATTACGAGGGAGGCGCTCGGGCACCACTTGGAGGCATGCTTCAACGCACGTTTCCCTCAGAAGGAAGCAAGGCAAGGAGGACCAAACCCTCAGGAGTTCATCAATGAGATCATTCAGGACCTGCAGGAGTCAAGATGGTTGAGTGGCAGCCGCCGCTTGCCCGCCGTAGCTCCCCATCCAGGCGAGGATGGTAGGCTGCGCGTCTGCATCAACATACCAGGACTCAACCGGGTCGCCTCTCAGGAGCGCCTCTGGCCCTCACGCATGGGGCGCTGCGAAGGCCCACCTCACAACTATGTTCGCATGCCTCACGGCCTGCCGAACGCGGCTGCTGTGCATCAGCGCCTCATGAGGAGCATGTTGGAGGCTCAGGCGGTCAAGCATTCCGCAGTCCTGGCGGAGATGGATATGGTCCGCGAGGAGCCGCCAGCACCTCCGGAGCCTCCCAAGGCCCCTGGGCCTGGGGGCTCGTGAAGATTGTCTCCCGCAGCGCACGCCGTCCGCCACTTCAGCATCCCTCCATCTTCAGCATCATCAGGTGACATCCTTCGAGTTTCATTTTCAGCTGGGAGCGCCCCCCCTAGGGCTGCATCATTCCCAGGCCGCGTGGGTCCGTCCCTGCGGCGTGTATCCCCTTTAGCTCATGTTTCAGCTTACTTTATCGGGGGCGCCCCTCGGGCTGCATTATCCCCAAGCCACCTGGGCCAGACCCGGTGGCATGTATCCCTCTCGCGTTTATTCAGGTCGCGTGTTTGACCCATTGTGATCGTTGTTTGATTCTTGCCTATGGCACCTTTGTTTCTTCATGTCGGCTGCTTGCACGTTAGAGGGGGGGTACCTGAGCATCGCGACTCATGGGCTCTTACTGGCCCTCCAGCCCTCACCCTCTGGCCTTGTCCACGGCATCGCGACCTGGCATACCAGCGACGGCTGAGCCCCGCTCGAGGGCTGGGACCCGAGGACGTAGAGCACTGACATCTAACCAAATCTTTAGGGACACATCACAAGTAAAGTCCGAGAGCCAGGCACAACCCGCCTTGAGGTAGGGCCCCATGAGTCCCGTGCTGGCTCATGGGTGCCGAGATACACCTCGCCAGGCCCTACCGTGCCCACCACGTGTCAGGGCGGGGCTGTACACGCCCCGGGGGCTCCTCCCGGAGGGGAGCCCCCTCCCACGAACCAATGGAAGCACCATGCTCTGCGCTGGCTGACGACACTGCCGAGGAGCGTCTATGCCCGTACACATATGGAAGCGCTATGCTCCGCGCTGGTGATAAACAACTGAGGGTGGCCCCCGCCTGCATCAACCTCAGGGAGCCCAGAGCTCAATGTCCGGCCTCATCGTAACGCCTCCCCTTGGGAGTGTCGCGCGAGGGGGCTGGGCACGGGGCTACACCTGTGTCACGCCCAGGCGCACGCCACCCAGCCAGGCCCCTCGGGCCTGGTTCGTCGCACGCCTCTCCCCGAGCGGAGCCAAGGTACGAAGGCCGTTTGAACGTCAAGGGGGACTCCTGAGCATCACGACTCAGGAGCCTAACTGGTCACGTAGCCCCTCAACCCTTAGTTCCGAAAGGCTAACGGCGGCTGAGGTATGCACAGGGCTGGGCTCTGCCGACGTAGAACGGTAATCTCACCCACACATTTCACCTCCCTACTTGTTGTTCGTGCGTCAAGGGGGACTCCTGAGCATCGCGACTCAGGAGCCTAACTTGTCACGTAGCCCCTCACTCCTTGGTCCCGTCCTGGTTTCCGGTCGGGGCTAACAGCGGCTGAGGTATGCGCGGGGCCGGGCTCTGCCGACGTAGAACACAAGCACGTAGGAAGGAAAAACGCAAATCTCAAGAAATTCAAAAGCAAATATTATAGCCCATAGAGTACTTTGACAAATGCCAAACACAAAGTTTAAATGCCTCCACGAGGCAGAATGCATGTTGCAGGAATTAAAAGCAGGACGGGAGCCGCGAAGGGATCACTTTTTGGCGGCGCCATCGCTGGTGACGGAGCTGCGCTGGGCGACTTCGCCTCGTGGAGCCTCAAGACCGGCAGCGCCTCGCTTCGACTTGGTGCTGAAGGCCCGGAACTTCGCCAGCCGAGCCTCCGCGCGGCCCTACACGGCCTCAGCAGCGACGGCGGCAAGCTCTCCGCTCAAAGGATCCAGCAGGCTGTCGAGGTCAACGCTGGGGTTGCGGAGGTAGACGTGGGTGAAGACGCGCGTCAGCGCCGCAGAAGAAAGGACACGCGCCTCAGCCTCAGCCGTGGGGCCAAGGCCAAGGGCGACATCTTCAAGGGCGCGGACCAGGAAGGGAAGCAGCTTGGCAGGGCCCTCCTTGGCGCCGGCCAGCGGGCTTTCTAGGCTGCTGTCATAGAGCGACTTCAGTAGGGTGCGAGCCTTCACCTCCAGCTTCGCGAAGGCCACACGGTCCTCAGCCAGGACGCGCGCCTTGCCGTCCAGCTCGATCTTCTTCGCCTCCAACACCTGCTCCAGCGCATTCAGGCGGCTTTGGTGTTCGTCAAGCTCGGCATCCTGGTCCTTGGCGGCAGCCTCGCGAGCCTTCAGGTCTTCTTCCTTCTCCTGCGGACGCGGGCCTCCTTGGCAAGCTGGTCGCGCATGCCTTGCAGTTCGCTCTCTAGCACCTTGTAGCGACCCTAGATGTCCACAACCTCACCCAAAGTGGCATCACAGGCGGCCTTTGCCTCGAGGATGGCCTACTTCTCCTCACCACAAGCTGTCATGGCCTAAGCCAGTGCTGCTCGGACTGAAGCATCAGAGCGGACCCAACCAGAGACCAGCTCCAGGCGCCCGGCCACCAAGTGAGGGTCGGCGCCCAGAAGATCTTTCCGCAGCCGGTCCAGCTCGGTAGCACCACGATCCAGGATAGTAGAAGGAGTCGGAGAGACGGCAGTTGGCGGAGTAGGAGGAGAAGACGATAGCGTGATCACGACACCAGGGGTCAGGACCTTCTACGCTCTGATGACTGCGGCAGTGGCGTCAGGCACGGACGCCTCGGGAGTCGCTTGGGCCACGAGGGCTGAGCTCGCTCCAGCTAGCCCCGCCAGGCCTCGCGAGGATGATCGGGCAGGAGAGGCCCGCGTCTTGTCGTCCCCTTCTCCTGCGGATGGGGGTGCTGCCTTAGACGAAGCCTCAGGAGTCCCCTTCACCTTCTTCACCGCAGGCACCGGCCTAGCCAGAGAATATGGACGTCAAGCCTCAACAACAAAGCAGGAAGCAAAATGAGAGTCGAGCACTTACTCGTCATCGCTCGCGGGCTCAAGCAACCTCTGGCCGAACTTGAAGCCCGAGAGCCGGATGCTGGGATCGACCTCAAGAGGCTCGGTTGCAGGAGGCGCGTCAGTAGATCGCCTGGGAGCCGGAGCAGACCTGCGGGGAACCAGCCCTGTCCTGTCCTTCTTGGGGATCAGAGGCGAGCTCTCGCCACCTCACTCGTCTCCATCCTCGTCGTCATCCGGCATGAGGCGGAGAGTGCGGGACCTGCACTGAGGAAGGGGCGTTCTCGACTCCCCGTCGGTCGCCTCCGAATCGGGCTCCCCGCCCTCCTCCTCCTCCTCTTCTTCCTCCTCTTAACTGGAGTCGCTGGAGGATACATTCACCGTCACAGGGCCGCCGGGTCCTCAGGAACCTCCGCAGGCACAGGCACGCCCTCGTTGAAAGCGGACATGGAGTTCACCACCTGCTCCCAGTCATCCCGAAGGAATAAGGGCATGGGAGCATCCTCCAACCTCGCCACGTTTCCCCCAGCCAAGGATTGGAGGACCGCGGCTAGATCCTCGTCGGCCAGGGCTCCGGGGGTTGAGCCAAAGGCGGCATCGGCCCCCCCAAGCTTCCACAGCGGGAGCGAGTGTTCCCAGAGCGGAGCCACCCTATGCTCCAAGAACTCCTTCAGGAGAGACGCCTCGGTCAGTTTTGCCATCGCCATGTTGTCTGGCCACAGGTCCGCGTCCATCTTCTCCAGCACCGGCCTCACGCGGGGATCGACGAGCTCCGCGCGGGACCAAGCATCAACGGACTTGGGCTGCCCCATGGGCAGAATCAGCCGGGCGTCGATGCGCCCAGCATCCACCATGACCCACTTGCTCCTGAAGCCTTCAGTTCTCTTCCTAGGCTTCGAGATGGCACTAGAGCTGCCGTGCGCGACAAAGCTCGCGCACATGGTGATGGAGCCGCGGGAGACCCGGAGGTAGAAGTAATGGTGCAGCAAGGCCACCGAAGGCCTCGCCCCGACATGAGCCTTGCAGTAGCAGGCGAAAATCGCCAGGAGAAGAACGGAGTTGGGATGGAGGTGCAGGGCTTGTAGATTGTAATGGTGAAGAACATAAAGGGAGGACTCAGAAAAAGGGGGCACCAGACCGGCGGCAATGGCGCTCAAGAAGAGCGGGTAGAAGATGCTTCCTCTGCCCTCAGGAAGGGTGGAGCCGACCTTGAGTGCGGCCGCCCCGTCGAGGCCTTGCGCCGCCATCATCTGGCGCGTACGAGCAAGATTCTTCTCCGACACATTCGGAGGATCCAAGGCAGGTGAGTACCATGCTCCGGCTGGGGTCTGGCGAGGCGCCATGCCTTGCTAGGATGCGGAGTTGGAGTGGATCTGGGGATTTCGGAAGCAAGAAGGACAGGAGCAAGAAAGGGGATCTTGGTAGTACCGCTCCCTTATCAATTTGTGCAGTTGCCGAGGTGTTGCAGTGGAGCCAGGACGCCCACGTCCAATCAACCGCCACGCGGCGCCCAAGGCCGCAGGCTATTGGGGCCCGCGGTGCTTCGCACTTGCCTCTTCGCTTCTCTGCTAAGCCAAATCCAGGCGCGCCTTGGGCCCGGGGGCTACTGTCGGCGTTCTGGGAACGGGGGTACCCAGACTTGCCTGCCTGCGGCCTGTGGTGTGGCTCAAGGAGTGGCCCAGTACGGCCCATCTTCATCAACACATGCTCAAGACCCTCGCGAGGGGCCAAGCCTCGCGGGGCAGACGACAGGAGGCTTCCTCAGGCACGACCTCGTCAGGCTGGCTCGCGAGGAGGCGGAGAGATCAAGGCGGGGTACCTCACGAGGTGCCCGTGATGCAAGCCATGACGACTAAGGCGCAGGTGGGCCCCAGGCGGGCGCCGGCCTGCGCAGAGTCCTTGTTTCCCCTTTGGTGCAAAGGGGGCAAGCGTAGGCAAGGGTATCAAGCAAAGGCAACCATTTCGGTGCAACAAGACTGTCGGATTTCGGGTTTAGGCATATCCTTGAGGTCCGAACACTGGGGTGCGCACGGAGATTTCGCCCTCTACCTACCTGCTCCTTGCCGACTCGCTAGGATCTAAACTACGAAAGGAACAACACAAGAGACACAAGGTTTATACTGGTACAGGCCACCATTGCGGTGTAATACCCTACTCCAGTGTGTGGTGTGATGGATTGCCTCTTGGGCTGATGATGGACAATACAAGGAGGAACAGCCTCGCGAGGGTCTGTTCTTGGCTGGTGCGATGAACTACTAGGGGGAGTTCAGTCGCTCTCTCTACTGGTTTCTTGGTGAGGATCTTGTCTCTTTCTACCTTGTGGTGGCTAGTCCTATTTATAGGCAAAGGCCCTGGGCCTCTTCCCAAATATTGATCAGGAAGAGCGCCAACAATTGGCCATTTTGAAGGGGAACATCGGGTACACTTATCCTGACTAAAGTTGGTCATCGCCTGTCAAAGGCTCTGGTGGTGACGCCTGCTTGGGCTCCACAATGACTTCCTTCCTGCCGTTGGGCTGGTCTTGGTCTTGTTGCACCAAAATGGATGCCTTTGCCTGATGCTCTCGCCTGCGCTTGCTCCCTTTGAAACGAGGACACTGCGCGGGCTGGCGCCCGACTGGCACCCTTGGTCGTCATGGCTTGCGTCATGGGCACCTCGTGAGGTACCCCGCCTTGAAATCTCCGCCTCCTCATGAGCCAGCCTAATGAGGCCGTGCCTGAGGAAGCTCCTTGTCTTCCGCCCCGCGAGGCTTGGCCCCTCGCGAGGGTCTTGAGCTTGTGTTGATGAAGATGGGCTGTGCTGGGCCTCCCTTTGAGCCACGCCGCAGGCCGCATGCAGGCAAGTCTGGGGACCCCCGTTCCCAGAACGCCGACAGTAGCCCCCGGGCCCAAGGCGCGCCCGGACTTGGCCGAGCAGAGAGGCCAAAGGGCAAGTGCGAAGCGTCGCGGGCCCTAACAGCCTGCGGCCTTGGGCGCCGCGTGGCGGTTGATTAGGCACGGGCGCCTCCATTCCCCCACGACGCCTCGGCAACTGCATGAATTTACAAGTCCCTGCATGCAAAGCGGGTCATGATTACCTGCGATCATGGTCGTCGACGGTTGGCCTCCTCTGGCTATAAGTACGGTGCGGTGCGTGCCCTTCCAGTCTATCTCTTCTTGCTTCTCCTTCTTCCCGGTCCTTGCCTCGTCTTGCTGCAATGGCTCCGATCCGCCGGTTCTCTGCGGCAGAGAAAGGAAAGGCTCCCCGAGAGGGTCCTGACCCGCTTCCGCCGAAGAAACGGCTAGCCCTCTGCCATCGGGGTGAGGGTGCCCATCAGGAAGTGTTGAGGCCCTGGTGCGAACAACCACCACCAGGGTTCCCGCTTCCCTTGTATGCCCACATCGAGGGCTCTGAAGGAGTCGATGCCGAACGCCATGGGCGGCGCCACCGCCGGCGCGAGCGGGTCACAAAGGTGTGCGTCTTTCCCCCTGGAGTCCACGCCGAGGGCTCCTCTCGAGAGTTCGTGCTTCACGCTGCCATGCCTCCTCAGTCTTGGATTCGCCTTCCTCCTTTCTTCGCCTCCGTCATCCTGCAAGGGGAACTCCTGGGGCTCTGGCTGCAACACGCCGGCTGCAGCACCCTCACTACCGGGGCAGAGGTCGTGGTCGTTGCCCCCGGCGAGGTCTTCATGACTCGAGGCTGGGGAGAGATCGCCCGGGCCTGCAGGACAAGGGGCGCCCTCGCGATCCACCTGGTGTACGACGGTGCTTCAGTGATGTTCTTCAAGGTCTTCGATGCAGAGGGTCGCCGGCTGGAGTGCTGCCCGGGAGAGGTGGTCGGGACCCCGCTATGGCGAGGTCAAGGCCAGCTAACCGCTCCCTTAGCAGCTCCTCGGGCGGTGAAGGCACCGGAGGACTCAGTGACTCCGCCGAGCTCTTCGCGACTCCGGAGACGAGCGACGACAGCTACGGGCCCCCGAGCCTACGCCGCTCCCGGAGCAGGGCGGGTTCGTCAGGCCGTCGCCGCCTCTGATCTTGATGGGGTTGGCGCTGGTGCCGGACGGCCCACTGTTGATGATGGCGTCTTTTGCAGGGGCGCGTGTAGTTAGCGTCCTTTAGGATCTGTTCCCTGCGAGGAATCAAAAACGCGCCCCATGGGGGCTTGTAAGATGCCTGCGGGCCTATCTGTTAATATAATCCTTGCCATGGAATAGCGCGAGTTGCTCATTCCGTCTTAGCTCAGTTCTTCCTTTCGAACCTCGCGAGGGCTTGATGCTCTGCACCGACAGGTCCCAGTCCCAAGGCGGCTTCAGCCGTCGCTGGTATGCCAGGTCGCGATGCCGTGGTCAAGGCCAGGAGGTGAGCGGCCCGAGGTCCGGTAAGAGCCCCTGAGTCGCGATGCTCAGGAGGTCCCCCTTAGCTCTCAAGAAGCCATCATTCGGTGAGAAAGGAGAGCAACATTGCTAACACGGGATTGCATTAGGTGCGGGGACGGTGCCATGGTAGCTGGGGCTTCCGGGTGGTGACTTATCTCAAGAGTCAGGGACCGCTCCCTGGTGTGTCGCCGGGTCCATGCATCGGCAGGCGAGGGGTTGCTTGGAGAGGTCCTCGCGTGCCTCTCCCCTCTCACCTTCGCTCCCCTTTCTGCTCTACGTCCTCGGGTCCCGGCCCTCGAGCGAGTCTCAGCCGTTGCTAGTATGCCAGGTCGCGATGCCGTGGTCAAGGCTAGAGGGTGAGGGCTGGAGAGCTGGTAGGAGCCCTGAGTCGTGATGCTCAGGTACCCCCCCCCCTTTAACATGCAAGTGGTTTGCGCGGACGAGAATGAAGAAGACACCATGAGGGCCTCGCCTGACGCTGCTCTTTGAAGAGATCCTGCTGGCTCATCACAGAAAGAATGAGAGTTCGCCGTGGCAATCGACGGTCAGCCGTTGGTTGCTCTGGAGAGGTGGTGAGGCACTGAGGGCTCGACGAGGTGGCGCTATGCGGGGCTGCCACGACCAGAGCTCAGCCATTCAGGTTTGTCAGCGTTGCAGGGACGGACCCATGCACAAGTGTCGTGCCGTTTGGGAGCAGCTCCATCAGTTGGTGTCAGTCGAGCGGGCAACTAGGTCAAGCATAATCGCGGAGGACTGAATTCATTCAAATAGATGCTGGGAAGGCGGACATCGCTGGGTCTGGCCCGAGCGACTTGGGGATGATGCAGCCCGAGGGGCGCTCCAAACAAAGTAGGCTAGGAACATGAAATAAAAGGGATACACGCCACAGGGACAGACCCACGCGGCCTGGGAATAATGCAGCCCTGGGGGGCGCTCCCAGCTAGAAATGAAACTTGAAAGATGTCACCTGATAGTGTTGACAATGGAGGGGTGTTGAAGTAGCAGGCGTAGCGGGCTGCGGGAGCCGATCTTCACGAGCCCCCAGGCCCAGGATCCTCGGAAGGCTCCGGGGGCGCCGGTGGCTCCTCGCGAACCTTCTCCATCTCTGCCAGGACTGCAGAATGCCTGGCCTCCTGAGCCTCCAGGATGCTCCTCATGAGGCACTGGTACGTGGCAGCCGCGTTCGGCAAGCCGTAAGGCATGCGAACGTAGCTGTGGGGTGGACCTTCGCAGCACCCCACTTGCGAGGGCCAGAGGCGCTCCTGAGAGGCGGCTCGGTTGAGCCCTGGTATGTCGATGCAGACGCGCAGCCCACCATCCTCGCCTGGATGGGGGGCCACAACGGGTAAGCGGCGGCTGCCTCTCATGACTCTTGACTCCTGTAGCTCCTGAATGGCCTTGCTGACGAACTCCTGAGCGTTTGGCCCTCCGTGCCTTGCTCCTTCTTGGGGGAAACATGCTTCGAAGCACGCCTCCAAGTGGTGCCCTAACGCCTCCCTCATGACCCTGGCGAGGTCGGTGGTCCTCCAGGGGAGAGCCCCCGAGCCCTGCCTGAGGAGGGCGCCGGGCGCGCTTCCCTATGTGATGGAAGGAGGTTCCCCCTGGGCAGGCGCGGGCCCTGAGGGGCCTACCTCCTGAGGGGCCGGGCCGGACGATGTCTTCTTCTTAGGGGTGGTCTCGGGAAGCCTCCTGCTTCCGCGATCCGGGTCTTCCAGTGATGCGGCCTGAAAGGCTCGTTCCAGGGAGCACACCGCGTCTTTCTCTTCACAAGGCACCGTGATGACTCCACCACTTCCTGGCATCTTGAGGACGTTGTAGCCATGGTGGGTTACGGCCATGAACTTGGCCAGCGCTGGGTACCCGAGGATGGTGTTGTATGGCAGGCGAATGTGGGCGACGTCGAAGTCGATGAGCTCGGTGCGGTAGTTCTCGCGCGCCCCGAAGGTGACAGGGAGGTGGACCTGCCCAATCGGGACCGTGGAACCGTCGGTGACTCCGGAGAAAGGCTTGGTTGGCTGAAGCTGATTGTAGGGCACTTGGAGATTGTTGAATGTTTCCATGGACAGGACGTTGAGCCCTGCCCCGCCATCGATGAGGGTCCTGGTGACTAGCACGTTGCTGATGATTGGGGAACAAAGCATTGGGAGGACTCCGGCTATGGCCGCGCACTTGAGCTGATCAGCTGAGCTGAACATGATGGTGCACGCCGACCACCTGAGAGGGCGCGTGGCCTCGAGCTTGGAGGGGACTGCATTTACTTCACGGGCGAACTGCTTGAAGATGTGTTGAGAGGCTGGGGCTTGAGCTCCGCCCAGGATGCAGGCGATCGCACGTGGCTCCTGGAAGCCCCCAGCCCCCTCGTCCTGATGGCGGTCCTCATTTCTCCTTGGCTGTAGCGGCAGTGGAGGGAGGCCTGCGTTGCCCTGCGGGCGATCCTCGCGAGGCTGATCCCTCCAGTCTCCCTCGCGAGGCGGGTCTTGCCAGCGATCCTCGCGAGGTTGGTCGCGCCACCCTTGGCGAGGGCCGCGGCCTTCCCAACGTCCTGCGTTCCTTCCTCCTCCTCGATCGTAACCCCGGTCGCTGCGGTCGGGAGGTCGGCCAATCCTTCCTTCACACACGGCTCGGAGCTCTTGGCATTCATTGGTGTTGCGGGTGTGGAGGTCGTGGTACATGCAGTACCGACTACCCTTGGAAGGTTCAGGCTGATCTCTGCCCTGCTTGGTGTCTGGTTCTGCCACGAGCACGGCATCCCCCTTGCGCTTCACATCCTTGGCCTTGGGTTTCTTCTCTTCTGGGTCTGCGACAGGCAGCTCGAGGAGGGAGAGACGCCCTTCCTCAGCCCTGGCGCACTTGGTCGCCAAGTTGAACAGCTCCAAGGAAGTGCACAGGTCTTCATGCATTGCCAGCTCCTCCTTCATCTTGACGTCGCGCACGCCGTCGGAGAAGGCTGAGATGATGGCCTCCTCGGTCACCTTGGGAATCTTGAGGCGTGCGTTGTTGAAGCGCTGGATGTACTTCTGCAGGGTTTCCCCTGGTTTCTGCTTGATTCGGCGCATGTCGCTCATGGCGGGTGGCCGGTCGCGAGTACCCTGGAAGTTGGCGATGAAGCGGGTGCGCATCTCGTCCCAGGAGGAGATCGTGCCTGGAGCCAGGTTCAGGAGCCAGGTGCGGGCCCCGTCCTTGAGCGCCATGGGAAACCAGTTTGCCATGACCTTCTCGTCTCCGTTAGCAGCTTCGATGCCCAGCTCGTAGAGCTGGAGGAACTCTGCGGGGTCAGCCGTACCGTCGTGGAGAGGAGGCAGGTCTGGCTTGAACTTGCCGGGCCACGCGACGCTGCGCAGCTCGATGGTGAAGGCGCGGCAGCCTGCTGTGGTCACGGGAGGCCTTGGGTGACGAAGAGCTTGGTCCTGTGGGTCCCCATGTGCTGCAGCTGGGAGCAGCACGGGGTCTTGACGTGATGGAGCAGGAACGTGGTCGTGACGAGCCGGAGCGGGGAGCGCTCGGGCAGCTTCTCGCGTGCGAGGGACTTCTTGGCAGCTTTGCTCTTGCCGTACTGGCGCCTGACGGAGCGGGTTCCGCCCAGGGGCCACGCGCCTTGGGGCCAGGGCGCCTTCTTGAGGGGGAGGCGGCTGAGGTGCCCCTGGAGCTTCGTCGCCCGCGCAGGGCGGGGTGCGGTGCAGCGGGACGGACGGCGCAGGAGAGCCCCCTGAGGCACGGACGAGCTCGACGACGCGGTCGAGCCATTCTTCGTAGATGTCGTCGATGGGATGGTAGCGCAGGAGCTCGTTTGCCGCGATGAGCGCAGCTCGAGCCTCCATGGGCGCGCGGAATGCGCGAGACAAAGAACCAGCTAGGGTGAGCGAGGGGGTAGCAGTGCGGCCGTCTTGCCTCACGGAGGGATGCTGGGACGATGCTTGCTGCTCGTTCCCCGCCGGGCCAGTGGCGGCATTGACGGCAGGTCACGGGGAACGACGAGGGAGCCCGCTGACGGGAGCCGTCTGGGCGACACGGGAAGCGAGGGCGGCTCCGTGCTCGGCGCGGGCCCGACGAGCGTCAGACATGGATGCGATGGTCGGAGAAGAACAGGGCAACGGAAGACGAATTCCGGTGCACCCCTACCTGGCGCGCCAAATGTCGGATTTCGGGTTCAGGCAGACCCTTGAGGTTCGAACACTGGGGTGCACGCGGAGATTTCGCCCTCTACCTACCTGCTCCTCGCCGACTCGCTAGGATCTAAACAACGAAATGAACAACACAAGAGACACAAGGTTTATACTGGTTCAGGCCACCATTGCGGTGTAATACCCTACTCCAGTGTGTGGTGTGATGGATTGCCTCTTGGGCTGATGATGGACAATACAAGGAGGAATAGCCTCGCGAGGGTCTGTTCTTGGCTGGTGCGATGAACTACTAGGGGGAGATCAGTCGCTCTCTCTACTGGTTTCTTGGCGAGGATCTTGTCTCTTTCTACCTTGTGGTGGCTAGTCCTATTTATAGGCAAAGGCCCTGGGCCTCTTCCCAAATATTGAGCGGGAAGGGCGCCAACAATTGGCCATTTTGAAGGGGAACATTGGGTACACTTATCCTGACTAAAGTTGGTCCTCGCCTGTCAAAGCCTCTGGTGGTGACGCCTGCTTGGGGTCCACAATGACTTCCTTCCTGCCGTTGGGCTGGGCTTGGTCTTGTTGCACCGAAACGGATGCCTTTGCTTGATGCTCTCGCCTGTGCTTGCTCCCTTTGCACCAAAGAGGAAAGGAGGACACTGCGCGGGCTGGCGCCCGACTGGCGCCCTTGGTCGTCATGGCTTGCGTCATGGGCACCTCGTGAGGTACCCCGCCTTGAACTCTCCGCCTCCTCGTGAGCCAGCCTGATGAGGCCGTGCCTGAGGAAGCTCCTTGTCGTCCGCCCCGCGAGGCTTGGCCCCTCGCGAGGGTCTTGAGCTTGTGTTGATGAATATGGGCCGTGCTGGGCCCCCCTTTGAGCCACGCCGCAGGCCGCAGGCAGGCAAGTCTGGGGACCCCCATTCCCAGAACGCTGACAAAGACCAAGACCAGCAGGACGGCAGAACGGAGGTCATCGTGGAGCCCAAGCCAACGTCATCGTCACGGTCTTTTGGCAGGCGAGGGCCAACTTTAGTCAGGATAAGTGTACTAGATGTTCCCCTTCATAATGGCCAATTGTTGGCGCCCTTCCCGCTCAATATTTGGGAAGAAGCCCGGGGCCTTCGCCTATAAATAGGACTAGCCACCCACAGGGTAGGGAGAGATCGGATCGGACCCGAACCCAAGACACACACAGAGAGAGAGAGAGGCGACTAAACCCCCCTAGCAGTTCATCATCTCAACCAAGAACAGACCCTCGCGAGGCTGTTCTTCCCCTGTACTGTTGCTCATCAGCCCCAGAGGCAATCCACACACCTCAAACTGGAGTAGGGTATTACACCACAATGGTGGCCTGAACCAGTATAAATCTTGAGTCACTAGTGTTGTTCTTCGTGTAGTCTAGATCCTAGCGAGGCGGTGAAACACGGGTAGGCTGAGGGTGTGATCACCGCGCGCACCCCAGTGTTCGAACCTCAAGGGTCTGCCGGAACCCGAAATCCGACAGCGTCAGCGGCGTCGCCCCTGACACAAACTACAGAGATGGGGCGGTGGCCTACGTGGGCCTTGCCGGTGCCCACGGCCAAGAGGAAGACGCTGTCATCCTCCTCCGCGACTAGCAGGCGGCGGTGATCCTCCAGCGACTCCGGCACGGCGAATGGGTAGCATGTCTCGTACTTGATGTTCACCGCTGTGAGCCAGTAGTGATCGACAAACGGTGCCGTGAGGTGATGCACGAGGCTCGCTGGCGAGCCCTCATGTCACGCCCAAGATGCGACCCTATCCTAAAGGAACTCGAAGGTCCCACCAAGGATAGAAGCGCATCTTGAAGACACTTTTGCAAGGTGGATATCATTACATCAACATTACATAATAGATGGGGATACATACATAAGGCATACCATGCCACACGAGTACAACGTCGTCATACATAAGAGCAACATCCGACTATGGATGAAACACAAATAGAAATTCAAACGACATCCACCCTGCTAGCCCAGGCTGCCGACCTGGAACCTATCCCCTGATTGAAGAAGAAGCAGAAGAAGAACTCCAAACAAGCAAACATCGCTCTCGCGTCAAGATCATCGCATAACCTATACCTGCAACTGTTGTTGTAGTAATCTGTGAGCCACGAGGACTCAGCAATCCCATTACCATGGGTATCAAGACTAGCAAAACTGAATGGGAAAGGAAGGGGTAAAGTGGTGAGGTTGCAGCAGGGACTAAGCATATATGGTGGCTAACATACACAAAAGAGAGCGAGAAGAGAACAAGCGGAACAGTCGTCAACTAGTAATGGTCAAGAGGTGATCCTAAACTCCTACTTACGTCAAACATAACCCAAAGACCGTGTTCACTTCCTGGACTCCACCGAGAAGAGACCATCACGGCTACACACGCGGTTGATGCGTTTTAATTTGGATCTGGTGTCAAGTTATCTACAGCCGGACATTAACAAATTCCCATCTGCCACATAATCGCGGGCACGGCTCTCGAAAGTTTAAACCCTGCAGGGGTGTCCCAACTTAGCCCATGATAAGCTCTCGCGATCAACGAAGGATATTCCTTCTCCCAGGAAGACCCGATCAGTCTCGGAATCCCGGTTTACAAGACATTTTGACAATGGTAAAACAAGACCAGCAAGACCGCCCGATGCGCCGACATCTCGATAGGAGCTGCACATATCTCGTTCTCAGGGCAACACCGGATAAGCTAAGCGTACAGGTACCGACGTAACCCAAGTTGCCAAGGGATGGTCCCGCACGGTGCTCTAGTTTGGACCAACACTTAGACAAGCATTGGCCCGGGGGGCTATAATAAAGATGACCCTTGGGTTAATTACTCCCAAGGGAAAAGTAGGTGGTGGTGAGGCAAATGGTAAAACCAAGGTTAGGCCTTGCTGGAGGAGTTTTATTCAAAGCGAACTGTCAGGGGGGTCCCATAAATCACCCGACCGCGTAAGGAACGCAAAATCCAGGAACATAATACCGGTATGACGGAAACTAGGGCGGCAAGAGTGGAACAAAACACCAGGCATAATGCCGAGCCTTCCACCCTTTACCAAGTATATAGATGCATTAATTAAATAAGAGATATTGTGATATCCCAACATAACCCTGTCCACCATGGAGCAATCTTCAACTTCACCTGCAACTAACAACGCTATAAGAGGGGCTAAGCAAAGCGGTAACATAGCCAAACAACGGTTTGCTAGGAATGGTGTCAAAGGTTAGAGGTCCACGGCAATTTGGGAGGCTTGAAGAGCAAATGATAGGTAGCGCAGCAAAGCGATAGAACGAAGCAACTAGCATAGCAATGATAGTAGTGAGATCCAGGGTAGCGGTCATCTTGCCTGAAATCCCGCTAGGAAGAAGAACGAGTCCATGAAGAAGATGAAGCCACGAAGACGAACCAAGCGTAGACGAACGAATCCTCACGATCGCAACGAAACGGGAACTATCGAGAAGAAACACACAACATGGTAAACACACCACACATGGACAAGGCATGATGCATGGCAAAGCTACATGAAGCTACTCATGGCAAGAGATGATGCAAACAAGAACAACACATCAAGGCAAGTTTAAATGAGGCCGAAAACAACATATAACAATTCCGGTAAGTCCTCATATGCATATTTCGAAATTGGTCCAGATCTGAACAAACCTTATGTTCAAGTTGTTAAACAGCAAGTTAAAGAGCACCAAGAGGGTCTACACGAAATTCTAGTCAAGTTACATATAAAGTTCATTAGATTCGGAGCTACGGCCTAGAAGATATGAGCAAAACAAGTTAAGCATGGCATTGATGCAAAATGCACCCAAACATCAAGCAAACACACCAAAACAAGGATGCAACATGGTAATATGAAACTACATGCAAAATCAAGCAAGTTTCATATAGAGCACACTCAAAACGGAGCAACGGTTCAACACATGCATTCTATACAAGTTATAGTAACAATCTGTCCATAACAGCAACTAGGCATATTACAAGCATCAAAACAACAAGCTACAGCATCTCAACATAATAACAAAAGGCATGGGCATGAAGTAATGGTAAATCATGTCAAGACATGAACACTGAGCTATCTCTAGAAATCACTAGAACATGCTCAAACACACATGGGAAGATTGCAAATTATAACAGTTTCAGCCTTGGCAGGAATAACATCAGGTTGCAATGTTTAGAGTTATCAAATGACATGTTATAGGAACTTAACATGGTAAACAAAGGCATGGAATGATACTACTAAATGCATAGAACAAAAGTCCCTTACTGACCATGAGCCAAAAAGGCATAGAAAATATGATGACACCCATGTAAACATGGCAAGTTATATTACAGATTCATACATGGCAGGAACAACAATAAGTAGGCATGTTGGTGAGCTTGAACCACTCACCACAGAGCAATACATGGCATGGAAAGGCAACCACCAGTAAGAAGACATGTTTATGAAGCTAATCATGGCAAGAACAAGTTCATAGGATGCATGGATCACTAGAAAAGCACATGGCCAAAACTGAACTTCATCTTAACAGGTTGATAGCAACATTATTTAGCAAGTTTGGAGCAAGTTTACAACATGTTACAGCAGGCTATAATTGCAACCAGGGGCATGAATGGATAGAGCATGACATGTATAACAATTCATCCTTAGTAAACATCACCAGATTATGCACGAAATGACTTGTAGCAGCAGGTTTACATAGCAACAAAATATAACAGAATCAGTCAGGAAAACAGCAACAGCAAGTACCCTACTTAGCAAGCTTGATGCACTCATTACAGGACTCACAAAAATACATGGATAGCACCTCTGGAAAGATGGCATAGCATAGATCAAAACACATGTAGACATCAACCTCATAGGATGCACACATCAAACATGGCAAAAATGACAAAAGTGCATGTTCTGATAAGAATCTGAAACTAACATTATGAAGCACTCTTCCAACAGCATTTCGGCCATCAAGATGACCTCAAATGAAAATGATGCAGTGAGATTAAATGATGTACTCGTCGAGATGAACAATTCGGTATGCTACACGCCCAAAACGGAGCCACGGGTGCAAAGTTGTGGTGCGACGAACATGCAACAAAATTACTGACAGAAAAGGACTGGATTTCGGGGGAGAAGTCAACCTTCTCAGATCTGGATCCGGCTCGGCGCGTGGATCGAGGCAGCGCCGGAGCCTCGCCGGAGATGCTGGAGATGGGCTCAGGGAGGCGCTCGGGGAAGTCCGGCGGGGCGAGGCTGGCCGGAGGTCGGCGCGGCGACGGCGGAGGCGGGGCCAGGGTGCGGGCGACGCGATGCGTGGCGGCGGGGCGGCCGGACGGCGAGGTGGAGGTGCACGGCGGCGGGGCGGCGCGGCCGGGCGCGGGGGCCAGGCGCGGGCCCGGCGGGCCGGCGGCGCAGGGGCGGCGGACGCACCACGTGGCGGCTGCCGGTTCGTCCGGGGCGGCGGGCGGACGTGTCCGGCCTGAATCGGACACGTCCGGCGGCGGGGAGAGGAGCGGGGCTAGGGTTAGGGGTGAATTGATCCGGAATTTCGGAGGGGGAGGTGTTTTTATAGGTAGAAGGAGCTAGGAGTGTCCAAATGAGGTGTAGTTTTCACCCACACTATCGTGATCCGACGACGGAGAGCATGGAAGTGACTTAGATGGGTTAATGGGCTGATTTGGAGGGGTGTTGGGCTGCAACTCAAAAGAGGCCTTTGCGGTTACCCGGTTAACCGTTGGAGTATCAAACGACCTCCAAAAGGCACGAAACTTGACAGGCGGTCTACCGGTGCTATACCAAGGCCGCTTGGCAAACCTCGGGCCATTCCGAGAAAGTTTAACACCCTCTCACAACGAGAGACAAAAGGGGACGCCGGGAAACATAGGAGTGCCGGATTGCAAAACGGACAACGAGAAAAATGCTCGGATGCATGAGGCGAACACGTATGCAAAATGAGATGCACATGATGACATGATAAAATGCAACACGCAAGCAAACGACATGGCAACGACGGCGAATAACTGGCAGACACCTGGCGCATCGAATCCGGGGCGTTACACCTCAAACGGTGGTGTGCACTCATAGAGTAGCAGGGCACGTGCATGCATCTGGAACTATGCCCCGCCAACGAGTGCTTGTCGGATTTCGGGTTCCGCAAACCCTTGATAGGTTCGAACTTTGGGGTGCGTGGGGAGATCTCAACCTACCCAGCCTGCCTACTCGCGATCCTCTAGGCCTAGCGCGTCGAGCTCAAAGGGACAGAGAGACAGTGCAGTTTATCTTGGTTCGGGCCACCTGGCGGTGTAATACCTTACTCCAGCATTTTGATGGATTGCCTCGAAGGGCTGAGGATGAACTATTATAGTGGATGAACTGCCCTCAGGAGGTGAGGTGTTCTTGAGCTCAAGAGAGCTGGTGAGGAGGTCGGGTGAGAATGCATCTAATCTGTTCGTCCTCCTCTATGATGGTGGCTATGTCCTATTTATAGTGGCCTTGGTACTCTTCCCAAATGTTGGCGGGAAGGGATCCCACAACAACCAGATTTGAAGGGGGATAGGAAGTACATCCTATCCTGACTAAAGTGCTCTTCGCCTACGAAAAGCCTCTGGTCGTGACGCTGCGGTGGGCTCGGCGATGATCTCTGTCCTGCCATCCTGGCGGTCTTCGTCTTGTTGCGTCAGAATTGAAACCTTTGGCTAATTTCTTGGGACTCCACACCTGCTACTTGCCTCCTTAGCACCAAAGAGGAAATTGGTACTCTGCACCCGCTAGCGCCTGCCTGGCCTTGGTTGTCATGGCTCACGTTAGCTGAGCCTCGTGTGGTGCACCTTGCATAAAACTCTCCGCCCCTCCGTAGCCTGCCTGAGGGGGCCGATCCCCTTGGAGGTCTTGGCGGCATCCGCCTCGTGAGGCTTGGCCCCTCGAAAGGGTCTTGAGTTGTGGATGCTGAAGTTGGGCCGTACCAGGCCATCGTTGGAGCCACGCAGTGGGCCGCAGGCAGGCAAGTCTGGGTACCCCCTTATCCAGAACGCCGACAGTAGCCACCGGGCCCAAGGCACGCTCAGACTTGGCTGCTAGGCAAAGCCAAAGGGCAAGTGCGGAGCACCGTGGGCCCTAACCGCCTGCGGCCTTGAACAACGCGTGATGATTGATAGGACATGGGCATCTCCACTTCTCCATGCTGCCTTGATATCCGCCAAGCCTGGCGACTGCCCATTGCTAGAGCAGCTCGCCCTTGTAGATTGTCGTGCTTGGCCTTTGCTTCTTCTCTTCCCAGGCCTGCGACTCCTTGCGCAGATCTGGTGTCACTGCCACTCCCCCTTCCTGGCTTCCACCATGGCTCCGAGACAGAGGAAGAAGAAAGGGAAGTCGCAGGCCCCGCCTGGACCCCCACCGACCTTGGAGCCAGCCCTTGAGCAGTCGATAGTGATCAATCAATAAGGGCTTAACAAGGTTATCCCTGCCCTCGTAGCCGATTCCAATGAGTGAAAAGTGACGGCCGTCCAGCCTACGTCTTGGCTTGTGGACGACATGAGTGCCACCGAGATCCCCGTCTACCTCTATGCTCTCTTTGCAGGTCTGATTCCCCCCTTCTCCTTTCTTTAATGCCATAATTTTGCACTGCCAAATCCACCTATTGCACCTAGATCCCTGCTCCATCAACCTCCTTGTCGTCTTCGCCTTCCTTTGCAAGGCCATGGTAGGCATTGCTCCTTCCGTGGCCCTGTTTTGCCATTTCTTCTTGCTCCGACTGGTCAATGCCCGCCAATCCTTGTGGTGCACGACCTTTGAAGCTGTGGCGGCGACCGCTGGCTCGGGGATTGACTTTGAGCTCTTGCTTGCCGTGAAGGGGTTTCGGAAGCAATGATTGTTTGTTGACGCTGGTACATGCAGCCCCCTGCTTCTGACCCCTCGAGCGTCGGCTGCGCCCAGCTCCGGCTGGGGGCATGTGAAGCTCGCCGACAGTCGTCTTGCCCGCGTATGGAAGAGGTTGGCCAGGCTGCAGAAGCTAGAGGTGACGGCGCTGATGCTTGTGAAGGAATTCGTCCGGAAGCGTGTTCCTCCGCTCCAGCGCCATTCTCGCCCGATGTGGGACCTTGCCGGCACCGAGGACTCCATGAGGCTCTAGAAGCTGTCGCTGCCCTCCGAGACCATGGGCGAATCCAAACCCGTCGATCTTCCAGGAAATGGCTGCCTCCTCTACCAATGCTCAAACAAGGATTCGTGGAGCAGATGCCCCTGTTCGATGAGTAGGGGTTACGCCCGAAGGGCCTTGAGGGGCCTCGCGAGAATCACATCCTCATGGCTCCCCTTCTGCTCGAACCTGTGGCGTGTGCCTCAATTGTGGAACCAGGGAGGTGCACACTGCCAGCAGCTACTGAAGGGACCTCCGGAGATCCTGTGCCATCGGGGGCACTGGAGGCCTAGACTCCTAAGACCCAGAAGAGGGCCACTGCAGGGTCAGCGCAACCCGACGCTCCGGAGGAAGAGGCTCCTGAGGTTTGGGGCGATGGCTCCGAGGTGGCTACTGATGGTGGGACGCCCCTGGTGGCTCTGAGGCTGCCGCCAAGGGAATCCTACCAAGTGCTTCTACTCCGGAGCCCACCGCCTGGGGTGCCCTGCCGAACGCTCCTCCTCCTAGGGACCGTCCTTCGAGGCCCGGTCGGCTTCGCCTGAATCTTGAAGCACTCCGCAAGAGGAAATGATCCCCAAGTCACAGTGATGACGACCGCCAACCGCTGAAGCTGAGGAAATACAGGGCTGTGGACGAGTAAGTACCTTATTTTGTGATTCCTTGCACGCCATGCTCGTTTCTGACCAGGGCTTCGCAGGGTCCCCGTGACGACTAAGCCACGGGAGAGGCGCCCTTCCGAGGATCCTGGCTCGATCCCAGCGCATAGACCCCCATGTCCGGGATCCACCCAAGGCACGGGGCTGACCCCAGCCGCTAGGGTGCCTCGGACTTGAGCCTCCTACCTCCTTCCGTGACCCGGCCTGGGGGGCGAGGGATGCACCGATGACTTCCCCTTTGATCGCTGCTGGTAGTTGGGTGCTCCGTGGGCGGTCTTCGTCTTCGGGTAGCGGAGCTGCATTGGCCAACCCCCGATCGGAGGTAGGCGAGGCGTCCAATGCCTCTTCGGTGGCTCCCGAGGACAAAGAAGGGCTTGGCGGTGCGCTGGCGCTTACACGCGAGCATAGTGCCGACCGCTTCGAGCTCTTCGGCGAGGCTATGCGGGCGATGATCTGGCTTGGTGGGGAGCTTGCCGATGTCGGCACCAGGCTCAAGGCAGATGACCGCTGACTGGCATACGAGTGGCACCAGCTGAAGGTCTCCATCAACCTTGGGAGGTTTCGGTGTGATCAGGCCAACGCGCTTGCGGCGGCCTTGTCGGTGTCAAAACTGGCGGATCTCGGGTAGGGGGTCCTGATCTGTGCGTCAAGGCTGATGGTAACAGGAAGCGAGGGACACAGATGTTTACGCAGGTTCGGGCCCTCTCGATGGAGGTAGAACCCTACTTCCTGCTTGATTAATACTGAAGATATGGGTGGTACAAGAGTAGATCTAGCACGAGATCGTAGAAACCCTAGAAGCTAGCCTATGATGGTATGATTGTAATTGTGATCGGCCTTCTAAGGACCAACCTCTCCGGTTTATATAGACATCGGAGAGGGCTAGGGTTTACATGGAGTCGGTTACAAGGAAGGAAACACAATATCCGGATCGCCAAGCTTGTCTCCCACGCAAAGTAGAGTCCCATCCGGACACGGGCCGAAGTCTTGAGTCTTGTATCTTCACGCTTAAATAGTCCAGACGATATCAGTCCGGCTGTCCGGATACCCCCTAATCCAGGACTCCCTCAGTAGCCCCAGAACTAGGCTTCAATGACGATGTGTCCGGCGCGTAGTCTTGTTTTTAGCATTACAAGGCGGGTTCCTTTTCCGAATACTCCAAAGTAATTATCTAACACTTTAATCGTGTCCGGATCTGCAAGATGATCTTCACATGATACCGTAGAGAGAATGATATTTCACAAATGCAATCTGCTGAAAACTTTTTAGACAACGTGACGTGTCATTATGGTTGGGTCATTATTCGAACCGTTTTCCTACAACCAGCCACAGCGCATATTTGTAGGACCTTGAAGTATGTCTAGAGGGGGGGGGTGATTAGACTACTTAACCAATTAAAAACTTAATCTTTTCCCAATTTTAGAGTTTGGCAGATTTTAGCTATCTTTGGACAAGTCAAGCAATCATCACACAATTCAAGCAAGCATGCAAAGAGTATATGAGCAGCGGAAATTAAAGCATGCAACTTGCAAGAATGTAAAGGAAAGGGTTTGGAGCATTCAAACGCAATTGGAGACACAGATGTTTTTGTCGTGGTTCCGATAGGTGGTGCTATCGTACATCCATGTTGATGGAGACTTCAACCCACGAAGAGTAACAGTTGCGCGAGTCCACGGAGGGCTCCACCCACGAAGGGTCCACAAAGAAGCAACCTTGTCTATCCAACCATGGCCATCGCCCATGAAGGACTTGCCTCACTAGCGGTAGATCTTCACGAAGTAGGCGATCTCCTTGCCCTTACAAACTCCTTGGTTCAACTCCACAATCTTGTTGGAGGCTCCCAAGTGACACCTGGCCAATCTAGGAGGCACCACTCTCCAAGAAGTAACAAATGGTGCGTTGATGATGAACTCCTTGCTCTTGTGCTTCAAATGATAGTCTCCCCAACACTCAACTCTCTCTCATAGGATTTGGATCTGGTGGAAAGAAGATTTGAGTGGAAAGCAACTTGGGGAAGGCTAGAGATCAAGATTCATAAGGTAGGAATGGAATATCTTGGCCTCAACACATGAGTAGGTGGTTCTCTCTTAGAAGTGGTAAGTTGGAAGTGTAGGTTTGTTCTGATGGCTCTCTACACAAATGAAGAGGAGGTGGAGGGGTATATATAGCCTTCACACAAAATCTAACCGTTACACACAATTTACCAAACTCGGTGGGACTGATTCAACAGACTCGGTCAGACCGATTTGGTAAACCTAGTGACAGTTAGGATATTTGGTGGGACCGACATGCAACTCGGTAGAAACGATATGGTTAGGGTTAGGGTTAGGGCATAGGTGAGAACGATTACACAAACTTGGTGAGACCGATTTTGGTAATAAGCTTTCCAGAGAGTTGGTCAGGTAAACTCGATGGGACTGATTCGCTCATTTCGGTGAGACTGAAATGTTATGAAAGGGAAACAGGGAGTTTACATTGGAATCTCGGTGGGACCGATCGCTCACTTCGGTTAGACCGAAACGTTACGAAGGGAAACAGAGAGATTACAACCCCATCTCGATGAGACCGAGATTCCTATCGGTAAGACCGATTTGCCTAGGGTTTGTGGCAGTGGCTATGACATTTGAACTCGGTGGCGCCGGATAGAAAGAATCGGTGGGACCAATTTTGATTTTGGGTTTAGGTCATATGTGGATGTGAGAAAGTAGTTGAGGGTCTTTGGAGCATATCACTAAGCACTTGAAGCAAGAGGCTCATTAAGCAACACCTCATCCCTCCTTGATAGTATTGGCTTTTCCTATAGACTCAATGTGATCTTGAATCACTAAAATGTAAAATGAAGAGTCTTGAGCTTTTGAGCTTGAGCCAATCCTTTGTCCTTGATATTTTGAGGGATCCACTTTCATCATCCATGCCATGCCATTCATTGAGCTTTCCTGAAATAATAGTCTTGGAACAGAATTAGCTCAATGAGCTATATGTTGTTATGAATTACCAAAACCACCTAGGGATAGTTGCACTTTCAATCTCCCCCTTTTTGGTAATTGATGACAACATATAGATCAAAGCTTCGACAAATGATAATAAGATTGAAAAACATCATCGCTTTGAGAAGTATGTGATAAGCAAGAGCTCCCCCTAAATTTCTGCATGGTTTAAGATTTGCTTTGGACTGCAAATGCACAAGGAATTAGGCTCATGGGTTACTCTTTCATGTCACATACATCTTGGTGGAGCACTCAAAATAATAAAGAATGAATACATGCACTCATCACCAATCAAAGTGAATGATCATATAAGGATAGGTAAGATAATATCATCTAACAAGCATAAGTGTAGCTTATGATCAAACACATGATCATCAATGTCTCACAGATAACAGCATAGTATCTCAAGCAATCAAAAGCAAACAAAACTTTAACCACCAAAGCAAGAGAGAACAAAAGAAACACACTCTCTCTCTCGAAGCCTATGATCTATACATTTTTCTCCCCCTTTGGCAACAAGTTACCAAAAAGTTCACAGAAAATGCATAGTGCTAGATCGACTCTCAGGGTTGATCTTCAGGTGGTGGTGTAGAGATGGCTCCTTGGACAAAGGCTTCAGTTGATGTGGATGGAGCTGGAGGAGTTGGTGCTGGAGCTGGTTGCACTGGAGCTGTAGGAGCTGTAGCTGGTGCAGATGATGTGGCTCTGGTGTCTGTCACAGGCACTGTAGATGACCTTTGAGCTCTAGGCACTCTGGCAAATGCATGAGTGGTTGTCTTGCCCTTCCTCTCCTACATGTCATCCTAGAGGTGCTCCATAACTGACTGAATCTCAATTACTTTGACATCTAGATCATAGAATTTTTGTTCCATGATTCTTTCCAGGCTCTCCTGGTTTTGAGTTAGGGTGGCCAACCCCTTCTCAATCCTCAGTGTTGATGCTATCATGTAACCAAGCTGCTCCTGCTTGTTCTTCAAAAAGTACTCAGATGTCTCCTCTTGAGTTGGCATCTTGGCAACCTTCTCTCTCTTTGCTTTCTCCTTCTTCTCTTGAGCTTGCACTGATGATGGTTCATTCTCATTCATCACAACTTGATTGTCCTCAAAGTCTAGATAGATAGCAAAATGTTCCTTATCCAGCAAGTATGTTCCTGTGCCCATCTTTGAGTTAATCAACTCCTGAATCTGTGGGGCATACCCACAACTTCTCTTCTGGTCTGCTGCTGTCCTCTTAATGGTCTCAACAATGAGGTTCATGACCTTGAATTTTTGTGGCACATCAAACAAGTGTAGCAAGTTGATAGCATGCCCTCTAATCATGTTGTGGTCACCTGACTTGGGCAACAAAGTGTGCCTTAGGATCCAGTTGATTGTTGGCAGCCCTGATAGAAGAAAATGAACTGACCCAAACTTATGTGTCTCAACTGCAGAATCAGGGATTTCCATGTACATATGAGCAATGGTATTGTGATCCATCTTCTTCTTGGCATAGACATCCAAGTCATCTTCACTCTCCTTTGGGGCATTGATCAGACTGGCCCATTCCTCAATTGTTGACTGGTACCCTGTACCTTCAGACATCCAAACTATCCTGCCATCTGGATAGAAGTGTGCTGTGGAGTAGAATTGCATAATGAGCTCATCATTCCACTTTGTGAGCTTCTGCACAACAAAGTTTGCAACTCCACAAGCAACAAAACTGTCTTGCACTCCAGGATAGTGTTCTTCATTTTCCTTCATGTAGGTCTAGTCGACCCACCTCATATCACACACTATTGGTTTCTTGTCCAATAGCACTGTCTCATAGAAATCCTGCGGTTCCTTAGTGTGGAACCTATAATCAACAGCAGTCCTTCTCCTGGTGGCATATGGATCTGATAGCCACCACAGTCTGAGTCCTGCATCCTTTCTCAACTTCATGTTCTCAGCCACAGGATGAGCATCATTGTGGTCTGGAATCTTGGGCTTTAGCTTCCTCAGGACTTGTCCTTCATCATCTTCCTCATCAGCAACTTCAGGCACTGGGGCCTTGTTCTTCTCAGCAGCTGGAATACTCTTGGTATTCCTATTTGGTGCAATCTTGGGCATGGGGCAGCTTTGGGTGCTTCCTTGGGCTTTGATGTTGCAGCCCCTGACTTTATAGCATCACCCATTAGCTTTTCTGCCTTGGGTACTGGAGCAGCAACCTCTTCTTCCTCTTCAGAGTCTCTCCTCATAGAGGGATTTCCAAGAACCTGGGCAGTAGTGGTTCTGGCCCGCTTCTTCTTCTTATCTTGACCAGCAGCTTCATCTTCTGATTCAATGGTAAACTTCATAGTTTCTCCAGTGGGAACTTTCTTGGGTTTGGAAGTTGTGACTCTTCTTGCAGGTGCCTCTTTGGGATCAGTCTTTTCAAGCACTTGAGTTGATCCTCTGACCTTCAGCATAGGTGTCCTTTTGGCAGGGACCTTCCTATTGAGTCCAGGCTTTGTGTTCTTTGCTGAGGCATACTCCTTTTTGAGCACTACTGTCGGTGTCAAAACCGGCGGATCTCGGGTAGGGGGTCCCGAACTATGCGTCTAGGCGGATGGTAACAGGAGACAAGGGACACGATGTTTTACCCAGGTTCGGGCCCTCTTGATGGAGGTAAAACCCTACGTCCTGCTTGATTAATATTGATAATATGGGTAGTACAAGAGTGGATCTACCACGAGATCAAGGAGGCTAAACCCTAGAAGCTAGCCTATGGTATGATTGTTGTAATGGAGGTTAGGTCCTACGGACTAAAGCCCTCTGGTTTATATAGACACCGGAGAGGGCTAGGGTTACACAGAGTCGGTTACAATGGTAGGATATCTACATATCCGTATCGCCAAGCTTGCCTTCCACGCCAAGGAAAGTCCCATCCGGACACGGGAAAGAGTCTTCAATCTTGTATCTTTGTAGTCTTGGAGTCCAGCGGACGATGATAGTCCGGCTGTCCGGACACCCCCTAGTCTAGGCTTCCCTCAGTAGCCCCCGAACCAGGCTTCAATGACGATAAGTCCTGCGCGTATATAGTCTTCGGCGTTGCAAGGCGGGTTCTCCCTTTAAGTTACATGTACCCGCCGAACAGTGTCCGGCTTCCTTATAAATGCTGCGCTTCTTGGCTTCTACGCCCAATAATGGCCTTCTTCCACGCGTCGCACAAACGCGAAAAGCCAGGGTATCTTTTATGTTTCACCCCCTAGTCGTGCGAGTAATCTGCCTATAAAAGAGGCAAAAATCCAGATCCAAATCACACCATCTTCCTTCCGCGAATACTCATCGGAGCGCCTTTGACCCAGAATCCATTCCATCATGGACCGTCGGCGCGGCTCCTCTTCTCGCGCTCCCAGCCCACTGCCAGGAGACTGGAGGAGATGCTCTGTTTCGCACAACGAGCTAGTGAAGCTCCAAGCGGGGGGATATCTCCCTCCGGCCTTCATGGTTCCGGTCCGAGCCGGGCTGGCCACCTACCAAGGTGGGAAGCAGGTGGAGGCTACCCCAAGTCCCAACAAAGGGGAGCGGGTATGCTTCATCCCCTATCTAATAAGGGGACTCGGATTTCCTATACATCTGTTCCTCCGCGGGCTCCTGGAGTTCTACGGACTCCAGCTCCATCACCTTACACCCGCCTCTATCCTGCATATCGCGGGTTACTTAGTGCTTTGCGAGCTATTTCTGGGCATCGAGCCCCATTTTGCACTGTGGAAGAGGTTGTTCTGCCTCGTACCCCGTTCTCATGAGGGGTCTATATATCAAGTGGGCGGCGCCGAAATATGGCGCATTGCCGGGACCGGATATCCATCTGGAACACCTAAGAAGGCGTCCGAAGACTAGCCTTCGGAATGGTTTTACATAGAAGACGCTCCGCTGTCGGACCCTATCTGTGTCGGCCTCCCGGAGTTCAGTACTGCTCCTCTGAAGAAACACCTTAGTTGGCGCCCACGGAGCCCCCAACTAGAGGAAGACAAGAGCGTCCATTATCTGATGGGCCGAATAAGATTACTGGCCCATTCCAGGTTGACCATGATTGGAGTCATGGCAACATGCATTACGCGGGGGGTGCAGCCACTGCAATACAGGGCCCACCCCATGTGGGATTTCAACGGGGAAGCCGACGCCACCCGTCATGTCCGCAAAGGACCGGATTCGGCCGAGGATCTGGTGACGATCCTGTCCGGCCTGTACAAGGGGGAGAAGGAGGACTTCCTTCAGACGAACCCGTTGAATGGGTTCTCCATGAATAACCCCCATCGTTGGGTAAGGGAACACTTTAAGTGCCCGACCCATGTTTTCGAAGTTTAAGCTTCTCATATTATGTCTTCGGCGTAGGAACTGCGTCGGATTGTGGAGGACATGATAAGTCCAGCTCCGCAACCCGAGGATCCAGAGAGATCCCAGGATCCAGCCTCCGAGGAGGATCCGGACATTCAGGTGGAGCTAATCAACGGGGTGTTCCACCAGCTAAGCATGGATAATGCTTTAGTCGCCATTACGGCTGACTACCCCGGACTATATCCGGCTTCCCAGGTGATTGTGACGGAAGTCCGGACACCATTATTTCTTCCTTGCCCATTTCTGACCTTCGCGTACGATGGTGTTTTGTAGGAAGCGCCTTCAAGGCGGGAAGCCGAGCCCGCGGCGGCTGACCAACAAAGGCCAGTCTAGACCAGTAGGCGGAAAGGAGTGCGGCGCGGACTGAAACGTCGCCGCAAAGGTATAGCTCGTAATTAATTATTTGGAGCAACGTTCCTAGGAAGCGTTTGAGTGCTCATGATCTCTGTAGGAGAAAAAGCGCCCGCCGGACTGCGGGCGTAGAGGTTGCCAATCCGACCTCTACCAGCCAGGCTCCAGCACCCGGTCTAGAGGGGGAGGCAAGCACAAGGCGCGGGTCGGATACTCCTCCAACGGAGGATGCCGACAGACTGTCCGCCACCAAGTCTGAGGTGGAGAGCGCCATGAGCCACAGGCGCCGCCGGACAGTATTTCGTGAAGCGTGCTTCTCCCCTGAGGCGTTGAATGCCTTTAACGCGGGGGACGTGCACCCCCATGCTGCTCAAGATGGTTTTACCAGAGCCACGAAGCAGTATGTAAAAGACATACGGGTAAGGGAATTTAATAGTTATATATGCCAGTAGCCCCCGAGATTTAAAGTAGTTATGTTAACTGATTTAAGGATCATTTGAAATGCAGGATCTTACCGAGAAGAATACCCAACTGTCTCAGGAGCTGCAAGAGTGCAAGGCCCAACTTGAGGCCGCACTTGCTGCCGCAGGAGGAAACACAGAGGCCCCTCCTGGTAACACATTTGCTTTTAAATATAAGCGCTGTGCGGCGTGCGCGCAAGTCTAATAATGACATTGCAGGTGCTGCCGGACAAGATCCGGACAGGCAGGAACTGCTGCGCCAGCTGAAGGCTGGCAAGAGGGTGCTGATTAGAGTGCAGCAGGAAAGGAACGAGCTCTAAGATGCCCACGCCCAGCTTGGAGAAGAGCTGAAAGGCGTTCGGGTCGAGCTGTCCGGCTCTGTTAAGGAGAATCAGTGGCTTCGTCGTGGCATCTATAGTAAGTGCTTGAGCGAACTCCTTTGAAAAGAAGAGTTCAGCGAGGAAGTCAATTGACAAAATATGTCTTGTAGGTATACTCACAGGTCGTCCTGCGGAGGAGATGCCCGTATCAATGGGTGATCAACTTCCCGAGCTGTTGCAACTGCTCGAACGAGTTCGGCAGGCGATGAGCGGCGTCGTCCAGGCTTTATGGCCAGCCTTCTCCCTATCCGAGGGCCTTGGGGAGGTTGCGAAGAAGCTTCAGGGAGTGCGGCAGCGCTTCCATTTATGGAAGATTTCGGCCTGCCGCCAAGGTGCCAGGGAGGCTTGGGCCATGGTGAAGACGCGGTACAAGAAGGCGGATCCCAACCACATGGCCGAGGTCGGACCGGTGGGGCCCGATGGGAAGGAGATCCCTGTGAGTTTAGTAAACAGCCAAGTAGAGTTGGCTGCTAAATTTTCCCAACGGGACTGTAAGTTAGACAGCCTGTTAGACGGGATTGAGGAGGAATACAGTCAGTAAATTTGACAATGTATTTTAAAATGACATGTGAAATGCCTTCTAGCTGGATTGTAGATCGTTTGTCTTTGCCGACCTTTTCGCTTCAACCTCGGGACCCTAGAGTCCGGAGTGTGTCCGAATACCTTCTTGGTTAAGAAACAACCGGGGTATGCATGGAGACCAGGCGTAGGGGTCATTAGTGCTTTATCAGACAAGTGCCCAACTAGTTATGTTATATTACATGGTTAGTAAGAAACATCTTCCAAGGAGAATAGTTCCGTTAAGGGTTCCTTTCCCTGGGAGGCATGCCCTAAAGTGCATGTCCGGACTGCGAAAAAAGCAGAAAAACATCTGGGGGCAGATAAATAAGTAGGTAAAAAAATCATCTTTCAAGTCACCGACCGAATATTCCCTTAAGAATGCTAGCTTTCGGCTTCACCCAGTCTGAGGTACACATCCGGCTGACCCGGCAGTAACAATCGCAGAGGTGCTCCCTTTACCTCCTAGCCGAACAATCGGGAACGTAGGGGTAAGCACAAGAGCCAGGCAACCCAGCTTGGCCAAAACTTAAGTCATATCGATGCATATAATGGTGAGTAAAAGGTACATGTGGAAGCTTGACACATGTGCTGGGCATAAAGCCCTTATAATTGAGCTTCTGGAAAGGAAGCCCCCAGGTATAATGAGTGAGGATAGCACATCAAGTATGTGCGAACAATGCGCAAGTAGGCCCTTAAGGGCTTTTAAGGAAAAGGGTTAAGAGAAGAAAGAGAAACAAAAGACAGCTGAAGTGTAAAAATTTGGACGGGGGAAGGGGACGAACTCTTAGGCGAGCGCTAGGCATAGAATCTTCGGAGGTGGGCTGCGTTCCATGGGTTCGGCTCGAGTCGGTTGTCCGATGCATTTCATAGATGGTACGCTCCGCCGGTCAGGACTTGATCGATGATGAAGGGGCCCTCCCATTTGGGCTTGAGCTTGTCCTTTTTCTTGTCCGGCAGGCGTAGAACCAGATCGCCAACGTTGTAAGTCTTGGCCCGTACTTCTCTGCTTTGATATCTCCGAGCCTGCTGCTGATAGAATGCGGAACGAGCCTTGGCGACGTCGCTTTCTTCCTCCAATGCGTCCAAACTGTCCTGCCGATCCAACTCGGCTTCTCTTTCTTCATACATGCGTACTCGAGGTGAGTCATGTATAATGTCGCAGGGCAGAACTGCCTCTGCGCCGTATACCATAAAAAATGTTGTGAATCCGGTAGTACGGTTGGGCGTTGTCCGCAGCCCCCAGAGCACGGAGTCGAGCTCTTCAACCCAGTGCGTGTCGGATTTTGTAAGTGACCGCACTAGTCTGGGTTTAATGCCGCTCATTATTAGACCATTTGCTCGTTCCACTTGACCGTTGGTTTGAGGATGATAGACTAAAGCGTAAACGAGCTTAATGCCCATGTTTTTGCACCATGACTTAACCTCGTCGGCCGTGAAGTTCGTGCCGTTATCGGTGATGATGCTGTGGGGGACACCATAACGGTGTACTACCCCGGATATAAAGTCTATCACTGGTCCGGACTCTGCCATTTTGACTGGTTTGGCCTCTATCCATTTGGTGAATTTGTCCACCATGACCAATAGGTACCTTTGCTTGTGGGTTCCCCCTTTAAGGGGTCCAACCATGTTAAGCCCCCAGACTGCGAACGGCCAGGTAATGGGTATAGTTTTGAGGGCGGTGGGTGGCATATGGCTCTGATTAGCGGTTTTTTCCGGTTTGTCGTTTCCGGACTCCTCTTCCCATAGTACGGATGGCTTGAAGAGCCGTTCCAGGAAGATATTTGGAGGGACAGCGTCACGTTTTGCGCCAATGCGTGCCAGTACGTCGGCTGCTTGGTTATTATCTCGGGCTACGTGATGGAATTCAAGTCCTTCAAACCGAGCTGACATTTTTAGGACAGTGTTGCGATATGCTGCCATTTTCGGATCCTTGGCGTCAAAGTCTCCATTTATTTGGGATATTGCAAGGTTTGAATCCCCGCGCACCTCTAGGCGTTGAATGCCCATGGAGATTGCCATCCAGAGACCATGTAGAAGGGCCTCGTATTCGGCTGCGTTGTTGGAGTCCGTGTACATTATTTGAAGTACGTATTGGACTGTGTCCCCGGTCGGGGACGTTAATACGATGCCAGCCCCCAGTTCGGCCAACATTTTAGAGCCGTTGAAGTGCATAGTCCAATTGGAGTATGCGTCGTACTCTTTAGGGAGTTCGGCTTCGGTCCATTCAGCGACAAAGTCAGCCAAAACTTGTGACTTTATAGCTTGCTGAGGTTTGTAGGTTATATCGAACGGTAAGGGCTCAATGGCCCATTTTGCAATCATGGCGTTGCGTCGCAGTTGTTTATAATGTCATTAAGTGGTACTTCGGAGGCCACGGTTATCGAACACTCTTGAAAGTAGTGTGGGAGCTTCCGGGATGCCATGAACACCGCATACGCTATCTTTTGATAGTGCGGGTAACGGGACTTGCAGGGGGTTAACACAGTGGATACGTAGTACACTGGTTTTTGAAGAGCGAATTTATGCCCTTCTATCTCTCGTTCGATGATGAGTACCGCGCTTACAACTTGATGTGTTGCTGCAATGTATAACAACATTGGTTCGCCCAGGTTGGGCGCAGCTAGGACCGGATTTGTTGCCAATATGGCCTTTATTTCTTCGAGTCCGGCAGTGGCAGCATCCGTCCACTTGAAGTGTTCGGTGCGCCTAAGGAAGTGATAGAGGGGCAGTGCCTTTTCTCCCAAGCGGGAGATAAAGCGGCTTAAAGCTGCCACACATCCAGTCAATTTTTGTATCTGTTTGAGGTCTTTTGGAATATCCAACTGTGACAGAGCTCGGATCTTGGCCGGGTTTGCTTCAATTCCTCTACCGGATACAATGAAGCCCAGCAGCTTTCCGGCTGGTACGCCGAAAATGCATTTTTCCGGATTCAGCTTGATGTCATATGCTCTGAGGTTGCCGAATGTGAGCCTCAAGTCGTCTACTAAAGTTTTGATGTGTTTGGTTTTGACGACTACGTCGTCTACGTATGCCTCTACTGTTTTGCCGATCTGGGTGGCCAGACATGTTTGGATCATGCGCTGATATGTTGCGCCGGCGTTTTTAAGTCCAAAGGGCATCGTGTTGAAGCAGAATGGTCCATATGGAGTGATGAATGCCGTTGCGGCTTGGTCTGCTTCCGCCATCTTGATTTGATGGTAGCCAGAGTATGCGTCGAGGAAGCACAATGAATCGTGCCCTGTAGTAGCGTTGATTATTTGGTCGATGCGGGGGAGGGGGAAGGGATCCTTTGGGGAAGCCTTATTGAGGTCTTTAAAATCGACGCATAGGCACCAGGATTTGTCCTTCTTTGGTACCATTACCAGATTTGCTAGCCAATCCGGATGTTTGATATCTCTGATGAATCCGGCTTCCAATAGTTTGGCTAGCTCTTCTCCCATTGCCTGTCTTTTGGGTTCGGAAAATCGTCGAAAAGCCTGTTTGACTGGCTTGAATCTTTTTAGGATGTTTAGGCTGTGTTCTGCCAATCTGCGTGGGATTCCGGGCATATCCGAGGGGTGCCAGGCGAAGATGTCCCAATTTTCCTGAAGGAATTCTCGCAGTGCGGCGTCTACATCAGGGTTCAACTGTGCCCCGATGGAGGCCATCTTTGTTGGGTTTGTTGGGTGGACCTGGAATTTTACTATTTCATCTGCTGGTTTAAAGGAGGTGGACTTGGATCTCTTGTCGAGTATCACATCGTCCCTATTCACCGTAGAGCGCAGTGCGGTGAGTTCTTCTGCCGCTAGGGCTTCGGATAGTGCCTCCAAGGCTAATGCAGCTATCTTGTTCTCGGCGCGGAGTGCTATATCCGGATCACTAACGAGAGTGATTATTCCGCCGGGCCCAGGCATTTTGAGCTTCATGTACTTGTAATGGGGTACTGCTTGAAAAATTGTGAATGCCTCTCGTCCTAATATAGCGTGATATCTGCTGTTGAACGGGGCCACTTGGAACGTGACTTCTTCGGATCTATAATTGTCCGGCGAGCCGAACACCACATCAAGTGTGATTTTTCCGGTGCAGCGCGCTTCCCGGCTAGGGATTATCCCTCTGAAGGTTGTGCTGCTTCGCTCAATACGGCTCCAGTCTATTTCCATTTTTTGAAGAGTTCCCTCCTAGATGAGGTTTAATCCACTGCCGCCATCCGTGAGGACCTTTGTAAATCGAAAGCCATCCACTATTGGACTAAGTACCAGTGCGGCTGGTGCTCGGGCTGTTCGGAATTTAGGTTCGTCGCTGGCGTTGAAGGTGATGGCTGTGTCGCTCCATGGATTTGTTGTTGCTACTTGGTAGACTTCGGCGAGGCCGCGGATTGTTCGTACTATGGAAAGGTCTCAAAGACTGTGGATACCGTACTGGTATTGTTGGAGTGGTTTTCCGGGGCTAGAAGCTCCTCGCCACTTTTGGCCACCTGCCGTAATATCCAACATGCTCGAAGGCTGTGTGTTGGGACGGCGCCCTCTATACTGTGAAGTTTACAGGGTCTGCCGAGCCATCCCTCCAGTACGGTTCCCTACCCTCTATGGGGTTTTTGCTTTTTGGTTTTTGTATCTGGGGCCTGAGTGTGATGCACCCTTTTGTTGCGGACTAGGGTTGTATTCTGGGCCGGATTGTCCCAAAATTGGTTTTCGGTTTTCCGGAAACTCTCCATCGCATAGTACTTTCGTACTATGGATGCCGGATCGGCGAAGCGTGTAATTTCACGACGGCTGATGGCGTTCAGTATTCCCTTGTCCGTGCAATTATTGCAAAAGATTGAGATCGCGTTTTCCTCTCGGCAGTCCTTTATCCTGTCCATAACCAGGAGGAATCTGGCCCAGTAGTGATGTACTGTTTCAGCGGGCTCTTGCCGTATTAGAGATAGATCGCATATGTCTGGGCGGGTGGGTGGAATAAAATCCGGAACCCTACCCATCTCAGGGCTTGAAGACCATGAAGTTTCCAAATTTGGAAGCTTGGATTGCTGGACGTTGTCCAACGAGTCCGGTCCGATGCCTGACTTTAAGTTCAGTGCTTGATCGAAGTCCGTCCCTCCGCGGAAATCCGGCATGGAGGTTTCGGGAGCCCGGACATGACTAGTTTTCAATACAGGAGAAGAGTCGCCGCATTGTTCCTCTACCACTGCGACGTGGTGGGTGACCTGGGGAGAGTTAATCTCTCTCAGATCGGTTTTAAGCCCAATCTGATTGTAGTCCGTAGCGACTCCCAGGGCGGCGATGCGATCCAAGAGCTCATTGATAGACGAGAGCTCTATTGGATCCAGCCGCTCGGCAAGTTCCGAGCTGACGTGAAGATTGCTTTTGACGACTTGAGAAGTCATTGTCGAAGCAGTGGCCGGACAGGCGGTCATAAGGAAGCTACCTAGCCGGATAGTTTGGCCGGCGGCCAAGGCCCCTTTGGCGAAAATACCGTCCTTGAAGACGGGTGGAGGCATCCTTCCTATCGGCGACGGCACAGAGGAACTCTCAATGAAAGCACCAATGTCGCTGTCAAAACCGGCGGATCTCGGGTAGGGGGTCCCGAACTGTGCGTCTAGGCGGATGGTAACAGGAGACAAGGGACACGATGTTTTACCCAGGTTCGGGCCTTCTTGATGGAGGTAAAACCCTACGTCCTACTTGATTAATATTGATAATATGGGTAGTACAAGAGTGGATCTACCACGAGATCAAGGAGGCTAAACCCTAGAAGCTAGCCTATGGTATGATTGTTGTAATGGAGGTTATGTCCTATGGACTAAAGCCCTCCAGTTTATATAGACACCGGAGAGGGCTAGGGTTACACAGAGTCGGTTACAATGGTAGGAGATCTACATATCCGTATCGCCAAGCTTGCCTTCCACGCCAAGGAAAGTCCCATCCGGACACGGGACGGAGTCTTCAATCTTGTATCTTCGTAGTCTTGGAGTCCGGCAGACGATGATAGTCCGGCTGTCCGGACACCCCCTAGTCCAGGACTCCCTCAACTACCTTCTTGGAAGTAGCCTCATCTTCTTCTGCCATATAATCCTTATCCTCAGATTTTGATGTTCTCTTCTTCCTTGTCCTGGTGGCAGCTTTAGGCAGATTGCTTGGGGTGCTCCTGCTGCCATCATCTGAAGTGCTAGAGGGACTGGTTCCCTCACTCATGTGATTGTGCTCTTCTGACTTGTTCTAACTATCACTTTGGTCTGACATGCTGCAAATCACTGACTGCTGACCCTGTGAATAGTTATAGATGAGATAGAATGGATGAGAATCACAAAATGCAGAGATTTTTGCAAAAAAAATGATTCAAAAACTTAGTTTTATTTTTCCACAGAAAGCATTTCGGATCAACCGATTTTCAAACTCGGTGATACCGAAGCAGTTTTCGGAGCCTAAACTGGTGAACTCGGTCGGACCGAGTCACAGTTCGGTGGCACCGAGACTGCTAGGGTTTCACAAAGTCTTAAAATCGGTCACACCGATTAGCAATTCTCGGTCAGACCGAGAGTTACTAGTGCAATGGTGTTAGCCAAATCGGTGGGACCGAGTTTTTCAACTCGGTGGGTCCGAGATGGTTTCGGTGGAAACCTAACCCTAAATTTTGAAATTGCATCTATTCTAAGGATTGTATTGACTGGATAGGAGTGTTTCAATCGTGGCAAGAACCATAATGAACACAATGTGCTAGGAATCAGACGAGGATAGCACTGTGATCGAGTCCATACCCTAGCTTGGCGATGAACTTGCTACGACGGCAACGGCGGGGGTGAATTCCATTGACGGTGGCGGAGACCAGCGACAGGAGGCGGCTGGCGACGAGGAGACGATCCGGAGACCCTGGAGGCAGAGCGAGCTATGCGCGGGCGAAAGGGTTTGGAGAAATTTTCCAAATTGTTGCCCGTGAGTATATATAGCCCGACCCCGTCGGTGTGACCGAGTGGAATAACTCGGTGGCACCGAGATGCATAACTGTATACAGTTACTGCAACTCGGTGTGACCGAAAAGTTCAAATCGGTTGCACTGAGATTGAAAACCTAGATCAACTTAGTGATCTCGGTAGGACCGAAATGGAGGAATCGGTCAGACCGAGAATCACAAAGAAGTTTTGGAAGTTTAAGTCTATGAGGAATCAGGGACTCCGAGTGCTCCTCACACAGAGTGGTTCGAATCTGACTTGATCAAATTTTGTGATGTAGCATGAATAGAGTTTGAGACAAGAAAAGCATAGATAGCTAGAGAAGGTTCTTAGGCATTCTTGTCCATCCACTTGGCAAAAAGAAAAAGAACCCAAACAATCAAAGCAACAAGTGGATGTCCTCGAATGAGTAAAATATGCAACCAACATGCTCACACATTAGAATGGCAAATGAAATATGTGGCAAAGCATGCACAACCAATTCTAGCATCTATCAACCAATTGGTGATGACTAGGTCATCTATATATGAGTACATTGACTTAGGAGTCAAATGAGAACATTTGATCATAGGTCATACTCATCGTTTAAGCTCAAGTGGGGTTACCACTTTTACATAATGCATTGATGTGTTCACACCATTAGAGTTTCTTTGACTCAATTCTTAGAGTTAAGCTCCCCCTAGATGTGAGATCCCCTTTTAGAGGGATGAACTAACCTTGGGTTTTGTCGATGATGACTTCATGTAGGTGTTGAAGATGTGGCTGTTCAATGTTGATGTAGATCATTTGGAGCAATCCTTTGGAATGAGTTGCACTTTCAACATACCTACATGGGTTAGTCCCACAAGGAACAAACAACAATATCCATAGACATAGAGTGATGCACACTGTCGGTGTCAAAACCGGCGGATCTCGGGTAGGGGGTCCCGAACTGTGCGTCTAGGCGGATGGTAACAGGAGACAAGGGACACGATGTTTTTACCCAGGTTTGGGCCCTCTCGATGGAGGTAAAACCCTACTCCTGCTTGATTGATATTGATGATATGGGTAGTACAAGAGTCGATCTACCACGAGATCAAGGAGGCTAAACCATAGAAGCTATCCTATGGTATGATTGTTGTAATGGTTGTGTGTCCTACGGACTAAAACCCTCCGGTTTATATAGGCACCGGAGTGGGCTAGGGTTACACAGAGTCGGTTACAATGGTAGGAGATCTACATATCCGTATCGCCAAGCTTGCCTTCCACGCCAAGGAAAGTCCCATCCGGACACGGGATGAAGTCTTCAATCTTGTATCTTCATAGTCTTGGAGTCCGGCCGATGATGATAGTCCGGCTATCCGGACACCCCCTAGTCCAGGACTCCCTCAGTAGCCCCTGAACCAGGCTTCAATGACGATGAGTCCGGCACGCATATTGTTCGGCATTGCAAGGCGGGTTCCTCCTCCGAATAATTCATAGAAGATTGTGAACACCAGGATAGTGTCCGGCTCTGCAAAATAAATTCCACAATCCACCGTAGAGAGAATAATATGTACACAAGTTCAATCTGCTGACGTATTTTGTGGCGTGAAGTCATACCACCACCAAGCCTTTACTTGAATTGTTTTTTATTATACCACCTCAGCGCGTTTAGCGAATGGCACGTCTTGTCGAAGCAGAGATCGTGTTCCCCTTATTCTGGGATTCCCATCAATATGGACGTGGGTAACCCAACCGTGCCATTGATGGTTGCGCTTGGGAGATAAGCGAGTTTTACCAGGCCGGTGGGGATGCATAGTCTTCGTCCGCCCATATATAAGGGGATAAGGATCCACCTTTTTTACCTACGCCTTCTTCCTCCTTTGCTTATCCATCTCCGCGCACTCGAGCTCCAGCGCCCAAGTTCGCACATCTCGCCTCAACCTTCTCCAGCCATGTCCGGAGCGGGAGGCAAGTGGATGGCCTCCTCCGTTACGGAGGGGCACATCGAAAAACTGCGCGGCGCCGGATACCTGTCCAGCGACATCGCGCACCGGCTGGCCGACAAGGGGCAGCTCATCCCCACCCCCAGGCCCCAAGAGAGGGTTGTATTCCTTCCCCACTTCCTCCACGGACTGGGCTTCCCACTTCATCCCTTCGTCCGGGGGCTCATGTACTACTATGGCCTGGACTTCCACGATCTGGCGCCAAATTTCATCCTCAACATCTCGGCGTTTATCGTCGTGTGCGAGGCTTTCCTCTGCATCCAGCCCCACTTCGGCTTGTGGCTAAAAACCTTCAACGTCAAGCCAAAGGTAGTGAAGGGCGTCCAAGCGGAGTGCGGAGGCGCCATGGTGGGCAAAATGCCCAACGTCCTCTGGATTGAGGGCGCCTTTGTGGAAACCATCAAAGGGTGGCAGTCGGGGTAGTTCTATATCACCGAGCCACGCGACCCTAAATGGGCTGCGGCCCCCGAGTTCAGATCTGGTACCCTCATGCAGCTCACCTCCTGGAAAGAGAAGGGCTTGCTATGGGGCAGTTCGGAGGAGCTGACCAGACTCCAGTCCTGTCTCCAGACCCTGGTGAACAAGAAGCTCAAGCTTGTCAATGTGATCCAGGTCATGCTCGTCCGCCGGATTCTCCCCTGCCAACAGCGGGCCTTCAATTTGTGGGAGTTCGATCCGGCACAGCACCGGACCCTGAGCGGGCTCTTCGACACGACGTACGAAGCTGCCTGGAGGGTGCTTTTCAAGGGCGGAGAAGCCCCCGCGTCTGCGACTGAAGATCGCGGATTCAGCACCAAGCGCCCGGCCGGCGAGGTAAGCTTTGTTATCCTTTACGGGACATTTATTTCCTTCATAGTTTGACTCTATTGAGGGATCTGAAATTCCCAATGCCTTTAACAGGACTGGCAGAGGACGTCCGGACAGGTTAACTGTTCCGGCTCCCCTCCCCGAAGACCCAGCGGATACCCGTTTAACGGGGCTGCTAGTCCCGGCACTTTATGTGGTGCCGGAGAAGAAGGCCAAGAAGAAGGCCACGGGAACCCGAAGGAGTTCCCGGCGCCAGGTGGTATCGGACTCATTGTCCGATGGCTCCGAGGCGGACTCCTCCCCCGAAGACGAGGAGGAGAAAGAGGACTCTCCCTAGGAGGGGGGAGAGAGGAAGAGGAAGGCTTCCCCAACAGGGGAGGCCGAAGGGTCCAAGAGGGGAAGGACCCTTCCTCCGGACAGCTCCACCAACGCCAACATTGGCGACGAAGGGTGGCCCTCAAGGGCCAAGCCTCTGGCAAGATTGTAAGTATCCGGATTCCTGAATGATTTATAATTTCTCTTTTGTCCCACATAGTGTCCTTCTAATGCCGCACACTACCTGTAGTCCGGCCGAGGATGATCTTCCCGCTTCATCAAGCGGGTCCTTGGCTCCGTCGGATGTAGATTCCATTCCGACCACCTCCACCCCTCGCGATGCTGAGGATGCCGAGGTGGGATCCCAGGAGGGGACCCGCCAAGAGGGGGAGGCTCCGGAGGTGCCACAGGGCAACCTCCCGGAGTTCGTGCCGGACTCCGCGCCGGAACCCGCAGTGGTTCCGGAGTTCGGCAGGCGGCCCCTTCGTAAGAAGGGCAAGACCGTGACACCGGCAGCCTCCGTCCAACCGGAGGTGCCGGACAACTTCTTGGAGGCGCTCAACGGCGCTTCCATCGAGGAAGAACACCGCACTATCAAGAGTGCGGTGATTCAGAAGGTTTAGCTCGCCAAGAGCAGGCTGATCGAAGCCTGCAGCAGCCTTCTAACAGGCTCTGAGGTAATAAGTTTTAAAATATGTAATGTAATACCACATAGACAGTAGCCCCTGATGCTTGGTTCGGTGTTCGGAAAGAAAAACCGGACTGAGGATCTAAAAAGGATATACGCAGGAGTTCTAAAAATTATGTCAATATGGGTTTGCAGGCTGCGCTGCTGACCTCTGCCGCACTGACTACGGAGGTCGGTGCTTTGAAGCAGAACCTCAAGCAGTCCGAGAACGAGCTTGGCCTTGCCAAGAAGTAGCTCGAGGACAAAGAAGGTGAGTAACACCGTATTAAATTTGTACCTTACAGAAAAGGATTTTGGTTGCAATAGAAATGACCAGGATAACATGGGCACTGCAGGGGCCACGAATGAGGTGGCGACCCTGAAGGAGGCCGTGTCCGCGGCCGAACGTAATGCGGCCGCGGAACGAGCGGAGCGAGAGAAGCAGGAGGCTCGGGTGGCGGAGGTGCGGCAAGAGCTCCAGGCTCTCATGGAAAAGCATGTGAGTTTGGAGCGCGACTCGAAGACTCGAGAGTCCGAGCTTGCCTCGGCTCTTGAGAGTGCCAAAGCCACTAAGGCCGAGGCCCACAAGGCCCTCTAGGAGATTGAGGCGGTGAAGAAAATAGCGGCGGGTAAGGCATTTTTCATGCAAAGCAAGCATGTGAATGTGAATTACCTATTACTTACCCGAATTCGGAGCTCTCCAGGAGCGATTGCGATCTGCCTCATAGCGTGTCCGATGCCGCCGCATTCTACCGGGTCGAGGAGGGGAGCTCAACAGAGAAGGTCTTCTGGTCTCAGTATGCTGAGGCCGGACATCCGGTGCCCCTTAGCGACCAGCTTAAACAGCTGGTCGAGCTCCACAAGGTAGCCGAGCAGGCCATGAAGGGCATCATAGTCCGGCTGTGGCCTGAAGAGGCCATGCCTGGGAGCTACTTCGGCCTCGTGTGGCGGCTGGTGGATGCGTGCCCTTGGGTGGAAGTCATCAAGCGCTCCGCCTGCATTGAAGGTGCCCGTCGGGCCCTTGCCCGCGCAAAGGTGCACTGGGGCAGGCTGGATGCTGAGAGGCTTCTGACGGACGCGCCACCGGCGGGCAAGGAGTATCGTACGCCCGAAATGTATTATAAAAGTGTCCTGAAGGGTGCCCGCAAGATTGCGGATGAGTGCCCGAAAGATGTAACATTTGAGTAGACTCACAATGTGTTATCCTGTGCACTGAAAACTTTGTTCATGTGCGCTAAGCAACGCTTATTAATTTAAAATATTACCTTCTGTGCGGCCATTTATCAAATCTGAGAGATGGCAAGTCGTCGGCTTCAGCTCCCATGCCACGAGTGCTGGGGTGTTCGGGATAAACTTGAGCGCTCTTGTTCCCATTTTTGGGTCCATCTAGGGAGGCGCTCAACACAACGAACAAGGCAACCGGACTTATATTGCTTGAACACTCTCACCTAGCCATAGAATTCTATAATTTTAAATTTCGTCGAAGCCCCTAGTGTTCGGAAGACCGAATTCGGGGCGCTATCCACGCCTGGGCCGGACACAGCCGGTTCCTCGCTCTAAGCGGCATAAGTCTTTAGGGACTTCGAAAAGACCTCTCGAACAGCGAGCAGCTCTCGCCTTATCATGACGGTCAGTTTTAGCTTTCTCCACTGAGGCGCTCGCCCAGCTCAACCGAGGCACAATCGCAGTGGTTCTTCTAGTGCTACCTTAGCCGATAGAAAGGAACGTAAGGTACCAAAACATGGGAGCCGGGCAAACCCAACTATTGACCCAAGACATGATTCGGAGCCGATGCATATAATGCTATAAGTTCGGGGTGCCGCACTTGTGAAAGTGTTCGGACTTATCACACCATAATGTGGGGAACATAAGCCCCTGGTGTATTTGGCCGTACCAAAGTGTACAGATGCAAGATGTCATAAATGAACATATAATAAAAAAAAGGAATGCAATTATAAATGAAAAGTGATGTATTGTTTATTCAAGGAATTCTGCTATGAGTGCAGAACGATACAAATAGTGTGGTAAGCAAGGGTTTGGACTATTAGACATGTCCCCCTCCAGGGGTAGGCTGCAGAATGGTGTATTAAACAGATTTAATGCTCATAATGGAGACCACCTGAGTGTTTGTTGTAGCCATTGTCCCTCCCTGGCTGTTGCATCGTGAGTTCGGCAGATCTACTGCCGGACAGGGCCTCTCGTAAACGGAGTCCTGTGGAAAAAAAAGAGAAAAAAAAGGTGACACACATGGGAGCCCCTGGTGTGGCTGAGCCGCACTCTGGGCCTATCGTGGTCGTGCCCCTCCCCCTATGCCCATGGTATCTTCAGGGCGTAATGATGTACGTGAAGATCTCGTCTTGCAATCATGCAAGGGCTGGGGTTGGGGCCGCATTGCTACGCGTGCTCGGAACATGCCAGGTGGTCTTGATGTATGTTACTCCGGGCGCATTTAGTCATGTCTGGTCGTTTAACGGCCGGACTCGAGAATTGCCTTAAGAGGCTGCTCTGTACTTCTGCCGCATGAGCCGCTGTGTGTTCCTCCGTTCGGAGGGAGCGTTCAGTGTTTTTGTTGACCGTGATGACTCCACGAGGGCCTGGCATCTTGAGCTAGAGGTATGCATAATGCGGCACCACGTTGAACTTTGCAAACGCGGTTCGTCCAAGCAGAGCGTGATAGCCACTGCGGAATGGGACTATGTCGAAGATCAACTCCTCGCTTCGGAAATTATCCGGGGATCCGAAGACCACTTCCAGTGTGACTGAGGCTGTACAATTGGCCTCAACACCTGGTATGATGCCTTTGAAGGTCGTCTTTGTAGGTTTAATCCTTGAGGGGTCTATGCCCATCTTGCGCACTGTATCATGATAAAGCAGGTTCAGGCTACTGCCGCCATCCATCAGGACTCTAGTGAGGTCAAATCCATCGATGATTGGGTCTAAAACCAATGCAGCGAATCCGCCATGGCAGATACTGGTGGGGTGGTCCCTTCGATCGAAAGTGATCGGGCAGGAGGACCATGGGTTGAACTTCGGGGCGACTGGCTCCATCACATATACGTCCCTAAGTGCACGCTTCCGCTCCCTCTTGGGTATGTGGGTTGCGTTTATCATGTTTACTGTCCGCACTTGTGGGGGGAAACCCTTCTGTCCTCTACTGTCCGGCGGCCGGGTCTCCTCCTCGTCATTGCTATGCAGCCCCTTGTCATTGTTTTCGGCAATTAACTTGCCTGCCTACTTGAATACCCAGCAATCCCTGTTGGTGTGGTTAGCTGGCTTTTCAGGGGTGCCATGTATCTGGCAAGAGTGGTCGAGTATTCGGTCCAAATTGGACGGACCCGGAGTAGTTCTTTGAATGGCTTTTTCCGCTGACCGGGTTTAGAGCCTCTGAATCTGGCATTGACTGTCGTATCCTCAGTGTTATCGCCGTTAACGCTGCGTTTGTTTTTGTTGCGACGCGACCTGCCATTGTGGTCCTTGCTGTCCGGACTGCCAGAATTTTTGTTGAGGTTGTTACTGCGAGCTAGCCAGCTGTCCTCTCCCGCACAGAAGAGGGTCATGAGTGTTGTGAGGGCTGCCATGGATTTCAGCTTTTCCTGTCCTAGGTGCCGGGCCAGCCACTCGTCGCAGATGTTATGTTTGAAGGCTGCGAGGGCCTCTGCATTCGGACAATCGACGATTTGATTTTTCTTCGTAAGGAACCGTGTCCAGAATTGTCTGGCTGCTGAATTATGTGGCTTAGGTCATCGGCGTCTGGTGGTCGCACATATGTGCCCTGGAAGTTGTCAAGGAATGCGGCTTCCAGGTCCTCCCAACACCCAATTGATTCTGCTGGCAAGCTGTTAAGCCAATGCCGAGCTGGCCCCTTAAGCTTGAGTGGGAGATACGTGATGGCGTGGAGATCGTCACCGCGGGCCATATGGATATGAAGGAGATAACCTTCGATCCAAACCGCAGGGTCTGTTGTGCCATCGTAGGATTCAATGTTCACGGGTTTAAACCCTTCAGGGATTTGATGATCCATTACTTCGTCTGTGAAGCATAGTGGGTGTGCGGCGCCTCTATATTGAGCAATATCACGACGTAGCTCAAGAGAGCTTTGTCTGCTGTGTTCGGCCCGGCCAGAGTTGTTGTATCCGGCGCGATGGTAGTCGTCATGGGTCGTGGGGCGCCCACGTGATCCGTAGATAGATCTGGCTTGTCTTGCCTTGTCCTCCAATATATCCCGCAAGTCCGGTGCATTCCCCCGTGGCTTCGCGCTTTTCGAGCGGTGCCGGGGTACGGTTCTGGCGGAGGGCCTAGATGCCTCTCTGTCGCGGCCACGAGGTGGTCGGTCTGCCGTATTGTGCGCTGGTGATGAAGGTTTGTATGCTTCCTCCTCTAGTCGGGGGAGCAACTTGCGTTTTGGGTAGCTTTTGGAGGGGCGTTCGAGTTCATACTCTTCGGCCGCGAGGACCTCGGTCCATCTGTCGGCCAGCAGGTCTTGATCAGCTAGAAGCTGTTGCTGCTTTTTCTTTAGGCTGTTCGCCATGGCCATTAGCCTGCATTTAAAATGCTCTTGTTCGACGGGATCCTCGGGCACGACGAATTCGTCGTCGTTGAGGCTTGCCTTGTCTCCGGAGGGAGGCATGTAATTTCATCCTCCTCATCTGCCGCTCTCTCTTGAGGGCTGGCTTCCCCGTCCTCCTGTGCTGAATTTTGCTGGAGGGGGTTGTCTTTGGCACTCTCTGGGGTGTTATTATCTCCGGTGCCGGAATCTCCATTCTTGCTGTGGCGGGATTTAGAGCGGCGCCGCTGACGTCGGCGCTTGGGCTGTTTCTTAGAGGAATCTGCCTCCGCTGCTTCTTCGCCGTCCCCATCCTTTGGGGTGTCCACCGTGTATATGTCGTATGACGAGGTGGTCTTCCAGTGCCCTGTAGGCGCTGGTTCTTGATCGTCTCCGGCATCATCGTCTATACCGTCGATGTCTTCGGAGTCGTAGTCTAGCATGTCGGTTAGATCGTCGACAGTGGCTACAATGTGGGTGGTGGGTGGGCTTTGAATTTCTTCGTTGTCCGCATCCCAGCCATCCTGACCGCAGTCCGGCCAGGGTTCTCCTGATAACGAGAGATACTTTAGCGAGTTCAGGATGTCGCCAAAGGGCGAGTGCTGAAAGATGTTCGCAGCGGTGAACTCCATGATCGGCGCCCAATCGGATTCGGTTGGCAGGGCCGCAGGAGGTTCAGAGTCCGGCAAGGAGTCCGGCACCTTGGAGTCACGAGCTTTGCAAAGGACAAGGTCGGTATTCGGCTCCATCGTCGTAGCAGTTGCAGCTCCCGAGGCGGTGTCCAGCCACCGGTCCTCGATCTGCGCGGTCGGCTCCGAACTATGGGTCGGAGCGGATTCGTGTGCGGCCTCCAAGGTACTGTCCGGTCGCAGAGCTAGATCATGCCCATCGTGACAGTGCGGTACGCTCGGCTGTGGCTCGAATCCATCGAAGATCAAGTCTCCGCGGATGTCAGCCGTGAAGTTTAGGCTTCCAAATCTGACCTGATGGCCAGGGGCGTAGCTTTCGATCTGCTCCAGATGGCCAAGTGAATTGGCCCGCAGTGCAAAGCCGCCGAACACGAAGATCTGTCCGGGGAGAAAATTCTCACCCTGGACTGCGTTGTTGTTGATTGAAGAAGCCATCAAGCCTATTGGTGACGGCACAGAGGAACTCTCAATGAAAGCACCAATGTCGGTGTCAAAACCGGCGGATCTCGGGTAGGGGGTCCCGAACTGTGCATCTAGGCGGATGGTAACAGGAGACAAGGGACACGATGTTTTTACCCAGGTTCGGGCCCTCTCGATGGAGGTAAAACCCTACTCCTGCTTGATTGATATTGATGATATGGGTAGTACAAGAGTGGATCTACCACGAGATCAAGGAGGCTAAACCCTAGAAGCTAGCCTATGGTATGATTGTTGTAATGGTTGTGTGTCCTACGGACTAAAACCCTCCGGTTTATATAGGCACCGGAGAGGGCTTGGGTTACACAGAGTCGGTTACAATGGTAGGAGATCTACATATCCGTATCGCCAAGCTTGCCTTCCACGCCAAGGAAAGTCCCATCCGGACACGGGACGAAGTCTTCAATCTTGTATCTTCATAGTCTTGGAGTCCGGCCGATTATGATAGTCCGGCTATCCGGACACCCCCTAGTCCAGGACTTCCTCACACACCAAATATGATGTCCATGAAATCATTAGGTTACCTTGTCCCTTGCCTTACCAACATGAGGGTTTGTGACTCCTTGAACTAGTGCAAGATGTGGAAGTTGATTGCACTTGTCCTTGCCATAATGATATGAGAGAAGAATGTTGGCGGAGTCACCCTCAAGAACTCTCTAGTTCTTCTTCTTCGGGATCCACATCATCTTGATGGGAATCCTTGGAGTTGTAGTTGTACTTGATGAAGTAGAACTCCACGTAGTCTTGGGAACCCACTTGACCGAGGCCTTAGGTGCTTCTTCAAATGCATCAATCTCCTCTTGAAGCTTGTCCTTGCCTTTGTTCTTGTGGTCTTGTGGTGGAAGATCATCTTGTGCTTGTGTTCCCTTGAAGGAAGTAGAATCATACTTCTCTTGTTGAGGAACAAACTTTGTCTTGGGGTATTGATCTTCTTCCCACTCAACTCCATTGGCATTGAACTTTCGTTCAAAACCAACACCTTGATTCTTCCGGTGCCTTCCTTGCTTGCGTATAATTTCCTCGAATTGCTTACTCCCGGCAAGGATCTTGTAAACACCTTTCTCTATAATTCCCTTCAATAAGCTATTTTCTTGCTCAAGTGTAACTTGGCTAAGAGAATCATTAGTGGAATCAAGAGAACTACTAGAAGCAACAATATTGGATTTGGCATTATTATTGTTACTACTAGAGGAAGGATCTTTCTTGTACTTGTTACTAGACTTGACTTGAGGCATGTAAGTAGATAAGAGTAAACGCTTGGCAATGTAAGAAGAACTTTTCTTACGGAGATCATCATTGATTGCTTTTAAGAACTCATGCTCTTGCTCAAGATTGAGCTTTTCAAACGTAACTTCTCATGAGCCCTTAAAAGTTCTTGATGATCTTCGAAGATAGTTTCATGAGCTAACTTAAGAGTATTTTGTTCTTTAGTTAGAAGCTCAATCTTCTCCTTATCATTGTAATTCGTTTTATCTTGATTAGCATGATTTATTGACGTTTCATCATAGTATTCATCACTAGAGTTGTCAACAAGTAAATCGTCATCACCTAGCAAGTCATCTTCATCACTATTGAAATCAACATACTCGGGATGTGTTACCTTTGGACCTTTGGCCATGAAGCATCTTCCAATTCCTTCATTTGGTGAGTCAAATATGTCGTAGGAGTTGGTTGACACAAGTGCTAGACCGGCAACACCTTCATCTTGAATATATTCGGAGTCGGAGTGATAGCTTCTCTCGGAGTGATTGTCGGAGTCGGAGCCGGATACCCATTCGCCAACATGAGCTTGATGTCTTTGTTTTGTGTAGATCCTTGATGACTTGTCCTTCTTTTCCGAATCCTTTCTTCTCCGTGAGGGTCTTCGTTCATAACGATCATCTCTAATCCTCCTCTCTCTTGGTGGTGATTTTTCTCTTTTGCTTCTTTTTTTTGGAGAATCTTCTCTTCTTTTGTAGGGTGTCGTACACTCATTGGAATAGTGTCCGGGTCTCCCACAATTGTATCAATTGCGCTCTCGACTAGAAGATCTTTTGTCTTTGTAGGACCTTGACTTAGAGCTTCTTTCTTTGCTTCTACTCTTGTAGAATTTGTTGAAGTTCTTCACCATTAAGCTCAATTCTTCGTTGAAGGTTTGTTTCTCACTTGATGATGTGGGGGCTTCACATGAAGCTTTGTAAGCACCACTTGACTTGTTGTGAAGTTCCTCCTTATCCTTAAGCGACATCTCATGAGCAACGATTCTTCCAATGACTTCCGTTGGCTTGAGATCTTTGTAGTTTGGCATCATTTGGATCAATGTTCACACGGTATCATACTTTCCATCCAATGCTCTTAGGATCTTCTTGATGATGAATCTGTTGGTCATCTCTTCACTCCCTAAGCCGGCAATCTCATTTGTGATAAGAGCAAGCCTAGAGTACATTTCAGCGACACCTTCACCATCCTTCATTTTGAACTTGTCAAGCTGACTTTGGAGCACATCCAACTTGGATTCCTTGATGGAGTCAGTACCTTCATGCATATCAATCAAAGTATCCCAAATTTCCTTTGCATTCTCAAGACGGCTGATTTTGTTGAATTGTTCGGGGCACAAGCCATTGAAGAGGATATCACAAGCTTCAGCGTTGTATTGCAGCATCTTCAATTCTTCCGCGCTAGCTTCACGGTTTGGCTCTCTCCCATCAAAGAATTCACCTTGCAAGCCAATACACACAATAGCCCAAACGGCGGGGTTATGTCCAAGAATATGCATTTTCATCTTATGCTTCCAACTAGCAAAATTAGTACCATCAGGTAAGGACCTCCACGGTGATAATTTCCCTCGCTAGACGCCATACTCTCCTAGGTTGTGAAACCAAGGCTATGACCACCAAAAGCTATGGAAATCAAAGCAAATGGAGACCGAAGCTCTGATACCACTTGTAGGACCTTGAAGTATGTCTAGAGGGGGGGGGTGATTAGACTACTTGACCAATTAAAAACTTAACCTTTTCCCAATTTTAGAGTTCGGCATATTTTACCTATCTTTGGACAAGTCAAGCAATCATATCACAATTCAAGCAAGCATGCAAAGAATATATGAGCAGCGGAAATTAAAGCATGGAACTTGCAAGAATGTAAAGGGAAGGGTTTGGAGGATTCAAACGCAATTGGATACACGGATGTTTTTGTCGTGGTTCCGATAGGTGGTGCTATCATACATCCACATTGATGGAGACTTCAACCCACGAAGGGTAACGGTTGCACGAGTCCACGGAGGGCTCCACCCACGAAGGGTCCACGAAGAAGCAACCTTGTCTATCCCACCATGGCCGTCGCCCACGAAGGACTTGCCTCACTAGCGGTAGATCTTCACGAAGTAGGCGATCTCCTTGCCCTTACAAACTCCTTGGTTCAAGTCCACAATCTTGTTGGAGGCTCCCAAGTGACACCTAGACAATCTAGGAGACACCACTCTCCAAGAAGTAACAAATGGTGCGTTGATGATGAACTCCTTGCTCTTGTGCTTCAAATGATAGTCTCCCCAACACTCAACTCTCTCTCATAGGATTTGGATCTGGTGGAAAGAAGATTTGAGTGGAAAGCAACTTGGGGAAGGCTAGAGATCAAGATTCATAAGGTAGGAATGGAATATCTTGGCCTCAACACATGAGTAGGTGGTTCTCTCTCAGAAATGGTAAGTTGGAAATGTAGGTTTGTTCTGATGGCTCTCTCCACGAATGAAGAGGAGGTGGAGGGGTATATATAGCCTCCACACAGAATCTAACCGTTACACACAATTTACCAAATTCGGTGGGACCGATTCAACAGACTTGGTCAGACCGATTTGGTAAACCTAGTGACCGTTAGGATATTCGGTGGGACCGACATGCAACTTGGTAGAATCGATATGGTTAGGGTTAGGGCATAACGTAATCTCGTTGACACCGATTACACAAACTCGGTGAGACCGATTTTGGTAATAAGCTTTCCATAGAGTTGGTCAGGTAAACTCGGTGGGACCGATTCGCTCATTTCGGTGAGACCAAAATGTTACGAAAGGGAAACAGGGAGTTTACATTGCAATCTCGGTGGGACCGATCGCTCACTTCGGTTAGACCGAAACGTTACGAAGGGAAACAGAGAGATTACAACCCCATCTCGGTGAGACCGAGATCCCTATCGGTAAGACCGATTTGCCTAGGGTTTGTGGCAGTGGCCATGACATTTGAACTCGGTGGCGCCGGACAGAAAGAATCGGTGGGACCGATTTTGATTTTGGGTTTAGGTCATATGTGGATGTGAGAAAGTAGTTGAGGGTCTTTGGAGCATATCACTAAGCACTTGAAGCAAGAGGCTCATTAAGCAACACCTCATCTCTCCTTGATAGTATTGGCTTTTCCAATAGACTCAATGTGATCTTGGATCACTAAAATGTAAAATGAAGAGTCTTGAGCTTTTGAGCTTGAGCCAATCCTTTGTCCTTGATATTTTGAGGGATCCACTTTCATCATCCATGCCATGCCATTCATTGAGCTTTCCTGAAATAATAGTCTTGGAATAGCATTAGCTCAATGAGCTAGATGTTGTTATGAATTACCAAAACCACCTAGGGATAGTTGCACTTTCAATATTGTGAGGCGGTTTCCCTGACACGTCTTGTCAAAGCAGAGATTGTGTCCCCTTATCACGGGATTCTCATCAATACAGGTATGGGTAATCCCACCATGCCATCAATCGTGGCGCTTGGGAAGGAAGCGATTCCCAACGGGCAAGTGGGGAGGCGCACCGCTTTCGTCGCCTCTATAAAGTGATAAGATTTCCTCATTTTTACCCACGCCTTCTTACTCCTTCGCCCACCCTTGCCCCCTCGATCTCCAGCGCCCAAGCCCAAGTCTTCTCCGCACAGCTAAACATGTCCGGAGCAGGAGGTAAGTGGGTGGCCTCCACCGTCAAGGAGAAGCACATCACCAATCTTCAGGCGGCCGAATACTTGGCCGCAGACATAGCGCAACAGCTACCGGACGCCGGGCAGGTCATTCCGACCACAGGACCCCACGAGAGGGTCGTGTTTGTTGCTCACTTCGTCCGTGGACTGGGATTTCCACTTCATCCCTTCGTCCGCGGGCTCATGTTCTACTATGGACTAGATTTCCATGATCTAGCCCAAAATTTCATCCTCAACATCTCAGCATTCATCGTTGTATGCGAGGCCTTCCTCCGCATCTGGCCTCACTTTGGCCTGTGGCTGCAAACCTTCTGCATGAAGCCGAAGATTGTAAGCGGCCAGCAAGCGGAGTGCGGAGGGGCCATGGTGGGCAAGATGCCTAACGTCACCTGGATGGACGGTTCCTTTGCAGAGACTGTAAAAGGGTGGCAATCGGGGTGGTTCTACATCACCGAGCCGCGCGGCGCCAACTGGGCGGCGGCCCCCGAGTTCCGATCCGGAGCCCCCATGCAGCTCACCTCCTGGTAAAAGAAGGGCCTGTCCTGGGGTGAATCTACGGAGCTGACCGGACTCCAGACCTGCATCAAAAGCATGAAGGACAAGAACATCAAGCTTGTCAACGTGATCCAGGTCATGCTCGTTCGCCGGATTCTGCCGTGCCAAAGGCGGGCATTCAATCTGTGGGAGTTCGTCCCGGCCGAACACCAGATGCTCCGGAAGCTCTATGATATGACGCACAAAGGCGCATGGAAGGTGTTGTTCACGGCCTCCAAAGTGCCTCCTCCCACATCCGAGGACCGCAGGCTCCACGCCGCGCGGCCTCCTACTCAGGTGAGTTCTCAGACTACCACTGGATTTGGTTCTTCCCAATATATTCATGGGGGAGTCTTAAGTAACTGTGCATACTTGTTCAGGATTATGTGAAGACAGCGGAGTAGGTTAACTATCTGGCTCCGCTGCCAGAAAGTCTAGCTGATGCTCTCCTGACGGAGATGCTGGTCCCGGCGCAGTACAAGGTGCCGGAGAAGAAGGCCGAAAAGAAGGCCCCTGGGACCCGAAAGGGTCTCTGTCGTAAGGTTGTGCTGGAAGACTCGTCCGAAGACGACGAGGCACACTCCTCCCACAAAGGGTAGGAAGAATAAGAAGACGACGCCCCATCCGGAAAGGATGAGGGGCCTGGGGAGGCGGACCAGGGGGCCGAAAAAGGCCCTCGGCGTAAGGCCATCATACCCACGTCATCTGACAACAACGAGATAGATTCCTCCCGCGGAGGCGGGGGGAATCAAGAGCAAATTCTACCTCTCCACACTGCGGAGGAGAAAAAGAGAAAAGCCGCCCCGGAAGGGGAGGCTGGGATGTCCAAGAAGGGAAAGGTGTCCCTTCCGGACTACTCTGCCACGGCCGCTCTCCGCGAGGAGGGGTGGCTGCCCAGGGGGAAGCCCCCAGTGCGATCATAAGTGCCCGCACTCTATCATGACTTCAATCCATAGCTTTTTTATGACACGAACATATATGCAGTCCGGCCAGGGCTCGCCCCGAGGTATCTTCCTCCAGGTCCCTGAGCGATTCGGAGATGAATTCGCTTCCAACAGCCACTACTCCTCAGCCCGCGGATGACACATAGGTGTTGTCCCGAAGGCTCCCAGAGTGGGGGGAGGTGACTCTGGAGACGCCCTGAGGAGGGGTTCCAGATGTCGGACACGCGGCGTTCAAGATCCTCGCGAATCGTGTTGATGATAGCCACAGTAGGCCGGGCTCTTAGCCGAACACTGTTCCGAAACCTTCAACGATTCCGGACTCAGGCAGGCAGCCCCTCATCAAGGAGGGCGAGCCGTCTGCGTCGAGGACTTCCGTTGCGCCTGAGGCGCCGGATTGTCTGCTGGAAGCGCTTCGCGGCGCTTCCATGGATGAAGAGCACCGTACTCTTATGAGTGCGGTGATTCGGAAGGTTTCGTCCGCCAAGAGCAGACTAACCAAAGCTTGCACCAGCCTCCTGACAGGTTTTGAGGTAAGCAATAAATGTGTGCAAAACTACCACCCGATAGGTAGTAGCCCCTGATACTCTGTTTGGTGGTCGGAAAGAAAAACCAAACGGAGGGTCAATTATAATCCACAGGAGTTTATTAATGAATATTCATGTGAATAAGCAGGTTGTGCTGCTTGCTGCTGCTACCCGCATAGCTGAGGTTGCCGAACTAAAGCGGGACCAGGAGCAGGCGCAGGGAGAGCTCGCCCTCACGAAGAGGCAGCACGAAGAGAACAAGGGTAAGTGATTCCCCGCTCTTATGCATTTAAGGATAGACGAAATCGGTTAGTCTAACGCCTAAGCGTCATGACTGTATAACAGGGGCCACCGCCGAAGTGGCATCCCTGAAGAAAGCGTTGTCCGAGGCCGAAGACAAGACGGCCTTGGAGTGCAAGGAGCGCGAAAAGCAAAGTGCGAGAGTGGGCGAGGTACAGCAAGAGCTCCAGGACCTTGGCAAGAAGTAAGAGTCCGTGGATCATGACCTGAAGATGAAAGAGGCCGAGCTTGCGAAGGCCTTGGTGAGTATGAAAGACGGCAAGGCCGAAGCCGAGAAGGCACAACAGGAAATCTAGGAGACCAAAAACATAGCAGCGGGTAAGAAATTCTTTATGCAAAGCTAACATGTGGAGGAGGCGTTTCTTTTACTTACTTGAATTCGGAGCTCTCCAGGGGCATTCGCAGATCTGCCACGCAGCGTATCAGACGCTACGGAGTTCTACTGTGCCCAGTAGGGGAGCTCAACGGAGACGCTGTTCTGGTCCCAGTATGCTGGGGCCGAACATCCAATGCCTCTGAGTGACCAACTGAAGCAGTTGGTCAAACTCCACAGGGCGGCCGAAGTGGCTATGAAGGATTTCATAGTCCGGCTGTGGCCTGGTGAGCCCCTTCCCACTAGCTACTTTGGCCTGATCAAGCGGATGGTGAATGCCTGTCCGTGGCTTGAAGTCATCAAGTGATCTATTTGTATTGAGGGTGCCCGCCGGGCCTTTGCCCGCGCTAAGGTGCATTGGGGCAAGCTGGATGTTGAGAAGCTGGTTAAGGATGGTCCGCCAGAGGGCACGGAGCATCACCATCCCGAGAAGTACTATGATGGTGTTATGAAGGGCGCCCGTCTTGTGGCCAATGTGTGTACCAAGGACAAGATCTTTGATTAAATGTACCTCTGCCGCTGTTGTAATTTAAAGACGAATTTACTTGTGCTATGTAGCACTATTTGATTTAAAATATTACCTTCTGTTCGGCTGTTTATAAAATTCTGAAAGTAGGCCAGTCGTCGGCTTCCACCCCCACGTAACTAGTACTGGGGTGTTCGTGGAAAACCCGGACACTCTTTATCCAACTGTTTGGTCCCTTAAGGAGGTGTCCGGCGCAGCGAACAAGGCAATCGGACTATGCGGCTTTATAACTTTCACTTAGCCATAGAAGTCTACAATTTTAAATTTCGGCGAAGCCCCTAACACCCGGAAGGCCGAATTGGGGCGCTACACACGCCTAGATCGGACGAAGCCGATTTATCGCCTAAAGCGGAAAATCTTTAAGGATTTTAAGACCTCTCGAACAGCGACCAGCTCTCGCCACATCATGCCGGTCAGTTTTCGGCTTTCTCTACTGAGGTGCTCGTCCGGAATAACCGGGACACAATCGCAATAGTTCTCCCTGCGCTACCTTAGCCGATATAACGGAACATAAGGCACCAAAACAAGGGAGCCGGGCTAACCCAACTGTAGACCCAAGACATGATTCAGAGCTGATGCATATAGTGCTATAAGTTCGGGGTGACGCACTGTTGAAAGTGTTCGAACTTTACTTGCCATATTACGGGGCGCCATGAGAAGCTCCTGGCAAACTGACCGTACCAAGGTATACGGATGCAATATCAAATAAACATTTATAAGAGAAAAAAATGCTCAAATAAGAATAATAAGCTGACGCTATATATAATCTCCCATTGATGAATAATACGTTTAAGCGTATCTTTACAATGGATGCGTTAAGAGGAGATAAATAGGAGTATTTGACATGTCCTATCCAGGGGCAGGCCGCAGGCAGATAGATAACATAGGTATAACGATCGTAAATAGATTCCACCTGGGTATTTCCTTCTGTGCGCAACGCCTGTTGCCTCCTTGGTTTTCTCTCCTATGTGAGTCCATCAATCCGGCTCTTTCAAAGAGGCTACACTAAAGCAATGTCCTGAAAGGTAAAAAGGAAAGATTATGAAGGTATGTAGTGGTTACCCGCACTATTGACTGAGTCATTGTTGCGCCTCTGTCACGACCGGTTTTTCAATAAAAGTATTTATTGAGAGACCGATCTTTTGATGTCCAGTGTGAGGAAAATCCTCCTCACTGGTAGACAAAACTTTGATACAATAAGCCTGTAGCATTAATATATTACAGGGGTTGAACTAAAGTCGCTCAACAATTATTACAAGCACGCCAGTAATTATACATATGGCGGATATGGCACAATGGTGGGGTGGCAATACTACTGACTCGAGATAAAAGTGGTTGGTGGAGTAACACAGTGGAGTGGGTAGTAATACTACTACACTGGCGGCTCATCGAGCGTCGAGGTGAGGCTCGATGAATTTTATTTAGGTAGCGGAAGCGGTTATAATACAGTGACCAAATCCAGGGTCACACGAGACTGACTGGGATTCCTCTAAGCGTCGGAATCCCTATCGAACTCCTCATCCATGAGATCGCCTTCGTCAGCATCTGGCCAAATCAACAAGCCAGTTGAGTACTTTGAAAGTACTCGCAAGACAGTCCGGACAAAAGATATAACAAATGAATGCATGAATGCGTCATTAGTATTTTAACAATGGCACATTTAATTCCTAAAAACAAGACAGGTAAAAAGGGAGTCGGCGGTAGTTCGCTCGAAAACCCAACGAAATAACTGTAAACCCAATCGGGTGTCTGAAGCGACGCCTCGAAAGGAAGATAAATAAATAAAGCACGCCGCAGTCGGGCGTCTAGGCGACATCACATAAAGGGCTTTAAAAGAAATGCCACAGTCGGGCGTCTTAGCGACACCACATAAAGGGCTTTAAAAGAAATTCCACAGTCGGGCGTCTTAGCGACACCACATAAAGGGCTTTAAAATAAATGCCACAGTCGGGCATCTGAGCGACGCCACATAAAGGGCTTTAAAATAAATGCCACAGTCGGGCGTCTGAGCGACATCACAGTAAGGGCTTATAACAAAAATAAATAATAACAATGCCGCAGTCGGACGTCTGAGCGACATCACAGAAAGGGCTTATAGCAAAATAATTAATAACAATGCCGCAGTCGGACGTCTGAGCGACGTCATAGAAAGGGCTTATAGCAAAAATAAATAATAACAATGCCGCAGTCGGACGTCTGAGCGACGTCACATAAAGGGCTTATAGCAAAATAAATAATAACAATGCCGTAGTCGGATGTCAGAGCGACGTCACAGAAAGGGCTTATAGTTCATTGTCATAACGTGTGAGGGTTAATGTACACAGAAAAAATATTCCACACAGATGGTTAACGGGTTAGTCCATCACAAGAATAAACATTAACCGAACTTAACACCCCTTTAGCTTACCGGGGTTTTTGTCACCAAGACTGACAATTGACAAGATAAAAAGGACATGGAACTAGGTCATGGATAGGATGTTGTAATGGGGAGTTGACTCTGCAGAGTTTGTACTAAAATACCCACAGCCAACGGCTTTCCGTAGTCACGAGGGACTAGTTCCATTTATGGTATTTCGAAAGAAACACAACTTAACCGGTACACACCCATCCCACTTCACGTTGCCAGGAATCACCCTAGACATCATTCAAGAAAAACTTTGAGATGGGGAGATCATAATCTCGAATAGCATGGGATCAAATTTATATACGCGCGCTCTAAGGGGTGCCCCCCTCTCTGTCCCAACCGGAAACACCCATGCCCCCTGACCGGATGAAAGGCTTTAATCCAGGGCCATGGAACCTTCATCCCGGCCTCTCCATTTGGTGTGTACCAGGGAAGTGGTTTGCATCTTACTAAGCCATATCCCTTGCGGGAAACATGTGGCAGTACGGAAAGTTAAATGAACGGGAGTTGATACCGGAGTCAAAAACATACTGGCATAAGACTGGCATGCTACAACACTACCATCTTAACCATCTTCATGCCACCATGTGGCCATGCAACCTCATTTCCATGAACTCATGGATTCCCGAAACTCACTTGTCTCAGCTTTTCACGAAACAAAAATTTATCGGGATGCTCATGAACATGACATGAAACTATCCAATGCAAACATGCCAAGACACTCATCATATCAAGAGTTCAAACATGCTTTCCTGGCTCGGAGTAGTCGGGGCCTAGTTCGGCGAAGTTCGTGTCTCCGTCACCACCTTCGGTATCTACGGTACACAAAATACACGCGCTATCGTAAATACCGTGGGTACAGAAAGTTGATCCGAATATTTTTCAAACAAATATGATAAAAAAAACTAGACGAAAATTTGAAGAGGACAGAAAAAGAATCACTCAAAAATTCCTTTCTGATAAAAAGTTATAAGGGTTTTAACCCAAGGGCCCATCTGTAATGAAACAAAAAGTTTCCAGGGGCTCACTTATAAAAAGAGAAAACGATTCGATTGAAAATACGCCGGCCCAGAGGGGAGACGTACTTTGGTAGAAGACGCCTTCAGAAAACGGTTCGTTTAGAAACGACTGAGAGGCTGACGGGTGGGCTCCACCTGTCGGGTTTGAAAATCCAAAAGAGAGAAACAGGGCGCGACGGCGCCCGAGAGGTGCGGTGGTCGCCGGCGGCGATCCACGGCGAGGTAGAGTGATCGGTCGGTACCTTCATGATCAGCACGTCCTTCTACGGCTGTGGGAGGTGGAAGTGGTCGCCGGTGAGCACTGTGTCAACGGCGGCCCTTGCTCCGGCGGACGGCGGTTCGGGTGGTCGTGGACCTCGTCGGAGAGTGTTGCGGAGGGCAAATTGAGGAGGGGGTTAGATCTCTGGTAGATAGAGGGGGTAGCTGATGGGGTTTGGGCACCGGAGACGGCCTCACCGGAGTGAATCAAGGTGGAGGCCGAGGCGGAACGGGGCGGCCGGAGTTGGGGGAGGAGACCTCCTCGAGGTCCTCCTGGTGGCCTGGTGGGGTGCTGGTGTGGTGCAGAGAGGGTGTGTGCTCGAGGGCGAGCTCGGGAGCCCTTTTTATAGGTGGTCCGAGGCGGTGGCCGAGAACGGGGTTCTCCGGCGAAGCTTACGGTGGTGCAGAGCATTGGTTGGGGAGTTTTAGGAGTTGAGCACTGTCATGGGGTTCACGGGTTCCGTTCAGGCGTTAAAACGAGCCGGGACTCGAAGCTTAGGCTGGGCTCGACGGAACGGGGCGGTGCAGGCCCGTCGGCGGCAGGGAGCATGCTCTGTGCGTGCCGCGCCACGACGACGGTGCCGCATGCGTGCGCTGGAAAGGAGATGGCCACACGGAGCTATCAGGAGGCTTGGGCGGCGCCGAACGGTGTTGCGCCGCCGTTCTGCTCTCTGTCGGCTGCTACAGTGGTTTGGCCGCCGTAAGACACGCCGGCGCAGGCGGGCCAGGGTGCCACCGACGCCAGGAATGCGCCAAGCGCGCGTGTGAGGCTCCGGACAAGCAAGCTAGGCCGTGAGCAACGTGCCAAGTGCACTGTGAGCATGTGACTGAATTTCTGACGACGATCGACACTGAAACTCTGAACTTAACTGAAGATGAACAGAAACAGTGCATGCAAGGTGTTCGACAGAATGATCTAGGCATGTAGGGATTTTTTCTTGAGCTGGTTTTTCGTGGAATTTTTGGAGAAGTGTAGATATGAATTTCACCAAATTTGGCAAATCTTGTCCAAACTTGCAGTGAGTGAAATTTGAAATATTTGAAAAGAAGAAGAGTGGATAGAGATGGTTCTGGGTTGTGGGTACAAAGGACTATACATGGGTGTTGAGTTGAGGTCAAAAATCAAAAGCCTTTGGGTACTTGCTTTGCAAATCACTTAGGCTCAAAAGAAAAAACAGAATTATTTGGAAAGAGAAAATAATTGGAATAAAATCCAAAAATTGATTTTATTGGTTTGGACAGAATGTTTGGGTTGTATCCAAGTGGAAGGAGGGGTTTTGAGGGGAGTTTTACCATAAGTGGCATGGCAAAACAAAAATGGATCAACACCAAATAAAATCCCAAAACCAAAAGGTTTTCTTTTTAGAAGAAAACTCAATCCAAGAAAGAGTTTTTAGAGAGCAGACTTAGAAGAGGGTTTTTAAAAAGGGTTTAAATGACCTTCTTCAAACCAAGCAAGTCTCTTTCTAAAAACAAAACCATAAAAAATTTTGGAGTGTCATAGCACCTACCCCCTTAGGAAAAATCCCGTCCCCGAGATTTCAGCTGATCCTTAAACAGGTGTGGGTGCTCTGTCCGAAGAAAATCCTCTCTTTCCCAAGTGGCTTCACTCTCGGTGTGATTGCTCCACTGAACTCTGAAAAATTTGATGGTTTTCTGTCTGGTTCTCCTTTCAGATTCTTCCAATATTTTCACTGGGTGTTCCCGATAGGTGAGGTCTGGTTGTACGTCGATGTTCTAATGGGATACTTGCTTCTCTGGGTTGCTCACGCACTTCCTTAATTGGGAGACGTGGAACACGTCATGGATGTCGGACAATTCTTCGGGCAAGTCTAACTGGTAGGCTACCATGCCTCTTCGTGCCACTATGCATAATGGTCCAATGAATCTTGTTGCTAACTTCCCCTTAATCTTAAACCGCTGCAGTCCCCTCATAGGAGATACTCGCAGGTACACAAACTCACCGGGTTCAAAATTGACTCCACGATGTTTCTTATCGTAATAAATTTTCTGTCGGCTCTGAGCTATCTTAAGTCGGTCCCTGATTAGCTTGACCTTTTCCTCGGCTTCTTTGAGCATGTCTGGGCCGAAGATACGGCTGTCACCGGTCTCTGACCAATTTAGCGGGGTACGGCATCTCCGCCCGTACAAGGCTTCAAAGGGTGCCATTTGTAGGCTGGCCTGGTAACTGTTGTTGTATGCAAATTTGGCGTATGGTAGGGTTTCCTCCCAACTGGCTCCATAAGTGAGGACACATGCTCTCAGCATGTCTTCCAAAATTTGATTTACGCGCTCAGTTTGTCCATCGGTCTGTGGATGGTATGCGGTGCTGAAAGCTAGTTGGGTTCCCAGGGCCTGTTGCAGGTGATCCCAAAATCTGGAGACGAATTGTGTGCCTCTGTCAGATATTATGGTCTTCGGAAGTCCATGTAGGCAAATGATACGTGAAAGATAAAGCCTGGCGAGATTCTGAGTGGTGTGAGTTGTTTTTACGGGAATGAAGTGCGCTACTTTAGTCAATCTATCCGTGATGACCCATATGGCATCATGCCCATGTCGTGACCTAGGTAGCCCAACAATGAAATCCATTACGATCTCGTCCCATTTCCACTCGGATATCTTATTCGGTTGCAATAGTCCGGCCGGTTTCTGGTGCTCGGCCTTTATGCGCTGACATGAGTCACAACACACAATAAACGTGGCTATGTCCATCTTTATACCATGCCACCAAAATGTTTCCTAAAGGTCTTTGTACATTTTTGTTCCTCCAAGGTGAATTGAATACGGGGCGGTGTGGCCTCCAGCCAAGATCGATCTGCTGTTTAAGGTCATGAATATTTGGTACGCAAAGTCTATTCTCGTACCACAATATTCCTTGCTCATCGACAATGAATTCTGGGGCCTTGCCCAATTTCATCTTCCGTTTTATGCGTTCAATGCTGGGGTGACCACGCTGAGCCTCTTTAACTTTTTCTATCAGGGTAGGTTGTATCTCTAAGTTTGACACACTACCTTCGATGACCATCATTAGGTTGAGCTTAGCAAATTCCTGCCGAAACTCAGGCCTCAAGTTTGTCATGCTGTCATTGTTTGGACTGGGGTTCCGACTTAGAGCATCTGCTACAACATTTGCTTTGCCTGAGTGATAGTGGATTCCAACATCATAATCCTTTACCAATTCCAACCAGCGTCATTGCCGTAAATTGAGTTCTGGTTGGGTAAAAATATACTTGAGGCTCTTATGGTCCGTGTATATTAAACAATGATTTCCAAGTAAGAAGTGTCTCCATTCCTTGAGTGCATGGATAACTGCTGCTAACTCTAGGTCATGAGTAGGATAATTTTCCTCATGCTTGCGAAGTTGTCTAGAAACATATGCGACAACCTTGCCTTCCTGCATTAATACGCACCCGAGGCCCTTTCGATATGCGTCACAATATACCTCAAAATTCTTGTGTATGTCTGGCACAGTTAATACTGGTGCTGTCGTCAGTTTCCTCTTTAGTTCTTGGAAACTTTTCTCACAAGCTTCCGTCCATTCAAACTTCTTGTCCTTCTTGAGAAGTTGCGTCATTGGCTTTGCTATCATGGAAAATCCTTCAATAAATCTTCGGTAGTACCCTGCCATTCCCAGAAAACTTCGTACGTCCGTTACGCTGGCTGGTGTTTTCCAGCCAAGTACGGCCTTGACTTTTTTTGGGTCTATGGCAATACCTTCTTGGGTTAATACATGGCCTAGAAAACCTACTTGCCTTAGCTAAAATTCACATTTGCTGAATTTGGCGTATAACTGATGCTTCATGAGTTCTCCTAGCACAATTCGGAGATGTTCAGCATGCTCTTCGGGTGTTTTGGAGTATATCAGAATGTCGTCGATGAATACCACAACAAATTTGTCCATGTATTTCATAAATACTTTGTTCATGAGGTGAACAAAATATGCGGGGGCGTTCGTTAGCACAAATGGCATTACCGTGAACTCATATAGTCCATATCTGGAGGTGAAGGCTGTCTTGGGAATATCTTCTGTCCGTACTTTTAATTGATGGTATCCTGACCTCAAGTCAATTTTTGAGAATACCTTGGCCTGAGCGAGATGATCAAATAAATCATTTATTCGTGGCATTGGATACTTGTTCTTGATTGTGACCATGTTAAGTGCTCGATAATCCATACACAATCTCAGTGTGCCATCCTTCTTTTTGGCAAATAATATTGGTGAACCCCAAGGTGAGGAGCTGGCTCGTATATACCCTTTGTCCAATAATTCCTTTATTTGCTTCTTCAATTCTACTAATTCGGATGGTGCCATTCTGTATGGTTTCTTGTATATGGGAGCGGTTCCTGGTGCTAGCTCAATGCTGGATTCTATTTCTCGGTCTGGTGGCATACCTGGCAGCTCTTCAGGAAATACGTCTGGAAATTCACATACCACCGGAACCTTGCTTAATTCAGAAATATCCACCTTATTCAATCTCGGTTGCCGGGATATTTTCCTCTCTTTGGCCGAAACTTTTATTGTCTTCCCATGGTGATGGGTGAGGATTACGGTCCTGTTGAAGCAGTCAATAAAACCTTTGTTGGTGGTTAACCAATCCATCCCTAAGATGATGTCCAGCCCTTTATTCTCCAATACGATAAGGTTGGCGTGAAATTTCAATCCTTCAAACTCAATCATCACACCTTGGCAGTAACTCTGGGTGACTTGCTTAATCCCAGGGGACTTGACGATCATTGATTTGTCCAAGGGAAGAATCGAAAAATTATTTTGCAAAGCAAAACTTTTCGAAACGAATGAGTGAGAAGCTCCAGAATCAAACAAAACCATGGCAGGTATTGTGTTGACAGGAAGCGTACCAAGTACGATATCTGGGGCATTCTGTGCTTCCTCTCTGGTCACGTGGTTCAGGTGACCATTCCTGTGATTGTTGTTGGGGTTGAAATTGTTGCGCTTGGGCGCTGAATTATTGCCACCGTTGTTTGGCTTCGGGGTCGAGTTCCTTGGCTTGGGGCACTGTTTGGCATAGTGCCCTTCTTCTCCACAAGCGTAGCAGGTCACGCCTGGGTGATATGTGAACTCTTTGTCTCTGGCATGGAAATTCTTGATTGGTCGTGAGACATTTGTCGGGGTTTTGTGTGTACCACCTTTCTGAAAATCCGCCTTGCTTCGGGGATTGCAAGCATGATTTTCCTGGTCCCTTTTTCGCTTGCGGAAATCTTCCAGGCTGTGCCTCTCATTTTCCAAGGTAATGGCCTTATCCACTAGCGTCTTGAAATCTGGAAAAGTGTGTACGACCAGTTGGCATTTAAGCGCAGGCGCCAGGCCGTCCAGGAATTTCTCCATCTTCTTACTTTCAGTCATACGCTCCTCATTGGCGTAGCGAGATAACAGTGTAAATTGTCCGTTGTATTCTGACACTGTCATGGTCCTTTGCTTGAGATCATCGAATTCTCTCTTCTTGATTTTCATAAGACTTTTAGGAATATGCGCCCCACGAAAACCTTCCTTAAAATCGTCCCAAGTTATATTATTCTCGTTGGGGTGCATGTGTAGGAAATTCTCCCACCATGATGCAGCTGCTCCTGTCAGATAGTGTGGTGCATATAACACTTTTTTCACGGTTTGAACACTTGGCAATAATTAATTTTCTCTCCATGTCTCGAAGCCAGTCCTCGGCCTCAAGAGGTTTGTCAGTATGAGAAAATGTTTGGGGACACGTCTTCTGTAGCTCAGACAACTTGGATTGCTGCTGAAATTGTCCGTGGCGATTTCCCATATAGATGACCTGATTCATTAATTCCTGATGCTTTTGCTGACTCTGCTCATAAAGGCGGCACATTTCTGAAAGTGCCGATTCACTGCCCTGTTGGCTCGACTGTCCCTGTGTGAAATTGTTGCTGTGTTGTGCATCATAATTTTCCTCTGGCGGAGTTGGCATGGAGCGCGTCCAAGGACGAGACATTTTTCACTTTGGGGATACATTTTGCAAAACTCATACGAAAAGAAACTGAGTCGCAAAAATAAATGCACACGGACAAACAAAACCCAAAAAAAAGACACTCCGGGATTTTTTTTGAAATTGACATCGTTTGCGCACGGAGAAGGACTGCTCATACCTATCTTACATGCAGGCGGTAATTATACAATACATCACTCAGGATATGCGTACATATTCCTGACATGTTATTTAGGCTAGTGCACTTCTCCAGCTCCTACATGATGCGCAAACAGGCTACTACTCACAGCCTATGTACATATCATACAAGTCGGTACATCGCATGGCGACTAAACGCACTTAGTCAGAGGAGATGGTGAGGACCTCCTTTGCCCTGCCGAGGGTGAGATGTAGTGAGGGTGGGGACTCAACCTCCTCCTCGCTAATAGGCTCCAGACGTGTAGCGCTGCGCTGAGTAGATGGAACGGGTTCCCTATATGGAGCAACACGTACAGGTGAGGGCGCAGTGGGTGGCGCAGAGCGAACTGGAGTGGGTGCAATGGCTTGGTTGAATTCCTCGGTGGAAGGCAGGCAACGAGGAATGGCGCGAGTGGCCGGTGCATAAGATGCTGAGGACGAGACGAACGTCAGTGGTGGTGCGATGTGCAGGAGCTCCCTCCTGTTGGCGGCACAACCATGGACTGAGTCCATGCGGGCAGCCACGAGGTCGTCCACCAGGCTGTCGAAGGCTACCTCCAGAGCTCGGAGATACCCGACGAGCATCTCAAAAGCCTCATCTCGCTCTCCTCTGGGGCAAGAGTATGATTAGTGACAGGCGTATGGCACGTGTCATGGAAGGTAGCAGTAACGACGAGTCTTCATCGAAGGAAGGTCTTCCCTGAGACGAGCTATCGCCTCATGGGCTGCCATCTGCATAGCATGCTTCTCTGTAGGCATGGCTCTTCCCAAGTACGGGAAGCGAAGTAACTCAACACGCCCTCCCTTGAATTGCACCGCAGCCTGGTGCATGGTCAGACCATCGTTGACCTTGTGCTGATAGAGTGAGAAGACTGGGCGCATGGATGGCCCCATCGCCACCTGGACGATGAAGGTGAGAAGCTTGCCGAACCCATTGGGCTCGTTGGCGAACATCTGAGACTCGCAGTTGTTGTCGGCCATCTACAAAAGTAGGCAAAAATTCTGAGTGGTCAGATCATAAATTTATGCTGACTGTCAGAAAATGACTACATTTGCAAAAATAATAAATAGCTCTATTTTTGCTAATATCCGATTAGCGATCGCACCTAGTGGCTTCCTACAGCCAGCCTGGCTCTGGTACCAAGCTTGTCACGACCGGTTTTTCAATAAAAATATTTATTGAGAGACCGATCTTTTGATGTCCAGTGTGAGGAAAATCCTCCTCACTGGTAGACAAAACTTTGATACAATAAGCCAGTAGCATTAATATATTACAGGGGTTGAACTGAAGTCGCTCAACAATTATTACAAGCACGCCAGTAATTATACATATGGCGGATATGGCACAATGGTGGGGTGGCAATACTAATGACTCGAGATAAAAGTGGTTGGTGGAGTAACACAGTGGAGTCGGTAGTAATACTACTACACTGGCGGCTCATCGAGCGTCGAGGTGAGGCTCGATGAATTTTATTTAGGTAGCGGAAGCGGTTATAATACAGTGACCAAATCCAGGGTCGCACGAGACTGACTGGGATTCCTCTAAGCGTCGGACTCGCTATCGAACTCCTCATCCATGAGATCGCCTTCGTCAGCATCTGGCCAAATCAACAAGCCAGGTGAGTACTTGGAAAGTACTCGCAAGACAGTCCAGACAAAAGATATAACAAATGCATGCATGAATGCGTCATGAGTATTTAACAATGGCACATTTAATTCGTAAAAACAAGACAGGTAAAAAGGGAGTCGGCGGTAGTCCGCTCGAAAACCCAACAAAATAACTATAAACCCAATCGGGTGTCTAAAGCGACGCCTCGAAAGGAAGATAAATAAATAAAGCACGCCGTAGTCGGGCGTCTAGGCGACACCACATAAATGGCTTTAAAAGAAATGCCACAGTCGGGCGTCTTAGCGACACCACATAAAGGGCTTTAAAAGAAATGCCACAGTCGGGTGTCTTAGCGACACCACATAAAGGGCTTTAAAATAAATGCCACAGTCGGGCGTCTGAGCGACGCCACATAAAGGACTTTAAAACAAATGCCACAGTCGGGCGTCTGAGCGACGTCACAGAAAGGGCTTATAGCAAAAATAAATAATAACAATGCCGCAGTCGGATGTCTGAGCGACATCACAGAAAGGGCTTATAGCAAAATAATTAATAACAATGCCGCAGTCGGACGTCTGAGCGACGTCACAGAAAGGGCTTATAGCAAAAATAAATAATAACAATGCCGCAGTCGGACGTCTAAGCGACGTCACAGAAAGGTCTTACAGCAAAATAAATAATAACAATGCCGCAGTCGGACGTCTGAGCGACATCACAGAAAGGGCTTATAGTTCATTGTCAAAACGTGTGAGGGTTAATGTACACAGAAAAAATATTCCACACAGATGGTTAACGGGTTAGTCCATCACTAGAATAAACATTAACCGAACTTAACACCCCTTTAGCTTACCGGGGTTTTTGTCACCAAGACTGACAATTGACAAGATAAAAAGGACACGGAACTAGGTCATGGATAGGATGTTGTAATGGGGAGTTGACTCTGCAGAGTTTGCACTAAAATACCCACAGCCAACGGATTTCTGTAGTCACGAGGGACTAGTTCCGTTTATGGTATTTCGGAAGAAACACAACTTAACCGGTACACACCCATGCGACTTCACGTTGCCAGGAATCACCCTAGACAGCATTCAAGAAATCTTTGAGACGGGGAGATCACAATCTCGAATAGCATGGGATCAAATTTATATACGCACGCCCTAAGGGGTGCCCCCCTCTCGGTCCCAACCGGAAACAACCATGCCCCCTGACCGGATGAAAGGCTTTAATCCAGGGCCATGGAACCTTCATCTCGGCCTCTCCATTTGGTGTGTACCAGGGAAGTGGTTTGCATCTTACTAAGCCATATCCCTTGCGGGAAACATGTGGCAGTACGGAAAGTTAAATGAACGGGAGTTGATACCGGAGTCAAAAACATACTGGCATAAGACTGGCATGCTACAACACTACCATCTTAACCATCTTCATGCCACCATGTGGCCATGCAACCTCATTTCCATGAACTCATGGATTCCCGAAACTCACTTGTCTCATCTTCTCACGAAACAAAAATTTATCGGGATGCTCATGAATATGACATGAAACTATTCAATGCAAACATGCCAAGACACTCATCATATCAAGAGTTCAAACATGCTTGCCTGGCTCGGAGTAGTCGGGGCCTAGTTCGGCGAAGTTCGCGTCTCCGTCACCACCTTCGGTATCTACGGTACACAAAATACACGCGCTATCGTAAATACCGTGGGTACAGAAACTTGATCCAAATATTTTTCAAATAAATATGATAAAAAACTAGACGAAAATTTGAAGAGGACAGAAAAAGAATCACTCAAAAATTCCTTTCTGATAAAAAGTTACAAGGGTTTTAACCCAAGGGCCCATCTGTAATGAAACAGAAAGTTTCCAGGGGCTCACTTATAAAAACAAAAAACGATTCGATTGAAAATACGCCGGCCCAGAGGGGAGACGTACTTTGGCAAAAGACGCCTTTAGAAAACGGTTCGTTTAAAAAGGACTGAGAGGCTGACGGGTGGGCTCCACCTGTCGGGTTTGAAAATCCAAAAGAGAGAAACAGGGCGCGACGGCGCCCGAGAGGTGCGGTGGTCGCCGGCGGCGATCCACGGCGAGGTAGAGTGATCGGTCAGTACCTTCGTGATCAGCACTTCCTTCCGCATCGGTGGGAGGTGGAAGTGGTCACCGGCGAGCACTGTGTCGACGGCGGCCCTTGCTCCGGCGGATGGCGGTTCGGATGGTCGTGGACCTCGTCGGAGAGTGCTGCGGAGGGCAAATTGAGGAGGGGGTTAGATCTCTGGTAGCTAGAGTGTCGGTGTACTAATGTAGGGGTACCTTAGTATCCCAAACTTGTGCACGGGCAGTCGCAGCGCCCAGCAGCAAGGCTTGCCGGGCATCCGCCAAGATCCTCCGTAGCTCTTATTTGTGCCATTCAAGAACAAAGTGTTTTAACTAAGAAGACAAGGCTCCGGCAAGAGGAGCTTGCCGGGAAGGACAAGGGCCCGGCAAGAGGAGCTTGCCGGGAGGGCCAGCCAAGAAACTTGTCGCGATGCACCGCGCGTCCCGGCAAGACCCGGCGAGCGACAAGCTTTCGGGTGCGACAAGACAACGACCGCGGCAGGGCACTTGCCGCGGCGAAGCCACCACTCTTCGCCCACGCTCCAGCTCATCTAATGACGTGTCGCCACAGGATCGTTCCAGGAACACGTGGCGGGGAGCTGTGCAGCCAAACGGTGCGAGGTGGCGAGTGGAGATGATGAGAAGGCCATCGTGGCAGGCGGTGGCGCCCCTAACGGTCGCTTCTCTGCACTGTTGGGCGAGGCGGACGGGCATTAAATGCGCTTGTCCCCTGCCGTCAGAGTTAGGTAAGGTGCACTGTAGATAGCAGTTCTACCAACCACCCTTTTTACATTTGTACCCCTCTCTGCGTTGCCACCTGTCGGTGATCCCTTTAGCCTATAAAAGGAGGCCCATGCGCAACGTAGAAGGGGTTCGACTCATTCGAAAACACAGAATGCTCACGCTCTTGAGCAAGAACATAGTACCACCACAAAGCAGCAGTAGGAGTTTTATCTCTCCGGAGAGCTCCGAAGCTGGGTAAAATTCCTTGCATGCTTCGCCTCGATCTGCTCTTCGTGCGCCCTCCGCTCCCTTGCCGGACCGAAAGGGGCCCTGCCCCATAGGTGTTCGTTTCCCACGACATCTTTGGCGCGCCAGGTAGGGGAGCGTCGAGTTTGTGAGAACCTGATCCGGTGTTCGTGCGCGCTACATCAACATCTTCATCGACATGCCATCGAAGAAGAAGGCTTCGGAGGTGGCCGCTCCGTCCACGTCGATCCCACCGCCACCAGAGCAAACGGGCGGTGGGGCAGACGCTGGCGAAAGAACAGGCGCCGATGTGGGAGCTCACGTTGTCACCAGATCCAAAGACAAGGCCCCGCAAGCTTCGGCGTCTGTACATACACCGCACCCCTCCCAGGAGGTGCGGGATCGACAACGCCATGGTGCTCCTAGCACCGTACTCGCGTTGGAACAAGGCCAAGCTAGTGGATCGCGGGACGCTCAAGGCCAACATGCGCGTCAACATGTTGGCACGAGCGCGGTACGGTCGCCTGGACGAGATGTTGCTCCTTCTAACACTGTTAGAAGTTTGAGCATATCCCGCTCCTCGCGTCCTTCGCCACCGCCGCCCAAGACTCCAGAGGAAGCGCTGGCCCGAGCCCAACTGCTTCTAGATTACCCTCCAGCGCCAGACAAGATCGACGATTGGAGGGCCACCATTCAGAGCCTCATCGGCTTCGCCAACGGCGACAAGCCCCGGCAACCAAGCATGTCGAAGCCCCGGCTAGACGCCCAGGCGCAAGCCGGCGGCGACAAGACCGCTGGGGGTGCCACCACCGTGCACTCCCCGCCCAGAAGGCCAAGATCGCCGACTCACTGGGCTAACCTCGACACCGATTCCACCGCGTCGTCGGACCCGCGAGCTCGTCGCAATCAGTGCCAAGTTCTCCAAGAACGACGACAAGAAGACGCTCGTACTCGCATCGAGCGTCGAAGAGAAGCGCGGCGTCAGTCAGACCAGAGCGCTGGGCCCGCTGTTGATATGCATGCGCCAGGGGAACTAGGCGACATGCCGTACGCGGTAGGTTGCCCTACGTTCACTCGTGAGCTGCGGCAGGTCCAGCGGCCCAGTACCAAGAACTTCAAGCCAGATGTACCCGAGAAGTACGATGGCAGGATACATCCGTCAGAGTTCCTTAGCGTCTACACCATCGCGGTGCAGGCTGCCGGGGGGCGCGACGAGAAGATCCTCGCCAACTACTTCCCGCTGGTGCTCAAGCCCAACGTCAGATCTTGGCTCATGCACTTGCCGGACAACTCCATCTCTTCATGGGCAGATCTGTGCCATCAGTTTGTCGGCGCCTTCACAGGCGGCCACAAGCCCCATGGCCAGGAGAGCGACCTTCATCTGCTTGCCCAGAAAGAAGGAGAACCCCTGCGCAAGTACATTCAAAGATTCAGCCAAGTGCAGCGCAACATCCCAGATGTCCACCCTGCCGCGGTTATCAGCGCGTTCCATTAGAACGTGCGTAACCGCAGGATGAGGGAGGAGATGGCGATGTGCAAAATCAGAGATGTCAGCGAGCTATATGCTCTGGCCGACAAATGTGCACGTGCTGAGGAGGGGAGGAAACTCCCCGGAGAGAACGCAGGAGCAGAAGGATCTGACAGTGAGGATGCCGCCCCGGCAAAGAAGAACCGGATGCGAAATAACAGAAAGAGGAAAGCTAAGGATGTACTAGGTGTCGAGCAGTCCGGCAACGGAGGTGGCGCCGAGAAGGCCAAAGCTGGTGACTCCGGCGAGGCTGTGGTGGCCGCCGACAAGCAGGACGGCTCCAGCAAGCAGTACTGCAAGATCCACCGCACCAAGGGCCATGATCTCCAGACTTGCAAGAAGGTTGAGCATCTTGTTGAGCTATAGAAAGCTGAATACGAGCGGCGAGACAATGAGAAGGCCCAAGAAAATGGTGGAGGATCCGACAAGAAGCGTCCCGGCCGGGGAGGGCGCCGCGGCAAGGCCAAGCAGCGGCAAGGAGACAGGCCTCCCCGCGGCTGCGACAAGGATGAAGACGAAGACGAAGATGAAGAGATGGATGAGGATGAGGCCGACGAGCAGGAGTTTCAGAAGGCAACAGAGGTTTTGTGCGTCGACGGCAGTGCTTCTCTGCATACTTCCCACCGTCAGCTCAAACAGTGGGTGCGTGAAGTTAATGCAGCAGAACCATCAGTTGAGTCACGCAAGCCTCTGAAGTGGTCCAGCACGCCCATCATCTTTGATGTTGAAGATCACCCTGATCGCATAACTGCGGTCGGGTGCTTGCCAATGTTGGTTTCACCAACTATCCGCAACCTCAAGGTCACAAAGATGCTGGTTGACGGCGGGGCTGGCTTGAACCTGATCTCCTCAGCGGTGCTCAAGAAGCTCCAGATCCCCGATAGCGAGCTCGAAGAGACTGGTACTTTCCAAGGAATCAATCCGGGAAGGAGCAAGCCGAAGGGGAAGATCACACTGCCAGTGACATTTGGCAGCGAGCTGAACTTCAGGACAAAGAAGGTCACCTTTGACGTTGCCAATTTCCCATTGCCCTACAATGGGATACTCGGCCGTCCAGCGCTCGCCAAGTTCATGGCAGCCTCTCACTATGCCTACAACGTACTCAAGATGCCCGGTCCGGTAAGTGTCATTTTTGTCCCCGGCGACAAGAAAGATGCCCTTATCTGCACCGACAAGATCTACCGGGAAGCAGCAGCCGCAGCAAAACGCAAACCACTTGCCGCTGAAGCTCCCGGGGGGAAGAAGAAGACTAAGTCCGGCAAGAATAGCTCTGATGCCCACTCCGGCAAGCGCACCTCTTTGGAGTGCTGCGCTACTGTCGAGGACGCACCATCGAGCTCCACCGGCAAGTGTAAGAAGGCAAAGACAGCTTCACCAGAGACCAAGAAAGTGGCCGCCAAGGAGGACGGCACTGGTGGTACCTTCACCATCAGTGCCACGCTTGACCCTAAATAGGAAAGCGCGCTCGTTGCTTTCCTGCGGCCGAATGTCGATGTGTTTGCATGGCAACCATCTGACATCCCCGGTGTTCCCAGGAAAGTAATTGAGCACCACCCGGCCGTCTGCCCTCACGCGCGGCCCGTCAAGTAGAGAGTTAGGAAACAAGCAGTGGAGCGTCAAGAATTCATCGCAGAAGAGATCAAGAAGTTGGAAGCAGCAGGCCTTGTCAGAGGAGTGCTCCATCCTACGTGGTTGGCCAATCCTGTAGTCGTGCGCAAGGCGAATGGGAAGTGGAGGCTTTGTATTGACTTCACTGATGTTAATAGAGCTTGTCCCAAAGATCCATTTCCCTTGCCGCACATTGACCAGATTGTCGACTCCATGGCAGGATGTGATTTGCTTTCATTTCTTGATGCATACTCAGGATATCATCAGATCTTCATGGCAGAAGAGGATGAAGAGAAAACCGCATTCATTACTCCATGTGGCACGTACTGCTTTGTACGAATGCCTTTCGGACTAAAGAATGCCGGTTCAACATTTGCAAGAGTAGTCAGTCATGCTTTTTAGCCACAGTTGCATAGAAATGTAGAAGCTTTCATGGATGATATAGTGGTCAAGAGCAAGGACAAAGCAACTCTGATCCAGGATTTGGACGAAACCTTTACAAATCTGCGCAAGATCAATCTCAAGTTGAACCCCGAGAAGTGTGTGTTTGGAGTCCCTTCCGGCAAGCTTCTCGGGTTCTTTGTATCTCAGCGAGGGATTGAAGCCAATCCCGACAAGATCAAGGCCATCGAGCAGATTGAAGCCCCGAAGTGCGTCAAGGATGTGCGAAGGCTTGCCGGCTGCGTTGTTGCTCTCAGCAGGTTCATCTCCAAGTCTGCTGAACGCGCCCTGCCATTTTTCAAAAATTTGAAAAAGGCAGGTCCAATGAAATGGACTCCGGAAGCGGAGGCTGCGCTGCAGGACTTGAAGAGATACCTGTCCTCCACTCCAATACTTGTCGCACCTAAGCCACAAGAGAAGTTGCGGCTATATCTAGCGGCAACCAATCAAGTGGTTAGTGCTGCGTTAGTAGCGGAAAGAGAGGTAGATGATGAGCCAGCAACCATGGCAAGCGAGTCCGGCGACAAGCAGGGGGCTTCCCCGACAAGCTCTGGTCCCGACAAGGATGAATCTATGCAGCCACAAGGAGAGAAGCAGAAGAAAATGGTGCAGCGCCCAGTTTACTTCGTCAGTTCCCTTCTGCAGGGGGCTAGATCAAGAATCCAGAAGCAACAGGCAGGATTGTCGAGTGGGCACTTGAACTGTCAAGCTTTGGCCTCAAGTTTGAAAGTACTTCAACTATCCAAAGCCGAGCATTGGCAGAATTCATAGCAGAATGGACGCCAACACCTGATGAAGAAACTCCAGAGACGAGCATCCCCGTCAAGGAAGCAAGCAAGGAATGGGTCATGTACTTTGATGGTGCCTTCTCGCTGCAAGGCGCCGGTGCGGGCGTACTACTTGTCGCACCCACCGGAGAGCACCTCAAGTACGTGGTCCAGATGCACTTTCCCAAGGAGCAAGCGACAAACAATACTGCAGAGTATGAAGGCTTGCTTGCCGGATTCAGGATCACGGCAGACCTTGGGATCAAGAAGCTTATTGTCAGGGGTGACTCGCAGCTTGTCGTCCGCCAAGTTAACAAAAATTATCAGAGTCCGTTGATGGAAGCCTACATTGATGAAGTGAGAAAGTTGGAAGAACATTTTGACGGCCTGCAAATGGAACATGTTCCGAGAGCTCAGAACGACATTGCAGATGGCCTGTCAAAGTGCGCCGCACTCAAGTTACCTATGGAACCAGGAATTTTTGTGCTCAAGTTGACTCAACCATCTGTAACACCATCAACTGGACAGACCAAGAAGAGGAAGTTGGTTTCTGGTGACTACTTTCCGGCAGAGCTCCCCGAAGCCGCCGCCCAAAAGGTCCCCAAGATCAACACAAACAATGCTGAGGGGTAGTCTGCTCTGACAAGCCCAAGGGTTTGTTCCGTTGAAGCAAACGCCCCCGACAAGCTTTGCTCCGGCAAGCTTGTCGGGGAACGTCAAGCTCCGGCTGAACCGCAGGTTCTTGCTGTAGAAGCTGATATTCCCGCAGCAGCATTTGTGCCTTTAGTCCTTGTCGTTGAGCCACAGGCTCCGGCATGGGCACATCAGATTGTCCGTTTCCTCCAAACAGGAGAACTTCCCGAAGAGCAAGAAGAAGCCGAGAGAGTAGCCCGGCAATCAAGTATGTACCAGTTTGTCGATGACATACTATACAGAAGAAGATTCAACGGAGTGAAATTGAAGTGCATTTCCCGGGAAGAAGGACAGGAGCTGCTGGCGGAGATACATGGAGGCATATGTGGTCACCACGTTGGCGCAAGAGCACTTGCCGGCAAAGCCTTCCGGCAAGGTTTCTTTTGGCCGACAGCCCTCCAGGATGCAACTGCACAAGTAACCAAGTGTGAAGCGTGCTAGTTCCACTCCAAGCAGATACATCAACCAGCTCAAGCTCTCCAAACGATCCCTTTATCTTGGCCATTCTCGGTCTGGGGGCTCGACATCCTCGGCCCCTTTCCCCGAGCTGTCGGGGGCTTTGAGTACTTGTACGTTGCAATCGACAAGTTCACGAAGTGGCCGGAAGTGGAAGCAGTGAGGAAGGTGACAGCACAGTCAGCAGTCAAGTTCTTCAGGTCAATTGTCTACCGCTTCGGAGTCCCTAACAGGATCATCACCGACAACGGCACACAATTCACGAGCCGCACCTTCATGCAGTACGTCCAAGATCTTGGCGCCAAGATCTGCTTCGCTTCTGTTGCTCACCCGAGAAGCAATGGTCAAGCGGAGAGGGCGAACGCTGAAGTGCTGCACGGGCTCAAGACCAGAACTTTCGACAGGCTGCACAAGTGCGGAAGAAATTGGATCGAAGAGCTGCCAGTGGTTCTTTGGTCGATCAGGATGACACCAAATCGAGCCACTGGCCAGACACCTTTTGCTCTAGTCTACGGAGCATAGGCAGTTCTCCCCACGGAACTCGTATGCGGATCACCTCGAGTGCTCGCTTATGATGAGCTTGAGCAAGAGCAGCTGCGGCAAGATGACGCGCTGCTCCTTGAGGAAGATCGTCTTCAGGCTGCTGTACGAGCTGCTCGATATCAGCAAGCTTTGCGCCGCCACCATAGCCGCAAATTCAATGCCAGAAGTCTCGAGGAAGGTGACCTTGTTCTTCGGCGTGTTCAATCCGCCAAGAATTCCAACAAGTTGACACCGAAGTGGGAAGGCCCTTATCAGGTGAAGCGAGTCACTAGGCCCGGCGCCGTCCGCCTAGAGACCGAAGATGGCTTTCCGGTGAGCAACTCCTGGAACATTGAGCATCTTCGTAAGTTTTACCCATAAGGCGCAGTTGCCGGAACCTGTTTCGGCAACCACCTTTTGTACAAGCCTTGCCGCTATTGCATGTAACCCTTTGTACAAAGCCGGGCGCAGATCCCGTGCATAAATAAAGTTCATGTGCTTCGCACATCTTGTCAAATTTCATGCATTCTTTCTTTTTGCATGCTTTATCTGACACTTTGTGCAGCACTCGCCCCCGGTAAGCAGTAACGAGCCTTGAGGCTCCATATCTTTATTTTCTCTTCTTTCTTTTTCTCAAAAGGAAGGTTCCTCCGCCCACAAGTTCACCGGGGGGAAGGAGAAGATAATGGTGTGGACCAGGCGTCGTTCAAAAAAGTGTAGCCTTGCCGGGACGCGAACGACAGAAAAAGCTAAGTCGCCAAAGTCTGAGTATGATCAGTTTTTAAATTTTTTAAGTTATCTTCCTTGAACGACCGTACTTTGTATGGAAAACCTTTGCGCGGAGGAACCGACTCATATCTAGTTGCGCCCTTACTTTGCTTCGAGTCCGCTCAACAACTTAAGTGTACTGCAACTAGTTGCGGCAAGGTTTCTTGCCAGAGCGGCACCGCCAACAGGCTGTTGATGTTCCGCACTCAACGCTCACGGCAAGGGTGCCTGCGCCGGCAAGTTCCCTAAAAGCGTAGGGTAAAAACATACAAAGGAAGGGATCAAATACAAGAAATAGCATAGCCAATACTGCCCAAGATAAAGTTATATTACAAAAGAAACTTGTTGTGGCACTGACTAAATTTTTCTTATAACATAAATGGCAGCGGCAAGGAAAGGAGAGAAAGAGCAGCTTAATCCACGCGCTCGCCGTCGATCCTCCTGACTTCATTCACCTTGTCCACAATGGGTGCGACAATGGCTTTGAGCTCTGCAAGATTAGCACCCGCCGGCAGTTTCTTGAGGACGTGGGTGAGGTTGAGGCCCGGATTGCGGAAGAGTACCTTCACCAACACCTTCTCCAAGACCTTGGCACAGATTTCGCGCGACTCGTCAGCCAGCTGCTTCGGGATCCTTTCCCGGAGTTGCTGGAGAGCCGTCGCCACACCCTTGAAGAAAAGAGTAAGCTTGGCGCTGGGCTGGAGGTTCTCGTCGGAGGAGTACCCGAAGGCCGCCAAGTCCAGTTGCGCCAGCTCGTCATCGATGACTGCGGCAATGTTGACGAGGCCCTCCGTCCAGAGCTCCACCGTAGGCCTGAAAGTGTTTTGAACCTCGGCGGCCCTCGTTAGCAGCTCCTCGTTGGCCTTGATCTCTTTCTTCAAATCCTCCTCTCACTTCTTGGCGCCGCCCAGCGTCTCCGTCAGCGTAGCCAGCTTCAGCTCCAGATCAGCATTTGAGTCCTTGGCGGCGTTCAGTTCCTTGCCCTTGTCGGCAAGTTGGACTTGCAGATCACCATGAGCGAGAGCATCCTTGTAGCGTTCGCGCTGGAGCGCGGCAAGCTCCTCATCTTTCCCTTTCAGATCGGCCTCCAGCTGCATCATCTTCACCTCTAACTCCTTCTTGGCGGCCTCGGCAGCTGTGGTAGCATCCTTCGCTTCCTTGAGTGCCCCGCCAAGTGATTGCTCACGTATGGCGAGCTCCTCCTCGTAGCTGTCCAGATTGACTTTCCGCTGTGTCAGCTCACCTTCCCGGGTGGACAGCTCTTCAGCGGCAAGCCTCTGCTGCTCCTCGGCTTCAGCCTTTTCAAGAATGAACGCCTTCTTCACCTCGACAAGCTGCGCCCTCTCCTCAGCAATAGACCGGAGGGCCTCTTGGTTGCGGCTCTGGAGCTCCTCCACATGCTTCTCTATGTCAACTCCCGCCTGCGCGACAAGCGCTTCCCGGGACTCCAGCTTCGCTTGCCGGGCGCGGTAGAGCGACACCAACTTCCGGAGCAACTGCTCCTCTTCGGACTCGCCACTGCTGCTGCTTGGCGCGTCAACCACTGTCAGCCCTGTAGAGGCGAGCACCTCTCCGTCAAAAGCCTCTCCCTCGACCGGCGCCCTGGAGCTTGACACCCAGGGAAGCTTGATGAAGACACCCTCGCCGGCCTTCAAGTAGGCGCCAGGCTGGAGCTCTTCGGAGCCCGGTGCTGCGTCAGCGGCGGAGGGGTCGGCGGTCGGTGTAGCGCCTTGCGCTCCTGCGGCCCCTGGGTCGTCAGTGCGGTCGCCGGACCCCTCGCCAGCTCCAGCGCCAGCAGCCTTGGCGGCCTCTTCCTCGGCGGGGTCATCAGCGCCGGCCTCCTCTTCAGTAGCAGCGACATCGCCGGTATCGCCGCGCACGTTCTCCTCACCGGTGGCCTCGGTCTCCATTGGCTCCGCGGAGGGAGGATCTGAAGGCAGGGGAAGGGGAGAAAAAGTCAAGCAAATATCCAAAAAACAAGATCAGAAGAAGAACCCAAGGGAAAATTTCCGACAAGGAGGGTTACCTGTGCTGGGCTCTGTGATCATGGGCTCCACCACCGAAGGCTCACTGGTCCTAGCCCTTGCCGGGGATCTCTCCCTTGCCGGAGAGCGCTCCCTTGTCGGAGAATCGCCCCTTGGCGGCGTAGTTGAAGCAGACAGCACTTCTGGAGCGGCCTCTGGTTGCTCCTGATGGGCCTGCTCTGCTCCTACACAAGCAAGTCAACAGTCAAGATGTCAACAAAGAAAGAGCACCCACGTGCGCCCCACAACAGGAAATGAATAAGTACTTACGCTGGGGGCTGTGCTGGGGGCTGCTTCGGGGAGAGGTTGCTGGGTCCGTCAAGGTGGTCTCGGATGCGTCCTCTGTTGTCACAGCAGGATCATCCTCGATGACTACCACAGGGACCTTGGCCCTCTTTGCCGCTCTCTCGGCCAGAGTCCTGAAAAGGAACAAGGTTCAGAGGGAAGCAGATCAGATACAAAACAAGAAATAGAAAGAATCGAAGAAACATAAGTATAACAAGAAGAAAGCCTTACTCCTCTTCTTCTTCCTCCTCGTCGGAGCTCAGCGCGGAGAGGTCGAAGTCCGGCACTCTTTCAGTGTGACGAGGCGGAGGAGTAGGCTCCCTTGGACGCTTGGCAGGAGCTGCGGCAGGATCAGGAGTAGCGGCTCGAGAAGATCCTGCTCCAGTTGCCGGCACGGCGTGAGACGCTCCCATGTCAGCAGTGCTTGGCGTGGTGGAGCGTGTCCCACGGCGCGACGGCTGTTGGCCCATCTGCTGCCCTGCTGTGTCTCCGGTCCTGCGAAGGCGCCTCCTTGGTTGAGCTGGGGGCTGCGCTGAAGGCCCCGTCCGCGGCAAGCTGCTCGAAGATGGCTGGCCACTCGTGCCCCCGGCAGGCCCGCTCGCCTCGGCCTCGGGCTCCCCTTCACCAACAACCTCCCCGCCAAGGTCCTCCCAGTCGGCAAGGCTCGCCGCCTCGGCCGCCTCTGCCTCCTCCAGCGTAAAACCAAACTCGCCCGCGGCGGCAGCTGCCGCCGCCTCTTCTGCCCTAGTGGCGATGTACCGCATCTCGTCGTCAGTGGTGTCGCGGGTGAGGAGCTTCTGATCGTCAGCACGGACCACCACCTCCACCAAGTTGTCGAAGAAATTCTGCACGACGTCGTCGGCAGGCTCCTGCCACGTTGGGATAATCCCATGCGAGTCGCACTCCAGCATCATTGCGCGGATGCGATCGAGCTGGGAGTTATTGCATAATGGCACGACGCCCTGCGGCAGCCTGAACCACTCCGGATGGTTGGAGTCATGCTTGAACAACTCCTTGAGCATCCCATCCAACTCCAAGACTGTGAAGTTAAAATTGAGGCCTGGGCGCAGCCTCATGATATCTGCCGGGCCCCCGAACAGCCAGGCGGGCCTCCCCCTCTCCTGCAGAGGGGCGATGCGGCGGCGAAGGAAATCCGCGCCAACGGCCCCTACAGTAAGCCCGGCAAGCCTGAGCCGCAGAATCCGCGTGGTGGCAATCTTCAATCTGGCGTCATCCGCCGCCAGGGCGCTCCAGTCGCCGCCGTGGCGCTCCAGTCGCCGCCGTGCACTACTCGGGCTTGACGCAGGCTGGTGAATGGCTGCGGATCCGCATCAACAATCCAGCACCACTCCACCCTCCACTCATCCCACTTGCTGTGGAGCTCGCCCTCCAGATAAACCTCCTTCATGCCGACCCTCGAGATCCAGGCGATCCCGCCAGCTAAGGGTTCTCCCTTCTCGGCCCGGGGCATGAAGTAGTGGCGAAAGAGGGCGACATTTGGGTGGATTCCAACGAAGTTCTCGTAGAGGTGTGAGAAAACCGCCATTGTCAGAACGGTGTTGGGGGTGAAGTCAAGATGATGAAACCCGTAGGTGTTCATGATATCACAGAAGAAATCGGAAAAAGGTGGGCAAAGCCCGCAATAGAAGAACAGGGGGAAGAAATAGTATCCTCTTGGACACTTTTTCGAGGTAGAAGCTTCGGTGGAGAGTACCTGCGTGCGCGGATGCGCCCGTGTCTCCGTCGACCAGAAGAGATAGAACTCCTCCAGCAGCGCCTTAGGGGGGGGGGAGTGCTCGCTCTTTGCACAGCGCCTCGTGCCGCAGCGCCTCGACCGACTTCGTACTCTTTCCGGTCTTCAGAGCCATGGCGGAAGCGATGGAAGAGGTTGGCGGCGACGGCGGCGACGATGGCGGCGACGGCGGAACGCTGCTCTCTTTCGGCTTGGGAAGCGGAGGGGAGCGGCGGAGCTTTCTGAGCAAGGAACTGCAAGTGGCGAAGGTGGGGGAATGGCCCCTGTTTCCTCTGCTTATAAAGAGGAGAGGAGAACGTTACGCCTTTCTTGATTAAAGAATTTCCCACGATCTCTCCCACGACGCCGCGTTTGACGCGTGCCGTTATGGGAGGACGCGGTGGATACGGAGTTAGATTTGGTATGGACACAGGCCGCGCGTGCCCGTGCCCTATTTTTGGGCCTGGCCCAACAGCTCGGCACCGTGTGTGGCCCAGGCCCGGGGGCTCCTGTCGGTGTACTAAAGTAGGGGTACCTTAGTATCCCGAACTTGTGCACGGGCAGTCGCAGCGCCCAGCGGCAAGGCTTGCCGGGCATCCGCCAAGATCCTCCGTAGCTCATATTTGTGCCATTCAAGAACAAAGTGTTTTAACTAAGAAGACAAGGCTCCGGCAAGAGGAGCTTGCCGGGAAGGACAAGGGCCCGGCAAGAGGAGCTTGCCGGGAGGGCCAGCCAAGAAACTTGCCGCGACGCGCAGCGCGTCCCGGCAAGACCCGGCGAGCGACAAGCTTTCGGGTGCGACAAGACAACGACCGTGGCAGGGCACTTGCCGCGGCGAAGCCACCACTCTGCGCCCACGCTCTAGCGCATCTGACGACGTGTCGCCACAGGATCGTTCCAGGCACACGTGGCGGGGAGCTGTGCAGCCAAACGGTGCGAGGTGGCGAGTGGAGATGACGAGAAGGCCATCGTGGCAGGCAGTGGCGCCCCTAACGGTCGCTTCTCTACAGTGTTGGGCGAGGCGGACGGGCATTAAATGCGCTTGTCCCCTGCCGCAGAGTTAGGTAAGGTGCACTGTAGATAGCAGTTGTACCAACCACCCTTTTTACATTTGTACCCCTCTCTGCGTTGCCACCTGTCGGTGACCCCTTTAGCCGATAAAAAGAGGCCCATGCGCAACGTAGAAGGGGTTTGACTCATTCGAAAACACAGAACACTCACGCTCTTGAGCAAGAATATAATACCACCACAAAGCAGCAGTAGGAGTTTTATCTCTCAGGAGAGCCCCGAAGCTGGGTAAAATTCCTCGCGTGCTTCGCCTCGATCTGCTCTTCGTGCGCCCTCCTCTCCGTTGCCGGACCGAAAGGGGCCCTGCCCCATAGGTGTTCGTTTCCCACGACATAGAGGGGGTAGCTGACGGGGTTTGGGCACCGGAGACGGCCTCACCGGAGTGAATCAAGGTGGAGGCCGAGGCGGAACGGGGCGGCCGGAGTTGGGGGAGGATACCTCCTCGAGGTCCTCCTGGTGGCCTGGTGGGGTGCTGGTGTGGTGCAGAGAGGGTGTGTGCTCGAAGGCGAGCTCGGGAGCCCTTTTTATAGGTGGTCCGAGGCGGTGGCCGAGAACGGGTTCTCTGGCAAAGCTTACGGTGGTGCAGAGCATTGGTCGGGGAGTTTTAGGAGTTGAGCACCGTCATGGGGTTCACGGGTTCCGTTCAGGTGTTAAAACGAGCCGGGACTCGAAGCTTAGGCTGGGCTCGACGGAACGGGGCGGTGCAGGCCCGTCGGCGGCAGGGAGCATGCTCTGTGCGTGCCGCGCCACGGCAATGGTGCCGCATGCGTGCGCTGGCAAGGAGATGGCCACGCGGAGCTATCAGGAGGCTTGGGCGGCGCCGAACGGCGTTGCGCCGCCGTTCTGCTCTCTGTCGGCTGCTATGGTGGTTCGGCCGCCACAAGACACACCGGCGCAGGCGGGCCAGGGTACGACCGACGCCAGGAACGCGCCAAGCGCGCGTGTGAGGCTCCGGACAAGCAAGCTAGGCCGTGAGCAACGTGCCAAGTGCACTGTGAGCATGTGACTGAATTTCTGACGACGATCGACACTGAAACTCTGAACTTAACTGAAGATGAATAGAAACAGTGCATGCAAGGTGTTCGACAGAATGATCTAGGCATGTAGGGATTTTTTCCTTGAGCTGGTTTTTGGTGGAGAGGTCTCTCATTGCAACTAGAGGTTGATTGAATTTTGGTGGAATTTTTGGAGAAGTGTAGATATGAATTTCACCAAATTTGGCAAATCTGGTCCAAACTTGCAGTGAGTGAAATTTGAAATATTTGAAAAGAAGAAGAGTGGATCAAGATGGTTCTGGGTTGTGGGTACAAAGGACTATACATGGGTGTTGAGTTGAGGTTAAAAATCAAAAGCCTTTGGGTACTTGCTTTGCAAATCACTTAGGCTCAAAAGAAAAGACAGAATTATTTGGAAAGAGAAAATAATTGGAATAAAATCCAAAAAAGGATTTTATTGGTTTGGACAGAATGTTTGGGTTGTATCCAAGTGGAAAGAGGGGTTTTGAGGGGAGTTTTTCCATAAGTGGCATGGCAAAACAAAAATGGATCAAAACCAAATAAAATCCCAAAACCAAAAGGTTTTCTTTTTAGAAGAAAACTCAATCCAAGAAAGAGTTTTTAGAGAGCACACATAGAAGAGGGTTTTTAAAAAGGGTTTAAATGAACTTCTTCAAACCAGGCAAGGCTCTTTCTAAAAACAAAACCATAAAAATTTTTGGAGTGTCACAGCCTCCGCCTATGCCCATGGTATCTCGAGTGCGTAATTGTGTACGCGTGCCACGAATGCTGCTTTAATGGGGCTTGAGCGGAGGCCGGACTGTTAATCGTGGTCTTGGCGTGCCTGATGATCCTGCTGTTGGGTGCTTCGGACTCGCTTGACGGTGCTTGAGGTTGGCATCGCCGGATTGGTGGTTTGTCGGAGGAGGCCGCATTGTACTTCTGCCGCGAGGGCTGCAGTATGCTCTTTTGTACGGAGAGAGCGGTCCATGTTTCCATTAACTGTTATGACCCCGCGTGGTCCTAGCATCTTGAGCTTGAGGTATGCGTAATGTGGTACCATGTTGAATCTAGCAAATGCGGTTCGTCCGAGCAGTGCGTGTTAACCACTGCGGAAAGGGACGATATCGAAGATTAACTCTTTGCTTTGGAAGTTACCCGGAGATCCGAAGACCACTTCCAATGTTATAGAGCCCGTACAAAGGGCCTCTACTCCAGGAATCACGCCTTTGAAGGTGGTTTTGGTGGGCTTGATCCTTGAAGGGTCAATGCCCATTTTGCGCACTATGTCCTGATAAAGCAGGTTCAGGCTGCCGCCACCGTCCATAAGGACTCGCGTGAGGTGAAATCCATCTATAATTGGGTCTAAGACCAATGCAGGTGAGCCGCCGTGACGTATGCTAGTAGGGTGATCCCTACGATCAAAGGTGATCGGACAAGCTGACCATGGGTTGAACTTGGGGGCGACTGGCTCCATCGCGTAGACGTCCCGTAGTGCCCGCTTCCGTTCCCGCTTGGGATGTGAGTGGCGTAGATCATGTTGACCGTTTTCACCTGGGGGGAATTTCTTTTGTCCCCCCGTGTTCGGACGCTGGGGCTCTTCGTCATCATCGCCGTGCAGCCCCTTGCCCTTGTTTTCGGCATTTATTTTGCTGGCCTGTTTGAACACCCAGCAGTCTCTATTGGTGTGGTTGGCTGGCTTGTCCAGGGTGCCATGAATTTGGCACGATCGCTCCAGTATGCGGTCCAGATTGGACGGTCCCTGATTATTTCTTTTGAACGGCTTCTTCCGCTGACCGGACTTGGATCCGCTGAATCCGGCATTGACTGTCGTGTCTTCGGTGCTATCGCCGTTGTTCCGTCGCTTATGTCTGTTACGCCGTGGCTTGCCGTTAGTATCGCGGCCGTCCGAGGTGCCGGAATGTGGCGTGGTGCCCGTGCAAGCCAACCAGCTATCCTCACCCGCGCAAAAGCAGGTCATTAGTGTTGTGAGAGCTACCATGGACTTGGGTTTTTCCTGGCCCAGGTGTCGAGCGAGCCACTCGTCACAGATATTATGCTTAAAAGCCGCCAGGGCTTCGGCATCCAGACATTCAACTATTTGGTTCTTTTTAGTTAGGAACCGAGTCCAGAATTTCCTGGCTGACTCTCCGGGTTGTTGAGTAATGTGGCTTAGGTCAGCAGCATCTAGTGGTCGCACATATGTGCCCTGAAAGTTGTCGAGGAATGCGTCTTCCATGTTTTCCCAACTGCCAATGGAATTTGCTGGCAGGCTCTTTAGCCAGTGCCGGGATAGTCCTTTGAGCTTAAGGGGAAGGTATTTGATGGCGTGTAGATCATCTCCGCGGGCCATGTGAATGTGGAGAAGGAAATCTTTGATCCATACTGCGGGGTCTGTTGTGCCATCGTATGATTCAATGTTTACGGGTTTGAACCCTTCTGGGAATTCATGATTCATCACTTCGTCAGTGAAGCAGAGGGGGTGTGCGGCGCCTCTGTGACGGGCTATGTCATTACGCAGCTCGAATTGGTTTGGGTTGCTGTGTTCGGCTCGGCCGGACTTGTTGATGATGTATCCGACGTGACGGTCATCGTCGCGCGCTGAGGCGCGCCTCCGTGATCCGTAGATCGATCTTGGTTGTCCTGCTTTGTTTTCCAGAATATCTTGCAGTTCTTGCCTATTGCCCCGGGCAATAGTGTATTGGCGTGGGGGTGCGGGCTGGTATTCGGGCTTATATCTCGTTTTATCCTAGCCGCGGGGTGGCCGGTCAGCCGTTTGGCGCTCGAGTCCGTACTCCTCGGCTGCCAGGACTTCAGTCCATCTATCTGTGAGCAGGTCTTGATCAGCTTGGAGTTGCTGCTGCTTCTTTTTCAGGCTCCTCACAGTCGCTATAAGCCGACGCTTGAAGCGCTCCAGCTCCACAGGATCCTCAGGCACGCCGAACTCGTCGTCGCCGAGGCTAATCTCGTCTTCGGAAGGGGGCATGTAGTTGTCTTCCTCGGGATATCCGTCTGTCGCCTATTCTTCTGGGCTGACCTGCTCATCTTCTTGTTTAACCTGTTCGAAGGCGGGCTGATAAGGGTTGTATTCTTCTTCGGCGCCATCCGGATTGTCTTCCTCTGCGGGGCCGGTATTGCTGCGGCGGGGCTTGGAGTGGCACCGACGACACCCATGCTTTGCTTTTCTCCTTGAGGGGTTGTCCTCCGTTGCCTCGTCGCCATTGGTTTCCTTCAGAGTGTCCACCATATATATGTTGTATGAGGAGGTGGCCGTCCACCGTCCTGTGAGCGGTGGCTCCTGTAATTCTCCTGCATCGTCGTCCATACCGTCGATGTCTTTGGAGTCGAAGTCAAACACATTGGTAAATCATTGATCGTGGCAATGAAGTGGGTGGTGGGTGGGCAGCGAATTCCTTCGTCGCCTGCTTCCCACTCAAGCCGGACATAGTTCGGCCCAGAGCCTCCAAACAAAGAGAGAGACTTTAATGAGTTCAGCATGTCGCCAAAGGGCGAGTGCTGAAAGATGTCCGCAGCAGTGAACTCCATTACCGGAGCCCAACCAGGCTCGACGGGCTCAGGAATGCGCGGACTGGAACCTACAACCGGATACGAATCCGGGGGTCCAGAGTCACAGGCTTCCTTAGAAGGGAGGCCTGTGTTCGGCTCCACCGCCGATGAGTGTGCGGCCTGCGGGGCGGGGTCCACCCCTCCGTCCTCAGGCAACGCAACCTGCTCCGGATTTAGATCCGGGGCTACTATAGGGGTGATATCCCGCGTATCGTCTGACAGCAGATCTAAGCCGTGCAAATCGTAACTGTTCGGTGCTCCTGGCGCAGGCCCAAACACGTCGAAGATCAAGTATCCGCGAATATCCGCCGCGTAGTTCAAGTTTCCGAACCTGACCTGGTGGCCCTGGGCGTAGCTGTCGATCTTCTCCATATGGCCAAGCGAATTGGCCCACAGTGCGAAGCCGCCGAACACGAAGATCTGTCCAGGGAGAAAAGTCTCCCCCTGGACCGTGTTGTTGACGATTGAAGGCACCATCAAGCCCCGTAGTGACGACACAGAGGAACTCTCAATGAGAGCACCAATGTCGGTGTCAAAACCGGCAGATCTCAGGTAGGGGGTCCCGATCTGTGCGTCAAGGCTGATGGTAACAGGAAGCAAGGGACACAGATGTTTACCCAGGTTCGGGCCCTCTCGATGGAGGTAAAACCCTACTTCCTACTTGATTAATATTGAAGATATGGGTGGTACAAGAGTAGATCTACCACGAGATCGTAGAGGCTAAACCCTAGAAGCTAGCCTATGATGGTATGATTGTAATTGTGATCGGCCTTCTAAGGACCAACCTCTCCGGTTTATATAGACACCGGAGAGGGCTAGGGTTTACATGGAGTCGGTTACAAGGAAGGAAACACAATATCCGGATCGCCAAGCTTGTCTCCCATGCAAAGGAGAGTCCCATCCGGACACGGGCTGAAGTCTTGAGTCTTGTATCTTCACGCTTCAATAGTCTGGACGATATATACAGTCCGGCTGTCCGGATACCCCCTAATCCAGGACTCCCTCAGGCCTCCCTCGCAACTTCTCGCGAGGCTTGCGCCCGTGCCCTGGAGGAGGCCGAAGCTGCCAACCGCCGTCACGAGGCATGTGAGGAGCAAGAGCAGGAGCTCCTGTCATCAAATGCTGCCCTTGAGTAGGAGATTGAGGAGCGGTGTGCCCTCCTGCCTGCGTAGTCGGGCGAAGTGCCTCTCGTCGAGGTAGAGCTTCTGAGGCGCAAAGATGACCTGGTGCTGGAGGCTGTAGAGCATAGCCTGACGTCGGAGAAGTTGGAGGTGAGGGAGCGCCAGGCTTCTGCGGCTGAGGATGCCGTCACCGCCCGAGAAGCCGGGGTCCAGCTATAAGTGGAGGACAGGGTGGCGAAGACGCGCGCGGACCTGGCTGAAGGGCAGCGCATGGATCTGGAGCTCCTCAAGGCCAAGCTTGAGGGCAGGACCACCGCCCTGAAGGCGAATCTAGAATCTGCGGAACAACGTGAGAATGCCGCCAAGGAGGCTCTGGCTTCTTCCGAATCCGCCTCGACGTCTGCCCGCGCCAAGATATCCTGTAACGCCCCAGATTCGTTGCGCCAGGTGTCTGCCAGTTATTCGCCGTCGTTGCCATGTCATTTGCTTGCGTGTTGCTCTTTGCCATGTCATCATATGCATTTCGTATCATGTCATCATGTGCATCGCATTTGCATACGTGTTCGTCTCATGCATCCGAGCCTTTTCCCCGTTGTCCGTTTTGCAATCCGGCACTCCTATGTCATCCGGCGTCCCCTTCTCGCCTCTTTTCATGTGCGGGTATTAAACTTTCTCGGAATGGCCCGAGGTTTGCCAAGCGGCCTTGGTATAGCACCGGCAGACCGCCTGTCAAGTTTCGTGCCCTTTGGAGGTCGTTTGGTACTCCAACGGTTAACCAGGTAACCGCAAAAGCCTCTTTTGTTGCAGCCCAACACCCCTTCCAAAGTGGCCCAAAGCCCGGCAAACTCCCCTCCATGCTCTCGGTCGTTCGATCACGATTGCGTGGCAGAAAACCGCTCCTCATTTGGACTCTCCTAGCTCCCTCTACCTATATATATGTCTTCCTCCCCGAAATCCCGGTCTAAACCCTAGTCTCCACCTCCCTCTCGCCCGGCGGACATGACCGCGCCCGCCGGACGAATCCCGCCGCCGCGGCCAGCCAACCAGGTCGCGCCACCTGTCCTCCGCCGCCGTCCCCGCGCCGCCGGCCCGCGGAGCCCATCCGGGGCCCGCGCGGGCCCAGATCCCGCCGCCACCTGGCCCATCCCCACCGCCGCGGCCCGCGCCCCGCGTCGGCGCCCTCCGCCGCCCAGCCCGACCTCGCCGGAGTGCCCCGACCGCCGCCGCCGCCGCCGCGGGCGCTGCCCCGGCCTCCCGCCGCCGCCCGCTCCCGCGGCTGGAGGGCCCGCGTCACCTCCCCGCGTGCCCCCGCGTCCTCGCGCGCCGGCGCCGCCCTCCGCCGGCCGCCGGCAGCCCACGCCGCCCCGCCGCCGTACTTCCCCGCCGTCGCCGCCACGCGCCGCCCCGCGCCAGATCCGGTCGGGCCGGACCGGATCCGGCCGGCCCCGAGCTCCTCCGGCCTTCTCCGAGCTCCGGACACCTCCTCCCGCACCTCCGGCGCCAACTCCGGCCCATCTCCGGCGAGATCCGCTGTGCATCGTAATCCGCCCGCAGGTTGACCCCCCCGAATCCACCAAGTCCCCGAAATTTGCACATTATCATGCTATGTTTGACACGTCACATCTCTGCATCCGTAGCTCCGTTGCATGCGTATAATATGTCAAATTGTTCGTCTCGACGAGTACTTCATTTCATTCCATTGCATCATTTTCATTTGAGCTCATCTTGATGCCCGGAATGCTGTTTGAAGAGTGCATGTTGATGTTAATCTGCTGAAACTGTTATAACTTGCTCATTTATCATTTTTGCCATGTTTGATGTGTGCATCCTATGAGGTTGATGTCTACATGAATGTTGATCTATGCCATGCCATCTTTCCAGAGGTGTTAACCATGTATTTTTGTGAGTTGTGTGCTGAGTGTATCAAGCTTGCTAAGTATGGTAGTTGCTATTGCTATTTTCCTGACAGATTCTGTTATATTTTGTTGCTATGTTAACATGCTTCTACTAATCATTCTATGCATAATCTGGAGATGCTCTATAAACATGTTTTGATCTACATGTCATTGTCTATCCATTCATGCCCTTGGTTGCAATTATAGCCTGCTGGAACATGTTCATATCTTGCTCCAAAGTTGCTTGAAAATGTTGCTGTCAGCCTGTTAACATTAAGTTCACTTGTTCCCATGTGTTTTCCTAGTGATCCATGCACCCTATCAATTTGATCTTGCCATGCTTAGATTCATAAACATGTCTTCTTACTGTTGGTTGCCTTGACATGCCTTGTATTGCTCTGTGGTGAGTGGTTCAAGCTCACGAACATGCCTACTTATTGTTGTTCCTGCCATGTTTGAATCTGTAATATAACTTGCCATGTTTACATGGGTGCCATTATATCTTCTGATCCTTTTTGGCTTATGGTCAGTAAGGGTCTTTTGATCTATGCTTTTAGTAGATTCATGCCATGCCTTTGTTTGCCATGATATGTTCCTGTAACATGTTGTTTGATAGCTCTAAACATTGCAACCTGATGTTATTTCTGCTAAAGTCTGAAACTGTTATTATTTGCAATATCTCCATGTCTTTTTGAGCATGTTCTAGTTGCTTCTGGAGATAGCTCAGTGTTCATGTTTTGTTGTGCTTTACCAGTACTTCATGCCCATACCTTTTGTTATTTCGTTGGGATGCTGTAGCATGTTGTTTTGATGCTTGTAAGATGCCTAGTTGCTGTTTTGGACAGATTGTTGCTATGACTTGTATAGTGTGCATGTGTTGAACCGTTGCTCCGTTTTGAGTGTGCTCTATATAAACTTGCTTGATTTTGCATGTAGTTTCATATTATCATGTTGCATCCTTGTTTTGGTGTGTTTGCTTGATGTTTGTATGCATTTTGCATCACTGCCCTGTTGAACTTGTTTTGCTCATATCTTCTAGGCCGTAGCTCCGAATCTAATGAACTTTATATGTAACTTGACTAGAATTTCGTGTAGATCCTCGTGGTGCTCTTTAACTTGCTGTTTAACAACTTCAACTTAATGTTTATTCAGTTCTGGACCAATTTCGAAATATGCATATGAGGACTTACCGGAATTGTTATATGTTGTTTCCGGCCTCATTTAAACTTGCCTTGATGTGTTACTCTTTTATGCATCATCTCTTGCCATGAGTAGATTCATGTAGCTTGGTCATGCATCATGCTTGTTGTGCATCATGTCTTGTTTATGTGTGGTGTGTTTACTATGTTGTGTGCTTCTTCTCGATAGTTCCTGTTTCGTTGCGATCGTGAGGATGCGTTCGTCTACGTGTGGTTCGTCTTTGTGGCTTCATCTTCTTCATGGACTCGTTCTTCTTCCTTGCGGGATTTCAGGCAAGATGACCACTACCCTGGATCTCACTACTATCATTTCTATGCTAGTTGCTTCGTTCTATCGCTATGCTGCGCTACCTATTACCTGTTTATCAAGCCATCCCATATTGCCATGAACCCTTAACCTTTGACACCATTCCTAGCAAACCATTGCTTGGCTATGTTACCGCTTTGCTCAGCCCCTCTTATAGCGTTGCTAGCTGCAGGTGAAGTTGAAGATTTCTCCATGGTGGACAGGGTTATGTTGGGATATCACAATATCTCTTATATTATTAATGCATCTATATATTTGGTAAAGGGTGGAAGGCTCGGCCTTATGCCTGGTGTTTTGTTCCACTCTTGCCGCCCTAGTTTCCGTCATACCGGTGTTATGTTCCCGGATTTTGCGTTCCTAACGCGGTCGGGTGATTTATGGGACCCCCCTGACAGTTCGCTTTGAATAAAACTCCTCCAGCAAGGCCCAACATTGGTTTTACCATTTGCCTCACCACCACCTATATTTCCCTTGGGAGTAATTAACCCAAGGGTCATCTTTATTCAGCCCCCCCGGGCCAATGCTTGCCTAAGTGTTGGTCCAAACTAGAGCGCTTTGCAGCACCACCTCAAGGAAACTTGAGGTCTGGTTTTAGTTGTACGGACTGCTCATCCGGTCGTGGCCTGAGACGAGATACACGCGGCTACTATCAGGATGTCGGCACGCCGGGAGGTCTTGCTGGTCTTGTTTTACCATTGTCGAAATGTCTTGTAAACCAGGATTCTGAGACTGATCGGTTCTTCCTGGGAGAAGGTCTATTCCTTCGTTGATCACGAGAGCTTGTCATGAGCTAAGTTGGGACACCCCTGCAGGGTATAAACTTTCGAGAGCCGTGCCCGCGGTTATGTGGCAGATGGGAATTTGTTAATGTCCGGTTGTAGATAACTTGACACCAGATCCGAATTAAAACGCATCAACCGCGTGTGTAGCCGTGATGGTCTCTTCTCGACGGAGTCCGGGAAGTGAACACGGTTTCTGGGTTATGTTTGATGTAAGTAGGTGTTCAGGATCACCTCTTGATCATTGCTAGCTTCACGACCGTTCCTTTGCTTCTCTTCTCGCTCTTATTTGCGTATGTTAGCCACCATATCATGCTTAGTCGCTGCTGCAACCTCACCACTTTACCCCTTCCTTTCCCATTAAGCTTTGCTAGTCTTGATACCCATGGTAATGGGATTGCTGAGTCCTCGTGGCTCACAGATTACTACAACAACAGTTGCAGGTACAGGTTATGCGATGGTCATGACGCGAGAGCGATGTTTACTTGTTTTGGAGTTCTTCTTCTGCTTCTTCTTCGATCAGGGGATAGGTTCCAGGTCGGCAGCCTGGGCTAGCAGGGTGGATATTGTTTGAGTTTCTGTTTATGATTCATCCGTAGTCGGATGTTGTTCTTGTATGATGTATTGTTGTATTCATGTGACATTGTATGTATTGGATGTATCCCCACTATTATGTAAATGTTGATGTAATGATATCCACCTTACAAAAGCGTCTTCAAGATGCGCTTCTATCCTTGGTGGGGCCTTCGAGTTCCTTTAGGATAGGGTCGCATCTTGGGCGTGACAAGTTGGTATCAGAGCCTCGACCGACCTTAGGAGCCCCCCTTGATTGATCGTGTAGTTTGGCCGTTGTTGAGTCTAGAAAAAAAAATTCGGAGTCTAGTTATATCGGAGAGTAGGAATTCTTTTTACTCCTCAGCCCCTTCGTCGCTCTGGTGAGGAATCTTGACGTAGGTGTTTTGAACTACTCCTCTTCCCCTTCAAATTTTTCTTTAGGTTCACGTGGTTAGTTTCGTGAGTTGTCCATCCTCTTTCATCCGGTGCATTTCTCGTCAAGTCGACTCGAGCCTCTTCATCTTTGCCAAGATCAATCCTCAGCTCTTTTCGATCGATGTTGTTTCCCTGTCCGAAGTTGTCCTTGTTTTTTCCCACCTGCCCACCCCTTTTTCTCCTTGGAACCGGAGTCCGTAATCGAGTATCCATCCTACTCGTGCGAAGTCTTTGCCTTCTTGCTTCAAAGATTTCAACCGGTGTTTTCTCTTCAAGATATTCGTCGATTCCCTTTCCAAGTTGCCTTTGTTTTCCCGCCCTCCCACCCTTTTTCATTCTGGAGTTTGAATCTCTTTCGACCATCAATTTCATTCGTGCAGAGCCTCTTTAGTCTTCCCTCAATTATTTCAACCGGTGAATTCTCGTCTTGTTCGTCATTCTTCATCCCTTTTCCGGTGGATTCAATTCAAGTTTTCGGTATTGATTATATTCTTTCCCTCAGCTCAAGTGTTTTCCCTGCTCGTTCGCCTCTCGCCAGTTTATCCTTCCGGAGTGCTCAAGACATCTCAGGAGATTCGTCTGGGTTCTAATTAATTCGAGGTTGTCTCCTCATTCAAATATTTCAATTATTCCGGTGCATCATCTATCTGTTCAACAATCCTTTCTAACGGTGTTTTCTTTAGTGGGCCCTAACCCACAGGTCTTTTCCCAGGATCTTACCTGACTCTTCTAATTTCCCTGGAGTTATTCTCAATTCATTTCGGAGTTTGACGTAAGTATGAATTTCATCATTCAGATGCCTTTCTAAGATCGTTTTCAAATCATTTCATTGTTGGCTCAACCTCTTCGCTTTTCATTCTTCCGGAGTGTCTCAGTAATTTTGGTGGTGTTTCTCGTTGTCGTTTGAAGATCGAAGAAGAGTTTTTCCTCTAAATCTTGTCCGTTCTCCCAGAGATTCGCGGTGCTAGCTTGATGTTATCCTATCAAATTTTGTCAAGTCATGCAAATTCTTTTCATCCATCCCGAGAATTTCAGGAGTTGCTTTCTCTCTCGATCATCCGGAGGCCATCTTTTCGGAAGATTTCTTCGTTCTAAGTTTTCAGCTTCGGTCGTCTCTATATTCTTCCGGTGCTTCGTTCAAGTATTCTTCAATCAGTTCGCGATCTCTTCGTTCTTTTGCATGTAAATCCCCTCTATCATATTGGTTCTTCTAATTCTTCCTGGTGATTCATTCTCTTTCACTAGACTTTTCCGAATTCTAACGGTGGTTCTTTAAGATTCTTTTCTTTCATTATCATTTCGATCCATTCGTTCTTTTCAATCCTACCGGTGATTCATGAAGACCTTCTCAAGTTTGCGATATGTCACTTCTCAATCCTTTTCAAGAAGAATAAGTAGTATGCAAAAATCCATTGCTTGTCATCAATTTAATTTGATGAAGGATAAGTATACAATAAATCTTATTCTTATTTCATCCAAGCGAGTAATCCCTTCCTTCGGAGTTTGTTCTTGATGAATAAATTCTAGTTCCAAGTGTGTTCATCTTTTCTTTTCCGGAGCTCAAATTTCCTCGGTCATTTCGTCAGAACCTCCATCTAAATCACCGCAAGGCTCATCTATTCTTTCATCCTTTATTCTATCTCATCATCTTTTTGTCACCGGAGTTTGTCATGGTGGTTCTTCATGATTTAATTCATTCTTCAAGAGTTCATCAAGTACCATTCCATCCTCTCAAGTTCATTCTAATCCTTCTTTTTTTTAGCTGGAGTGCCGCCTAAATCCTTTCAGTCTTATTCGTTTCTTTCTCATTCTAACCACTCCGGTTAGAACGAGTGGTTTCTTAGTTTATCTGATTCAGTGAGCTTTTGATTCTCGTCATTCTTACCGTCCCTCTCTTCTTCTCGAGTGCTCACGATTCTTTGCTTCTTCTCTTGAGTTCTTGTTTTCACCTCATCCCTTTTTCCCTTCCGTCTCGGTCCTAAGATCTCGGGACGAGATCTCTTGTTAGTGGAGGAGTGTTGTAACGCCCCGGATTCGTTGCGCCAGGTGTCTACCAGTTATTCGCCGTCGTTGCCATGTCATTTGCTTGCGTGTTGCTCTTTGCCATGTCATCATATGCATTTCGTATCATGTCATCATGTGCATCACATTTCCATACGTGTTCATCTCATGCATCCGAGCCTTTTCCCCGTTGTCCGTTTTGCAATCCGGCACTCCTATGTCATCCGGCGTCCCCTTCTCGCCTCTTTTCATGTGCGGGTATTAAACTTTCTCGGAATGGCCCGAGGTTTGCCAAGCGGCCTTGGTATAGCACCGGTAGACCGCCTGTCAAGTTTCGTGCCCTTTGGAGGTCGTTTGGTACTCCAACGGTTAACCGGGTAACCGCAAAAGCCTCTTTTGTTGCAGCCCAACACCCCTTCCAAAGTGGCCCAAAGCCTAGCAAACTCCCCTCCATGCTCTCGGTCGTTCGATCACGATCGCGTGGCCGAAAACCGCTCCTCATTTGGACTCACCTTGCTCCCTCTACCTATATATATGTCTTCCTCCGCGAAATCCCGGTCTAAACCCTAGTGTCCACCTCCCTCTCGCCCGGCGGACATGTCCGCGCCCGCCGGACGAATCCCGCCGCCGCGCCCAGCCAACCAGGTCGTGCCACCTGTCCTCCGCCGCCGTCCTCGCGCCGCCGGCCCGCGGAGCCCATCCGAGGCTCGCGCGGGCCCAGATCCCGCCGCCGCCTGGCCCGTCCCCGCTGTCGCGGCCCGCGCCCCGCATCGGCGCCCTCCGTCGCCCAGCCCGACCTCGCCGGAGTGCCCCGGCCGCCGCCGCCCCGCGGCCTCCCGCCGCCACCGCCGCGGGCGCTGCCCCGGCCGCCCGCCGCCGCCCGCTCCCGCGGCCGGAGGGCCCGTGTCGCCTCCCCGCGCGCCCCCGCGTCCTCGCGCGCCGGCGCCGCCCTCCGCCGGCCGCCGGCAGCCCGCGCCGCCCCGCCGCCGTACTTCCCCGCCGTCGCCGCCACGCGCCGCCCCGCGCCAGATCCGGTCGGGCCAGACCGGATCCGGCCAACCCCGAGCTTCTCCGGCCTTCCCCGAGCTCCGGCCACCTCCTCCCACACCTCCGGCGCCAACTCCGGCCGATCTCCGGCGAGATCCGCTGTGCATCGTAATCCGCGCCCGCAGGTTGACCCCCCCCCCCCGAATCCACTAAGTCCCTGAAATTTGCACATTATCATGCTATATTTGACATGTCACATCTCTGCATCCGTAGCTCCGTTTCGTGCGTATAATATGTCAAATTGTTCGTCTCGACAAGTACTTCATTTCATTCCATTGCATCATTTTCATTTGAGCTTATCTTGATGCCCGAAATGCTGTTTGAAAAGTGCATGTTGATGTTAATCTGCTGAAACTGTTATAACTTGCTCATTTATCATTTTTGCCATGTTTGATGTGTGCATCCTATGAGGTTGATGTCTACATGAATGTTGATCTATGCCACGCCATCTTTCCAGAGGTGTTAACCATGTATTTTTGTGAGTTGTGTGCTGACTGTATCAAGCTTGCTAAGTAGGGTAGTTTCTATTGCTGTTTTCCTGACAGATTCTGTTATATTTTGTTGCTATGTTAACATGCTTCTACTAATCATTCTATGCATAATCTGGAGATGCTCTATAAACATGTTTTGATCTACATGTCATTGTCTATCCATTCATGCCCTTGGTTGAAATTATAGCCTGCTGGAACATGTTCATATCTTGCTCCAAAGTTGCTTGAAAATGTTGCTGTCGGACAGTTAACATTAAGTTCACTTGTTCCCATGTGTTTTTCTAGTGATCCATGCACCCTATTAACTTGCTCTTGCCATGCTTAACTTCATAAACATGTCTTCTTACTGTTGGTTGCCTTGCCATGCCTTGTATTGCTCTGTGGTGAGTGGTTCAAGCTCACGAACATGCCTACTTATTGTTGTTCCTGCCATGTTTGAATCTGTAATATAACTTGCCATGTTTACATGGGTGCCATCATATCTTCTGATCCTTTTTGGCTTATGGTCAGTAAGGGTCTTTTGATCTATGCTTTTAGTAGATTCATGCCATGCCTTTGTTTGCCATGATATGTTCCTGTAACATGTTGTTTGATAGCTCTAAACATTGCAACTGATGTTATTTCTGCTAAAGTCTGAAACTGTTATTATTTGCAATATCTCCATGTCTTTTTGAGCATGTTCTAGTTACTTCTGGAGATAGCTCAGTGTTCATGTTTTGTTGTGCTTTACCAGTACTTCATGCCCATACCTTTTGTTATTTCGTTGGGATGCTGTAGCATGTTGTTTTGATGCTTGTAAGATGCCTAGTTGCTGTTTTGGACAGATTGTTGCTATGACTTGTATAGTGTGCATGTGTTGAACCGTTGCTCCGTTTTGAGTGCGCTCTATATAAAACTTGCTTGATTTTGCATGTAGTTTCATATTATCATGTTGCATCCTTGTTTTGGTGTGTTTGCTTGATGTTTGTATGCATTTTGCATCAATGCCATGTTGAACTTGTTTTGCTCATATCTTCTAGGCCGTAGCTCCGAATCTAATGAACTTTATATGTAACTTGACTATAATTTCGTGTAGATCCTCGTGGTGCTCTTTAACTTGCTGTTTAACAACTTCAACTTAATGTTTATTCAGTTCTGGACCAATTTCGAAATATGCATATGAGGACTTACCGGAATTGTTATATGTTGTTTCCGGCCTCATTTAAACTTGCCTTGATGTGTTACTCTTTTATGCATCATCTCTTGCCATGAGTAGATTCATGTAGCTTGGTCATGCATCATGCTTGTTGTGCATCATGTCTTGTTTATGTGTGGTGTGTTTACTATGTTGTGTGCTTCTTCTCGATAGTTCCCGTTTCGTTGCGATCGTGAGGATGCGTTCGTCTAAGTGTGGTTCGTCTTTGTGGCTTCATCTTCTTCATGGACTCGTTCTTCTTCCTTGCGGGATTTCAGGCAAGATGACCGCTACCCTGGATCTCACTACTATCATTTCTATGCTAGTTGCTTCGTTCTATCGCTATGCTGCGCTACCTATTACCTGTTTATCAAGCCATCCCATATTACCATGAACCCTTAACCTTTGACACCATTCCTAGCAAACCATTGCCTGGCTATGTTACCGCTTTGCTCAGCCCCTCTTATAACGTTGCTAGCTGCAGGTGAAGTTGAAGATTTCTCCATGGTGGACAGAGTTATGTTGGGATATCACAATATCTCTTATATTATTAATGCATCTATATATTTGGTAAAGGGTGGAAGGCTCGGCCTTATGCCTGGTGTTTTGTTCCACTCTTGCCGCCCTAGTTTCCGTCATACCGATGTTATGTTCCCGGATTTTGCGTTCCTAACGCGGTCGGGTGATTTATGGGACCCCCCTGACAGTTCGCTTTGAATAAAATTCCTCCAGCAAGGCCCAACATTGGTTTTACCATTTGCCTCACCACCACCTATATTTCCCTTGGGAGTAATTAACCCAAGGGTCATCTTTATTCAGCCCCCCGGGCCAATGCTTGTCTAAGTGTTGGTCCAAACTAGAGCGCTTTGCAGCGCCACCTCAAGGAAACTTGAGGTCTGGTTTTAGTTGTACGGACTGCTCATCCGGTCGTGGCCTGAGACGAGATACGCGCGGCTACTATCAGGATGTCGGCACGCCGGGAGGTCTTGCTGGTCTTGTTTTACCATTGTCGAAATGTCTTGTAAACCGGGATTCCGAGACTGATCGGGTCTTCCTGGGAGAAGGTCTATTCCTTCGTTGATCGCGAGAGCTTGTCATGGGCTAAGTTGGGACACCCCTGCAGGGTATAAACTTTCGAGAGCCGTGCCCGTGGTTATGTGGCAGATGGGAATTTGTTAATGTCCGGTTGTAGATAACTTGACACCAGATCCGAATTAAAACGCATCAACCGCGTGTGTAGCCGTGATGGTCTCTTCTCGGCGGAGTCCGGAAAGTGAACACGGTTTCTGGGTTATGTTTGACGTAAGTAGGTGTTCAGGATCACCTCTTGATCATTGCTAGCTTCACGACCGTTCCTTTGCTTCTCTTCTCGCTCTTATTTGCATATGTTAGCCACCATATCATGCTTAGTCGCTGCTGCAACCTCACCACTTTACCCCTTCCTTTTCCATTAAGCTTTGCTAGTCTTGATACCCATGGTAATGGGATTGCTGAGTCCTCGTGGCTCACAGATTACTACAGCAACAGTTGCAGGTACAGGTTATGCGATGGTCATGACGCGAGAGCGATGTTTACTTGTTTTGGAGTTCTTCTTCTGCTTCTTCTTCGATCAGGGGATAGGTTCCAGGTCGGCAGCCTGGGCTAGCAGGGTGGATATTGTTTGAGTTTCTGTTTATGATTCATCCGTAGTCGGATGTTGTTCTTGTATGATGTATTGTTGTATTCATGTGACATTGTATGTATTGGATGTATCCCCACTATTATGTAAATATTGATGTAATGATATCCACCTTACAAAAGCGTCTTCAAGATGCGCTTCTATCCTTGGTGGGACCTTCGAGTTCCTTTAGGATAGGGTCGCATCTTGGGCGTGACATATCCTCCCTTCAGCAGCAAGTCAAGGACACCGCATCCCTCGTGGAAAGGGCTGGGAATGAAACGAACCGTCGCCTGACGCTGCAACGCGAGCATGGCTCGATGCTCCAGGATCTCCGAGCTAGAGCTAACCGCGCCTTGGGCACCATCTGTGACGAAAGCGCTCCTTATCCGCACGAGAACGACTATGCCAGCCACCTTAACTTCTTCATTGACATTGTGACCCGCCTGGAGGATCAGGCCACGAAGGCTCGCAAGCTTGTTGGGGAGAGGAGCCGGGGCCTTCTTGGGCGCGCGTTCTCGCGTGTCTTCAGCAACCTCCTTAGCCGTGATTTCCCCTTCAACTTCGATGCTGTGCTAGCCCCCGTGCCCGCGGCTACTCAGGATAGATTTGCTAGGTGGGTGGATGACCCTATGGATGCCCTGGTGGAAGATTTTGCTTCTGAGGATGACACAATCGTGCTTGTGGCCGGAGCAGGTGGCACGGGCAGTGGTGATGAAGAGAATGGTCGCGACGACTCGGGCAGCACGAGCGGAGCGGATGAAGGTGATGAAGAGGGCACACCCAGCTAGGCCCGCACTTCTTTTTGCCTTAACCTGTATGACCAAACTCGAACGCTTCCTCGTGAGAGCATTTTGAAAGGGGGAGACCCTTACGATGTCTATAATTATGAAAAGTCTTTGAAGTCATGTCTGTGGTGGGACCCGTCAGGTTCGTAGCCTCACGTAGGATGACTATTATGACTTATCTTTGGTTCTGCGGGTCTCACGTGAGCCCTGATGCTGCAGCAACGCGTGTCCTCGCGAGGCCGGCCTGCCGTGGGCTCGTGAGGGTCTGGCCCTCCCAAGGAACCTGCTGACCTATCTTGGAGTGCTTCGCGAGGGACCAACTACCGGACCACGGCTAAGTGCGTGCGTGGTGGACGCATCCCCGGTCCCCGGGGGAAGCCCTTGCTGGCTCGAGGCCGGCTTGATCACGCTTAACACGCGTGCACCGCACCTAGCCCTCGCTCGCGAGGCGCTCAGGGGAGGGGCAGTAGGCACGAGTCCCTCTCAAAAACGTAAATCCAGAAAACGAGAGATCGACCAAGACAAGAAAACTCACCCCCCGTCTTTCTTTTGATAAACGCACAAGAGCCAAATTCATTCCAAAAAGACGGCGAATTGGTTACAAAAAGAGATGCAAAAGAAAACAGCCGTGTCCGGCGTCTAGCTAGTCTTCAGGTCTTCTCACCTGCGCGGAGCTAAGTGCTTCCACTGGGCTTGGGCATAGTCATTGGGAGACAGTGTCGACGGCCAGCGCGGAGCATGGTGCTTCCACTTGGACGTGGGTGGGACCCCCGTGAGGTCCCAGGGCAGCGCTCAGGAGACTTCGGGGCATGTACAACCCCTCTCATTATTATGTGAGAGTGTCACGAGAGGAGACCTTCACAGGCCGGAGCCTTGCTTCATGTCACCCGATGAAGACTCCGCCATGCGCCACCCCCGACCACTGTTGGGGAGTCCAGAAACCAGGACGAGACCAAGGGGCAAGGGGGACGTTGGCAGCATCCTCGGCCACCATAGGCCCTCCACTAGGGGGAAGGGCTCGCCAGCACCTTCCCCGGTGGGGGACCTACCTCCGTACAACGTCTTGCTCCCCGCAGCGCGGGGGAGGCCCTGGCCCCGGGCTCCCCCCATGCTGCTCCCAAGGACCTTCGTGTTCATGTGGCTGGGCCACCGCCCTGAGAGCCCTAGCGGCGGTTGTGCCCTATTTCACCTGCGATCCATGGTTAGCGCAAGCATGCCCCCTATGGCGTTAGCTGTACCCAGTGGTTGTCGCTGTCGAAGATGTCGGTGGAGCCCTACAGCGGCTCGCGGAGAGCCTCAGCTTCGTGCACCTCCAGCGCCCAGGCTGGCGTGGGGGATTGGCCGGGGCCTTGTCCCGGCGCGTACCTAAGGTCCATTGCGATGGGTACGTAGACTTCGGGGATGGCCGCGCCCGAGTCGCTGCCTGGTTGCCTCATGCTCCCGCCTTCTTCGGTCTCCATCGGGTCCTGATGACCAAGGGCCGGTGCCCAGCACGGCCCCAGGGGATGTTGCTTGGAGTCGCCCTGCCCCGAGGTGGCATGGTCGAAGAAGCGCGGGCCGCACCGTGAGGTTGGCCGACGCCAAGAGGCTCTTTAGGAGCCCTGGGAAGGGGCGCGCGGGAGTGTCGAGGGTGAGCGTGCGCCCCTGCCACGGCCTATGACATGGGCAGCATGCAGAATGGTGCTGCGCCCCTGCATGCTGTGTCTGGCAGCTTGGTAACTCGCTCCGGCAGGGCGTTGCGGCCACTTTCCGCCAACCTGCACCACAGCAGCTCTCGAGCCACAATGCCTGCAGCTCGCATGTTCGCCTGCTCCCGATGTGCGTGCGATGCTGTTGCCGTGGCACAGCTTGAAGATCGCGCGGTGGTGCGGCACCAGAGGAGAGGGCTGCGGCCCGCGCCTCCCCCAGCCAGCGGCCCCAGGCGGAGCGCGCGGAGTGGAGATCTTCCTCATCGGCAGGTGGTGTCGAGGAGGCCCGGACAACCCGGTGCTCAACGTGGGCTCTTGGGGCGTCGTCCATGGTGTCGGTGGAGTAACGGCGGACCGGTCAACGGAAGAGAAGATCCGACGCACCCCTACCTCGTGTGCCAAATGTCGGATTTCGGGTTCCACAAACCCTTGATAGGTTCGAACTCTGGGGTGCGTGCGGAGATCTCAACCTACCAAGCCTGCCTACCCGCAATCCTCTAGGCCTAGCGCGTCGAGCTCAAAGGAATAGAGAGACACAACCATTTATCGTGGTTCGGGCCACCTTGCGGTGTAATACCCTACTCCTACATTTTGGTGGATTTCCTCGAAGGGCTGAGGATGAACTAGTATAGTGGATGAACTGGCCTCAAGAGGTGAGGTGTTCTTGGGCTCAAGAGAGCTGGTGAGGAAGTCGGGTGAGAATGGATTCGATCTGTTCATCCTCCGGTATGATGGTGGCTTAGAACTATTTATAGTGGCCTTGGTCCTCTTCCCAAATGTTGGCGAGAAGGGATCCCACAACGGTCAGATTTGAAGGGGGACATGAAGTACATCCTATCCTGACAAAATTGGTCTTCGCCTGTGAAAAGCCTCTGGTCGTGACGCTGCGGTGGGCCCGACGATGACCTCTGTCCTGCCGTCCTGGCGGTCTTCATCTTGTTGCACCAGAATGAAAACCTTTGGCTGATTCCTCGGGACTCCGCACCTGCTGCTTGCCTCCTTTGCACCAAAGAGTAAACTGGTACTCTGCGCCCGCTGGCACCCGCCTGGCCTTGGTCGTCATGGCTCACGTCAGCTGAGCCTCGTGAGGTGCACCTTGCATAGAACTCTCCGCCCCTCGGGAGCCAGCCTGAGGAGGCCGATCCCCTTGGAGGTCTTGGTGTCGTCAGCCTCGCGAGGCTTGTCCCCTCGCGAGGGTCTTGAGTTTTCGGCGCTGAAGCTGAGCCGTACCAGGCTGTCGATGGAGCCACGCAGTCAGACAAGTCCGGGTACCCCCGTATCTAGAACACCGATAGTGCTGGTTGTTGTACCTCTCGCAGCCGAAACTCTTGTAGATGCAGGGCACCTTGCAGGCATCAACTAGGCCATTCGTGAAATGGGAGTAGCTGTAGGGGACGTTGCGTTCGCCGAATGGAGCGCAGGAGGGAGTGGGTGTAGGGGATGTTGCGCCCGCCAAATGGAGCGCAGGAGTAGCACACGAAGTAGTAGATGGTGCTCCTCCCTAGTCTCTACTCTTATAACAAACTGAGTTGGTGATGATGGTGTGCCTGCCATCTTGTAATATAGACCTTCCAATCTATATCTGATCGATAGAAAGCAGACTATGACAATTTTACAAAAGATACCCACACGTCTCTCCACATTTACAGATAAGGCCTTGCCTTGTTCATCCTTTTTTCCCACAACCTCATTGCTGGGCAATTAAAAAAGGAAGTCTCTGAAACAATCTGGCATGGTGGCCGCTGCCGGGGCCGTCCATCCCCATGCCTCCGCCCAGTCCGACCACCAGTCATCACCACCCCCCACTCCTCCTCACCTTATCTCTCATCTTTCTCGAGATATCATTTTTTCGATGAAATTCTTGAGATGCCATTTTTTCGATAAAATTCTCGAGATATCATTAGTTTTTACACATGGGAATACTCCTGCATGGGTCAATCACTACAGGTGTTTCGTAAAAGATGCATCTTGATGTTCCGTGCAATGCACGGGCATCTTGCTAGTTTGCATATAATTCCAAACACCATGTAGACACGGTCTTTGACAATTTTACAACTATATTAGTATCATTGTTAGTGGTCGCCGGTGCAAGCTATAGCCCCGGGTGTTTTAACCTTTTTTTGTAATGATATCTAGCGATTGTTCGCCACGAGCTCAATCCTGGTGAACCCACGTAGCGGTCATATTTCCATCCGACGGTGGCCTGTTTTTCTCTACTCCTAATGGAGCAGTTGGTGAATAGTCTCCACGGTTTATTTTCGCTAGTTTTTTCGTCTCTCCTCCCACCACCCCCTCCCATCCTGGTCCATCGGTTTATTTTTCTCTCCACTCTTTATTACAGCCAGGACTTTCCTAACGTATAACAAACCATGGATCTAAGTTCCTTAAATTATTCATATCAATCGATTCCTTTTATTGGTTCAATTTGTCTTAGGAAACAAATTAACAAATTTTTAAGAAACAAATAATAGATTTGAATCTAACTTTCCTAACTTATCTAAATCAATCGATTTCTCTCATTAGTGAAATTTGTTTTAGGAAACAAATAACAAACACGTCACAAACTTTCCTGATGTGGCCAATAGAGGTTCTTTGGCTACGACACGGAGTAGAGGAAACAAAGTGTTGTTTGCGCAGGAGAAGAAGAATGACAAAGGGGTACTGGGAATTGCACCATGTGCTGAATCTGCTAGCATAAATTGTTGTGGCGAAATTCCTGTCAAGTTAGTAGTGCCAGAGGAGGTGAAACCAAATTTTCCTACGCCAAGCTGGGTGATGATCGGTGCAATTCTAATCCAAGTGCCATAACACATCTGAAGGCTATTTGGAAAGGATGTGCACATAGTCCTTATTTCCTACGTAGTCATATTAGTAGTTGCATTGTCAAGTGGGGTACTAGTCCGTTTTATAATCCTATAGGTGATCAATGTGGCCGAATATTTTATTAGGTAATTTGTAATTAGTTCAAATCAGAGATAGAGTCTGTTAGAATCTAAAGTTAGAACTATGAGTCGGTTTGGTCTACGTACGTCTCGCCTATATAATGGGCTGGCTTCGGCCGTGTATGGGGATTAGTTTTTGGAGCAGTCAAATAAGAAAGCAGAAAACGCCTTGTGTCAGGGGCACCAACGTTATGAGTTTTTGCGATCCATGACAAGGGATATGTCGCTGCTACGTCGTGATTGACCTGGTGTTAATTTTTGACACAAGCCCTTTTCCTTCAGTTTCTTCTCTCTAGTAAGATCCGAAGGCTTCTTCTTCCGCTACTAATTATCTTCAACTACTGCTGCTATTGTTCGTCGTGTTTCATCTAGTACCGTGAAAGATCGGACTATCTTCACACACGAATTAGCGTCTTGCTCGTTTGTGTCCCATCAAGTGGTATCAGAGCTAAGGTTGTTCACGGTATTGTCTTGATCAAGATGTCGACCTTGGTCAACAAGGAAGACGAGGTTGCTGCTGATTGTCAGGAAATTGTACGTCCAGTGTACGCGGATGATATTCCTCAAAATATTCGGGATGGTTTTGACCACACATGCAACTACATCAAGCAATGTCATGATGCGCTCGGCAAAAGGATAGATGTCCTGATCACTCGGTTCGATGGTTTGGCAGACATCATCAATATGCCGGCAACGAATTCTGCACCACCACAGACTGCTGCGGCTACTCCATTGCGTTATGCACCACCGGCTCGCGAAGGACATGTCGGCGTGCATGATCGTCGTTTGGCGGCACCTCATGTTGGAGATGATGGTCTTGATGACGGCATTGACCAGGCAGCGGGGTATGCTCCACGACCACGACACTATGAGCCTCGTCCTGAAACATCCGTTCGTGGTGGAGTGCATGACCGAGTTGGTCAAGCTGTGCGTGTGCCTTTGGACGATGGAATTGGGCGCATAAAAATTTCAATCCCTTCGTTATCCGGCAAGTGCGAACCAGAAGGCTATTTGGAGTGGGAGATGCCTGTTGATCAAATTTTTGATGCCCATCATTATAGCGAGGAGAAGAAAGTTCAACTTGCTGGAATTGAGTTCACCGGTTACGCGCTAATTTGGCGGAATCAAATTTGTCGTTCAAGACATCGCCCGACGACTTGGCGAGGTATGAAAGAATTCATGAGGCGATGTTTTGTTCCTGAGCACTATAAAAGAGATATGTACAACAAGTTGCAGCGGCTCTCTCAAGGTAATATGAGTGTTGATGAATATTACAAGGAGATGGAATAGCTTATGATACGTACGGGGACAACGGAGGATCAGGAGGCGACCATGGCACGTTTCTTTAACGGGCTAAATATCGAGGTGCAGGATCGTGTTGAGATGGTGGTCTACTACAACATACAAGATCTTGTGCACCAAGCTGTGCGTGCGGAACAACAGATTAAGCGGTGCCAAGTCAACACAGTTCCCAGTACCACTTTGAACACATGGCGACGCTCACAGTATAAGAGTGAGGATGTCGGTCCTAGCTCCAGGGCGACATCATCAAATCGCTCTCATGGTTCCGTGCAGAAGGATGCTTCAAAATCAGGACTGTTGATGGTTGATTCTAGTGCACAGTCGACCGGATGCACTAGTGACATAGAGTGTTTCAAGTGTGGAGGAAGGGGACATATGAAGCGTGAATGTCCTAACGAGAAAAGAGTGTTGCTCACGAGAGACGGCTATGCATCCGCTAGTGATGAAGAGGCAGTTTCTGACAGTTCTAGTGAAAAATCTAAGGATGATGAAAATGTGGTTGCGAGTTTTGAAGCTGCTGAGTCATATCCTTCACTAATGGTGCAACGAGTGCAAGAGGATCGCATTTAGGATAAGGGGCAAGGTTGGAATATTTTTCGGTCTGAGTGCAAAATTAACAATACCAATTGCAAGTTGATTATTGACGGTGGAAGCTACACAAATGTTGTCAGCAAGGGATTGGTGGATGCTTTAGGATTACGTATGTGGAAACACCCACAGCCCCATCGTGTCGAGTGGATGCATCACACTGGAAAGTTGAAGGTTACCCACAAGCTGCGCATAAATTTTTCTGTTGGCGATTATACTGATATGGTTATATGCGACATTTTGCCAATGGATGCATGCCAGTTACTGTTGGGCAGGCCTTGGCAATATGATAGTGGTGCCACACATGACGGGAGGTCTAATACTTATTCATTTTGGAATAACGGGAAACGACATGTGTTGCGACCAATGTTTGCCAATGCTATCAAGGTGGATGCTATTATTTCAGTTCCAAACAAAATTCTCAGAGCTACGACGAAACCGAGGACGGCTTCATTTCAAGAGGGAGTGGATGATGTGGCCATTAGAGGTTCTTTGGCTACGACACGGAGTAGAGGAAACAAAGTGTTATTTGCGCAGGAGAAGAAGAATGAAAAAGGGATACTGGGAATTGCACCGTGTGCTCAATCTGCTAGCATAAATTGTTGTGGCGAAATTCCTGTCAAGTTAGTAGTGCCAGAGGAGGTGAAACCAAATTTTCGTACGCCAAGCTGGGTGATGATCGGTGCAATTCTAATCCAAGTGCCACAACACATCTGAAGGCTATTTGTAAAGAATGTGTCAGGAAGCGGGTTTTTCTTTGGCCAAAAGGTACTTCGAACTTGGAACGAGCATGAAGAGATTAACGAGACTTCTTTCTCTTTTGAGTTTTTCTGGCGGACCTGCCGCGCAAGATCTTTGGTCTTCCCCTGGAACCGATGAAAAAAAGTGGATCGCTTCTTATGTACTCGCTCAGAATGATTCTTCTCTATCTATAGTTCATGGCCTATTAGAAGTAGAAGGTGCTCTGGTGCAATCCTTACCGACAGAAAAAGATTGCAGCAGGTTGATAATAGTCGAGTGACATTACTTCGTCGGTCCGAACTAAGGAATCTGTTAGAAATGTTTTGAAATGGATATTGTTCTCTCTTTGATCAGGGATTGCTATATGAAAAGAAGTGGAGTTTGAAAAAGGGAACGGAATGCCAAGCTGGGTGATGATCGGTGCAATTCTAATCCAAGTGCCATAACATATCTGAAGGCTATTTGGAAAGGATGTGCACATAGTCCTTATTTCCTACGTAGTCATATTAGTAGTTGCGCTGTCAAGTGGGGTACTAGTCCGTTTTATAATCCTACAGGTGATCAATGTGGCCAAATATTTTATTAGGTAATTTGTAATTAGTTCAAATCAGAGATAGAGTCTGTTAGAATCTAAAGTTAGAACTATGAGTCGGTTTGGTCTACGTACGTCTCGCCTATATAATGGGCTGGCTTCGACCGTGTACGGGGATTAGTTTTTGGAGCAGTCAAATAAGAAAGCAGAAAACGCCTTGTGTCAGGGGCACCAACGTGATGAGTTTTTGCGATCCATGACAAGGGATATGTCGCTGCTACGTCGTGATTGACTTGGTGTTAATTTTTGACGCAAGCCCTTTTCCTTCAGTTTCTTCTCTCTAGTAAGATCCGAAGGCTTCTTCTTCCGCTACTAATTATCTTCAACTACTGCTGCTATTGTTCGTCGTGTTTCATCTAGTACCGTGAAAGATCGGACTGTCTTCACAAACGAATTAGCGTCTTGCTAGTTTGTGTCCCATTATTTCCTCTCAATAAATAGTTTCTTAACATTTGCAAACTTTCCTAATCAGACACGTCACAAACGGGTAGGTACTGATATCATGTTACCAAACAATAAAACCCCATTTGCATAGAAATCAGTTCAAAATCCTAACTTTCCTCAATTTTTACCTTTCCTTGATAACATCCAATATTTCCTATGTTTTCCACCTATTGAAGGAAATCACCCCTCCATCTATATTAGCATTTTTTTGGAATGAGATCTCCGAGTTATGATTTTTTTGCAATTATTTCCAAATGTGACCTCTCCTTCCGCTCTGGCTCCTTCCCGCATAATCACCTCCACCACAGCCAGCTGACGCCACCCTAGACCTCTTGCCTCTCCACACCTTCTCCGCCACCTCCTCGTCGTACTCCATTGACAATCCCTCCGCCACGTTTGTCCATGGCGCGCGGTGTTGAGGGCATGGTGCAATAGCGTACCAGTGGTAGAGCAGCGCATAGCAGCAGGAAGAAGCACGCAGCAGGCGAGGCGAGCGGCCGACGGTGGAGGGCAAAGATGCGGCCGATGTGGCTGAGGAGGTGGCCGGCAGAAGATGGTCGCGACAGGAGGCGGCACGAGGCATGTGCGCGAAAGCAGGGCGAGTGAAGGGATAGGCAGCAACAGACAGGGCGAGCACACCCAGCGAGAGTGTGACGCGCGGCCAGGGTGTGCGTCGCGCGGGGCACAGTGGTGCGGTGGCTTTGGCGAGCGTGATGGCAATGGCGGGCGCGACGGACGCGGTGTGGCACGTGCGTGGGCATGGAGAGCCAGAGAGGGAGTGGCCCCGCGGGCGCGGAAGAAGAGCTGAAGGCTCGGGCATGGGCGCACATAGGAGTGGGCATGTGCCACAGTGTCAATCCGAGGAGCTCAGTGGCTACCCCTGCAATGGCCATGGCAGACGGCGGTTCTCGGCCACGGCGAAATACCTAACGAGAGAAAACGAGAGGGGAAACTGGGGAAAGGCAAGAGGAGATCACGGCGGTGTCAAATGGCACCCTAGGGGAAGACAGGGGAGCTCGAGGCGGCGCGGATCAAACGGCAATGTCACAGTGGCCGAAGGTTGAGGAAGACGGCAACGACGTCGATCTGGGGGTGCTGGACTTGATCTTGTTGGCGCAGATGAAGTAGCGGAGGCAAACGAAGCTCCTTGACAAGATCCTAGCCAGCAGGGAGGGCAGTGGCCGTGTGGACGGGGTCGGTCAGGGTGGTCATGGCATCTGACTTCGTCCAGATCACTGGGATCAAGCGAGCGAGGAGGAGAAGTGGATCTGGGAGGGGGCGTCGAGGAGGAGTGAGGCCATGGGGGCAGGGGAGGCAGGGCGTCACCCTTATCCATTCCCCTTCGATGCCGGCGAGGTGGTCGGGCGGGAGCCCGTCTTTGTAGCGATGCGCTCGGGGAACAGGAGAAGACGACCGTGCGGGGACTGGACCACTGGGCCGGTTCGGTGGCAAGGCCCGGGGGTAGGGGGAATCCCCTTTCTCATCGTCCTTTTGGTTTTTAATGTATTCTAATCCATTTCTCCTTTTAACACAATTTTCTATTTATTCTTATATCAACTAAATGGATTTTGTTAATTGTGAAACTATGCACACAATTCGAGCACAATATTTTTAGGTGGCACAAAAAGTTTGGGGCCAAAAGGAAATACATAAAACTAGGTTTATATTTAATTGGTTATTTTAACTACTGTTGGACCTCTTATTAATTTGACAAGATTTAATTTTTGGGTCAAATAATGTTGGGCTCAACATGTCAAAGATCAGTGGAATTTATAGAATATGGTGAACATTTTAGTTTTACTATTTGATAAAATAATTTATTTGACTTTATTTTAAATTTGAATTGGGCTTTGATTTTTATCAAGTGGCAGTTTGGCTTAGCAAGCCTGATGACATGGCATCATTAGGGGGGTATCACTATAGCTAACAACTTGAGGTGTTACATAATCTTCCCATTTCTGAAATTTCATTGTTAAATGATTGGGGAATATATCACACTATCCATTAGTTCAGTCAAGCTCACCACAAGTCCACACATTATTGACAATTGAGTAAGTCTTATTGGCGGGGAGAATAGGCTATGTGTGTGTGTGTGTTAGAGAGAGAGAGGGAGAGAGTGAGGAAGAGGGAGGGGGAGAGTGTGTGTGTGAGGATTTGATGGTAAAAAAAATGACGCAATTGTCGTAATATTGAACTCTTAAAGTTAATGTGGCCCTGTTGCAACGCACGGGCGTTCTTCTAGTAAGCCATAGTATTTGACAAAACCTCCACCCCTACACACTTACTGTAACTGCGTCATGGGCATTTGCAACTGCCATGTCTCCCAGTGAATCTTTGATGGGGATTGGAGTTAGCACCGATGGCGGTTCGTAGTCGTTCCACGCTCGAGTATTGAAGTTTGTAACTATTTTACATTATAATATACTACTACTCCGGTGCTAGTAGTAGAGCAGAGTCCTACTCCACTATATGCAAACTAGGGCATCGTAGTAGGTACTTTAGGGAGTACTAGTACTATGATCACTCAAGCAAGTTGTCTAGCATCGATATTACCCTACCCTGTCGGGATGTGTCTCGTAAGTCGAGCGGCGTGCTGTTGTCATCATCATCTGTCCACTTCCCGCAGCACATATTTGCTTACCCATCTTCGTTTGCACATAATCGTCCAATCTTCCATCCCCACTAAGGAGCCTACCCCCTCTTCCGAAATCTAAGCACTAACAATGGCAGAACCGAGCAGCGTCCGCCGAAACAGTGGCTGGATTTCGCTCCCCGTAGAATTAATCAAGCTCATTGTTTCGCATGTGGACAATCTCAGTACTATGCCGCTCGCCGTGTGCTCGTTGTGGCTCTACCGTTTACTCAAAGCCCTCAGGCTGGAGATTTTTAAGCTAGCTCATTGCTTGCTGATGCCGCCTGATCTTTAGAAATGGTGTGTCACGCAGCATAACGATCATAGGGTGGCGAGCATCAACCCCCTTGACTGTGATCCAATCCCCTTCACCCTCAACTACATTAACGGTATGTACTGTGTCGTCTTGAACACGTCTTGGATGGTGCTCGTTGACGGTCGCGGCAGCTGGATGCTCGTGGAGGTCTAAACCCGGCGATTGATCCCCTTTCCTTCAATTAACACTGCACTGCTTTAGCAGCGTTGCCCAGAATACTCGGAATCTTACAGTAGCCAACATGATACCAAGTTTGATTTGCTCAAGGTTGTAATCTTCCAAGTGCCCACAAGACCTGTGAATTATAAAGACTTCAGGCTAATTGCGTTATTCGATCGCGGTCTCGCCTATCTGACAGGTCACTACGGTAAGTGGATAAATTTGCACGTCCATCGCAAGATCATACATCCTCCATGTTTCTCTGATGCCATTGAACACAAGGGCTTCATTTATGCTGTGGACTCCTTCTATGGCTGGACATATTGCTGGCCTACTCCAGTCATCGCTACAAACGGCTATTACAGTAGTATGTTGCTTTCCTATGATATCATGATGGCTTGCTTATATTACTGTCAACATGCACTAAAAAATATTCATGCTCATAACATTGTGTTCTTAAGATTGACTACAGTACGAGCCCTTTTTTATTCGACTCAAACTTGATATGATGTTGTAGGCCGCCTGGTGTCCCTACCCTTCCTAATCCCAGAATCTTTCAAAGAAAAGCAGCATGGCAGCTGCAGGTGGTTTCTAGCTCCATCAGACGACGGCGAACGATTGATGATCGTTTGCACACACCGAATGTGTTGTTTCATGGAATACAGTCACAGTCAACGCAAGGTCTTTGAGCAGGATCCCAGCTTCTCTGGGCCTTCCAGAATTTTTGACTGGAAGCTGGTAAGTAGCCTTGGTACATGCTCTCTGTTTATCAGACTGAATTATTAGATTAACCAGGAGATAATCGACGGCAAGGATCATGATGGCAACGCGGTTTTGTTCATCAGGAAAAACTGTGTGTACACAGCATACCATGCGTCTCTCCATGCACCATACCCTGATATGTGCCGCCACGCTCTGCAGTCCAAAGTAGGAGAGAGGGTTGCAAGTATCAGACTTCTACCTGCTGGCCGAAGTGTCCCACATCAGGCACGCATCTGGTTCAAGCCGTCAGCCAGTCTCCACAGCTTAATAAATAGTAACATCTAACTGGGCCAGTTAGTTAGATGCATACACTTGGTGTAGTAGGATCTTTATTTAGTTTGATTGATGCATACACTTTTTCTCGTTTGGTAGCCCTTTTGTAATGATGGCTGATGTTTGGTTTGGAAGAGAGAGTTGCGTCTTTACTCTTCTGGCCTGCTTACTTCTTTTGTTGCACCCCTAGCCCTGGTGGCTACTGCTGCTGTTTTCAATGTAGAGTCAGTAGTATATTTCGTATGTTGGATGAATAAATGTGTTGTTACAACGACAAACATAATATTTTGGAAGTCGTTGCATGGTCCGATCATTTAGCGAGTACTATTTTTGGTATAGAACACATTTTCCACTTGTCGATAACATGCTGCCCACTGATGAAGGCCCAATAGAGGAGCCCATAATTAACTGGAAGGGAGGCTCTCACATGAATCCGGCCCAGGTACATGCTCATGGTCCCCTAAACATAAATAAGTAAATAAATAAATATAGCTAAATGCTCATGCACCAGTTCTTTAAATTCATGATTTGAAAAGTCAAATTTTAACAGGAGGACATAATTTCTATGAGAGTGTCGTTACATTCAGTCGATATTATTCTTAGGCAAAGATAGCGACCAGTCCTCTTTCTCCCAACATTTTCTTCCTACAAGTAGTGGACCCATGCAAATCGTAGTCAACGTCGTAAATAGTTCCGGTCCATTTTTTTGATAAGAATGCCCAACCCAGCCCAACACATTGGCGATACCGCTTTATCCTCTGCCTTGGTGCGCTCTGTCGGATTTCGGGTTCCGGCAGACCCTTGAGGTTCGAACACTGGGGTGCGCGCGGAGATTCAACCCTCTACCGTCTCGCTCCTCGCCGAATCACTAGGACCTAAACTACTAAACAGGACAGCACAAGAGACACAAGATTTATACTGGTTCAGGCCACCATTGTGGTGTAATACCCTACTCCAGTGTGTGGTGTGGTGCATTGCCTCTTGGGCTGATGATGAACAATACAAGGAAGAATAGCCTCACGAGGGTCTGTTCTTGGCTGGTGTGATGAACTGCTAGGAGGGGTTCAGTCGCTCTAGCTACTAGTTTCTTGATGAGGATCCAGCTGCCTCTGCCCTGGGGGTGGCTAGTCCTATTTATAGGCGAAGGCCCTGGGCCTCTTCCCAAATATTGAGCGGGAAGGGTGCCAACAATTGGCCATTTTGAAGGGGAACAGCGGGTACACTTATCCTGACTAAAGTTGGTCCTCGCCTGCCAAAGGCTCTGGTGATGACGCCGGCTTGGGCTCCACGATGACTCCCTTCCGGCCGTTGGGCTGGTCTTGGTCTTGTTGCACCGAAGTGGACGCCTTTGCTTGATACTCTCGCCTGCGCTTGCTCCCTTTGCACCAAAGAGGAAAGGAGGACACTGCGTGGGCTGGCGCCCGACTGGCGCCCTTGGTCGTCATAGCTTGCGTCATGGGCACATCGCGAGGTGCCCCGCCTTGAACTCTCCGCCTCCTCATGAGCCAGCTTGACGAGGCCGTGCCTGAGGAAGCTCCTTGTCGCCCGCCCCGCGAGGCTCGGCCCCTCGCGAGGGTCTTGAGCTTGCGTTGATGAAGATGGGCTGTGCTGGGCCTCCTTTGAGCCACGCCGCAGGCCGCAGGCAGGCAAGTCTGGGGACCCCCGTTCTCAGAACGCCGACAGCAGCCCCCGGGCCCATGGTGCGCCCGAACTTGGCTGAGCAGAGAGGCGAAAGGGCAAGTAGAGAGGCGAAATGGCAAGTGCGAAGTGTTGCGGGCCCTAACAGCCTGCGGCCTTGGGCGCCGCGTGGCGGTTGATTGGGCGTGGGCGGCTCCGCTTCCCCATGACGCCTTGGTAACCGCATGGATTCGACAAGTCCCTGCATGCGAAGCGGGTCATGATTACCCGTGATCGTGGTGGTCGGTTGGCCTTCGCTGGCTATAAGTACAGAACAGCATGTGCCCTTCCAGCCTATCCCTTCTTGCTTCTCCTTCTTCTGCATGCCTCCATCGAGGAAGTTCTCGGCTGCAGAGAAGGGGAAGGCCCGCCAGGTCGAGTCTCCCTCTCCTCCGCCCAAGCGCGGTCGAGGTCACCCTCGCAAGCATCCTGTGGCCTCCACAGCAGTCCCCCGTGGTTGCGGAGGTGGCTCTCAGCGTGGCGACGAGTGGTTGGCCATGGTCGGAGGGCGTGCCCCGGCCGTGCGAACCCTGAGGCCGCGCCTCCATGCTGCGGAGGCGCTGCCGGAGTTCATGGTGTGGGCGATGGAGCCGTCCGGTGCCCGGCTTCAGCTCCCGCGCTTCCTCCTGGGTGAGCTCCCAGCTGGCGCCCTGGATGGCCTCTGGCTCCAGGCGGATGGCTGCTGCAGCCGGGCTTCGTGGGCTTCTCTGGAGGTCTCTGCTACAGGGAACCTATTCCTAACCCGCGGCTGGCAGACGTTCGCCCGCGCGCGTGGTCTTCGCCGCCGGTGCTCCCTGCACTTCAAGTACGACGGCGACGCCACCATCTACGTGAGGGTGTTTGGGGAAGATGGTTGCCGCATGGGGTGCTGCCCTGAAGACGACGACCGCGGCCGAGGACTCAGCCTCGGCGTGGATGGAGAGGGCAGCGCGCGGGCGGCTGGCGACGCCCGTGACTCCTCAAGCTTCTCCAGCTCTTCTTCAGGTGGTGACTCTTCTAGCAGCGGCCGTGGCCAGCCCCCACGCCGCCGCACCTGCCTGGAGGGTGGCAGCGGGTCTGCTCGCCGCCGCGCCCCAGTGAAGCGCGAGAGGGAGTCCGCCTGAGCTCCGGAGGCGGCTCGAGTCTTCCAAGAGGGCCGGCACGGGACGCGCTTCGCCCGCTTTTGTTCTTTTCCTTTCTTTTCTCCTGCGCAAAAAGACAACAATGTGTGGCCCCGTGGGGGCGTGTTTGGGTTAACGCCGTTAATTATTGTACTACTTTTGTTATCCTGATACTGTTCCTTTCTGTTGTAAGCCCATTCGCAAGCAAACTCCGGCCTTGGCCGCGGGGGCGACCGATCCAGGCCCTGTTTTCGCGTCGTGCTGCCCGTGAGGCATGGTTAGGATGGGTGCTCCAGCTGTGGACCAGGGCCGTGAAACTTTGAGCAATAGGGGTAGGAACGCTCGCGAGGGCTCCCGGGTCGTCTGCCTCGCGAGCCTCCGCGCAAGAGAAATCGAGGCAGGAGAGCGAAAAAGGTCGAAGAACCACGGACCAAAAGACGATGATAATTTCGATAAAAACTCCAAATGGGAATAACTAGTCAACCACAGAAAGCAAATGAAAAAGCCGTGTCTGGCACCTAGTCTATTCTTCGACGTCTTCTCACCAGCGTAGAGTTAAGTGCTGCCACTGGGCGTGGGAGGGAGCCCCAGGGCCTAAGGCCGGCACTCCTGAGACTCCGGGGCGTGTACACACCCAACTCATTATTACGTGAGAGTGTCACGGGCGGCGAGCTTCATAGGCATTGGCCTTCTTCACAGGCTCCGGGCCTTTCTTCAGGGAAGCAAGCTTCACGGGCGTTGGCCCTCTTCACAGGCTCCAGGCCCTTTCCAGAACGTGACAGCTTCATAGGCATTCGCCTTCTTCACAGGCTCTGGGCCTTTTCCAAAAGGGATGAGCTTCACAGGCATTCGCCTTCTTCACAGGCTCTGGGCCTTTTCCAAAAAAGATGAGCTTCACAGGCATTCGCCTTCTTCACAGGCTCTGGGCCTTTTCCAAAAAAAGATGCGTTTCACAAGCATTCGCCTTCTTCACAGGCTCTGGGCCTTTTCCAAAAAAGATGAGCTTCACAGGCATTCGCCTTCTTCACATGCTCTGAGCCTTTTCCAAAAAAGATGAGCTTCACAGGCATTCGCCTTCTTCACAGGCTCTGGGCCTTTTTAGGGGTAAAACCTCCGGAGGTGCTGGATGTTCCACGCGTTCTGTATAGGTACTCCCTCCTGAGTCTCCAAGTGCACGGAGCCGGGCCTAGAAACATGAACAACCTTGAATGGGCCCTCCCACATGGGAGAGAGCTTATGCAGTCCCTCCCTGGAGAGGACCCGTCGGAGCATGAGGTCCCCTACCTCGAGAGTTCTGGGGCGGATGTTGCGGTAGTGGTATCGCCGGAGTGCCTGCTGGTACCTTGCCGCTCGCAGCACAGCTTCTCGACGACGCTCCTCCCCCAGCACGAGGTCTGTTCCCCGCATGGCGTCCTGCAGCGTCTCATTGAACGCCAGGACCCACGCGGATCGACGCCTGACCTCGTGACCAGGAAGAAAGGGGTCTCTCCAGTCGGCTTGGTCGCTGTTGTGCGGATGGACCACAACACGGACTGAAGCTCGTCATACCAGCCTCTGCCGCAGGCCTCCAGTTTCTTCTAGAATGTCCTGGTCTTGAGGCCTCTCAGGACCTCTGCGTTGGCCCGCTCGGCCTGTCCATTCCTTCGGGGGTGCGCCACTGAAGTGTAGCATATCTGCGTCCCAAGGTTAGCACAATATGTTTTGAAAAGGTTACTGGTGAACTGCGAACCGTTGTCGGTGATGATGCGGTTCGGCACTCCGAACCGGCTCACGATGCCCTTGATGAATTTGACCGTAGAACCAGCGGGGATGGTGCGGACGGCCTCGACTTCGGCCCACTTGGTGAATTTGTCCACGGCGACGTAGAGGTAGCGATAGCCCCCTAGCGCCCGAGGAAAAGGGCCCAGGATGTCTAGCCCCCTGACCGCGAATGGCCAAGTGAGGGGGATGGTTTGCAGACCTCCTGCCGGCTGGTGGATCTGCTTGGCATGGAATTGGCAAGCCTCGCAAGCCTTCATGAGTTCAACTGCGTCATTGAGCGCAGTGGGCCAATAGAAACCGCTGCGGAACGCCTTGCCGACGAGGGTCCGTGACAACAAATGATGCCCACAATCTCCACCATGTATATCTGCCAGCAGTTCCTTCCCCTGTTCCCTGGTGATGCAGCGCAGGGACACGTCGTTCGGTCGTTTCCGGTAGAGCTCTCCATCCGTGATGCTGTATACTATGGCTTGCCGCACCACATGCTCTGCCTCCTCCTCCTTCTCCGGCAAGGTCCCTTGCATTAAGTAACTCTTGAGCTCTGTGATCCAGCACCCCTCTTGAGGTTCCATCGTTAGGAGCAGGCGTGCTCCTGAGGCCGGGCCATAGGCTGGGGCTCCCGAGGCAGGTGGCTGAGGGAGCTCCACCCGAGGCTGTGCTGTACTTGATAATGGTGGCAGGGCTGAAGGCTTGAAGAGTTGTTCCTCAAAGACGCCCGGCTCCTGGGGTAACCTCCTGGAGGAACGTTTGGCAATGTCGTCGGCCTCTTGATTAGTGCCACGGGGCACGTGCAGCAGCTCCAACCCCCAGAACTGTTTCTCCATCCTGCGGACCTCCGCAAGGTAGGCCTCCATGTGCTCATCTCTTGGCTTGTACACGTTGTTGGAGAAATTGACGAGGAGCTGCGAATCGCCCTTGATGGTAAGGCGCTTCACCCCCAGGGCAGCGGCGGCCTTCAGGCCCGCTATCAGTCCCTCGTATTCTGCTATATTGTTGGAGACCTTCTCGCCTTGCTGGAAACAGAGCTGCACGACATAGTAGAGCTTGTCCTGAGCGGGAGATATGAGCACCGCCCCAGCTCCAGCACCCTGCCTGGAGAACGCTCCGTCGAAGTACATGACCCAACCTTCTGGCGCTTCGCTTCCTGGGGAGAGGGATCGATCCTCGCCGGCCCTGAGGCCCAGTGCCTCTGTCCATTCGGCCACGAAATCTGCCAACGCGGCCCCCTTGATGACTCTGGTTGTGCTGAACTCGAGCTGGAATGCTTGCAGTTCAATGTTCCACTCGGCGACCCTTCCGGCTGAGTTGGGGCTCCTGAGCACCCTCTCCAAGTGGTATGCTGAGACAACCTTGATTGGATGACCCTGGAAGTAGTGCCGCAGCTTGCGCGAAGCCACCAGTAGCGCGAGGAGGAGCTTCTGCGGCATGGGGTGCCGTGCCCTCGCATCCCGTAACATTGTGCTGACGAAGTATACCGGGTGCTCGACGAGGCTAGGGGCGTCGGTGCTGGTGTCGTCTCCCGGGTGCCGTGGTGCCTCCTGAGGTGGCGGAGCCTCCAGAAGCTAGGTGCCTGGATGGAGGGCCTCTCCCGCCCTTGTCGTGCTCTGCTGCGACGGCTGATCTTCTTCTGTCATGGTGTTGGCTTCTGCTAGTTCCTTTTGATTCAGCCTTGCCTTGGCTCGGGTGGCTGCCGTGGTCTTGGCCCGACGCTCCTCCCTAACTGCCACCAGGGCTGCGCTAGCGGAGTAGGGCATGGCGGCGAGGTAGAGTACCAAGGGCTCCTGAGGACGCGGGGCCACCATCACTAGAGGGCTGGTTAGGTACCTCTTGAGGTCTTGGAACGCTTTGTCGGCCTCTTTAGTCCATTCGAAGGGCCCCTTTTTTCTTCATCAGCTGGAAGAAAGGCAGCGCCCGCTCCCCCAATCGGGAGATGAAACGGCCTAGCGCCGTCACGCGCCCCGTGAGCTTCTGCATTTCCCTGAGGGTCTTTGGTGGCCTCATGTCCTCAACTGCCTTGACCTTTTCTGGGTTGGCCTCGATGCCTCGGTGGGATACGAGGAAACCCAGGAGCTTGCCCGAGGGAACTCCAAACACACACTTCTCCGGGTTGAGTCACAGGCTCACTGTGTTGAGGCTCGCGAAGGTTTCCTCCAGGTCTTGTATCAGGGTCTTGGCCTCGCGAGACTTTACTACGATGTCGTCGACGTAAGCCTCCACATTCTTCCCGAGCTGCGGGCCCAAGGTGATGTGCATGAGCCGCTGGAAGGTTGCCCCCGCGTTGCGCAGCCCGAATGGCATGCATGTATAGCAGTACACTCCACACGGGGTTAAGAAGGCCGTCTTTTCCACGTCTTCCACCGCCATCTTGATCTGGTGATACCCGGAGAAGGCATCCAAGAAGCATAATAGGTCACACTCGGCGGTGGAATCGACGATCTGGTCGATGCGAGGGAGCGGGAACGGATCTTGTGGGCATGCTTTGTTGAGGTTGGTGAAGTCGACACACATGCGCTCCTTTCCTCCCTTCTTTGGCACAACTACGGGGTTGGCCAGCCAATCTGGGTATCGGACCTCGCGAATAACCCCTGCGGCTTCTAGCTTGCGGGTCTCTTGGACGATGAAGGCCTGCTTTTCAGTGGACTGCCTTCTCGCCTTTTGCTTCACAGGACGCACGTTGGGGCACACGTTGAGGTGGTGCTCGATTACGCCCCATGGGATCCCTGCTAGCTGATCGGGCTCCCAGGCGAACACCTTCTTGTTTGCGCGGAGGAACTTGACCAGGGCTTCCTCCTGTTCGGGCTCGAGGTTGGCACCTATGGTGAAAGTGGCGTTTGTGGACCCGTCCTCGTCGACAGGTATCTGCTTGGTCTCCGCCTTGTCTTGGGTGAACAACTGCTTCTTCTTGGTCGGCGCAGCCCCCTTGGGCTTCGGGGTTTCCGCATTGGCGGGCCGCGCCGCAGCCGCCGTCTTGAAGGCGAGCTTGAGCGCTCGCAGCGCACCTCCGGTGTCCCCGAGCACGGTGAGGATGCCGCTGCTCCCGGGCATCTTCATGAGGTTGTACCCCGGGTGAGTCGCGGCCATGAATTTGGCCAACGCTGGATAGCCAAGGATGGCATTGTAGGGGAGGCCGACGGGGGCGATGTCGAAGTCGACCAGTTCCGTGCGGAAGTTGTCGTAGGTGCCGAAGATCACCGGAAGCCGGATTTGTCCCAAGGAGCTGGACGACCTGCCTCCTACGCCCGAGAAAGGCCGGCTGGGCTGCAGCCGCTCCCGGGGTATGCAGAGGAGGTTGAAGGCCTCGACTGAGAGTACGTTGAGGCCGGCGCAACCGTCGATGAGGGTCCTGGTGACGGCCACCTGGCAGATGGTGGGTGTGCAGAGCATGGGGAGCGCACCCGAGTCGGCCGAGTTGGTGGGGTGGTCCCCCGAGTCGAAGGTCAGCCCGGCCGACGGCTCTGTCCAGCCCGAGGGAGCCCCCTGCCGCGTCGAGGCGGCGCCGACCCGGCAGACGAATGTCTTGACGTGGTGGCTGGAGGGCGGCGCCTGCGAGCCGCCCAGGAGGGCCGCGACGACTGGAGGAGCCGGCGCGACGGGCGGGTGATGAAGAAGCTGCGCGGCTCCTCCCCAGAGGTCGCCGGGGAGCGCAGGGGCGATGCTTGCTGCTCGTTCCCCGCCGGGCCGGTGGTGGTGTCGACGGCGGGTGATGGGGAACGACGAGGACGCCCGCCGACGGGAGCCGTCTGGGCGACATGGGTGGCGAGGATGGCTCGGCGCTTGGCGCGAGCCCGATGAGTGTCAGACATGGTTGCAGTGGTCGGGGAAGAACGAGACGACGGAAGGCAGATTCCGGCGCACCCCTACCTGGCGCGCCAAATGTGGGATTTCGAGTTCCAGCAGACCCTTGAGGTTCGAACACGGGGGTGCGCGCGGAGATTCAACCCTCTACCGTCTCGCTCCTCGCCGAATCGCTAGGACCTAAACTACTAAATAGGACAGCACAAGAGACAAAAGATTTATACTGGTTCAGGCCACCATTGTGGTGTAATACCCTACTCCAGTGTGTGGTGTGGTGCATTGCCTCTTGGGCTGATGATGAACAATACAAGGAAGAATAGCCTCACGAGGGTCTGTTCTTGGCTGGTGTGATGAACTGCTAGGAGGGGTTCAGTCGCTCTAGCTACTAGTTTCTTGATGAGGATCCAGCTGCCTCTGCCCTGGGGGTGGCTAGTCCTATTTATAGGCGAAGACCCTGGGCCTCTTCCCAAATATTGAGCGGGAAGGGCGCCAACAATTGGCCATTTTGAAGGGGAAGAGCGGGTACACTTATCCTGACTAAAGTTGGTCCTCGCCTGCCAAAGGCTCTGGTGATGACTCCGGCTTGGGCTCCACGATGAATCCCTTCCGGCCGTTGGGCTGGTCTTGATCTTGTTGCACCGAAGTGGACGCCTTTGCTTGATACTCTCGCCTGCGCTTGCTCCCTTTGCACCAAAGAGGAAAGGAGGACATTGCACGGGCTGGCGCCCGACTGGCACCCTTGGTCGTCATGGCTTGTGTCATGGGCACCTCGCGAGGTGCCCCGCCTTGAACTCTCCGCCTCCTCATGAGCCAGCCTGACGAGGCCGTGCCTGAGGAAGCTCCTTGTCGCCCGCCCCGCGAGGCTCGGCCCCTCGCAAGGGTCTTGAGCTTGCGTTGATGAAGATGGGCTGTGCTGGGCCTCCTTTGAGCCACGCCGCAGGCCGCAGGCAGGCAAGTCTGGGGACCCCCATTCTCAGAACGCCGACACGCTTGCCGCAGCGCCACCGTCCAGACTTGTCAACATAGTGAATCGGGACAGGACTGTAGTTGTGATTATGACAATACGGACCCACCAGGTCCACTCCCGAACAAAAGCAGGCGCCTCTTTTACTACTCAGATGCACCCATTGTTTTTTACTCTAATCCACCCTGCTGATATCTAGGACCCACATCATTTTCAACGCATAGTCAATTAACGACAGAATTGCACAACGTTTTTTGAGGATTTGTTCGAATGAGCAGGCTATAAACTGGGTTGTGCAGTCTCTATGGCCCGTCTAACAACATGACCAACTAGCAGTTTTTTCTTTTGGCAAATAGGTAGCCCACTATTTCTTTTTGAACAATACCCAAGCTAGGCCTATTTGTTTTCTCTGACTTACTGGGTTGCAAATGTTTCAAGACGACGAAGGATGCATTCCGGCCTCGTCAAAGAGTATGGCAGTATATCTTAAAAGTAATATCCAAGGGGTTGCAAATTCCAAAAAAATATAGCAAATGGGCAATTAGTTTCATTTTTGATTTTGTTCTTCATAGATATTTTATGTTTCATTGTATTTTAACATGACATAGTACTAATTTTTTTAAATTTTTTAGTATGGCTACTAATTTTTGGATTAAGAATATTTTGTTCCCCATCAGAAATATGCGAATTTTTAAAATTTCGCACATTTTTTAGTTCAATTTTTTAACCCTGACACTGACCAGAAAATGGGCAGCAATTCTAAAAATGGAAAATGGGTTGCAATAAATTCCATATGAATTAGCAAATGGGCAGTAAATTATAAAAATAATAGCAAATGGGTTGTACATGCCACAGATTTTGAGGCTGACTTGTTTACGCAAGGCTTTGTCCGTCAACACACGATTCTAGCAGCTGTGACTGTTGGATGTCCATCTAATGGCCGACGTGGTTCTTCAATTTCTGATCTTCCTACTCCAGCCTCCTAAACCAGCACCGGCGGGACTGCCTGCTCCCTCCTCTTGTGGCCGGTTGTGATGTCGCGTAGGCTTCACCAGCCCACCCTACTCCCTCCGTTGTCCAGGCCATCCCTCTACCCACCCACACCTCCTATTATTCTCCGGTGACTGCAGCCTCACACCACAGCCGAACCAGTTAACCGTCATACTCTCCTCAGCGAGGGCATCCACTGTTGTGTCTTCGCCAGCTCCGGGTCATTCCATACATAGGCCTCACACTCGTCCAATGCGTTGGTGCTCTAGGAGTGGCGTGCTCAACATTCAACGAACGACAGCCATCGGAATAGGGACCCCCATGGTCCATGGCCGCATGCAAGCAACTGCCTCCTTATTACGCAAAAAAATGATTCCTACCACTGACATATGGGGCGCACCGGTTCGGAGGCTAACCTATGGGCCTACTAAGTTGATGGGTACGTAAGGCTTTGTCAACTTGGTTAGAAAACGATTCTAGCAGTGACCATTGGATTTTAATCGAATAGTCATGCTGCTTCTTCAATCGCTGCTCTTCTTGCACCAACCACCCAAACTAGCGCCGATGAGACCACCTGCTCCTTACTCCAGTGGACGGCTGTGTTGCCGCGCAGGCCTCACCGCCCCACTCTACTCCCACTGCTGGCCAGACCATCCCTCTACTATCTACTCACCCACAACTAGTGTTATTCTGTGGCGACGGCAGCCTCACACCACAGCCGAACCAGTCAACCCTCGTACTCCTCTCCGCGTGGGCATCCATTTCCGCGTCTTCCCCGGCTCCGCATCATCCCCTTCCAGGCCTCGTCATCGTCCACCGCCTTGGTGCTCTCGGCACGGCGTGGTCAACGTGGTCAAGGAACGACTTCCATGGGAAGAGGACTAAACGTGGAGAGGCTGATAGCTGGATCCATGGCCACAACAAGGAAGTGCAACCTTATTATGCGTAAAATAAGTATTCCTCCACCTGACAGCAGGGACCCACCGGAAGGGACTCTGTATTTTGTGAAAAATATCATTTCCCCCTGACAGCTAGGACCTACCAGCTACATCTTCACACACAAGGATGTGCGTCCATATTACGGGCAAAAAAATGATTCTCCCCCTGACCGCTAGGACCCACCATCAATAACTTCGCACGCAAGGAAGTGCCTCCTTATCCTCGCTGACAGCCAGGACCCACCTCGTCCAAGCGTATGTAGCATTGTCATTCTAGTCGCGAACATGCATGTACATACCGGTCAATCGGTCTCTCTGCAACGATGAACCGTGGTCGAGCAAGTAGCGGCACATGTAGTAGTAGAGCCCCCGAAGTAGCAGTTCAGGTAGTCCAGTCGTGTACATGTACGTACATCTAGATGCCAAAAAATACGGCCACACACGTACATACGGGCGGGGTCTCGAATGCGTACTCGCGCATTTGTACGACCAGGGCTCGTGTACATGGAGAGGGAACAGATAGCAGCAACGGCATCCTGTTCATCGGAAGTCAACCGGCTGGGTCGGAACAAAGAAACTGTGTCATGTTCATGGGGAGGCAACGGAATGCGTCGTGCTCATCGGGAAGCAACGGAATACGTCGTGTTCATTGGGAGCCAACTGGCTTGGACGGAACAGCCGAAACAAGGTCTGGCGTACCGTAGAATGGAGGAAACGGGCCTTCTATTCGACCGCGTACGGTCGAAACGGGGTCCTGTTTGTCGGGAAGGGTCTGGCGTACCACAAAACAGAGAAAACGGACTTGTGTTCGACCACGTATGGTCGAAATGGGGTCCTATTGATCGGGAGGGGTGTGGCATACCGCAAAACGAAGGAAACGAACTTGTGTTGAAGCGCCTATGGCGAAACGGGGTCATGTTCATCGAGAGGGATGTGGCGTACCACAAAACGGGACTACACGGGCTACTTTTCATCCTTCGTCGACTTCCTCTAGCCTCCACCCGCTACTCTTAATCCACCATCGACTTCCTCCAGCCTCCACCTACTACTGTTCATCCACCATCACTTCCTCTAGCCTCCACCAGCTACTATTCATCCACGGGGTCCTGTTCATCCAGCCTCCACCGGTCAATGTTCATCCAGCCCTCCACGGGGTCCTGTTCGCCCAGCCTCCACACGGTCCTGTTCAACCATCCCTCCATGGGGTCCTGTTCAACCAGCCCTCCACGGGTTCCTATTCAACCAGCCCTCCACCGGCATCCTCAACCGGGATCCTGTTCATCCAGCGGCAACAGCCTCTTCTACCATGAGATCCTGTTCATCCAACCCCCACCAGGTCCTATTCATCCAACCCCACCGGGAACTGTTCATCAAGAGGCAGCTTTGATCGGCTTCAGTTAGCAGTAGTAGCGAAAGAATCACTTAGGTTCAGTTCATGACAAGGGATCGATCGGGGTTCAGTAACGTAGCTAGTGCAATCGCTCAGGTTTAGTTAGAGCCCAACGCCTCGCTCGAGTTTAGTTAGAGTGCAACGCCTCGCACACACACGCTTACGTGCACGAGAGAAATGCGCAAACCGCTGTACATCGCTCGGCCCCAACCACCCACCGTAACAGGGAAATCCCCGAAGTTTCCTCGCCCTCGCTTCTACCATGATTTTTTCCGTCATGGACGGCCCAAAGAATTTCATGCAGGTGTGTCTCTGGCCCGCCCAGGAAGAAAATCCCATTTTCTATCATGGCTTTTTGTCATAGAAGTAGGAGCCCACCACATATATGATGGTACCGGGTTTTGTCACAATTATCGTCATACAAGTGTCATAAGCATGACAGAAAAAATTGTTCGGCCTAAAATGTCACGGATGTGTCGTTTTTTTGTAGTGATGGCCTGCCTAGTGTAGTCCATCTTCTGATGCATATCATATAGGTTCGATTACTTGTTTGTCTTCAAAAGAACTCGTGTTTTGAAGACTTTCATAAAAATTGCCTATTCACCCCCCGTATAGTCGATATCTAGCACTTTCAATTGGTATCAGAGCAAGGTGTTCCCTTGTTCTGTATGATTCGGTTTAACCACCTGGAGTTTTAGCTATCGACTACAGGGATAATCAAGGTCTCCGCTGCATGCCCAGTCTTAGATGGCACTGATTAACCCTACTAGAAGAATAAGATGCGCATTCAGCTTGAAGCCATTGACATCGACCTCTGGTATGTTGTTAGGACAGGCGTTCCCAAGGTAAGTGAAGGTGTCGCCGCTGCTAATGTCAAGAGGTTCGCGCAATTGGACTCGACCGCCAAGAACATCATCTGCGGTCATCTGACCAAAGGACAGTATGTCCGTGTGAGTGCTCTGGAAACTACGAAGCTAGTCTGGGACTGGCTGTCCAAGGTCAACGAAGGTGTCTCAACTCAGAGAGACTCAAGGATTGATGTTCTTTGCAATCTCTAAAACCGCTTCAAGAGAAACGACAATGAGAATGTCTAGCTCACATTTGATCGCCTCACAGATATCACCAATGAGCTTCGTGCTCTTGGCGCCACTAAGATCACTAAGCATGAAATTGTGAAGAAGCTACTGAGATCACTTGACAACTCATTTGACACTTTGGCCCTGATGGTACAAGAACGCCCTAACTTCAAAGATCTCGATCCGTCTGACATACTTGAGAGGCTCAATACACATGAGTTCCAGCTATCTGAGAAGAGAGATATCTACGGTGCCAACTATGGCCGATCCCGTGCTTTGAAGGCAAAACATGTTTGCTCATCTGAAGATGAATCTGACTGCAGCTCTGGTGGTCCTGAAGACATTGGCAAAGAGCTAGCAATGCTTGTGAGAAAGTTCCAAAAGTTCTCCAAGAAGAATCACTTTGAAAAGTCTTCAAGATCCAGCTCAACAAATGATGAGGCTTCCTCTCGTGACTACAAGAAGAGAACATGCCACAAATGCAAGAAGCCAGGCCACTACATATCTGAGTGTCCTCAATGGGACAAGGAATCTAAGAATAAGAGCAGGGAATATGATTCATATGACAAGAAGAAGAAGAAATATTCAAAGTCTTCTTCAAAGTCTTCATCAAAGTCTTCGTCTCACAAGAAGAGCTCATCGGGCAAGGCTCGTGCATTCATTGGCAAGGAGATGGATTTAGAGGATGAGTCTGCTTCTGAGGAGGCAGAGGTGGAGTCTGAGGAAGAGTCTAATTCAGGCGTGGCAAGCCCGGCTCTAGCTTTGGCATTTGTCGCCAAGTCCACCTTCAACATTGAAGGCAATGGTCACGTCGCCGACGCTGAAGCCAATGATGAGGACGACTCTACTCCGACCTACTGCTTCATAGGACGAGGTGCCAAGGTAAACTCACGCGATGCTTACTTTAAAACCTCTAGTAAAGATGACTCTAAGTGTGAATCCAAACCTAGATATAAAACTTGCTAAAATTGCAACTGAACAAAAAACTGCTATGGAACACATTCAAAAGTTGCTAGACAAAAGCGATAACATGTTGGACGCAGAAATGAATTGAACTCACTCCTTAATCGAAGACATAAAAATGTTCGTGTTAAGTACGAGGAACTTGAAAGTCATCATGAAACCCTCTCATCCACTCAGGAGAAGCTTTCCTACGAGTATCTTCAAAGGAAACAAGATCTTGAGAAGCTGAGAGCATCTCATGAAGATCTTCAAAAGGAGAATGATTAACTACTCGCTCTATAGAACAATACCGCTCAGGAAGACTTGGTGCCACCATGTTTAAAATGTCTTGAGCGTGATAATGTTGTCTCTATTGCTGAATGTTCTACTGCCTCTGATATTGCAATATCTTCAACTGCTGATGTGGTAACAAACCCCTCTACTGAGTATACCACCACTATTGCTGATGAGAATGCTAGGTGTTGCGGGAAACCACGACCACCTATGGGACCAAGATGGCCCTTTGCTGGTTTGGCGGGGGGAGTTGCATTGCACAAAGAGCAGACCAACATGGGGCAGTGCAGCAGAGATCACATGGGTAGTTTTACCCAAGTTCGGTCCGCCATGAGGCGTAAAACCCTACTCCTGCTTTGGTGGATTGATGGTGGAAAAGTGGTGGTGGTGCGTAGTGCACTAGCCTGGCAGGGGTTGCCTCGGGGCGATAGCGACTACACGCATATGGGCGTGCGAGTGATCGAACTTCCTAACCTCCCGAACGGTTGCCATGGGCCTCCCTTTATAGGTCAAGGGGTCACACAGTGGCAATTTAGTCATTAGACACTGATATGATAGCAAATAGTGCTATCATGCCTCACTCTACAGGCTGACAGTGTGCATTTAATGCGCCGCTTAGTGTCATGTCATTGGTTGCCCGGCAAGGCTTGTGTCACACCCTGATTTTCATGCCACAACACTTAAGCTAATAAATCATGATAAAATGTGGTTTGACACAAACTTTTGAGTGTTTTGTCTTTGCTTTGATTGTATGTTTGTCTGCTGTTTGCAAGTGCTCTAAAAATCAAATAAATCCTCCAACTCCTATACTTCATCTCCTTGCTCCAAACTCTTGAACCAATGATCATGCCATGTGTATAGGACATAAAAATATTTTCTTACAAGAATGATTTGGCCAAATAGTATTTTCAAAAATTAGTTTTTCAAAAACCCCTGAATTGAGGTTTGCACTGCAAGTACTTAATTAAGGGCAGTAAAAATCTTTCTAAAAATATATTTGGCTCCTATTAGATATAGGGTACCCAGAAACCACAAAAATATAATTTTAAAAGTTATTTTCCTATTTTATTTAAAAGCTTTTTCTTAAGGCCAGAAATGGTCTTTAATAGGGAAAAATTATTTTATTGTTTTAAAAATATTTGACAAAAATCAGGGAAACTCAGTGGACACATATTGTCCATATATAATAGTTTCAACACATGGTCATGTTCAAAGTATTGGTCAAATCCCTCAAAAACCCTTTCTGGATATTTCAAGCTTTTGAAATATTTACAAAGTAAATATTCTCCAAAAATTCCAAGAAAATCCTATCATGTCACATATGACATATTAGATGATCTTGCCAAGTCTCATGACTTGGAGAACAAGATAACATCATCAAATCCTCTCAAAACCATTTCTGTCCATTTTGAAGTTTGAGCAACTTTACATTGCCAAGCTTGTCCAAATGCTCTCAAACTTGGTGCACATTCTCAAATGGTCTAATAATTCATCTAGACCAAATGGCACAAGTTGGATAAGAAGTTAACTTGATCAAAGTGCCCCAAAACCCTTCCTGTCCAGAACCAAATTTGAACAACTTTGCATTACCAACTTTCTCTCCTTGACCCCAACTTTTGTGAGCATGATAACATGACCAAATGAGGCCACCACACCAAGTGGTTCATCAAGGAGAACAGATTTGCATGACTAAATCTTAGAAAGCCCATTTCTGCTGATTTCTAGGGTTTACAAAAGTTGCATTGGCAACTTTGCCCAAATGAGCTCAAAATGGGTGGAAGGCCCTAATTATGTGTGCCATTTCACCGTGTGGAGCCTCATGACAAATGGAAATCATCTTCTTGCACAAACCAACATCAAACACCTTCTGGTAATTTTTAAAAGTTGATGTTTTCACCTCTTTCCTTGTTCTCCATGAGCTCAACTTTTTACCACAGCCCCTCCTAGTCCCCCTCTACCTCCAGTAGCAATGGTAGCATCTCAGATCAATTATTGTGGGTGGGTAAAACCACCTCCTTCTCTCTCCGTTCACCCATGGCAGCACCTCTCTCTCCCCCATTTCTATATGCCAGCATCCTACCTAGCGTCTCCCCACCATAGGGCATCCAAGGAAACCCCAAGGCACAAGGGGACATGCCCTGGCCCTTTAAAAATGGCCATGCCAGCCATTTGCATGCTCCAGAGCACGCTACAGTGCACCCAGGCACTGTAGCCGCCCTCTGCCTGACGCCTCCGACGACCTCGGCCCTCCCCCTCGTGTCCCCCGAGGTCGCCTCGACGTCCAGTGCACGGCACGCTGTCGTCCCCCTCCTCTCTCTCCCTCTCCGGCTCTCCTCGCGTGCGGACAGAACGCCGCCCGACTCGGCCACTCCCTGGCCACGCGGCAGGCCCGCCTCTGACCTTGCCCCGCTCCCCCTTTCCTTCTCCCCCGACTTGGACCACGCCCATGAACACCGTAGACAACCTCACTCCCTCCCTCCTGGTCGCCCGAGCCGTTGCCGCGGCCACCCGTGCGCCACATCCACGGTGAGCCACGGGCTGGCTACTAAAGGCCGCCCCAGGCCCTCCTCTCTACTACTTTGCCTCTCTCACCCTCCCGTGCACCCCCTGTACCAGCCCATTCCTCCTCCCGCGCCCTCCAGCCTCGCCCATGGCCGCAGCCGAGCCGCTGGCCCTCGCCTAAATCCGCGACGCCCGAGCCCCCTCCTGTCCATATATGGGTATCTTTGCACCCCCACGGCCCCATCGGAGCTCCCCCGGGCTCCGGTTACTCCTCCCGGAGGCCAAGGTGCCGAGCCCACCATCACCGTCGGCCACGTCCGCCATGGTCGGCGTTCTCCTTGATCTGGTCCTCTCCGGCATGCGTGTGACCCATGGATGGATGCGCCCCTTCGCTCTGACCATGCAGGTGGGTGGAACGTCGCCGGAGGTTGCCTGGGTCGCTGGCGCGAGCCACGGCAAGTCTCTCCTGCCGCTGATCTGTTCGAGTGGAGGGAGGGAGACGAACCCGACAGCCGGGCCCCGCCTGTCGGTCAGCCAGCAAGGCTGAGCCACTAACTAGTGGCCCTCGCACCGCCCCGTTAAGTGGAGACGGGCTCTGCCTGCCACCGCCTTCGCTCGGGGAAGGCATACTCCCGTGAGTGCGCCTCCTGCTTCAACGGCGCGCGCGGCCGAGCAGCTAGGCCGGCCTGCTGCCTATCTCTCGCCTTGCGCGCATGATAAGGGTAAAGCCCCCTTTTCCTTTTTCTTTTTCCCAGTAGACTTCAAAAGCACTTCAACAAATCAAATCAACTCCAAATTTGATGATTCAAATTTCTAGGGGATCCACAAATCATTATCTATCACATGGTGCTATTTGCACATTTTTCCAGAAACTTCCTCTTTAGAAATATTTATCAAAACCCCATTTTCCTATTTCTGTGATGAACTTTAAAAAATCACAGAGAGCCCATTTTTGATCCAAATTCCATGATTCAAAATCCTAGATGTTTCTAAGTTCATAACTTAATTTATGAACATTTTTATTAATACTTTCTGTAACACATAAAATAATGGTCTATTTCTTCATATATATAGCCAACTTTGCAAGTTCATAGGAAATCCATTTGAACTCCAAATCCAGTGAAACCAATTCCTAGATGCTTCTAAAATCATCCTTTGTTAAATGGGTGCCTTTGCTCATTTTTCAAAATAATTCTTCTGTACACTTCTTGCAATTCCATAAACCCCTTGATTCCATCATATCGAAATGTTTAGAAATATCCATTGATCCACTTCCAATGAAATCACCTTGGTCATTCCTCATATGACCAGAGGTATCCAATAAAAGTCAACTTCACATTTTTAGAGCACATTTATTCTTGCCTTGTTGTGTTGCTTATTGTGTTTGTTTCTGACGTTAGTTGACGAAGTAGACGGAGTACTTGGAGAAGGACCAGAAGATTTCAAGACTATGATGAACCAGGCAAGCAGCCCTTTGACCATGTCCATGAAACCTTTTTTTATGCATGACATATAACTCTTTATTATTGTTGCATCGGAATCATGATGAGATGGTAGACCACGTTGGTTGGTTGCCTCTATTACTTCCTCATTGATACTTGTATTGTGCATGACCCTACCTTCTTATGAGGGTTATGCCGGTGGGAGTAGATATGATGCTAAAGTAGTTGCTACGCAAGTGGGTCAGGGCTATGCATGGAAAGAAACCAAGTGTGGTTTGACATACTTGCAAATAGCCCAGTGGGTGCCACTAATGCCCCTGGGAGATGATGATGAACTAGGTCACTACTTGGTGGAGAGGTAGTGTATCGAGGCTTGATGAAAGTGTTGTTTACAGAGACGGATTAGATTTAAGATTTGATGACTGTCCCAACCTTACATGCGCAACCACTCTACCCTTATATGGGAAAGGGCATTATTGAGTACCTAGACCGATACTAGCTTGGAGCCTGCATTACTAGTGACGGGAGAGTTGTTGGTGCGCTCTCTCGGGACGGGGTCGTGCCAGGTAGGGCGGCCATGACCATCTTTATGGGGCACCGGACACACCGTTGGTACCCCGTGCCAGTGGTATGTGATGAATATGGGAGCAAGGCTCCACGAAAATGTTATGTGAAATGTTGGGCACGGGGGTTACTGCCAATCGAGTGGACTCCATGTTAGTGTCGTCTAGGGAAAGGTAGTGATCGGGTGCTTACCCCGGGTACTTGAGGTATCGCGGGTCGTGGATGACACGGAAGTTCCCCGGATCTTGTGGGTAATGTGTGCAACCTCTGCAGAGTGTAAAACTATTCGAATAGCCGTGTCCACGGTCAAGGACAGTTGGGCGGTGCTGCTTAGACTATGTCCATATGTTTCTGACAAACAACACAGTTTGGTGATATTGATGATGCGACTCGTGAAGAAGTCACGATGAGCTTGAGCATGAGTTGTCTATAACTCTTCCTCGATGATGATGTCTGAAACCTACCGATACTTGTTGCAGACACATTCATGCCCTTGATAAATGTTGATCATACTTGCATGAGAAAAACTAGCTTTCTGCAAAAATTTACCTATATCATGCATTGTTGTATCTTGAACCAAAGCATGGGTTGCTTGCGAGTACATTCAAACGTACTCACTGGCTTGTCCCTGGCTATTTACTTGGCCAGGCTTGAAAGAACAGGATATGATGAAGAATACTTCGGCGACGAACATGCGAGCTAGGACGCTTCCCAGTCAGAATGCCTGTAGGGTTAATGCAGATGGCATGGGTCCAAGTTATCGACGAAGATTTCCGCTGCGATGTTATACTCAAGACTCAACCATAATGGTCTTACTTGTGTAATATGGTATGTATGGATGTAAGACTCTTATTATTCAGCTTCTGTGTGTTCAGTGAGCATTGACCTCTGGGATCACTGTACACGTGCATTCGGTGATCACGACTTATGAGTCGGGGGTCCCCACAGAGCTGGTATCAGAGCCATTCTGACTGTATGAAGCCTTAGTTAGCATGGTCGTTAGTTAGGGTAAAACTATTTCCAAAACTACTACTAGTTTTCAAAACTATCTATACTTCTCTTCCCTTCTCAGTTTTTCGAAAACTAAGGTATACTTTCCTTATTGATCTCTTCCCCTTCAAAACCTTTGGTCGCTAGAACCCTTATGCCCCTGACCACTGGATTCCTTGTAATCCTCGTGGATAATCTAGAGGGAAGATGCCCTGCCAGACATTCACCCACATCTGCCGAACACAAGATTGGCGACATCACAACAAGACGATACCAACAGAAGATACATCCTCAAGGAATGAGGACCTGAAGACCCAGGAGATGGTGACACCCTTGACACTGCCCCAAGATGATGCAACCTTAGCCTACGATGATTAGGGCATAGGATATGCAAGATCATGGTACACATCGCTAGTAGAGCAACCCTGTCCTTACCATTGTTGTGTCGGCAACCACCGGTGGATGAGAACCTAGCCATTTGGTCCGCCTCACTATAGTGTGCAAGAAAACGGTTCTCTTCATCCCCCCGCTCTCGGTGACGATACTGGCAACAGCGTATCCGGCAGATTGGACCTCTACTATGCCTTGTTAGTGTCATTACATAAAGGATTACCTACCTGGTACCATTGACGGCTTAGAAGACAAAAAGGGATCGTCGTGAATAAGGAGACAATAGAAGACCAAGTCAATACCAGTTATGAGGAGCCACCTTCACCCCATCACTTCAACAGGCGAGAAGTTGTTGAAGAATCTTCAGGCTCAACCCGGATTGTTTCATCGAACAACTACAAGAGACGTGGCAACACCTGAGGAAAACTCAGAAGACTGCATGAGGCACAAGGCACGACTACTGAGTCCGAGAACCCCTAGGGTAGGATGAGTCGTGTACCCCCTATACGCAGTCGAGCCGTATGATAGTTCGAATAGAACCATGATTGTGTGTTGCTTGTTTTTATTTGTTTGTGTTTTGATATAGGTCGCACTTTTGCCCTAGGCGACAAGTATGCGACTATATCACCTTCCTTACCTTGTTTCTTTTGTTTGGCCCTTTTTGCACCTGTTTGTTTGCACTAGCACTATAGAACCCCCTTTAGGCATTCCCCTCCTCTATGCTACTTTTCCCTCTCATCTCTCTCCTCAACTAAAGACAAGCAAGACAATATGCATCAAGGATTCCACCTCGGCGGCCAACAAGCGCTGAAGACTTTTTGCTACAACCTCCTCGACCAAGTGCAACCCCGTCAAATTATGTTTAACCCTCCAGACCACACACCCATCCCTAGACCCTTCGAGACTTAACGATATACCCCAACACGAATCCTTAACCATGAGGTTAACCCGCAGAATTGCAAAAGCATCAATTAAGCCTCCATAACCTTGCACAACCATGGGTCCATCATGGGACTAGTGGACATAGTGAACTAGCACATTATCATCCTGAGATAGCACCAAACTGATGATGCCATAGGGAAGACCAATTTGAGGATATAGGAACAGAGGACAAATGACTTGGTGAGTTTATATCAATGATTTTGAAGAATTATTTGAGACTCTTTGGTGGATTATAAGGCTACCATGATTGGTAGATGAACTTGGTGGGATCATGATTATAGAGTAGCATAGCTTTCATTACCCCCTGAGTAAATTGGATTTAATAGGACAATTATGACCGCAAGCTGAAATTCTTGGAAGTATTTGGATTTGTCTTGGCAGGGGATATTGATAGGTGATAGTTGATATTACGACAATGACTTGGGGGGAAGTGTGGAAATTCTCGTTGGACAAGAGATTTGGATTTAAGTAAATGATTCTAGTTGAATATAGATGCTGAGTATGTCTACATGGTTCGGAGTAAATTGGATTTAGACTAATGATCTCGATCATGATACCATGTTTCTTGGTGGACGATAAAACTAGGAGATTGGATTAATTGTTGGAGTTTATTTAGGCATCTTTGTGAACTTGACCTTGGAGGTTACTTGACCATGATAATGAAAATTGGTGGACTGACTATAGTAGAGATAGCCTTTTCAAGTGTTTGGGGATTATAAGGACTTTAGGAGATCATGTGGAACACCAGCATAGGCGTTGGATTTGTAGAATTAATGGATCATGTAGTGATTGATGGAAGTTAATGGGCTGTTGGAGTTGATTCATAGGAAGGAAACAAGATCTTGGAGTGGATTACGACGTGTTTCCTTAGGATAGAGATGCTTTATCTTAGACCTTGGAAGAATAGGCTGAGCACTTGGATTGTCACGTTCAGGCTTAGCAGCTTATATGTTCTACCCATGGATTTTTAGGGGTAGACATACATACGAGTTTGGGGATTGTAGACATATACGATTTTGTTAGACCTCCTCTCGAGAGTCCTGAGGATACGAATAGCATGAGTGATGATTAGAGTTGACCTATACAGGATGATTCTTTCGGTAACATGATGTGATTGTTTGGAGGACTAAATAGAACAATAGGCATCTCAGAAACTATGCTTAAGGATAAAGGTGACAAATGTTCACTCGCACACTAGAATCCTTGAAACCCTTACGCCCTACCAAGCCACAACATGGTCGGATCCTGACCTTGGGCTTTGGCTCTAGATCGATAACACCTTGGCCCACACTCAACAGAGACCACCACTAATTCCCCAGCCCACTTTACGTGCCCCATAGACTTCATGGAGTGCTTAGACAAGATAGTTGTCATCATCATTTGGTGACCTACTTGTCCACCTGAAGACAGAAGAAGAGTCGTTCAGCTGGTCAAGGAACATCTAAAGACCATCGTTCCTAGGAGGAAGAACTATGCCAACCACCATCTTCAAGAAGTATACCTCCGCACCAAAGACCAGGCATATCTGCAAACCACTTCTCTCGAAGGAACCAAGCATTTCCATGACAAGGAGACCCACACCAAGATTTAACAACCCCCTCCAAGATCACTTCAAGACGAAGAGTAGATGGCTACCAGCTGGAGTTACCACCTGAGTTACCTACTGTGCACAATGTTTTTCCACAAGACACCACTCCGGAGATGTCCCCAACTCCCCAACTTGCCCGATCTCTGGAAGGGCATTGACCACCGAGCCATCAACCTCCAGCCCAATATGACCACCGCAAGCAACCCCTTAGAAACCTGGATCGAGAAGAACGTCATACACAAAGCCACACCAGCAAGTACTTCAAGCTCAATGGAGCACTACACGGAGGCAGAAGCAGTATGAGGATGTGAAGACTACCCCGAATCCAAGTTTCCATACTCCTTTCCGCGCCTAGTCTGGGAATCTCGGGGACGAGATTCTTGTAAGGGGGGTAGGTCTGTCACACCCTGATTTTCATGCCACAACACTTAAGCTAATAAATCATGATAAAATGTGGTTTGGCACAAACTTTTGAGTTTTTTGTCTTTGCTTTGATTGTATGTTTGTCTGCTGTTTGCAAGTGCTCTAAAAATCAAATAAATCCTCCAACTCCTATACTTCATATCCTTGCTCCAAACTCTTGAACCAATGATCATGCCATGTGTATAGGACATAAAAATATTTTCTTACAAAAATGATTTGGCCAAATAGTATTTTCAAAATTTAGTTTTTCAAAAACCCCTGAATTGAGGTTTGCACTGCAAGTACTTAATTAAGGGCAGTAAAAATCTTTCTAAAAATATATTTGGCTCCTATTAGATATAGGGTACCCAGAAACCACAAAAATATAATTTTAAAAGTTATTTTCATATTTTATTTAAAAGCTTTTTCTTAAGGCCAGAAATGGTCTTTAATAGGGAAAAATTATTTTATTGTTTTAAAAATATTTGACAAAAATCAGGGAAACTCAGTGGACACATATTGTCCATATATAATAGTTTCAACACATGGTCATGTTCAAAGTATTGGTCAAATCCCTCAAAAACCCTTTCTGGATATTTCAAGCTTTTGAAATATTTACAAAGTAAATATTCTCCAAAAATTCCAAGAAAATCCTATCATGTCACATATGACATATTAGATGATCTTGCCAAGTCTCATGACTTGGAGAACAAGATAACATCATCAAATCCTCTCAAAACCATTTCTGTCCATTTTGAAGTTTGAGCAACTTTACATTGCCAAGCTTGTCCAAATGCTCTCAAACTTGGTGCACATTCTCAAATGGTCTAATAATTCATCTAGACCAAATGGCACAAGTTGGATAAGAAGTTAACTTGATCAAAGTGCCCCAAAACCCTTCCTGTCCAGAACCAAATTTGAACAACTTTGCATTACCAACTTTCTCTCCTTGACCCCAACTTTTGTGAGCATGATAACATGACCAAATGAGGCCACCACACCAAGTGGTTCATCAAGGAGAACAGATTTGCATGACTAAATCTTAGAAAGCCCATTTCTGCTGATTTCTAGGGTTTACAAAAGTTGCATTGGCAACTTTGCCCAAATGAGCTCAAAATGGGTGGAAGGCCCTAATTATGTGTGCCATTTCACCGTGTGGAGCCTCATGACAAATGGAAATCATCTTCTTGCACAAACCAACATCAAACACCTTCTGGTAATTTTTAAAAGTTGATGTTTTCACCTCTTTCCTTGTTCTCCATGAGCTCAACTTTTTACCACAGCCCCTCCTAGTCCCCCTCTACCTCCAGTAGCAATGGTAGCATCTCAGATCAATTATTGTGGGGGGGGGGGGGTAAAACCACCTCTTTCTCTCTCTGTTCACCCATGGCAGCACCTCTCTCTCCCCCATTTCTATATGCCAGCATCCTACCTAGCGTCTCCCCACCACAGGGCATCCAAGGAAACCCCAAGGCACAAGGGGACATGCCCTGGCCCTTTAAAAATGGCCATGCCAGCCATTTGCATGCTCTAGAGCGCGCTACAGTGCACCCAGGCACTGTAGCCGCCCTCTGCCCGACGCCTCCGACGACCTCGGCCCTCCCCCTCGTGTCCCCCGAGGAAGCCTCGACGTCTAGTGCACGGCACGCTGTCGTCCCCCTCCTCTCTCTACCTCTCGGTCTCTCCTCGCGTGCGGACAGAACGCCGCCCAACTCGGCCACTCCCTGGCCACGCGGCAGGCCCGCCTCTGACCTTGCCCCGCTCCCCCTTTCCTTCTCCCCCGACTTGGACCACGCCCATGAACGCCGTAGACAACCTCACTCCCTCCCACCTGGCCGCCCGAGCCGTTGCCGCGGCCACCCGTGCGCCATGTCCACGGTGAGCCACGGGCTGGCTACTAAAGGCCGCCCCAGGCCCTCCTCTCTACTCCTTTGCCTCTCTCACCCTCCCGTGCACCCCCTGTACCAGCACATTCCTCCTCCCGCGCCCTCCAGCCTCGCCCATGGCCGCAGCCGAGCCGCTGGCCATCGCCTAAATCCGCGACGCCCGAGCCCCCTCCTGTCCATATATGGGTATCTTTGCACCCCCACGGCCCCATCGGAGCTCCCCCGCGCTCCGGTTACTCCTCCCGGAGGCCAAGGTGCCGAGCCCACCATCACCGTCGGCCACGACCGCCATGGTCGGCATTCTCCTTGACCTGGTCCTCTCCGGCATGCGTGTGACCCATGGATGGATGCGCCCCTTCGCTCTAACCATGCAGGTGGGTGGAACGTCGCTGGAGGTTGCCTGGGTCGCCAACACGAGCGATGGCAAGTCTCTCCTGCCGCTGATCTGTTCGAGCGGAGGGAGGGAGACGAACCCGACAGCCGGGCCCCGCCTGTCGGTCAGCCAGCAAGGCTGAGCCACTGACTAGTGGGCCTCGCCCCACCCCATTAAGTGGAGACGGGCTCTGCCTGCCACCACCTTCGCTCGGGGAAGGCGTACTCCCGTGAGTGCGACTCCTGCTTCAACGGCGCGCGCGCGGCCGAGCAGTTGGGCCGGCCCGCTGCCTATCTCTCGCCTTGCGCGCATGATAAGGGTAAAGCCCCCTTTTCCTTTTTCTTTTTCCCAGTAGACTTCAAAAGCACTTAAATAAATCAAATCAACTCCAAATTTGATGATTCAAATTTCTAGGGGATCCACAAATCATTATCTATCACATGGTGCTATTTTCACATTTTTCTAGAAACTTCCTCTTTAGAAATATTTATCCAAACCCCATTTTCCTATTTCTGTGATGAACTTTAAAAAATCACAGAGAGCCCATTTTTGATCCAAATTCCATGATTCAAAATCCTAGATGTTTGTAAGTTCATAACTTAATTTATGAACATTTTTATTAATAGTTTCTGTAACACATAAAATAATGGTCTATTTCTTCATATATAGCCAACTTTGCAAATTCATAGGAAATCCATTTGAACTCCAAATCCAGTGAAACCAATTCCTAGATGCTTCTAAAATCATCCTTTGTTAAATGGGTGCCTTTGCTCATTTTTCAAAATAATTCTTCTATACACTTCTTGCAATTCCATAAACCCCTTGATTCCATCATATCGAAATGTTTAGAAATATCCATTGATCCACTTCCAATGAAATCACCTTGGTCATTCCTCATATGACCAGAGGTATCCAATAAAAGTCAACTTCACATTTTTAGAGCACATTTATTCTTGCCTTGTTGTGTTGCTTATTGTGTTTGTTTCCGACGTTAGTTGACGAAGTAGACGGAGTACTTGGAGAAGGACCAGAAGATTTCAAGACTCTGATGAACCAGGCAAGCAGCCCTTTGACCATGTCCATGAAACCTTTTTTTTATGCATGACATATAACTCTTTATTATTGTTGCATCGGAATCATGATGAGATGGTAGACCACGTTGGTTGGTTGCCTCTGTTACTTCCTCATTGATACTTGCATTGTGCATGACCCTACCTTCTTATGAGGGTTATGCCGGTGGGAGTAGATAGGATGCTAAAGTAGTTGCTACGCAAGTGGGTCAGGGCTATGCATGGAAAGAACCAAGTGTGGTTTGACATACTTGCAAATAGCCCAGTGGGTGCCACTAATGCCCCTGGGAGATGATGATGAACTAGGTCACTACTTGGTGGAGAGGAGTGTACCGAGGCTTGATGGAAGTGTTGTTTACAGAGACGGATTAGATTTAAGATTTGATGACTGTCCCAACCTTACATGCGCAACCACTCTACCCTTATATGGGAAAGGGCATTATTGAGTATCTAGACCGATACTAGCTTGGAGCCTGCATTACTAGTGATGGGAGAGTTGTTGGTGCGCTCTCTCGGGACGGGGTCGTGTCAGGTAGGGCGGCCATGACCATCTTTATGGGGCACCGGACACACCGTTGGTACCCCGTGCCAATGGTATGTGATGAATATGGGAGCAAGGCTCCACGAAAATGTTATGTGAAATGTTGGGCACAGGGGTTACTGCCAATCGAGTGGACTCCATGTTAGTGTCGTCTAGGGAAAGGTAGTGATCGGGTGCTTACCCCGGGTACTTGAGGTATCGCGGGTCGTGGATGACACGGAAGTTCCCCGGATCTTGTGGGTATAGTGTGCAACCTCTGCAGAGTGTAAAACTATTCGAATAGCCGTGTCCACGGTCAAGGACAGTTGGGCGGTGCTGCTTAGACTATGTCCATATGTTTCTGACAAACAACACAGTTTGGTGATATTGATGATGCGACTCGTGAAGAAGTCACGATGAGCTTGAGCATGAGTTGTCTATATCTCTTTCTCGATGATGATGTCTGAAACCTCCTGATACTTGTTGCAGACACATTCATGCCCTTGATAAATGTTGATCATACTTGCATGAGAAAAACTAGCTTTCTGCAAAAATTTACCTATATCATGCATTGTTGTATCTTGAACCAAAACATGGGTTGCTTGCGAGTACATTCAAACGTACTCACTGGCTTGTCCCTGGCTATTTACTTGGCCAGGCTTGAAAGAACAGAATATGATGAAGAATACTTTGGCGACGAACATGCAAGCTAGGACGCTTCCCAGTCAGAATGCCTGTAGGGTTAATTCAGATGGCATGGGTCCAAGTTATCGACGAAGATTTCCGCTGCGATGTTATACTCAAGACTCAACCATAATGGTCTTACTTGTGTAATACGGTATGTATGGATGTAAGACTCTTATTATTCAGCTTCTGTGTGTTCAGTGAGCATTGACCTCTGGGATCACTGTACACGTGCATTCGGTGATCACGACTTATGAGTCGGGGGTCCCCACAGCTTGCCGGGCTATCTCGCCAGCTCCATGCCTGCTTGTTCGACACATCATAGGACGGGTGTCATATGTGGGTTTCCTTGGTCGAAAGTGGCCGCCATGTGGCGAATGCTTGCCACTTAATCACTCTGCAGCTTGACACCGCACTGATCGATGACGTGGGCCATGGTGGAGTAGTTGGTGAGGTAATCTGGTCTCCACGAATCTCAGCAGGCCCTGCCGGGACGCCTTGGTCATCTCCTTCTGGGGGTGGCCTCTCCCCTTGCCGGGCTCGCCTTCCCGACAAGGGAGGTGAAAGCACAAGTGCTCCCTAGGTGATTTTGGTAATTAATGTCAACATATCTCTTGTTGGACTAATACTTTTATCCAGTGTATTTCAGTTAATTCCAATAGTGGAGTGGCATTGACAAGAGGATGTGGAACCTCTTCTAGATGCTAGGGACAAAGGATTGGCTCAATCTCAAAGCTGAGGACTCTACATTTTCTATTTCAGTGACCTAAGATCACACTGAGTCCATAGGAAATCCAATACTATTAAAAGGGGCTGAGGTGTTGCTTAATGGCTTGCTTGCTCAAAGTTCTTAGTGATATGCTCCAAAGCCCTCAGCTACTTTCTCACATCCACATATGTCCCAAACCAAAAGTCAAACTCGACCCCACCGATTTGATCCATCCGGTGCCACCGAATTCATTTGACATAGCCACTACTAGAAACCCTAATCAATTTGGTCTCAGCGACGGGATCTTGGTCTCACCGAGATGGGCTTGCAAACTCCCTATTGTCTATTGCAATATTTTCGGTCTCACCGAGAAGATGTAATTGGTCACACCAAGTTTGCCTGACCAATTCTCTGTTTTTCTTATTACCAAATCGGTCCCACCGAGTTTGTGTAATTGGTCAAACCAAGATGAGGTTTTACCCTAACCCTTGCACATCGGTCCCACCGAATTGATCGTGTCGGTCCCACCGAAATGCCTAACGGTCACATTATGAGCTGAATCGGTCCGACCGAGTTTTATGATTCAGTCCCACCGAGTTTGGTAAATTGTGTGTAACAGTTAGATTTTGTGTGGAGGCTATATATACCCCTCCACCCTCTCCTCATTCCTGAGGAAAGCCATCAGAACATGCCTACACTTCCAGGATTCATTTTCTAAGAGAGAACCACCTACTCATGTGTTGAGGCCAAGATATTCCAATCCAACCATATGAATCTTGATCTCTAGCCTTCCCCAAGTTGCTTTCCACTCAAATCATCTTTCCACCAAATCCAATCCTATGAGAGAGAGTTGAGTGTTGGGGAGACTATCATTTGAAGCACAAGAGCAAGGAGTTCATCAACAACACACCATCTATTACCTTTTGGAGAGTGGTGTCTCCAAGATTGGTTTGGTGTCACCTGGGAGCCTCTGTCAAGATTGTGGAGTTGAACCAAGGAGTTTGTATGGGCAAGGAGATCGCCTACTTCATGAAGATCTACCCTAGTGAGGCAAGTCCTTCGTGGGCGATGGCCATGGTGGGATAGACAAGGTTGCTTCTACGTGGACCCTTCGTGGATGGAGCCCTCCATGGACTCGCGCAACCGTTACCCTTTGTGGGTTGAAGTCTCCATCAACATGGATGTACGATAGCACCACCTATTGGAACCATGCCAAAATTCTCCGTGTCTCCAATTGTGTTTGCACACTCCAATCACATCCCTTTACTTTCTTGCAAGTTGCATGCTTTACTTTCTGCTGCTCATATACTCTTTGCATGCTTGCTTGATGTGTATTATGAAAGCTTAAACTTGTGCTTAAACTCCACCTCAACTTGAAAAACTTAAAAATTGTCAACTTTGTGTGTTGAGGGTCTATTCACCCCCCTCTAGACACCTCTTCTCGATCGTTTCAATTGGTATCAGAGCATTGGTCTCCATTGCTTAGGTTTAATCACCATTGGAGGAAGATGGACGAGTCTACATTGGGGAGTCTTAGACATAGAGTGCCTATACTTGATGGAGAGTACTTTCATGAGTGAAAAAATGAGATGCTTGTGATTTTCAATGAATATCATTTGAACAAGTACATTACTAGCCCTTGTGCACCTCATGTTGATCCTATGCATCCTACCCTTGATGACTCCATTGACGTGATTCACAATCTTAGAACTATTAATCTTATCACTAGAGGTTTGCCTAGAAACTTGATTGGTTGCTTGCCTACTCTTGATTGTGCCTACACTATATGGAGATTTATTGAGGAACGATTTCCAAACTATTCCTTGCAAAACTTAGATGAAATCCTTCATAAGTCTATTGCCTTGAGTAAGATGAATTCCAATGATCCTATGTTTGGCGATTGTTTATTTGAGCTTACCAATCTCATGCGTGCCAAAGGAGATGTTGGAATTATTAGCAATATTATCTCCGAAGCTATTAGAATTCATAGAGATGATTATTGTCATGATCATTTATCCAATGAATCACCCTCTCTAGGAATTGATCCACCACATGACGAAGTTGAACATGGATACTATGATGTGGATGATGATAGTGACTATGATCTTCATGATGCAATGAGACACTTTGGTGTTATGGCAAATCTTCGCGGCTACATGGCAGGAGGAAAATAATGGGTCCTTGAGCATTGTGGCACCCCGGCTAAGAGCAACCGGTCTACCATGCATTGCCATCCCAGATACCTTGTCTTCTGGCAACACACAACAACTTGGTACAGAAAACAACCGCTTTATTGATGCTAGCGGATCAGAGTTTATATTACAACAGTTTGTGAGGCCAAGCGGCACACACGGTGCGGATGAACAATATGTACATTATTTAGTGAACATAAAGGGGCCTCGATCATGACAACTACGCGGCAGCGGAACAACATTGTAGCGGAACTCCATAGCACAGGGACACCGACGTGGACACGATCTAGACTCGGACAGCACTCCTCTCCAACAGGACTTTCCTGAAATACAAGCATAAACATAATGACAAACAATATCATGACAATTAACCAATTTATAGTAATGCAACAATATATCCAACATGCTGTGACCATGCTCTTGTGATACTCGTCCCTCGGACTGGCTTACCAAACGTGATCGTTCCATGATCACAAACGTGCCAACCCAGAGACATCTCGTGATCCTTACGGCGATCACAACCACGAATAATATTTGGCTCGTGATCCTTACGGCGATCACAACCATGACCAATAGTTGGCCCGTGATCCTTACGATGAGCACAACCACGACCAATAGTTGGCCCGTGATCCTTACGGCGATCACAACCACGACCACATCTGGTCCAAATCAACACGATGGCCTTCCCGCCACCGACACAATGCAAACTTCATACTTAGTGTGCAAAATTCATTAAATGTTGACCCATGGTCTGACCTACTTTCGAGCGTGTCCTTAACCGTGGACTCGACTATCGATAGATTAATACACTCTGCAGAGGTAGCACACTGGACCCACACCACAGAACCCATGGCCACGCACTCCCATTTGGGTGGACCGACGACATCCCGACGAAACCCCTCCATTGCCATGACACTCTCCCTGCCACTTTGACTCAATCCCCATCGGGCTAGTCCTGGGTGGCCCCGTGTCTACCAAAGACATAACAACCACCGTCGTGGCCCGGATCCCACACGGGGACCCGATAGCAAAAACTTAACAACGGGCTCACAAGGTTATGCCTGCTTACCGGGCCAGGGTACAGCACGCCCATAACCTTCCCTAGATGGAGGCACCCACCAGAGGCACGACAATGAAACGAATAAAGGCCGTCCCATACCGGCAAATGTGGTTGCACTGGGAAAGACTCGATTCAGCGGCACCATGACCCGGTCAACAACATATTCAAGTTGATTTATTATCAGGTTCAACTTAAGTGAAAGTAATCGGTGTCATAATGCCATGACATGCATCACCAACATATGCATCACATATCAACGGAAATGACTGAGTTAACTATGCTCACATTGAGCCTCAACAACTCATGATACTTCTCTGGTTAAGATCAAACCTTACTTCAACTAGAATCTTTTCTAGCAAATTTATCATTTTTACTCATGCAAGATAATAATTCCACTAATTATTCGTATCCATAGCCATATTATTCTATCATCACCCAAAAGCTAAATACTTGTTAGCTTACCACCTAAGTTCACTTCAAACTTTATGTAAATGAAGCATATTTACCATAACAAGCATTTAACAGAATATAATGAACATATTAATAATTTAAATGCATGGATAATCATTTGTTCAAGTAGAAAATCACAAATATTGTAGTGGCACTATAAATGTTGTTGTGGCTTGCCTTAGTACTGATGAGGTTCACAAGCCTCCTGGTGATCCTCAAGACAAGCCTGCTCTTCTGAAAATAATTAAAAACACAAAAAGAAATCATCAAGAAATCTTCTGAAATTCACCAGAAAATATAGACAGCATGGAAAAATCCCATCTTTGGTGAGCTGCTAGATTTTTGGACAAAGAACACAATGCAAAGAGAATCAATGCATTTGGACTTATGGTTAAAAAGTTGTGGCTGTTTAAAGTTCTCTGGATTTAAATGAAATCTGAATTAAAATTAAACAGACTGGGGGGGGTGACGTCGAAGGCGTAAAAGCCCAGGGCGCCAACACTCGTACCGCTTCGCGCGCGTACAGAGTGGCTGACTAGCGGGCCCCGCTAGTCAGGTGAGGTGGAGGGCGAGGGGGAAACAGGGAGCGGCGGGGCTTCGCCGGAGCGCACGCCCGCGGCGAGGGCTCTTGGGCCAAAATGAGAGGAAGGGATCAAAAGAGAAGACGAATACGCACCTGCCCGTACCTGTAGAGTGGCTAGGGGTGGTCGGATAGCGCATGAAACAACCTCTCTAGCGGAGGCAGAGAGCAGCGGTCACCGGAGATGAAGACGACAGCGACTAGGGGCGACTCCAGGGGCTCCAACCGGGCGGAACGGCACCACCAGAGAGTGGAGGAGGCCCTGGAAGGGTTGCCCTAGCCGGGGACAACCCAAGGGGATCACCGGCGATCTCGAGATCGGAGACGGCAGCCCGCGGCCTGCCCGGATGGGCTATGGCTCTCTACGTGCTTGTGGAGTGTGTGGGAGTGGCTGCGGGTGCTCGAGGAGGCTGGGGTGGCCGTATTTATAGGCGAGAGGCAAGGGGGGTTCGGTCTCCGCCGGAGGACACCTGTCCGCGGCGCCCGGCAATGAACGGTGTCAGAGAGAGAGAGGGGGAAGAAGACGTAGCTCACGCGGGGACTGTTGGCGAGCGCGGACGAGCATAGGGGCGAGAGGAAGACGACGAGCACAGTGCGCCGCGCACTGTGGCGTTCGCCGGACCGTGCCCGTGCCCGCTGCGGCGAGCTCCAGCGTCAACGAGTGCCAGGGCGGAGTTAAGTGAGGTGAGAAGGTGATGGTGGCGCGGTTTGGCATGCTCGGGCAGCCTTGGCACCGAGCACGCGTGCAACGGAGCGCTCGGCGACACTCAGAGCGCGTGTTTTGCATGCCAGCATGCCTGGACGAACGCGGTCACCGCGTGAACTGTGACCTTAGGCCAACCTAAGCGCAAACTTCATGTCTGGCGTGTAGTCCATGGTAGTTTTGAGTGTTACCAGGCTTGGGTTGGGTTTCAGGTGCAGTAGAAAATGGTTTTACACTCCAGGTAAGTTTCTGGACAGTAACTTTGAAGGTTTACTATGGTCAAACCACTGGGAGTTAAGGGCTGGGCTTTGGAGGCTAGCCAACACTTACTAAGGTGAAGATGCACAAGAAAAACCAGCTACAATGGAGCTAGTAAAATGGTAGTTGTTGTAGAAACTACCATTTCTGTCCAAAAATGAAAATATTTTATGTAGCCAAAATATTCCAAAAAGTGATGAAATATTTTTGCTTAGAAACGTGCCCTATGGTTGAAAGAATAATTGGGATTTTTCTTGGGATTTTATGGGCAAGAAAAAATAGGGTTGCTTTGGAGCACAAAGGGCTAGCTAGGGTTTAGTAGAGGAAATTGAATATTTTTCATTAAACAAAAATATTCGAAATGATATTAAGAGGTGAACAAGAGATGGAGTGATGGTTTGAGAGGGAGATGAAGCACTTGGGTGAAAGCCAAGAGGTATCCAAGTGGTTAAGTCCAAATGAAAGGATTCAAAAACTTCAACTCAAACCAACTGGAAATCAGGCAAAGAAAGAGGGGGCAAAAACAAGGCTGTCACAAACCTCCCCCACTTAGAATGAATCTCGTCCTCGAGATTCGGTTGCTTGGGAAAACCATTCTGGATAATGTGCCCTTAGAAATTCTTCTGATTCCCATTTTGATGCTGACTCTGTGTGATGCTTCCATTGGACTTTGTAAAACTTCCTTGCTTTACTACGAGTGACTCTTTCCATCTGATCTAAGATTTTAACCGGCTTCTCTTTGTATGTAAAGTCCTTTGTCGGCGTTCTAGGGACCCCCTGCCTGCGGCCTACGGCGTGGCTCGAAGGAGGCCCAGCACGGCCCATCTTCATCAACGCAAGCTCAAGACCCTCGCGAGGGGCCAAGCCTCGCGGGGCGGACAACAAGGAGCTTCCTCAGGCATGGCCTCGTCAGGCTGGCTCATGAGGAGGCGGGGAGTTCAAGGCGGGGTACCTCGCGAGGTGCCCATGACGCAAGCCATGACGACCAAAGGCGCCAGTCGGGCGCCAGCCCGCGCAGTGTCCTCCTTTCCTCTTTGGTGCAAAGGGAGCAAGCACAGGCGAGAGCATCAAGCAAAGGCGTCCATTTCGGTGCAACAAGACCAAGACCAGCCCAACGGCCGGAAGGAAGTCATTGTGGAGCCCAAGCCGGCATCACCACCAGAGCCTTTGACAGGCGAGGACCAACTTTAGTCAGGATAAGTGTACCCGCTGTTCCCCTTCAAAATGGCCAATTGTTGGCGCCCTTCCCGCTCAATATTTGGGAAGAGGCTCAGGGCCTTTGCCTATAAATAGGACTAGCCACCCCCAAGGTAGAGGCATCTCGATCCTGACAGAGAAACCAGTAGATAGGGCGGCTAAACTCCTCCTAGCTGTTCGTTGCACCTGCCAAGAACAGACCCTCGCGAGGCTGTTCTACCTTGTATTGTTCATCATCAAGCCCAAGAGGCAATCCACCACACCACACACTAGAGTAGGGTATTACACCACAATGGTGGCCTGAACCAGTATAAATCTTGCGTCTCTTGTGTTGTTCAGTTTGGTAGTTTAGGTCTTAGCGATTCGGCGAGGAGGGAGCCGGTAGAGGGTTGAATCTCCGCGCGCACCCCAGTGTTCGATCCTCAAGGGTCTGCCGGAACCCGAAATCCGACATTTGGCGCGCCAGGTAGGGGTGCGCCGGAATCTGCCTTCCGTCGTCTCGTTCTTCCCCGACCACCGCAACCATGTCTGACGCTCGTCGAGCTCGCGCCGAGCGCCGAGCCGCCCTCGCTTCCCATGTCACCCAGGCGGCTCCCGTCGCGGGCGCCCTCGTCGTTCCCCGTCACCTGCCATCAACGCCGCCACCGGCCCGGCGGGGAACGGGTAGCAAGCATCGTCCCTGCATTCCCCAGTGACCTCTAGGGAGGAGCCGCGCAGCTTCTTCCTCACCACCCCGTCGCGCCGGCTCCTTCGATCGTCGCGGCCCTCCTGGGCGGCTCACAGGCGCCGCCCTCCAGCCGCCACATCAAGCCATTCGTCCGCTAGGTCGGCGCCGCCTCCACGCGGCAGGGGGCTCCCTCGGGCCGGACAGAGCGGTCAGCCGGGCTGACCTTCGACTCTGTCGACCACCCCACTAACTCGGCCTGCTCGGGTGCGCTCCCCATGCTCTGCAGGCCCACCATCTGCCAGGTGGCCGTCACCAGGACCCTCATCGACGATGGCACGGGCCTCATGTGCTCTCAGTTGAGGCCTTCAAGCTCCTCTGCATACCCCAGGAGCGGCTGCAACCCAGCCAGCCTTTCTCGGGCATCGGAGGTGGGTCGGCTAGCTCCTTGGGGCAGATCCGACTTCCGGTGACTTTTGGCACCTACGACAATTTCCGCACAGAGCTGGTCGATTTTCACATCGCCCCCCATCGGCCTCCCCTACAATGCCATTCTCGGCTATCCAGCATTGGCCAAATTCATGGCCGCGACTCACCTGGGGTACAACCTCATGAAGATGCCCGGGAGCAATGGCGTCCTCACCGTGCTCGGGGACACCGAAGGTGCGCTACGAGTGCTCAAGCTCGCCCTCAAGACGGCGGCGGCGGCGCGGCCCATCGACGTGGAAACCTCCAAGCCCAAGGGGGCTGCGCCGACCAAGAAGAAGCAGTTGTTCACCCAAGACAAGGCGGAAACCAAGCAGGTACCTGTCGACGAGGACGGGTCCACTGACGCCACTTTCACCATAGGCGCCAACCTCGAGCCAGAGCAGGAGGAAGCCTTGGCCAAGTTCCTGCATGCAAACAAGAAGGTGTTCGCCTGGGAGCCCGATTAGCTGGCAGGGATCCCATGGGGCGTAATCGAGCACCACCTCAACGTGTGTCCCAACGTGCATCCCGTGAAGCAGAAGGCGAGGAGGCAGTCCACTGAAAAGCAGACCTTCGTCGTCCAAGAGACCCGCAAGCTAGAAGCTGCGGGGCTTATTCGCGAGGTCCGATACCCGGATTGGTTGGCCAACCCCGTGGTTGTGCCAAAGAAGGGAGGAAAGGAACGCATGTGTGTCGACTTCACCAACCTCAACAAAGCATGCCCGCAAGATCCGTTCCCGCTCCCTCGCATCGACCAGATCGTCGATTCCACCGCTGAGTGTGACCTATTATGCTTCTTGGATGCCTTCTCCGGGTATCACCAGATCAAGATGGCGGTGGAAGATGTGGATAAGATGGCCTTCCTAACCCCATGTGGGGTGTACTGCTATACATGCATGCCATTCGGACTGCGCAACGCGGGGGCGACCTTTCAGTGGCTCATGCACATCACCTTGGGCCCGCAGCTCAGGAAGAATGTGGAGGCTTACGTTGACGACATCGTAGTGAAGTCTCGCGAGGCCAAGACCCTGATACAAGACCTGGAGGAAACCTTCGCGAGCCTCAACGCGGTGAGCCTGCGACTCAACCCGGAGAGGTGTGTGTTCGGAGTCCCCTCGGGCAAGCTCTTGGGTTTCCTCGTGTCCCACCGAGGCATCGAGGCCAACCCAGAAAAGGTCAAGGCATTTGAGGACGTGAGCCCACCAAAGACCCTCAGGGAAAAGCAGAAGCTCACGGGGCGCGTGATGGCGCTGGGGCGCTTCATCTCCCGATTGGGGGAGCGGGCGCTGCCTTTCTTCCAGCTGATGAAGAAAAAGGGGCCCTTTGAATGGACTGAAGAGGCCGACAAGGCGTTCCAAGATCTCAAGAGATACCTAACCAGCCCTCCTGTGATGGTGGCCCCGCGCCCTCAAGGGCCCTTGGTACTCTACCTCGCCGCCACTCCCTACTCCGCTAGCGCAGCCCTGGTGGCAGTTAGAGAGGAGCGTCGGGCCAAGACCACGGCAGCCACCCGAGCCAAGGCAAAGCTGGATCAAAAGGGACTCGCGAAAGTCACCACCATGACTGAGGAAGATCAGCCATCGCAGCAAAGCGCACCATGGGCGGGAGAGGCCTTTCCTCCAGGCAATCAGCTTCTCGAGGCTCCACCACCTCGGGAGGCACCACGGTGTACCCAGTGTACCGACGCCCCAAGCCTCGTCGAGCACCCAGTGTACTTTGTCATCACGGTGTTACGGGATGCGAGGGCATGGTACCCCATGCCGCAGAAGCTCATCCTCGCGCTGCTAGTGGCTTCGCGCAAGCTGCAGCACTACTTCCAGGGTCATCCGATCAAGGTTGTCTCGGCATACCCCTTGGAAAGGGTGCTCAGGAGCCCTAACTCAGTCGGAAGGGTCGCCGAGTGGAACATTGAACTGCAAGCATTCCAGCTCGAATTCAGCACGACCAGAGTCATCAAGGGGGCCGCGCTGGCAGATTTCGTGGCTGAATGGACAGAGGCACCGGGCCTCAGGACCGGCGAGGATCGATCCCTTTCCCCAGGAAGCGAGGCGCCAGAAGGCTTGGTCATGTACTTCGACGGAGCGTTCTCCAGGCAGGGCGCTAGGGCTGGGGCAGTGCTCATATCTCCCACTCAGGACAAGCTCTACTACGTCGTGCAGCTCTGTTTCCAGCAAGGCGAGAAGGTCTCCAACAATATAGCAGAATACGAGGGATTGATAGCGGGCCTGAAGGCCGCCGCTGCCCTGGGAGTGAAGCGTCTTACTATCAAGGGCGATTCGCAGCTCCTTGTCAATTTCTCCAACAAGGTATACGAGCCGAGAGATGAGCACATGGAGGCCTACCTTGCGGAGGTCCGCAGGATGGAGAAGCAGTTCTGGGGGCTGGAGCTACAGCATGTGCCCCACGATACTAATCAAGAGGCCGACGACATCGCCAAACGAGCCTCCAGGAGGTTGCCCCAGGAGCCGGGCGTCTTTGATGAATGGCTCTTCAATCCTTCAGCCCTGCCACCATTGTCGAGCACAGCACAGCCTCGGGTGGAGCTTCCTCAGCCACCTGCCTCGGGAGCCCCAGCCTATGGCCCGGCCTCAGGAGCACGCCTGCTCCTGATGATGGAGCCTCAGGAGGGGTGCTGGATCACAGAGCTCAGGAGCTATTTAACGCAAGGGACCTTGCCGGAGAAGGAGGAGGAGGCAGAGCATGTGGCGCGGCAAGCTACAGCGTACTGCATCATGGATGGAGAGCTCTACCGGAAACGACCGAACGATGTGTCCCTGCGTTGCATCACCAGGGAACAAGGGAAGGAACTGCTGGCAGATATACATGGTGAAGACTTGGGCATCATTCCTCGTCACGGACCCTCGTCGGCAAGGCATTCCGCAGCGGTTTCTATTGGCTGCGCTCAATGACGTTGTCGAACTTGTGAAGGCTTGTGAGGCCTGCCAATTCCATGCCAAGAAGATCCATCAGCCGGCAGGAGGTCTGCAAACCATACCCCTCACATGGCCATTCACGGTCTGGGGGCTGGATATCCTGGGCCCTTTTCCTCGGGCGCCAGGGGGCTATTGCTACCTCTACGACGCCGTGGACAAGTTCACCAAGTGGGCCGAAGTCGAGGCCATCCGCACCATCCCTGCTGGTTCTGCGGTCAAGTTCATCAAGGGCATCGTGAGCCAGTTCGGAGTGCCGAACCACATCATCACTGACAACGGTTCGCAGTTCACCAGTAACCTTTTCAAAACATATTGTGCTAACCTTGGGACGCAGATATGCTACGCTTCGGTGGCGCACCCCCGAAGCAACGGCCAGGCCGAGCGGGCCAACGCAGAGGTCCTGAGGGGCCTCAAGACCAGGACATTCAAGAAGAAACTGGAGGCTTGCGGTAGAGGCTGGTATGACGAGCTTCGGTCCGTGTTGTGGTCCATCCGCACAACCGCAACCAAGCCGACTGGGGAAACCCCCTTCTTCCTGGTCTACAGAGCCGAAGCGGTGTTCCCTCACGAGGTCAGACTTCGATCCGCGCGGGTCCTAGCGTTCGATGAGACGTTGCAGGACGCCATGCGGGGGACGGACCTCGTGCTGGGGGAGGAGCGTCATCGAGAAGCTGCGCTGCGAGCAGCAAGGTACCAGCAGGCACTCCGGCGATACCACTGCCGCAACATCCGCCCCAGAACTCTCAAGGTAGGGGACCTCGTGCTCCGGCGTGTCCTCTCCCGGGAGGGACTGCATAAGCTCTCTCCTATGTGGGAGGGCCCGTTCAAGGTTGTTCATGTTTCCAGGCCCGGCTCCATGCACTTGGAGACTCAGGAGGGAGTACCTATACAGAACGCATGGAACATCCAGCACCTCCGGAGGTTTTACCCCTGAAAAGGCCTAGAGCCTGTGAAGAAGGCAAATGCCTGTGAAGCTCATCTTTTTGGGAAAGGCCCAGAGCCTGTGAAGAAGGCAAATGCCTGTGAAGCTCATCTTGTTGGGAAAGGCCCAGAGCCTGTAAAGAAGGAAAATGCCTGTGAAGCTCACCTTTTTGGGAAAGGCCCAGAGCCTGTGAAGAAGGCAAATACCTGTGAAGCTCATCTTTTTGGAAAAGGCCCAGAGCCTGTGAAGAAGGCAAATGCCTGTGAAGCCAATCTTTTGGGAAAAGGCCCGGAGCCTGTGAAGAAGGCGAATGCCTGTGAAGCTGTCACATTTTGGAAAGGGCCCGGAGCCTGTGAAGAGGGCCAACGCACGTGAAGCTTGCTTCCCCAAAGAAAGGCCCGGAGCTTGTGAAGAAGGCCAACGCCTGTGAAGCTCGCCGCCCGTGACACTCTCATGTAATAATGAGTTGGGGTTGTACACGCCCCGGAGTCTCAGGGGTGCCGGCCTCAGGCCCCGGGCTCCCTCCCACGCCCAGTGGCAGCACTTAGCTCAGCGCTGGTGAGAAGACATCAAAGACTAGACTAGGTGGCGGACGCGGCTTTTTCATTTGCTTTCTGTAGTTGGCTAGTTCATTCCCATTTGGAGTTTTTATCGAAACTATCGCCGCCTTTTGATCCGTGGTTCTTCGATTTTTTTCGCTCTCAAGCCTCGATTTCTCTTGCATGGGGGCTCGCAAGGCAGAAGCCCCGGGAGCCCTCGCGAGCGTTCCTGCCCCTATCGCTCAAGTTTTCACGACCCGGGCCCACAACCGGAGCACCCCTCCAGACCATGCCTCACGGGCACCACGATGCGAACACAGGGCCTGGGTCGGTCGCCTCTGCGGCCGAGGCCAGGGATTACTTGCGAACGGGCGTACAACAGAAAGGAACAATACCGGGATAACAAAAGCAGTACAATGATTGACGGCGTTAACCCAAACGCGCCCCCGCGGGGCCACACATTGTTGTCCTTTTTGCGCAGGAGAAAAGAAAAGAAAAGAACAAAAGCAGGCGAAGCACGTCCCGCACCGTCCCTCTTGGAAGACTCGAGCCGCCTCGGGAGCTCAGGCGGACTCCCTCTCGCGCCTCACAGGGGCGCGACGGCGAGCAGACCCGCTACCACCCTCCAAGCAGGCGCGGCGGCGTGGAGGCTGGCCGCGGCCGCTGCTAGAAGAGTCACTACCCGAAGAAGAGCTGGTGAAGCTTGAGGAGTCACGGGCGTCGCCAGCCGCCCGCGCGCTGCCCTCTTCGTCCACACCGGGGCTGAGTCCCCGGCCTCGGTCGTCGTCTTCGGGGCAGCACCCCACGCGGAGACCATCTTCCCCAAACACCCTCACGTAGAGGGTGGCTTCACCGTCGTACTTGAAGTGCAGGGAGCACCGGCGGTGGAGACCACACGCGCGAGCAAACGTCTGCCAGCTGCGGGTCAGGGACAGGTTCCCTGCAGCAAAGACCTCCAGCGAAGCCCACGAAGCCTGGCTGCAGCAGCCATCCTCCTGGAGCTAGAGGCCACCCAAGGCGCCAGCTGGGAGCTCACCCAGGAGGAAGTGAGGGAGCTGAAGCCGGACGCCGGACGGATCTACCGCCCACACCATGAACTCTGGCAGCACCTCCGCAGTGTGGAGGCGCGGCCTCAGGGGACGCACGGCCGGAGCACGCCCGCCGACCATGGCCAGCCTCTCATCGCCGCGCTGAGAGCCACCTCCGCGACCACGGGGGACCGCCGTGGAGGCCACAGGATGCTTGCGAGGGCGAACTTGACCGCGCTTGGGCGGGGGAGAGGAAGACTCGACCTGGCGGGCCTTTCCTTTCTCTGCGGCCGAAAACTTCCTTGGTGGAGCCATGGAGAAGAAGGAGAAGCAGAGGGATAGACCGGAAGGGCGCACGCCGTTCCGTACTTATAGCCAGCGAAGGCCAACCATCGACCTCCACGATCACAGGTAATCATGACCCGCTTTGCATGCAGGGACTTGTCGAATTCGTGCGGTTACCAAGGCGTCGTGAGGAAGCGGAGTCGCCCCCGACCAATCGACCGCCACGCGACGCCCAAGGCCGCAGGATGTTAGGGCCCGCGAGGCTTCGCACTTTCCCTCTCGCCTCCCTGCTCGGCCAAGTTCGAGCGCGCCGTGGGCTCGGGGGCTACTGTCCGCGTTCTGGGAACAGGGGTCCCCAGACTTGCCTGCAAGCGGCCTGCGGCGTGGCTCGAAGGAGGCCCAGCATGGCCCATCTTCATCAACGCAAGCTCAAGACCCTCGCGAGGGGCCAAGCCTCGCGGGGCGGACGACAAGGAGCTTCCTCAGGCATGGCCTCATCAGGCTGGCTCATGAGGAGGCGGAGATTTCAAGGCGGGGTACCTCGCGAGGTGCCCATGACGCAAGCCATGACGACCAAGGGCGCCAGTCGGGCGCCAGCCCGTGCAGTGTCCTCCTTTCCTCTTTGGTGCAAAGGGAGCAAGCGCAGGCGAGAGCATCAAGCAAAGGCATCCATTTCGGTGCAACAAGACCAAGACCAGCCCAATGGCCGGAAGGAAGTCATTGTGGAGCCCAAGCCGGCGTCACCACCAGAGCCTTTGACAGGCGAGGATGAACTTTAGTCAAGATAAGTGTACCTGCTATTCCCCTTTAGAATGGCCAATTGTTGGCGCCCTTCCCACTCAATATTTGGGAAGAGGCTCAGGGCCTTTGCCTATAAATAGGACTAGCCACCCCCAAGGTAGAGGCATCTCGATCCTGACCGAGAAACCAGTAGATAGGGCGGCTAAACTCCTCCTAGCTGTTCGTCGCACCAGCCAAGAACAGACCCTCGCGAGGCTGTTCTGCCTTGTATTGTTCATCATCAAGCCCAAGAGGAAATCCACCACACCACACACTGGAGTAGGGTATTACACCACAATGGTGGCCTAAACCAGTATAAATCTTGCGTCTCTTGTGCTGTTCAGTTTGGTAGTTTAGGTCTTAGCGATTCGGCGAGGAGTGAGCCGGTAGAGGGTTGAATCTCCGTGCGCACCCCAGTGTTCGAACCTGAAGGGTCTGCCGGAACCCGCAATCCGACATCCTTGGCCAGCTCTATTTTTGTCATATCAGTCTTTTTTTCAGGCGGCGATATGCATCGCCGTAACTGTGAAACATGGAACACGTTGTGCACGTCCAACAATTCAGGGGGTAACTCCAACTAATATGCAATAGTACCCACTCGTCATAACGGGAAATGGACCAATAAATCTGGGTGCCAATTTTCCATGAGTCTGAAATCTCTTGACGCCTTTGATAGGTGTGACTCGAAGGTAGACATGTTCTCCGGGTTCAAAACTGATTTGTCGGTGCTTTGCATCATAATAACTCTTCTGTCGGGATTTGGCCAGCTGCAATCTGTCTCGAATTTCCTTGACTTGCTTCTCAGCTTCCAGCATGAGATCCGTTCCGAAAATACGGCTATCTCCGGTTTGAGACCAATTTAAAGGAGTGCGGCACTTACGGCCATACAAAGCTTCATACAGTGACATCTTTAAACTGGTCTGGAATATATTGTTATAAGAGAACTCAACATAGGGAAAACAGTCTTCCCATTTTGGTGCTTGGGCCAAAGCACATGCTCGCAGCATATCTTCGAGTATTTGATTTACCCGCTCTGTCTGTCCATCAGTCTGAGGATGATAAGCGGTATTGTACTTCAATGCTGTCCCCAAGGCTTGATGGAGACGGGACCAAAAAGCGGAGGTAAAAAGTGAACCGTGGTCAGAAGTGATGGTTCGGGGTACTCCATGCAGACTGACTATTCTGGATACATACAATTGTGCAAGTTCACCTGCTCGATATGTGGTTCTGATCGGGATAAAGTGGGCTACCTTGGTTAATGTATCCACTATGACCCAGATTGCATCATTGCCCCGGCGAGTCTTAGGTAGTCCTGTGATGAAATCCATACAGACATCATCCCATTTCCATTGTGACACTGGCAGCGGTTGGAGAAGTGCGGCTGGCTTCTCATGCTCTGCCTTCACTTTGTTGCATATGTCGCAACAAGCCACGAAATAGGCAATGTCTTTCTTCATTCCATCCCACCAGAATATTTGCCGAAGGTCTTCATACATTTTCGTACCTCCAGGGTGAATTGAATACGAGGATTCGTGGGCTTCTGACAGGATCTTTTGCCTTAAATACGCTTGATTGGGCACACAAATCCTTCCCCGGAATCGGAGGGTACCGAACTGATCCTTCGAGAAATCGGAAGTCTGACTTGCTACCATATGCTTGTCTCGCTTCTGCAGATCGGTGTCATCTGACTGGGCCTTGCGGATCTCTTCCTCAAGTGTGGGGGTAACTTCCAAAATATTAGCAAGGCTGGCATCTACTATGACTAGGTTGAGCTGAGCAATCTCTTCTTGGAGTTCAAGAGGCAAGGATTCCAATATGATGTTTAGGCTGACGGGCTTTCGACTGAGCGCGTTGGCAACCACGTTGGCCTTATCCGGGTGGTAATTTATTCCAAGGTCATAATCCATGACTAACTCAAGCCATCTTCATTGACGAAGATTTAAATCTGGCTGGGTAAATATATACTTGATACTTTTGTGATCTGTAAAAATTTGGCACCTCTTCCAGATGAGATAGTGTCTCCAAGTTTTTAAAGCATGAACCACCACGGCCAACTCCAAATCATGAGTAGGATAATTTCCCTCGTGGGGTCGTAGTTGTATGGAGGCATAAGCTACTACCTTGCCATCTTGCATAAGTACGCATCCAAGTCCTTGCCTAGAAACGTCGCAATACACATCAAAACTGTGATAGATATCTTGAAGAGTCAATACTGGAGCAGTTGTCAACTGTTTCTTTAACTCATTGAAACTTTTCTCACAGTCCTCAGTCCATTCAAACTTCTTATCCTTCTAGAGAAGCTCTGTCATGGGTTTAGCGATCTTGGAAAATTCTTCAATAAAATGACGGTAATATCCGGCTAATCCAAGAAAACTCCGGATCTAAGATACGGTTGTGGGTGGCAACCAACCGAGTACATCCTTTACTTTGCTCGGGTCCACGGCTATACCTTCGGCGGATAGCACATGTCCAAGAAATCCTACTTGCTTGAGCCAAAACTCACATTTACTGAATTTGGCGTATAACTGATGTTCACGGAGTTGTTGTAACACTGCTCGGAGGTGTTCTTTGTGCTCTTCTTCACATCTTGAGTAAATAAGTATATCGTCGATGAATACTACCACAAACTTATCGAGGAAGTCCATGAATACTTTATTCATCATATGCATGAAGAATGCAGGGGTGTTGGTGAGAACAAAAGACATAACTGTATATTCATAAAGACCGTATCGAGTGGTGAACGCGGTCTTATGAATATCCTCCTTTTTAATCTTGAGCTGATAGTATCCAGTCCGTAAATCAATCTTGGAGAATACCTTGGCCCCACTGAGCTGATCAAATAGATCATCAATTCTTGGTAGTGGATACTTGTTTTTGATTGTGACGTCATTCAGCTGATGGTAATCCACAAACATGCGGAGACCGCCATCCTTTTTGTCCATGAAGATAGCAGGTGATCCCCATGGTGAAGAGCTGGGACGGATATATCCTTTCTGGAGCATTTCATCAACCTGTTTCTTTAGCTCCACTAATTCTGATGAAGGCATTCGATAATACTTCTTGTGTATTGATGTGGTCCCGGGCACAAGATCTATTGCAAACTCAAGCTCTCGATTAGGTGGCATGCCTTGCAGCTCTTCTGGAAATACATCAGGAAACTCGCTGACCATAGGATTTAATTCCAATTCAGCCACTAATGTGAAGACCATTTCCTTTGAGGGTATGCTTCTGCGAGCATAGAATTTTGTAGTCTTCCCTTCTTGGCTGGTCAAAGTGACTTCTCGGGTCGCACAATTTATGCATACTTGATATCGAGTCAGCCAATTCATACACAAGATAACATCCAACTTATCAGACTCAATAAGTATCAAGGAAGTTGGAAAAAAGACTCCATTGACATTGACTTCTAGATTGCGGAAGACTAGATTGCTTCTGATTAGAGATCCCGGGGTTTGTACCAGCATATTCTTGCCCAAAAGCGAACAGGGAAATTTGTTTTGGGCAACAAAACTCCGAGAAATAAGAGAGTGGGAAGCCCCAGAGTCAAATAAAATCACTATAGGTATGTTATTAACAGAAAACATACCAATGACGACTTCAGGGTTCTCTTGGGCTTCATCGGCGGAGATGTGATGAACGTATCCCGTGAGGTTTTGCTGGTTTGGGCATGCCTCCATACAATGGACTTGTGGCCTGAATATAACATTCGACTTGTTGTTCTTGGGACACTATTTGGCAAATGTCCGGTTCGCCCACAACTGAAGCAAGAATTGTTGCGCAGACGCTCCTCTTGCACTTGGTTGGTTACGACATTCTTGACTTGAGTGGTGGTCTTGTTAACATTTTGTTGCCAATTGGGCTTGTATTCCACTTGAGTATGTTTCCAGGTACGAACCTTCTGCACTGGTTGTATTTCCTTCCTTGGCTCAAACTTGCGCTTGTGATCGTTGTTGGCAGACTTATTATCCGATACAAGCTTGTGCTCCCTTTCAGCAATGAAAGCCTTGTTCACCAGGGTTTGGAAGTCTGGGAAATCGAACATACTGAGAGTACACCTGAGTTGCGTGTTTAATCCACCAAGAAATCTGTCAATCTTTCTTTCTTTAGTGGCCACGTCATATAGGGAGTAACGTGACAGATGACTGAATTTCTGCAAATATTCACCCATAGACTGACTTCCTTGGAGGAGCACGAGAAATTCACGCTGCTTAGTCTTCATAATTCCCGTAGGGATATGATATTTCCGGAATCGTTCCTTAAATCTTGACCAGGTGATTTCTTCATCAGCAGACCACGTGGCTCTTTCATTTTCCCACCATATGGCAGCAGCGCCTTCAAGATAATGAGTTGCAAATGGAACCTTATCTCCTTCTTCAGTACGAGCAATCTCAAGTTTCTGCTCCATAGTTCTTAACCAATCATCTGCATCCAAGGGATCAATAGCCTGACTGAAACTGGGAGGCTTGGTCCTTTGAAAATCTGACAGCTTGGAGTGATGACCGGGCTGATTTCCATTCTGTCCAACCACAGCTTGAATACTTTTTAATATTTCAATCAGATCATTATTCCGTCTTTCCTCAAACATACGCAGAATTTTCTTGGTGGAGGGCGGATTTGACGGTGGAGGCGGTGGTGGAACGTACGGCTCGGGTGAGTGTCCTGCCTGCCGTGCGAAACGACGAATAGGGGAACCCTCGCGAACGTTGCTACAGCTGCCTCCCCGCGTCATCCTATTATGAATTTTTTCCCAAGGCAACACAACAGAGATGAGAAGCATTCAAAATAAATTGGGGGAAAGCCAACAACAAAATCCCAAGAAAAACCGAAATGACGAAGAAAATACGGCTAAAAAACAGAGTTTCCAACATAATTATACATAGACTCATACATGAAAGATAAGAACATGCTTGGTTCAACTACTCTCATACATGAAACGAAACATCATACTCGTACGACTACATCCGTACACCATCCCGACGAATGCGGATACTCAGAAGCTCTACTGCTCTGCTGGTGCTGCGGGGTCCTCTCCTGAAGCGGACTCCGATCCTGAACAGACATGGTTAATTGAGACCTCCGGGTTAAAGGTGACACAACGACGCTGCCTCGAGGGCTCTCCCTCCGGGTGTCGGTGTACTAAAGTAGGGGGGTACCTTAGTACCCCGAACTTGTGCACGGGCAGTCGCGGCAACCCGCGGCAGGGCTTGCCGGGCATCCGCCAAGATCCTCCACGGCTACGACGATGCCGTTCAAGAACGGAGTACTCAAGCTAAAGCCCCCGGCAAGAGGAGCTTGCCGGGAAGGCCAACCAAAGCCCCGGCAAGAAGAGCTCGCCGGGAAGAAAACAAAGTCCCCGGCAAGAGGAGCTTGCCGGGAAGGCCGACCGAGGCACCTCCAGGGGACTTGCCACGGCGCCCCGCGCGCCCCGGGAAGGCCCGAGGGCCAGCAAGCTTGCCGGCCCGACAAGAGGAGGACCGCGGCGAGGCACTTGCCGCGGCAAGATTGCCAACCAAACTCCAGCACATCCGGCGACGTGTCATCACAAGGCCGTCCCAAAGGCACGTGGCGAGGCACTACACAGCCATGCGGAGCGAGGTGGCAAGCGGAGCTGACAGAGACGCCATCGTGGCAACCGGTGGCTCACTTGACGATCGCCTCCTTGCACTGTTGGGACGACCGGACGGGCATTAAATGCCCCTGTCCCCTGCCATCAGTTAGGTAGGGGGCACTGTTGGTCACTGTTACACCAACCTGCGTTTTTACCTTTCTACCCCCTCTTCTTACGCTGCCACCTGTTGGTGCCCCCTTTAGACTATAAAAGGGAGGCCCATGCGCACGTAGAAGGGGTTCGGTTCGGTTGGGTTCGGTTCGGTTCGGTTCGGTTCGGCTCGGTAGGTTTTAGGGTTCATCTGAGGACACAGGATCAGGGTCCGGTCGAACACATACACATCACACCACCGTGCGCTCGTATTCGAGCAAGATCAAATAACAACACAAAGCAGCAGTAGGAGTTTTATCTCTCCGGAGAGCTCCGAAGCTGGGTAAAAAGATCGCCCGCCGTCGCTCTCACCCACCGCGCGCCCGGGACCTCGATCCACTCTGCGCGCGGCCTCCGCCCCCCTCTCCGAACCAGAAAAGGGGCCCCCTGTGCCCCATAGGTGCCCGGCGGTCACGGAAGTAGACCGTGCGCCCGCCGCGACATCTTTGGCGCGCCAGGTAGGGGGCGCGTCGAGGTCGTGAGCATCCGATCCGGTCTCCGCGCGCGCTGCATCAACGCCTTCATCGACATGCCACCGAAGAAGAAGCCTTCGGAGGTAGCCGCTCCGTCTGCATCGATTCCGCCACCACCGCCGGAGCAAACGGGCGGTGGAGTGGGCGCCGGCGGAGTAGCGGGCGCCGACGGTGGGACTCGCGTCGTCACCAGATCCAAAAACAAGGCCCCGCAAGCGTCGGCGACCATGCATACACCGCACCCTTCCCAGGAGGTGCAAGGTCGACAACGCCCCGGTGCTCCTAGCACCGTGCTCGCGTTGGAGCAAGGCCAAGCCGGCGGGTCGCGAGACGCTCGAGGTCAGCATGCACGCCCGCATGCTGGCGCGAGCGAGGTATGGTCGCCAGGGCGGGGTGATGCACCTCCCAATCCAGTTGGGAGTCCGAGCACATCCCGCTCCTCGCGCCGCTCATCGCCGCCACCACCCAAGACAACAGAGGAAGCGCTGGCCCGAGCCCAGCTGCTCCTAGACTACCCTCCGGCGCCGCACAAGATCGACGACTGGAGGATGACCATATACAGCCTCATCGCCTTCGCCAACGGCGACAAGCCCCGGCAACCGAGCGCATCGAGGCCCCGGCAAGGCGTCCAAGCGCAAGCCGACGCCAACAAGACCGCTGGGGGAGCCACCTCCGTGCACTCCCAGCCCCGAAGGCCAAGATCGCCGGCTCGTCGGACCAACCCCGACGGCGACTCCACCGCGTCGTCGGATCCGCGGACTCGACGCGACCAGCGCCACGTTCTCCAAGAACGGCGGCACGAAGACGCTCGCACTCGCATCGAGCGCAGAAGGGAAACACGACGTCAATCTGACCAGCGTGCTGGGCCCACTGTCGACATGCATGCACTAGGGGAGCCAGGTGACTTGCCGTACGCGGCAGGTTGCCCTGCGTTCACCCGCGAACTGCGGCAAGTCCAGTGGCCCAAAACCAAGAACTTGAAGCCAGACGTGCCCGAGAAGTACGATGGCAGGATACATCCATCAGAGTTCCTCAGGATCTACACCATCGCGGTGCAGGCTGCCGGAGGGCGCGATGAGAAGATCCTCGCCAACTACTTCCCACTGGTACTCAAGCCCAATGTCAGATCTTGGCTCATGCACTTGCCGGACGGTTCCATCTCTTCATGGGCTGACCTGTGTCATCAGTTTGTCGGTGCCTTCACGGGCGGCCACAAGCCTCATGGCCAGGAAAGTGACCTCCACTTGCTCGTTCAGAAGGAGGGGGAGCCCCTGCGCAAGTACATACAGAGATTCAGCCAGGTGCAACGCAACATCCCAGACGTCCACCCTGCCGCGGTTATCAGCGCCTTTCATCAGAACATGCGTAACCGCAGGATGAGGGAGGAGATGGCGATGTGCAAGATTAGAGACGTCAGCGAGCTCTATGCTCTAGCCGACAAGTGTGCACGGGCTGAGGAGGGGAGGAAAATTCCCGGAGAGGTTGCGGGAGCAGAAGGATCTGACAGTGAGGATACCGCCCCGGCAAGGAAGAACCAGAGACGGAGCAACAGGAAGAGAAAGGCTAAGGATGTACTAGCTGTTGAGCATTCCGGCAACGGAGGCGGCTCCGACAAGGCCAAGGCTGATGACTCTAGCGAGGCTGTGGTAGCCGCCGACAAATAGGATGGCTCCGGCAAGCGGTACTGCAAGATCCACCGCACCAAGGGCCACGATCTCCAAACTTGCAAGAAAGTCGAAGAGATGGCGGAGCTGCAGAAAGCAGAGTACGAGCGCCGCGATAAGGAGAGAGCCCAGGGAGGAGGTGGAGGATTCGGCAAGAAACTTCCCGCCCGGGGAGGACACCGCGGCAAGCCCAAGCCGCGGCAAGGAGATAGGCCTCCCCGCGGCCGCGACAAGGACGAAGATGAAGATGAGATGGAGGAAGATGAGACCGATGACCAAGAGTTTCAGAAGGCGACAGAGGTGCTGTGCATCGACGGCGGCGCCTCTCTGCACGCCTCGCACCGCCAACTCAAGCAGTGGGTGCGAGAGGTGAACGCAACGGAGCCATCCGTCGAGGCGCGCAGGCCTCTGAAATGGTCCGGCACGCCCATCATTTTCGATGTAGAAGACCACCCTGATCGCATCACTGCGGTCGGGTGCTTGCCGATGTTGGTCTCACCAACAATCCGCAACCTCAAGGTCATGAAGATGTTGGTTGACTGCGGGGCCGGCCTGAACCTGATTTCCTCCACAGTGCTCAAGAAGCTCCAGATCCCCGACAGCGAGCTCGAAGAGACTGGTACCTTTCAAGGGATAAATCCGGGAAGGAGCAAGCCCAAGGGGAAGATCACATTGCCAGTGACATTTGGCAGTGAGCTGAATTTCAGGACAGAGAGGGTCACCTTCGATGTTGCTGATATCCCATTAACCTACAATGGGATACTCGGCCGACCAGCGCTTGCCAAGTTCATGGCAGCCTCTCACTACGCATACAACGTGCTCAAGATGCCTGGCCCGATGAGTATCATTTCTATCCAAGGTGACAAGAGGGATGCACTCATCTGCGCCGACAAGATTTACCGGGAAGCAGCAGCCGCAGCAGAGCGCGAGCCTCTTGCCGCTGAAGCTCCCCGGGGGAAGGAGAAGCTCAAGTCCGGCAAGTGCAGCCCTGATGCCCACTCCGGCAAGCGCACCTCCTCGGAGTGCTGCGCTGCCGTCGAGAGCGCACCATCGAGCTCCACCGGCAAGTGCAAGAAAGCAAAGATAGCCTCGCCAGAGACCAAGAAGGTGGCCACCAAGAAGGACGGCACCGGCGGTACCTTCACCATCAGTGCCACACTTGATCCTAAATAGGAAAGCGCGCTCGTTGCTTTCCTGCGGGCGAATGTCGATGTGTTTGCGTGGCAACCATCTGACATCCCCGGTGTTCCCAGGGAAGTAATCGAGCACCACCTTGCCGTGTGCCCTCACGCGCGGCCCGTCAAGCAAAGAGTCAGGAAACAAGTAGTAGAGCGCCAAGAATTCATAGCAGAGGAGATTAGGAAGTTGGAAGCAGCAGGATTGGTCCGGGGAGTACTCCATCCAACGTGGCTAGCCAATCCGGTAGTCGTGCGCAAGGCGAACGGGAAGTGGAGGCTCTGCATTGACTTCACTGATGTCAACAAAGCCTGTCCCAAGGATCCATTCCCCTTGCCGCGCATCGATCAGATTGTTGATTCCACCGCAGGATGTGATCTGCTCTCCTTCCTTGATGCATACTCAGGATATCACCAGATCTTCATGGCAGAAGAGGATGAAGAGAAAACCGCATTCATTACTCCATCTGGCACGTATTGCTTTGTACGGATGCCTTTCGGACTAAAGAATGCTGGTTCGACGTTTGCAAGAGTAGTCGGTCATGCTTTTGAGCCACAGCTGCACAGAAATATAGAAGCTTACATGGATGACATAGTGGTCAAGAGCAGAGACAGGGCAACTCTAATCCAAGATTTGGACGAGACCTTCACAAATCTGCGCAAGATCAATCTCAAGTTGAATCCCGAGAAGTGTGTGTTTGGAGTCCCTTCCGGCAAGCTTCTCGGATTCTTTGTGTCACAGAGGGGGATTGAAGCTAACCCCGACAAGATCGAGGCCATCGAGCAAATCGAAGCGCCGAAGCGAGTCAAGGACGTACGAAGGCTTGCCGGCTGCGTTGCCGCTCTCGGCAGGTTCATTTCCAAGTCTGCTGAACGCGCCCTGCCGTTTTTCAAAATCTTGAAAAAGGCGGGTCCAATGAAATGGACTCCGGAAGCGGAGGCTGCGCTGCAAGACTTGAAGAAATATCTGTCCTCCACTCCAACACTTGTCGCACCTAAGCCACAAGAGAAGTTGCTGCTATATCTGGCGGCAACCAATCAAGTGGTTAGTGCTGCGTTAGTAGCAGAGAGGGAGGCAGATGATGAGCCAGCGGCCGCGGCAAGCGAATCCAGCGACAAGCAGGGGGCTCCCCCGACGAGTTCTGAACCGACAAGCCCTGGTCCGACAAGTTCTGGCTCCGGCAAGGATGGATCTGTACAAGTGCCAGAGGAGAAATAGAAGAAGATGGTGCAGCGCCCAGTTTACTTTGTCAGTTCCCTTCTCCAGGGGGCTAGATCAAGGTACTCTGGTGTGCAGAAGTTGCTTTTCGGCCTCCTCATGGCCTCGAGGAAGCCGCACCATTACTTCCAAGCACATGAGATCACAGTTGTCACTCGCTTTCCGCTGAAGAGGATATTGCAAAATCCAGAAGCAACAGGCAGGATTGTCGAGTGGGCACTGGAACTGTCAAGCTTTAGCCTCAAATTTGAAAGTACTTCAACTATTCAGAGCCGAGCCTTGGCAGAATTCATAGCGGAGAGGACGCCAACGCCTAATGAAGAGACTCCGGAGAGGAGCATCCCCGTCAAGGAAGCGAGCAGAGAGTGGATCATGTACTTTGACGGTGCCTTTTCGCTGCAAGGCGCCGGTGCAGTCGTACTACTTGTCGCCCCCACCGGAGAGCACCTCAAGTACGTGGTCCAAATGCATTTTCCCAAGGAGCAAGCAACAAACAATACTGCAGAGTATGAAGGGTTGCTTGCCGGACTCAGAATAGCAGCAGAACTTGGGATCAAGAAGCTCATTATCAGGGGTGACTCACAGCTTGTCGTCCGTCAAGTTAACAAAGATTATCAGAGTCCATTGATGGAAGCGTACATCGATGAAGTGAGGAAGCTAGAAGAACATTTTGATGGCTTGCAGATGGAACATGTTCCAAGAGCTCAGAATGACATTGCAGATGGCCTGTCAAAATGTGCCGCACTCAAGTTACCTATGGAACCAGGAATTTTTGTGCTCAAGCTGACTCAACCATCTGTCACACCATCAATTGGACAGAGCGGAAAGAGAAAGTTGGTCACTGGCGACTACTTTCCGGTAGAGCTTCCCGGAGCCGCCGCCAAGAAGGTCCCCAGGCTCGACACAAAGAGCGCTGAGGAGCAGTCTACTCCGACAAGCCCTAGGGTTTGTTTCGTTGAAGCAGACGCTCCCGACAAGCCGTGTCCCAACACGCTTGCCGGGGAGCATCACGCTCCGGCAGAATCTCAGACTCTTGCCGTGGAAGCGGATGTTCCTGCAGCAGCATTTGCGCCTTTAGTCCTTGTCGTCGAGCCACAAGCTCCGGCATGGGCACAGCAGATCGTCCAATTCCTTCAAACAGGAGAACTACCCGAGGAACAACAAGCAGCGGAAAGAGTAGCCCGACAATCAAGTATGTACCAGTTTGTCGATGACATACTGTACAGAAGAAGATTCAATGGAGCGAAATTGAAGTGCATTTCCCGGGAAGATGGACGAGAGCTGTTGGCAGAGATACATGGAGGCATATGTGGTCATCACATTGGCGCAAGAGCACTCGCCGGCAAGGCTTTCCGGCAAGGCTTCTTCTGGCCGACAGCCCTCCAGGATGCAACTGCGCAAGTAACCAAGTGTGAAGCGTGCCAGTTCCATTCCAAGCGGATTCATCAACCAGCTCAAGCTCTCCAAACAATCCCTTTGTCCTGGCCATTTTCGGTCTGGGGGCTCGATATCCTCGGCCCCTTCCCCCGAGCCGTCGGGGGCTTTGAGTACTTGTACGTTGCAATCGACAAGTTCACAAAGTGGCCTGAGGTGGAACCAGTGAGAAAGGTGACAGCACAGTCAGCAGTCAGGTTCTTCAGGTTGATTGTTTGCCGTTTCGGAATCCCTAACAGGATCATCACCGATAATGGCACACAATTCACAAGCCGCACCTTCATGCAGTACGTCCAAGATCTTGGCACCAAGATCTGCTTCGCTTCTGTTGCTCACCCGAGAAGCAACGGTCAAGCGGAGAGGGCGAACGCTGAAGTGCTACGCGGGCTTAAGACCAGAACTTTCGACAGGCTACACAAGTGCGGAAGAAATTGGATTGAGCAGCTGCCGGTGGTTCTCTGGTCGATCAGAACGACGCCAAATCGAGCCACTGGCCAGACACCCTTTGCTCTTGTCTACGGAGCAGAGCCAGTTCTCCCCACGGAACTCGTATACGGGTCGCCTCGGGTGCTCGCTTATGATGAGCTTGAGCAAGAGCAGCTGCGTCAAGATGACGCGCTGCTCCTCGAGGAGGATCGTCTTCAGGCTGCTGTGCGAGCTGCTCGCTACCAGCAAGCTTTGCGCCGCTACCACAGCCGCAAAGTTAATGGCAGAAGCTTCGAGGAAGGCGACCTTGTTCTTCGGCGCGTTCAATCCGCCAAGAATTCCAACAAGTTGACGCAGAAGTGGGAAGGCCCTTATCGGGTGAAACGAGTCACTAGGCCCGGCGCTGTCCGCCTTGAGACCGAAGATGGCATTCCGGTGAGCAACTCCTGGAACATAGAGCATCTCCGCAAGTTTTACCCATAAGGCGCGGTTGCCGAGCCTTGTTCCGGCAACCACCTTTTGTACAAGCCTTGCCGCTGTTGCATGTAACACTTTGTACAAAGCCGGGTGCAGCCCCCGTGCGTAAATAAAGTTTATATGCCTCGCACATTTTGTCAAATTTAATGCATCTCTCTTTTTTGCATGTATGACTGACACTTTGTGCAGCACTTACCCCCGGTAAGAAATAGCGAACTTTAAGGTTCCATATCATTATTTTCTTTTCTTCCTTCTCAAAAAGAAGATCCCTCCGCCCACAAGTTCACCAGGGGGGAGAGAAGATAAAGATGTGGACCGGGCGTCGTTCAAAGGAATCTAGCCTTGCCGGGACACAGGCGACAAAAAAAAAGCTAAGTTGCCAAAGTTTGAGCATAGTCAGTTTTAAATTTTTAAGTTATATTCCTTGAACGTCCGTGCCTTGTATGGAAAACCTGTGCGCGGAGGAATCGACTCGTGGCTTAGTTGCGCCCTTGGTTTGTTTCGAGCCCGCTCAACAATACAAGCGCGCCGCAACTAGCCCCGACAAGGTTTCTTGCTGGGGGCAGCACCGCCAGCAGGCTGCTGATGTTCCGCACTCAGCAAGTGTGCTTGCGCCGGCAAGTCCCCTCAAAGCGTAGGGTAAAAACATACAAGGAACGCAGCAAAGTAAAGGGAATAACATAGCGAGCAGTACCCAGAGTAGAGTTATGTTACAAGAATGACTTATTGTGACGCTGACTAAGTTGTCCTCGTGACCAAAATAACAGCAGCAAGAAAACAGGAGAAGAAGGGCGGCCTAATCCGCGTGCCCGCCATCGACCCTCCTGACCTCGTTCACCTTGTCCACGATGGGTGCGACGATGGCCTTGAGTTCTTCAAGATCGGCGCCCTCCGGCAGCTTCTTGGTGACGCGGGAGAGGTCGATGCCCGGGTTGCGGAAGAGGACCTTCACCAATACCTTCTCCAAGACCCCGGCGCAGATCGCGCGCGACTCGTTGGCCAGCTGCTTCGGGATCCTTTCCTGAAGCTGCCGGAGAGCCGTCACCACATCCTTGAAGAAGAGCGTGAGCTTGGCGCTAGGCTGGAGGTTCTCCTCGGAGGGGTACCCGAAGCCCGTCAAGTTCAGCTCCGCCAATTCCTCGTCGATGAGCGCGGCGATGCTGACGAGGCCTTCCGTCCAGAGCTCCACCGTGGTCTTGAAAGTGTTCTGGGTCTCGGCAGCCCTCACCAGCAGCTCCTCATTGCCTTTGAGGTCCTTCCTCAGGGTATCTTCTCGCTTCTTGGCGGCGTTCAGCTCCTTGATCTTCTCGGAGAGCTGGACTTGCAGATCGCCGTGAGCGCGCGCATCCTTCTCGCGGTCGCGCTGGAGTGCGGCAAGCTCTTCGTTCTTCCTTGTCACTTCCGCCTCCAGCTACGCCACCTTCTCCCCCAACTCCTTCTTGGCGGCTTCGGCGGCCGCGGCGGCGTCTTTCGCCTCCTTGAGTGCCCCGCCAAGTGATTGTTCCCGGACGGCGAGCTCTTCGTCATGGCTGTCCAAGTACGCCTTCCTCTGTATCAGCTCGCCGTCCCGCTTGGACAGCTCCTCGGCGGTAAGCCTCTGCTGCTCCTCGGCTTCAGCCTTCTCCAGGATGAACGCCTTCTTCGCTTCGTCAAGTTGCGCCCTCTCCTCGGCAATGGACTGGAGGGCCTCTTGGTTGCGTCTCTTGAGTTCTTGCGCATGTTTTTCTATGTCAACTCCCGCCTGCGCGACAAGCGCTTCTCGGGACTCGAGCTTCGCTTGCCGGACGCGGTAGAGTGACACCAGCTTTCGGAGCAGCTGCTCCTCCTCGGACTCGCCGCTGCTGCTGCTTGGCCTGTCGACCACCGCCAGCCCGGCGGAGGCAAGTACCTCCCCGTCAAACTCCTCTCCTTCGACCGGCCCCCTGGAATTTGATGCCCAGGGGAGCTTGATGTATACGCCTTTGCCGGCCTTCAAGTAGGCGCCGGGCTGGGGCTCTTCGGAGCCTGGCGCTGCGTCCGTGGCGAAGGGATCGGCGTTCGGGGTAGCGCCCTGCGCTCCTGCGGCCCCCGGATCGTCAGTACGATCGCGGGATCCCTCGCCAGTTCCAGCGCCAGCAGCCTTGGCGGCCTCTTCTTCGGCAAGGTCACCAGCGCCGGCCTCCTCTTCAGTAGCGGCGACATCACCAATATCGTCGCGCAAGTTCTCCTCGCCGGTGGCCTCGGTCTCCATTGGCTCCACAGAGGGAGGATCTGAAGGCAGGAAAAGGGGGGAGAAAAAGTCAAGCAAATATCCAAAAAAGAAGACCAGGAGAAGAAGAACCCAAGGGGAAATTTCCGACAAGGAGGGTTACCTGCGCTGAGCTCTGTGATCGTGGGCTCCACCACCGGGGGCTCACTGATCCCACCTCTTGCCGGAGACCCCATCCTTGCCGGAGATGGCTCCAATATCGGGGAATCAGCCCTTGGTGGCGTAGTCGAGGCCGACAACACCTCCGGGTCGACCTCCACTGCTCCTGGTGGGCCTGTTCTTCGTCTGTATAAAAAAAAAGAAGAGAGAGCCAATAATCAAGATATTGGCAAAAGAAGCAGCGACCATGCGCGCCCCACGACAGGAAGTGGTTCGAGGCACTTACGCTGGGGGCTGTGCTGGGAGCTGCTACGAGGGGAAGGGGACGGGTCCGTCAAGGTCGTCTCCGACGTATCTTCCGCTGCCACAGCAGGATCGTCCTCAACTACGGGGACCTTGGCCCTCTTCGCCACCCTCTCCGCCAAAGTCCTGAGGCCAAACAGGAGTTTAAAAAAAAAGAAACAGATTAGATACAAGACAAACAACGACAAGGATCGAGCGAAAGGCGAGTGCAATACGGAGGAAGCCTTACTCCTCTTCGTCCTCCTCCTCCTCGTCGTCATCAGAGCTCAGCGCGGAAAGGTCGAACTCCGGTGCCCACCCCACGCGGTGTGGCGGAGGAGTAGGCTCCCTCTAGCGCTTGCCAAGGGCTGCGGCAGGGTCAGGCGTGGCGGCCCGGGAAGACCCCGCCTCAGTTTCCGGCGCGGCTTGGGACCCTCCCGCCGCGACGAAACTTGCCGCGGCTGAGCGCGACCCGCGGCTGCTGCGGCTGCTGGTCGACCTGCGCCTCTGCCAGCTCTCCAACTCGACGAAGACACCTTCTCGGTCGGAACTGGGGCTGCATGGAGGGCTCCATCGGCGGCAAGTTGCTCGAATACGGCCGACCACTCGCGCCCTCGGCGGGCTGGCTCGCTTTGGCCACGGCCTCCCCTTCGTCATCACCATCTCCGGCAAGATCTTTCCAGGCGGCAAGGCTTGCCGCCTCAGCTGCTTCCGCCTCCGCCAGCGTGAAGCCAAACTCGCCCGCGGCAGCGGCTGCCGCCACCTCCTTGGCCCTACTGGCGATGTACGCCAGCTCATCGGCAGTGGTGGAGCGGGTGAGGAGCTTCTGCTCGTCAGAATTGACTGCCATCTCCGACAAGTCATCGAAGAATTGCTGCACGACCTCGGCGGCGGGCTCTATCCAGTTAGCACTTACCCCGTGCGAATCGCACTCTGGCATCATTGCGCAGATGCGATCGCGCTGGGAGTTGTTGCACAAGGGGATGACGCCCGTCGGCAGCCGGAACCACTCTGGATAATTGGCGTCGTGCTTGAACGTCTCCCTCAGCATCGCGTCAAGCTCCAGAACCATGAAGTTGAAGTTGAGGCCTGGGCGCAGCCTCATGAAATCCGCCGGGCCGCCGAACAGCCAGGCGGGCCTCCCCCTTGCCTGCAAAGGGGCGATACGACGGTGGAGGAAATCTGCGCCGACCGCCCCTGTTGTGAGCCCGGCGTGCCGGAGCCGGAGGATTCAGGTGGTGGCAATCGTCAATTTGGCGTCATCCGACGACAGAGCGCTCCAGCAGTCGCCGCGCACCACCCGAGTCTTGCGCAGCTCGGTGAACGACGGCGGATCGGCGTCACAGATCCAACACCACTCCGCCCTCCACTCGTTCCACTTGCTGCGAAGCTCGCCCGTCAAGTACGCCTCCTTCATGCCCATCCGGGAGGTCCAGGCGATTCCGCCAGCCAGTGGCTCCCCTTTCTCAGCCCGAGGGGAAAAATAATGGCGAAAAAGAGCGACATTGGGGAGGATACCAACGAAGTTCTCACAAAGATGTGCGAAAACCGCCATCGTCAGGACGGCATTGGGGGTGAAATCAAGCAGATGGAACCCATAGGTATTCATGATGTCGCAAAAGAAATCGGAAAAAGGCGGGCAGAGACCGCAATAGAAGAACACAGGGAAGAAGTAGTACCCTCTGGGACACTTCTTCGATTTGGAGGCTTCCGCGGAAAGCACCGGCGTGCGCGGGTGCGCCCGCGTTTCCGTCGACCAAAAGAGGTAGAACCCCGACCGCAATGCCTCCGGGGTGAGCTCAGGGGAGAAGAGCACCTGCTTCTTACGCAGCGCCTCGAGCTCCAGTGCCTCGGCCGACTTCGCGGCCTTCGCCGCCTTCGTAGCCCTCCCGGCCTTCGGAGCCATGGCGGGGGCAGCGGGGGAAGGCGAAAGCAACGGCGGCGGCGACGGGCGGCGGGACGCTGTTTCGTCCTCGATTCAGGAGACAGAGGAGGGCGTCGGGGCTTTCGGAGGAAGGAACCGCAAGTGGCGAAAGTGGGGGAGCGGCTCCGTTCCCTCCGCTTATAAATAGGGGATGCGAACGTTGCGCATTCCCTGGAATTAAGTATTAACCACGTCTCCCACGACGCCGCAACCGACGCGTGCCGTTGCGGGAGGACGCGGTGGAAGTGGAGTCCGATTTTGTGTGGATCCAGGCCACGCATGCCCGTGCACTGTTTTGGGCCTGGCGCAACAACGCTCGGCACCGTGTATGGCCCAGGCCCGGGGGCTACTGTCGGTGTACTAAAGTAGGGGGGTACCTTAGTACCCCGAACTTGTGCACGGGCAGTCGCGGCAACCCACGGCAGGGCTTGCCGGGCGTCCGCCAAGATCCTCCGCGGCTACGATGATGCCGTTCAAGAACGGAGTACTCAAGCTAAAGCCCCCGGCAAGAGGAGCTTGCCGGGAAGGCCAACCAAAGCCCCGGCAAGAAGAGCTCGCCGGGAAGAAAACAAAGTCCCCGGCAAGAGGAGCTTGCCGGGAAGGCCGACCGAGGCACCTCCAGGGGACTTGCCGCGGCGCCCCGCGCGCCCCGGTAAGGCCCGAGGGCCAGCAAGCTTGCCGGCCCGACAAGAGGAGGACCGCGGCGAGGCACTTGCCGCGGCAAGATTGCCAACCAAACTCCAGCACATCCGGCGACGTGTCATCACAAGGCCGTCCCAAAGGCACGTGGCGAGGCACTACACAGCCATGCGGAGCGAGGTGGCAAGCGGAGCTGACAGAGACGCCATCGTGGCAACCGGTGGCTCACTTGACGATCGCCTCCTTGCACTGTTGGGGCGACCGGACGGGCATTAAATGCCCCTGTCCCCTGCCATCAGTTAGGTAGGGGGCACTGTTGGTCACTGTTACACCAACCTGCGTTTTTACCTTTCTACCCCCTCTTCTTACGCTGCCACCTGTTGGTGCCCCCTTTAGACTATAAAAGGGAGGCCCATGCGCACGTAGAAGGGGTTCGGTTCGGTTGGGTTCGGTTCGGTTCGGTTCGGTTCGGCTCGGTAGGTTTTAGGGTTCATCTGAGGACACAGGATCAAGGTCCGGTCGAACACATACACATCACACCACCGTGCGCTCGTATTCGAGCAAGATCAAATAACAACACAAAGCAGCAGTAGGAGTTTTATCTCTCCGGAGAGCTCCGAAGCTGGGTAAAAAGATCGCCCGCCGTCGCTCTCACCCACTGCGCGCCCGGGACCTCGATCCGCTCTGCGCGCGGCCTCCGCCCCCCTCTCCGAACCAGAAAAGGGGCCCCTCGTGCCCCATAGGTGCCCGGCGGTCACGGAAGTAGACCGTGCGCCCGCCGCGACACTGGGGCAGGTGTAGGGTTAAGCATAGGGGCTGCAGGGGTGGCAAGAAGTGAAACCCACTCAGCAGGAGCACTAAGTGGACTCACGGTCGCGGTGCCCGAGCTACTCGGAGGAGTAACCGGTGAAACACGGGAACTAGAACTGGCTGGAATATAAGGAGTAAAGCCTACAGATGCTGGAGTAGTGACTGATCTAGCAGAGGCTAAAGCAGTACGAGCACAACTCAGCTCTAGAGCCAGCTCGTATATCAAAAGATAGCTAGCATTGATGTAGCGAGAAAGGTGGCTAGCAACACTATCAGACTCCGGATCAATGATAGGGAAACGGACACGACCATTATCGTGCAGAGAAGGATAGTAGAAGAAACCTGTGTGGTTCTGCATCCGGACCTCGTTGTAGCGAAGCTCAACAAGGACCTCGAATGCAGCAAACTGGACAGCCTAAGAAGCGGTAGAAGCATAACAGCTCCGAGAGGTACGAGTGTAGGTGTTGGAATCGGAACTGGTGCACAGAGTAACCACGGCGTGATACTTATACACTGAGTCAGCTAGACGCTCCCGGTACACAGGATAGGCTGGGTCGTCACCGAAGGGGTACAGCCGACACCACACGTTACGAAGGAGATGCGGCGACGTGTACGTCATCAGTTGCAACTGGCACGGATACGGCACCGGAGCCATCTACACTCACAACCATTAGCAGGTTAGCATAAAAATAAAATCAGTGCATGCAATGCAACAACCAGCTACAAATGCTACCGGCACTCAACTACAACTCGTATCTAGCATCCGGTTAACTCGTCGTAGTCTAGCGTGGCCTATAGTCAGCACGGCTCTGATACCAATCGTTGTGGCACCCCGGCTCAGAGCAACGGGTCTACCATGCATTGCCAACCCAGAGACCTTGTCTTCTCGCAACACATAACAACTTGGTACAGAAAAGAACCGCTTTATTGATGCTAGCGGATCAGAGTTTATATTACAACAGTTGGCGAGGCCAAGCGGCACATACGGTGCGGCTGAACAATATGTACATTATTTAGTGAACATAAAGGGGCCTCGATCATGACAACTACGCGGCAGCGGAACAACGTCGTAGCGGAACTCCATAGCACAGGGACACCGACATGGACACGATCTAGACTCGGACAGCACTCCTTTCCAACAGGATTTTCCTGAAATCTGGCATGACACGCCAGGTCAGTACATTGAATGTACTTGCAAGCTCACAACAAGCATAAACATAATGACAAACAATATCATCACAATTAATCAATTTATAGTAATGCAACAATATATCCAACATGCTGTGACCATGCTCTTGTGATACTCGTCCCTTGGACTGGCTTACCAAACCTGATCATTCCATGATCACAAACGTGCCAACCCAGAGACATCTCATGATCCTTACGGCGATCACAACCACGACCAATATTTGGCCCGTGATCCTTACGGCGATCACAACCACGACCAATAGTTGGCCCGTGATCCTTACGGCGATCACAACCATGGCCAATAGTTGGCCCGTGATCCTTACGGCAATCACAACCACGACCACATCTGGTCCAGATCAACACGATGGCCTTCCCGCCACCGACACAATGCAAACTTCATACTTAGTGTGCAAAATTCATTAAATGTTGACCCATGGTGTGACCTACTTTCGAGCGTGTCCTTAACCATGGACTCGGCTATCGATAGACTAATACACTCTGCAGAGGTAGCGCACTGGAGCCACACCACAGAACCCATGGCCTCGCACTCCCATTCGGGTGGACCAACAACATTCCGACGAAACCCCTCCATTGCCATGACACTCTCCAAGCCACTCCGACTCAATCCCCATCGGGCTAGTCCTGGGTGGCACTGTGTCTACCAAAGACACTACAAAAAAATACACTTCTGTGATGATACATGTTTGTCACAGTAGGTCACATTTTTTGTCATGCATGTACATCCATGAAAAAAATTTGACAGAATCAAGATAGTCATACCTGTGCTGTCGTAGAAGTGTTCCATGACATTACTAAAATTATCATCACGGAAGTGTCCACTTCCATGACGATAAATCGCGCGTCACAGAAGTGCTTTCGTCAAGGGTGACTGACACGTGGCATCCATCGTAATGGAACGCCGTTAAGCTATCGGGTCGGATTTTGGATCCGATAACCCGTTAACAGCCTCGACCAAATTTCCACGTGTAAAATTCTGATTGGCCAAAGGGAACACCTGTCATCTCGTCAGTGGGCCAGATGTCGGTCGTCCATTGGAGGAGACATGCCTATGGTACGTCAACACGTGGCTGGGCCCAACAGAGGCCCATATAGGTTAAAAAGGCCGGCCCAGTCAAAGGCCCGTAGAACTTAATCAGGTACTAGTGGGCCAGCCCAATAACGGCCTGCTTAATAAAGGCCCATTTACAGCCCGAAACTAGATCTAGCCCATTAATTATTCGCCCAATATTTGGGCCCATTTACGGCCCGAAGCCAGATCTGGCCCGTTAATTGTTCGCCCAATATATGGGCCCATTTGCGGCCCGAAGCCATATCTGGCCCATTAATTGTTCGCCGAATATTCGGGCCCAACTACAGCCCAGTGACTTTAGGCCTGTTAGAGGCCTGATGTAGACATGGGCCCATTTCAGCCCGGTGTGACTTTCAGCCTGGGAATGGCCCGTGCTGCCCATGGGCCATATATGGTCCGACGGGACATCGGGCCCACTAACGGCCCATGCTAAAGGTGGCAACAGTTAAGCCCAACATGACTTTGGTCCTGTTAAAGGCCTGTCGCGTAATTCGACCCGTTGATGCCTGTACTAAGCTTTTAGCCTCTTAAAGGCCCATGATATCAGTGGGCCAACTAAGGCCCGAGATATGTTTCTGCCTGGTAACGGCCCGTGAGCTAACTGGGCCCATAACGGCCCGGTCTACATTTCGGCCTGCTGAAGGCCCATCGACGACTAGTGAAAATTGAGGCCCAACATGCATTTGGCCTGCTAAAGGCCCGTGGTTTCATCTCGGCCGTAACAGGCCAGTATAATATTCAGCCTGTTAATGGACCAACGCTACTTGGGCCAAACTAAGCGCTGGGTCGACAAAAGGCCCAACTAAAATATAGGCCGGGGTAAATTTGGGCCTGGCGCAATGTGTGAAGGCCCCAATCATTCGGGCCCAAGAAAGACGCAGGCCGGCCCAATTGTGGCCCGCTAAAAACCTGGCCCGTTAGAGTCGAATGTTTCGGCCCGGTCGACTACATCTGATTTTTTTAGATAGCGAATGATGGCAGTAACTAGTAGGAATTAAGAACAAACCTACTCTATACAATAAAGAAATTACGGCATAGTAACTAAGAATAAACCTACACTATACAATAAAGGATTTAAGGTATATTACATCCACTGGGCATCGAAGTTCGCCACCAGTGATCATAAAGCGCAACGAAGAAGCAGATTACAAAAACTGGGCACCATTGCAGCGTAACAAAATAATATTTAACCGAGACCACTTCCAAGACAGTTCAAGAAAGGTTAGCCTTGCGGGGGAACTATTGTGCAAGCTGCTAAGCAAGGCTGTGAGACCGGCCTAGCATGTCGGTCATAGCTTCCAGGTGTAGCTGTTTAGCGATGAGGTTCTCATTGGTGTTCTCGCAATCTTTCTTAGAGATAGGACTTTCTGCTAGAACTTGGGACTGAAGAAGTCGAACTGATTCATACAACGAATTCTATGAGCTTTTCTGACTGTCAGTCTCAAGTAACTTGAACACTGCATCAAGACAAGACTTTGGGGTTGTCTTGCTATCTTCAAGATGTTTTGCCTTCTTTGCTGTAATATATGTTGGGTTTGTCTCACAGCCTTCAGCAGACTTGTGCATGCCATCAGGCATATCACCCTGAAACAAAGCAGAGAGATGACAGGTTTTGCACGTGTATAAACAAAGATGATAACTGTTCTGTCAATTCTATCCAATTTCAAATTAGAAAATAAAGAGTAAGTTCAAAATATCAATAGCATAATTTGGCATTGTTCATAATGTGGGGAGCTTCACCACACTACTGGATTACCATGTCAACATAACAAGCATAGATGAAGGGCAAAGAAATCATTGTATCTATTTTGGATAATGTGCATGGCATGTTGTTCATATCATCAGCCACATCAGTAAGATAAAACAGGAGATGACAAGGTGCAAACATGGGCTGCTTCACCACACACTGGATTATAGATCCACAAAACCAAGCATACATATAGGGAGTATTAAGTAATGTGCATGGTATGAATAAGAAATTTGGTTTTACAAGTAAAACTTAGAACTTACGGTTCTTACGAACATGCATTTTGGTAGAAACAGTAAACTAAACAGCAGTAAACGATATGGAGTATGAGCAAATTAAACAACAGTTGAGGATAAAGGCTTTAGAAGGACTGACTTACATTAACAGTTAACACCGGCTTTATAATGCCCTTCTCCATGTCAAGGGAAGGATAACTCAAGAATTTCAGCATACAATCTTCTTCATAAGCATTGCCTGTACTCTACATTTTGTAGAGAATAATTATAGATATGATAATACTGGAAGGGATAGAGGATAATGAAGATAAGATGCAGATTGATGCTACATAATCAACTACCAATCCCTGGAAGTACAAGCGTTACATGACAAAATGTACTGACAAGAGCAATGGGCTACACTTCTGCACTGGCATTGTCTGTGTATTCTACTTGTTGGTAAGATTAAATAAAGATCTGATCTTTTTTAGTAAATGGTGGGCGAGGGAGATAAGATGCAGAATGCTACAAAATGAACCAATCCCATTCCATAATACAAGAGTGTTTTGAACACTGGTGTACTATATAAAACATTCTTATATTATGGGATGGAGGGAGTAGCTGTTAATGTAAGTACAGTGATAGACCACGTTCAGTCCTTACAAGAGGACTGCAGAGCTAAACCTCTTCAAAAGCATTGGGTTGATTCTAAATTTGTGTAAGAGTCCATACGGATCTTATAATGTCCACCAAATGGACGATTACGAGGCTAACATGTGCAGTGATGCTACATAATCAAACAACTATGAAAGTAAGTATGGTCATATAGGGCAAGAGGTACTCACAAGAGCAATGCAGTGTGCAGTATAGTTGCGAGATTCTGTGGTCCCTTGAGAATGAATGTTCTAAAGCTAATAGTTTTTGTACAAGTGAGACATTAAGGCAAATGCAGAAATGTAGTTCAAATTGTGATGTGATATCATAGACAGTACCTTACGCTGCAGCCGAGACCAATGTGTAACAAGATTATTCCAGTCACCGTCGGATAAATGTAGCACTGGAGACTTTACAGAAATTTTGTTCAGAGGCTTGCCATCGAAGTGCGCTTGCCTCAGGTAGGAACGATACTTCATCAATGAGTGCTTGAAAAGCGCAACCAACTCTTGCTCGTCATCACAATCCAGTTTGCTACTCGCCTATTTAAAAGAATGAAATCTTGTGTCTTCTGTTAGCAGAAACATATGCAGTAATGACCATGAATAACATTAGTACTTTACTTACGTGTAACTTGCGAAGGAAGACTGGAAACTGTTCTATGTCTGCGGTATAATCTTTCCATGAAGGAAAGATGCGCACAAAGTTCCTGACAACAACATAAGCTTCGTCTTCTAAACTAGGAAGAAATGGAACAGGGGTCCTATTTGCTGCAATTGGGGCTCTCTCTGGTTCGAAAAGGGATTTGGCAACTGGATTTGGTGTACTCTTTGCTGGAATGGGGGTTTTGCGTCGTACAGCTAGTGCTATGTCAACTGGCATAATCATATTGTTTGCTGCAGTTGGGGTCTGCTGAGTTGGGGCATCAGAAATGACCAGTGTAGTAGGGCTAGAGTCTGCTAGAGTTGGGGTATTTTGTGGGTCAGGTGATATTGCAACTACACCTAATGGGCCATTTTATTTATCAGGTGCCACTACCTTTTCCAAATACTTTGCTTGTGCTCCTCCACGATCAGCAATCGCCCTCTTCCTTTTGAACGTCTGATACACAAGAACAACATTTGAATGGATAAATATGGTATGATGACAGATGGAATATGTACCGAAAATGGATTGGCAGGGCGTATCCACATACACGATGTGTAAACTAAGCTAATGGTAGTTCAACAAAGTAGAAGCAATGCAAAGCATCAGTTGCAAGATATGTGCGAGCAATGTAACCTTGGAAATTTAGAGCAAGTACCTTGATGGGTGAATAAGATAGGGCATCTTCCTCTGACTCCTCCACTAGGGAGCTACAATGACTTAGGTCTCCCTCTAGCTCAGAATCACTATTAGGATCATATTCTGAGCATGAATCTATATGTGGAGAGCATTTGCATTGCATTGCATCCAGACTTGATTTCAGTCCCTTAATGCCAAGTTTGACAGCCATGGCATTGTTCTTCTTTATTCTTTTCATGCGCGCAAGCTCATAACCATTATGATGTTGTTCAGAATCTGAGATTCATGAAAACATAAAAAGTAGTCAGATTATCTATGGAATGCATTGCGGATTCAACTCGGAGAGTGTCTCCCTATAAACCCCTGCATATGCAAAGTTCACCTCCACAACCGTGTTGACCAGACCACACACAGAAATACAAACCCCTTATGTCTCTATAATAGGCAGGAACACATTTCAAAACTGAAGTAGGAACATTAGAATCATATGAAATTCGTATTTGAACAAATAAACTAAGCAATTATGAGTGGCGTAATGTTTAGCTTCAAGGGTGGAGTGTTGGTAGTGCGACACAAAGCAAGTAGGCAGATTGTATTCCATGTAAAAGATCGAAACCTATGTAAAAGCTGGAAATGACACTTTCTTTCAATACAATGCAGTGTTCGTTACCCACACATGATGGAAGAGATCACATAGAGAAATACTATTCACTCATGTCTACGGTTCCAGTATTTAGAAACAGGGTGGTCCACCCTAAAAGAATATTGACAACAAATATGACAAGGCAAGCATAGATGTAGTGAATCAATCATTTACTTGTGAGCTTATTAGGACAAGTATGCAGAATTGTAACTGCAGTAAGAGACCGTCCAAAATCTGAATGAAGAAGTTTGTTTAGCACTTATTGTTTGCAACTAATCGACGTGAATAATTGGATATTATATCGAATGAGTAAGAAAGACAAGTAAAATTGTCAACAAACCTGGCTTGCAGTAGTAATCTGGGTCAATGTCACTATGACCAACAATCCAAAATGACTAGTTTCTGTTCCGAGGGCCGGAATTTTGAAAACCCTGTGAACTTTAGAGGTACTAAAGATTACCGAAATACATCTGAACCATTAAGTGTAGGTAGCACTGAGCACACAACAAACCCTAATGACAGTCCTGCCTAATGAGTAATGAATCAATTAGAAAATGGGTGACGAGGAGTGGTTGCTGAGTGTTGAGGACGTATCTCAGGATAAATCGGGTTGGCTTGGTGGGTGCTGCACGACTGAGCCCTGAATGGACTGGGAAGGTAGGCATGGCGGCGCGCCCGGGCAATGGTGACGCTGTTGGGCGAGCGGCTCCTGGCCTCCTATTAGTCCGGCGTCTCCTCCTAGAGTCATGCCGTCCGGGGACGGCAAGTCACCGACAAGGCAGGCGGCTGGGGGCGAGTAGAGATCGGAAGCGCGCAGCAGAACAAAGGGGAATCGGCCCAAAATCCCAGGGTGGGCCAGCCCACCATGGGCACCCTGTAGAGATACACACCCGAGCGGTGAACATGCATTTTTGTAACTAATTTAGGAACATTTAGCTGACCAATTAAACCACTCTGTTTTAATAATATCATATTCGTATTGGAACATCTAAGCTTGTTTAGCTTGATGGGTGGAGCAGTGTTATTATGACACGAAGCACGTATTCTGATCGTATAGTGATCATAGAAGGGGGAAACTCTAAGCATATTTTTTTAGCAAAAGAGGGTTTCCTCTCTGATTTCTATTAGAGAAACCACCACGAACCAACATGGTCAATTAAACCCTAAGCATGATCAATTAAACCGTATTATGGCTGTGCCATGGCAGATTTGAAGCTGCAAACCGGAGAAATGATATTTAGCATCCATTGTTTGCTTCGAACTAAGAAATAAATTCTAAGAGCTGAAAAGAAAGTAGAGTAACCAAGTTAAGATCTATTTTCTGGTTGAGATCAAAAAGTTGAGGAGATATGAAGTACCACCTCTCTTGCGGCGCCGTGTAGGCATCGGGGGTTCGATGGCTGTCGGTGGCGTTGAAGCAGATCTGCGATGGTAGACGGGTGCATCGGGGGTTAAGTCCCGTTACGGTGGAAGAGAAGGTCGTGTGAGCGGCCCCGGCAAAGAGGACGACGGCGCCGATGAAGCAAGAGGACGCAATGCAAGGCTATTGGTCCGTCGCCGTGGATGAGAAACGTCCATCTCTAGTAGTGGATGACACGGTCTTGGTAGGCGCTCCCGCATGGTGGAGGATGGTGGCGATGGATGTGGTGGAGGACGGCGATGATGGATGGGGTGGCGGACGGAGGCTGGTGTGGGGATGGGGTGTTCTAGCGCGGACGGTGTATGAATGGGAAAATGGAGGGAGAGGTACGAGGAACCATGTTTTTGGGACGCGCCTGTCTGAAATATGGGAAAGTTACAAACTTAGCCCCCGTTTAAAATTTGGACGTCTCGTCGGTTGGGGATAGAACGGTAATCTCGCATCTCGCCAATATTTTCCCAGAGCGATTTCAAGCGAGGAGAGGGTGGTTGGCGCCCATGGTTGGCGCCCATGGTGTATGAACGGGGCTGACAGGTAGGGCGGTTGTGTCACGTCTGGGTGAAGTTACAAACCTGCCCCTATTGAAAATATTTGCCTACATCGATTTCTTCCGAGTCGAGTTTGTTTTGCCACCCACCGTGTATGAATGGGGAATGGAGGGAGAAACAGAGGTCTTTCGAATGAGCTTGAATCAAATGTGTTTTGCTGCCCATGTTTGACGCCCACCGTGTCGGAATGGGCTCAGAGGCGGGCATCTCACGTCTAATTGAAGTTACTAACCTACCCCTATTTAGAGCAGTGGAAATCGGGCCGATGGATTGTCCGTGTAATGGGTAGACAGTAATTTCCATCTCCCAAACACTTGGCTTCGTGCAGCCGACGTGGGAGTGGACATTTTGCTGCTTCTTTTGAATTTTGGGACAATAAGCATCCATGTTTACCCTGGCAACTAAATTCGAATCCACTTTGAATTCCTATATGAATCTTTATAAATCATTCTATGTGTTTTTACATATCTTCAAAAGGACGACAAAGATGTATTCCACTGTCATATATGAATATGGTTTACAAATGCCGATACTCAAATTCAGAAACTAGAATCCAGTTTAAGGTGAATTCGAATATTTGGAACACTTCATGTCCAACTCAAATGTCACACGCAGCATAATGTGTACTCCCATTTAGATATGTACACAAGCGAAGTATCAAGATTCAAATACCGAGTCAATCAACCAAGAATGTACAGAACTAACAGACATATAAACACTTATAGAGTATATGGATCAATAATATCAACTAACATACATAAGCCAGGCCATTGTACTTTTTTTGGCTACAATATCATCCTTTTTTTAGCCAGCATCTTGGCCCTTTCCGATGCGTGCCACTTATGGTCCATCTATACTACTACTATTGCTGAATGCACATTCAGCCCGATTGGCATATTTGTAGGTCTGGCACAGCAATCCAAATGAAATGTCTCCGAGTCTTACCAATTAATACAGACTTGTGCTCAAATAAAACTACAAGCCAAAAAACAAAAAAAACAATTATTAAATGATCTCTAAAACAAATGGTTTGATTGATTACATGAAAAGACAACACAAAGGTTATTCAACTATGGAAAGAACATTTCACCTATGATTTACCAAGTAGGAATTTAATTTCCTTTTTTCCTTCAGGACCTTAACAATCTGGTCAGCCTCAGCTTGCTTCGTTTTGAAATCCACCAAATATTTAATGGTTGTTTTGAGTACTGCTTGTGATTGTGTTGTTTGCTTCCTCAACATGTCAACTTCATCTCTAAGTGCAGAAGCAGAATCTCTTTCTACCACTAGTTTAGCCTCTAGAGCATCAGCAGTTGGCAATTCATAATGCACGATTGGGCCGGTGCCACTATTGTGGGATGATGCAACGTCCATGCGGACCTCGCTCTTTGATCTTGGGCTAACCTGTTTTGCCATTAAAGTTCCGATTGGATTCAGAAAAGTTGAAGTTAGCAAAACATCTCAACTGGGAGTTATAACAGCAAACCAGTTAAACAAACAAGGAATTAAAGAGTTTCAATTGGATGCTGAAAAGTAAAGTAGTTATTAACATCATTGTAACCTGCTGTTGCAGCAGCAAAGCAGTTAAACAAACAAGTAGATATTTAAGTTAAGGCAAACAGGTAATTCTTAACAGTAAGTATCAAACACATAGATAGGCACAGTCTACAATATGATTAACAGGTTGTGCCATTATGTAATCAGTAGCAAATTAAAATAAGCCAAGCAACGTAATTGAACAATTTTGCAATAAGTGGCTAACTAAAATTCCGAGAAGCAGGTAACTGAACTTATGCTAGTTCTTTGTACAGGCACACTGCAACTTCTTTTTCTCTTACAAGGTTGTACAAAGGAGTCCATGGAATCAATTGCTTGGATGCGCAGTCCCAATACTTCTTTCTTCCCACACTGCATGGGTAAGTCGAATGGTTAATCTGGTAAGATGGTGCGTCCTTGATATGTTATATGAGGACGTGTAGTCAGACTAGTTGTAGCCAAACACATCACACTGGTTTTTATTGTATATTTCATGCGATTACTTTTGGCATATTAAGATCTAAGCAATCTACAATAGGATGAAAAGACTGGCATCCTTCACATTATTGGCGAACTCAGTTCATAGAAACAAGTAATTCAACCATTCTGTGGGTAAATCAAAAGCGCCACTGGAATATTTTTCACTATCCAATCATACACGCAAAAAGGGGCGACGCCACCATAGGGGCTGGTATGGGCGGCCGCCTCAGCTGGCTGGAAAGTGTGCACCTAGTTTGAGTCGTCCAGGTTGGCCCACGCTAGTTTTGTTCGTCCCAACGCACGAGCAGGCAACGTAAAAAATGAAGAAAAATGTTTCAATTTGGATGGGCCAATAACATAAGTGCAAGGTAGGCCCTATAGCAGGCTCGCGGCCCATACGAGCGCCTCCCATATCGACCGACAGCATCAAAAATCCCAATTCATTCGCTCCAGCCTCCAGTCTGGTTCGCTACCTAGCCGCCGCTGGATAGACCGACACAACACTTCCTCGCACCCTCGTTGGAGGGATGTCACCGGGCTTCAAGCGTATGGAAGGACAAGAAGATGAAGATCCAACCCTGGGCTAGCCTGCGCGGGAGGCAGCAGCGGCAGCACGGGCATGGCATCGAGCTTGCTCAAACGGACAGTCGCAGCTTGCAATAGTAGCATGCGCAACGAGCAGGTACATCACATCCCTGATTATATCTAATTCAACTCTTCAATTTCTGGCCAATAGTTAAACCTGACGGTGTTTTAAAACTGCTTGTATGTAGGGAGTCTATGAGAAAATGAAACCAATTTCTACTTATCTTATAACTCCCCCAATCAATACTGAACTGACTGAATCTGATGTATCTAATCAAGTTTCCGGTGCAAACATACAAGCTCATGTTGTTCTTGAGCCTGAAGTGTCTAATGAACAGACTGCTAATGAAGGATTTGATGCAAACATTTTACATGCTCCTCGTGATGAACATATAGTGTCTAATGCAAGCATTTTGCAAGCTCATTGAAGGATTTAGTGTCTAATGATGATCTACTATGTTGAGAGAGACAGACATTTGCAGGCATTGATGACAAGCAAATTATAGTGCATTTTCATAGCTTGAGGAAACGTCGAGGCCATCTACCAGAAAGTCCCCGTATCATGGCAACATAGCATAAATACTTTTCTAATCTGTTGTTTGAAACTATTGGCATACTTGTGCAGGATAGATATATTGATATGCAGTTTCTGCACTGGTTATACGTGCAATTACACTTCGATATTTTCAGCCAAAGAACGAATAATTCAAGCAGGTACAGACCATGTTTGTAGTCCTTGTACACCATGTTGCATTTTGTGTTTTTTGGTGCTTGCATCATTTAGTGTTTATAATCTAAACTACTTTGGATCATTAGCTGATTTTCAAAGTGCATGTAGCTTCACATTTCTCAAGTTATGTTGATTTCCGGAGTGCAAGTGCCTTCGTATTTTTTAAGTTAAATGTTCGCCCCTGGTAACTTGAATTCGTGGATCAGCCACTGCACACAAATCATACACGAATGCCAATACGAATTAAATGAAATGCAGGGACTTACGCTAGCTCGTTGTACAGGCTCACTGCAGCTCTGCTTGCGCTTGGGATGTTCCATGTACAAGTCCATGTTACCACTTGCTTGGATGTGCAGGCCTTGTGCTCCTTGCATCCCCCTCTGCATTTTTGACACGGCGAATGGTTGATCAAATAAGAGGAATCGACCTTGATGTTGTACCGGAGGACAAATACTTACAAGGTTATACGGGTGTGCAGGATGTGTACCAGATCCCGTAGCGCCGTCATGCTTCGCTAAAAAATGGATTTGCTTGTTTCGGATGATATCTCCAAAAGAAATAAGAGTTAGAGTCAGAGTTGCATAGGCGTGTAAGCTAAGAGAGCAGTGAAAGGATATCCAAACATCGTCGGAACAGTGCACAAGGGAGTGATGTGTGGATTCCTAGTTTGGGCCGGCATTTGGGCATGCTTGCCTAGCTAGAGTGCGGGTCACTTCAGAGCCGTTGAGGGTGATGCGCTGGCGTTGGCTGGCCGCGCACGGATCCAGATCTTGAGTGGCAGCGGAGCGCTACGATGCGGTGGACGAGACCGTTGGTGAAGCCCCAACGGCCTCGGGGGGCGGAGGTGCGACGATGTGCTCGGTGAAGTAGCCCCGATGAGCTGGGAAACGGTGTCAGTGAAGCGCACCTGATGCAGTGGAACTCGGTGTCTGTGAGGCATGTCGGTTGCGGCGGCCGACATTGTCGGTGGACCACCCGGTGCTGTGGACGAGGGCGTAGATGAGGTAGCTCTGGTGCGATGGTGAAGCGCGACCGTCGTCTTCGTCATCGTCGTCCGGCACAGAGGTGGGGAACGGTGGGGAAAGAGACGAGACGAGGGGCGATTCGAGGGATGTCGGCGAATTAGGGATTTGAGCAATCTGGGTGTGGAAGGGGACGGTAGAGAAGAGAGATTTTGCAGGGCTGGAATTGGGGCCGCCAGATATTTCAATCCGAAACGTGGAAGCGCGAACTTATACTGTCGTCGTCCTTTTTTTGGGGGGGTGGGGGGTGGGTGGCTGGGTGCTACGCGTCCGTCCGACACACGCGACCACCCCGACAGGACTATGCTTCGGTGCCTTAAGGCACCTGCCTTTGTGTCCATGACATGTGGGCCCAACAGGTGGCTGGCCTACATGTCAGTCACCCAAGGGCAGTTGCCTTTAAGGCACCGAAGCAGCGTCCACCCCGACATGACCCTGGTTTGCCTGGTGCGCCTACATTTGAGAATGCAAACGAATTTTCTTTCATTTGCAAATGAATCTGTATGTATTGCCATGCCCGTGTTTTCCTTGCAATAATTAGTCATTCGAAACGAGATACTCCATCTATTCACTTTTGTAAGTCATTTCAGACAACTTAAAATGAACTATTTTGGACATTGTCTGAAATGTCTTCAAGGTCTTATAAAAGTGAACAGAGGGAGTGCTATAAATTAATTAATGAGGAGTTATTTGAAAAAAAAATCAAAATGGTACCCACGCTAACGTGGATTAGAGTGTGTCACATAATTAGTTATTTGAATTAGAGTGTGTGTCACGTGGTTAGTTATTTGAATTAGAGTGTGTGTCACGTAGCGATCTCCAATTCTAACGTGGATTTCGCATTTCACTGTATCCATGCTACTTTTTAAATACAAATTCATATGTATATGATGAACACCATGGTAGTGAGAAAACTTTTGGATGGATTCAAACATATGACCTACAAAATAGCATAACAAATTGAGTCAATGTCAACTTTTCGAAACTTAGTATGGCACGAATTCGAAATAATTACCCGTATGCCTGGTCCTCGGTTCAAATCTTACAATGTACACCGAATTGAAACATCGATATTAAGTCTCGTACTATGTACATTCAAATGTTGTTTTGCCCCCCCCCCCCCCGCCCCCCGCGCACAAACAATACATACTTCCTGTATCGGTCAATCATCCTCTCCTAACCACATTAGCAAGCTATCGGTTTTCAACTTACGTTCATTCTTTCTCTCCATGTTTCGATCTCTAAGTCTCTCAACTACACAACCCCTTTTTCCACTCCTGTTACCAAATGTATTTACCTCACACACCCGCCATTGCACCCCATGCCGAGCTCTCTCTCTCTCCCCCCTCCCTCTCACCCTCTCGCGCTAAATACATGCATTTCCTATCTAGCCCCCCAACCTCTCGTGCGCACGCACGCACGTTGTATATCTAGGTCACTCCCTCGAGACTCTCTCACTCTTTCTTCCACACGGCGGGCCACACTCGCTCAATCTCGCTCTCTTTATCTGAGTCTCGTTTAACCTCATTTTCTTTCACACACAAATGATATATCTCCCTATTCGGGCCTCGATCAACACACTCTATACTCTCTCACGCAGATTGTCTATCTAGGTCAGTCCATCCAAGCTGCCGCCACTCTTTCGACCTCATGGTGGGCCATGCTCACTCAATCTCTCTCTCTCTCTCTCTCTCTCTCTCTCTCTTTATATTTATATATATATATATATATGTCTTGATTGACCTCGCTCTTTCTCGGACAAAAACGATATATCCCCATGTGATCGGTTGACCTTGCTTCCTCCCACGCACAAAATATATCTACATGTCTGTGACTGGATCATCTCTCAAGCTCTATCTTACAGCCCTCACCCTTACCAAAAGCTCAATCGGACAATATCTCTCCGGAGCATATATATTTGTTCAATGAATGTTGGAGCACACTCACTTTGTCTCTCTATCTATATGTCTCTCGATTGACCTCGCTTTATCACACCGTATCTTCCACGCTCGAAGCTACTACCTCTCCATCCCTCGCAAAGCCGGAGCTATTTACATTGCGAGGGGCACTCCAACCTTGGATTAATTTGTGTAGGCGTTTATTCCGGTCGGTTTAGATTATATTTTTGTAGCATTCGGCCCACAACTACTCCAAACACCGTTGCAACCCACGCAACTCCCCTAGTTGATTTCCCTCTGGCTCGGTGATCGCTCTCTCGCACGTCCTTTCTCGCCTTCAACGTGGCACCATGGTATTATTGAAAAAATTATGTTGTTCTCTTTAATTATTATAAATAAGCTACAAAACTACACACCGATAGTCCACTTGGAATGGAACAATTTTCGACCCACAAATTAAAGTGCTACAAACTACACACCGAGGGGCCCACATTTCATGAAACAAATTTGGACCCATATACAAATTAAACAATAAAGGACGAGGATCGAACATGCGACCGGGCCTTCAAGCCACACGTCAATAGGCAACATACATATTGTACCCCCTTTGTTCACATAATGTTTTTATATTACCATAGCCTAATTAATGGATAACATGTAATATTATTTTTAGTACTATTCGCCTTCACTTACTGGTGGGTTTCGTGTGTGCTCTCTCTCTCTCTCTCCTCCCCTTCTGCGTTTAGATGCATGGGCAAACAGGAAGAACTCGCGGGCGATGTTGCCGTTGACCATATCTGGACGCGTTCACAAGTCACGGCACCAGTTTCACGTACTAGCAGCACTAGTCAGTGTGTACGTGCAATGCATGTTAATTTGGAAGTATATTAAGTGCATGCAGATATTAACTACTAGGATATTATTTGCGTGTTGTCATGTGATTAGCACTATTTTTGGCATGAAATTAACTGCACGCTAAACGTGTTGAGCGCTCGACATTGAAGCAGTCTAGGTCGTTGGATGACAAGGAATACATGTGGCTTGATGACGTTTTATATTTAATTTGATATGGCTCTAGCAGAACATTCAATCGATCAAACCATACATTTCGTTCAGTCTGACTCCGACTTTAAATTATACGACGATTGATATAAAATGAACGTAAATGATAAATGTTCGGATTTTAAGCATGGCAATCCGAACGTTTTTCATGGCAAATTTAGATTATGCAGCCAAGGTAGATCTGTCCTGTTGTATTTCTTAAGAATGGATTTGGTCAAATATTTTGCTTAGTTAAACCTCCTATCCGGTTTATAGGGCTCAATTCAAAAATCTCACCAACCAAGGTAGATAGTGAGAGGTGGAACAATTGTTGTAGTTTGCAAAACCACTCAATTAATGCGCTTGTTTTCCTCAAAAATTGTGTTTACGAATGCATTAATTGCAATGCATGCATGCATAAAGTACATGCATTGGTCAATTTTCTCTTAATTCTTGCATGTAATGATTTATTGCACCTTGAAATATGAACATGTGATGGGGAACAACCAAATTGAGACTTATAAAATGGGAAAACTAAAATTTTGAGATAAGCCCTATAAACCGGAAAGGAGGGAGTAAAAGGATAATCCCTGCGTACCAGTGCATTGCCTGATATATTAACTCAAGTACTAGGCACGAACAAACAGGCTCAATTCTGTGCTCATCCTGGTGTAGTAGTAGTAGTAGTACTAGGCAATGCATTGACGGGTGACCTTGACGAACGACGACCAAGGGAATTGAACCGTGCTCGGCATGGTAGGTAATGTTGTCTAGTTACTAAAACATCCCTCCGTTGTTCATCGGTAGTCATTATGGACCGGAGACATGAGGGGAATTTCCTAGGGCTGGAATTCTGGCCGCCAGATATTTCGACTTGAAACGCTGAGGCTCGATTGGTTGGGGTTGCCTAATGTGCGTACCACGCACGCCACCGAAGGACACGAGCCCGTTTTTTTAGGATCAACACGAGCCAAGGTTTGGTTGATACGCCGTTGGGTCCTACCATTCGAGAATACGAAAGGAACCTTTTAAATTGCTGAACGAATCTATGTATATTACAATACCCGTATTTTCCTTGCAAATACTCATCTCAACGTGGTAATTGATTTATGACGAGTTGTTGAATTAGAGTGAGTTTGTGATGTAGTGATCTCAACGCGGATTTCACATTTCATGGTATCCCTAGTAAGTTTTCCAATGCAAATTCAAATTTAAAAGATGAACAATATGGAGGTGAGAAAACTTTGTATGTATCAAGCATATGACCACACACACACAGAGAGAGAGAGAGAGACACACACACATGCACGAACACAACAACAATCCAATAAGTATAGTGCATCTATTTTTCCAACCCATGCATGTATGACATGAATTCAAAAATACTCCTTCTATTCCTAAATATTAGTCTGTTAGAGAGTTCAACAAGTGACTACATACGGAGCAAATTGAGTGAATCTAGACTCTAAAATATGTCTATATGCATCCGTATGTGCCAGTCCATTTGAAGCCTCTAAAAAGACTAATATTTAGGAACGAAGGGAGTAAAATGTAAGACATCCATGGTCCTCAGTTCAATATTTAAAATGAACATGAAACTGAAACATGAATATTAAGTCTAGTACTACAGTACATGCAAATGTTGTGTTTAGGCAGAGCTATGATTGTCGGGGGTCAACCCCTCGACCTTAGATAAAATTGTGGAGCTCTGTTTAGGGTTGTTTAGATTATATTTGTCCCCACCCTCCCAACCACCGATTGGTTGTGCACGCCCCACCCCTCCGCCCTGGGAGAATATCATGTGCCCCCATACCTTAGATGCTATACGCCGATACGAGTTGCTTGGAGCTTGTAGATCTGAGATATAGCAGCTCACATGATGTGTCTTAATTTTTTTGCAGGAAACCTTGATGAGTTTGAGAATTGCACATAATTTGTACAAAAACTGCTTAGATGCCCTTTGATCCCATATCCAACGACCTCGAAGCTCGTATTACCGTAGCATCTAAGATGAAGGAGGACATCATATTCTGCTGTATGTAAGAATAGCATGTGCTACCACACCTTAGATGCTTTGGTGATACAAGCTCTTCGGAGGCATTGGATTTGTGACCCAACACCTCCTCGGTGGTTCGAATGGTATTTTGCAGAAAAGCCCCAAAAGAGTTCGGCCACTGCTTACAAGCACAAAGACTGCTCAGATGCCATTGGATCTCAGATCAAACGACCTCCAAGCTCGTATCACCGTAGCATCCAAGCTGCGATAGCACCTTATGTTTTCTCGCACGGGAGAGTATGAGGTGCTCCCGCACCGTAGATTCTATGGTGATACGAGTTCACTGAGATCTAATGGCCCACAGTAGGAGGTTTGAATGTTTTTGCAATATACGGCTGATAGAGTTTGGGAAATGCGCAGAAAGTACAAGTACTATGCATGTGCCATCTGATCACTGATCATATGACCTAGATGCTCATATCACCGTAGCGGGTAATTAAGCTACGGGGAGCACCTAATATGAGCACCGGGGAGCCGTTGGATCGAAGATGCAGTGGCACACACGAGGCCTGAATGTTTTATTTGCAAAAAAAACCTTTGGAGAGTTTGGAAATTGCGCATAATCACAAAGACTACTCCTAAGCCATTGGATTTCACTTCCAATGGTGTAAAAACTCGTATCACCAAAGTATCTAAGCTGCGGGGTGGATGTGATATTCTATGCCGCTATCATTCTTGTTCGTAAACTTTCAAAATACGTGTAACTCGTGTCATTACTTGTCTAATCACGCAAAGTGTTTGTTCAAAAAAACCATCCTACAGTGAAATATCGGAACAACACACGGGGGTCCCACTTGTCATTAATCAAATTCGGACCTAAAACTAACAAATCTAAAAGACGAGATTCGAACTGGCAACCTGGACTACAAAGCGTAAGTCGATAGCCTGAAAAAACGAACGGTTGTTGGCTTTGTCCCATAACTTGATTTTATACAGTACTTGCGTTGAGTAGAGTAGAGGGAGTGCCTCATCAACACGTGCATGACTGTTGTCTCACTTACAGGTGGGTCCCAGGTCTACGATCTCAATCTCTCTTCTCTCTATCGTCTAACCTTTGCGCGGGCACACACGAAGAGCGGCGCTAGCTTGCTGTGGTGTTATTACAACTAAAAAAAGCTTGAAAAATAGAAGAATCGCCTAGAACAAGAGACGTTGTGGCTGGTCGAGATGGAGCTAACCGTGACATGTTTGCATGATGAAGCTGTGTGGCTAGTGGAGTGTTTTCGACCGACTGGCTAGGTACCAAGGTCGAACCATAGGTACTACGTCTTATACAGTATATTTTTACACGCACATTTTTCCTCCGTGCCGAGACGTGGCACACCCTACCGCGCGGTTTCGGGGTCCTCCCGGGTGGTGCACACATATATTCTTCCTGACGTGGGACGCCCTTCTGCGCGTTTTCTGGGTCCTCTTTGGTCGTAGCACCGAAGCAAGTAAATGAGTCGTCAAATCACGAAAGACCAACTTTCCCGCCGAGTACATCAGTGAAGCATGGTGGCTAGCTAGTTGGGCTAGTTCGACCGATTAGCTAGGCCGCCAACACATTTGGTTTTTCACCCCTTTTTTATCTACTTGCCGACAGGTAAATTTAAATATCCACCGCGGCATTGCTCTGGTGTTTGGGTGCGGCAGGATTTTTAATTTTTTGATTGACGGGAGAAGGCGCGGCAGGATTTTTAATTTTCTGATTGACGGGAGCAGGCGCGACAGCAATTAGTCAGGATGACTCCGCGTGTAAAAACACACTGCTCCCTGATGTGAGAAGTTGTCAGCTGGTGTTTTACCGTGGTGAAAACCAAAAGATTCCCCGCTCCTCAGCTGGCTCTCTCCGCCTTCCCGTAGATTGCATTGCCTTTCAGCCGTTTCGCCCCCTTTGCTTCCTCTCCCCATTGCTTCTACCTAGTGCCATGGCGGCGGCGCAGATCACGGAGTTCGAGGTGAGGCGCCTGACACAGGGGCTCCATGCCAAGGATGCGGACCTCAGGGCCAAGGACGTGGAGCTCCGTGAGCTCTAGGAGGAGAGGAGTGCCATGCTCCTCCGATATGTGCGGGAGTTAACAGAGCTTCAAAAGCGGCAAGCGTCCACCACAAAGATGCTCGAGGCGTCGGCGGCGTTGCTGCAGAAAGCGGGAGATATGATAGGCCATCAGGGGAGCCGGCTGGAGCGCGAGCGGGCCGATCATGACGAGGTCCAGGATCGCCTCAGCCACTTGGTGAATCAAGTTGCCACGCACGTGTTGCGGCTGCGTGATGCCTACCGTCGTGCCAGCGCGACGATGCCGGTCGTCGGGCTAAACCCGTTCGACCACCCGGTCGACTTCAACGAGCTGCGGCTTCTTGACCTGGTCTCCTTCTTCACCTATATCTCCGAGGAGCTGAGCCGTCTCCGCGCGATGGTGGGGGCTGAGCTGGACAAGGAGGGGTTGCGGGCTGCCATCGCCATTGCCGGGCGAATCCTTTCAGGGCTCTGTCACCGGAATCCATTCGTGCCATTGGACGTCGTCTTTGACGAGCTGGCTCCCGTCCACCGGGAGCGGGCTCTGCGGGCGGTTGCACCCTGCATCACCAACGTCATGCGCCTCGAGAAGCAGAGGGACTTCGGTGGTGTTTAGGCGCCCTCTGCATGGGCACATCCATGTCTCAGCGCAACATAACCGTTGGATCAAACTCAGACGGTGCAGATTAGTCACTGTAGCACAAAGCGTGTGGGTGTGTTTGGTTGCATTCTCATCTCAATATAGTTGTTTCCTCTTCGTGTTTTTTTGTCAAAACTACTAGTGTGGACTCATGCACCCTTCATGGTTCATGCACTCTGCCAAACACCCAAAAGTGGGTCGAGAAGGGAACTTTTGCTCCCATCTCGTGCACCCTTCATACACCCTGTCTAACACTAGGATGTGCTTCATATGGTTCATGTTTCATGGAGTACTGTAGCACTGTACTCTCCGTGCGATCTGGACCTAGTTCTGTTAACATTGATCTCACCGTTCATTCTCGAACGGACAGTCGAAAAAGCGGTACTATGTCACATATAGAAGTAGTTGACATGCACACAACATCATTTGTTATCGTCATATCTTACTACATTAGCAACAAGATTGTGTAGTACTGACGTATGAACCATTGCACATGCCTAGTAGTAGGAGCACTGTGTATGTTCAAGTGGCTGCCGTGTTTCGCACTCCTCCGTCGTCAGAGTGGAAAGGCTTGCTGTAATCATTTTTTTCTTCAGAATGAAAAATAGTGGACACGCTCTACCGTGCGGATCCTCCTCCAGCCATGCACTAAATTACTCACTTTCGCCGACGTGTGGGACAGCCAGCACCTGGGTCCACCAGCCATGCACTAAATTACTCCATAGTAGAGTGACGGTAGACTACCCCGATTGAACCATCGTAGTAATGCCCAATGAGCCGTCAAATCACAAAACCCCCTCCTTTCCAGCAGTAAGTTGGACGGACAAAGCAACCATCATTTCACTCTTCTCTCTCAGCTTCCTCTCTTAAAGAAAACCCCCACTCGCTTCGCTTCTCCCTCATATCATTCCTCCTTTCACTCTTCTCTCTCATCTTCCTCTCTTGGATGGACGCCGGAGCACCGGCCGACGTGATGTCTATGGCTCTGGCCAAAACAAACGAGGCTCATGGTACAAACAAGCGCAAGCACCCTGCCAAGACTACCGCAGACAAGCTCAAAGCCATCACCCTGTCCAAGCCCCCCTCTCCGGGATCCCTCATTAAGCAAGTCCAGGTAATGTCTCTTGTTGATGATCTTTTTATCGATCTTGATCGTATTTTTTCATCTAACACGCAGTACTAGTACTGGTAGTACAACTTTCTGGGTGATCTTGCATGTGATTTTAGTGTGCCAAATGACGGTTCTAAATTCCTCTTTTGACCAAAACATGCGAGAGGTTGACACTGATTTCTTATAGATTACTTTCAACTACTCCCTCTGTCCCAAATTTCTTGTCTTAGATTTGTTTAGATATGGATGTATCTAATACTAAAATATGACTTGATACATCCGTATCTAGACAAATCTAAGACAAGAATTTTGGGACGGAGGGAGTACTTTATGAACATCAATGCTACCTTTTAAGAGGGTATATTTGCCTCAGTAACTTGTGTTATGGATATTGCATGTAATCCCTCTGCTTTCATGCCTTTGAAGACATGTTCTAGTGTCTTTGTTCACTCATTTCTGTGCGTATATGTAGTCATATATGGAGTATAATATCGAAAATCATCTTATATTTCTGAACAGAGGTAGTAATAAAATATGGTTTCTGTTTGAATTAGAACCAGGTCCGCGGTGGAGATGAAGTTCTTAAAGTCATGCCGTGTGAACTAGAAGACCTGATGATGAGTTCTACTGTTGAACTATCCAGCTGATGTGTCCTTGTCGCCACATGTCCTGAACTAGTGTTTTCCTGTAGCATTGTTGTCAGGCGTGTTCTCGAGGCTGTACTTGACCACAACAATTTCCTGACTGTGCCTTCGATTACGAAGGGTGTGGTTCCTGTAAAGCTTCCCAACAAATCTGATGCGGCATGTCTTCATCATCAGGTTTATGAGTGGAAAGACCACTCTGTTAGGTTCTCCAAGGTTGACAAGATGGTGATGGTGCATGTAGACATCTCACACGAAGTCCATGGTCTAGTCAGTTATGCGGGGTTCATCCCGTAGGTCGGTGGCAAGAAATAGTCTGCAGAGTTTAGTTAGTGCAACTTTGATTGTCTGTAGTAAGTACTATTGGTCAGTACTTGATTTGTGTTTGTGAACCCTGTATTGTTTATTAGTACTGCCGCTTTTGGTGTGTGGTCAGTCCTGAGAACGGTCTATGTTAATGTCTGTCCACTCAATTCAGTCTATACATTTTGAAGTATCCAGATCATATTTTTCGTGAGGACGGTTTATCAATTATGGTTACACTCCACTATCTGTATGCATTGCAGGGTTAATCGCACCCACCAGGATTTCCAGTCCCATGGATGTTCGGTCCATACGATTTGTCACGACCTTTGGACTATCCTGCTTGTGGGAGTAGGCAGGGCCCGTGCATGCCACGCGTAGTTGGACGATCAATCTTCTGTTTAGTACTTCAACATAGTGATTTCCTGGTAAGGATTCACTCGTGTCACATCACATAAATCTTATTGATTTACTGTCTAAATCTTATTGATTTGATGTCATGTTTTCTTTCTTTTCCTACAATTTTACGATGCAGGTTTTGCCATGTGACATTCATCACAGAATAAACCGTTTGATTTGCTCTACGATGGCTATTTTTGCAGGTTTCACTTCTTATGTCGTGTCAGTAATGAAGGCACTGTCCATCACTTATATTACTGGAAAAAATTGGATCAGTATGTTGTCTGAGTACAAGCTGAATCCCTATGATGAAGTGCAGTTTGGTTTAACAAAAACACCACAATTAGTCCTCCTTGCGTTTAAAAGAAATGAAGAAAAAAACTGGATCACGGTCACGGATCCTAGTAAAGTTAGAAAGCTGATCATAGCAGACCAGACACGATCGCCGCTGTCTCGCACAGATCAAGCACCGGCAGTTGCACTAGCACTGACAGCGGCAGCAGCTCAGTCTGATCTAGCTGAGGATTGGGCACCGACTGCATCAGCGGATCGGTCTGATCTACCGGAGGCTCGGGCATCGACACCAGCACCAGCTCTACAAGGAGCACCATCTCCGGCTGCAGCAGCGGCTTCGGCACCTGCACCAACACTTGCACTTGCATTTGGTCCGGCCCGTGCAGTTGCGCCAGCAACAGACTGGGCTGCAGTTCGCACTTCATATACCAAAGTCCTTACAAAAACCGACATGTCCACCTTCTTGGTAAGCATTGGCCGCCCAAGTGCTTTGTTCTTTTTTCTTTCCATGTTGTTTCACGTGATTCACTATGTTGATCTAACTGTTTGGGTATGTCTTCTTGTTTGCAAACAGAGAATTCCTAGAGCAACGAGGGAGTCCTTCAACAATCCGGGCGACCGCGTCCAAGTTTCTCTTACCATGCGCAGCCTTGGTGTGAATGAACCTGCTCAATATACTGTAAGTACAAAGGATGGCCGCATGATGATTGATGCTAAAGGATGGTCAAGGTTCAAATCTAAATCATATCTTGCGGTAGGGGATGATGTCAAAATCGAACTTTCTCGGCAAGGAGAGGTGGTCCAAATCAACTTTGAAATTCTTCAGTAGCAGCATGCAACTGCCGAACTGATCTATCCTCTGAGAGATTTTGATGTAATAATCTGGCATGGTGAAACAAGTGTCCTGTGTGTGTAAGTAGTACGATAGTATTATTTATCACATGGTATATCGTTGATAGAATTGCAACTCTGATTGCTGGTTAGGAACTGTCGTTCGATTTCATTCCAACAGTTGCCGTGCTTTATTAAATTTTGTATATTCGCCTTGAGACAGCATCTAAAACCAACGCAATATCGATCGCTTGCAATATGAAAAGCGCAGAGGTAGAACACATGGGCCCCCAAACATGCAGGGTCAGCCTGCGGCCCAAAGTCCAGAACCGTGAGCCTATCTGAGTATTATATTCTCAGCTGAACCCGCATAAAAAAAGTTGAACCCCCATAATGCCCGTGCGTTGCAGAGGGAGTATATTTCTCGGCAAGGTGAGCCTGTGATATAAAAGATCTATATATTTCTTTACAGAGGGAGTATCTCTCTGTCAAAAAATATATTTATGTGTAACTAGTTACTCCTGTCTTTCTACTTCCGTTCGCTAATATGTGGGGCAACCGTGTCGCCGCACGGGGGAGCGAGCACCTATGGGGCAGGGCCCCTTTTTAGTCCGGCAAGGGGACGGAGGGCGCACGAAGAGAAGATCGAGGCGGAGCGCGTGGGGGATTTTTACCCAGCTTCAGAGCTCTCCGGAGAGATAAAACTCCTACTGCTACTTTGTGTTTCTATATTGTTCTTGCTTGAGAGTGCGGGTGCCCTCAGTCGCTAACCGCTTCTAGTTTCGAATGAGTCGAACCTCCCCTACGTTGCACACGGGCCTCCTTTTATATGCTTAAGGGGTTACCCACAGGTGGCAACGGAGGTAAAGGGCAAAAATGGAAGAGTGGTGGTTGGTACCGCTACCTGTACAGTGTTATCATACCTAACCCTGGTGGCAGGGGACAAGGGCATTAATTGCCCGTCTGTGTCACCTAAACAGTGCCGAAAGGGACCGCTAGGGACGCCACCATTTGCCACGATGGTTATCTTGCCAGCGCCTGCTTGCCACCTCGCACCCCTAGCTGCACGGCCTCCTGCCGCGTGTGCTTGGGAGGGTCCCAGAGCGACACGTTGGCAGGTGTGCTGGAGTGCGGGCGCGAAGTGGGGGTTTCCCACGGCAAGCTCCTTGCCGCGGTCGTCGTCTTGTCGTGTTCGGGAGCTTGTCGCTCACCGGGCCTTGCCGGGGCGCGTGGTGCGTCGCGGCAAGTTTTCTTGGAATGCCTTGAATGGCCTTCCCGGCAAGCTCCTCTTGCCGGGGTCTTGTCTTCTTCCCGGCCAGCTTCTCTTGCCGGGGCCTTGGTTGGCCTTCCCGGCAAGCTCCTCTTGCCGGGGCCTTAGTCCGAGTACTTTGTTCTTGAATGGCATCAAAGTAGCCGCGGAGGATCTTGGTGGACGCACGGCAAGCCCTGCCACGGGTCGCTGCGACTACCCGTGCACAAGTTCGGGATACTAAGGTACCCTTACTTTAGTACACCGACAGGAGCCCCCGGGCCTGGGCCATACACGGTGCCGAGCGCTGTTGGGCCAGGCCCAAAACAGTGCATGGGCACGCGCGGCCTAGGTCACACCGCATATCTCTCCGCTTCCACCGCGCACGCCAATAACGGCACGCGTCAAACGCGGCGTTGTGGGTGACGTGGGCGGTGTGCGCGGGGTTAAGCCCCGTGAGCATGCGTCAAGCCATGATGAAGGGGACGGTTCACGCCCTCCTACCTAAACGGAGGTAGGCATGGGGGTGTGGTGCATTTACTGGACGGGGCCGGTGCGCGGGTTTTTTTCGAGGCGTCCACTCCCATGATCACGGGGTGGGGCGAGGCCGCCTCATCCGTCACCTTGGCTCTGCATCCCCGCCACGCGGCTCCCATGCACTTGAGGTCGCGGACGGTGGAAGTGGGAATCTGGGCCGTCGCGAGCAGAGGCAGCGGGTCGGCCCTGACTCCCTGCTTCTCTCGTGCCTTGATTCGCTGAGCGGGGCGGCCGAGCCCCCACCTTGCTCCTTTATCAAGAGCGGGAGGGGAGCACAGAAGCCCGCACTCTCTCATCTCCTCCTTTCTTCAGCTTCTGCTCCCCTTTCTCCCATTTGCCATGGAGAAAGGGAACCCTGGCCCTTCATTGGTGGCGGCGAGGGTCGCCGCCAGACAACGCACCTCTCCCTCTCTCGCGCCCGTGGTGGCAGAGCCGGTCACAAGGGGAAGAGGGAGGGGGCAAGGTCGAGGACGAGGTCGAGGACGAGGTTGAGGCGCTCGGGGAAGAGGCGGACGGGGCGGCGCGCCAGCTTCGCCTCCGCCGGTGGTTCCTCCCCCCACGGCGGTCCACATAGGGGACGACCCTTGCGAGTTCTTCGTCAGGCTGCGCCGGGCGCCTCGACGTCGCCTCCGGCTTCCAGCTCCGTTCGCGAGAGCGATGGAGTCGGACCTGCCCGAGACACTGAGACTGCAGATGAGGGGCTGTGGGATCAGCGGCACGCGAGTCCGCGTTGTATTCCCAGCCCCCAGCGTGATGTATCTCGATTGAGGGTGGAAGACGTTCGCCCGTATCCACAGCCTGATGGAGGGGTTCACCCTCCATTTTAAGTTGATGGAGGGCGATCTCCTCTCCGTCAAGGTCTTCGGGTGCTTCGGCACTCGGGCGAAGTGCTGTGTGGACAGCTCCTCCGATAGCGAAGGCTCTCCCTCGAGCGAGAGTGACGAGGAGGGGAGCGACAGCGACGATGAGGGTAGCGGGCGGCGGGATGGCGGGTCCGACTAGGTGTCGGGCGCCGCTTTGCGCTGCACCGGCGACCCCATCATCCGTGTCGCCGGCTCCTTGAACTCCCCGGGGTCGTCTCCTTGGGCGGCTGGTGTAGGGAGGCTGCGGAAGGGGAAGAGGGCTGGCGACAAGGCCGTCAGGTCGGAGTACGAGGGCGTGGTGCCCTTGACAGCGTGCTGACGTCCTGCCGCCCCGTCTTCGAGCCCCGCTTCCGGCGCCACCATCACCGTCCAGCCTTCGGACAGCCCCCGGGCTGTTCTCTTGGTGTCTTCTGGCACCCGTAGCTCGCCTAGGCGCTCCCTTTGCCCTTTTCGCCTCCTTGACCTATCTCCTGAAGAGAGGGACAGGAAAGGGATTACGGGCATCTTATCTTTTTAATTTGTAAGCCTTCGGGCCTTAGCTGCATCTAAAACTTGTAATCCCCTCTTTCATGTTTTTCATCCTCTATGGACTGTACCTGAGTGGGATGTTTTTTAATGAAAAAGGGGTTGCTTGCCGGGTTATTTGTCTCGCGGGTTAAACCCACGCCAAGGAGCAAATCCTTGGTATCCCTCGGACAGACAGTTCGCCTCCCGGCAACAGGCCCTGCCGCCTTCCCACGTCGCTCGACCTTTCTCACGCCTTTGACGGAGGCGGGAACGAGGTGGGTGCGGCCTCCTCGTTTCATCCCTCTGCTGCCGCAACTACGACCAAACTTGGCCCCGGGAATGGGCTCCAGGGCCTAGAGTTGAGGGAGCACGGCAGTTTTTGGGAAGAAACGCAGTTTCGCATTCCCCAATCCATAAGAGGATGCATGAAGAGGGACGAAAGACTTATCTGATATTGCAGCCCCCGGCAACTCTGGCTTGCCGCGGACGAATCTTGGCACTCGCAGCCCCCAGCGATACTGGCTTGCCGGGGCCTAGGTGCCGGCACGCCCTTCTTCTCCTTTTCGTCCTCAAGCGGTCTGGCCAGGATATGCGAGCCCTGCGAACGAAGGAAAAGCAAAAGGACGGACTCTCGACCTCTAAGCTAGGGGTTAGCTGCTGTTAGGCACTATCAACCCTAACCAAGGACAAGACTCGACCTAGCATGCATGCTATAACCCCGGGGTGTCAGCGCTTCATTTACTTGTGCTCAGGGTCTGTGCCTGGCTTTGTACAAAGGGTTACATGCAACAGCGGCAAGGCTTGTACAAAAGAGTGGTTGCCGGAATAGGTTCCGGCAACCGCGCCTTATGGGTAAAACTTATGAAGATGCTCTATGTTCCAGGAGTTGCTCACCGGAAAGCCATCTTCGGTCTCAAGGCGGACAGCGCCAGGCCTAGTGACTCGTTTCACCCGATAAGGGCCTTCCCACTTCGGCGTCAACTTGTTGGAATTCTTGGCGGATTGAACGCGCCGAAGAACAAGGTCGCCTTCCTCGAAGCTTCTGGCTTTAACTTTGCGACTGTGGTAGCGGCGCAAAGCTTGCTGGTAGCGAGCAGCTCGTACAGCAGCCTGAAGACGATCTTCCTCGAGGAGCAGCGCGTCATCTTGGCGCAGCTGCTCTTGCTCAAGCTCATCATAAGCGAGCACTCGAGGCGATCCGTATACGAGTTCCGTGGGGAGAACTGCTTCTGCTCCATATACTAGAGCAAAAGGTGTCTGGCCAGTGGCTCGATTTGGCGTCGTTCTGATCGACCAAAGAACCACCGACAGCTCCTCGATCCAATTTCTTCCGCACTTGTGCAGCCTGTCGAAAGTTCTGGTCTTGAGCCCGCGCAGCACTTCAGCATTTGCCCTCTCCGCTTGACCATTGCTTCTCGGGTGAGCAACAGAAGCGAAGCAGATCTTCGCGCCAAGATCTTGGACGTACTGCATGAAGGTGCGGCTCGTGAATTGTGTGCCATTGTCGGTGATGATCCTGTTAGGGATTCCAAAACGGCAAACAATTGACCTGAAGAACTTGACTGCTGACTGTGCAGTCACCTTCCTCACTGCTTCCACTTCAGGCCACTTTGTGAACTTGTCGATTGCGAGTACAAGTACTCAAAGCCCCCGACAGCTCGTGGAAAGGGGTCGAGGATGTCGAGCCCCCAGACCAAAAATGGCCAGGATAAAGGGATTGTTTGGAGAGCTTGAGCTGGTTGATGTATCTGCTTGGAGTGGAACTGGCACACTTCACACTTGGTTACTTGTGCAGTTGCATCCTGGAGGGTTGTCGGCCAGAAGAAACCTTGCCGGAAAGCTTTGCCGGCAAGTGCTCTTGCGCCAATGTGGTGACCACATATGCCTCCATGTATCTCCGCCAACAGCTTCTGTCCATCTTCCCGGGAAATGCACTTCAATTTCACTTCGTTGAATCTTCTTCTGTACAGTATGTCGTCGACAAACTGGTACATACTTGATTGCTGGGTTACTCTCTCCGCTTCTTCTTGCTCTTCGGGAAGTTCTCCTGTTTGAAGGAAATGGACAATCCGCTATGCCCATGCCGGAGCCTGTGGCTCGACGACAAGGACTAAAGGCGCAAATGCTGCTGCGGGAACATCTGCTTCCACGGCAAGAATCTGTGATTCAGCCAGAGCATGATGCTCCCCGGCAAGCGTGTCGGGACACAACTTGTCGGGAGCGTCTGCTTCAACGAAACAAACCCTAGGGCTTGTCGGAGCAGACTTCTCCTCAGCACTCTTTGTGTTGATCTCGGGGACCTTCTTGACGGCGGCTTCGGGGAGCTCTGCCGGAAGGTAGTCGCCAGTAATCAACTTCCTCTTCTTGCTCTGTCCAGTTGATGGTGTTACAGATGGTTGAGTCAGCTTGAGCACAAAAATCCCTGGTTCCACAGGTAACTTGAGTGCGGCGCACTTTGACAGGCCGTCTGCAATGTCATTTTGAGCTCTTGGAACATGTTCCATTTGCAGGCCGTCAAAATGCTCTTCCAACTTCCTCACTTCATCAATGTAGGCTTCCATCAACGGACTCTGGTAATCTTTGTTTACTTGACGGATGACAAGCTGTGAGTCACCCCGGACAATAAGCTTCTTGATCCCAAGGTCTGCCGCGATCCTGAGCCCGGCAAGCAAGCCTTCATACTCTGCAGTATTGTTTGTTGCTTGCTCCTTGGGAAAGTGCATCTGGACCACGTACTTGAGGTGCTCTCCGGTGGGTGCGACAAGTAGCACGCCCGCACCGGTGCCTTGCAGCGAGAAGGCACCGTCAGAGTACATGATCCATTCTTTGCTTGCTTCCTTGACGGGGATGCTCCTCTCCGGAGTTTCTTCATCAGGTGTTGGCGTCCATTCTGCTATGAATTCTGCCAATGCTCGGCTCTGGATAGTTGAAGTGCTCTCAAACTTGAGGCCAAAGCTTGACAATTCCAGCGCCCACTCGACAATCCTGCCTGTTGCTTCTGGATTCTGCAATATCCTCTTCAACGGAAAGCGAGTGACAACTGTGACTTTGTGCGCTTGAAAGTAATGGCGCAGCTTCCTCGAGGCCATGAGAAGGCCGAAAAGCAATTTCTGCACACCAGAGTACCTTGATCTAGCCCCTTGCAGACGGGAGCTGACAAAGTAAACTGGGAGCTGCACCATCTTCCTTTGTTTCTCTTCTTGTGGCTGCGCAGATCCATCCTTGTCGGAACCAGAACTTGTCGGGGAAGCCCCCTGCTTGTCGCTGGACTCGCTTGCCGTGGTCGCTGGCCCATTATCTGCCTTCCTCTCCGCTACTAACGCAGCACTAACCACTTGATTGGTTGCCGCCAGATATAGCAGCAACTTCTCTTGTGGCTTAGGTGCGACAAGTATTGGAGTGTAGGATAGTTATCTCTTCAAGTCCTGCAGCGTGGCCTCCGCTTCCGGAGTCCATTTCATTGGACCTGCCTTCTTCAAAATTTTGAAGAATGGCAGGGCGCGCTCGGCAGACTTAGAGATGAACCTACTGAGAGCAGCAACGCAGCCGGCAAGCCTTCGCACATCCTTGACACGCTTCGGTGCTTCGATCTGTTCAATGGCTTCAATCTTGTCGGGATTGGCTTTGATCCCCCGCTGGGACACAAAGAATCCGAGAAGCTTGCCGAAAGGAACTCCAAACATGCACTTCTCAGGATTCAACTTGAGATTGATCTTGCGCAGATTTGCAAAAGTCTCATCCAGATCTTGGATCAAAGTTTCTTTGTCCTTGCTCTTGTCCACTATGTCATCCATGTAAGCTTCTACATTTCTGTGCGGCTGTGGCTCAAAAGCATGACTGACTATTCTTGCAAATGTTGAACCGACATTCTTTAGTCCGAAAGGCATCCGTACAAAGCAGTACGTGCCACATGGAGTAATGAATGCGGTTTTCTCTTCGTCCTCTTCCGCCATGAAGATCTGATGATATCCTGAGTATGCATCAAGGAATGAAAGCAGATCACATCCTGCCGTGGAGTCGACAATCTGGTCAATGCGCGGCAAGGGAAATGGATCCTTGGGACAAGCTTTATTAACATCAGTGAAGTCAATACAAAGCCTCCACTTCCCGTTTGCTTTGCGCACGACTACTGGATTGGCTAACCACGTTGGATGGAGTACTCCTCGGACCAAGCCTGCTACTTCCAATTCCTTGATTTCCTCTGCAATGAACTCTTGGCGTTCTACTGCTTGTTTTCTGACTCTCTGCTTGACGGGCTGCGCGTGAGGGCAGACGGCAAGGTGGTGCTCAATTACTTTCCTGGGAACACCGGGGATGTCAGATGGTTGCCATGCAAATACATCGACATTCGCCCGCAGGAAAGCAACGAGCGCGCTTTCCTATTTAGGGTCAAGCGTGGCACTAATGGTGAAGGTACCACCAGTGTCGTCCTCCTTGGCGGCCACTTTCTTGGTCTGTGGTGAAGCTGTCTTTGCCTTCTTGCATTTGCCGGTGGAGCTCGATGGTGCGTCCTCGACGGTAGCGCAGCACTCCGAAGAGGTGCGCTTGCCGGAGTAGGCATCAGAGCTACTCTTGCCAGACTTGGTCTTCTTCTTCCCCCCGGGAGCTTCAGCGGCAAGTGGTTTGTGTTCTGCTGCGGCTGCTGCTTCCCGGTAGATTTTGTCGGTACAGATAAGTGCATCTTTCTTGTCGCCATGGACAGAAATGACACTTATCGGACCGGGCATCTTGAGCATGTTGTAAGCGTGATGAGAGGCTGCCATGAACTTAGCAAGCGCTGGACGGCCAAGTATCCCATTGTAGGGCAAAGGAAAAACAGCAATGTCGAATGTGACTCTCTCTGTCCTGAAGTTTAGCTCACTGCCAAACGTTACTGGCAGCGTGATCTTCCCCTTCGGCTTGCTCCTTCCCGGGTTGATCCCTTGAAAGGTGTCGGTTTCTTCGAGCTCGCTGTCGGGGATCTGGAGCTTCTTGAGTACCGCGGAAGAGATCAGATTCAGGCCGGCCCCGCCGTCAACCAGCATCTTCATGATCTTGAGGTTGCGGATCGTCGGCGAAACCAACATCGGCAAGCACCCGACCGTAGTTATGCGGTCAGGGTGATCCTCAACGTCAAAGATGATGGGCGTGCTGGACCACTTCAGGGGCTCGCGCGACTCAACGGACGGTTCTGCTGCGTTCACCTCACGCATCCACTGTTTGAGTTGGCGGTGCGAGGTGTGCAGAGAGGCACCACCGTCAACGCACAAAACGTCTGTTGCCTTCTAAAACTCCTGCTCGTCGGCCTCATCTTCCTCCATCCCATCATCTTCGTCTTCATCTTCGTCCTTGTCGCGGCCGCGGGGAGGCCTGTCTCCTTGCCGCTGCTTGGCCTTGCCGCGGCGCCCTCCCCGGTCGGGACGCTTCTTGCCGGATCCTCCGCCACCTTCCTGGGCATTGTCCTTGTCGCGGCGCTCGTATTCAGCTTTCTGCAGCTCTACGAGCTACTCAACCTTCTTGCAGGCCTGGAGGTCATGGCCCTTGGTGCGGTGGGTCTTGCAGTTTTTCTTGCCGGAGCCGTCCTGCTTGTCGGCGGCCACCACGGCCTCACCGGAGTCACCAGCTTTGGCCTTCTCGGCGCCACCTCCATTGCCGGACTGCTCGACAACTAGCACATCCTTAGCTCTTCTGTTTCTGTTGTTCCGCCTCCGGTTCTTCTTCGCCGGGGCGCCATCCTCACTGTCAGATCCTTCTGCTCCTGCATTCTCTCTGGGCAGTTTCCTCCCCTCCTCAGCACGTGCACACTTGTCGGCCAGAGCATATAGCTCGCTGTCATCTCTGATTTTGCACATCGCCATCTCCTCCCTCATCCTGCGGTTACGCATGTTCTGATGGAACGCGCTGATAACCACGGCAGGGTGGACGTCTGGGATGTTGCGCTGCACCTGGCTGAATCTCTGTATGTACTTGCGCAGGGGTTCTCCTTCCTTCTGGGCGAGCAGATGAAGATCGCTCTCCTGGCCATGGGGTTTGTGGCTGCCTGTGAAGGCGCTGACAAACTGATGACACAGGTCCGCCCACGAAGAGATGGAGTTGTCCGGCATGTGCATTAGCCAAGATCTGACGTTGGGCTTGAGCACCAGCGGGAAGTAGTTGGCGAGGATCTTCTCGTCGCGCCCCCCGGCAGCCTGCACCGCGATGGTGTAGACGCTGAGGAACTCCGACGGATGTATCCTGCCATCGTACTTCTCGGGTACATCTGGCTTGAAGTTTTTGGTACTGGGCCACTAGACTACGGGTGAACGCAGGGCAACCTACCGCGTACGGCAAGTCGCCTGGTTCCCCTGGCGCGTGCACATCAACAGTGGGCCCAGCGCGCTGGTCTGACTGACGCCACGCTTCTCTTCGGCGCTCGATGCGAGTACGAGCGTCTTCTTGTCGTCGTTCTTGGAGAACTTGGCATTGATCACGGCGAGCTCGCGGGTCCGACGACGCGGTGGAATCGGCGTCGAGGTTGGCCCGGCGAGTCGGCGATCTTGGCCTTCGTGGTGGGGAGTACACGGTGGTGGCACCCCCAGCGGTCTTATCAGCGTCGGCTTGCGCCTGGGCGTCTCTCTGGGGGATGTCGCCGTTGGCGAAGCCGATAAGGCTCTGAATGGTGGCCCTCCAGCCGTCGATCTTGTCTGGCGTTGGAGGGTAATCTAGAAGCAACTGGGCTCGGGCCAGCGCTTCCTCTGGAGTCTTGGGTGGCGGTGGCGAGCGACGCGAGGTGCGGGATATGCTCAGACTTCTAACATTGTTAGAAGGAGCAACATCTCGTCCAGGCGACCGTCCCGCGCTCGCGCCAGCATGTTGCCGCGCATGTTGGCCTTGAGCGTCCCGTGACCCACCAGCTTGGCCTTGTTCTAGCGCGAGGACGGTGCTAGGAGCACCGTGGCGTTGTCGATCCTGCACCTCCTGGGAGGGGTGCGGCGGATTTACAGACGCTGAAGCTTGCGGGCCCTTGTCCTTGGACCGAGTGACGATGTGAGTCCCTCCGCCGGCGCCCGCTCCTCCGCCGGCGTCCACCCCACCGCCCGTTTGCTCCGGTGGCGGTAGGATAGACGTGGACGGAGCGGCCACCTCCGAAGCCTTCTTCTTCGGTGGCATGTCGATGGAGATGTTGTTGTAGCGTGCGCAAACGCCGGATCAGGTTCGCACAACCTCGACGCGCCCCTACCTGGCGCGCCAGAGATGTCGCCGCGCGGGGGAGCGAGCACCTATGGGGCAGGGCCCCTTTTTAGTCCGGCAAGGGGGCGGAGGGCGCACGAAGAGCAGATCGAGGCGGAGCGCGCGGGGGATTTTTACCCAGCTTCGGAGCTCTCCGGAGAGATAAAACTCCTACTGCTGCTTTGTGTTTCTATATTGTTCTTACTTGAGAGTGCGGGTGCCCTCAGTCGCTAACCGCTTCTAGTTTCGAATGAGTCGAACCTCCCCTACGTTGCACACAGGCCTCCTTTTATATGCTTAAGGGGTTACCCACAGGTGGCAACGGAGGTAAAGGGCAAAAATGGAAGAGTGGTGGTTGGTACAGCTACCTGTACAGTGTTATCATACCTAACCCTGGTGGCAGGGGACAAGGGCATTAATTGCCCGTCTGTGTCGCCTAAACAGTGCCGAAAGGGACTGCTAGGGACGCCACCGTTTGCCACGATGGTTATCTTGCCAGCGCCTGCTTGCCACCTCGCACCCCTAGCTGCACGGCCTCCTGCCGCGTGTTCTTGGGAGGGTCCCAGAGTGACACGTTGGCAGGTGTGCTGGAGCGCGGGCGCGAAGTGGGGATTTCCCGCGGCAAGCTCCTTGCCGCGGTCGTCGTCTTGTCGTGTTCGGGAGCTTGTCGCTCACCGGGCCTTGCCGGGGCGCGCGGTGCGTCGCGGCAAGTTTTCTTGGAATGCCTTGAATGGCCTTCTCGGCAAGCTCCTCTTGCCGGGGTCTTGTCTTCTTCCCGGCCAGCTTCTCTTGCCGGGGCCTTGGTTGGCCTTCCCGGCAAGCTCCTCTTGCCGGGGCCTTAGTTCGAGTACTTTGTTCTTGAATGGCATCAAAGTAGCCGCGGAGGATCTTGGCGGACGCCCGGCAAGCCCTGCCGCGGGTCGCTGCGACTGCCCGTGCACAAGTTCGGGATACTAAGGTACCCTTATTTTAGTACACCAACAAACCGACAACGGGGTCCACATGCCATATGCACAAATTAGAGTGCACAACTTCACGGTAGACCCACCCTGGTCGTAGTGCCGCAGTAATGCCCAATATGCCGTCAAACCACAACCCCCCTTTCCAGCTTTAGCAGTAAGCTGGACGGACGAAGCGGCAATATTTCACTGGGCCTGAATCCCCTTCTCCCTCGTCTGCTTGTTCAGAGAAAACCCCCGCTCGGCGGTTGCATAGGGTTTTATCATGGAGAACCAGGTACGAATTCTTCATCCATCCCCGATAAATCCAAGTCCCTTGGTCGCAGGTAATCCTAGGATGTCAGCCGCTGCCGTTGATGCATTTTTCTTCGTACTGAATCTAGTGCGTTTCAGTTGCAGTGCCCAAAGTGCGAGTACCCTACAGATTTCTGCGCCCTCGGCGAGACACCACACTTGTTCCTTCTCATCCTACCACAGCATTTTGAAATACGCACAGTATGTTCCTAGAATCTTCTTCTCTTTCCGGGAGGGTGGGTTTTTTTTGAACATGATGTGTTCTCATATTATTTTTCCTGCAGTGTATTATTTGCTCTGCCAGAACACATGTACTCAAGATGCTCGGCCTTGCCATAACTGAATACACTAGTTTAATGGTCACAGTGAAGACAATCCATGGATATTACTTTCGAGTTGGGTTCATGAACCAAGAAGATCGCTGCTTTTTTATGGCCGAACTTGGATAAACTTTCTCAAGTGTTACGGACTGAAAGTTGGTGCACGAATGTTGATGGAAATAGCAGAACTTGGTCTCATCTTCACTGCGATCTTCCACCCCGACGTCGTTCCAATTGTTCATCCATGTTAGTTTTGTATCTGGTTCTTGCTTGTTGCCTCGATTACTTCTTAATCCACCTATTCTGCCTAACTAATCACAATTTAACTTTAGAAGTAGCAACGAATCTCTCACGAAGATGCTACTTCTAACTAATATTTTCTTATAATTGGTGGCACGTGTAGGTTTTTTCAGAGTTAAGCTGTCTGCTCGTTTGTTACTCTGTAATAACTCAGCTGTTACTAATGGCACTAAAGTTGAATGGATCGACATCCACAAGTTCCTACACTTTATTGATTGTCTTGAGGTCCTTGTGGGGCGTTTCAATGGTGGAAGGCCACGTGGGATATGTGTGCCACTGCTGCACACGTTGAACAGGTCCAACTGTGTCGAGAAACTTATGGTACGAGCTGTTTTCTGTTATATATGTTGTTCATAAACTATTGCTTATACACAGTTTTACAGCTGTGATCTTCTTGAAACAGGAACTGCCGAGTTCTATTGTTCCTATACAGATGCGTGACCATGGTCGGGTCAGACTTGCGCTTGGTCACAACATGATGTTTATGTTGACCTACTCAATTCCCCTTGGAGGTGAAAAGATACTTCTTCGTGGGTGGTCTCAAATAATGAAGGCCCGTCCATCTTGGAGAATAGGACAGAAGATTATGTTCATGCTTTTCCATGGCTCTAAAGCGAATATCCTGTTTATTGACCACGTTGCGAGATGAAGCCGCTTTCAGAAGGTTGTGGATGCGCGGGGTGGCGCCTGGGCCTTGTCCTGTGGCTTGGCGGCCTCACCTTTGGTTAACTGTAGGCAAAGTAGCACTGTTCAAGGTGTGCTTTGTACGGTTGAACCTGTATAAGTACTCATACTGCTTTCAGCTTTGGTTGTTAAGTGCCCCTGCTGGTTTCAGTTAAGATTGTTAAGTACTCTTGCTACTTTTACAGTATGTCGTGTTTCTTCAGTCTTGTCTTCGTCGAGCCGCCAAAACAAAACCAGCGCCGGCGGGGCCGCCTGCTTCCGCCTCCCATGGCTAGCTGTGCCTCAGCACACGCATCGCCGCCCCACCGTCTCCTAAATCGTTAACGTCGATGTCCTCCGCGCGCTTTGGTGCGCTCGCTGCGGCGCCGCCCTCTCGCGTTGTCAACATCGTCAACAAACAACAGGAATAGGCAGAAGTACGTGGAGAGGATGACAGTAGGGGTCCACCACGTCAGCGTATGGAAAAATAAAATGCTTCCTCCTAGTGTTTTCCTGACATCTAGGACCCACGACATTGTGAGTGTATATAGTCAATAGACAAGAGAACATCACAAGATCGGCTGACACCTAGGACGTAGCTACTCGAGCAGTATTTTTTTTGTTTGGTATTGTTGAGATGGAGCAGGGTTTGAACTGGGCTGTGGTCCATCTAGCCCAGGCTTATATTTTATGTTCACCATGTGACCAGCCCAGCTATTTTTTCTTTGTGAAAATGAGCCCAGTTTATTTTTTCTGAAGAATACCCAATCCAGGCCTACTTATTTTTCTACGCCCTAATGGGCTGCAACACTTTCAAGATGCCTGCAAATCTTGAAAGTAATATGAAATGGGTTGTAAATATAAAAACAGATGACAAATTGGCAATTACTTTAATTTCTGATTTTGTTCACATTTTCAGATTCCTATTTCACTGGGCATTAACCTAATTTAAATATATCTTCAAAGTACTTTAAATCTGGCTCGACATTTCAGTATTAAAAATAGTTTGGAACCCACAGAAATATGCAAAATTGGCCCTGGCCAACCAAGAAAACAACTGCAATAAATTGCATAAGAAGATGCCATGAGCTATATATAAATTATTAAAAAAAAGAGGGAGTGGTCTGACTTGTGGGCCTGTTTAGTTGACGCGTATGCAAGATTTTTTAGTTATTATATACTACGTCAACAAACGATTCTAGCAGACGTAATCGTTGGATGTCAATCCAACGGCCGTCCTGTTTCTTCAATCTCTGATCTTCTTGCTCCAGCCGCCAAAGCAGCGCCGGCGGGACCGCCTCCCGCCTCCCGTGGCCGGCTGTGCTGCCACGTATGCCTCTGTGACGCCCGGATAATTAAGCTACGGTAATCACATACTAATGATGCCATGTCACCTCGGTTACTGTAATTAAACTCGCGTTGATTGAACCCGATTCAAATTCAAATTTAAAACATAGGCAAACAACAAAAGTTTCCAAACTTTAAAACTAAAATGTTCGAAGTGAACTAAATAATGCATAGGTAATTATGGTGAAGAAACCCCACTTTTATAAAATGTTTTAATACTCTAAAATGATTAAAACAGTAGTTGAAACGATTAAATAAGTGCCTTTGATATTTTATAAAATGATAAACTATTTATTTTGAGGTAGAACTTTTTAGGGTAGTGGGTTATTTTGAAACACTATTTTTAAAGCTATTTTCTTATTTTACTAAACTAAAGATAAAGTGTAACTAAAGTAAAACAGAAAAGAAATAAAAACAGAAAACAAACAAATACAAAAAAAACATAGAAGATCCCCCCTCCCCTGGGCCGTTCGGCCCAACCGGGCCACCAGGCCGGCCCACCCCACTCCACCATAACCCCACCCCGGTCAAACCCTAGCCCGACCGCACTACACCACTCCCCCCTGTCGTTCCCTTCCCTGTTCCCCCGACCAGGGTCGGAACAGGGGCACGTCCCCGCCCGACCACCTCGTCGTCGACGGCGGGCGGATAAGAACGCCACGCCCGCGCCTCCTCAGTTGGTCTTGTTATTACAAGATACCCCGAAATACTCGTCGTTGTTTCGATAATCCTATGAGCTTACTGCCTTGCTGTTCTTTGTCACCTGAATACCCCTACGGATAATTCTCGCACTTATCGAGTATCCGCTCATCCCCCAGTTGTTCATGTGTTTCACAATGGTCTTCGAAATACTATTCGATCCTCCAAAAATCCTTAGTAGCTTATTGCTCTACAATACTTGTTTGCTTGCATGATGGATGCTTTCCATATGTTTGGTAATATTCGTTAATATCCTTTGACATCGGCGAATTGATCCTTTGCAATCGTGGTTCCGACCATATGTTCTTCTTTGATCCCATTTCTCTGGCAAGTTTAAGCACTTGTCTTCTGTGGATCAATACACCAGTCCAACCTTTACATTGATCTTTCGTCGAGTATTACACCCTGGTATCTCGAGTTATCACGGAATTACATAACTTCTTATGAGTTCGTCGTCAACTATTATTCTCGTCGATCCCAATTTTCCCCCGGGTCTTGAGTTATTAGTCACTCGAAAACACCGATAAGTGAATCGATTCCGCACTCCAATTCAATAACTCTTAAGTAATTTTCGTTGCTTATGAGTTTAATAATCATTCAAGTCATTCCTAGCCTGATCGGCTATATCCTTATCGTGCAACTTTTTAACTGTGCTACCTGGTCCTTATTCTCGGAGCACCACTTTCGACGATGAGCTAAGCTTACGTCGATTTTCCTCGTCATGTCATTTCGCGTCGAATAACAAACTTGATTTCGAGTTTGTGTCGTACCCTTGGTTCCAATAACCTTTCACTTCATCATTACTTTGACTTGATGTCGTCGCCGATCGATTACATCTTCATGAACTCTCGCGACAAATGTGTCGTGAATATCATCAACATTCTGAGCTCTTTCAAGAGATCTATTGAATTCATGATGAGAAATACCACCCTTTTGCTCTCGATGATTTGTGTTATCATCGACCACTTTAAAGCCTTTCGTTCAACATAAACTTGTTCGTGTTCTGTGTTATATCTTGAGTTCCTTGCTATCCAGCAATTGTTCTTCTTTACCTTGGAGTATTACCATCTTTTGTGTCAAGAAGGTCGTGATAATTTTACCACCTCTTAAGAATTCTTGGTATAGTGATACTTCTCACCCTCACCATTTTGTCTTGGTACCCGTGTTCATTCTAACCGGAATACCGACAATTGAACTATATTGTGCGAATTCAAAACTTCTAGTAACCCTATTGCTTTGAAGTTAATGGTCGAGTTTCATTCTAATACTTTGGTTATTGAAACACCATTCCGACGTTGGTCGTGCAACCCAGCCCATTTTTGGGTGCACCTTTCAACCCATGTTTAATTGTGTATGTTTTCCTCGAGCATACCTCATTATGTCATCTGATCTGACAAATGTTATCTCCTTATTCACATATTTGGGGAAATCCATCCTTTTGGAAATCTCGAGGAATTGTCGCTGAGTCCATCAGCCACCTCCTCGTCCTCTCCTTGGTTAAATGATGAACTCTTGTTTTGGAACTCGCTTCCATAGTTCATATCCCGAGAATCTTGAAATGACATCTCGTCAATTTGTGTTGCACCTTTTCTTCTCAGGCATCCCGAGTGTGAGACATCCTGGCACCAATCATATCTGGATCTCGATCAAATATGATGATTGGGACATATGTCCATGAGTTATAACATTGGTCTTTATATGACCCGGTAAGATGATGTCATGCCTAGCACACCTGACCGGAGGACCTAGTGTTATAGTTTCCTTTTTAACAAGGTTGATCATTTTTCCATGAGGAAATTGTAAGACTTATTCTGTAAGTTATTCCTGATGAATCCTTTGTGTTTCCAAAGTCTGATCTTCACCTGTTGGCCATGTCAATGCTATCTCGAAGCATGTCTGTGATACTCCGAATTTCAATAAGAGCATTTGAAGCACAATGCTAAATTCTCTTTATCAATTATCCAAACACCGTCGTATGGGTAATGTCATGAAATTTCTCTCCCCTACCTAAGGAGTTTTCTTCTTAATATCCTGTCATGGATATCATGCTCTGCTTGTCCTTGGGAAGGAAATGCCCTTGAAAGATGTGTTTAAACACATTTTCCTTTCCATTGATTTGTTTAACCTTCCTTGTGATCCATATGATCTAAGCAGTAATATTCTTCTGCTTATGTACACACCTTGGTGTACAACCATGTCAGTAAGACCTAGTTACTATTGTTGATGACATTCTGGTAGCCACCGATGGACGAGAACTTTGCCTATTGGTCCGCCTCGTTCAACGAGCAGGAAAATGGTTCTCTTCGTCCCTCGCCCTTGGTATCGATGTTGTTGCTAACATAACTAATAGGCTACCCTCTGGCATGCCTTGCTATCATGACCGTGCAAGATGTCAGCCCCCCTTCCTACTTTTAACCCACATGGTGGGCCCATAACCCACAGTTTCACAGGATCGAAACCTGACTCTCCTGCACCCCCATGTTCCCAAGGTTGTTCCTCGCGTGTGACCTCGTATGTAATTCACGAGCCATCTTTCGAGGGATCATCAAATCTGTTGCCGGACGCAATACTTATTCCCGATTGCTTTGAGCCCATTTCACGCCCTGTTTCAGGCATCGAACGGTTGCCTGCTCGCTCGAAACTTCCCATGAAACCTCATTACTTTGCTCTCGATATTTCCTTAAGTTTCAATTCGAGAGTTGCTTTCTGCCACCTTCCTCGATGATATCGACCAGATAGTCAACCTTGTAGAGGTTCGTTCTCCCGGAATACCCCCTTATTTTTATGTAAGTACGATGGAGTTACCGAAGGAAGGACGACAACTTCATCATGATGACCTGAAGCAGAGAAATGAAGACGTCAATGTAATGGATCGACCTCTTTGAGAAGAGTAACCAAGACCAACAAGACCCGTTAGAATTTTGCAACCTAATCCCTTCCCCGCACTTCCCCTCTTAAATCTCGGGACGAGATTTCTTGTAGTGGAGGAGAATTGTGACGCCCGGATAATTAAGCTACGGTAATCACATACTAATGATGCCATGTCACCTCGGTTACTGTAATTAAACTCGCGTTGATTGAACCCGATTCAAATTCAAATTTAAAACATAGGCAAACAACAAAAGTTTCCAAACTTTAAAACTAAAATGTTCGAAGTGAACTAAATAATGCATAGGTAATTATGGTGAAGAAACCCCACTTTTATAAAATGTTTTAATACTCTAAAATGATTAAAACAGTAGTTGAAACGATCAAATAAGTGCCTTTGATATTTTATAAAATGATAAACTATTTATTTTGAGGTAGAACTTTTTAGGGTAGTGGGTTATTTTGAAACACTATTTTTAAAGCTATTGTCTTATTTTACTAAACTAAAGATAAAGTGTAACTAAAGTAAAACAGAAAAGAAATAAAAACAGAAAACAAACAAATACAAAAAAAAACATAGAAGATCCCCCCTCCCCTGGGCCGTTCGGCCCAACCGGGCCACCAGGCCGGCCCACCCTACTCCACCATAACCCCACCCCGGTCAAACCCTAGCCCGACCGCACTACACCATTCCCCCCTGTCGTTCCCTTCCCTGTTCCCCCGACCAGGGTCGGAACAGGGGCACGTCCCCGCCCGACCACCTCGTCGTCGACGGCGGGCGGATAAGAACGCCACGCCCGCGCCTCCTCGGGTTCTCCTCCCCACTCCACCTCGCACTCCCTCTCGGCCTCTCTCCCCCCTCCTCAGATCCGCCCCATCCGAACGCTCCCATGGCCGTGGTCGTCGGGTAGCCGAGGCCACCTTCCTCATCGCACCACACCGCCGTGTCCATCAGCTCCGCCGAAGTCTTCTTCGTCTACCTCGCCACTGGATCGAAGACGGGAGGCCACCTCGTCGACGCCCGCACCAACTTCTTCCTCCTCGGCCGCCACCGCCATCGCCGTCGATTCCGGCTACCCCGCGCCTCCCCCGAGCCCGCGCTAGCACAACTACAGGCTCGCGGTGAGCCTCCGCTTCCTTCCCCCTCTCTGTTTCATCCCGCCGACGAGCTCCTGGGGACCCAAGGAAGCTCGTGTGCCCCGTAGTCGTCGATCAGTCGAGCTCCGCCCTCTGACCGCTGCCGTTGTCGCGCCTGACTCCGGCCACCTCTCCCTCCCCATGCCCGCGCTCCGCTCGCGTCCTAGAGGCCCCGCACGTCACACGCGTCGGCCGCGCCCATGACCCCCCAGGTCGCGCCCCCTGCCGCCCTCTTGGATGCAGGCACGCCCACAGCCACCGCACTTGCCCTGCGCCTTGCCTCCCGGCTGCTTGCCTCGTCGCCACACGCCGCGCGCCCCTCGGCTCCGCTGCCCCCTGCCGCCCCAACTGCCCGTAGCCCTCGGCGGCCACCTGCACCACAGGCCGCGTCGGCCTGCCTCGCCTGCTGTTGTTGCTCCCGCCGCGCACGCGCCGTCGCCGCTCGTCGTGTCCGACCCGCCCCTGACCTCGCTCGCCTCGGCTCCGCCGCATCCCGCTCCTCCTCGTCGGGCCTCTCCCCTTCGCGTCGCTCCCTTGCTGCTCGCTGCTCGCTGCCTACAACTGCTGGTCTGCGTGTGCTGCTGCTTCAGTTACTGTAGCGCTATCTAGCTTTTCTAATTCTACGATGAGTATCCCTTTAGACAGCCCCTAAACTCTGGCAAAACAATTGTTAACAGGACTAAAAAAATATGAGAAGGTAGTATACTTGACAAACTCCATTTTATCCCACTGGACCAAATACATTTGATGTATGGTTTAAGTCCTATAAAAATCACAAAATGCTATGCTATCTTCTGATAACAGGAAACAGATTTAACTTCTAGCATTGTGTGTTGTGTGCTGTGTGTGTATGCAGCGTGGTGTGTGTGAGTGTGTCGTGTGAGTGCACGTGTGTGTGAGTGTGTGTGCGGCCGGCCCAAACTAGTTAGGTCTAATTTAATTAGCTAGATTAGTCCTAGGATTAATTCTGCTGTTTAGTTAGTACTATCAGTTTAGTGCTAGATTAGCCTAATAGCCTATGACATGTGGCCCCATCCTAATCTAGACACTAATTTAATTTAGATGCCTATGACATGTGGGCCATACCTCACCTTTTGACCAGTCAAAGTAAAATGGTTGACCAACCCCTCGGGTCCCACTGTCATACACATAGGTTAGGATAACACTATGTAACAAATGCACATTCTGTCTTCAATTAATTTAAACAATTCTAGTAAATTCTAAAAATGATTAAATCTTTTAAAATTAATATAAAATAAACCGTAGCTCGGATGGAAAAACTTTGTACATGAAAGTTGCTCAGAACGACGAGACGAATCCGGATACGCAGCCCGTTCATCCACCACGCGTCCCTAGCATAGTGAACCTGCAACATTTCACCTCCGGTTCATCCGTCCGAAAACGCGAAACATTGGGGATACTTTCCCGGATGTTTCCCCCCTTCACCGATACCACCTCCTACCATGTTAGGTCACCTCTAGCACCGCGTATTGCCATGCTACGCTTTGTGATACTTTGATTGCTCTATTATTTATTGTGTTCCCCCTCCGTTACTTCTTTCCGGTAGACCCCGAGGCTGCCGACGACCCCCCAGTTCGACTACGGTGTTGACGACACCCCCTTGCCAGAGCAACCAGGCAAGCCCCCCCCCCCCCTGATCACCAGATATCGCCTATTCTCCTCTATACTGCTTGCATTAGATTAGTGTAGCATGTTACTGTTTTCTGTTGATCCTATTCTGATGCATAGCCTGACATTGTTGCTACTTCTGTTGATACCTTACCTGCAATACTAAATGCTTAGTATAGGATGCTAGTTTATCATCATTGGCCCTACATTCGTGTCAGTCTGCCTTGCTGTACTATCGGGCCGTGATCACTTGGGAGGTGATCACGGGTATATACTATACATACATACATACTATACAGATGGTGACTAAAGTCGGGTCAGCTCGAAGAGTACCTGCGAGTGATTCACGGATTGGGGGCTGAAAGGACCTTTGTCTCGACGGCCCTCTATGTGGATCTTTGTGGCGGAGCGATAGGGCAGGTTGAGACCGCCTAGGTGAGAGGTGGGCCTGGCCCTGGTCAGCGTCTGCGCTTGCTTCATAATAACACGCTTAACGAGATCTTGCTATTTGATCTGAGTCTGGCCATTTGGTCTATACGCACTAACCATCTATGCGGGAGTAGTTATGGGTATCCCGACGTCGTGGTATCAGCCGAAGCCTTTGTGACGTCAGCGACTGAGTGGCGCGCGCCGGATTGGAACGTAAGCCTGCACTTGTATTAAGGGGGCTAGTTCTGCTTTCGGCCGCGTTCGCAACGTGCAGGTGTGCAAAGGGCGATGGGCCCAGACCCCTGCGCCATAGGAGTTAGACCGGCGTGCTGACCTCTCTGTTGTGCCTAGGTGGGGCTGCGACGTGTTGATCTTCCGAGGCCGGGCATGACCCAGGAAAGTGTGTCCGACCAAATGGGATCGAGCGTGTTGGGTTATGTGGTGCACCCCTGCAAGGAAGTTTATCTATTCGAATAGCCGTGTCCCTCGCTAAAAGGACGACCCGGAATTGTACCTTGACCTTATGACAACTAGAACCGGATACTTAATAAAACACACCCTTCCAAGTTCCACAGACAACCCGGTGATCGCTTTTCCACAGGGAGACGAGGGGAGGATCGTCGGGTAGGATTATGCTATGCGATGCTACTGGAGATGCTACCTGGAGATGCTACTTGGAGATGCTACTTGGAGGACTTCAATCTACTCTCTTCTACATGCTGCAAGACGGAGGCTGCCAGAAGCGTAGTCTTCGACAGGATTAGCTATCCCCCTTTTATTCTGGCATTCTGCAGTTCAGTCCACTGATATGGCCCTTTACACATATACCCATGCATATGTAGTGTAGCTCCTTGCTTGCGAGTACTTTGGATGAGTACTCACGGTTGCTTTCTCCCCCTTTTCCCTCTTTCCTTTCTTTCTGGTTGTCGCAACCAGATGCTAGAGTCTAGGAGCCAGACGCCACCGTCGATGACGACTACTACACCGGAGGTGCCTACTACTACGTGCTGCCTGCTGACGACGACCAGGAGTAGTTAGGAGGATTCCAGGCAGGAGGCCTGCGCCTCTTTCGATCTGTATCCCAGTTTGTGCTAGCCATCTTTTGGCAAACTTGTTTAACTTATGTCTGTACTCAGATATTGTTGCTTCCGCTGACTCGTCTATGATCGAGCACTTGTATTCGATCCCTCGAGGCCCCTGGCTTGTATTATGATGCTTGTATGACTTATTTATGTTTTAGAGTTGTGTTGTGATATCTTCCCGTGAGTCCCTGATCTTGATCGTACACATTTGCGTGCATGATTAGTGTACGATTGAATTGGGGGCGTCACAAGTGGTATCAGAGCCGACTGCCTGTAGGAATTCCCCTTCCACACTCCTTGGCCGAAGTTGAGTCTAGTCGATGAAAACTGTTTTACTAACATGGCTGTACGGCCCATGGGCCCACGTCGCCATTGGGTGGTATTAGGGTCTTTTACTCCTCGATCTTTACTCCGGGACTCTAAACTCTCTTCTACTCGGGTTACACGAATTTTGCTAACTCTGACATTAGGATCTCGTGATCACTTCCACCCGGAGAGCCCCTTATTACTGATGGTCGCTTGCTGCATCCGAAGATCCTGAAGATACTCTCCGATGTTCTCTCGAGACCTTGTCCCCGTTGCTTTTGCAATTCCCTACCACCAAGACATCACTATGGATAAATGCATACACCAGTCGTTCTTACCTTTATTCTCAGTTGGTCTTGTTATTACAAGATACCCCGAAATACTCGTCGTTGTTTCGATAATCCTATGAGCTTACTGCCTTGCTGTTCTTTGTCACCTGAATACCCCTACGGATAATTCTCGCACTTATCGAGTATCCGCTCATCCCCCAGTTGTTCATGTGTTTCACAATGGTCTTCGAAATACTATTCGATCCTCCAAAAATCCTTAGTAGCTTATTGCTCTACAATACTTGTTTGCTTGCATGATGGATGCTTTCCATATGTTTGGTAATATTCGTTAATATCCTTTGACATCGGCGAATTGATCCTTTGCAATCGTGGTTCCGACCATATGTTCTTCTTTGATCCCATTTCTCTGGCAAGTTTAAGCACTTGTCTTCTGTGGATCAATACACCAGTCCAACCTTTACATTGATCTTTCGTCGAGTATTACACCCTGGTATCTCGAGTTATCACGGAATTACATAACTTCTTATGAGTTCGTCGTCAACTATTATTCTCGTCGATCCCAATTTTCCCCCGGGTCTTGAGTTATTAGTCACTCGAAAACACCGATAAGTGAATCGATTCCGCACTCCAATTCAATAACTCTTAAGTAATTTTCGTTGCTTATGAGTTTAATAATCATTCAAGTCATTCCTAGCCTGATCGGCTATATCCTTATCGTGCAACTTTTTAACTGTGCTACCTGGTCCTTATTCTCGGAGCACCACTTTCGACGATGAGCTAAGCTTACGTCGATTTTCCTCGTCATGTCATTTCGCGTCGAATAACAAACTTGATTTCGAGTTTGTGTCGTACCCTTGGTTCCAATAACCTTTCACTTCATCATTACTTTGACTTGATGTCGTCGCCGATCGATTACATCTTCATGAACTCTCGCGACAAATGTGTCGTGAATATCATCAACATTCTGAGCTCTTTCAAGAGATCTATTGAATTCATGATGAGAAATACCACCCTTTTGCTCTCGATGATTTGTGTTATCATCGACCACTTTAAAGCCTTTCGTTCAACATAAACTTGTTCGTGTTCTGTGTTATATCTTGAGTTCCTTGCTATCCAGCAATTGTTCTTCTTTACCTTGGAGTATTACCATCTTTTGTGTCAAGAAGGTCGTGATAATTTTACCACCTCTTAAGAATTCTTGGTATAGTGATACTTCTCACCCTCACCATTTTGTCTTGGTACCCGTGTTCATTCTAACCGGAATACCGACAATTGAACTATATTGTGCGAATTCAAAACTTCTAGTAACCCTATTGCTTTGAAGTTAATGGTCGAGTTTCATTCTAATACTTTGGTTATTGAAACACCATTCCGACGTTGGTCGTGCAACCCAGCCCATTTTTGGGTGCACCTTTCAACCCATGTTTAATTGTGTATGTTTTCCTCGAGCATACCTCATTATGTCATCTGATCTGACAAATGTTATCTCCTTATTCACATATTTGGGGAAATCCATCCTTTTGGAAATCTCGAGGAATTGTCGCTGAGTCCATCAGCCACCTCCTCGTCCTCTCCTTGGTTAAATGATGAACTCTTGTTTTGGAACTCGCTTCCATAGTTCATATCCCGAGAATCTTGAAATGACATCTCGTCAATTTGTGTTGCACCTTTTCTTCTCAGGCATCCCGAGTGTGAGACATCCTGGCACCAATCATATCTGGATCTCGATCAAATATGATGATTGGGACATATGTCCATGAGTTATAACATTGGTCTTTATATGACCCGGTAAGATGATGTCATGCCTAGCACACCTGACCGGAGGACCTAGTGTTATAGTTTCCTTTTTAACAAGGTTGATCATTTTTCCATGAGGAAATTGTAAGACTTATTCTGTAAGTTATTCCTGATGAATCCTTTGTGTTTCCAAAGTCTGATCTTCACCTGTTGGCCATGTCAATGCTATCTCGAAGCATGTCTGTGATACTCCGAATTTCAATAAGAGCATTTGAAGCACAATGCTAAATTCTCTTTATCAATTATCCAAACACCGTCGTATGGGTAATGTCATGAAATTTCTCTCCCCTACCTAAGGAGTTTTCTTCTTAATATCCTGTCATGGATATCATGCTCTGCTTGTCCTTGGGAAGGAAATGCCCTTGAAAGATGTGTTTAAACACATTTTCCTTTCCATTGATTTGTTTAACCTTCCTTGTGATCCATATGATCTAAGCAGTAATATTCTTCTGCTTATGTACACACCTTGGTGTACAACCATGTCAGTAAGACCTAGTTACTATTGTTGATGACATTCTGGTAGCCACCGATGGACGAGAACTTTGCCTATTGGTCCGCCTCGTTCAACGAGCAGGAAAATGGTTCTCTTCGTCCCTCGCCCTTGGTATCGATGTTGTTGCTAACATAACTAATAGGCTACCCTCTGGCATGCCTTGCTATCATGACCGTGCAAGATGTCAGCCCCCCTTCCTACTTTTAACCCACATGGTGGGCCCATAACCCACAGTTCCACAGGATCGAAACCTGACTCTCCTGCACCCCCATGTTCCCAAGGTTGTTCCTCGCGTGTGACCTCGTATGTAATTCACGAGCCATCTTTCGAGGGATCATCAAATCTGTTGCCGGACGCAATACTTATTCCCGATTGCTTTGAGCCCATTTCACGCCCTGTTTCAGGCATCGAACGGTTGCCTGCTCGCTCGAAACTTCCCATGAAACCTCATTACTTTGCTCTCGATATTTCCTTAAGTTTCAATTCGAGAGTTGCTTTCTGCCACCTTCCTCGATGATATCGACCAGATAGTCAACCTTGTAGAGGTTCGTTCTCCCGGAATACCCCCTTATTTTTATGTAAGTACGATGGAGTTACCGAAGGAAGGACGACAACTTCATCATGATGACCTGAAGCAGAGAAATGAAGACGTCAATGTAATGGATCGACCTCTTTGAGAAGAGTAACCAAGACCAACAAGACCCGTTAGAATTTTGCAACCTAATCCCTTCCCCGCACTTCCCCTCTTAAATCTCGGGACGAGATTTCTTGTAGTGGAGGAGAATTGTGACGCCCGGATAATTAAGCTACGGTAATCACATACTAATGATGCCATGTCACCTCGGTTACTGTAATTAAACTCGCGTTGATTGAACCCGATTCAAATTCAAATTTAAAACATAGGCAAACAACAAAAGTTTCCAAACTTTAAAACTAAAATGTTCGAAGTGAACTAAATAATGCATAGGTAATTATGGTGAAGAAACCCCACTTTTATAAAATGTTTTAATACTCTAAAATGATTAAAACAGTAGTTGAAACGATCAAATAAGTGCCTTTGATATTTTATAAAATGATAAACTATTTATTTTGAGGTAGAACTTTTTAGGGTAGTGGGTTATTTTGAAACACTATTTTTAAAGCTATTGTCTTATTTTACTAAACTAAAGATAAAGTGTAACTAAAGTAAAACAGAAAAGAAATAAAAACAGAAAACAAACAAATACAAAAAAAAACATAGAAGATCCCCCCTCCCCTGGGCCGTTCGGCCCAACCGGGCCACCAGGCCGGCCCACCCTACTCCACCATAACCCCACCCCGGTCAAACCCTAGCCCGACCGCACTACACCATTCCCCCCTGTCGTTCCCTTCCCTGTTCCCCCGACCAGGGTCGGAACAGGGGCACGTCCCCGCCCGACCACCTCGTCGTCGACGGCGGGCGGATAAGAACGCCACGCCCGCGCCTCCTCGGGTTCTCCTCCCCACTCCACCTCGCACTCCCTCTCGGCCTCTCTCCCCCCTCCTCAGATCCGCCCCATCCGAACGCTCCCATGGCCGTGGTCGTCGGGTAGCCGAGGCCACCTTCCTCATCGCACCACACCGCCGTGTCCATCAGCTCCGCCGAAGTCTTCTTCGTCTACCTCGCCACTGGATCGAAGACGGGAGGCCACCTCGTCGACGCCCGCACCAACTTCTTCCTCCTCGGCCGCCACCGCCATCGCCGTCGATTCCGGCTACCCCGCGCCTCCCCCGAGCCCGCGCTAGCACAACTACAGGCTCGCGGTGAGCCTCTGCTTCCTTCCCCCTCTCTGTTTCATCCCGCCGACGAGCTCCTGGGGACCCAAGGAAGCTCGTGTGCCCCGTAGTCGTCGATCAGTCGAGCTCCGCCCTCTGACCGCTGCCGTTGTCGCGCCTGACTCCGGCCACCTCTCCCTCCCCATGCCCGCGCTCCGCTCGCGTCCTAGAGGCCCCGCACGTCACACGCGTCGGCCGCGCCCATGACCCCCCAGGTCGCGCCCCCTGCCGCCCTCTTGGATGCAGGCACGCCCACAGCCACCGCACTTGCCCTGCGCCTTGCCTCCCGGCTGCTTGCCTCGTCGCCACACGCCGCGCGCCCCTCGGCTCCGCTGCCCCCTGCCGCGCCCCAACTGCCCGTAGCCCTCGGCGGCCACCTGCACCACAAGCCGCGTCGGCCTGCCTCGCCTGCTGTTGTTGCTCCCGCCGCGCATGCGCTGTCGCCGCTCGTCGTGTCCGACCCGCCCCTGACCTCGCTCGCCTCGGCTCCGCCGCATCCCGCTCCTCCTCGTCGGGCCTCTCCCCTTCGCGTCGCTCCCTTGCTGCTCGCTGCCTACAACTGCTGGTCTGCGTGTGCTGCTGCTTCAGTTACTGTAGCGCTATCTAGCTTTTCTAATTCTATGATGAGTAACCCTTTAGATAGCCCCTAAACTCTGGCAAAACAATTGTTAACAGGACTAAAAAAATATCAGAAGGTAGTATACTTGACAAACTCCATTTTATCCCACTAGACCAAATACATTTGATGTATGGTTTAAGTCCTATAAAAATCACGAAATGCTATCTTCTGATAACAGGAAACAGATTTAACCTCTAGCATTGTGTGTTGTGTGCTGTGTGTGTATGCAGCGTGGTGTGTGTGAGTGTGTGTGCGGCCGGCCCAAACTAGTTAGGTCTAATTTAATTAGCTAGATTAGTCCTAGGATTAATTCTGCTGATTACTTAGTACTATCAGTTTAGTGCTAGATTAGCCTAATAGCCTATGACATGTGGCCCCATTCTAATCTAGACACTAATTTAATTTAGATGCCTATGACATGTGGGCCATACCTCACCTTTTGACCAGTCAAAGTAAAATGGTTGACCAACCCCTCGGGTCCCACTGTCATACACATAGGTTAGGGTAACACTACGTAACAAATGCACATTCTGTCTTCAATTCAATTTAAACAATTCCAGTAAATTCTAAAATTGATTAAATCTTTTAAAATTAATATAAAATAAACCGTAGCTCGGATGAAAAAACTTTGTACATGAAAGTTGCTTAAAACGACGAGACGAATCCGGATACGCAGCCTGTTCGTCCACCACGCGTCCTTAGCATAGTGAACCTGCAACATTTCACCTCCGGTTCATCTGTCCGAAAACGCGAAACATCGGGGATACTTTCCCGGATGTTTCCCCCCTTCACCGGTACCACCTCCTACCATGTTAGGTCACCTCTAGCACCGCGTATTGCCATGCTACGCTTTGTGATACTTTGATTGCTCTGTTACTTATTGTGTTCCCCCTCCGTTACTTCTTTTCGGTAGACCCCGAGGCTGCCGACGACCCCCCAGTTCGACTACGGTGTGGACGACCCCCCCTTGCCGGAGCAACCAGGCAAGCCCCCCCCCCTTGATCCCCAGATATCGCCTATTCTCCTCTATACTGCTTGCATTAGATTAGTGTAGCATGTTACTGTTTTCCGTTGATCCTATTCTGATGCATAGCCTGACATTGTTGCTACTTCTGTTGATACCTTACCTGCAATCCTAAATGCTTAGTATAGGATGCTAGTTTATCATCATTGGCCCTACATTCTTGTCAGTCTGCCTTGCTATACTATCGGGCCGTGATCACTTGGGAGGTGATCACGGGTATATACTATACATACATACATACTATATAGATGGTGACTAAAGTCGGGTCAGCTCAAAGAGTACCCGCGAGTGATTCACGGATTGGGGGCTGAAAGGACCTTTGTCCCGACGGCCCTCTGTGTAGATCTTTGTGGCGGAGCGATAGGGCAGGTTGAGACCGCCTAGGTGAGAGGTGGGCCTGGCCCTGGTCGGCGTCCGCGGTTGCTTCATAATAACACGCTTAACGAGATCTTGGTATTTGATCTGAGTCTGGCCATTTGGTCTATACGCACTAACCATCTACGCGGGAGTAGTTATGGGTATCCCGGCGTCGTGGTATCAGCCGAAGCCTTCGTGACGTCTGCGACTGAGTGGCGCGCGCCGGATTGGAATGTAAGCCTGCACTTGTATTAAGGGGGCTAGTTCTGCTTCCGGCCGCGTTCGCAACGTGCAGGTGTGCAAAGGGCGATGGGCCCAGACCCCTGCGCCATAGGAGTTAGACCGACGTGCTGACCTCTCTGTTGTGCCTAGGTGGGGCTGCGACGTGTTGATCTTCCGAGGCCGGGCATGACCCAGGAAAGTGTGTCCGGCCAAATGGGATCGAGCGTGTTGGGTTATGTGGTGCACCCCTGCAGGGAAGTTTATCTATTCGAATAGCCGTGTCCCTCTGTAAAAGGATGACCCGGAGTTGTACCTTGACCTTATGACAACTAGAACCGGATACTTAATAAAACACACCCTTCCAAGTTCCACAGACAACCCGGTGATCGCTTTTCCACAGGGAGACGAGGGGAGGATCGTCGGGTAGGATTATGCTATGCGGATGCTACTGGAGATGCTACCTGGAGATGCTACTTGGAGATGCTACTTGGAGGACTTCAATCTACTCTCTTCTACATGCTGCAAGACGGAGGCTGCCAGAAGCGTAGTCTTCGACAGGATTAGCTATCCCCCTTTTATTCTGGCATTCTGCAGTTCAGTCCACTGATATGGCCCTTTACACATATACCCATGCATATGTAGTGTCGCTCCTTGCTTGCGAGTACTTTGGATGAGTACTCACGGTTGCTTTCTCCCCCCTTTTCCCCATTTCCTTTCTTTCTGGTTGTCGCAACCAGATGCTGGAGTCCAGGAGCCAGACGCCACCGTCGATGACGACTGCTACACCGGAGGTGCCTACTACTACGTGCTGCCTGCTGACGACGACCAGGAGTAGTTAGGAGGATCCCAGGCAGGAGGCCTGCGCCTCTTTCGATCTGTATCCCAGTTTGTGCTAGCCATCTTATGGCAAACTTGTTTAACTTATGTCTGTACTCAGATATTGTTGCTTCCGCTGACTCGTCTATGATCGAGCACTTGTATTCGAGCCCTCGAGGCCCCTGGCTTGTATTATGATGCTTGTATGACTTATTTATGTTTTAGAGTTGTGTTGTGATATCTTCCCATGAGTCCTTGATCTTGATCGTACACATTTGCGTGCGTGATTAGTGTACGATTGAATCGGGGGCGTCACAGCCTCAGCGCCCACTACTACTCCCACCGCTGGCCAGGGCATCCCTCTACTCAACCACACACCCTGTTATTCTGCGGCGACAGCAGCCTCACACCGCAGCCGAACCGATGAACCCTCGTACTCCTCTCCGCGCGGGCTTCCACTACCGCGTCTTCCCCGGCTCCGCGTCGTCCCCTTCCTAGGCCTCGCCGTCGTCCACCGCCGTGGTGCTCTTGGCGCGGCATGGTCAATGTGGTCAATGACCGACTTCCATCAGAAGAGTACTGTACGTGGAGAGGCTGACAGCTGGGTCCACGGCAGCCGCAAGGAAGTGCCTCCTTATTACGCGGAAAATAATTATTCCTCCACCTGACAGCAGGGACCCACCGGACGGGCCACCAGTATTTCCCGAAAAAAAACATTTCCCCCTGACTGCTGGGACCGACAGGACGGGCCACCATATTTCGCGAAAAAAACGTCCCCCCCCTCCCCCGCTATCAGCTCGGACCCACCGGAAGTGCCTCCTTATTACGCACAAAAAAATGAATACCCCCTGCTAGCTGGGACCAACCTTGGTGGCCTGCTGACTTGTGGGCCTACTAAGTTGACTAGGACGGAGGCCTTTGTCGACTTCAGTCAATATATGAACGATTCTAGCTCCAGTGACCGTACGATGTCCATCCAACGGTCGTAGTGCTTCTTCAACCTCTGGTCTTCTTGCTCCAGCCGCCCAAAGCAGCGCCGGTCGTGCCGCCTGCTCCTGCCGCCCGTGGCCGGCTGTGATGCCGCGGAGGCCTCACCGCCCCCTACTACTCCCACCGCTGGTCAGGCCATCCCTCTACGCACCCACACCTCCTGTTATTCTGCGGCGATGGCAGCCTCACACCGCAGCCGAACGAGTGAACCCTCATACTCCTCTATGCGTGGGCATCAACTGCCGCGTCTTCCCCGGCTCCGTGTCGTCCCCTTCCTAGGCCTCGCCGTCATCCACCGCCCTGGTGCTCTCGGTGCGGCGTGGTCAACGTGGTCAAGGAATGGCTTCCATTGGACGTGGACTGTACGTGGAGAGGCTGACAGCTGGGTCCATGGCCGCAACAAGGAAGTGCCTCCTTATTACGCGCAAAATAATTATTCCTCCACCTGACAGCGGGGACCCACTAGACGGGCCACCGTATTTCGCGAAAAAACATCCCCCCCTGTCTGTTGGGACCCACCAGCTACATCTTCGCATGCAAGGAAGTGCGTCCGAAAAAAAACAATTCGCCCCCTGACTGCTGGGACCCACCAGCTACATCTTCGCACGCAAGGAAGTGCGTCCGGGCAAAAAAAATGATTCACCCCCTGACTGCTGGGACCCACTAGCTACATCTTCGCATGCAAGGAAGTGCGTCCAGGCAAACAAAACAAAACAAAATGATTCGCCCCCTGACTGCTGGGACCCACCAGCTACATCTTCGCAGGCAAGGAAGTGCCTGACAGTCGGGACCCACTTGGTCGAAGCGTACGTAGCGTTGTCATTCTGGTCGCAAATGTGTACATACATACTGGTCGATGTAGAGGCGCGCACGTGTCGTAGTAGAGGCACGCGCGTAGCATGTTCACGTACGTACATCGACGTGGGTGCAAGAAAGAAAATACGACCACGTACGTACATACGGGCAGGGTCTCGAACGCCTACTCGCGCATGCGTACGGCAAGGGCTTGTGTACATGGCTGGGTCGGAACGAAGAAACAGCGTCGTTGTCGTGTTCATGGGGAGGCAACGGAATGTGTCGTGTTCATGGGGAGGCAACAGAATGCGTCGTGTTCATCGGGAGGCAACGGAGCACGTGGGAGCCAACCGGCTGGGTCGGAACGGAATGCGTGGTTGTGTTCATCGGGAGGGCTTGGACGGAATAGGATATGGAAACGAGGCCTGGCATTCCGCACAACGGAGGAAACAAACCTCCTACAGTTGGAACGGGGTCCTGTTGATCAGGAGGGGTGTGGCGTGCCGCAAAACAGAGGAAACGGACCTCCTACGGTCGAAATGGGGGTCCTGTTTATCGGGAGGGGTGTGGCGTACCGCAAAACGGACCAAACGGACTTCCTACGGTCGAAACGGGGGTCCTGTTGATCGGGAGGGGTGTGGCTTACCACAAAACGGACGAAACGGACTTGTGTTGGAGCGCTACGGTCGAAACGGGGGTCCTGTTCATCAGGAGGGGTGTGGCGTACCGCAAAACGGGACTCCATAGGATACTGTTCATCTCCACCGTCAACCTCCTCCAGCCTCCACGGGCTACCGTCGATCTCCTCTAGCCTCCACGAGCTCCTGTTCATCCAGCCTCCACCGCGCGCTACTCCACCGGCTACTGTTCAACCATCCCTCCACCGTCTACTGTTCATCCAGCCCTCCACCATCTACTGTTCATCCAGCCCTCCACACCACGGGGTCCTGTTCAACCACCCCTCCACGGCCACCCCTCCACCGTCTACTATTCATCCAGCCCTCCACACCACGGGGTCCTGTTCATCCAGAGGCAATGCCACCGCTCACTGTTCATCCAACCCCCCCCCCCCCCCCAACGCTCACTGTTCATCCAATCGATCGGCTTCAGCTAGCAGTAGTAGCAAAGGAATCGCTCCACTGGGTTCAGTTAAAAGCCATCGATCGATCGCTCGGGTTCAGTAATGCGTAGCCTACAGTGCAATCGCTCGGGTTCAGTTAGAGCCCAACGCCTCGCTCGGGTTCAGTTAGAGCCAATGCCTCACACACGCGCGCGTACCTGTACGAGAGAAACGCGCATCGCTCGCCCCCCGACCTCCCACCGTAACCGGCAACTCTCCGAAATTTTCCTCCCCCTCGCCTCTACCGTGGTTTTTTCCGTCATGGACGGCCCAAAGAATGTCATGCAGCTGCGTCTCCGGCCCGCCCAGGACGAAAAGCCCACTTTCTGTCATGATTTTTTGTCATAGAAGTAGGAGCCCACCACATCTATGATGATACCGGGTTTTGTCACAATTATCATCATAGAAGTGTCATATGTATGACAGAAAATTTTTTTGTTCGGCCCAAAATGTCACGGATGTGTCTTTTTTTGTAGTGAGACACAACGACCACCGACGTGGCCACGATCCCACACGGGGACCCAGTATCAAAAACATAACAATGGGCTCACAAGGTTATGCCTGCTTACCGGGCCAGGGTACAGCACGCCCATAACCTTCCCTAGATGGAGGCACCGACCAGAGGCACGAGAAATGAAACGAATAAAGGTCGTCCCATACTGGCAAATGTGGTTGCACTGGGAAAGACTCGATTCAGCGGCACCATGACCCAGTCAACAACATATTCAAGTTGAGTTATTATCAGGTTCAACTTAAGTGAAAGTAACGGGCGTCATAATGGCATGACATGCATCACCAACATATGCATCACATATCAACGGAAATGACTGAGTCAACTATGCTCACACTGAGCCTCAACAACTCATGATACTTCTCTGGTTAAGATCAAACCTTACTTCAACCAGAATCTTTTCTAGCAAATTTATCATTTTTACTCATGCAAGATAATAATTCCACTAATTATTCATATTCATAGCTATATTATTCTATCATCACCCAAAAGCTAAATACTTGTTAGCTTACCAACTAAGTTCACTTCAAACTTTTTGTAAATCAAGCATATTTACCATAACAAGCATTTAACAGAATATAATTAACATATTAATAATTTAAATGCATGGATAATCATTTGTTCATGTAGAAACTCACAAATAATGTAGTGGCACTATGAAAATTTTGCTGAGGCTTGCCTTAGTACTGATGAGGTTTACAAGCCTCCTGGTGATCCTCAAGACAAGCCTGCTCTTCTGAAAATAATTAAAAACACAAAAAGAAATCATTAAGAAACCTTCTAAAATTCACCAAAAAATCTAGACACCAGGGAAAAATCCCATCTTTGGTGAGCTGCTAGATTTTTGGACAAAGAACGTAATGCAAAAGGAATCAATGCATTTGGACTTATGGTTAAAAAGTTGTGGCCGTTTGAAGTTCTCTGGATTTAAATGAAATTTGAATTAAAATCAAACAGACTAGGGGGTGACGTCGAAGGCATAAAAGCCCAGGGCACCACCACTCATACCACTTCGTGTGCGTACAGAGTGGCTGACTAGCGGGCCTCGCTAGTTAGGTGAGGTGGAGGGCGAGGGGGAAACAGGGAGCGGTGGGGCTTCGCCGGAGCGCACGCCGGCGGCGAGGGCTCTTGGGCCAAAACAAGAGGGAGGGATTGAAAGATAAGATGAAGGCGCACCTGCGCGTACCCTAGAGTGACTAGGGGTGGTCGGACGGCGCCGGAAACAGCCTCTCCAGCAGAGGCAGAGAGCAGCTGTCGGTGTACTAAAGGAGGGGGTACCTTAGTACCCCGAACTTGTGCACGGGCAGTCGCAGCGACCCGCGGCGGGGCTTGCCGGGTGCCCGCCAAGATCCTCCACGGCTACTTTGACACCGTTCAAGAACAGAGCACTCAAGCTAAAAGCCCCGGCAAGAGGAGCTTGCCGGGAAAGCCAACCAAGGCCCCGGCAAGAGGAGCTTGCCGGGAAGGCCAACCAAGGCCCCGGCAAGAGGAGCTTGCCGGGAAGGACAAGGGCCCCGGCAAGAGGAGCTTGCTGGGAAGGCCATCCAAGGCACTTCAAGAAACTTGCCACGACGCCCCGCGCGTCCCGGCAAGGCCCGGCGAGCGGCAAGCTTGCTGGTGCGACAAGACAAGGGCTGCGGCAAGGCACTTGCCGCGGCAAGGCCGCCACTCCGCGCCCACGCTCCAGCGCATCCGACGACTTGTCGCCACAAGATCTCTCCTGGTGCACGTGGCGGGTAGCTGTGCAGCATGGCGGTGCAAGGTGGCAAGCGAAGCTGACAAGGAGGCCATCGTGGCAATCGGTGGCGCTTCTAACGGTCGTTTCCTTGCACTGTTGAGGCGACCGGACGGGCATTAAATGCCCTTGTCCCCTGCTGTCAGAGTTAGGTAGGGGACACTGTTGGTAGTAGTTGTACCAACCCGCGTTTTTACCTTTCTACCCCTCTTTCTACGCTGCCACCTGTCGGTGACCCCTTTAGCCTATAAAAAGGAGGCCCATGCGCACGTAGAAAGGGTTCGGAGGTTCGGAATTTTCCACAGCTTGGGGTTCGGCCAATTCGACGCCGCGCCCGCTCTCTCGAGCAAGAACAGAATACAAACACACAAAGCAGGAGTAGGAGTTTTATCTCTCCGGAGAGCTCCGAAACTGGGTAAAAATCCCCCGCGCGCGCTCTCGCCTCGATCTGCTCTGCGTGCGCCCCCCGCTCCCTCGCCAGACAAACAAAGGGGCACCTCCTGCCCCATAGGTGCTCGTGGCCCTCAGTTCCCCACGACACCTCTGGCGCGCCAGGTAGGGGGCTGCATCGAGGTCGCGCGTATCTGATCCGGCGTCTGCGCGTGCTACATCAACATCTTCGTCAACATGCCTCCAAAGAAGAAGACTTCGGAAGCGGCTGCTCCGTCTACGACTTCCCTACCGCCACCGGAGAAAACGGGCGGTGGGGCAGACGCCGGCGGAGGAGCGGGCGCCGACGGGAGGACGCGCGTCGTCACCCGGTCCAAGGACAAGGCCCCGCAAGGTTCAGCTTCTGCATGTCCACCGCACCCCTCCCAGGAGGTGCAAGATCAACAACGCCACGGTGCTCCTAGCACCGTGCTCGCGTTGGAACAAGGCCAAGCTGGTGGGTCGCGGGACGCTCAAGGCCAGCATGCACGTCAACACGCTGGCACGAGCGCAGTGCGGTCACCCGTGCGGGATTTTGCTCCTTCTAACACTGTTAGAAGTTTGAGCATGTCTCGCACCTCGCGTCGCTCGCCACCGCCACCCAAGACTCCAGAGGAAGCGCTGGCCCGAGCCCAGCTGCTTCTAGATTACCCTCCGGCGCCGGACAAGATCGACGACTGGAGGGCCGCCATTTATAGCCTCATTGGCTTCGCCAACGGCGACAAGCCCCGGCAACCGAGCACATCGAAGCCCCGGCAAGACACCCAGGCGCAAGCCGATGCCGACAAGACTGCTGGGGGTGCCACCACTGCGCACTCCCCGCCCCGAAGGCCAAGATCGCCGACTCGCCGGGCCAACCTCGACACCGACTCTACCGCGTCGTCGGACCCGCGAGCTCGCCGCGATCAACGCCAAGTTCTCCAAGAACGACGACACAAAGACGCTCGCACTCGCATCGAGCGTCGAAGGGAAGCGCGGCGTCAATCTGACCGGCGCGCTGGGCCCACTGTCGACATGCATGCGCCAAGGGAACCCGGCAACTTGCCATACGCGGCAGGTTGCCCCGCGTTCACCCGTGAGCTGCGGCAGGTCCAGTGGCCCAGTACCAAGAACTTCAAGCCAGACGTGCCCGAGAAGTATGATGGCAGGATACATCCGTCAGAGTTCCTCAGCGTCTACACCATCGCGGTGCAGGCTGCCGGAGGGCGCGACGAGAAGATCCTCGCCAACTACTTCCCGCTGGTGCTCAAGCCCAACGTCAGATCTTGGCTCATGCACTTGCCAGACAACTCCATCTCTTCGTGGGCGGACTTGTGCCATCAGTTTGTTGGCGCCTTCACAGGCGGCCACAAACCCCATGGCCAGGAGAGTGACCTTCACCTGCTCGCCCAGAAGGAGGGAGAACCCCTGCGCAAGTATATACAGAGATTCAGTCAGGTGCAGCGCAACATCCCAGACGTCCATCCTGCCGCAGTTATCAGCGCGTTCCATCAGAACGTGCGTAACCGCAGGATGAGGGAGGAGATGGCGATGTGCAAAATCAGAGATGTCAGCGAGCTATATGCTCTGGCCGACAAGTGTGCACGGGCTGAAGAGGGGAGAAGGCTCCCCGGACAGAATGATGCAGCACAAGGATCTGACAGTGAGGGCGCCCCTCCAGCAAGGAGGAATCGGAGGCGGAATAACAGAAAGAGAAAAACCAAGGATGTGCTAGCTGTTGAGCAATCCAGCAGCGGAGGCGGTTCCGAGAAGGCTAGAGCTGGTGATTCCGCAAGGCTGTGGTGGCCGCCGACAAGCAGGATGGCTCCGGCAAGCAGTATTGCAAGATCCACCGCACCAAGGGCCATGATCTCCAAGCCTGCAAGAAAGTTGAGCAGATGGCGGAGCTACAGAAAGCTGAATACGAGCGCCGCGACAAGGAGAAGGCCCGGCAAGGTGGCGGAGGATCCGGTAAGCAGTACCCCGCCCGGGGAGGGCGCCGCGGCAAGGCTAAGCCGCGGCAAGGAGACAGGCCTCCCCGCGGCCGCGATAAAGACGAAGACGAAGATGAGGACGATGAGATGGAAGAAGACGAGACTGACGAGCAGGAGTTCCAGAAGGCAACAGAGGTGTTGTGCATCGACGGCGGTGCTTCTCTGCACACCTCGCACCGCCAACTCAAACGGTGGGTCCGGGAAGTGAACGCAGCAGAACCGTCTGTTGAGTCGTGCAAGCCCCTGAAGTGGTCCAGCACGCCCATCATCTTCGACATTGAAGATCACCCTGATCGCATCACTGCGGTCGGGTGCTTGCCGATGTTGGTTTCGCCGACAATCCGCAACCTCAGGGTCACGAAGATGCTGGTTGACGGCGGGGCCGGCCTGAATCTGATCTCCTCCGCAGTGCTCAAGAAGCTCCAGATCCCCGACAGCGAGCTCGAAGAGACTGGTACCTTTCAAGGAATAAACCCGGGAAGGAGCAAGCCGAAGGGGAAGATTACACTGCCAGTGACATTTGGCAGCGAGCTAAATTTCAGGACAGAGAGAGTCACATTTGACGTTGCTGATTTCCCATTGCCCTACAATGGGATACTTGGCCGTCCAGCACTCGCCAAGTTCATGGCAGCCTCTCACTATGCCTACAATGTGCTCAAGATGCCTGGTCCGATAAGTGTCATTTCTGTCCAAGGTGACAAGAAGGATGCACTCATCTGTACCGATAAGATCTACCGGGAATCAGCAACCGCAGCAGAACGCAAACCACTTGCCGCTGAAGCTCCCGGGGGGGGGGGGGAGAAGAAGGCCAAGTCCGGCAAGAATAGCTCTAATGCCTACTCCGGCAAGCGCACCTCTTCGGAGTGCTGCGCTACCGTCGAGGACGCACCATCGAGCTCCACCGGCAAGTGCAAGAAGGCAAAGATAGCTTCGCCACCGACCAAGAAAGTGGCCGCCAAGGAGGACGGCACTGGTGGCACCTTCACCATCAGTGCCACGCTTGATCCTAAATAGGAAAGCGCGCTCGTTGCTTTCCTGCGGGCGAATGTCGATGTGTTTGCATGGCAACCATCTGACATCCCCGGTGTTCCCAGGAAAGTAATTGAGCACCACCTTGCCGTCTGTCCTCACGCGCGGCCCGTCAAGCAGAGAGTTAGAAAGCAAGCAGTAGAGCGTCAAGAATTCATTGCAGAGGAAATCAAGAAGTTGGAAGCAGCGGGCCTGGTCCGAGGAGTTCTCCATCCGATGTGGTTAGCCAATCCAGTAGTCGTGCGCAAAGCAAACGGGAAATGGAGGCTTTGTATTGACTTTACTGATGTTAATAAAGCTTGTCCCAAAGATCCATTTCCCTTGCCGCGCATTGACCAGATTGTCGACTCCACGGCAGGATGCGATCTGCTTTCATTCCTTGATGCATATTCAGGATATCATCAGATTTTCATGGCAGAAGAGGATGAAGAGAAAACCGCATTCATTACTCCATGTGGCACGTACTGCTTTATACGAATGCCCTTCGGACTAAAGAATGCAGGTTCAACATTTGCAAGAGTAGCCAGTCATGCTTTTGAGCCACAGCTGCACAAGAATGTAGAAGCTTACATGGATGACATAGTGGTCAAGAGCAAGGACAAAGAGACTTTGATCCAAGATTTGGACGAGACTTTTGCAAAACTGCGCAGGGTCAACCTCAAGTTGAATCCCGAGAAGTGTGTGTTTGCAGTTCCTTCCGGCAAGCTTCTCGGATTCTTTGTGTCCCAGAGGGGGATTGAAGCCAACCCCGACAAGATCAAGGCCATTGAGCAAATCGAAGCACCAAAGCGCGTCAAGGATGTGCGAAGGCTTGCCGGCTGTGTTGCTGCTCTCAGCAGGTTCATCTCCAAGTCTGCCGAGCGCGCCCTGCCATTTTTCAAAATTTTGAAGAAGGCAGGTCCAATGAAATGGACTCCGGAAGCGGAGGCTGCGTTGCAGGACCTGAAGAGATACCTATCCTCTACTCCAACACTTGTCGGACCTAAACCACAAGAGAAGTTGCTGCTATATCTGGCGACAACCAATCAAGTGGTTAGTGCTGCGTTAGTAGCAGAGAGGGAGGCGGATGGTGAGCCAGCGTCCGCGGCAAGCAAATCCAGCGACAAGCAGGGGGCTTCCCTGACGAGCTCTGTCCCGACAAGCCCTGATCCGGCAAGTTCTGGTTCTGGCAAGAGTGGATCCGCGCAGCCACAAGAAGAGAAGCAGAAAAAGATGGTGCAGCGCCCAGTTTACTTTGTCAGTTCCCTTCCCCAGGGGGCTAGATCAAGGTACTCTGGTGTGCAGAAGTTGCTTTTCGGCCTCCTAATGGCCTCGAGGAAGCTGCGCCATTACTTCCAAGCGCATGAGATCACAGTGGTCACTCGCTTTCCGTTGAAGAGGATATTGCAGAATCCAGAAGCAACAGGCAGGATTGTCGAGTGGGCACTGGAATTGTCAAGCTTTGGCCTCAAGTTCGAGATTACCTCAACTATCCAGAGCCGAGCCTTGGCAGAGTTCATAGCAGAATGGACGCCAACGCCTGATGAAGAAATTCCTGAGAAGAGCATCCCCGTCAAGGAAGCTAGCAAGGAATGGATCATGTACTTCGATGGTGCCTTCTCGCTGCAAGGCGCCGGTGCGGGCGTACTACTTGTCGCACCCACCGGAGAGCACCTCAAGTACGTGGTCCAAATGCACTTTCCCAAGGAGGAAGCAACAAACAATACTGCAGAATATGAAGGCTTGCTTGCCGGGCTCAGGATCGCGGCAGAACTTGGGATCAAGAAGCTTATTGTCAGGGGTGACTCACAGCTTGTCGTCCGCCAAGTTAACAAAGATTATCAGAGTCCGTTGATGGAAGCCTACATCGATGAAGTGAGGAAGCTAGAAGAGCACTTTGACGGCCTGCAAATGGAACACGTTCCAAGAGCTCAGAATGACATTGCAGATGGTCTGTCAAAGTGCGCCGCACTCAAGTTGCCTGTGGAACCAGGGATTTTTGTGCTCAAGCTGACTCAGCCATCTGTGACACCATCAACTGGACAGAGCAAGAAGAGAAAGTTGGGTGCCGGCGACTACTTTCCGACAGAGCTCCCCGGAGCCGCCGCCAAGAAGGTCCCCGGGATCGACACAGAGAGTGCTGAGGAGCAGACTGCTCCGACAAGCCCCGGGGCTTGTTTCGTTGAAGCAGACGCTCCCGACAAGCTGTGTCCCGACACGCTTGCCGGGGGGCATCACGCTCCGGCAAGATCTCAGATTCTTGCCGTAGAAGCGGATGTTCCCGCAGCAGCATTCGCGCCTTTAGTCCTTGCCGTCGAGCCACAAGCTCCGGCATGGGCACAACAGATCGTCCATTTCCTTCAGACAGGAGAACTTCCCGAGGAACAGGAAGAAGCGGAAAATGTAGCCCCGCAATCTAGTATGTACCAGTTTGTCGATGACATACTGTACAGAAAAAGATTCAACAGAGTGAAATTGAAGTGCATTTCCCGGGAAGATGGACAGGAGCTGTTGGCAGAGATACATGGAGGCATATGTGGTCACCACATTGGCGCAAGAGCACTTGCTGGAAAAGTCTTCCGGCAAGGTTTCTTCTAGCCGACAGCCCTCCAGGATGCAACTGCACAAGTAACCAAGTGTGAAGCGTGCCAGTTCCATTCCAAGCAGATTCATCAGCCAGCTAAAGCTCTCCGAACAATCCCTTTACCCTGGCCATTTTTGGGCTGGGGGCTCGACATTCTCGACCCCTTTCCCCTCGAGTACGGATCGCCTCGAGTGCTCCCTTACGGTGAGCTAGAGCGAGAGCAGCCGCGGGAAAGATGACGCGCCGCTCCTCGAGGAAGATCGTCTTCAGGCTGCGGTACGAGCTGCTCGCTACCGGCAAGCTTTGCGCCGCTACCATAGCCGCAAAGCTAACGCCAGAAGCTTCGAGGAGGAGAGGATAGAGGTGTGGGCCAGGTGTCGTTCGAAGGAGCATGGCCCTACCGGAGCACAGATGATAGAAAAGATAAGTTGCCAAAGTTTGAGCATAATCAAGTTTTAAATTTTTAAGTTATATTCCTTGAATGTCCGTGCCTTGTATGGAAAACCTGTGCACGGAGGAGCCGGCTCGTGGCTAAGTTGCGCCCTTGATTTGTTTCGAGTCCGCTCAACGATACAAGCGAGCTGCAACTAGCCCCGACAAGGTTTCTTGCCGGATGCAACACCACCAGCGGGCTGCTGATGTTCCGCACTCAGCAAGTGTGCTTGCGCCGGCAAGTTTCCCTCAAAGCGTAGGGTGAGAACATACAAGGGATGTGACGGAGTAAAGGATATAACATAGCAAGCGTCGCTCAGGACAAGGTTATATTCCTTGAACGACCATGCCTTGTGTGTAAAAACCTGTACGCGGAGGAGCCGGCTCGTGGCTAAGTTGCGCCCTTGATTTGTTTCGAGTCCGCTCAACAATACAAGCGCGCTGCAACTAGCCCCGACCAGGTTTCTTGCCGGATGCAGCACCACCAGCGGGCTGCTGATGTCCCGCACTCAGCAAGCGTGCTTGCGCCGGCAAGTTTCCCTCAAAGCGTAGGGTGGAAGCATACAAGGGGCGGAATCAAGTAAAGGAAGTAACGTAGCAGATAGTGCCCAGAGTAAAGTTATATTGCAAAAATAACTTACGGCACTGACTAAGTTATTCTTATAACCGAAATAACAGCGACGAAGAAGAAGAGGAAGGGCGCTCCGGCACCTAGACCCCGGCAAGCCAGTGTTGCCGGAGGCCGCGAATATCAAGTTTCGTTTGCGGCAAGCCAAGGTTGCCGGAAGCTACGATACCAGATAAGTTTTTCGTCCCTCGTCATGCATCCTCTTATGGACTGGGGAACGCGAAGCCGCGTCCTTGAACGATCGTGCCTTGTGTGTATAACCTGTGCGCGGAGGAACCGGCTCGTGGCTAAGTTGCGCCCTTGATTTGTTTCGAGTCCGCTCAACAATACAAGCGCGCTGCAACTAGCCCCGACAAGGTTTCTTGCCGGACGCAGCACCGCCAGCGGGCTGCTGATGTCCCGCACTCAGCAAGCGTGCATGCGCCGGCAAGTTCCCTCAAGTCGCAGGGTAAAAACATACAAGACACAAAATCAAGTAAAGGACATAGCAAGCTTCCCTTTTTCATTAAAAAACATCCCACTCGGGTACAGTCCATAGAGGATGAAAAACATGAAAGAGAGGATTACAAGTTTCAAATGCAGCTAAGGCCCGAAGGCTTACAAACTAAAAAGATAAGATGCCCGTAATCCTTTTCCTGTCCCTCTTTTTCAGGAAGTAGGTCAAGGAAGCAAGAAGGGCAAAAGGGGCGCCTACACGAGCTACGGGTGCCAGAAGACACCAAGAGAACATCCCCGGGGCCGTCCGAAGGCGGGGTGGTGATGGCGGCGCCGGAAGCAGAGCTCGAAGACGGGGCGGCAGGACGTCAGCACGCTGTCGAGGGCGCCACGCCCTCGTACTCCGACGTGACGGCCTTGCCGCCGGCCCTCTTCCTCTTCTGCCGCCTCCCTACGCCAGCCGCCCAAGGAGACGACCCCGGGGAGTTCAAGGTGCCGGCGACGCGGATGATGGGGTCGCCGGTGGTGCGCGGAGCGGCGCCCGACACCTAGTCGGACTCGCCACCCCGCCTCCCGCTACCCTCGTCGTCGCCGTCGCTCTCCTCCTCGTCACTCTCGCTCGAGGGGGAGTCTTCGCTATCGGAGGAGCTGTCCACACAGCACCTCGCCCGGATGCCGGAGTCCCCGAAGACCTTGACAGAGAGGAGGTCGCCCTCCATTAACTTAAAATGGAGGGTAAACCCCGCCGTCAAGCTGTGGATGCGGGCGAACATCTTCCATCCACGGTCAAGATACATCACGCTAGGGGCTGGGGATACAACGTGGACTCGCGTGCCGCTGATCCCACAGCCCCTCATGCGCAATCTCAGCATCTCGGGCGGTTCCGGCTCCATCGCGCTCGCAAACGGAGCTGGAAGCCGGAGGCGACGACGAGGCGGCCGACGCAGCTTGATGAAGAACTCGCAAGGGTCGTCCCCCGTATGTACCGCCGCGAGGGGAAGAGCCGTCGGCGGAGGCGGAGATTCTGCACCGCCCCGACCGCCTCTTCCCCGAGCGCCTCGGCCTCGTCCTCGACCTCGCCCGCGACCTCGCTCCCTCCCTCTTCCCCTTGTGGCTGGCTCTGCCACCACGGGAGTGGAATAGGGAGGGATGCGCTGCCTGGCTGCGACCCTCGCCGCCACCGATAAAGGACCAGGGTTCCCTTCCTCCATGGCGAACGGGAGAAAGGAGAACAGGAGACTGGAGAAAGGAGAAGGTGAGGGAGTGCGGTTTTCGGCGCCCCCCTCCCGCTCTTCTTAAAGGAGCGAGGTGGGGGCTCGACCGCCCCACTCAGCGAATCAGGGCACGGGAGGAGCAGGGAATCTGGGCCGACCCGCTGCCTCCGCCCGTGACGACTCGGTTTCCCGTCTCCACCGTCCGCGACCCCGAGTGCATTGGAGCCGCCTGGCGGGGATGCAGAGCCGAGGCGACAGATGAGGTGACCTCACCCCTCCCCGTGGCCACGGGTGGGGGTGGGCGCCTCAAAAATCGCGCACACCACCCATGTCTCCCACGACGCCGCGATCGACGCATGCCGTTACAAGGGAGCGCGGTGGGCGCAGAGTCAGATCTAGTGTGTACCCAGGCCGCGCGTGCCCGTGCACTATTTTGGGCCTGGCCCAACAGCGCTCGGCACCGTGTATGGCCCAGGCCCGGGGGCTCCTGTCGGTGTACTAAAGGAGGGGGTACCTTAGTACCCCGAACTTGTGCACGGGCAGTCGCAGCGACCCGCGGCGGGGCTTGCCGGGTGCCTGCCAAGATCCTCCACGGCTACTTTGACACCGTTCGAGAACAGAGCACTCAAGCTAAAAGCCCCGGCAAGAGGAGCTTGCCGGGAAAGCCAACCAAGGCCCCGCAAGAGGAGCTTGCCGGGAAGGCCAACCAAGGCCCGGGCAAGAGGAGCTTGCCGGGAAGGACAAGGGCCCCGGCAAGAGGAGCTTGCCGGGAAGGCCATCCAAGGCACTTCAAGAAACTTGCCACGACGCCCCGCGCGTCCCGGCAAGGCCCGGCGAGCGGCAAGCTTGCTGGTGCGACAAGACAAGGGCTGTTGCAAGGCACTTGCCGCGGCAAGGCCGCCACTCCGCGCCCACGCTCCAGCGCATCCGACGACGTGTCGCCACAAGATCTCTCCTGGTGCACGTGGCGGGTAGCTGTGCAGCATGGCGGTGCAAGGTGGCAAGCGAAGCTGACAAGGAGGCCATCGTGGCAATTGGTGGCGCTTCTAACGGTCGTTTCCTTGCACTGTTGGGGCGACCGGACGGGCATTAAATGCCCTTGTCCCCTGCTGTCAGAGTTAGGTAGGGGACACTGTTGGTAGTAGTTGTACCAACCCGCATTTTTACCTTTCTACCCCTCTTTCTACGCTGCCACCTGTCGGTGACCCCTTTAGCCTATAAAAAGGAGGCCCATGCGCACGTAGAAAGGGTTCGGAGGTTCGGAATTTCGGGTTCCACAGCTTGGGGTTCGGCCAATTCGACGCCGCACCCGCTCTCTCGAGCAAGAACATAATACAAACACACAAAGCAGCAGTAGGAGTTTTATCTCTCCGGAGAGCTCCGAAGCTGGGTAAAAATCCCCCGCGCGCGCTCTCGCCTCGATCTGCTCTGCGTGCGCCCCCCGCTCCCTCGCCGGACAAACAAAGGGGCACCTCCTGCCCCATAGGTGCTCGTGGCCCTCAGTTCCCCACAACAGCAGCGGTCGCCAGAGACGAAGACAACGGCGACAAGGGGCGACTCGAGGGGCTCCAACCGGGCGGAACGGTACCACCCGAGAGTGGCGGAGGCCCTGGAAGGGTTGCCCTAGCCTGGGAGGGGCTGGGGCTGCGGGGACGACCCAAGGAGATTGCCGGCGAGCTCAAGCTCGGAGACGGCAGCCCGTGGCCTGCCCGGCCGGGCTACGGCTCTCAACGTGCTTGTGGAGTGTGTGGGAGTGGATGCGGGTGCTCGAGGAGGCTGGGGGTGGCCGTATTTATAGGCGAGCGGCGAGGGGGGTTCGGGCTCCGCCGGACGACACCTGTCTGCGGCGCCCGGTGACGAACAGCGTCAGAGAGAGAGGGGGAAGAAGACGTAGCTCACGCGGGGACTGTTGGCGAGCACAGACAAGCACAGGGGCGAGAGGAAGACGACGAGCACAGTTCACCGCGCACTGTGGCATTGGCCGGACCGTGCCCGTGCCCGTGCCCGCTGTGGCGAGCTCCGGCGTCGGCGAGTGCCAGGGTGGAGTTAAGTGAGTCGAGACGGTGATGGTGGCGCGGTTTGGCACGCTCGGGCAGGCTGGGCAGCGAGCACGCGCGCAACAGAGCGCTCGACGACACTCAGAGCGCGTGTTTTGAATGCTAGCACGCCTGGACGAATGAGGTCATCGCGTGACTGTGACCTCAGGCCAACCTAAGCGCAAACTTCATGTCTGGCGTGTAGTCCGTGGTAGTTTTGAGTGTTACCAGGCTTGGGTTGGGTTTCAGGGGCAGTAGAAATGGTTTTACACTCCTGGTAAGTTTCTGTACAGTAACTTTGAAGGTTTACTATGGTCAAACCACTGGGAGTTGAGGTCTGGGCTTTGGAGGCTAGCCAACACTTACTAAGGTGAAGATGCACAAGAAAAACTAGCTACAATGGAGCTAGTAAAATGGTAGTTGCTATAGAAACTACCATTTGTGTCCAGAAATGAAAATATTTTCTGTAGCCAAAATATTCCAAAAAGTGATGAAATATTTTTGCTCAGAAAGGTGCCCTAGGGTTCAAAGAATAATTGGGATTTTTCTGAGGATTTTATGGGCAAGAAAAATTAGGGTTGCTTTGGAGCACAAAGGGCTAGCTAGGGTTTAGGAGGGGAAATTGAATATTTTCATTAAAGAAAAATATTCGAAATGATATTATGAGGTGAACCAGAGATGGAGTGATGGTTTGAGAGGGAGATGAAGCACTTGGGTGAAAGCCAAGGGGTACCCAAGTGGTTAAGTCCAAATGAAAGGACTCAAAATCTTCAAACTCAAACCAACTGGAAATCAGGCAAAGAAACAGGGGGCAAACACCAGGCTGTCACAATAGTGGATGTACCGATCACATGACCGGAGATAAAGATATGTTTCGTGAGCTTGCTGAAAATGACGGCCGTCGAAAGTATGTCACTTTTGGTGATAACTCAAACGGTAAGGTGGTTGGCCTCGGTAAAGTGACCATCTCACATGATAGCTCCATACAAAATTTCATGCTCGTTGAATCTTTTGCCTATAATCTGCTTTCTATATCTAGACTAGCTGACTTTGGTTTCAATGTCCTATTTACTAAAGTATATTTCCAAGTGTTTCATAGAGATAATCATAAAATGGTCTTTATCGGCATACGTAAAGCTGATCTAAACATTGTTGATTTCACTAAAAAGGCTCAACCTAGAAATTGCTTAATTGCTAAATCTTCCAAAGGCTGGTTGTGGCATAGACGGTTAGCTCATGTGGGCATGCGAAACCTTGACAAGCTTATTATAGGTGATCATATCCTTGGTGTTGAAGATGTCATATTTGATAAGGATAGACTTTGCAGCGCTTGCCAAGCAGGAAAACAAGTTGGTGGAAGCCACCCCGTGAAGAACGTCATGACCACGAGAAGACCGCTCGAGCTACTTCACATGGACCTTTTCGGTCCCAACGCTTACAAAAGTCTCAGTGGAAACTCATTTGGTCTAGTTATAGTTAATGATTTTTCAAGATTTACGTGGGTGTTCTTTCTCGATGATAAATTGCAGGTCCAAAAGATCTTCAAGAACTTTGCTAGGAAGGCCCAAAATCAATTTGAAGTGAAGATCAAGAAGGTTCGTAGCAACAACGGAATGGAGTTCAAGAACGCCAATGTGGACACCTTTCTTAACAAAGAAGGGATCTCACATTAGTTCTCGGCTACGTCCACACCTCACCAAAATGGAGTTGTTGAGAGGTAGATCCGGACGCTCATCAAAATGGCAAGAACGATGTTTGATGAATACAAGATGCCAAAACACTTTTGGGCGGAAGTGGTTGAGACAGCTTGTCATGCAACAAATCACTTGTATCTTCATAAGCTAATCGGCAAAACAGCATACGAGCTCCTCACTGGTAAAAAAACCTCTTGGATACTTTTGAGTATTCGGCTCAGAGTGCTACATTCTTGATAAGCATTGTCGTTCCAAATTTGCTCCCGAATCTCATGAAGGTTTCCTACTTGGTTATGGCTCCAACTCTCACACTTACCGTGTCTACAACCATTTCACCCGAAAGGTTGAAGAGACGGTAGATGTGAAGTTTGATGAATCTAACGGCTCGCAAGTAGGGCAATTGCCAATTGATGTAGGAGATAAAGACCCTTTGGAAGCAATCCAATACTTGTCTATTGGCAAGATCCGTCCAACAGAGGTGAAGGAGAGTACCTCATTGTCGGTGTACAAAATTAGGGGCTCTCTTTTGACCCCTTTACTTGTGCACGGGCAGTCGAAGCCATGCCCCATGACCACACATAGCAGGGGAAAGGAGGTAAGCCGGAGAGAAGCCGAAGGCTCGAGACGAACAAGGCAACATCAATGACCAATGCCACAAAGTGCAGATGGGCAAAGCAGGTTTCCCCGGCAAGACCCTTGCCGGGGGCAGCCTCTGCAGCCCCGGCAAGCCCCTTGCCGGGGCAGCTCGCCCACACCAGCAGAGCGGGCCACCCTTGAGCTGTGGTCTCCAACGCCAGCAACCGCGTTGGACCAGGGCTCGGGAGGCACCTCCATGGTGGCATGCAGATCTTTGTGAAGACATAGAATGCTCAAGATCAGATGAGGATTGGAAAGCAACACTACCTGCCAAGATCCCTACCAAAGAAATCCACAAGGCCCCCGGCAAGGTCCTTGCCGGGGACGCCAGCGCGCCACGGCAAGACCCTTGCCAGAGGCGACAGCAGGGCCACTGCCAGGCCCGCACCAACCAACTCCCCGCCGTCGTTTGCATGCAGCTACCAGCCCAACTAGCTGGGCAGGCACCTGCATGGCAACATGCAGCTTCCAGGACAACTCAGCATGCACCTGCATGGCGGCATGCAGATCTTCGTGGAGGCTCCACCACCGTGCCATCTCAGCTGCTTGCCTGCCTACATGGCACCGCATGCATCGCTGGCCAGGGCGCGTGTCGAAGCGAGGAGGAGCGGCGACGGATGGGACGGGCCTCGCTCCCGTCCCCGATAAAGTGAGGGACACCTAAGCCATGCACTGAATGCATCTTGTCCTGTAATACGGGCGATAAGCTCGCAATACTGTAGGCCTTTCCACCTCCTGTGTGCCACTGTGGCAGCCTCTTTCGCCTATAAAAGGTGGCCCATGGCATACAGGAAAAGGATTCGGCTCTTTCGAACCTTATAGCATCCATAGCTAGTTCGAAAGCAGAAGAACACTCAATACATCCACCAAGCAGGACTAGGGTTTTACGCATCCTCGCGGCTCGAACCTGGGTAAACGATCCCCGTGTCAACTATTCATCCTGCTCTTCTCACAACCCCGCGCCCTGCAACCGTAGTAGGGATTCTTGTGATCACATAGGTGTCGTTTACCACCGACACTCATCTATCCAAGTGGAATCTTCTACCTCACGACAAGGTGAACCAAGAGTTGATATGGAAGCATCCACAAGTGGGACACACCAAGATGAAGATAACGAGGAATTACATCAAGATGAACCTCATCAACCTCCTTATCCACCATGACGAGAGAACGTCAATGTCAACAATGAAGAAGGCCAAGAAGAAGAACAAGATGCTGGAGAAGATGTTCCACCCCGACCAAAACAAAATCTCTCACGAGTTCGAGCAAGAGTCGCTAGAGACCATCCCGTCAAGCAAATCTACAATGATATCCAAACTGGGAGAATCACTCGCTCTAAATCTCGTTTGGCTAATTTTTGTGAACATTATTCACTCATCTCTAGCATTGAACCCATGAAGGTTGAAGAAGCATTGGAAGATCTGGATTGGATAAATGCCATGCATGAAGAGCTACACAACTTTGAGAGAAACCAAGTGTGGACATTGGTCGAGAAGCCCGACTGAGGGAGTCCTGGATTAAGGGTTCCTCGGACAGCCGGAATATATACTTTGGCCGGACTGTTGGGCTATGAAGATACAAGATAGAAGAGTTCTTCCCGTGTCCGGATGGGACTCTCCTTTGCGTGGAAAGCAAGCTTGGCGATTCGGATATGTAGATTCCTTTCTCTGTAACCGACTTTGTGTAACCCTTGTCGGTTAAATATCCAGCGTATCTCGTAGTAGGGGTCCTAAGTTAGGCGTCTTGGAGCGATGGTAACATGGACACGGGGTTTTACCCAGCTTCGGGCTCTCTTGATGAGATAATACCCTACATGCTACTTTTGATTGTATTCATATGGGTGTAGTACAGAATACATGTATCTACCATGAGATTGTAGTAATGAATATGAGATTGTCTATTGACTAGCCTGGCCTCGGTTTATATAAGACACCGGAGGGCTAGGGTTTAGGAGAGTCCTTCTCTTGGGCGCCAAGTCTTGTGGAGTCTTCCTTGTATGCAGCAGGGGTTGTCCGAACTAGCCCATGAGTATACGGCCATGGGGGTCCTTCGCCCAATCCAACTGATCGGGAGACGACGTGGTGAGCACCCCCTAGTCCAGGACACTGTCAGTAGCCCCCTGAACCGGTCTTCAAGTTGGGGACACTCCTCTATTCTTCTGAACTATTCTTCATCTTCGGTCGTCGGTCTTGAAAACTGGTTCAACAAATCTTTCCATCCTCGATCTTGAGGATCACCAAAGTGAATTCGAAGAGTTTACATGTCGGGTATCCGAGGATCCCCTTTAAGTTTCCATCCTTTATCAATGCCTTGTTATTTTTATGCCACGCCTCGGGTTTGAAGTTGTCCACGGGACACAGTGTCCTCTTTCGTCTGAGCTCCAACGCCGGACTGCATTCAAGGTATCTTTTGCAGCCGAGCACCAACGCCGGACCGCTTCCGAGCTCCAACGCCGAAATTTATCCGAGCTCCACCGTCGGAATGTATCCGAGCTCCACCGCTGGACTGTATCTAAAGAGTATTGTTACAGCCAAGCTCCAACGCTGAACTGCATTTGAGCTCCCACGCCGGACTATGTCCGAGCTCCAACGCCGGACTATGTCCAAGATCCAACGCCGGACTATATCCAAGGTGTCATAGATCACCTTGGTTCAAAAAAGTTGAAGGATTTTAGCCGAGCTTAATGCCGTAAATTCCCTCTATGGATCCAGCCATTGGCGCCTGAGTTTTATGCCGGACTGCTTCCGATGTGGTGCACCACCTCGACTGCAGGCTGATTTTTTGATTGGTGCAATTTATTCTCTGTCGAGATATATAGCCAGTAGCCCTCAAGGTGTGTGTATCGGTCTAAAACCCAAGATGTACCTGAAGGATGACATCAGACCGCTGATCCTAGTAGCCCCTGAGACTCAGGCTGATTCGCAAAATCAGCCTGAGGATCAAGTCCTAGCTCGGCAGCATACTTCGGGACACAAAAAGCGGCGTGCTCAGTCCTCAAGACTCAGGTTGGGTGCGGCCGACCAACCCGAGGATTATAATCTCCTCGAAAACTGTATTGCACTTAAAATTTTCTGCATTGAATAGGCAATGCAGTAGCCCCCGAGACACTGGTCGGGTGGCAACTCTAGATCAGGGGATCGATGTGCCTCTTTAATATTTATAAATAATGATAATACCAAAGCCCAGTAGCCCCCGAGCCTTAATGCGGACACGGGTGGCCGAATCAAGGATCGATATCCATAGTAAAATCATAAATTATGTGTAATGACGCTATGAATCCAAGTACTATATGTCATTAATGCTCGGATTTGCATTGTACAAAACTTTGTTGGCCGACCATCATCTTCAACCTCCTCGACCAGCAGCCGAGGAGTGTTTGTCCTACTTTATAAAGTCTTTATGAGGGCAAAGATTTACGGCAAACAAGGCAATCCGGCCATACGATTTTATAAACAATGGTACATAGGAAAACATGTTATATTATTGTTTAACATAAAGAAGTGGTTAACACTTCGGCCAATGTTATGAACGGCCCGTCATTTAACATAGTCATCGGATCGCTGACCAGTTTAAGCTTATTGTGACAGTCAGTTTTCGGCTTTCTCCACCGAGGTGCTTAACCATGCGAGCTGGAAGCACAATCGCAGTGGTTCTCCTTTTGCACACCTAACCAAACAAAGCGGAATGTAGGAGGCAAGCACAGGATCCGGGCAACCCAACTATCGAACAAAGACACAATTTGAAACCGATGCATATATAGAAATATCCGGGAATTTTTGCCGAATCTCTAAAGGTGTCTGACGTTGCACTACGAGACTTACGCAGAAAACACACAAATAGTTGAAAAGTGCCATAGGATTGGAAAACCAAAAAACGTCAGTAAAAACTCGACATCCGAACTAGATCAATTGTTCGGTGCCAATCGGAAAATTGGTCTTAGAAAAAATTGCGCTTCTATCATGCTTTACCATGACATGTCCTGTCTCAAGACTTCAAGCGGGTCAGCCTACGGCTTCAACCTCCTATCCCGAAGGCGGAGTACTCCTCGTTAGGCCAGTTTAGCAAACTTTAGCGGCTTTGAGAGTGAAATTAGGCTCCCCGGCTATTGACCACACACTCGCGTCGAAAAAAGGAGTGACAGAAAAAAGACTTTGCAACGACTAAGAAGAAGAACACTTATTATAAAACAGCTCACATAAATTGAAGAGTCCCCGAGTGACTTGGGTAAAAGAATTTTATGTATAATGATTGTATGTACCGAAGTACATATATCATATGTGTGTTCACCCGAACTTTAAACGCGTCTTAACCGACCGTCGGCTTCTCCCTCTTAGGCCAAGGGCTGGAAAGTGTTATGTACTCCACCTGTCGAGAATATCGACGGTGTTCCCGATAACCAGGCAATCAGGCCATAAGGCTGTAATAGACAAAGCACGCTCAGGGAACTTATGCTATATTACTGACGAAGTGTAAGAAGCATCTTTGAAGAAAATAGTACCCCCACCGATACCTTTCTTCGGTTGCTCATTGTTACTATGAGAATTGTGCAACAGATTTTTTGTACTCATGAGTTCCGTTGTGTGCCAACCATAATTGAAAACAATAAGAGCGCTAGCTTTAGCCTTCACCCAGTCCGAGGTCAGAGCTCGGAGGACCCGGTCGTGACAATCGCAGAGGTGCTCCCTTTACTCCCTAGCCGAACAATCGGGAACGTAGGGGTAAACACAGGAGCAAGGCAACCCAGCTTGTGGAACACTTAAGTCAATATGGTGCATATTGTGGCGTAATACACGAACAAGGAACGAAGTCGTACAAGTATAATCATATGCAAGAGGAAAGGCTCCATAAAGGAAGCCCCGGTTAAACGGGGTATTTGAATTTGTGTGTCACAAACAAGGTTTCGACTAGGAAGTTTTTCACACACAACTTTTTGCCAAAAAAGTATAATGCTTGGTCGAACCGAACAGGATAAAAGCGACTTAGCTGGTTAATGTGTTCGGCATTGATGACGCGATCCGAGCTTAGTGCGGGACAAGGTCTCAGCCCCCAAGCCCGATGTGGCTGAGCGAAGAGCTCTGCACTCCAAAGAGGTGTAGCCCCCAGTCTAGCCGAGGTGATGGAGCAGGTCATCGGATGACACTGGAGTCTCCGGCCAAGTAGGTTGATGAAGCGACGATGCGGGGTTGCCAACACAGGGCAGCACTCCAAGGCGACAACACAATTCGGTCGATGGTGATGGGCGAAGAGGACACCACGCTGAGGGGATAGTGCGGCCCGATCTAAGTCAATTGCCTGCACAGGTAAAATAGTGCATGCCAGAGATAAATATAACATATATATTTTTTTACGTAAAAAATCCTCTACTTAATGAATTTAAGTAAAGTAAATAATTACAGAAATATTGTCAGGACCCCGACTCAATGCCACATCCATCTAGCATGTAACACCTCATATCACTTTGCGGCCTCACGCACGGTATTCCCACAGGTGTCGCCTTACCTTTGCCCGGGACCGTTTGCGCCTTTTGGCACACGTATATGATAGTGTCGCTAGCATCCATATGATAAGGAGCCCGGGCTGACATGGCTAGTCGTAAACCTAAAGTGGCACAAACTTACAGGGACAGGCATCCATGACCCAGCATCGAACGTGTCGGTCATCAGCGAGTGAATCCAGGCTGTAGCACTGGGCTAGCAGGACTCCGGTGAACCGGTCTGTAGCGGGGTAATAGGACTCTGGTATTCATCGCGTGACATTTCCCCGAGGGGACAGACACAGGAACGAAGAAGGACACATGCCGGCCAGCCTAAGTGTTCCGGAGCAGTAGCAAGCTACCATGGCTCAGTGGAAACACTAGGAGACATTTCCCGGTAAGAGAGGCTACTAAGGATAAACAACTAGATAGTCAGATCCCACACATACCAAGCATTTCAATAACATACACACAATATGCTCGATATGTGCAAATACAACATGCCATCACAACATGACTCTACAACTCAAGTATTTAATTCAATAGGCTCCAAGGAGCGAGATATTACAAACATGGGTCTCACGACCCAACATTCAGAGCATACAAGTCAAGGCACAAGCAGAAGCTTAACATGTCTGAGTACAAACATCTACAAATGAAAAAGGCTGAGAAGCCTGACTATCTACCAGATCCTGCCGAGGGCACAAGATCGTAGCTGAGGTAACAAGCTAAACGTCGAAGTCCACGCGGAACTACTAGCGAGACCGAAGTCTCTCTGCAAAAACATAAAATAGGCAAACGTGAGTACAAATGTACCCAGCAAGACTTACATCAGAACTAACTACATATGCATCATTATCAACAAAGGGGATGGTGGAGTTTGACTGCAGCAAGCCAGCTTTGACTCGGTGGCTATCCTGAACTACGACTGCAATGTAACTCTTTTGAGGTGGCGCACAGGAGTCCACATATTCACCATATCAATACACCACTATGGATCCGTTCCCGTCTCCCTACGAGAACGCCATCCATAGCACTCACGCCTATCTTGCGCATTTTAGAGTATCCACTTTCACTTGTCTATGAACTGTACAGGCAACCCAGAAGTCCTTTTCCGCGGACACGGCTATTCGAATAGATAATATTAACCCTGCAGGGGTGTACTTCTTCACACACGCTCTCGCCACTTACCTCCATGTACACCTCGTGTATCTTGGCAACCTTCAAGCGGAAGCCTGGCGAGGGAGTCGGCCACGACCTGACTAACCACACAAGTCTCTCGTCCAGGTTTATCGCCTATTCGGGTTCCATCCGCAAGGAGATTCGGCCGGGGTGTCGCTCACGGCCCCAAACGATGTGAGCAGGGTTCCCAAGCCCACCTCGACGGGTGGATCTACGCTTGGTACACCGTGCCACAGTGCCTAGTCTGTCCCAAGCCCACCTGTACCGGGTGCCACTTGGTAGACTACTAACACTACCTACAAACACCAGAAACTAGTTGCAACTCCTGGACAGAGATCAAGTTGATTAATAAGTCGAGAGAGCTTGGAGTGCCCGGAGCCCAATGTGTGGTAGTAACTGTTCATGGATCACAAACACAGAACTCAGTTCCTGAGGACGGCTGCAATGAGACAACCCACCATGTACTCCTACATGGCCTCTCACCGCTACGTTTACCAAATCGTGTTCACACACTTAGCTCACACACAGTAGGACATGTTCACACACCTCTGATTCATCCTCGATGAATCAGACCTGACTCAACTCTAAGCAGTAGCAGGCATGACAAACAAGCATGAATGAGTAGGCACAACAGGGCTCAAACAACTCCTACTCATGCTAGTGGGTTTCATCTATTTACTGTGGAATGACAGGTGATGCAGAGGATAAAGGGGTTCAGCTACCGCAGCAAGTAACAGATGAATCGTTGTTGTCCTAATGCAGTAAAAGAGAGCAGGAGCGAGAGAATGGGATTGTATCGGAATGAACAAGGGGTTTTTGCTTGCCTGGCACTTCTGAAGATAATATAGTTCTTCATCGCTTTCATCGAATTCATCGTCGGAACACGTCTATCGAGAGGGAACAACCACCGACAAACAAATAAGAAACACAATCAATGCAATGCACAATATGATGCATGATCATGACATGGCAATATGCTGTGATTTGGGATAATGCAGCTAAGAACAGAAAGATTTGAGCTTAATTGAACCAAAGATTCAGATTCAAACTCAAACTATGAATTCATAAAGTGCATTATCATGTTTTGATATGAACAGCAAGGTTAAGTTGATTAAACATGCATGAAACCAGTGCAGATGGATAGATTGGATTTTTCTAATCATTTTTCATATATAACTTGTTTCATTTGGAGCTACAGTTGAATTTCTATGAATTTTAGAAGTTTGGGATATTTTTTGAAATTTCCTGAATAAACATAAATCCAGAAAATGCTTATTACGTCAGCACTGCGTCACTGTGACGTCAGCAGTCCACGGAGACGGTCAGGTCAAACCTGACGTGTGGGGCCACACGTCAGTGACTAACTAACTAATCTAAATTAATTAGTGTTAAACTATTACTAACTAAAAATGTCAATGGAGTAATTAGACTTAATTAAAAACTAAAGTAGGATTAGTTGGGGCCCTGGGCCCACTTGTCAACGACCCAGGGAGGGTCAAACTGTGGTCAACCCCGGGTCAAAGTCACCGGAGTTGACCCGCGGCTCGTCGACGGCGAGGCCAGGGACGGCGGAGGCGCTCGGGTTTCCTCCTCCGGCGACCAAACGGCCAGCGGAGGGCATCTACGCGACGGGGAGGCTCGTCCGCGTCGAGTGGTGTACGCAACAGCGGCTTCGGTGGCCTAAGTCGACGGCGGCAGCGACTTGCACGGCGGCCGGAGTTCGGACGTGCTCGAGTTCATCGCTAGGGTGTTCAGGAGGAGGATCTGGTGGTGGCTACGGGTGCGCGGAGAGGTTCTGAGCACGTTGGTGTGCTTGGACACGGGCTGAAGTGACCGTGGCCGTGACTACATCATCGCCGGCGGCGAGGAGCTAACGGCTCCGGCGGAACTACGGTCTAGGCGAGGCAAACGAGCGCGAAAGTAAGGGGGGACAACGTAGGAGCTCACAGCGGGTCGGACGAGGTAGGCGGCGAGCACGGGGAGGCAGAGACGGCGACGAAACGACGATGGCGATCTCAGGCGGCCGATGATGAAGACGACGGCGGTGACGACGGCACGGTGTCTCCCCTGTTTCTTGGCTCGTCGAGGACGTCAAGGGGGTCTAAGCGGAGCTCGTGGATGCATCGGCGAGATGGGAGGTGGACGGTGGCTACGGCAGCGACGAGCGCCGGCGACGACGGCGCTCGGTCGCAGGAGAGAGAGGGCGGCAGAGGAGGGGATGGGGATGAGCAAGCGGTCGAGGGAGGCGAGGGGGAGTGCGTGGCGCCCTTGGGTGCCTCCAGCGGCGAGCGGGTAAGCAGGAGGTGGCCGCGAGCGTGCGCGCGCGCGTCGGGCACACGCCCTCTTGCCTACTGGCAGGAGGTTGAAGACGGTGGGGCTTCTGGTGGGCTGGGCCAGTTGGCTGGGCTGCCAAGTGGGCTGCACAACAGTAGGTCCAGGTAAGTTACAGGTAAGCTCTCTTTTCCTTTTGTTTCAGTTTTCTATTTTTCTGCAACTTGATGGCTTTATTAAAAATACTTAGGAACACTCAAAAATCACCAAACTGCTCATGGACACTGTTTGGAATATATCCAACATGGAACATTTCAGTTTAGGATTATTTGGACATTTTAAATATTTTATAGTATTTAAATGCCCAAATTCAAATAGAGTATGATTTAATTCAGAGCCCAAATATATCATGGAAAAATGTGCATCACCTCCGGCTACTGTTTACAGTATTTCCCATAAATGATGAACATTTTTGAAAGCCATTTGGACTTACCGAAAATATTTCAGGTGAACCTAGTGAATTCCTTAAATGCTAGGGTTTGGACAATCCCCATTTCAACTTAAGTTAAATTTTAGACATGATGACATGATGATCATGCAAGGATAAGCAAAGGCTAGGCTAGGGCTGTGACAACTCACCCCCACTAAACAAGAATCTCGCCCCGAGATTCATGACGTGAGGTAAGAGGAAAGGGGGGTCACAAAACTACCACAATCTTCATGATCCATTTGCCCTTCTTGAAGATGTTGACTCATTGCTTCAAATCGATCTTGACGTCTTTGCTTTTGACATCTTCATTCAACATGATGACAAGGGGAAAGGGAAAACTCTAGAAGGATCGATCTTCTTGAGGTTCGAGCAACTTAGGATCATCTCAATGATCACAAGATCAACTCACGGAATGAGATGTAGAAACATCTCTGGAGCTGAGAGGCAAGACATGCACGAGGAGGGATGGAAGAAACAATTTGATGAGGGTTTCAAAGTATCGAGGAAGCAATTACTATGATCCCATAACTGGGCACCTTGGGAGAGGTGACTCGTAGAATCATCCCTTAAGTGGCAAAAAGAATTACCTTTGATTCAGAGATCATTAGAGCTCTTTATACCAGCTTAAGGCAAATCACAATCGATCATTTGGAGGGGTTCGGTAGAATGGCATACCCAGACTAGAATGGGTGATGTGGATAACCTTGTTGAAAACAACACAAGGAGTGATTTTAGTAACTGGGGAGAAACTCAACAGTAGAGAGTGAGTCCACTGTTTGAAAGGTTATAGCATAATCGAGGAAACTAAGAGCAATCCCAGTTAGTGCCAATGATAACACCTAGCGCTTGTGCGTGCTCTCAAGAATTGAGCATTTCCATATTCATCAAGGTTTTACCAATATCCGTGTCAAGGATCCTGGCAACACAACATACTAGCATGATGAATAGTGATGGACGATGCAGATGCAAAGAAAGATAACCTTCTCAGATTTCACCTTAGCGAAGCCAAGGGAACAAAATCTGGATGATCGACCGAGAGACAATTAGCACTCCGCTTCTAATGTTCTCCTTGATGTACTAGCGTATCCCATTCATAGATATGGTTTGATATCTAGAACATCAAGTAAAAGGTCGGACTTCGGAAAAACAAAAATCATAAGGCACAACTAGGGACTAAATCCTGCGAAGTCCTTATGGGGAGGTGGCCAACTTCCTCAATCAAGATACTACAATAATAGGTCTTCCGGCTGGGTGTGTTGGCCATGACATCCACTTTACCGGGTTACAGAGAGACCAATATTATAGTTCTTGGAAAATGTTCCAACCATCATATCTGCCTGAGATTCAGATCTGGTTGGGGTCAGGACATTCCAGACTCATCAAGTCTAGAAAAATGAAAGTTTGCAACACAAATCGACGAGATAACATTGCGAGATTCTCGGGAAATGAACTAAGGTAGCAAGCTCCAAAACATGAGCTGGTTCTGCTACAACATGTGAACACATTGTCCGAGACAAGCATGACCACATAGTAGTCTTAGAGTAAAACACTACCGAGTTCAGGTTGGGAACCATCATCGAGGATTTCGAAGTCTTTACGCATGTCCATGGATTAGATCCCAAGCATAGACTTCTTTTCCTTGAACAAGTCAATCAGTGGCTTGGTGTGCTAGGGAATACATATGGAGTGGAGGTAATTAATCTACCAAACCATAGAATACATTCGCACATGCATAATTGATTTGGGATGGTACCAGGGGAAACAAAAGCAATCTTTCTCGAACTCACGGCGGCAACTTGCACCAAATGCACATGAATCCGAGGAAGTCACTTCTTCCATCCAAGCATAAGCTTCATGAATGGAATACGAAGGCATTGCTTACAAAGTTTCCAACACTAGGTTGATGTTCAACATGACTCATGGGGGAGACAGAATGCTGCTGATGGACTCAACAGCAACTCATCGGAATTTCCATATCACTGGACTTCCACCATCATGTGAACACGGTGATAGCATTGGTCAGACCAAAAGATGTAATGGTGTATGCTCGAGGGATCAACCACGTGTAAGACAACATTACGAACATCGTTGGTTCTGATTTGGCTTGACGATAGCCCATACTCAAGTCAAAGTTTGATAAGACACTAGGTTCAACAACTGATCACGAGGACCAATCGATGAAGATATCATCTTCCTTCAACACACACACAAACGCAAGGATATCCCTTCAGAATGAGCTAAATTCAGCAAAGCTTTTATCTTCCAACTCTCCAAGTTGTTGTTTAGCTTAACCAACCAGCTCAGGGATATCCAACACGGATTCTTGGAGAAGGGGTGGTTTACAAGAAACCAACTTGATCACGAACTTAACATGGTGGTCAGGTGACAACCTGGTGATACTTCCGAGAAGATATTCCGAAAATCACGAACCACCGGTATGTTACTAAGCTCGAGAACAATCTTGCTTCTCAGGGCAAGATGATATGATAAAAAAACGAGGATTTGAAATAATCCTAACTCATCAATCAAAGAGTGCACTAGGAAAATGGACTAGGAAGCACGATCTATCTTAGAATGATGATTCAATAACCAACACGCTAAGAGTGAGAATATTGTCCATTTACTACCAAGCAACTAGTTGCTAGGAGTATTGATTTCACACATCACGATTCACTTGTCGGCATTCCTATTACAATAACACGGGAACCGAGGAATGAACAATGATGGCAAGAAGTATCATTGCATCAATAATTCACAAGAGCTGGTGCAATTCTCATGAAAATCCTGACATAAAGGGGGTAATACTCCAGGGTAGAACAGAATCAAAAGCTGGATTGGCATTTTGATCTGCGGAATACAACTACTTTGACCCAATCCCGGATATGGAAGAGGTACTAGAGTTTGTTTCTCCTAGTCATTCCGCGATAGAATGGCTTGACGGACCACAAGGGTAATAGGCATCGACGAATGAATGCACGCATACTCTTGACTATCAATTGATAGAGGAGGGTCGGAAGACAACTAAGATGGGACAACTCAAAAGAATATATGATTTTCTGAGTTGTGGATGCATGGACTAGCATGTCGAACCTAGTTCAACAGGTTTCTTCCGGATAACCCATGCAGAAGGTAGAACTGACAGATTCATATTATAGAATGGAGAACTCATCAAGAGCACTCTGGCTGTGGTATTTTGGTTCAAAGAACTTCTACCTTAATGGTTCATGATATTTGGAAGAAGGAAATACCACGGAACTCGAGGACTATCACAAAGGTTACTAATATCCTAAAGGAACTAGCAAACACTATCAACACGAGGTAAGTAGGGTGAATCTCGGGTTCAAAACCCAGAAGTGGAATACCTACATACTAAGTGGCATCACGAGATGCTTTCGAGACTGATGGCCAGAATCATCACACTGGGAACACAAAGCATGGCTAAATTACTAGGTGATACTCTAGACATCTAGGGTCATAATAATAGCTCCAACATATACGTCGAGGCAATAGAGTACCTCAACTCACCGTTTAGTGTGGTTAATCTGGCACAAAGGAACTTGAAATGGTAGGAAGGGATTTGCAAATGCATCAGACTATTTAGAGACCTGGGATGACTCGGACAGCATAACAGCTATAAATGCTCAAAATGATTTGAGACATCCTGCAAAAATGGTGGCATAACCACTCAGAAGCACAATATCAAGGTTCCGAGACCAACTATGAACACACGGAAGTAGTACAAACTGAACTGAGATTTGAACTATCAATTCTATAAGTCTATGGTTTAGTAACACGTCATCCTGATAGATAGATGAGAAGGCCTAGTTCTTAATCCCCGTAGAAGAGAAGAGGATGACTCGGATCAGAAGGCCATGAGGTATAAGGAGTAAAAAGAGCCTTACGTTCCCTTCCACAATCAATTCCCTTACATAACTAAAGCATTTCTAGACACAACTTCGACCAGTTTGGCTTGGTAATCCTACATGCAGTCAAGCTCTGATACCAAAGCTGTCAGGACCCCGACTCAATGCCACATCGATTTAGCATGTAACACCTCATATCACTTTGCGGCCTCACGCACGGTATCCCCACGGGTGTCGCCTTACCTTTGCCCGGGACGATTTGCGCCTTTTGGCACACGTATATGATAGTGTCGCTAGCATCCATATGATAAGGAGCCCGGGCTGACATGGCTAGTCGTAAACCCAAAGTGGCACAAACTTACAGGCATAGGCATCCATGACCCAGCATCGAACGTGTCGGTCATCAGCGAGTGAATCCAGGCTGTAGCACTGGGCTAGCAGGACTCCGGTGAACCGGGCTGTAGCGGGCTAACATGACTCCGGTATTCATCGCGTGACATTTCCCCGAAGGGACAGACACAGGAACGAAGAAGGACACATGCCGGCCAGCCTAAGTGTCCCGGAGCAGTAGCAAGCTACCATGGCTCAGTGGAAGCACTAGGAGACATTTCCCGGTAAGAGAGGCTACTAAGGATAAACAACTAGATAGTCAGATCCCACACATACCAAGCATTTCAATAACATACACACAATATGCTCGATATGTGCAAATACAACATGGCATCACAACATGACTCTACAACTCAAGTATTTATTCAATAGGCTCCGAGGAGCGAGATATTACAAACATGGGTCTCATGACCCAACACTCAGAGTATACAAGTCAAAGCACAAGCGGAAGCTCAACATGTCTGAGTACAGACATCTACAAATGAAAAAGGCTGAGAAGCCTGACTATCTACTAGATCCTGCCAAGGGCACAAGATCGTAGTTGAGGTAACAAGCTAAACGTCGAAGTCCACGCGGAACTACTAGCGAGACCGAAGTCTCTCTGCAAAAATATAAAATAGGCAAACGTGAGTACAAATGTACCCAACAAGACTTACATCAGAACTAACTACATATGCATCATTATCAACAAAGGGGATGGTGGAGTTTGACTGCAGCAAGCCAGCTTTGACTCGGCGGCTATCCTGAACTACGACTGCAATGTAACTCTTTTGAGGTGGCGCACATGAGTCCACATATTCACCATATTAATACACCACTATGGATCCGTTCCCGTCTCCCTACGAGAACGCCATCCATAGCACTCACGCCTATCTTGCACATTTTAGAGTATCCACTTTCACTTGTCTATGAACTGTACAGGCAACCCAGAAGTCCTTTTCCGCGGACACGGCTATTCGAATAGATAATATTAACCCTGCAGGGGTGTACTTCTTCACACACGCTCTCGCCACTTACCGCCATGTACACCTCGTGTATCTCGGCAACCTTCAAGCGGAAGCCTGGCGAGGGAGTCGGCCACGACCTGACTAACCACACAAGTCTCTCGTCCAGGTTTATCGCCTATTCAGGTTCCATCCGCAAGGAGATCCGGCCGGGGTGTCGCTCACGGCCCCAAACGATGTGAGCAGGGTTCCCAAGCCCACCTCGACGGGTGGATCTACGCTTGGTACACCGTGCCACAGTGCCTAGTCTGTCCCAAGCCCACCTGTACTGGGTGCCACTTGGTAGACTACTAACACTACCTACAAACACCAGAAACTAGTTGCAACTCCTGGACAGAGATCAAGTTGATCAATAAGTCGAGAGAGCTTGGAGTGCCCGGAGCCCAATGTGTGGTAGTAACTGTTCATGGATCACAAACACAGAACTCAGTTCCTGAGGACGGCTGCAATGAGACAACCCACCATGTACTGCTACATGGCCTCTCACCGCTACCTTTACCAAATCGTGTTCACACACTTAGCTCACACACAGTAGGACATGTTCACACACCTCTGATTCATCCTCGATGAATCAGACCTGACTCAACTCTAAGCAGTAGCAGTCATGACAAACAAGCATGAATGAGTAGGCACAACAGGTCTCAAACAACTCCTACTCATGCTAGTGGGTTTCATCTATTTACTGTGGAATGACAGGTCATGCAGAGGATAAAGGGGTTCATCTACCGCAGCAAGTAATAGATGAATCGTTGTTGTCCTAATGCAGTAAAAGAGAGCAGGAGCGAGAGAATGAGATTGTATCGGAATGAACAAGGGGGTTTTGCTTGCCTGGCACTTCTGAAGATAATATAGTTCTTCATCGCTGTCATCGAATTCATCATCGGAACACGTCTATCGAGAGGGAACAACCACCGACAAACAAAGAAGAAACACAATCAATGCAATGCACAATATGATGCATGATCATGACATGGCAATATGCTGTGATTTAGGATAATGCAGCTAAGAACAGAAAGGTTTGAGCTTATTTGAACCAAAAATTCAGATTCAAACTCAAACTATGAATTCATAAAGTGCATTATCATGTTTTCATATGAACAGCAAGGTTAAGTTGATTAAACATGCATGAAACTAGTGCAGATGGATAGATTGGATTTTTCTGATCATTTTTCATATATAACTTGTTTCATTTGGAGCTACGGTTGAATTTCTATGAATTTTAGAAGTTTGGGATATTTTTTGAAATTTCCTGAATAAACTTAAATCCAGAAAATGCTTATTGCGTCAGCACTGCATCACTGTGACATCAGCAGTCCACGGAGACGGTCAGGTCAAACCTGACGTGTGGGGCCACACGTCAGTGACTAACTAACTAATCTAAATTAATTAGTGTTAAACTACTACTAACTAAAAATGTCAATGGAGTAATTAGACTTAATTAAAAACTAAACTAGGATTAGTTGGGGCCCTGGGCCCACTTGTCAACGACCCAAGGAGGGTCAAACTGTGGTCAACCCCGGGTCAAACTCACCGGAGTTGACCCGCGGCTCGTCGACGGCGAGGCCAGGGACGGCGGAGGCGCTCGGGTTTCCTCCTCCGGCGACCAAATGGCCAGCGGAGGGCATCTACGCGATGGGGAGGCTCGTTCGCGTCGAGTGGTGTACGCAACAGCGGCTTCGGTGGCCTAAGTCGACGGCGGCAGCGACTTGCGCGGCGGCCGGAGTTCGGACGTGCTCGAGTTCATCGCTAGGGTGTTCAGGAGGAGGATCTGGTGGTGGTTACGGGTGCGCGGAGAGGTTCTGAGCACGTTGGTGTGCTTGGACACGGGCTGCAGTGACCGTGGCCGTGACTGCATCATCGCCGGCGGCGAGGAGCTCATGGCTCTGGCGGAACTACGGTCTAGGCGAGGCAAACAAGCGCGAAAGTAAGGGGGGACAGCGTAGGAGCTCACAGCGGGTCGGACGAGGTAGGCGGCGAGCACGGGGAGGCAGAGACGGCGACGAAACGACGATGGCGATCTCAAGCGGCCGATGATGAAGACGACGGTGGTGACGACGACACGGTGTCTCCCCTGTTTCTTGGCTCGTCGAGGACGTCAAGGGGGTCTAAGCGGAGCTCATGGACGCATTGGCGAGATGGGAGGTGGACGGTGGCTACGGCAGCGACGAGCGGTGGCGACGACGGCGCTCGGTCGCAGGAGAGAGATGGCGGCAGAGGAGGGGATGGGGATGAGCAAGCGGTCGAGGGAGGCGAGGGGGAGTGCGTGGCGCCCTTGGGTGCCTCCAGCGGCGAGCGGGTAAGCAGGAGGTGGCCGCGCGCGTGCGCGCGCGCGTCGGGCACACGCCCTCCTGCCTACTGGCAGGAGGTTGAAGACAGTGGGGCTTCTGGTGGGCTGGGCCAGTTGGCTGGGCTGCCAAGTGGGCTGCACAGCAGTAGGTCCAGGTAAGTTACAGGTAAGCTCTCTTTTCCTTTTGTTTCAGTTTTCTATTTTTCTGCAACTCGATGGCTTTATTAAAAATACTTAGGCACACTCAAAAATCACCAAACTGCTCATGGACACTGTTTGGAATATATCCAACATGGAACATTTCAGTTTAGGATTATTTGGACATTTTAAATATTTTATAGTATTTAAATGCCCAAATTCAAATAGAGTATGATTTAATTCAGAGCCCAAATATATCATGGAAAAATGTGCATCACCTCTGGCTACTGTTTACAGTATTTCCCATAAATGATGAACATTTTTGAAAGCCATTTGGACTTACTGAAAATATTTCAGGTGAACCTAGTGAATTCCTTAAATGCTAGGGTTTGGACAATCCCCATTTCAACTTAAGTTAAATTTTAGACATGATGACATGATGATCATGCAAGGATAAGCAAAGGCTAGGCTAGGGCTGTGACATCAACATAATTAGATCTTTTGAAAAGATTAGCAAGTGGATGGGGATCCATATGAAGAGATTTTTAGAAAGCAAATATGCAAGTAAATAGAAGACACATGGCACACAAGCAAAGAAGAGATCTGACGAGAAGACGGCGAACGAAAAAGAAGGCGAATAAAACGGCAAGTTTTTGTGAAGTGGGGGAGAGGAAAACGAGAGGTAAATGGCAAATAATGTAAATTGCAAGGATATGAGATTTGTGATTAGGAACCTGGTTGATGTTGAAGATCCTCCCTGGCAACGGTGCCTGAAATTGGCACGTGGCCGGGAGACTATCTTGACTTGATCCTCCCCGGCAACAGCGCCAGAAATTCCTTTTGATGTCTGCTAGAACTACGTCGGTATTTCCCCAAAGAGGAAGGGATGATGCAGTATAGCCACGGTAGGTATTTACCCTAGTGATGAGACCAATGTTATCGAACCAGTAGGTGAACCTCCTCACACCACATCAATAGCACATGCACACAAATAACAAATACTCACCACCCGACGTGTTAAAGGGGTTGTCAATCTCTTTCGGGTACGGTGCTTCAAGATAGGTAAATAATGTGAGGTAAAAGTGGTAGATAGGATAAATAGATCACGGAACAAATAAATTGCAGCAAGGTATTTTTGTATTTTTGGTTTAATAGATCTGAAAATAAATGCAAAGGAAAATAGATCGCAAAGGCAAATGATGAAAAGAGACCCGGGGGCCGTAGGTTTCACTAGTGGCTTCTCTCGAGAAAAATAGCAAACGGTGGGAAAAAATTACTATTGGGCAATTGATAGAACTTCAAATAAGAACGGAGACATGATGTAGACAAGATCTATTTATGTAGAAATATACCCCTTAATAGATCACATCTTGTTATCCTTAATAGCAATGATACATATGTGTTGTTTCCCCTTATGTCACTGGGATCAAGCACCATAAGATCGAACCCATCTCAAAGCACCTCTTCCCATTGCAATATATATAGATCAACTTGGCGAAACAAAACCCAGATATTGTAGAAGAAATACGAGGCTATAAGTAATCATGTATATAAGAGATCAAAGAAGACTCAAATAACTTTCATGGATAAGAACATAGATCTGATCATAAACTCAAAGTTCATCGGATCCCAACAAACACACCGCAAAAAGGCTTACATCATATGGATCTCTAAGATACCATTGTAGTGATAATCAAAGGAGAGAGAGAAGAAGCCATCTAGCTACTAACTACTGACCTGTAGGTCTACAAAGAACTACTCACGCATCATCGGAGAGGCACCAATGGAAGTGGTGAACCCCTCTGTGATGGTGTCTAGATTGGATCTGGTGGTTCTGGACTCTGCGGCACCTGGAATTGATTTTCATAGACTCCCCTAGGGTTTCTGGAATATTGGGGCATTTTTAGAGCAAAGAGGCGGTTTAGGGGGCACCCGAGGTGGGAACAACCCACCTGGGTGTACCTGGGCCTCAAGGTGCACCCTGGTGGGTGCTGCCCCCCTCGAGGCTCCCGTCAGGTGCTTCCTTGGCCTACTGGGTGTCTTCTGGCCCAAAAAATCCTCAAGAAGTTTCGCTGCGTTTGGACTCCGTTTGATATTGATTTCCTTCGATGTAAAAAAACATGTAGAAAATAGCAACTGACACTAGGCACTATGTCAATAGGTTAGTACTAAAAAATAATATAAAATGACTATAAATGATTGTAAAACATCCAAGAATGATAATATAACAGCGTGGAACAATAAAAAATTATAGATACATTGGAGACATATCAGTTTGTGCTTCACAATAATCTTGGTGAAGCCTATCCCACTAACTGCACTGTAGGGTACGACTCTGAAAGCTACTGAGTGGATAATGGGCAGTGGATGCACTAACCACATGACTGGTCATCGAAGTCTTCTCATGGATTCAACCCTATGTCCATCTACTAAAAGCCACATCACGTTCGCTAACACTGGTACAAGCAAGGTACTGGGCCTAGGTAGAGTTGCTATCTCAAAGGATCACCACATGGATAAAGTGATGCTTGTTGAATCCCTTGGCTACAACTTAATGTCTGTCTCAATGCTTTGCAATCTGAACATGATTGTGATATGTGGCAAATATCATTGCCTTGTGCTTATGGAAACTGACAAATCTCTAGTCTTCGAAGGTTATCGAAGAGGTGTATATGGTAGATTTCTCTGTAGGACCACAACTTGCCATATGTCTTCTAGCAAAAGCTTCAGAGTGTTGGCTCTAGCATCAAAGGCTAGGGCATGCGGGCATGAGGAACTTGCACACTCTTGTGAAGAAGAAGCATATCATTGGCATCAAGGGCGTCAAGTTCAAGAAAGATCATCTATGTGGTGCGTGCAAAGCTAGGAAGATGACTAGGGCCAAGCATCCCTCAAAGATAATCATGACTACATCACGCCCCTTCAAGCTGCTTCACATGGATTTATTTGGACCCACTCACTACTCTACTGTTACTACCACTTCACATCTCTATGGCTTCTTTATTGTTGATGATTATTCAAGATACACATGGGTGCACATAATTCTCTAGAAGACTGAAGTGCAGGATATCTTTAGATGCTTTGCCAATCGTGCCATGACCAATTATGGCATCACGATCAAGCACATCGGGAGTGACAATGGCACAGAATTCAAGAACACTGGCCTCGACACTTATCTTGATACATTGGGCATTACACATGAGTTCACTGCTCCATACACACCTCATCAAAATGGCATCATGGAGCGCAAGAATTGAACCCTCATTGATACGACACACACAGTGCTTGATGAGTACAAGACTCCAAGAAAGTTCTGGCTTGAAGCCATTGATACTGCTTGCCACATCATCAATAGAGTTTATCTTCACAAGTTCTTCAAGAAGACATCCTATGAACTCCTGACTGGTAAGAAGCCAAGTGTTAGCTATTTCAAGTTCTTTGGTGCCAGGTGTTGGATCAAGGATCCACATAGCACTTCAAAATTTGCACCGAAAGCATATGAATGTTTTATGCTAGGGTACGGAAAGGATTCGCACACCTAGAGAGTCTTCAACCTCTTTCACTATAAAGTGGTTGAAACTCTAGATGTGCGGTTCAATGAGACTAATGGCTCGCAAAGAGAGCACCTGCCAAATGTGCCAGATGAAGCTTCTCCTAGTGTATCTATCAAGCATATGGATACTGGAGAAATCATACCCACCGAGGAACATGCTGAAGAAGAAATCATCATTTCAGCACCTAATCAACATGAAGACAATGCTCAGTCTGAAGACAATGTTGAGGCTGAAGATGACAATCAACAAGAGCAAAGTCTTCGCCCAGCCCATCCTCGTGTGGCCAATGAAGTACAGATTGAGAAGATCATCGATTGTATCAATGCACATGGTCCACTCACTCGTTCAAGAGCAACACAGCTAGCAACTTATGTGGGCACTTTGCATTTGTTTATGTATCTGAACCCAAGAAAGTTGATGAAGCCTTCATGGAACCTGAATGGATTCAAGCTATGTAAGAAGAGCTTCAACAATTTGAGCTGAACAATGTCTAGGAGCTAGTCAAGCGTCTTGATCCTTGCAAGCACAATACCATTGGCACCAAATGAATCTATCACAACAAGCAAGATGAACATGGTCAAATTGTCAGAAACAAGGCTCGTCTTGTTGCTAAAGGTTATACACAAGCGGAAGGAATTGACTTTGATGAAACCTTTGCTCCTGTGGCTAGGCTTGAAGCAAACCACAACAACATTCTTCTGTACCAAATGGATGTGAAGAGTGCCTTCCTCAATGGCAAAATTGAAGAAGAAGTATATGTTGCTCAACCTCTTGTTTTTGAAGATACAAAGTGTCCTGAGATGCTCTACAAACTCAACAGGGCACTGTATGGCCTCAAACAAGCACCTCGCGCTTGGTATGACACACTCAAAGACTTTTCTGAAGAGCAAAGGCATCAAACCTGGTTCACTAGATCCCACTCTCTTCACGAAGACATTGAAGGAAATATGCCCTAGAGGTAATAATAAAGTTATTACTTATTTCCTTAATTCACGATAAATGTTTATTAATTATTCATGCTAGAATTGTATTAACCGGAAACTTAGTACATGTGTGAATGCATAGACAAAACATATAGTCCCTAGCATGCCTCTACTTGACTAGCTCGTTAATCAAAGATGGTTATGTTTCCCAACCATAGACATGTGTTGTCATTTTATGAATGGGATCACATCATTGGGATAATGATGTGATGGAAATGACCCATCCGTTAGCTTAGCATTATGATCGTAACAGTTTCTTTGCTACTGCTTTCTTCATGACTTATACAAATTCCTCAGACTATGAGATTATGCAACTCCCAAATACCGGAGGAACACTTTGTGTGCTACCAAACATCACAATGTAAATGGGTGATTATAAAGGTTCTCTACAGGTGTCTCCGAAGGTGTTTGTTGGGTAGGCATAGATCGAGATTAGGATTTGTCACTCTGTGTTTCGGAGAGGTATCTCTGGGCCCTCTCGGTAATACTCATCACTATAAGCCTTGCAACATTGTAACTAATGAGTTAGTTGTGGGATGAAGTATCACGTAACGAGTAAAGAGACTTGCCGGTAACGAGATTGAACTAGGTATGATGATACCGACGATCGAATCTCTGGCAAGTAACATACTGATGACAAAGGGAACAATGTATGTTGTTATGCGGTTTGATCGATAAAGATCTTCGTAGAATATGTAGGAACCAATATGAGCATCCAGGTTCCGCTGTTGGTTATTGACCGGAGACGTGTCTCGGTCATGTCTACATAGTTCTCGAACCCGTAGGGTCCGCACGCTTAACGTTTGATGACGATTAGTATTGTGAGTTTATGTGATATGATGTACCGAAGGTTGTTCGGAGTCCCGGATGTGATCACGGACAGGACGAGGAGTCTCGAAATGGCCGAGACATAAAGATTGATATATTGGAAGGCTATGTTTGGACACCGGAAATGTTTCGGGTGGTTCGGGCATTTTTTCGGAGTACCGGGAGGTTACCGGAACCCCCCGGGGAGTTAATGGGCCTTAATGGGCCATGGTGGAACAGAGGAGGAGGCAGCCAAGCTGGGGTCGCCCCCCCAAACCCAATCTGAATTGGGAGGGGGGGGGGGGCGGCCCCCTTTCCTTTTCTCCCTCTCCCTCTTCCTTCTTCTCCTACTCCAACTAGGGAAGGGGGAAACCTACTCCTACTGGTAGTAGGACTCCCCCCTTGGGCGCGCCATAGAGGGTCGGCCCTCCCCTCCTCCACTCCTTTATATACGGGGGAGGGGGCACCCCATAGGCACACAAGTTGATCAAGTTGATCTTTTAGCCCTGTGCGATGCCCCTCTCCATAGATTTCCACCTCCGTCATATTTTCGTAGTGCTTAGGCAAAGCCCTGCGCCGGTAACTTCATCATCACCGTCACCACACCATCGTGCTGACGAAACTCTCCCTCGACCTCAGCTGGATCTAAAGTTCGTGGGACGTCACTAGGCTGAACATGTGCAGATCGCGGAGGTGCCGTATCTTCGGTGCTAGGATTGGTCGGATTGTGAAGACGTACGGCTAAATCAACCGCATTGTTCATAATGCTTCTGCTTTCAGTCTACGGGGGTACGTAGACAACACTCTCCCCTCTCGTTGCTATGCATCACCTAGATAGTTCTTGCGTGTTCATAGATTTTTTTTTGAAATTACAGCGTTCCCCAACAAACATATGATGGAGAACTGTTTGTATGCCAAATATATGTGGATGACATTTTCTTCGGCTGCACAAATAAAAGATACAGTGATGAGTTTGGGCATATGATGCAAGAGCAATATTAGATGTCCATGATGGGAGAGCTGAAATTCTTTCTTGATCTTCAAATCTGTCAACAAAGAAATGGCATCTTCATATCACAAGAGAAATACCTCAAAGATTGCTTGAAGAAGTTTGGAATGCAAGACTGCAAAGGATACACGACGACAATGCCAACCAAAGGCCAATTGGGCCCCGATGACAATTGTAAAGAGTTCGATCAAAAGGTATAACACTCCATGATAGGTTCTTTATTGTACTTATGTATATCTAGGACAGATATAATTCTTAGCGTTTGCATGTGTGCCCGATTCCAAGTGGCACCAAAGGAATCACATCACCTTGTGGTGAAGCGAATACTTTAATATTTGGCTCGCACCCCAACGCTAGGATTATGGTATCCAAAGGGCTCATAGTTTGATCTAGTTGGATTCTCAGATGCTGATTATGCTGGTGACAAGGTTTATCGCAAGTCCACATCAGGCACATGTCACTTTCTTGGACGATCTCTAGTCTGTTGGTCTTCAAAGAAGTAGAACTGTGTATCACTCTCCACTGCTGAATCTGAATACGTTGCTGTTGGATCTTGCTACACTCAGCTTCTCTGGATGAAGCAAACTCTCAAGGATTGGCATCAACATGAAGCATGTGCCACTCTACTGCGGCAATGAAACACCATCAAGATTGCTAACAATCCAGTTCAGCACTCTTGATGGCGAGTGTGTGTGTGTGTGTGTGTGTGTGTGTGTGTGTGTGTGTGTTTTGTCCTCTACAACATTCGCTTATAGCTATATATTCAAGTTGCTATTTTCTGAACTAAGTGAATGTGATCGGACACTAACCCCTTCTTTGCTTATCCCTCAAATTCTCTCTGTCTCTTCATATGCATTTTCTTGTCATGCATCGAATGTCTTCATTGTGTCTTTGTCAGCTGAAGATACAAAGACACACATTTAAAATTGCTTTTAATATGCTTATCCTTTTTGCTTGAATACTAGAGAAGCCAGAACGACCACTCGACAAACCAGGCATGCGTGGGGTCGTGGCTCAACTTTCAATAAGTTGCATGCCTGCCACATGTCCTTCAGATGTGAACCGCCAGGGGCACCTGCGTAATTGCATTGTGATGCCCTAATCCTTATAAATACTTCTCCCCTCGCGGGGTGAATAGGCAATTTTTATGAAAGTCTTCAAAACACGGTGGCTTTGAAGACAAACAAGTAAACTGAACCTATCTAGTAAGCAGCGGAATGTAAACTACGCTAGACAAGCATTAGTCAAGCATACAATATAGTGTAAGCACGAAGACTAACTGCAGCTAGGTAGACAATATCAGGATGGAAGACAGTACAAAGCCAAACAGATATAAGTCTTCACACAGTGAAGTCAAATGAATTAGGCAGGGAAGCAATGACTTCAGGAAGACAAACTGAAGAGTAATGAGAGTAGGGGATAGAACAGTGGCTTGGTGAAGACAAGGATCTGGTAGACCAGTTCCAGTTGTTGATACAACTGTATGTCTAGTTAAGGGAGGCTGAGATTGAACTCACAAGACCGTGTCTTCACCTTATTCCTCTTGATCTAAGGACACCCAGTCCTCGCCCAATCACTCTGGTAAGTCTTCAAGGTAGACTTCCAAACCTTCAAAAACTTCGTTCATCGGCAACCCACAATGACTCTTGGATTCTCAGAACGCGACGCCTAACCGGCTGGAGGATTCACAGTCCTCAAGTGTAACAAGTCTTCAGATCACGCGGACAGAAAGACTTCAGTGATTCCTAACACTCTTTGGCTCTGGGTGTTTGGGCTTAGTCCTCCCAAGGATCTCTCTCTCAAATGCTTCGGAGGTGGGTTGCTCCTAAACGACAAAAGCCATGCACTAACTTTGAGCAGCCACCAATTAATGGTGTAGGGGGTAGGCTATTTATAGCCAAGTGGCAACCCGACCTGATATGTCTGAAATGACCCTGGATCACTAAGGAACCGACACATGTCCAACGGTCGGATTTCAAACACACGTGACAGCTTGGCTTGGGTTACAAGCAAGGATGACTCATCCAGCTCTGGATAAGGTTTGCTCTCATTGTCTTTGCTTGAAGACATAGGATTTTGTTGAGCATCACACCATTCACTCTGACTTTGTTCACTTGGACCCCACTTAACAGTACGGTGGTTCCAATGATTCAATAAAGAAGAAAGGAAACTATGAAACAGTTATGTCTTCGCACTCCATAGTCTTCAAGTGAATATCTTCACACGTCATAATCTTCATCGTGAATGTCTTCACGAACAACATTGTCTTAATTGTCTTCACACATTTTTAGGGGTCATCTCTGGTAGGTAAACCGAATCAATGAGGGACTACTACCTGTGTTATCCTACAATTCTCACAAACACATTAGTCCCTCAACCATGTTTGTGGTCAATAATCCAAAACCAACTAGGGGTGGAACTATATGCACTTACAATATCCCACTTTTTGGTGATTGATGACAAACTGGTTGAAGTTTTCAACGGGGATTAAAGTATGTGAAAGTTCGGTTTTGTGAGCATTGTCTTAATAGATTACAAGAGGCTCCCCTGAAGATGTGCATATAAGTAGTTTGCTTTTGATTGCAAATGCACATGGCAGATTTTGCTTTGTGGAGGCCATCTTCAATGTATAAAGACAATTCATCCTGCATATATGAAAGTAATAAATATAATGATATGCATAATGCAAAATGGACGTCTGTAGAATGACTTAAGGCAAAATTTATCATCGCATCACAACGTAGTAGCAAAAGTAGCAGACGACCATCAAGTTTAAGTGTTACAACTCAAGAGACAAATAGTTTAAAAAATGAGAGTTGCAAGCACTTGGAAAAAATTAAGGCAACCACCCCATATGGACCCGCTTGAAGACTACCAACCTCATATGCTTCTCCCTGATACGTCTCCAACGTACCTATAATTTTTCATTGTTCCATGCTATTATATTACCCGTTTTGGATGTTTATGGGCTTTACTTTACACTTTTATACCTACTAACCGGAGGCCCAGCCCAAATTGCTATTTGTTTTGCCTATTTCAGTGTTTCGAAGAAAATGAATATCAAACGGAGTCCAAACGGGATAAAACCTTCGGGAGTGATCTTTTCGCAACAAATGCAAACCTGGAGACTTGGAGTGGACGTCAAGCAACAAACGAGGCGGCCACGAGGGTGCCTGGCACGCCCCCTGGGGGTGGGCGCGCCCCCCACCCTCGTGGGCCCCTCGAGCGTCCACCGACCTACTTCTTCCTCCTATCTATACTCCTGTACCCTGAAAACATCAGAACAGACCATGAAAACCTAATTCCACCACCGCAACCTTCTGTATCCGTGAGATCCCATCTAGGAGCCTTCGCTGGCGCTCCGCCGGTGGGGGAATCGACCATGGAGGGCCTCTACATCATCTCCAAGGCCTCTCCTATGAGTGGTGAGTAGTTTACCACAGACCTTCGGGTCCATAATTATTAGCTAGATGACTTCTTCTCTCTCTTTGAATCTCAATACAAAGTTCTCCTCGATCTTCTTGGAGATCTATTCGATGTAACTCTTTTTGCGGTGTGTTTGTCGAGATCCGATGAATTGTGGGTTTATGATCAAGTTTATCTAGAGAAATATTTGAATCACCTCTGGATTCTTTTATCTATGAATAAAATATCTTTATAAGTCTCCTCGAATTATTAGTATGGTTTGGCCTACTAGATTGATCTTTCTTGCAATGGGAGAAGTGCTTAGCTTTGGGTTCCATCTTGCGGTGTCCTTTCCCAGTGACAGCAGGAGAAGCAAGGCACGTATTGTATTGTTGCCATCGAGGATAAAAAGATGGGTTTTATATCATATTACATGAGTTTATCCCTCTACATCATGTCATCTTTCTTAATGCATTACTCTGTTCTTCATGAACTTAATACTCTAGATGCAGGCAGGAGTCAGTTGATGTGTGGAGTAATAGTAGTAGATGCAGAATCGTTTCGATCTACTTGTCACGGACATGATGCCAATATACATGATCATGCCTAGATAATCTCATAACTATTCGCTTTTGTATCAATTGCTCGACAGTAATTTGTTCACCCACCGTAATACTTATGCTATCTTGAGAGAAGCCACTAGTGAAACCTATGGCCCCCGGGTATATATTTTATCATATAAGTTTTCCATCTACTTTTATTTGCATCTTTACTTTTCCATCTATATCATAAAAATACCAAAAATATTTATCTTATCATATTATCTCTATCATATCTCACTTTCGAAGTGGCCCTGAAGAGTTTGAAAATCCGTTTATTGCATTTGTTGCGAGGTTCTTGTTTGTTTGTGTAGGTGCGTGGGACTTTTGAGGAGCCTCCTACTGGATTAATACCTTGGTTCTCAAAAACTGAGGGAAATAATTACACTACTTTGCTGCATCACCCTTTCCTCTTCAAGGAAAACCAACGCAAGCTCAAGACGTAGCAAGAAGGATTTCTTGCGTTGTTGCCGGGGAGGTCTTCGCTCAATTCAAGACATACCAAAGTACCCATCACAAACTTATCTCCCTCGCATTACATTATTTGCCATTTGCCTCTCGTTTCCCTCTCCCCCACTTCACCCTTGCCGTTTTATTCGCCCTCTCTTTCCCATTCTCCTCTCTCTTGCGCTTGCCTTTTTGTTTGCTTGTGTGTTGGATTGCTTGTCACGATGGCACAAGATAATACCAAATTGTGTGACTTTTCCAATACCAATAATAATGATTTTCTTAGCACTCTGATTGCTCCTCTTAATGATGTTGAGTCTTGTGAAATCAATGTTGCTTTGCTGAATCTTGTTATGAAAGATCAATTCTCTGGCCTTCCTAGTGAAGATGTCGCTACCCATCTAAACAACTTTGTTGATTTGTGTGAGATGCAAAAGAAGAAAGATACAGATAATGATATTGTTAAATTAAAGTTATTTCCATTTTCACTTAGAGATCGTGCTAAAATTTGGTTTTCGTCTTTGCCTAAGAATAGTATTGATTCATGGATTAAATGCAAAGATGCTTTTATCTCTAAGTATTTTCCTCCCGCTAAGATCATCTCTCTTAGGAACGATATTATGATTTTTAAACAACTTGATCATGAGCATGTTGCCCAATCTTGGGAAAGAATGAAATTAATGATTCACAATTGCGCTACTCATGGTTTGAACTTATGGATGATCATACAAAATTTTTATGTCGGATTGAATTTTGCTTCTAGAAATCTTTTAGATTCGGCCGCGGGAGGCACTTTTATGGAAATTACCTTAGGAGAAGCTACTAAACTCCTTGATAACATTATGGCTAATTATTCTCAATGGCACACTGAAAGATCTACTAGTAAAAAAGTGCATGCTATAGAAGAAATTAATGTTTTGAGTGGAAAGATGGATGAACTTATGAAATTTTTTGCTACTAAGAGTGCTCCTATTGATCCTAATGATATGCCTTTGTCTACTGATTGAAAATAATAATGAATCTATGGATGTGAATTTTGTTGGTAGGAATAATTTTGGTAACAATGCTTAGAGGATACTTTAATCCTAGACCATTCCCTAGTAGTTCCTCTAATAATTATGGAAATTCCTACAACAACTCTTATGGAAATTTTAATAAGATGCCCTTGGATTTTGAGAATAGCGTTAAAGAATTTATGATCTCTCAAATGAATTTTAATTCTTTGCTTGAAGAAAAATTGCTTAAAGTTGATGATTTGGCTAGGAATGTTGATAGGCTTTCGCTTGATGTTGATTCTTTGAAAGTTAGATCTACTCCATCTAAGCATGATATCAATGAGTCTCTCAAACCTATGAGAATTTCCAGTGATGAGTGCTAAGAAAGAACCGCTAGGTTGCGTGCTAAGAAAGATTGCTTTGTAAAAGCGTGTTCTTCTAGTTTCCATGAAAATAATGATGAAGATCTAAATTTTATTGATGTGTCCCCTATTAAATACTTGTTTTGTAATATGAATCTTAATAATGATGGGACTTGAGATGAGTCAACTTTAGTTAAAAGGCGTCCCAATGATTCTGAGTTTTTAGATCTTGATGCTAAATTTGGTAAAAGTGGGATTGGAGAGGTCAAGACTTTAAATAGAATTGAACTCACTATATTGGATTTCAAGGAATTTAATTATGATAATTGTTCTTTAATAGATTGTATTTCCTTGTTGCAATCCGTATGGAATTCTCCTCATGCTTATAGTCAAAATAAAGCTTTTACCAAACATATTGTTGATGCCTTGATGCAATCTTATGAGGAAAAACTTAATTTGGAAGTTTCTATACCTAGAAAACTTTATGATGAGTGGGAACCTACTATAAATATTAAAATTAAAGATCATGAGTGCTATGCTTTATGTGATTTGGGTGCTAGTGTTTCCACGATTCCGAAAACTTTATGTGATGTGCTAGGTTTCCATGATTTTGATGATTGCTCTTTAAATTTGCAACTTGCGGATTCCACCATTAAGATACCTATGGGAAGGATTAATGATGTTCTTATTGTTGCAAATAGGAATTATGTGCCCGTAGATTTTATCGTTTTTGATATAGATTGCAATCTTTCATGTCCTATTATTCTTGGTAGACCTTTTCTTAGAACGATTGGTGCAATTATTGCTATGAAGGAAGGGAATATTAGATTCCAATTTCCCTTAAGGAAAGGCACGGAACACTTTGTATGAAAGAAAGTCAAATTACCTTATGAATCTATCATGCGAGCTACTTATGAATTGAGTGCCAAAGATGGCACTACTGAGATCTATCCTCGCTTTTATGCCTAGCTAGGGGCGTTAAACGATAGAGCTAGTTGGGAGGCAACCCAATTTTATTTTTTTTCTTGCTTTTTGATTCTTTTTAGTAATAAATATTTCATCTAGCTTCTGTTTAGATGTGTTTTCATGTGTTTTAGTTAGTGTTTGTGGCAAGTAGAACCTATAGGATAACCTACGGTGATAGTTAATTTGATTCTGCTGAAAAACAGAAACTTTTGCACGCACGAAAATAATTTTAGTAATTCACATAATGGTGCTTTGGCGTTGATTATTTTTTCTGTATATTAATAGACAAATTTCCCAGGACTTCCTATTTTTGTAGGATTTTCAAAGTTCCATAAGTATTCGAAAGTTACATATTTCTACAGACTGTTCTGTTTTTGACAGATTCTATTTTTCGTGTGTTGTTTGCTTATTTTGATGCATCGATGGCTAGTATCAAGGGGTATGAACCATAGAGAATTTGGAATACAGTAGGTTTAACACCAATATAAATAAATAATGAGTTCATTACGGTACCTTATGTGGTGGTTTTTCTTTCTTGCACTAACGGAGCTTATGAGATTTCCTGTTGAGTTTTGTGTTGTGAAGTTTTCAAGTTTTGGGTAAAGATTTGATGGACTATGGAATAAGAAGTGGCAAGAGCCTAAGCTTGGGGATGCCCATGGCACCCCAAGATATTCAAGGAGAACCAAAAGCCTAAGCTTGGGGATGCCCCGGAAGACATCCCCTCTTTCGTCTTCGTCTATCGGTAACTTTACTTGGAGCTATATTTTTATTCGTCACATGATATGTGTTTTGCTTGGAGCATCATGTATGTTACGAGTCTTTGATTTTTATATTTCCACAATAATACTTGATATACACACCTTTTGGGAGAAACCCACATGATTTAGAATTTATTAGAATACTCTATGTGCTTCACTTATATCTTTTGAGCTAGATAGTTTTGCTCTATGTGCTTCACTTATATCTTTTAGAGCACAGCGGTGGTTTAATTTTGAAGAAATTGTTGATCTCTCATGCTTCACTTATATTATTTTGAGAGTCTTTTAGAACAGCATGATATTTGCTATGGTTATAAAATTGGTCCTAGAATGATGGGCATCCAAGTTGGGTATAATAAAAACTATCATAGGAAGTGAATTGGATGATATGATCAATTTGATACTTGATAATTGTTTTGAGATATGAGGATGGTGATATTAGAGTCATGCTAGTTGGGTAATTGTGAATTTAAAGAATGCTTGTGTTAAAGTTTGTGATTCCCATAGCATGCACGTATGGTGAACCGCTTTGTGATGAAGTTGGAGCACAATTTTATTTATTGATAGTCTTCCTTATGAGAGGCGGTCGGGGACGAGCAATGGTCTTTTCCTACCAATCTATCCCCCTAGGAGCATGCGTGTAGTACTTTGTTTTCAATGGCTTGTAGATTTTGGCAATAAGTATATGAGTTCTTTATGACTAATGTTGAGTCCATGGATTATACGCACTCTCACCCTTCCACCATTGCTAGCCTCTCTTGTGTCGCGCAACTTTCGCCGGTACCATACACCCACCATATACCTTCCTCAAAACAGCCACCATACCTACCTATTATGGCATTTCCATAGCCATTCCGAGATATATTGCCATGCAACTTTCCACCATTTCGTTTATTATGACACGCATCATCATTGTCATATTGCTCTTTGCATGATCATGTAGTTGACATCGTATTTGTGGCAAAGCCACCTTCATAATTTTTCATACATGTCACTCTTGATTCATTGCATATCCCGGTACACCGTCGGAGGCATTCATATAGAGTCATATTTTGTTCTAAGTATCGATTTGTAATCTTGAGTTGTAAGTAAATAAAAGTGTGATGATCTTCATTATTAGAGCATTGTCCCAAGTGAGGAAAGGATGATTGAGACTATGATTCCCCCACAAGTCGGGATGAGACTACGGACTTTACAAAAAAAAGAGAAAGGCTAAATAAAAAAAGGAGAAAGGCCAAATAAAAAAAAGAGAGAAAAAGAGAGAAGGGACAATGCTACTATCCTTTTTACCACACTTGTGCTTCAAAGTATCACCATGATCTTCATGATAGAGAGTCTCCTATGTTGTCACTTTCATATACTAGTGGGAATTTTTCATTATAGAACTTGGCTTGTATATTCAAATGATGGGCTTCCTCAAAATGCCCTAGGTCTTCGTGAGCAAGCAAGTTATATGCACACCCACTTAGTTTCTTTTGTTGAGCTTTCATACATTTATAGCTCTAGTGCATCTGTTGCATGGCAATCCCTACTCACTCACATTGATATCTATTAATGGGCATCTCCATAGCCCGTTGATACGCCTAGTTGATGTGAGACTATCTTCTCCTTTTTTGTCTTCTCCACAACCACCATTCTATTCCACATATATTGCTATGTCCATGGCTCACACTCATGTATTGCGTGAAAGTTGAAAAGGTTTGAGATTACTAAAGTATGAACAATTGCTTGGCTTGTCCTCGGGGTTGTGCATGATTAAATACCTTGTGTGGTGAAGATAGAGCAACAGCCAGACTATCTTATTTTGTAGGGATAACTTTCTTTAGCAATGCTATTTTGAGAAGACATGATTGCTTTATTAGTATGCTTGAAGTATTACTATTCTTATGTCAATATGAACTTTTATTTTGAATCATTTGGATCTGAACATTCATGCCACAATAAACAAAATTACATTGAGAATTATGCTAGGTAGCATTCCACATCAAAAATTATGTTTTTATCATTTACCTACTCGAGGACGAGCAGGAATTAAGCTTGGGGATGCTTGATACGTCCCCAACGTATCTAATTTTTTTTATTGTTCCATGCCATTATATTACCCGTTTTGGATGTTTATGGGCTTTACTTTACACTTTTATATCATTTTGGGACTAACCTACTAACCGGAGGCCCAACCCGAATTGCTGTTTTTTTGCCTATTTCAGTGTTTCGAAGAAAAGGAATATCAAACGGAGTCAAATGGGATGAAACCTTCGGGAGCGATCTTTTCGAAACAAATGCAAACCTGGGGACTTGGAGTGGACATCAAGCAACAAACGAGGCAGCCACGAGGGTGCCCGGCGTGCGCCCTGGGGGTGGGCGCGCCACCCACCGTCGTGGGCCCCTCGAGCGTCCACCGACCTACTTCTTCCTTCTATATATACTCCCGTACCCTGAAAACATCAGAGCAGACCACAAAATCCTAATTCCACCACCGCAACCTTCTGTATCCGCGAGATCCCATCTTGGAGCCTTCGCCGGCGCTCCGCCAGAGGGGAAATCGACCATGGAGGGCCTCTACATCATCTCCAAGGCCTCTCCTATGAGTTGTGAGTAGTTTACCACAGACCTTTGGGTCCATAGTTATTAGCTAGATGGTTTCTTCTCTCTCTTTGAATCTCAATACAAAGTTCTCCTCGATCTTCTTGGAGATCTATTCGATGTAACTCTTTTTGCAGTGTGTTTGTCGAGATCCGATGAATTGTGGGTTTATGATCAAGTTAATCTATGAGAAATATTTGAATCTCCTCTAAATTCTTTTATGTGTAATTAAGTTATCTTTGCAAGTCTCTTCGAATTATCAGTTTGGTTTGGCCTACTAGATTGATCTTTCTTGCAATGGGAGAAGTGCTTAGCTTTGGGTTCAATCTTGCGGTGTCATTTCCCAGTGACAGCAGGGGCAGCAAGGCACGTATTGTATTGTTGCCATCGAGGATAAAAAGATGGGGTTTATATCATATTGCATGAGTTTATCCCTCTACATCATGTCATCTTTCTTAGTGTGTTACTCTGTTCTTCATGAACTTAATACTCTAGATGCAGGCAGGAGTCGGTCGATGTGTGGAGTAATACTAGTAGATGCAGAATCGTTTCGATCTACTTGTCACAGACGTGATGCCTATATACATGATCATGCCTATATAATCTCATAACTATTCTCTTTTCTATCAATTGCTCAACAGTAATTTGTTCACCCACAGTAATACTTATGCTATCTTGAGAGAAGCCACTAGTGAAACCTATGGCCCCCGGGTCTATCTTTTATCATATAAGTTTTCCATCTACTTTTATTTGCATATTTACTTTTCCATCTATATCATAAAAATACCAAATATTTATCTTATCATATTATCTCTATCAGATCTCACTTTCGCAAGTGGCCGTGAAAGGATTGACAACCCCTGTATTGCGTTGGCTGCGAGGTTCTTGTTTGTTCATGTAGGTGCGTGGGACTTTTGTGGAGAATCCTACTGGATTGATACCTTGGTTCTCAAAAACTGAGGGAAATACTTATGATACTTTGCTGCATCACCCTTTCCTCTTCAACGAAAACCAACACAATCTCAAGACTTAGCACTCCCCCTTTTGTCAGTAAGGACCAAAAAGGTTTGAAGACATAGAGTTTCTACACGTTCCCAGGTGGATACGAAGTTGGAGCAGTAGGGTCGACATTGGAGTTAGGTGGTGCAGAAGGGTCTGGGCAGCATCTTGATGCAGTGAAGCTAATGCTGGTGAAGTGGCATCGTCTTCTTCATTGATGACTCTCGCAACAATAGTTGCAGCCGAAGATGAGTACTCAAAATCTACAGTAGAAGGTGTTGGACGCCAACTTGCAGGTTGCAGTGGCCTGGAGTCAAACTTGAATTTCTTAGTGAAGCCATCTTCGCGAAGATCATCTTCAGAGAAGAGCAAGGTAAGGCTCTTCGAGGACCGCCGACAGGCTTCATGAGCAACGAAGGAGTTTTTGGTGGCCAGATTGCGAATGTGATTGACATCCACTAGAGGACCCTGCATTTGGCGTTTCAGCCATTCATGATGATTATCCTGCTTCTTATGCAAAGATATCAGATGCTCACAGTCACTGAGGACACGCGAACGCTTCCGAGGCCTTTGAGCAATTGTACTGGCAGTGGCTTCAGTATTGGCGCGATGTGGCATACACAAAGTTCTAGCCAGGGGATAGTCAGGAGTAGTAGAGTTTGGTACATGAATGCCTTCAATAGGTTGAGTGAAGCTTTGATATTCAACATTCTGCAGATGGAGTGGCTTCTTTACTTGATCAGAGTAGATGGCTTCATAGGACATGTCAACTTTAGGCAGGAATACGACATGATTGTGTGCTGAAGGTTGATAGTCAGTTGCGGAATGAAGCTTGATTAGGCGCATAATCCAGGGAGCATAAAACTTCAGGCCAAACAGATAAATTCCAGAAGCAGCCAACTTGGGGATGATGAAATCCCGAGAGTTGAATCTTATGCCATTGACAATATAGAAGACCAATGTCTTCATGGAACCTTTGAGTGTAGCTCCGGAAGAGTTGCCCTTGATTGGCCACAGAGTACGCCCGAGAATGTGATAGACTGTGCGGGGCCGATGTCTTCGACAAAGAACTCTTCAGGGTATTCAGCGTCTTGGGGCAATGGCTTCTTCATGCTCAGCATCTGACTCATATTTGGCTCGGGCTTCCGAAAGATGCTCTGCAGTTCATCTTGATAGAGCTGACAACCTGGTTCATATAACTCACCAGGAGTGGGCAGGGAAGTAACCTCAACAATGTCCTGAGCTTTGGCTTCATGATGAACATCTCCTGTCATCCACTCAGGGATCCAAGTCTTCGGATCCCTGTTGTAGCCTCGAATGTGCAAAGTTACATAGAACTGTAGCAAAAGCTCATCATTCCAGTGCTCCTTGTGAGTCACAAAAGACAGCAGCACAACATCTCTGAAACAATCAATTGCCTCTTCAAGGCATGGCAGCCCAGCAACAACATCACAATCCAGACGCTTATGAGGAAAAATCTGGTCTTGGTTGTATATGATGTAAGAGTAATAGCTTTGTTGTTGTCGGCTCAAAAACCTGTAAGAAGAGGTCTCGGGCTTCAGGTATGGGTTCTTGGCGCTGTAGAAGAATGTGTTGTGCTCTCTGAAGCTGAGCACACTAAACAAGCCGTATGTTGTTGCAGCACTAGGAAGCCTTGGCAGTCTCTGCTTTGGCTTCATAGTTTGAGGCCTCTGCTCCACGTGATAATCATATTGTGGCCCAGGAGCAGTGGGTAGAACCATTATAGGCCATCTGACAGTTACCAACTCACCTTGATAAAATGCGCGTTCCATGGTATGAGGCCATGGTGGAGGAATGGCGTCATCAGTAGTGATTGGCTGTTCAATGTTGTCAGTTGCTGCATTGGCTTCGGGCTGCACATTGTCTTCAACCATGATAGTGTCATCGGCTTCAGTGGTGTTGTTAGTGGCAGCCACATTGGTTTCAACCTCCATCTCTTCAATGACTGGAGGGTCTGGCACAAGCATATTCTTGGCTTGTATGACCGGATCACTGGCAGGGGGAGTAGCTTCTCCTTCTTCTTCTTTTTCTTCATCGGCTGATGCAGCTGGAATGTCTTCAACAACTTTTGCGTCGGACTCTTGAGCAGTCTCAGAGGGGGTGGTGTCAGGGAACACATGACGTGCTACTGAGCCGGTTGGTTGCACATCCTCCTCTGGTATGCTTGACATGGATGCCAGAGACCTGGGACCTCTACGAAGCCTCCTGAAGGAAGGCGACGCCTGTGGTGAGGGGATAGTGAAATCAAAGTCGTCGGGACTTTGTTGTTGAGTCTCAAGCACCAAAGTGGTGACTTGAGCTGGAAGAGTGCATAGAATAGCTTCATTTCCATAGGCATATCCTGAGTGATTGGCGTCACAGGACGAGGAGTTAGAGGACGACCAATACTGATCAATTCACTGCTCGTCGGAGCAGGCGATGATACCATGGGAGTTGGTTCAAGCTAAGGAAGGACTTCATCATCACTCACATTGTCTTCATCACCAATGTCTTCAGCTGCGTTGGGGTCAGCAACTAGAAATTCTTCAGTTTCTGGAGCCTCTCTGGAAGCAGGCTCATAGATTACGAGGCGGCGCTCGCGGTTGGCAAAGGCATGTAAGGCAACAGAGATGGGTTCAACAATGAGGGGCTCGGGGGGGGGGGGGGGGGGCAGCAGCACGCTCTTTTCTTGAAGACTTTGAAGCCTTTGTCATCAACTTCTTCTTGGAGGGAGCATCTGTAACATCCCAAAAATTTAACCATGTTTTGAATTATTAAAACTTTGCCAGGAGTTTAAAAATTTTGCCTTCTAGATTTTCTGTCGATTTCAGAACCACCTTTCTAAAATATTGAGGAATTTTACCCCAAGTGGAAACTTTCCAAAAATGTTATTGGACTTCTATACTCTCTCAATAAAACAATTCTTAATCAGTGGTTTTATTTGCATAATTGTTTTTCCTGAGTTTGATTCTTTTAAAATGATTTTTCATAAGTTTTGGAGCCTCCTTTGCACTGCAACCATTTGATAAAAGCATCTAAAATTTTCACAAAAATTTGGGGATGACATATGATGTCCGTAAATCACTTTTATGCAAAAACATCTTCTGTTCATTGGAGATTTTGAGCTCTACACCTAATTTTCAAATCTGGCCCAGTGGGCAATTTTGCACTACAACCTATTTATATATTTCTTTAAAACTTCCACCAAAATTAAGGGAGGTCAGTAGGAGTATATTATCCACCTTTATGCAAAAACCCAGTTATGTCCTTTGAAACTTTTGACTGAATCAACCTCATTTCCATTCTGGCCCAACTTGATGATTTGTACTGCAACCATGATTCTTTTTCCTACTTGTAGTCCTTCCTACAAAACCCTTAAGTCCAGGAGCATGGACCCATTGGAATATTTTTGGTCCATGAAATGACAACCTTTAGTTTCTGCCCAAAAAATGTTTTTCTCAAATGATTGCACTGGCAAGTTTCCTCCCTTGGCAAACTAACCTTGCCACCCTCTTTGCCTTCTAAAGAGACTAGGATCTGGAGATTTTGGCCACTCCAAGAAATGCCTAGGTGCCCTTGGCATTTTGTCAAACACCTTGTGGGCATGGCCAGTTTTGGCATGGTTTTTAGTTAGCATTGCAAGCTTGGTCTCCTGGCCTAACCCCCTTGTCCATTAGATTTCTTGCAAACCCTAGCCCAGTCCTGTTAATTGCCGGCCTCACTCAAGCACTCTAGACCACCTTGGCATTTTGTCAAGCATGTCGCGTGCGTGCTCTGGGCGCGCCCAGAGCGCACGTTTTGCACGCGCGTCCACCGAGCCGCCACGTCGCGCCCCGGACTTTTGCTCGCCCTGCAGAGCCGCGCCCCACCCTCGACCACTCGCCAGAACGCGCCGAGCTGCCCCTGGTGCCCTACAGCGCCGCCGTCAGAGCCCCTTGGTGGCATGCCGGCGTCCGGAGTGGGCTCCTGCCACGGTCGGTGCCGCCCGAGCCGCAGCCGCGCGCCAGCTGCCCCCTGGAGCAGTCCAAGCTTATCCTCACGCTCGTCTGCAAGTGCTCGTCGGCACCACGAAGCCCTGCCACAACAGAGACGGTCAGCCGGCGATCTTATCCCCGGCAGCGGCGGAACCGACCTAGCTGCACTATAAATAGTGACCCCGAACTCCTCCTAGACCTCAGGCAGCCTCAAGCCACTCCCCTAGCGCTCCCCTAGCCCGCAATCGACCGGAGGAGGCCGTCTTCCCCGTCTCCGACCAGCTCGGCCACCGCCGCCCTCCGGCCCCGTTCATCACCACCAGGCCCTCCCCCGTCCATCCAACGCCACCACCCAACTCCCCTTCGTCTTGCGGAGCCACCCAAACCCCCTGCTGCGACGGAGATCCACCGTAGACCCAAACCCCCAATTCACCCATAGCCACCGGCCGCCGCGAAGCTCGCCGCCGGCAACTCCCTCCGTCCCCACCCAACTAGCGACCACCGGGAGGACCGCCCTGGACTGGCGGATCCATCCCCACCCTCGGTTTCTCGAACGGTGCCGCCGTTCGCCGGCGAGCGTCGCCCGAGTCCCGCCTCCGCTCGGGCAGAGAAAGAGGAGGGAGAGAAGACTGGTCAAACCTGACTAGTGGGCCCCACGGACCCACTGTCAGTGACCCACGCGCCGTCCACGCTGGATAAGTGGAGACGTAAAATCAGAGTACGTGTTCGACGTGTACATATATTCGAAGCGTTTTTTCTTTTTCTGTTTCATTTTAAAAACAGATTTTGACCACAACTTTGATTGGCTATAACTTTTTTAATATAAGACCAAATGAATTGATTCTTTTTCCTACCTCTCTCAAATATTGTCTAGTTTATTTTAAAATTTATTTCAAAATATTTCAGACAACTTTTTGGTACTATTTTTTCTAAACTATATATTGATTCAAAAATATTTTTAAATAGGATATTTGGAGAGAGGAGAAAACTTTCAAAGTTTTGGAATGCACCCTGCCTCCCCACAACTTGAAGGCAAGCATTCTGAACCCTAGCATAATATTGTCGTGTGTTGTTTGATATGGTTGCAACACCTTTCGTCTCAGAGTTTTCGTTATTTTTTTGTGATGATTCATGCTGTTAGAGTTTGATATGTTGGGATGGTAGTCACCATCACATGCCTCTCATGCATACTGAAAGGAACCCGGGAAAGCCTCTATCTTGGGTAGGCACGAGCTTCTCTCCGGTCGTTGAGACAATTGTGTCCGGTACGGCATAGTGAGACATGATGAGTGGTGGTTATGTCTATTGGTTGAAAACATATTTGTTATGCTAATCATGCAGGTAACACATAAACCTCCTGAGTCGACCGTAGATCGAATCTTGTTCCAGTAACCCCCACACTTTTTTCGTGCTACCATTTGTCCCTGTCATAGGTAGGGTACGGTTCAGTAAGTTGTTAACCCCTTTCTAGCACACATCTTATAGAGGGACCGGGATGAGGGTCCCATGGCCATGGATTAAAGCCAGTCATCCGGTCAGGGGGCATGGGTGTTTTGGTTGTAGCTGAGGGGGTAGCTCCCCCAGTTTGCGTGCGGTATAAATTTTTGTGATCCCATGCTAATCTAGATTGTAGCCTCCCCACTTAGAGTTTTGCTTAACGAGTGTCGTGGGTGATTCCAGACACCGATGAGTCAAGCTGGTGTGTGCGGTTGGGTGTGTTTTCAACTGAAAGACCGTAAGCGGAATTAGTCTGGATGGACTAACGGAATCCATTACTCATGGGTAAAGAGTACACCCTCTGCAGAGATTATATCTATTCAAATAGCCGTGTCCATGGTTAAGGACTACAGTCTGGGTTGGGTCAAGTGTCGGTCTTCGGAGGAAAAACAACTAAGCCAGAACATTGGTTATGACCGGTAACATATGGTGATTATGATTATTATTATTGTGGACTAATGATATTCATTATTTGAATTATTTAGTATCCCTGGGACGGTTCTACCTCCAGGATATTCACTGTGATTATTCTGTTATAAGCCCTTTATGTGGTGTCGCATAGACGCCCGACTGTGGCATGTTTGTTATTTATTTACCATATAAGCCCTTTATGTGGTGTCACACAGATGCCTGATTGTGGCATGTTTGTTATTTACTTACCATATAAGCCCTTTATGTGGTGTCGCACAGACGCCCGACTGTGGCATGTTTGTTATTTATTTACCATATAAGCCCTTTATGTGGTGTCGCTGAGATGCCCGACTGTGGCATGCTTGTTATGTATTTACTTTATAAGCCCTTTATGTGGCATCGCAAAGACGCCCGACTGCGGCACGTTCGTTACTTATTTCACTTATGAGCCCTTTCTGTGGTGTCGCTCAGACGCCCGACTGGGGCATTCTATTTCTACTATCTAATTGCATTATTCATGTGTTACGTGAATAACTTGTTTGCGTGCATCATGGATTTTGTTTCTGTGACTGACGTTGCGATCGTAGAATTTTTCAAAGCATGATTATCATTTGCTATATTATACCCGTGTTCAAAATGTTTGCGAGTACATTCAAAGTACTCATTGGCTTGTCCCTGGCTATTGTCTTGGCCAGATTTCTTGCACGGAGAGGAGCAGCGAGATAGCAGCCCCGGAACATAATTGTCACACCCTGATTTTCATGCCACTAAACTTAAGCTAACAATCATGATAAAATGTGGTTTGACAGAGTGTTTTGGACCTTGCCTTGATTGGTTTTTGTCTGTTGTTTGCAAGTGCCCTAAAAATCAAATAAATCCTCCAACTCCTATACTTCATCTCCTTGCTCCAAACTCTTGAACCAATGATCATGCCATGTGTATAGGACATAAAAATAATTTCTTACAAAAATAATTTGGCCAAATAGTATTTTCAAAAATTAGTTTTCCAAAAACCCCTGAATTGAGATTTGCACTGCAAGTACTTAATTAAGGGCAGTAAAAATCTTTCCAAAAATATATTTGACTCCTATTAGATATAGGACACCCAGAAGCCACGAAAATATAATTTTAAAAGTTATTTTCCCATTTTATTTAAGAGCTTTCTCTTAAGGCTAGACATGGTCTTTAATAGGGTAAAATTATTTTATTGTTTTAAAAATATTTGACAAAAATCAGGGAAACTCAGTGGACATATATTGTCCATATATAAGAGTTTCAACACATGGTCATGTTTAAAATATTGGTCAAATACCTCAAAAACCCCGTATGGATATTTCAAGATTTTGAACTATTTACAAAGGAAATATTCTCCAAAAATTCCAAGAAAATTCTATCATGTCACATATGACATGTTGGATTATCTTGACAAGTATCATATCATGGAGAATAGTATAACCCCATGAAATCCCCTCAAAACCATTTCTGTCCATTTTGAAGTTTGAGCAACTTTACATTGCCAAACATGTCCAAATGTTCTCAAACCTTGTGAACATGCTATAATGGTCTAATAATTCATCTAGACCAAATGGCACAAGTTGGAGAAAATGTTATATTGATCAAAGTGCCCCAAAACCCTTCCTGTCCAGAACCAAATTTGAACAACTCTACATTGGCAACTTTCTCCTTTTGATCTCAACTTTTGTGGACATGTTCATAACCTCAAATGATGACACTACGCCAAGTGGTGCATCAAGGAGAATAGATTTGCATGAGTAAATCTTGGAAAGTCCATTTCTGCTGATTTCTAGGGTTTACAAGAGTTGCATTGGAAACTTTTCCCAAATGAACTCAATCTTGGTGGAACCTCTTATTTTCTCATACCATTTGACCCTGTCAAGCCTCACGACAAATGGAGATCATATACTTGCCCAAACCAATGTGAAACACCTTCTGCCACTTTACCAAAATGCCATTTTTGACCTCTTCCACTAATCTCCATGGGCTCAACTTTGTACCACAGCTACTCCTGACCGTCTTCTACCTCCAGTACCTATCCCTTGGCCTCGGCTCAATGATTGGGGGTGAAACCTCCTCATTTACCCCTCTGGACAGCCACTATTCACCTCTCTCTCCACCTCCCCTCTCATCTAGTGGCTCTCTAGGGCATCCAATGCCACTCCTACCTTGTTTACTTCTCCATAGCACTACCAGACATGAGTGGGCATGCCTTGCCCCTTAAACAATGCCATGGCAGCCAAAGGCATGCTCTGGAGCGCGCTACAGTGCGCTCCCGCACTGTAGCCGCCCCCCTGCCAAGCACCTCCGGCCACCTCGGGCCTCCCTAGCGCGCCCGATGAGGTGCCTCGGCGTCTGCGTCACGCTACACCCTTGTCCCCCTCCTCCTTCTCCCTCCTCCTGCCTCCTCTCGCATGCGCACCGGCCGCCCAAGCGCTCCAATGGGCAGCCTCACACGCGCGATGCTCTGGCCCTTCCCCGCTATCTCTCTTCTCTCCCCTCGCCCTAGGCCAACCCCACGAGCACCCCAAACACGCCCACATTCGCCCCCGTGGCCTCCAGCAACGGCTAGAAGCTCGCCGGCGCACGAGCCATGGCGCACCTCACCCCCTTCTATTTAAGGCCACCCCCGAGCCTCCTCTCTACTCCTTTGCCTCTCTCTCCCTCCCGTGCACCCCCTGGACCGACCCACTTCCCTCCTCGTGCCCTCCTTGCATCCCCATGGCCGGAGCAATGCCGCCGGCCTCCACCTAAATTCGCGCCACTGAGAGCCCCTCCTGCGGCCTTTTTGTTCCAAAGCAGCAACAGCACCACTGCCAACTCTCCCCGCACATCAGTCCTTCCTCCCCATGCCTGCCTCGCCATGCCCAAAGCTCACCGGCGGTCTCGTCCGCCGGCCAGCATCCTACTCCACCCGGTGCCCCTGGGCGATCGTGCCACCCACGGATGGACGCGGCCGGGTCCCCTGAGCACGCCGATGGGCAGAACGTCACCGGAGACGCCCTGTAGTGCCGGCTACCGGCGTCGAGCGCCTCCTCTGCTTCCTGTCGCACCAGCGCGGGAGGTGGAAGACGACCTCCTGCTGGGGCCCGCATGATAGCGACCCAATAGGCGGGCCCATCCGTTTAAGTTGAGGCGTACTCCGCAAAGGCGCCTCCGATGTCACCCCTCCTCCCCCGCGCGGCCGAGCAACTGGGCCGGCCCACTGCTAAACCGCGCCCAGTGCGCTGGATAAGGGTAAAACCCTTTCCCTTTCCTTTTTCTTTTTCGGTAAATTTGTAAAATTTACAAATAAATCAAATTAACTCCAAATTTGATGATTCAAATTTCCAGAGACTCCATAAATCAAGTCCTATTTAATAGGCCACAGTGGACATTTTTGTTGTCCTTGGTTTTCACTGAACCTTTTTAAAAGGTCATTTATCCACATAAGTCCACTTCAAAAATCCATATTATATTCTTTTCAACTCCAAATCCAGTGAAACCAATTTCTAAATGTTTCTAAAATCATGCCTGAATTAATGGGTACTTTTACTCATTATTATAAAATGGCATTCTGTGGACAACTTGTGGATCCATCAAATCCATTGAATACATCATATTGGAATGTTTAGAAATATCCATTGATCCACTTCCAATGAAACCACTTTGGTCATTCCTCATATGACCAAAGGTATCCTTGAACAGTCCAACTCATATTTTTAGAGCACTTTTACTTTTGCCTTGTTGTGTTGCTTATTGTGTTTGTTTCCGACGTTAGTTGACGAAGTAGACGGAGTACTTGGAGAAGGACCAGAAGATTTCAAGACGCTGATGAACCAGGCAAGCATCCCTTTGACCATGTCTATGAAACCCTTTTTATGCATGTCATATAGCACCATATTGTTGTTGCAATGGAATCATGATAAGGTGGTATCCACTTTGATGGTTTGCCACCGTACTTCCTTGTTGATACTTTCATTATGCATAACCCTACCTTCTTATGAGGGTTATGACGGTGGGAGTATATAGGATGCTAAAGTAGTGCTACACAAAAAGGGACGGGAATATGCATGGTGATGGAGACAAAGTATTTTCAAAAGACTTTTCGAAAACCCCACCGGGTGCCACTTATGCCCGGGGGAGATGATGAGTTGGGTAGCCACTTGATGACGAAGTGGTGTACCGAGGCAAGTGTGTGTTGTTTCAAAACGGATTGGTTTAAGTTGCGACCGTTATTCCAACCTTACATGCACAACCACTCTACCCTTGTATGGGAAAGGGCATTATTGATTACCTAGGTCGATACTAGCTTGGAGCCTACATTACTAGTGACGGGGGAGAGTTGGTGCTCTCTCTCGGGACGGGGTCGTGCCAGGTAGGGCGGCCATGACTGTCTTTACAGGGCACCGGATACACCGTTGTGTCCCCTCTCGGATGTTACGATCTCGAGTGAGTCTCGTATGATGTACATCATGAGGATACAGAACAACGAGTGGACTCCTTGTTAGTGTCGTCTAGGGAAAGGTAGTGATCGGGTGCTTACCCCGGGTACTTGAGGTATCGCGGGTCGTGGATGACACGGAAGTTCCCCGGATCTTGTGGGTAAAGTGTGCAACCTCTGCAGAGTGTAAAACTATTCGAATAGCCATGTCCACGGTCAAGGACAGTTGGGTAACCGCTCTTGGGCTACGTCCACATGTTTACAAACTGTGGGTGTGTGTTGATAAAACTACTTAGGTCAAGTCAAGGGACTTGACATGATTGAGTTGGGTTGGTGCCCACTCTATTTATGTTGATATCGGTAACCTGTCCTCATGGTTACTTTAATTCTCTTGATGCATGTCTTACAAGTTTTTGAACTTGTCATTGCACACAGAACTAGCTTTCTGCAAAAATTTACCTATATCATGCATTGTTGTATCTTGAACCAAAACATGGGTTGCTTGCGAGTACATTCAAAGTACTCATTGGCTTGCCACTAGTTATTTTATTGGCCAGGCATGAAAGAACATGATATGATGAAGAACACTTCGGTGATGAACATGCGATCTAGGACGCTTCCCAGTCAGAATGCCTGTAGGGTTAAGGCAGATGGCTAGGGTCCAAGTTATCGACGAAGATTTCCGCTGCGATGTTATGCTCAAAGACTCGACCATAATGGTCCTACTTGTGTAATACGGTATGTATGGATGTAAGACTCTTGTTATTCAGCTTCTCTGTGTTCAGTGAGCATTGATCTCTGGGATCACTGTACACATGCATTCGGTGATCACGACTTATGAGTCGGGGTCCCCACAATAATCAATGGTGATAGCAGACTCACGAAGATAGGAGTTATCCAGGTCAGCTATTCCTGTGGGAAATGGAGTTCCACAGACGCTGATGACCGCAACCCGCTTCCGCCACCAACCACTAGAAACCTTGTGTTGTACTCGCAGGCCAGAATGGTCTTGTACTACATATTATGTATTTTGCTTGGAGTTGTTGTATCAAGTTTGGGTCTCGCCAGCTAACAGTAATCCTGGGGCTGGTGAGCATAAGGGCCATTTTTTGGGAAATTAAAATCCCGAAAACCCGGTCCTGACAGCATCATCAGATGTATCCTTGATCTTCCTCTTCCTGGCTTCGGCTTCAGCTTGCCTAGTCTTTTTAAGTTCAGAAGCGGCAGAGGGGACCTTTGGCTTCGAGCCAATCATGCCGGCAGGGAAGACAATGCTTGGTTGTTCCTGCCTTGGGGCATTGGGTTTAGCTTCTATAGGCTTCTTGCTTTTCTTAGCAGCCATTCTGTGGTCGATGCTAGGACGCCCAAGAGCCTTTCTCTTTTCAGCTACATTGTATGTTTGCACACATTTCTGCGCATAGTACTTCATGCGCTCATGAGAGCCTTTGGCTTCTTCATGTTTCTTGTTGAATTCTGCCTTGAGGTCTTGCATCATCTTCTTGAAGATTTGCACATCAGCCATGCTGAGCTTTTCCATGTGATTCTTGAAGTGTGCCTTCTCATGGTCAATCTTGTTTTTGAGCTTGATGATTTTCTGAGCCAAGGCAAGTTCATTTGCAACGGCTCCATGAAAGGTAACAATAATGAGCACTGGTAGCCGCAGATCATCAAGGTTGATGGGTTCGTCCTCAAACCATTCATCAATGAAGTTGTTCAAAATATCAGCATCAAATAGAGGCAGATACTTGAAGATCTCAGCCTCCTGCTTCCTCTTGATCAACTATTCTAGAGCATCGTCTGCAAGATCTTCATCACTTGACAGATCAATAGTGTTCTCCTCATTACGCAAGACGGCAGCAGGAGTGAGAGCCTACCAAAGACCTTCTTGGTCCTCTTGGAGACCGGGACAGATCTTCTGATTGCACACTGGCTTCAGGAGGTGCAGTTTTCAATGGCTTCTTCGTCGAAGCTTTTGGAGCAGCAGCAGCAGAGTGCTTTGAAGCCTTAGACTTTTTCTTCTGCTTCGGTGGTGAAGGAGCATCATCAGAGTCTGCATCTTCAGTAGATTGCTCCACAGTGGCCATCTGGGCAGCTATGTGAGACGGAAGCCCATCGAAGTTGGTGAAGGGGCCAATTCTGTTTTCATTGGCTTCACGGGTGCGATCAGGCCTTTGACTAGACGGACCAGGGTTAAAGTCGAGTCCAAACTCCTTCCTGTTCAGCTTGGCAGAATCCTTGGCAAACTGGAAGTTGCGCTGGAAGAGATCATCATCACGACACCATCGGAGAGATGATGGGTCGGCATTTTCTGGCTGAGGTCCTCGGACCATGCATGGATAGAACTTCTAGGCTATAACTTCAGACTATGTCTTCGGTGCTAAGTTCTTGTAAAGAATATTGCCCCATGGGCACTTGACGGCATTCTCATCAGCATATTCAGGTGTGACGAAGTTGTATTTGAACCACTGCTCAGCCCAATATCTTTGGATCCATTGGATTCTATTCTTGCGCTAAGTATAGCTCTCTTCAGGATCAAAATTGTAGAGCTCATACAGATCTGGGGGCAGGTCTAGTGCAGTATTGCCATGGTGTTGCCTGCCACCTTTCCTTGCAGATTTTTTAGTGGCCATTGGATTCAGACAGATAGGCTTCAGAATCGTGAAAGGCTTCCGTTGACTTGCCAAACAAGAACTGGCTTCAGGAGATTCAATATGACGCTGTAAGAATTCTGCAAATGAATGCAGACTATGAGAACCAAGGGATTCTCCCACGGACATGTACCTGTGACAACATTAGAGATGCGAGGGAAGGGGAAGAGGTCAAATGCATTCTCAGAAGATTTTGAAGATAAATCAGTTAGAAGACATCGATCTCATAGTGCGAAGACATTCACTTATTTTAAGGAAGTTGGTGCCAGATTTGTACGAATCCAAGAATAAGTACAAGTGAGGAATATAAGTACTTGTGAAGCATAAGTGAACAAACTTTGCATGATATGAGATGCAGAAAAAGAAAGGTCTAGATTCGGAAGTTCAGAAACCACTTTTGGGTGAAGTTGACAGATTTGACAGATCTAAAAGGCAGTAAAAAGTGAGTTTCATTTACCATGGAGGAACTACTAGATGAGGAAGAATGGATGCCGATCAGTCCAACCTCCCGTGCCCTAACTTGGTGACGAAAGACACCTACGGCGGCGGCGGAGAAGACGAGGTCCGCGACCGGCGTGAGGATGGCGTCGAAGAAGTCGCGGCAGCTAAGCGCTTCGTCTCCGGCGTCGATACGAGCTAGCGGTGGCACTAGGGTTTGAGCGAGATGGCGAGGTGGAAGAGGAGATAATGACCGCATGGGCGAGTATTTATAAGGAGAAGGGCAGCACAGTGCAATTACGTAGGTGCCCCTGGCGGTTCACATCTGAAGGACATGTGGCATGCAGGCAACTTATCAGGAGTTGAACCATGTTCCCACGCACGCCTGGATTGTCGGGTGGTCTTTCCGGCTTCTCCGGTTTTTCAGCAACAGATAAGGCATTGAAAACATTTATAGAAGTGTGTCTCTGTATCTTCAGCTGACAAGGACACGGTGAAGATATTCGACACGTGTCAATAGAATGCATATGACTAGACAGAAAGAACTTGAAGGAGCAACATAGATGGGATTAGGGTCTGATCACATTCACTTAGGTCAGAAAAATAGCAACTTAAAGACATAGCTATAAGTGAATGATGTAGAGGACAGAACATATATATATATGTGTGTATATATATAGATCTAAGATAAATCAACATTGCAAAGATATAGATTTTGAAGACAAATCAATGTTGAAGACAATCCAAATGTGAAGATAATGCAATCATGACGCCAAATGAAAATCTTCAAGAAGGTGTGGTGGTGGCGTTACCCACCGTATAGGAAGTATTAGATCCGACATGGCGCATAATTATCGTGGCGCTCCGAAGTTAAATTCCAAATTAATGTATTCACACTCAGAGGATAAGTCTTCATTGATTGAAGAAATACGTTACTTTGTGTGTTGCACATCTAAGTCATCAATATGCATAAGCGTTAGGATGTGTGTCCATTCACTGGACATTTGAGGATTCTAAGATATTTAGCTCACACGGTAGCTTGCAAAACCTTTTCTCATCCAAGGGCTCTGTGAAGATATCTGCCAATTGCTTTTCTGGGTTGACGTGAATGATAACAATATCTTCCTTGATGACATGATCTTTGAGAAAGTGATGACGAATCACAATGTGCTTTGTCTTCAAGTGCTAAATTGGATTCTTGGCAATCTTGATGGCGCTTTCATTGTCGCAGAAGAGTGGCACATTCTTCATGTTGATGCCATAATCCTTGAGTGTTTGCTTCATCCCGAGAAGCTGAGCACAGCAAGATCCAGCAACAATGTATTCAGATTCAGCAGTGGAGAGGGATACACGGTTCTGCTTCTTTGAAGACCAATAGACAAGAGATCGTCCAAGAAAGTGACATGTGCCTGATGTAGACTTGCAATCAACTTTGTCACCAGCATAATCAGCATCTTAGTATCCAACTAGATCAAACGATGAGCCCTTTGGATACCATAATCCTAGTGTTCGGGTGTGAGCCAAATATCGAAGAATTTGCTTGTGGGGACCCCGACTCATAAGTCGTGATCGCCGAATGCACGTGTACAGTGATCCCAGAGATCAATGCTCACTGAACACACAAAAGCTGAATAACAAGAGTCTTACATCCATACATACCGTATTACACAAGTAGGACCATTATGGTCGAGTCTTGAGTATAACATCGCAGCGGAAATCTTCGTCGATAACTTGGACCCATGCCATCTGCCTTAACCCTACAGGCATTCTGACTGGGAAGCGTCCTAGCTCGCATGATTGTCACCGAAGTGTTCTTCATCACATCCTGTTCTTCCATGCCTGGTCAATTAAATAACTAGTGGCAAGCCAATGAGTACTTTGAATGTACTCGCAAGCAACCCATGTTTTGGTTCAAGATGTAACAATGCATGATATAGGTAAATTTTTGCAGAAGGCTGGTTTTGAGTGCAATGACATGTTCAACAACTTGTAAGACATGCATCAAGAGAATTCAAGTAACCATGAGGACAGGTTACAGATATCAACATAAATAGAGTGGGCGCCAACCCAACATAAATAGAGTGGGCACCAACCCATCTCAAACATGTCAAGTCCCTTGACTTGACCCAATTCATTTTATCAACACACACACACGGTTGAAAACTCTGGACGTAGTTTAAGCAGCACCGCCCAACTGTCCTTGACCGTGGACACGTCTATTCAAATAGTTTTACACTCTGCAGAGGTTTCACACTGTACCCACAAGATCCGGGGAACTTCCGTGTCATCCACGACCCGCGATACCTCAAGTGCCCGGGGTAAGCACCCGATCACTACCTTTCCCTAGACGACACTAACATGGAGTCCACTCGATTGGTAGTAACCCCCGTGCCCAACATTTCACATCATAAAGTTGTGGAGCCTCGCTCCCATATTCATCACATACCACAAGCACGGGGTACCAACGGTGTGTCCGGTGCTGTAAAGACAGTCATGGCCGCCCTACCTGGCACGACCCCGTCCAGAGAGAGAGCACCAACTCTCCCCCGTCACTAGTAATGTGGACTCCAAGCTAGTATCAGCCTAGGTAATCAATAATGCCCTTTCCCATATAAGGGTAGAGTGGTTGCGCATGTAAGGTTGAGACAGTCGACAAATCTTAAATCTAATCCGTTTTCGAAAACAACACACACACTTGCCTCGGTACACCACTTCGTCATCAAGTGGTTACCCATTTCATCATCTCCCTCGGGCATAAGTGGCACCTGACGGGGTTTTCGAAAAAGTCTTTTGAAAATACTTTGCCTCCTTCACCATGCATATACCCGTCCCTTTTTGCGTAGAACTACCTTAGCATCCTATCTACTCCCACCGGCATAACCCTCATAAGAAGGTAGGGTCATGCACAATGCAAGTATCAACGAGAAAGTACGGTGGCAAACCATCAAGTGGTTACCACCTCATCATGATTCCGTTGCAACAACAATATGGTGCTATATGACATGCATAAAAAGGGTTTCATAGACATGGTCAAAGGGCTTCTTGCCTGGTTCATCAGAGTCTTGAAATCTTCTCGTCCTTCTCCAAGTACTCCGTCTACTTCGTCAACAAACGTCAGAAACAAACACAATAAGCAACACAACAAGGCAAGAAATAAAAGTGCTCTAAAAATATGAGTTGGACTTTTCTGGGATACCTCTGGTCATATGAGGGATGACCAAAGTGGTTTCATTAGGATTTGATCAATGGACATCTCTGAACATTTCAATATGATGGAATCAAGGGATTAATGGGTTTGCAAGAAGTGTACAGAAATATATTTTTGAAAAATGAGCAAAAGGCACCCATTTAACAAAGGATGATTTTAGAAGCATCTAGGAATTGGTTTCACTGGATTTGGAGTTGAAATGATTTCTCTATGAATTTGCAAAGTTGACAAACACGAAGAAATGGCTCATTAATTTATGTGGTACAAAAAGTGTTAATAAAAATGTTCATAAACTAAGTTATGAACTTAGAAGCATCTGGAAATTTGAATCATGGCATTTGGATCAAATTTGAGCCCTCTGTGATTTTCTAAAGTTTATGATAGAAATGGAAAAATGGGATTTGATAAATGTTTATGAAGAGAAAGTTTCTGGAGAAATGTGCAAATAGCACCATGTGAAAGGTCATGATTTATGGAGTCATAAGAAATTTGAATCATCAAATTTGGACACTATTTGAGTTGTTTAGAGATTTTTGAAGTTCACTGGATAAAGAAAAAGGAAAGGGAATAGGGCTTTAACCTTATCCTACGTGTGGGGCGGCAGATGGACCGTGGGCCGGCCCAGCGGCTCAGCCACGCAGACGAAAGGGCGACGTCGAAGGCGCCCAGCCAGAGTACGCCTACGCGCGGGAGAGGCGCAATTTCCGCTGTCCGTCTCCACTTAAACGAGCGGGGCCCGCCCACCGGGTCGCTGACGAGCGGGGCCCGGGCTCAGGCCGTCTCCTACCTCCCGCTCGAACAGAGCAAAGGCAGGGGAGGCGAGGCCGAGCGGCGCCGGGGCTCTCCCGGGCGGCACAGGCCATCTCTGGCGACGCCCAGCACACCGGCGTGTTCAGCAGAGAGAGACGAACCAGGGAGACCCCACCACGGGTGCCTGCGTCACCGGATCGGAGCAGGGCTTCTCCCGCGGCGGACGGCGGCGTCAGGCGAGAGTGGGGATGGGCGCTATGGTGCGCCCTCAGACGAGGGAAAGAGCATGAGAACTCCGCCTTGCTCAGGGGGGCCTACTGGTGGAGTGAGAAGAGGGAGAAGAGCTCGGGCTCGGCTGAATTTAAGCGAAGTCCGGCGGCTCGGCTTCGGCCGTGGGGAGCGACGGAGCGGCTCTGGAGAGGGGGAGAGGGGTCCGGGCGACGTACGGGAGGGAGAGAGGGCGCAGAGGCCCCAGAGTGAGGCCTCGGGCGGCCTTATACGGGCGCGGCAGGGAGGTGCCGTAGGCGGGGCGCACGGCCACGGCCCGTGGCGTTGCCAGAGGCCAAAAGGGTGCTCTGGCGCGCGCCTGGGGTGTTCGTGGGCATGGTCCAGACCGAGAGGAGCGGAGAGAGGGAGCAGTGCGAGCTCCAGGAGGCCCCGCACGAGTGTGGCAACTGGTGGACGCGAGCGACACTCGGGCACGCGTGTCAGAGGTCGCCGGAGAGAGAAGGAGGAGGGGGACAGGGGTTTAGCGTGACGCAGACGCCGAGGCACATCGTCGGGCGTGCTGGGGAGGCCCGAGGTGGCCGGGAGTGCTTGGTCGTGGGCGGCTACAGTGCCAGAGCGCACTGTAGCACGCTCCAGAGCGTGCCTTTGGCTGCCATGGCATTGTTTAAAGGGCAGGGGCGTGCCCACTCATGTCTGGTAGCGCCAGGGAGAAGTAAACAAGTGGGGAGTAGCATTGGATGCCCTAGAGAGCCACTAGATGAGAGGGGAGGTGGAGAGAGAGGTGAACAGTGGCTGTCCAGAGGGGTAAATGAGGAGGTTTCACCCCTCAATCATTGAGCTGAGGCCAAGGGAGAGGTACTGGAGGTAGAAGAGGTCTAGGAGAGGCTGTGGTAAAAAGTTGAGCTCAAGGAGATTAGTGGAAGAGGTCAAAATGGTATGTCAGAAGGTGTTTGATAATGGTTTGGGCAAGAAAATTAATTCCACTTGCCATGAGAATTAACAGGATGGAGTGGCACATAGAAGTAGGGTGTTCCACCAAGTTTGAGCTCATTTGGACAAAGTAGTCAATGTGACTTTGGTAAACCCTAGAAATCAGCAGAAATGGCTTTGCCAAGATTTAGTCATGCAAATCTATTCTACTGGATGCACCACTTGGTTTAGTGTCATCATTTGAGGATTTGAACATGTCCACAAAAATTTAGATTAAAAGGAGAAAGTTCCCAATGTAGAATTGTTCAAATTTGGTTCTGGGCTGGAAGGGTTTTGGGGAACTTTGATCAAGTTAACTTGTTCTCCAACTTGTGCCACTTGGTCTAGATGAATTATTAGACCATTTGAGCATGTTCACAAGTTTTGAGAACATTTGGACATGTTTGGCAGTGCAAAGTTGTTCAAACTTGAAAAAGGACAGAAGTGGTTTTGGGAGAGTTTCATATGGTTATACTATTCTCCATGACATAGTACTTGGCAATATCATCAAAAATGTCATATGTGACATGCTAGAATTTTCATGGAATTTTTGGAGAATATTTCCTTTGTAAATATTTCAAAAGCTTGAAATATCCAGAAAGGGTTTTTGAGGGATTTGACCAATACTTTGAACATGACCATGTGTTGAAACTCTTATATATGGACAATATGTGTCCACTGAGTTTCCTTGATTTTTGTCAAATATTTTTAAAACAATAAAATATTTTTTTCCTATTAAAGACCATTTCTGGCCTTAAGAAAAATCTTTTAAATAAAATAGGAAAATAACCTTTAAAATTATATTTTTGTGGTTTCTAGGTACCCTATATCTAATAGGAGTAAAATATATTTTTAGAAAGATTTTTACTGCCCTTAATTAAGTACTTGCAGTGCAAACCTCAATTCAGGGGTTTTTGAAAAACTAATTTTTTTGAAAATACTATTTGACCAAATCATTTTCGTAAGAAAATATTTTTATGTCCTATACACATGGCATGATCATTGGTTCAAGAGTTTGGAGCAAGGAGATGAAGTATAGAAGTTGGAGGATTTATTTGATTTTTAGAGCACTTGCAAACAGCAGACAACATTCAATCAAAGCAAAGACAAAACACTCAAAAGTTTTTGTCAAACCACATTTTACCATGATTTATTAGCTTAAGTGTTGTGGCATGAAAATCATGGTGTGACAGACCTACCCCCCTTATAAGAATCTCGTCCCCGAGATTCCCAGACTAGGCGCGGAAAGGAATATGGAAACTTGGATTTGGGGTAGTCTTCAAGTCCTCATGTTGCTTCTGCTTCCGTGTAGTGCTCCATTGAGCTTGAAGTACTTGCTGGTGTAGCTTCGTGTATGACGCTCTTCTTGATCCATGTTGCTAATGGGTAGCTCGCGGTAGGTTAGATTGGGCTAGGGGTCGATGGCTCGATGGTCAATGTCCTTGTAGAGATCGGGCAAGTTGGGAAGTTGGAAACACTTATGGATTGTGATGCATGGAAAACGTTGTGCACAATGGGTAACTCAGGTGGTAACTCTAGCTGGTAGTCATCTACTCTTCGTCTTGAAGTGATCTCGGAGGGGGTTGTTAAATCTTGGTGTGGGTCTCCTTGTCATGGAAATGCTTGGTTCCCTTGAGAGAAGTGGCCTGCAGATATGCCTGGTCTTCGATGCGGATGTTTACTTCTTGACGATGGTGGTTGTTCTTCCTCCTTGGCATGGAGGTCTTCAAATGTTCCTGGACTAGCCGAACGGCTCTTCTTCTGTCTTTGGGTAAGTATGCCATCAAAGAAAGATGGCAACTAACTTGTCCAAGCACTCCATGAAGTCTATGGGGTACATAAAGTGGGCTGAGGCATTGGTGGTGGTCATGGTTGAGTATCGGCCAAGGTCTTATGATCTAGAACCAAAGCCCAAGGTCAGGATCCGACCATGTTGTGGCTTGGTAGGGCTTAAGGGTTTCAAGGATTCTAGTGTACGAGTGAACATTTATCATCTTATCTTTAAGCACGGTTTCTGAGATGACAATGGTCTATCTAGTACTTTAAACAAATCACATCATATCACCGATAGCATCATTTTGCATAGGTCAACTCCAATCATCACTCATGTGATTCATATCCTCATGGCTCCCGAGAGGAGGTCTAACAAAATCATATATGTCTACAATCCCCAAACTCATATGTATGTCTACCCCTAAAAATCCATGGGTAGAACATATAAGCTGCTAAGCTTGAACGTGACAATCCAAGTGCTCAGCCTGGTCTTCCAAGGTCTACGATAAAGCATATCTATCCTAAGGAAACACATCGTAAGCCACTCCAAAATCTTGTTTCCTTCCTATGAATCAACTCCAACAACCTGTTAACTTCCATTAATCACTACATAATCCATTAATTCTACAAATCCAACGCGTATGCTGGTGTCCCACACGATCTCCTAATATCCTATAATCCACAAATACTGGAAGGCTACCTTACTATAGTCAGTCCACCAATTTCCATTATCATGGTCAAGTAAACTCCAAGGTCAAGCTTATATAGAACCGTAAATAAACTCCGACAATTAGTCCAATCTCCTAGTTTATTGTCCACCGAGAAACATGGTATCACGATCAAGATCATTAGTCTAAATCCAATTTACTCCGAATCATGTAAACATACTCAGCATCTATACTCAACTAGGATCACCTATTTAAATCCAAATCTCATGTCCAACAAGAATTTCTACACTTTTCCCTCAAGTCATTTTCGTAATATCAACTATCACCTATCAATATCCCCTGCCTAAGACAAATCCAAATACTTCCAAGAATTCCAGCTTGGGAACACAATTATCCTACTAAATCCAATTTACTCAGGAGTAATGAAAGCTATGCTAATCTATACTCATGATCCCACCAAGTTCATCTACCAACATCAAAGCCACATAATCCACCAAATAGTCTCATATAATTCCTCAAGTCATTGATATAAACTCATCAAGTCATTTGTCCTTTGTTCCTATATCCTCAAATTGGTCTTCCCTATGGCATCGTCAGTTTGGTGCTATCTCAGGATGATAATGTGCTAGTTCACTATGTCCACTAGTCCCATGATGGACCCATGGTTGTGCAAGGTTATGGAGGCTTAATTGATGCTTTTGCAATTCTGCGGGTTAACCTCATGGTTAAGGATTCGTGTTGGGGTATATCGTTAAGTCTCGAAGGGTCTAGGGATGGGTGTGTGGTCTGGAGGGTTAGACATAATTTGACGGGGTTGCACTTGGTCGAGGAGGTTGTAGCAAAAAGTCTTCAGCGCTTGTTGGCCGCCGAGGTGGAATCCTTGGTGCATATTGTCTTGCTTGTCTTCAGTTGAGGAGAGAGATGAGAGGGAAAAGTAGCATAGAGGAAGGGAATGCCTAAAGGGGGTTCTATAGTGCTAGTGCAAACAAACAGGTGCAAAAAGGGCCAAACAAAATAAACAAGGTAAGGAAGGTGATATAGTCGCATACTTGTCGCCTAGGGCAAAAGTGCGACCTATATCAAAACACAAACAAATAAAAACAAGAAACACACAATCATGGTTCTATTCGAACTATCATACGGCTCGACTGCGCATAGGGGGTCCACGACTCATCCTACCCTAGGGGTTCTCGGACTCAGTAGTCGTGCCTTGTGCCTCATGCAGTCTTCTGAGTTTTCCTCAGGTGTTGCCACGTCTCTTGTAGTTGTTCGATGAAACAATCTGGGTTGAGCCTGAAGATTCTTCAACAACTTCTCGCCTATTGAACTGATGGGGTGAAGGTGGCTCCTCATAACTGGTATTGACTTGGTCTTCTATTGCCTCCTTATTCACGCCGATCCCTTTTTGTCTTCTAAGCCGTCGACGGTACCAGGTAGGTAATCCTTTATGTAATGACACTAACAAGGCATAGTAGAGGTCCAATCTGCCGGATAAGCTTTTGCCAGTATTGTCACCAAGAGCGGGGGATGAAGAGAACCGTTTTCCTGCTCACTATAGTGAGGCGGACCAAATGGCTAGGTTCTTGTCAGGACCCCGACTCAATGTCACGTCGATCTAGCTTGTAACACCTCATATCACTTTGCGGCCTCACGCACGGTATCCCCACGGGTGTCGCCTTACCTTTTCCCGGGACCGTTTGCGCCTTTTGGCACACGTATATGATAGTGTCGCTAGCATCTATATGAAAAGGAGCCCGGGCTGACATGTCTAGTTGTAAACCCAAAGTGGCACAGACTTACAGGGACAGGCATCCATGACCCAGCATCGAACGTATCGGTCATCAGCAAGTAAGTTCCGGGCTGTAGCACTGGGCTAGCAGGACTCCGGTAAACCGGGCTGTAGCGGGCTAACAGGACTCCGGTACTCAATGCGTGACATTTCCCCGAAGGGACAGACACAGGAACGACGAAGGACACATGCCAGCCAGCCAAGTGTTCCAGAGCAGTAGCAAGCTACCGGCTCAGTGGAATCACTAGGAGACATTTCCCGGTAAGAGAGGCTACTAAAGATAAACAACTAGATAGTCAGATCCCACACATACTAAGCATTTCAATCATACACACAATATGCTCGATATGTGCAAATACAACAAGGCATCACAACATGACTCTAAGACACAAGTACTTTATTTAAAGGCTCAGAGAGCCATACAAGGCATACACACAAGTACGGGTCACACGACCCAACATTCAAGTCATACAGTCATACAAACTAGCAACGGAAATAACTTGTCTGAGTACAGACAACTAGTAAAATAAAAGAGGCTTGGAAAGCCTAGCTATACTACGTGGTCCTTCACAAGCTCAGGATCACCACCTGGGCCTTAGCCTACTCATTGATGTCAACGTCTACGAAGAACCCATCAGAAGGGGTTGCAGCGTCTTCTGTAAAAATGTAAATTATAGCAACATGAGTACAAAGGTACTCAACAAGACTTACATCAGATCCTACATACATGCACATTATCAAGAAGGGTTGGTGGAGTTATTGCAGCAAGCTAGCTTTGACTCTTGGCTAAGCTATCCTACGAGACTCCAACTTGAAATGGTTTTGCGCACACGAGTCCACTACTCACCACTCAATACACTACCGAGGATCCACCTCCGTCTTCCTACGGAAGAGCCATCCTCGGCACTCACGCTTATCTTGAGGCTTTTAGTAGTTTCCATTTACTTGTCTATGAACTGTATAGGCAACCAAGTAGTCCTTTACCGCGGACGCGGCTATTCGAATAGATTAGGTTAACCCTGCAGGGGTGTACTTCTTCATACACGCTCTCACCACTTACCGTCGTTTACACGACATGTACTCGGCAACCTTCAAGCGAAAGCCCAACGTGGGTGTTGGCCACGACCTACCTAAACACCTAAGTCTCTAGTCCAGGTTTATCGCCTATTTGGGTTCCATCCATGAGGAGATCCGGCCGAAGTTTCGCTCACGGACCCAAACGATGTGAACAGGGTTCCCGAGATACCAAACGGGCATCCGGTACACCCGGCCACGTACCTACCGCATCACAGCCCACCCCTACGGTCAGCGCTGTCCACGGCCTCCAGTAGGCTACAAACACCAGAAACTACTTGCAACTCCTGGACAGAAGACTAGGGTGAATAAGAAGCCGAGAGGGTCCATTGGTTTCGGGCCCAATGCATGGTAGTAGCTGAATCTTAAATCACACATACAGATCTCAGTGCTTAAGGACGGCCTCAATGAAACAACCCACCATGTACTCCTACATGGCCTCTCATCGATACCTTTACCAAATCGTGTTCACCACACCACTCTCAACTGATATGATCATTTCACTCTAGCCCATCACCCAGATGAACCAGACCTGACACGACTCTAAGCATAGCAGGCATAGAAAGGTAGGAACAACACATACATATGGCTCAAACAACTCCTACACATGCTAGTGGGTTTCATCTAGTTACTGTGGCAATGACAGGTCATGCAGAGGAAATGGGTTCAACTACCGAGCACACAGCAGTTTGAAACGCGTTGTCTTAATGCAGTAAAAGAGAGCAAGAGCGAGAACATGGGATTGTATCGATATGATCAAACGGTTGGTTGCTTGCCTGATGGGTCGATGCACTGATACGGTTCTTCGCTAGGGTAATCACGGTACTCCTCGGAGGCAGAACCTGCCGCAAGAACACCGATACATAGCCATTACCAAACAATGTGCGACAATATGATGCATACATGAAACATGGCAATATGAGTGTGTTGGGCTAATGCAACTAAGACCAGAAGGGTTTGAACTAATTTGAACCAAAGATTCAAATTTCAAACTCATACATGGCCCTTTAAAGTGTTTTATCTTGTTTTGCATTAAACATCAAGTTAACTTGTTTAATCATGCACGAAAACAGTACAGATGGAAAGATTGGATTTTTCTGATCATTTTTCATATATAACTTGTCTGATTTGGAGTTACAGATTAAAAGTTATAAATTTTTGAAGTTTAAACTATATTCTGGAATTTCCTGTATTAGAATAAATCCAGAAATTGATTTATTGCGTCAGCCGTGCGTCAGGATGACGTCAGGGTCAACGGGGACGTCCAGGTCAAACCTGACAGTGGGTCCAGGGTGTCAGTGGCTAATTAACTAATTTAATTTAGTTTAAACTAATCTGGATAATTAGCAGATGGGGGCCCCACCTGTCATTGACTCAACGGAGTCAACCGGGGCCCACCCGTGGTCAAAGTCAACACGGCTGCACCGGCGTTTAGCCGCCGACGAGCCCGACGCGGCGGCGGAAGTGGTTTTGGCCGTTCCGGCAACCAAACGAGCCGCGGAGGGCATCGGAGTGGAGCTGAGGACGAGCCGCGGCTCTTGGCGGAGTCCGTTGGGGTCGGGGTGGCCGGAGTTGGCGCCGGCGGCGACTTTGGCGGCCACCGGAGTTCGGGTGAGAGCGAACTCGGGCTAGGGTGTGCGGTGAGGTGCGGGGAGTGCATGGTTAGCCTCAGCGCGGCGTGTTGAGTGCGTTGGACACCGTGGAGTGGCCGGAGGATGGCCGGGAGCACGTCGGCGACGAGATCCGCGGCGGTGCGTGCGGGTGATCTTTGTGTGGTGGCTACACGGCTCGGGAGTGAGAGGGGAAGGGTAGGAGGAGTAGCTAGGCTCACTGGGCACTCGTAGAGGCCACCGGCGGGGTCGGGGACGAGCTGAGACGGCGGCGGCGTTGAAAGGGATCTCCGGCGACGGCGAACTCAGGCGAGGTCGGTGCGGTGGACTCGGGCCTTGCGAGGGCTCGGGGCTTGGCTAGCTCGACGAAGTGGACGGCGGCGGAGCTCCTGGACACGGCGGCACGGCGTGGGGTTGACGGTGGGCGTGGCTACGGCGAGGGGGTGGCGGCGATGGCGTCGGCCATGGCTGGGGAGCGCGAGGGGGAGGTGCTGGAGAGGAGAGGGGGTGTCTGGGGGGCTCGGGGGAGAGAGGGGGAACGATCCACGGCGTTAGCCGGGCGAGTGGAGTGGCGAGGCAGCGAGCAGGTGCGTGGCACCCATGCGGTGCTCGCCGTCGAGCACCTGCCTGCCTGCCTGGCCGGGAAGCAGCTCGCTGGCGCGGCGCTGGGCTGGGCCGGCAGGTGGGCTGGTTAGCGGGCGCCAGGTAAGTTTTCCCTTTCCTGTTTTTTTTTCTTTTTCTATTTTTCTGCAACTTTGTTGAATTATTAAAAATACTTAGGCAACTCCTAAAATCACCAAACTACTCCTGGTCCATAGTTGGATTATTTCCAACATGAAACATTTTAGTTTGGAGAAATTTGAGCACTTGAAATATTTTATATAATTTTAAATGCCCAAATTCAAATATTTATGATTTAATTCAGAGACCCTAAGATGACCTAGGAAATTGTGCATCACTTTTGGCAGAGGTTCTGAACCAAGACAAAAATGATGGACATTTTAGAAGGGCATTTCAGGTTCATTGAAAAAGTTTTTAGTAAACCCTAGTTGGTTTCAGAGGGGGCTGGGGGTTCTGTCATCCCCATTTCAAGTTTCTGATGGAAAAAAATAGACATGATGCAACACTCTAATGCATAACTAACTAGGGTGTGACAACTCACCCCCACTCGAAAGAATCTCGTCCCGAGATTTGGGTTCCTCTGGAAAGAAGGCGGGATACTCAAGTCGAAGACGATCTTCCCTTTCCCAGGTTGCTTCCTTCTCAGAATGGTGCGACCATTGAACCTTGAGAAACTTGATATTATGACGTCGAGTGATACGCTCGGCCTGATCGAGAATACGAACGGGGTACTCTCGATACGTGAGATTATCTTGGAGATCAAGCGTTTCGTGGTCCACTCCACGGATAGGATCCGAGAAGCAACGCCTGAGTTGAGAAACGTGGAAGACATCGTGGACTCTGGAGAGATGCGGAGGTAGTTCCAATTGGTAGGCAACTCCTCCTCGTTTAGCGAGAATGCGAAAAGGTCCAATGTAACGAGGAGCCAATTTGCCTTTGATACCGAAACGATGGGTTCCCTTCAGAGGAGTAACCCGAAGGTAAGCCTTCTCGTCAACCTTGAAAGTCATAGCCTTATGTTTTCGGTCATATTGACTCTTTTGACAAGATTGGGCTGTTTTCAAACGAACGATGCGAACTTGCTCTTCTACTTCCTGGATCATATCCGGGCCAAAGAATTGTCTTTCCCCGGTTTCTGACCAATTAAGGGGTGTTCGACACCGTCGTCCATAGAGAACTTCAAAAGGGGCTTTACCCAAGCTAGACTGATAGCTGTTGTTATAAGCGAATTCGGCAAATGGAAGGCATTTCTCCCAATTCATTCCGAATGAGATAACAGAAGCTCGAAGCATGTCTTCTAGAATCTGGTTGACGCGTTCTACTTGACCACTTGATTGAGGGTGAAAAGCGGTGCTAAAGGAAAGGCGGGTTCCCATAGCATTTTGGAAACTTTCCCAAAATCGAGAGGTGAAAAGACTTCCTCGATCCGAGTTAATTTCCAACGGAACACCATGGAGAGACACTATTCGGGAGATGTACAAGTCTGCTAACTGACTAGCAGTTATACTCTCACGAACAGGTAGAAAATGGGCCACTTTGGAAAGGCGATCGATAACGACGAAGATAGCATTATTCCCTCTCTTGGTCCTGGGAAAACCGGTGATGAAGTCCATACCAATTTTATCCCATTTCCATTCAGGAATAGCTAGGGGTTGAAGGGTGCCAGCAGGCCGTTGATGCTCTGCTTTTACACGACGGCAGACGTCGCAATTAGCAATATATTGAGCAATTTCTCTCTTCATCCTAGTCCACCAGAACCTCTGGCGTAGGTCCTGATACATCTTAGTGCTACCGGGATGAATAGTGAGAGGAGATTCATGAGCTTCCTTAAGGATTAATCGCCTCAGGTTTCGCACCTTGGGAACCACTAGCCGATTCCCGAAGTATACGACCCCTTGATCATCAATGGAGAAACAATTCGCAACTCCTTTCTGGATGTTTCTCTTGATGCGGGAAATTCCCGGATCTACTTTCTGTGCTTTGATGATCTGATCCGTAAGGGTAGGTTTCGCCACCAAGGTGGAAAGGAATCCTTGAGGAACAATGTGGAGATTAAGTTTCCGAAATTCCTCATGGAGAAGTGGTTGACTTTGTTGCAACATTAGATTATTGCAATAGGATTTACGACTTAGCGCATCAGCCATGACATTGGCTTTCCCTGGGGTGTAAGTTATTCCTAAGTCGAAATCTGTGATCAACTCGACCCAACGTCTTTGCCTGAGATTCAAATCCGGTTGGGTGAATATGTACTTTAGACTTTGGTGATCAGTGTAGATCTCGCAACGATTACCGAGGAGGTAATGTCGCCAGGTTTTAAGTGCATAGACTACAGCTGCAAGCTCTAGATCATGAGTAGGATAATTCTCCTCATGTGGGTGCAGTTGCCGTGAAGCGTAAGCAATTACGTGTCGATCTTGCATGAGAATACAGCCTAGTCCTTGTCGCGAGGCGTCGCAGTAGATAACAAAGTCCTTAGAGAAATCTGGCGGTACCAGGACGGGAGCCGATGTCAGGCGTCTTTTCAGTTCCTGGAAGCTGTGCTCACATTGTGGAGTCCATTCGAACTTTTTATCTTTCTTGAGGAGTTCGGTTAGAGGTTTAGCAACTTTGGAGAAATTCTCGACAAAGCGACGGCAATAGCTCGCTAGGCCAAGGAAGCTCCGAACTTGCTTGACCGATTCAGGTGGAGTCCAATTAAGGACGGCTTGAACTCGCTCAGGGTTAACGGCAATACCTTTACCAGATATTACATGACCCAGATAGGTTACTTCTGACAACCAAAATTCACATTTAGAAAATTTGGCATAAAGGCGATGCTCTCGAAGTTTCTTCAACACTAGCCTTAAATGTTCGGCATGTTCTTCCTCGTTCTTGGAGTAGATGAGTATATCATCGAGGTAAACCACGACGAATTTATCCAAATACTCCATGAAGATTGAGTTCATTAACCGGGAAAAGGTGGCTGGAGCGTTGGTTAAACCGAAGGACATGACGGTGTACTCGTATTGGCCATAACGAGTAACAAAAGCCGTTTTCGGAATGTCCCCGTTCCTGATTTTGATTTGATGGTAGCCCAACCTCAAATCCATTTTAGAAAAGACTGAGGATCCAGCAAGCTGATCATACAGGTCGTTGATCCTGGGGAGCGGATACTTGTTCTTAATTGTGACCAGGTTAACCGGTCGATAATCTACAACCATCCGGTCCGTACCATCCTTCTTCTTGACGAAGAGAACGGGGCAAGCCCAAGGAGATGAACTAGGTCGGATGAAACCCTTTTTCAAGGACTCATCGAGTTGTTTCTTAAGCTCGGCTAGTTCTAGTGGTGCCATCTTATAGGGTCTTCTAGCAATCGGGACGGTTCCTGGAATGAGGTCTATTACGAACTCAACATCCCTGTCGGGTGGAACACCTGGCAATTCCTCTGGGAAGACATCCGGAAAATCAAGGACTACCGGAACGTCCTCAAGGTCTGGCAAAGGGCTGGCGTTAAGGGAAAATAACTGTTGCTTGGCTATTTGGGTCAAGACATTGACTATCTTCCCCGAAGGATGGGTGAGTTGAACAGTCCTAGAGAAGCAATCGATTTTGGCATGATGGGCTGACATCCAGTCCATACCCAAAATGATATTAATATCCGAAGATTTGAGAGCTATCAAAGATGCAAGGAAAACAAGTCTGTCGACTTGGATTTCATTTCCATGGCTTACTCTAGAAGTTTGCCATCTAGAACCAGGAGTGGAAATTTCCATGGTAGAAGGCATGTCACAGAAGGCGGTGTTATGTAAGCGAGCATAGTTTTCGGATATGAATGAATGAGATGCTCCAGTATCGAAAAGAACAGATGCCGGGTGGCAATTAACAAGGAGCGTACCGAGAACGACGTTGGGATCTTCTTGAGCTTCTTCGGCAGAGATACAGTTGACATGGCCACGTGCAGCAGTGGCCGGCTTGGCGTAGAACACTTTCCCTGTCGGCTTGCCACGGCCAACAGTTTTTGCTGTCTGGTTGGGGTTGGTTTGGGGGCACTCACGCATATAGTGGCCTGATTCCCCACACTTGAAACAAGTCACGGAACTGGTGCGTGGAGGAGCATTATTGGTTGGACCACCATAGGGCTTGGCTGGTGCATATTGCTGAACTGGGCGAGGCGCCTGAAAGGATGGCCTCGGTGTGAACCTGGGTGGCAGGGCAGTGTTAGGCACCCACACGCGGCGCTTCTGAGGACCAGCACCGGATGAAGAACCCAAATCACGGCCATGCTTGCGTGATGCATCGAAATCAGTCTGTCCCGTCTCAGCACTGATGGCTTTATTCACAAGCTTCTGAAAAGAGGTGCACTCATGCAGACGGAGGTCACGACGGAGCTCAGGACTAAGTCCCTTACGGAACCTTGCCTGCTTCTTGGCATCGGTAGAAACTTCCTCAGTTGCATAACGTGCAAGGTTACCGAACTCCCTGCTGTAAGCGTCAACAGAGAGTCGACCTTGAGTGAAGCTACAGAACTCCTCACGTTTACGATCCATGAGACCCTCCGGAATGTGATGTTCACGGAAAGCCTCGCTGAATTCAGCCCAAGTAGTGACGTGGCCCGCTGGGCGCATAGCTTCATAATTCTCCCACCAGAGACTGGCGGGGCCTTCAAGATGATATGCAGCAAGGGTGACCTTATCAACCTTAGCTACCAGCGCAGAACGCAGTTTGTGAGTAATGCTGCGAAGCCAGTCATCAGCGTCGAGAGGCTCGTCGGAGTGGTGGAAGGTAGGCGGGTGTAACTTGATGAAATCACTGAGTGACACCAAGTTATTCCTCTGATGGTGTGCTGTGTTCTGTTCGATGCGCTCCAACAAACGGTTGGTCTCCCGCTTGTTTCTCTCGGCTTCCAGTATAACTTCGGCTAGGGAAGGAGGGTGAGGCAGATTTGCATTCCTGACTTCACTGCCCTCGGCCTGCTCTTGGGGAGCAGGGTTTTTGCGCGTGTTAACCATCCTAGGAAAAACAAGACAATGGTTAAGTCCAGGATGATAAGATTTGGCACAGAAATGTAGAATGTAATGGATAACTCGGAATGCAAGATGATCATCTGTATGACATGGTAGATACAAAAACTGCTTCTTTATTCCATCGTCATACACACCATACAAGGTTTAGTACAAGACCAACAAAGTACTACTACGGTGAAAGGGAGATTACATCTCATCGGAGGCATTCGAAGCTCCTATACATTATTTTTCATACACCTCCGGAATGATACACACAAAGTCGTATTCCACAAGTCACGCAGGACAGCGGAAATACAACTGTTACAGTACTAGTGGAACTACTACTAACTCAGACGTCTCCGTAGTAGTCCTCGTAGAAGTCACCTCCATAGCCTGGAAGTTCAACGTGAGCATCCAGAAACAGACGATATCGCGGAGCTTGTGGACCAAAAGGGCTAGGGTGAGGTCTTGGACCAACAAACGGTTGCCTGCGGGGACCACGAGGCGGGGTGATGCCTCCTACGTCACGCCAACCCATCACGTCTGGCAGAGCAGACCTAACAGGATACAGATCTCTCATATCCATGTATCCAGCTTGCACAGCCGGTGCAAACCGAGTCAAGGTGGCCCAATGATCAGCGCGGGTGTTGAAGAGCTCCATTCTCAAGGCCCGGTTTTCACGGTCCTTATCCTCGAGCAACTCAGCAGTGGTGCGAGTTAGTGAATCCTCCTGAGTGGGGTCAGCATAGATAGCCTGGAGATACCCTTGTGCTCCCGGAAGTGATGATGGCGTATACCGGAAATCAGAGTCCCAAAATTGGTCGGTCCTGACTCGCATGATGGTCATCATAGAGTAGGCGGCATCCTGCACAGCCATCTCAACAGTAACCCCGAGTCCATAAGAGCAGTGAAGGGGCTCGGTGGATCCCGGATAAGATGGAAATATCCTGACAGTGCAAAGATACTGGCTTTGATTAAAGTCTCGAAATTGCTCTTTGACCGTGTACTCAGGATACCAACGGTATCCAGCCTCAGTCATTACCCTGACCAACATAGCAGTATGGCCGGGTACATCAATGCATCGGGTCAGGCGAACCACTTGATTTTGGTCGCGAGTGGCCATCTGAAAGCACAACCATAATGCAAAGGCATTAGAATTTCTAGCAAAATTTCGACAGCATAACAGCTGTAAATGCTCAAAAAGGATTTTGAGACATTTGACAAGGATTTCATACACACTCAACAGCATCATCTCAAAGTTCCAGGTCCAACTTAGCAACATAATGTGAAAGTAGAACTGAACTAGGCTTGTATCCATCAAACCTATAAGGTACTACTGATTAGTAACACGTGAACCTGATAGAGAGAAGAGATCCTAATTCCTTAACCCCCGGTGGAAGAATGGACTGACTCAGATCAGAATGTCATAAGATAAAGGAGTAAAAAAGAGCCTTACGTTCCAACCCACAAACAATTCCCCTACATATAACTAAAGAATTTCTAGACTCAACATCGACCAGTTTGGCTTGGAGAACCTACAGGCAGTCCGGCTCTGATGCCAACGCTGTCAGGACCCCGACTCAATGTCACGTCGATCTAGCTTGTAACACCTCATATCACTTTGCGGCCTCACGCACGGTATCCCCACGGGTGTCGCCTTACCTTTGCCCGGGACCGTTTGCGCCTTTTGGCACACGTATATGATAGTGTCGCTAGCATCTATATGAAAAGGAGCCCGGGCTGACATGGCTAGTTGTAAACCCAAAGTGGCACAGACTTACAGGGACAGGCATCCATGACCCAGCATCGAACGTGTCGGTCATCAGCAAGTAAGTTCCGGGCTGTAGCACTGGGCTAGCAGGACTCCGGTAAACCGGGCTGTAGCGGGCTAACAGGACTCCGGTACTCAATGCGTGACATTTCCCCGAAGGGACAGACACAGGAACGACGAAGGACACATGCCGGCCAGCCAAGTGTTCCGGAGCAGTAGCAAGCTACCGGCTCAGTGGAATCACTAGGAGACATTTCCCGGTAAGAGAGGCTACTAAAGATAAACAACTAGATAGTCAGATCCCACACATACCAAGCATTTCAATCATACACACAATATGCTCGATATGTGCAAATACAACAAGGCATCACAACATGACTCTATGACACAAGTACTTTATTTAAAGGCTCAGAGAGCCATACAAGGCATACACACAAGTATGGGTCACACGACCCAACATTCAAGTCATACAGTCATACAAACCAGCAGCGGAAATAACTTGTCTGAGTACAGACAACTAGTAAAATAAAAGAGGCTTGGAAAGCCTAGCTATACTACGTGGTCCTTCACAAGCTCAGGATCACCACCTGGGCCTTAGCCTACTCATTGATGTCAACGTCTACGAAGAACCCATCAGAAGGGGTTGCAGCGTCTTCTGTAAAAATGTAAATTATAGCAACATGAGTACAAAGGTACTCAGCAAGACTTACATCAGATCCTACATACAAGCACATTATCAAGAAGGGTTGGTGGAGTTATTGCAGCAAGCTAGCTTTGACTCTTGGCTAAGCTATCCTACGAGACTCCAACTTGAAATGGTTTTGCGCACATGAGTCCACTACTCACCACTCAATACACTACCGAGGATCCACCTCCGTCTTCCTACAGAAGAGCCATCCTCGGCACTCACGCTTATCTTGAGGCTTTTAGTAGTTTCCATTTACTTGTCTATGAACTATATAGGCAACCAAGTAGTCCTTTACCGCGGACGCGGCTATTCGAATAGATTAGGTTAACCCTGCAGGGGTGTACTTCTTCATACACGCTCTCACCACTTACCGTCGTTTACACGACATGTACTCGGCAACCTTCAAGCGGAAGCCCAACGTGGGTGTCGGCCACGACCTACCTAAACACCTAAGTCTCTAGTCCAGGTTTATCGCCTATTTGGGTTCCATCCATGAGGAGATCCGGCCGAAGTTTCGCTCACGGCCCCAAACGATGTGAACAGGGTTCCCGAGATACCAAACGGGCATCCGGTACACCCGGCCACGTACCTACCGCATCACAGCCCACCCCTACGGTCAGCGCTGTCCACGGCCTCCAGTAGGCTACAAACACCAGAAACTACTTGCAACTCCTGGACAGAAGACTAGGGTGAATAAGAAGCCGAGAGGGTCCATTGGTTTTGGGCCCAATGCATGGTAGTAGCTGAATCTTAAATCACACATACAGATCTCAGTGCTTAAGGACGGCCTCAATGAAACAACCCACCATGTACTCCTACATGGCCTCTCATCGATACCTTTACCAAATCGTGTTCACCACACCACTCTCAACTGATATGATCATTTCACTCTAGCCCATCACCCAGATGAACCAGACCTGACACGACTCTAAGCATAGCAGGCATAGAAAGGTAGGAACAACACATACATATGGCTCAAACAACTCCTACACATGCTAGTGGGTTTCATCTAGTTACTGTGGCAATGACAGGTCATGCAGAGGAAATGGGTTCAACTACCGAGCACACAGCAGTTTGAAACGCGTTGTCTTAATGCAGTAAAAGAGAGCAAGAGCGAGAACATGGGATTGTATCGATATGATCAAACGGTTGGTTGCTTGCCTGATGGGTCGATGCACTGATACGGTTCTTCGCTAGGGTAATCACGGTACTCCTCGGAGGCAGAACCTGCCGCAAGAACACCGATACATAGCCATTACCAAACAATGTGCGACAATATGATGCATGCATGAAACATGGCAATATGAGTGTGTTGGGCTAATGCAACTAAGACCAGAAGGGTTTGAACTAATTTGAACCAAAGATTCAAATTTCAAACTCATACATGGCCCTTTAAAGTGTTTTATCTTGTTTTGCATTAAACATCAAGTTAACTTGTTTAATCATGCATGAAAACAGTACAGATGGAAAGATTGGATTTTTCTGATCATTTTTCATATATAACTTGTCTGATTTGGAGTTACAGATTAAAAGTTATAAATTTTTGAAGTTTAAACTATATTCTGGAATTTCCTGTATTAGAATAAATCCAGAAATTGATTTATTGCGTCAGCCATGCGTCAGGATGACGTCAGGGTCAACGGGGACGTCCAGGTCAAACCTGACAGTGGGTCCAGGGTGTCAGTGGCTAATTAACTAATTTAATTTAGTTTAAACTAATCTGGATAATTAGCAGATGGGGGCCCCACCTGTCATTGACTCAACGGAGTCAACCGGGGCCCACCCGTGGTCAAAGTCAACATGGCTGCACCGGCGTTTAGCCGCCGGCGAGTCCGACGCGGCGGCGGAAGTGGTTTTGGCCGTTCCGGCAACCAAACGAGCCGCGGAGGGCATCGGAGTGGAGCTGAGGACGAGCCGCGGCTCTTGGCGGAGTCCGTTGGGGTCGGGGTGGCCGGAGTTGGCGCCGGCGGCGACTTTGGCGGCCACCGGAGTTCGGGTGAGAGCGAACTCGGGCTAGGGTGTGCGGTGAGGTGTGGGGAGTGCATGGTTAGCCTCAGCGCGGCGTGTTGAGTGCGTTGGACACTGTGGAGTGGCCGGAGGATGGCCGGGAGCACGTCGGCGACGAGATCCGCGGCGGTGCGTGCGGGTGATCTTTGTGTGGTGGCTACACGGCTCGGGAGTGAGAGGGGAAGGGTAGGAGGAGTAGCTAGGCTCACTGGGCACTCATAGAGGCCACCGACGGGGTCGGGGACGAGCTGAGACGGCGGCGGCATTGAAAGGGATCTCCGGCGACGGCGAACTCGGGCGAGGTCGGTGCGGTGGACTCGGGCCTTGCGAGGGCTCGGGGCTTGGCTAGCTCGATGAAGTGGACGGCGGCGGAGCTCCTGGACACGGCGGCATGGCGTGGGGTTGACGGAGGGCGTGGCTACGACGAGGGGGTGGCGGCGATGGCGTCGGCCATGGCTGGGGAGCGCGAGGGGGAGGTGCTGGAGAGGAGAGGGGGTGTCTGGGGGGCTCGGGGGAGAGAGGGGGAACGATCCACGGCGTTAGCCGGGCGAGTGGAGCGGCGAGGCGGCGAGCAGGTGCGTGGCACCCATGCGGTGCTCGCCGTCGAGCACCTGCCTGCCTGCCTGGCCGGCAAGCAGCTCGCTGGCGCGGCGCTGGGCTGGGCGGGCAGGTGGGCTGGTTAGCGGGCGCCAGGTAAGTTTTCCCTTTCCTGTTTTTTTTCTTTTTCTATTTTTCTGCAACTTTGTTGAATTATTAAAAATACTTAGGCAACTCCTAAAATCACCAAACTACTCCTGGTCCATAGTTGGATTATTTCCAACATAAAACATTTTAGTTTGGAGAAATTTGAGCACTTGAAATATTTTATATAATTTTAAATGCCCAAATTCAAATATTTATGATTTAATTCAGAGACCCTAAGATGACCTAGGAAATTGTGCCTCACTTTTGGCAGAGGTTCTGAACCAAGACAAAAATGATGGACATTTTAGAAGGGCATTTCAGGTTCATTGAAAAAGTTTTTAGTAAACCCTAGTTGGTTTCAGAGGGGGCTGGGGGTTCTGTCATCCCCATTTCAAGTTTCTGATGGAAAAAAAATAGACATGATGCAACACTCTAATGCATAACTAACTAGGGTGTGACAGTTCTCATCCACCGGTGGTTGCCGACACAACAATGGTAAGGACAGGGTTGCTCTACTAGCGATGTATACCATGATCTTGCATATCCTATGCCCTAATCATCGTAGGCTAAGGTTGCATCATATTGGGGCAGTGTCAAGGGTGTCACCATCTCCTGGGTCTTCAGGTCCTCATTCCTTGAGGATGTATCTTCTGTTGGTATCGTCTTGTTGTGATGTCGCCAATCTTGTGTTCGGGAGATGTGGGTGAATGTCTGGCAAGGCATCTTCCCTATAGATTATCCACGAGGATTACAAGGAATCCAGTGGTCAGGGGCATAAGGATTCTAGCGACCAAAGGTTTTGAAGGGGAAGAGATCAATAAGGAAAGTATACCTTTGTTTTTGAAAAACTGAGAAGGGAAGAGAAGTATAGATAGTTTTGAAAACTTGTAGTAGTTTTGGAAATAGTTTTACCCTAACTAACGACCATGCTAACTAAGGCTTCCTACAGAGAGGATGGCTCTGATACCAGCTCTGTGGGGACCCCGACTCATAAGTCGTGATCGCCAAATGCACGTGTACAGTGATCCCAGAGATCAATGCTCACTGAACACACAGAAGCTGAATAACAAGAGTCTTACATCCATACATACCGTATTACACAAGTAGGACCATTATGGTCGAGTCTTGAGTATAACATCGCAGCGGAAATCTTCGTCGATAACTTGGACCCATGCCATCTGCCTTAACCCTACAGGCATTCTGACTGGGAAGCGTCCTAGCTCGCATGATCGTCACCGAAGTGTTCTTCATCACATCCTGTTCTTCCATGCCTGGTCAATTAAATAACCAGTGGCAAGCCAATGAGTACTTTGAATGTACTCGCAAGCAACCCATGTTTTGGTTCAAGATGTAACAATGCATGATATAGGTAAATTTTTGCAGAAGGCTGGTTTTGAGTGCAATGACATGTTCAACAACTTGTCAGACATGCATCAAGAGAATTCAAGTAACCATGAGGACAGGTTACAGATATCAACATAAATAGAGTGGGCACCAACCCAACATAAATAGAGTGGGCACCAACCCATCTCAAACATGTCAAGTCCCTTGACTTGACCCAATTCATTTTATCAACACACACACACGGTTGAAAACTCTGGACGTAGTTTAAGCAGCACCGCCCAACTGTCCTTGACCGTGGACACGGCTATTCGAATAGTTTTACACTCTGCAGAGGTTGCACACTATAACCACAAGATCCGGGGAACTTCCGTGTCATCCACGACCCGCGATACCTCAAGTACCTGGGGTAAGCACCCGATCACTACCTTTCCCTAGATGACACTAACATGGAGTCCACTCAATTGGTAGTAACCCCCATGCCCAACATTTCACATCATAAAGTTGTGGAGCCTCGCTCCCATATTCATCACATACCACAAGCACGGGGTACCAACGGTGTGTCCGGTGCTGTAAAGACAGTCATGGCCGCCCTACCTGGCACGACCCCGTCCCGAGAGAGAGCACCAACTCTCCCACGTCACTAGTAATGTGGGCTCAAAGCTAGTATCAGCCTAGGTAATCAATAATGCCCTTTCCCATATAAGGGTAGAGTGGTTGCGCATGTAAGGTTGGGACAGTCGACAAATCTTAAATCTAATCCGTTTTCGAAAACAACACACACACTTGCCTCGGTACACCACTTCGTCATCAAGTGGTTACCCATTTCATCATCTCCCTCGGGCATAAGTGGCACCCGACGGGGTTTTCGAAAAAGTCTTTTGAAAATACTTTGCCTCCTTCACCATGCATATACCCGTCCCTTTTTGCGTAGCACTACCTTAGCATCCTATCTACTCCCACCGGCATAACCCTCATAAGAATGTAGGGTCATGCACAATGCAAGTATCAACGAGAAAGTACGGTGGCAAACCATCAAGTGGTTACCACCTCATCATGATTCCGTTGCAACAACAATATGGTACTATATGACATGCATAAAAAGGGTTTCATAGACATGGTCAAAGGGCTGCTTGCCTGGTTCATCAGAGTCTTGAAATCTTCTCGTCCTTCTCCAAGTACTCTGTCTACTTCGTCAACTAACATCGGAAACAAACACAATAAGCAACACAACAAGGCAGGAAATAAAAGTGCTCTAAAAATATGAGTTCGACTTTTCTGGGATACCTCTGGTCATATGAGGGATGACCAAAGTGGTTTCATTAGGATTTGATCAATGGACATCTCTGAACATTTCAATATGATGGAATCAAGGGATTAATGGGTTTGCAAGAAGTGTACAGAAATATATTTTTGAAAAATGAGCAAAGGCACCCATTTAACAAAGGATGATTTTAGAAGCATGTAGGAATTGGTTTCACTGGATTTGGAGTTGAAATGATTTCTCTATGAATTTGCAAAGTTGACAAACACGAAGAAATGGCTCATTAATTTATGTGGTACAGAAAGTGTTAATAAAAATGTTCATAAACTAAATTATGAACTTAGAAGCATCTGGAAATTTGAATCATGGCATTTGGATCAAATTTGAGCCCTCTGTGATTTTCTAAAGTTTATGACAGAAATGGAAAAATGGGATTTGATAAATGTTTATGAAGAGAAAGTTTCTGGAGAAATGCGCAAATAGCACCATGTGAAAGGTCATGATTTATTTAGTCATAAGAAATTTGAATCATCAAATTTGGACACTATTTGAGTTGTTTAGAGATTTTTGAAGTTCACTGGATAAAGAAAAAGGAAAGGGAATAGGGCTTTAACCTTATCCTGCGCGCGGGGCGACAGATGGACCGTGGGCCGGCCCAGCGGCTCGGCCACGCAGACGAAAGGGCGACGTCGAAGGCGCCCAGCCAGAGTACGCCTACGCGCGAGAGAGGCGCAATTTCCGCTGTCCGTCTCCACTTAAACGGGCGGGGCCCGCCCATCGGGTCGCTGACGAGCGGGGCCCGGACTCAGGCCGTATCCTACCTCCCGCTCGAACAGAGCAAAGGCAGGGGAGGCGAGGCCGAGCGGCGCCGGCGCTCTCCCGGGCGGCACATGCCATCTCTGGCGACGCCCAGCACACCGGCGTGTTCAGCAGAGAGAGACGAACCAGGGAGACCCCACCACGGGTGCCTGTGTCACCGGATGGGAGCAGGGCTTCGCCCGCGTCGGACGGCGGCGTCGGGCGAGAGTGGGGATGGCGCTACGGTGCGCCCTCGGACGAGGGAAAGAGTGTGAGAACTCCGCCTTGCTCAGGGGGGCCTACTGGTGGAGTGAGAAGAGGGAGAAGAGCTCGGGCTCGGCTGAATTTAAGCTAAGTCCGGCGGCTCGGCTTTGGCCGTGGGGAGCGACGGAGCGGCTCTGGAGAGGGGGAGAGGGGTCCGGGCGACGTACGGGAGGGAGCGAGGGCGAAGAGGCCCCAAAGTGAGGCCTCGGGCGGCCTTATACGGGCGCGGTCGGGAGGTGCCGTAGGCGGGGCGCACGGCCACGGCCCGTGGCTTTGCCAGAGGCCAAAAGGGTGCTCTGGCGCGCGCCTGGGGTGTTCGTGGGCATGGTCCAGGCCGAGAGGAGCGGAGAGAGGGAGCAGTGCGAGCTCCAGGAGGCCCCGCACGGGTGCGGCAACTGGTGGACGCGAGCGGCGCTCGGGCACGCGTGTCAGAGGTCGCCGGAGAGAGAAGGAGGAGGGGGACAGGGGTTTAGCGTGACGCAGACGCCGAGGCACATCGTCGGGCGTGCTGGGGAGGCCCGAGGTGGCCGGGAGTGCTTGGTCGTGGGCGGCTACAGTGCCAGAGCGCACTGTAGCACGCTCAAGAGCGTGCCTTTGGATGCCATGGCATTGTTTAAAGGGCAGGGGCGTGCCCACTCATGTCTGGTAGCGCCAGGGAGAAGTAAACAAGTGGGGAGTAGCATTGGATGCCCTAGAGAGCCACTAGATGAGAGGGGAGGTGGAGAGAGAGGTGAACAGTGGCTGTCCAGAGGGGTAAATGAGGAGGTTTCACCCCTCAATCATTGAGCTGAGGCCAAGGGAGAGGTACTGGAGGTAGAAGAGGTCTAGGAGAGGCTGTGGTAAAAAGTTGAGCTCAAGGAGATTAGTGGAAGAGGTCAAAATGGTGTTTTTGGAAAAATGTCAGAAGGTGTTTGATAATGGTTTGGGCAAGAAAATTAATTCCACTTGCCATGAGAATTAACAGGATGGAGTGGCACATGGAAGTAGGGTGTTCCACCAAGTTTGAGCTCATTTGGACAAAGTAGCCAATGTGACTTTGGTAAACCCTAGAAATCAGCAGAAATGGCTTTGCCAAGATTTAGTCATGCAAATCTATTCTCCTTGATGCACCACTTGGTGTAGTGTCATAATTTGAGGATTTGAACATGTCCACAAAAATTTAGATCAAAAGGAGAAAGTTCCCAATGTAGAGTTGTTCAAATTTGGTTCTGGGCAGGAAGGGCTTTGGGAACTTTGATCAAGTTAACTTGTTCTCCAACTTGTGCCACTTGGTCTAGATGAATTATTAGACCATTTGAGCATGTTCACAAGTTTTGAGAACATTTGTACATGTTTGGCAGTGGAAAATTGTTCAAACTTGAAAAAGGACAGAAGTGGTTTTGGGAGAGTTTCATGGGGTTATACTATTCTCCATGACATAGTACTTCGCAAGATCATCAAAAATGTCATATGTGACATGCTAGAATTTTCATGTAATTTTTGGAGAATATTTCCTTTGTGAATATTTCAAAAGCTTGAAATATCTAGAAAGGGTTTTTGAGGGATTTGACCAATACTTTGAACATGACCATGTGTTGAAACTCTTATATATGGACAATATGTGTCCACTGAGTTTCCTTGATTTTTGTCAAATATTTTTAAAACAATAAAATAATTTTTTCCTATTAAAGACCATTTCTGGCCTTAAGAAAAAGCTTTTAAATAAAATAGGAAAATAACCTTTAAAATTATATTTTTGTGGTTTCTGGGTACCCTATATCTAATAGGAGTCAAATATATTTTTATAAAGATTTTTACTGCCCTTAATTAAGTACTTGCAGTGCAAACCTCAATTCAGGGGTTTTTGAAAAACTAATTTTTTTTGAAAATACTATTTGACCAAATCATTTTTGTAAGAAAATATTTTTATGTCCTATACACATGGCATGATCATTGGTTCAAGAGTTTGGAGCAAGGAGATGAAGTATAGAAGTTGGAGGATTTATTTGATTTTTAGAGCACTTGCAAACAGCAGACAACATTCAATCAAAGTGTTGGTGTACTAAAGTAGGGGTACCTTAGTATCCCGAACTTGTGCACGGGCAGTCATAGCACCCAGCGGCAAGGCTTGCCGGGCGTCCGCCAAGATCCTCCGTAGCTCATATTGATGCCATTCAAGAACAAAGTGTTTTGACTGAGAAGACAAGACTCCGGCAAGAGGAGCTTGCCGGAGGGGACAAGGCCCCGGCAAGAGGAGCTTGCTGGGAAGGCCAACCAAGGCACTTCGAAGAACTTGCCGCGGCACGCCGCGCGTCCCGGCAAGACCCGACGAGCGACAAGCTTTCGGGTGCGACAAGACAACGACCGCGGCAAGGCGCTTGCCGCGGTGAAGCCACCTCTCTGCGCCCACGCTCCGGCACATCCAATGACGTGTCGCCCCAAGATCGTTCCTAGCGCACGTGGCGGACGGCTGTGCAGCCAAGCGGTGCGAGGTGGCAAGTGGAGATGACGAGAAGGCCATTGTGGCAAGCGGTGGCACCCCAAACGGTCGTTTTCTGCACTGTTTGGGCGACCGGACGGGCATTAAATGCCCTTGTCCCCTGCCGTCAGAGTTAGGTAGGGTGCACTGTAGATAGCAGTTGTACCAACCCCTCTTTTTACATTTGTACCCCTGTCTGCGTTGCCACCTGTCGGTGACCCCTTTAGCCTATAAAAGGAGGCCCATGCGCAACGTAGGGGAGGGTCGACTCATTCGAAACTACAGAACGCTCACTCCCTCGAGCAAGAACACAATACAAACACAAAGCAGCAGTAGGAGTTTTATCTCTCCGGAGAGCTCCGAAGCTGGGTAAAATCCCTCGCGTCCTTCGCCTCAATCTGCTCTTCGTGCGCCCTCCGCTCCCTGCCGGACCGAAAGGGGCCCTGCCCCATAGGTGCTCGTTCCCCACGACATCTTTGGCACGCCAGGTAGGGGGCGTCGAGGTTGTACGAACCTGATCTGGTGTTCGCGCGCGCTACATCATCATCTTCATCGACATGCCACCAAAGAAGAAGGCTTCGGAGGTGGCTGGTCCGTCCGCGTCGATTCCACCGCCACCGGAGCAAACGGGCGGTGGGGTAGACGCCGGCGGAGGAACGGGCGCTGACGAAGGAGTTCACGATGCTGCCAAGTCCAAGGACAAGGCTGCACAGACTTCGGCGTCCGTACATGCACCGCACCCCTCTCAGGAGGCGCGGGACCGACAACGTCATGGTACGCGCAATACCATACGTTCGTTGGGTCAAGGCCAAGCTGGTGGATCTCGGGACGCTCAAGATCAGCATGCACATCAACATGCTGGCACGAGCGCGGCATGGTCGCCTGGACGGGATGCTGCTCCTTCTAACACTGTTAGAAGTGCGAGCATATCTCGCTCCTCGCGCCATTCGCTGACGCCACCCAAGACTCCAGAAGAAGCATTGGCCCGAGCCCAACTGCTTCTAGATTACCCTCCAGCGCCAGACAAGATTGACGATTGGAGGGCCACCATTCAGAGCCTCATCGGCTTCGCCAATGGCGACACTCCCCGGCAACCGACTACATCGAAGCCGCGGCAAGACATCCAAGCGCAAGCCGATGGCGACAAGACTGGCGGGGGCGCGACGACCGTGCACTCCCCGCCCCGAAGGCCAAGATCGCCGACTCGCCGGGTCAACCTCGACACTGACTCCACAGCGTCATCAGATCCGCGGGCTCGTCGTGATCAGCGCCAAGTTCTTCAAGAACGACAACACGAAGACGCTCGCACCCGTATCGACCGTCGGAGAGAAGCGCGGCGTCAATCAGACTAGCGCGCTGGGCCCATTGTTGACATGCATGCGCCAGGGGAACCAGGCGACTTGCCGTACGCGGCAGGTTGTCCTGCGTTTACCCGTGAGCTGCGGCAAGTCCAGTGGCCCAGTACCAAGAACTTCAAGCCAGACGTACCCGAGAAGTACGACGGCAGGATACATCCGTCGGAGTTCCTCAGCATCTACACCATCGCGGTGCAGGCTGCCGGGGGGTGCGACGAGAAGATCCTCGCCAACTACTTCCCGTTAGTGCTCAAGCCCAACGTCAGATCTTGGCTCATGCACTTGCCAGACAACTCCATTTCCTCATGGGCAGATCTGTGCCATCAGTTTGTCGGCGCCTTCATAGGTGGCCACAAGCCCCATGGCCAGGAGAGCGATCTACATCTGCTCGCCCAGAAGAAAGGAGAACCCCTGCGCAAGTACATTCAAAGATTCAGCCAGGTGCAGCGCAACATCCCAGACGTCCACCCTGCCGCGGTTATTAGCGCGTTCCATCAGAACATGCGTAATCGCAGGATGAGGGAGGAGATGGCGATGTGCAGAATCAGAGATGTCAGCGAGCTATATGCTCTGGCCGACAAGTGTGCACGTGCTGAGAAGGGGAGGAAACTCCCCGGAGAGAACACAGGAGCAGCAGGGTCTGACAGTGAGGATGCCGCCCGGCAAGGAAAAACCGGCGGCGGAACAACAGAAAGAGAAAAGCTAAAGATGTGCTAGTTGTCGAGCAGTCCGGCAACGGGGGTTGGTGCCGAGAAGGCCAAATCTGGTAACTCCGGCGAGGCTGTGGTAGCCGCCGACAAGCAGGACGGCTCCGGCAAGCAGTACTGCAAGATCCATCGCACCAAGGGCCACGATCTCCAGACTTGCAAGAAAGTTGAACAGCTTGTTGAACTGCAGAAAGCTGAATATGAGCAGCGAGACAAGGAGAAGGCTCAAGAAGGTGGAGGAGGATCCAGCAAGAAGCGTCCCGGCCGGGGAGGGCGCCGCGGCAAGGCTAAGCAGCGGCAAGGAGACAGGCCTCCCCGCGGCCGCGACAAGGATGAAGACGAAGACGAAGATGAAGAGATGGATGAGGATGAGGCCGACGAGCAGGAGTTTCAGAAAGCTACGGAGGTTTTGTGCGTTGACGGTGGTGCTTCTCTGCATACCTCGCACCGCCAGCTCAAACCGTGGGTGCGAGAAGTTAATGCAGCAGAACCGTCAGTTGAATCGCGCAAGCCTCTGAAGTGGTCCAGCACGCCTATCATCTTTGATGTTGAGGATCACCCTTATTGCATAACTGCGGTCGGGTGCTTGCCGATGTTGGTCTCACCAACTATCCGCAACCTCAAGGTCACGAAGATGCTGGTTGACGGCGGGGCCGGCTTGAACCTGATCTCCTCAGCGGTACTCAAGAAGCTCCAAATCCCCGACAGCGAGCTCGAAGAGACTGGTACTTTCCAAGGAATCAATCCGGGAAGGAGCAAGCCGAAGGGGAAGATCACACTGCGAGTGACATTTGGCAGCAAGCTGAACTTCAGGACAGAGAAGGTCACCTTTGACGTTGCCGATTTCCCATTGCCCTACAATGGGATACTCGACCGTCCAGCGCTCGCCAAGTTCATGGAAGCCTCTCACTATGCCTACAACGTGCTCAAGATGCCCGGTCCGATAAGTGTCATTTCTGTCCCTGGCGACAAGAAAGATTCCCTTACTTGTAACGACAAGATCTACCGGGAAGCAGCAGCCGCAGCAGATCGCAAGACACTTGCCGCTGAAGCTCCCGGGGGGAAGAAGAAGACCAAGTCCGGCAAGGACTCTGATGCCTACTCCGGCAAGGGCACCTCTTCAGAGTGCTGCACTACCGTCGAGGACGCACCATCAAGCTCCATCAGCAAGTGCAAAAAGGCAAAGACAGCTTCACCAGAGACAAAGAAAGTGGCCGCCAAGGAGGACGGCACTGGTGGTACCTTCACCATCAGTGCCACGCTTGATCCTAAATAGGAAAGCGCGCTCGTTGCTTTCCTGCAGGCGAATGTCGATGTGTTTGCATGGCAACCATCTGACATCCCCGGTGTTCCCAGGAAAGTAATTGAGCACCACCTTGCCGTCTGTCCCCACGCGCGGCCTGTCAAGCAGAAAGTTAGAAAGCAAGCAGTGGAGTGCCAAGAATTCATTGCTGAAGAGATCAAGAAGTTGGAAGCAGCCGGCCTGGTCAGAGGAGTGCTCCATCCAACATGGCTGGCCAATCCTGTAGTCGTGCGTAAGGCAAATGGGAAATGGAGGCTTTGTATTGACTTCACTGATGTTAATAAAGCTTGTCCCAAGGATCCATTTCCCTTGCCACGCATTGACCAGATTGTCGACTCCACGGCAGGATGTGATTTGCTTTCATTTCTTGATGCATACTCAGGATATCATCAGATCTTGATGGCAAAAGAGGATGAAGAGAAGACCGCATTCATTACTCCCTGTGGCACGTACTGCTTTGTACGGATGCCTTTCGGCCTAAAGAATGCTGGTTCAACATTTGCAAGAGTAGTCAGCCATGCTTTTGAGCCACAGTTGCACAGAAATGTAGAAGCTTACATGGATGACATAGTGGTCAAGAGCAAGGACAAAGAAACTTTGATCCAAGACTTAGACGAGACCTTTGCAAATCTGCGCAAGATCAATCTCAAGTTGAATCCCGAGAAGTGCGTGTTTGGAGTTCCTTCCGGCAAGCTTCTCGGGTTCTTTGTATCACAGAGGGGGATTGAAGCCAATCCCGACAAGATCAAGGCCATTGAGCAGATCGAAGCACAGAAGCGTGTCAAGGATGTACGAAGGCTTGTCGGCTGCGTTGCTGCTCTCAGCAGGTTCATCTGTAAGTCTGCTGAGCGCGCCCTGCCATTTTTCAAAATTCTGAAAAAGGCAGGTCCAATGAAATGGACTCCGGAAGCGGAGGCTGCGCTACAGGACTTGAAGAGATACCTGTCCTCCACTCCAATACTTGTCGCACCTAAGCCACAAGAGAAGTTGCTGCTGTATCTAGCGGCAACCAATCAGGTGGTTAGTGCTGCGTTAGTAGCGGAAAGGGAAGCGGATGATGAGCTAGCGACTACGGCAAGCGAGTCCAGCGGCAAGCAGGGGGCTTCCCCGACAAGCTCTGGTCCCGACAGGGATGGATCTGTGCAGCCACAGGAAGAGAAACAAAAGAAGATGGTGCAGCGCCCAGTCTATTTTGTCAGTTCCCTTCTGCAGGGGGCTAGGTCAAGATACTCTGGTGTGCAGAAGTTGCTTTTCGGCCTTCTCATGGCCTCGAGGAAGCTGCGCCATTACTTTCAAGCACATGAGATCACAGTTGTCACTCGCTTTCCGTTGAAGAGGATATTGCAGAGTCCAGAAGCGACAGGCAGAATTGTCGAGTGGGCACTGGAACTGTCAAGCTTTGGCCTCAAGTTTGAAAGTACTTCAACTATCCAGAGCCGAGCATTGGCATAATTCATAGCAGAATGGACGCCAACACCTGATGAAGAAACTCCAGAGATGAGCATCCCCGTCAAGGAAGCAAGCAAAGAATGGATCATGTACTTTGATGGTGCCTTTTCGCTGCAAGGCGCCGGTGTGGGCGTGTTACTTGTCGCACCCATCGGAGAGCACCTCAAGTACGTGGTCCAGATGCACTTTCCCAAGGAGCAAGCAACAAACAATACTGTGGAGTATGAAGGATTGCTTGCCGGACTCAGGATCGCTGCTGACCTTGGGATCAAGAAGCTCATTGTCAGGGGTGACTCGCAGCTTGTCGTCCGTCAAGTGAACAAAGATTATCAGAGTCCGTTGATGGAAGCCTACATTAATGAAGTGAGGAAGTTGGAAGAGCATTTTGACGGCCTGCAGATGGAACATGTTCCGAGAGCTCAGAACGACATTGCAGATGGCCTGTCAAAATGCGCCGCACTCAAGTTGCCTGTGGAACCAAGGATCTTCGTGCTCAAGTTGACTCAACCATCTGTAACACCATCAACCGGACAGAACAAAAAGAGGAAGTTAATTTCTGGCGACTACTTTCCGGCAGGGCTCCCTGAAGCCGCCGCCAAGAAGGTCCCCAAACTCAACACCAAGAGTGCTGAGGAGCAGTCTGCTCCGACAAGCCTTAAGGTTTGTTCCGTTGAAGTAGACGCTCCCGACAAGTTTTGCTCAGGCAAGCTTGCCGGGGAACATCAAGCTCCGGCTGAACCGCAGGTTCTTGCCGTAGAAGCTGATGTTCCCGCAGCAGCATTTGTGCCTTTAGTCCTTGTCGTTGAGCCACAGGCTCCGGCATGGGCGCAGCAGATTGTCCGTTTCCTTCAAACAGGAGAACTTCCCGAAGAGCAAGAAGAAGCGGAGAAAGTAGCCCGACAGTCAAGTATGTACCATTTTGTCGACAACATACTGTACAGAAGAAGATTCAACGGAGTGAAATTGAAGTGTGTTACCCGGGAAGAAGGACAGAAGCTGTTGGCGGAAATACATGGAGGCATATGTGGTCACCACATTGGGGCAAGAGCACTTGCCGACAAGGCTTTCCGGCAAGGTTTCTTCTGGCCAACAGCCCTCCAGGATGCAACTGCACAAGTAACCAAGTGTGAAGCGTGCCAGTTCCACTCCAAGCAGATACATCAACCAGCTCAAGCTCTCCAGACAATCCCTTTGTCCTGGCCATTTTTGTTCTGCGGGCTCGACATCCTCGGCCCTTTTCCCCGAACTGTCGGGGGCTTTGAGTACTTGTATGTGGCTATCGACAAGTTTACAAAGTGGCCGGAAGTGGAAGCAGTGAGGAAGGTGACAGCACAGTCAGCAGTCAAGTTCTTCAGGTCAATTGTTTGCCGTTTCGGGGTCCCTAACAGGATCATCACCGACAATGGCATGCAATTCATGAGCCGCACCTTCATGCAGTACGTCCAAGATCTTGGCGCCAAGATCTGCTTCGCTTCTGTTGCTCAGCCGAGAAGCAACGGTCAAGCGGAGAGGGCGAACGCTGAAGTGCTGCGCGGGCTCAAGACCAGAACTTTCGACAAGCTGCACAAGTGCGGAAGGAATTGGATCGAGGAGCTACCAGTGGTTCTTTGGTCGATCAGGACGACGCCAAATCGAGCCACTGGCCAGACACCTTTTGCTCTAGTCTACAGAGCAGAGGCAGTTCTCCCCACGGAACTCATATACGGATCGCCTCGAGTGCTCGCTTATGATGAGCTTGAGCAAGAGCAGCTGCGGCAAGATGACGCGCTGCTCCTTGAGGAAGATCGTCTTCAGGCTGCTGTACGAGCTGCTCGATACCAGCAAGCTTTGCGTCGCTACCATAGCCGCAAAGTTAATGCCAGAAGTTTCGAGGAAGGCAGCCTTGTTCTTCGGTGCGTTCAATCCGCCAAGAATTCCAACAAGTTGACGCCGAAGTGGGAAGGCCCTTATCGGGTAAAACGAGTCACTAGGCCCGGCGCTGTCCGCCTTGAGACCGAAGATGGCTTTCCGGTGAGCAACTCCTGGAACATAGAGCATCTTCATAAGTTTTACCCATGAGGCGCGGTTGCCGGAACCAGCTGTTCCGGCAACCACCTTTTGTACAAGCCTTGCCGCTGTTGCATGTAACCCTTTGTACAAAGCCGGGCGCAAATCCCGTGCATAAATAAAGATCATATGCTCTGCAAATCTTATCAAATTTCATGCTTTTTTTCTTTTTTAACATGTATTATCTGACATCCTGTGCAGCACTTGCCCCCGGTAAGCAATAACGAGCCTTGAGGCTCCATATCTTTATTCTCTCTTCTTTCTTTTCCTCAAAAGGAAGGTTCCTTCGCCCACAAGTTCACCGGGGGGGGGGGGGGGGGGAAGGAGAAGATAATGATGTGGACCAAGCGTCGTTCAAAAAAGTATAAGCCTTGCCGGAACACGGACGACAGAAAAGCTAAGTTGCCAAAGTTTGAGCGCAATTAGTTTTTAATTTTTTAAGTTACCTTCCTTGAACGACCGTGCTTTGTATGGAAAACCTGTGCGCGGAGGAACCAACTCGTAGCTAGTTGCGCCCTTACTTTGTTTCGAGTCCTCTCAACAACTTAAGTGTGCTGCGGCTAGTTGCGGCAAGGTTTCTTGCCGGAGCCGGCACCGCCAGCAGGCTGCTGATGTTCCGCACTCAGCGCTCGCGGCAAGGGTGCCTGCGCCGGCAAGTTCCCTAAAAGCGTAGGGTAAAAACATACAAAGAAAGGAATCAAGTACAGGAAGTAACATAGCAAATACTGCCCAAGATAAAGTTATATTACAAAGGAAACTTGTTGTGGCACTGACAAAATTGTCCTCATAACATAAATGGCAGTGGCAAGGAAAGGAGAGAAAGAGCAGCCTAATCCACGCGCTCACCGTCGATCCTCCTGACTTCATTCACCTTGTCCACAATGGGTGCGACAAGGGCTTTGAGTTCTACAAGATCAGCACCTGCCGGCAGCTTCTTGAGAACGTTGGTGAGGTTGAGGTTCGGATTGCGGAAGAGCACCTTCACCAACACCTTCTCCAAGACTCTGGCACAGATTGCGCGCGACTCGTCAGCCAGCTGCTTTGGGATCCTTTCCTGGAGTTGCTGGAGAGCCGTCGCCACACCCTTGAAGAAAAGAGTAAGCTTGGCGCTGGGCTGGAGGTTCTCGTCGGAGGAGTACCCGAAGCCCGCCAAGTCCAGTTGCGCCAGCTCCTCGTCGATGACTGCAGCGATGTTGACGAGGCCCTCCGTCCAGAGCTCCACCGTGGCCCTGAAGGTGTTTTGAGTCTCGGCGGCCCTCGTTAGCAGCTCCTCGTTGGCCTTGATCTCTTTCTTCAAATCCTCCTCTCGCTTCTTGGCGCCGCCCAGCGTCTCCGTCAATGTGGCCAGCTTCAGCTCCAGATCAGCATTTGAGTCCTTGGTGGCGTTCAGTTCCTTGCCCTTGTCAGCGAGTTGGACTTGCAGATCACCATGGGCGAGGGCGTCCTTCTCGCGTTCGCGCTGGAGCACGGCAAGCTCCTCATTCTTCCCTTTCAGATCAGCCTCCAGCTACGTCATCTTCACCTCCAATTCCTTCTTGGCGGCCTCGGCAGCTGCGGCAGCGTCCTTCGCTTCCTTGAGCGCCCCGCCAAGTGATTGCTCGCGTGCGGCGAGCTCCTCCTCGTGGCTGTCCAGATTGACTTTCCGCTGTGTCAATTCACCTTCCCGGGTGGACAGCTCTTCAGCGGCAAGCCTCTGTTGCTCCTCAGCTTCTGCCTTCTCGAGGAGGAAAGCCTTCCACGCCTCGACAAGCTGCGCCCTCTCCTCCGCAATGGACCGGAGGGCCTCTTGGTTGCGGCTCTGGAGTTCCTCCGCATGCTTCTCTATGTCAATTCCCGCCCGTGCGACAAGCGCTTCCCGGGACTCCAGCTTCGCTTGTCGGGCGCGGTAGAGCGACACCAACTTCCGGAGCAACTGCTCCTCTTCGGACTCGCCACTGCTGCTGCTTGGCGCGTCAACCACTGTCAGCCCTGCAGAGGCGAGCACCTCTCCATCAAAAGCCTCTCCCTCGACCGGCGCCCTGGAGCTTGACGCCCAGGGAAGCTTGATGAAGACACCCTTGCCGGCCTTCAAGTAGGCGCCGGGCTGGGGCTCTTCGGAGCCCGGTGCTGCGTCCGCGGCGGAGGGGTCGGCGGTCAGTGTAGCGCCTTGCGCTCCTGTGCCCTCGGGGTCGTCAGTACGATCGCCGGACCCCTCGCCATCTCCTGTGCCAGTAGCCTTGGCGGCCTTTTCGCCGGCGGGATCGTCGATGTCGGCCTCTTCCTCGGCAGCGGCAGCATCCTCAGTGTTGCCGCGTGCGTCCTCCTCGCCGGTGGCCTCAGTCTCCATTGGGTCTGTGGAAGGGGGATCTGAAGACGGGAAGAGGAAGGAAAAGTCAAGCAAACATCCAAAAAGAAGACCAGAAGAAGAAGAACCCAAGGAAAAATTTCTGACAAGGAGGGTTACCTGTGCTGGGCTCTGTGACCATGGGCTCCACCACTGAAGGCTCGCTGGTCCCATCCCTTGCCGGGGACCTCTCCCTTGCCGGAGAGCGCTCCCTTGTCAGAGAATCGCCCCTTGGCGGCGTAGTTGAAGCAGATAGCACCTCTCGAGTGGCTTCTGGTTGCTCCTGATGGGCCTGCTCTGCTCCTACACAAGCAAGTCAACAGTCAAGATGTCAACAGAGAAAGAGCACCCATGCGCGCCCCACAACAGGAAGTGAACAAGTACTTACGCAGGGGGCTGCGCTGGGGGCTGCTTCGGGGAGAGGTTGCCGGGTCCGTCAAGGTGGTCTCGGATGCGTCCTCTGTTGTCGCGGCATGATCATCCTCGATGACCACCACGGGGACCTTGACCCTCTTCGCCGCTCTCTCGGCCAGAGTCCTGAAAAGGAACGAAGTTCAGAAGGAAGCAGATTAGATACAAGACAAGAAACAGCAGGAAACGAAGAAGTATAAATACAACAGGAAGAAAGTCTTACTCGTCCTCCTCTTCTTCCTCCTCGTCGGAGCTGAGCGCGGAAAGGTCGAAGTCAGGTACCCTTTCTGCGTGACGAGGCGGAGGAGTAGGCTCCCTTGGGCGCTTGGCGGGAGCTGCAGCAGGGTCGGAAGTGGCGGCCCGAGAAGACCCCTCTCCAGTTGCCGGCACGGCATGAGATGCTCCCATGTCAGCGGTGCTTGGCGCGGTGGAGCGTGTCCCGCGGCGTGACGGCTGTTGGCCCGTTTGCCTCCCTGCCGTGTCGCCGGTCCTACGGAGGCGCCTCCTTGGTTGAGCTGGGGGCTGCGCTGAGGGCCCCGTCTGCGGCAAGCTACTCGAAGATGGCTGGCCACTTGCGCCCCTGGCAGGCTCGCTCGCCTCGGCTTCGGGCTCCCCCTCGCCAACGACCTCCCCGCCAAAGTCCTCTCGGTCGGCAAGGCTTGCCGCCTCGGCCGCCTCTGCCTCCTCCAACGTGAAAACAAACTCGCCCGCGGCGGCGGCCGCCGCCGCCTCTTCCGCCCTGGTGGCGATGTACCGCATCTCGTCGTCAGTGGTGTCGCGGGTGAGGAGCCTCTGCTCGTCAGCACGGACTGCTACCTCCGCCAAGCCGTCGAAGAATTGCCGCACAACATCGTCGGAGGGCTCCTGCCAAGTTGGGATAATCCCGTGCAAGTCGCATTCCGACATCATTGCACGGATGCGATCGAGCTGGGAGTTGTTGCACAGGGGGATGACGCCCTGCGGCAGCCTGAACCACTTCTGGTGGTTGGGGTCGTGCTTGAACAGCTCCTTGAGCATCCCGTCCAACTCCAAAACAGTGAAGTTAAAATTGAGGCCTGGGCACAGCCTCATGATATCTGCCGGGCCCCCGAATAGCCAGGCGGGCCTCCCCCTCTCCTGCAGAGGGGTGATGCAGCGGCGAAGGAAGTCCGCGCCAACGGCCCCTACAGTGAGCCCGGCAAGCCTGAGTCGCAGAATCCGGGTGGTGGCGATCTTCAACTTAGCATCATCCGCCGCCAGAGCGCTCCAGTCGCCGCCGCGCACCACTTTGGTTTGGCGCAAATTGGTGAATGGCTGCGGATCTGCATCAACAATCCAACACCACTCCGCTCTCCACTCATCCCACTTGCTGCGGAGCTCCCCTTCCAGATAGACCTCCTTCTTGCCGGCCCTCGAGATCCAGGCGATCCCGCTAGACAGGGGCTCTCCTTTCTCGACTCAGGGCATGAAATAGTGGCGGAAAAGGGCTATGTTGGGGTAGATTCCGACGAAGTTCTCGCAAAGATGCGCGAAAACCGCCATGGTCAGAACGGCGTTGGGGGTGAAGTCGAGGAGATGGAGCCCGTAATAGAAGAACAATGGGAAGAAGTAGTACCCTTTTGGGCACCGCTTCGAAGTAGAAGCTTCAGCGGAGAGTGTCTGCGTGCGCGGATGCGCCCGCGTCTTCGTCGACCAGAAGAGATAGAACTCCTCCCGCAGCGCCTTCGGGGTGAGCTCGGGGGGGAAAAGTGCTCGCTCCTTGCACAACGCCTCAAGCCGCAGCGCCTCGGCCGACTTTGCACTCTTTCCGGTCTTCAGAGCCATGGCGGAAGAGGTGGAGGAGGGCGGCGGCAACGGGAGGCGGCGACGAGCGGCGGAGCGCTGCTCTCTTTTGGCTTGGGAAGCGGAGGGGAGCGGCGGAGCTTTCTAAGGAAGGAACCGCAAGTGGCGAAGGTGGGGGAAAGGCCCCTGTTTCCCCTGCTTATAAAGAGGGGAGGCGAACGTTACGCCTTTCTTGATTAAAGAATTGCCCACGATCTCTCCCACGACGCCGCGTTTGACGCGTGCCGTTACGGGAGGCGCGGTGGATACGGAGTTAGATTTGGTATGAACCCAGGCCGCGCGTGCTCGTGCCTTGTTTTGGGCCTGGCCCAACGACACTCGGCACCATGTGTGGCCCAGGCCCGGGGGCTCCTGTCGGTGTACTAAAGTAGGGGTACCTTAGTATCCCGAACTTGTGCACGGGCAGTCGCAGCACCCAGCGGCAAGGCTTGCCGGGCGTCCGCCAAGATCCTCCGTAGCTCATATTGATGCCATTCAAGAACAAAGTGTTTTGACTGAGAAGACAAGACTCCGGCAAGAGGAGCTTGCCGGAGGGGACAAGGCCCCGGCAAGAGGAGCTTGCCGGGAAGGCCAACCAAGGCACTTCGAAGAACTTGCCGCGGCACGCCGCGCGTCCCGGCAAGACCCGACGAGCGACAAGCTTTCGAGTGCGACAAGACAACGACCGCGGCAAGGCGCTTGCCACGGTGAAGCCACCTCTCTGCGCCCACGCTCCAGCACATCCAAGGACGTGTCGCCGCAAGATCGTTCCTGGCGCACGTGGCGGACGGCTGTGCAGCCAAGCAGTGCGAGGTGGCAAGTGGAGATGACGAGAAGGCCATCGTGGCAAGCGGTGGCACCCCTAACGGTCGTTTTCTGCACTGTTTGGGCGACCGGACGGGCATTAAATGCCCTTGTCCCCTGCCGTCAGAGTTAGGTAGGGTGCACTATAGATAGCAGTTGTACCAACCCCTCTTTTTACATTTGTACCCATGTCTGCGTTGCCACCTGTCGGTGACCCCTTTAGCCTATAAAAGGAGGCCCATGCACAACGTAGGGGAGGGTCGACTCATTCGAAACTACAGAATGCTCACTCCCTCGAGCAAGAACACAATACAAACACAAAGCAGCAGTAGGATTTTTATCTCTCCGGAGAGCTCCGAAGCTGGGTAAAATCCCTCGCGTGCTTCGCCTCGATCTGCTCTTCGTGCGCCCTCCGCTCCCTGCCGGACCGAAAGGGGCCCTGCCCCATAGGTGCTCGTTCCCGACAACACAAATCAAAGACAAAACACTCAAAAGTTTTTGTCAAACCATATTTTACCATGATTTATTAGCTTAAGTGTTGTGGCATGAAAATCATGGTGTGACATTGCTTCACAGCAAGGTGATGTGATTCCTTTGGTGCCGCTTGGAATCGGGCACACATGCAAACGCTAAGCATAATATCATGCCTAGACACACATAAGTATAGTAAAGAACAAATCATGGAGTGGTATACCTTTTGATTGAACTCTTTACCATTGTCGTCAGGGTCAACATGACTTTTGGTTGGCATTGGCGTCGTGTACCCTTTGCAGTCTTGCATTCCAAACTTTTTCAGGCAATCTTTGAGGTAGTTTTCATGTGATATGAAGATGCCATTGCGCTGTTGATGGATTTGAAGACCAAGGAAGAACTTCAGCTCTCCCATCATGGACATCTGATATTGATGTTGCATCATGCATCCAAACTCATCACTTATCTCTTATCAATGCAACCGAAGATGATGTCATCCACATATATTTGACACACAAACAGTTCACCATCATATGTCTTCGTGAAGAGAGTGGGATCTAGAGAACAAGGTTTGAAGCCTTTGCTCTTCAGGAACTCTTTGAGTGTGTCATACCAAGCGCAAGGTGCTTGTTTGAGGCCATATAGTGCCTTGTTGAGTTTGTACACCATATCAGGATGCTTTGGATCTTCAAAACCAGGCGGTTGAGCGACATACACTTCTTCTTCGATTTTGCTATTGAGAAAGGCACTCTTCACATCCATTTGGTACAGAAGAATGTTGTGATGGTTAGCATAGGCCAGCAGTATGTGAATGGCTTCAAGCCTAGCCATAGGAGCAAAGGTTTCATCAAAGTCAATTCCTTCCACTTGTGTGTAATCTTGAGCAACAAGGCGAGCTTTCTTTCTGACAACTTGTCCAAGTTCATCTTTCTCGTTGCGATAGATCCATTTTGTGCCAATGATATTGTGCTTGAGAGGATCTGGATGTTTAACAAGCTCCCAGACATTGTTCAGCTCAAACTATTGAAGTTCTTCTTGCATAGCTTGAATCCATTTAGGTTCCATGAGGGCTTCTTCGAATTTCTTGGGTTCAGATATAGAGACAAAAGCAAAGTGACCGTAGAAGTTTGCTAGTTGTGTAGCTCTTGATCGAGTGAGAGGACTAGGTGCATTGATGCTATCAATAATCTTCTCAATCTGGACTTCATTTGTGACCCGAGGATGAGTTGGATGAAGAATTTGATCAGACTGACTATTATCTTAATCTTCAGCATTGGCTTCAGACTGAGCATTGCCTTCTTGTTGATTAGGTGCAGAAATGATGGTCTCATCCTTAGCCTGTTCCTCGGTGGGTATGATTTCTCCAGTACCCATTAGCCTGATAGCTTCACCCGATGTAGCTTCATCTAGCACATTTGGCAGGTGCTCTCTTTGTGAGCCATTAGTTTCATCGAACCGCACATCTACAGTTTCAACCACTTTGTAGTGAAAGAGGTTGAAGACTCTGTAGGCGTGCGAGTCCTTTCCGTAACCAAGCATAAAACCTTCATGTGCTTTCCATGCGAATTTAGAAGTGTGATGTGGATCCTTGATCCAGCACCTAGCACCAAAGACTATGAAGTAACTGACGTTTGGATTCTTACTAGTCAGAAGTTCATAAGATGTCTTCTTGAAGAACTTGTGAAGATAAACTTTGTTGATGATATGGCATGCAGTATCAATGGCTTGAGGCCAAAATTTTCTTGGAGTCTTGTATTCATCGAGCATCATGTGTGCAACTCAATGAGCATTCTGTTCTTGCGCTCCATGATGCCATTCTGCTGAGGTGTGCAAGGAGTAGAGAACTCATGTGTGATGCCCAAAGTATCAAGATAAGTGTCAAGGCCATTGTCACTCTGGATGTGCTTGATCTTGATGCCGTAATTCATCATGGCCCGATTTGCGAAGCGTTTGAAGACATCCTGCACTTCAGTCTTATAGAGAATTAAGTGTACCCAGGTGTATCTCGAATAATCATCAACAATAATGAAGCCATAGAGATGTGCAGTGGTAGTAAGGGTAGAGTAGTGAGTAGGGACAAATAAGTCCATGTGAAGCAGCTCAAGGGACGTGAGGTAGTCATGATTGTCTTCCAGGGATGCTTGGCTCTAGTCATCTTCCCAGCTTCACAAGCACCACATAGATGATCCTTCTTGAACATGATTCCCTTGATGCCAATGTGTGCTTCTTATTCACGAGAGTGTACAGGTTCCTCATGCCCGCATGTCCTGGCCATCGATGCCATAGCCAGCATTCTGAAGCCTTTGCTAGAATACATACGGCAAGTTGTGGTCCTGCTGAGATATCTACCATATACAGATCACCTCTTCGATAGCCTTCAAAGACCAGAGATTTGTCAGATTTCATTAGCATAAGGCAATGATATTTTCCAAATATCACAATCATATTCACATCACAGAGCATTGACATAGAAATTAAGTTGTATCCAAGGGATTCAACAAGCATCACTTTATCCATGTTTTGATCCTTTGAGATAGCAAGTCTACCAAGACCCAATACCTTGCTTTTACCAGTGTCAGCGAATGTGATGTGACTCTTAGTAGACGGACATAGGGTTGAATCCATGAGAAGACTTCGATCACCAGTCATGTGGTTGGTGCAGCCGTTGTCCATGATCCATTCAGTGGCTTTCGGTGTTGTGCCCTATAGTGCAGTTAGCGGGATAGGCTTCGCCAAGAGTATTGTGAAGCAGAAACATGTAGTAAACAAGCATATTATCAAAGTTTAGATTCTGGTTAGGCATAATAAGATGCTCACCAAGGAACCCAGGGACGAAATACATGGTAAGACAATTGGGGCATTTTATCTTGTGTCTGTCGGATTTTGGGTTCCGCAAACCCTTGATAGGTTCGAACTCTAGGGTGCGTGCGGAGATCTCAACCTACCCAGCCTGCCTACTCATGATCTTCCTAAGCCTAGTGCATCGACCTCAAATGAACAGAGAGACACAACAGTTTATCCTAGTTCGGGCCACCTTGCGGTGTAATACCCTACCCCAGCGTTTTGGTGGATTGCCTTGAATGGCTGAGGATGAACTAGTACAGTGGATGAACTGGCCTCGGGAGGTCAGGTATTCTTGATCTCAAGAGAGCTAGTGAGGTGGTTGGATGATAAGGGATCCAATCTGTTCGTCCCCCCTCTTTGCTGGTGGCTAAGTCCTATTTATAGGCGCCTTGGTCCTCTTCCCAAATGTTGGCGGGAAGGGATCCCACAAAGGCCAGATTTGAAGGGGGACAAGTAGTACATCCTATCCTGACTAAAGTGGTCTTCGCCTATGAAAAGCCTCTGGTCGTGACGCTGCGGTGGGCTCGGTGATGACCTTCGTCCTGGTGGTCTTGGTCTTGTTGCACAAGAATGGAAATCTTTGGTTGATTCCTCGGGACACCGCACCTGCCGCTTGCCTCCATTGAACCAAAGGGGAAACTGGCTCTCTGCGCCCGCTGGCGCCCGCCTGGACTTGGTCGTCATGGCTCACATCAGCTGAGCCTCGCAAGGTGCACCTTGCATAGAACCCTCCGCCCCTCGGGAGCCAGCCTGAGGAGGCTGATCCCTTGGAGGTCTTGGTGTCATCTGTGTCGCGAGGCTTGGCCATACCAGGCCACCGATGGAGCCGCGCAGTGGGCCGCAGGCAGGCAAGTCTGGGTACCGCTGTATCTAGAACGCCGACAATAGCCCCCGGGCACAAGGCAGACTCAGACTTGGCTTCTAGGCGAAGCCGAATGGCAAGTGCGGAGCGCCGCGGGCCCTAACTGCTTGTGGCCATGAACACATGTGGTGATTGATGGGACGTGGGCGTCTCCACTTCCCCACGCCGCCTCGGCAACCGTTCGACTTGATGAGCCGCATGAAGAAGCTCATCATTGCATGAGGTCGTCGAGGCCGGCGGTTGGCCTCCCTTCGGCTATAAATGAGGGGAGGGGCAGGACCCCCCTCGCTCATTGAGGGAGTCCTGGATTAAGGGGTCCTCGGACGGCTGGACTATATACTTTGGCCGGACAGTTGGACTATGAAGATACAAGATTGAAGACTTCGTCCCGTGTCCAGATGGGACTCTCCTTTGTATGGAAGGCAAGCTTGGCAATTCGGATATGTAGATCTCCTTCTCTGTAACCAACTGTGTGTAACCCTAGCTCCTTCCGGTGTCTATATAAACCGGAGGGTTTAGTCCTTAGGACAAGAACAATCATAATCATAGGCTAGATTCTAGGGTTTAGCATCTACGATCTCGTGGTAGATCAACTCTTGTAATACTCATATCATCAAGATCAATCAAGCAGGAAGTAGGGTGTTACCTACATCGAGAGGTCCCGAACCTGAGTAAAACATCATGTCCCCTGTCTCCTGTTACCATTAGCCTTAGACGCATAGTTCGAGACCCCCTACCCGAGATCCGTCGATTTTGACACCGACATTGGTGCTTTCATTGAGAGTTCCACTGTGTCGTCGCGGTAAGGCTTGATGGCTCCTTTAATCATCTTCAATGACGCGGTCCAGGGGGAGGTTTTCCTTCCTGGATAGATCTTCGTATTCGGCGGCTTCATACTATGGGCCAACTCGCTTGGCCACCTGGAGCAGATCGATAGCTACGCCCCTGGACACCAGGTCAGGTTAGGAAGCTTGAACTATACTGCCGACATCCGGGGAGACTTGATCTTCGACGGATTCGAGCCCATGTCAGGTACGCCGAACAGTCATGAACGACATGGCTTAGATCTGCCATCAGACAGTGTTCGGGAGATCGCACCTGCGGTGGCCCCGGGAATCAATCCGGAGCAGATCGCGCCTTCCGAGGACGGGTGGATGGTCCCCGCCACGGAGGACGCACATTCATCGGCGTTGGAGCCGAACACTGATCCCACCTCCTGTGAGGGTGGTGTCATTGGAACCTCGGACTCATCTCCGGCTATAAGATCCAAGCAGCGTACGTCCGTGCCTATCGAATCTAATTGGGCACCGGTCATGGAGTTCACCGCCGCGGATATTTTTCAGCACTCACCCTTGGGCGATGTGCTAAATTCATTAAGATCTCTTTCCTTGTTGGGAGATTCTTGGCCGAACTATGTCCGGCTCGAGTGGGAAGCGGACGACAAAGAAATTCATTCCCCACCCACCATCCACTTAATAGCCACTGTCGATGACATAACTGACGTGCTTGACTTCAACTCCGAAGACATCGACGGTATGGACGGCGATGCAGGAGAAGAACAGGAACCACCGCCTATAGGGCGCTGGACAGCCACCTCATCATATGATATATATATATATATGGTGGACACCCCCAAAGAAAGCAATGGCGATGAGGCAACGGATGATAACCCCTTGGAGAAGCAATCAAGGCACCGGCGTCATAGGCGCTGCTCCAAGCCCCGCCATAGCAAAAGTAGTGATACCGGCACAAGAGATAATAATCCGGATGGTGCCGAAGACGAAAACAATCCTGCCCAGCCAGGCTTCAAGTAGGCTGAGCAAGAGGATGGGCAAGCTAGCCCTAAGGAACAAGCAACAGATGGAGAATCAGAGGACGATAATTCCATGCCTCTCTCCGAAGACAAAGTGAGCCTTGGCGACGAAGAATTCATCATGCCTGAGGACCCGTCGAGCAGGAGCGCTTCAAGCGCCGGCTTATAGCCACTGCAAAAAGCCTGAAGAAAAAGTAGGAACAGCTTCAAGCTGATCAAGATCTGCTAACTGATAGATGGACCGAGGTCCTGGCCGCTGAGGAATACGGACTCGAGCGCCCTACAAAAAGTTACCCAAAGCGCAGGTTGCTACCTCAACTCAAGGAGGAGGCGTTAAAACCCACACTACCAGCGCATGATGCGGTTGACCGGCCACCCCGTGGCCGGGACAAGGCGGCGTACCAGCCCGAAGTCCAGACCACACCCCGTGGCCAATCAAACAATAATACTAAGGCCTGGGGCTACATGAAAGGGCTGCGAGATGTATTGGAAACAAAGCAGGACAGTCAAGATCGATCTACGGATCATGGGGGTGCACCACAACATGTGACGATGACCATCACGCCGGATACAATATACAAAATTCCGGCCGGGCCTAATACAACAGACCAGACTCATTTGAACTACGTCGGGATGTAGCCCGGCATAGAGGCGCCGCACACTCCTATGCTTGACTGATGAAGTTATGGATCTTGAATTCCCAGAAGGGTTTAAACCCGTAAACGTTGAATCATATGCTGGCACAACAGACCCCGCGGTATGGATTGAAGATTTTCTCCTACACATTCACATGGCCCGCGGCAATGACTTACATGCCATAAAGTACCTACCACTTAAGCTCAAAGGACCGGCTCGGCATTGGCTGAATAGCCTGCCAGCAAGCTCCATTGGCAGTTGGGAGGACCTGGAAGACGCATTCCTTGATAACTTCCAGGGCACTTACGTGCGACCACCAGATGCTGATGAATTAAGTCACATAACCCAACAGCCCGGAGAGTTAGCCAGGAAATTCTGGACTCGGTTCCTAACTAAAAAGAACCAAATTGTCGACTGTTTGGATGTCGAAGCCTCAGCAGCCTTCAAGCATAACATCCGTGACGAATGGCTCGCCCGACACCTCGTCCAAGAGAAGCCAAAATACATGGCAGCCCTGATGACACTCATGACCCGCTTTTTCGCGGGCCAAGACAGTTGGCTGGCTCGTAGCAACGTCACACCCAAAAACTCCGTCCATTCAGACGCCAGAGATAGCAACGGCAAGCCACGACGCAATAGACACAAGCATCACAGCAATGGCGACAAAGCCGAAGACACGGCAGTCAATGCCGGATTCAGAGGCTCTAAATCCGGACAGCGGAAAAAGCCATTCAAAAGAAACAATCCGGGCTCGTCCAGTTTGGACCGCATACTTGATCGCTCATGTCAAATTCACGGCATTCCCGATAAACCAGCCAACCACACCAACAGAGAATGTTGGGTGTTTAAACAGGCCGGCAAGTTGAATGCCGAAAACAAGGAAAAGGGGCTGCATAGCGATGACGACGAGGAGCCCCGACCGCCGAACACAGGAGGACAAAAGAAATTCCCTCCCCAGGTGAAAACAGTGAATATGATATACGCAACCCATATTCCCAAGCGGGAACAGAAGCATGCACTAAGGGACGTCTATGCGATGGAGCCAGTCGCCCCAAAGTTCAACCCATGGTCCTCTTGTCTGATCACCATCGATCGCAGGGACCATCCTACCAGTATCCATCATGGCGGTTCGGCCGCATTGGTCCTTGAGCCCATCATCGACGGATTCCATCTCACACGAGTCCTCATGGATGGTGGCAGCAGCCTGAAGCTGCTCTATCAGGATACAGTGTGCAAAATGGGCATCGATCCCTCAAGGATCAAGCCCACAAAAACCACCTTCAAGGGTGTCATACCAGGTGTGGAGGCCTGTTGCACGGGCTCAATCACATTAGAAGTGGTCTTCGGATCTCCGGACAATTTCCGAAGTGAGAAGTTAATCTTCGATATCGTCCCCTTCCATAGTGGTTATCATGTCCCACTAGGACGAACTGCATTTGCTCGATTCAATGCGGTACCGCACTACGCATACCTCAAGCTCAAAATGCCAGGACCTCACGGGGTTGTAACAGTCAATGGAAACACAGAACGCTCGCTCCGCACGGAGGAGCACACTGTGGCCCTCGCAGCAGAAGTACAAAGCAGTCTTATTAGGCAGACCGCCAATCCGGCAATAAAGCCCCCGGACATCGTCAAGCGAGTCTGGAGTACCCTGCAACAGGATCGTCCGGCACGCCCAGAGCTCGACTAGCAATTTGGCCTCCGTCCTAGTCCCAACCAAGTAGCGAAATCTGTGCTGCGCGTACATAATTACGCACTCAAAATACCATGGGCATGGGCGGAGGCACAGCCACGATGCGGTCCAGGAAGCGACTCAACCACCCCAGGACCCGTATTCCTTCATCATTTTCTTTCTTTTAGGACCCTACGTTCTGGAAGCCTTTCAGGTATCTGGATTATCGGACTCATCACCGGAAGGAAAACCCAAGAAGACAAGAAGCTGGAGCGTATAAGGGAATACTCAGGCGGTCTCTGATAACGATCGCTATAACTGTTTTACATACCCACGTGCAGCTTACCCTTGGCTAGGACATGTCAAATAGTCCCATTTTTCTTATCCCACTACTTGTATACATACGCTTTGACGTATTATTAAAATAACAATGGGAAAATACACAGCGTCAGCTTATTATTACACTTTCTTTATGTTTTCCCTCGGCGGCTTATTCACGACAAACCATACCCGTACACTTTGGTACGTTTAGTTCGCCAGGGGCCTCAGTGTACCCCATAACATGGCAAGAAAAGTCCGAACACTTTCGACAGTGCAGCACCCCGAACTTATAGCATAATATGCATTAGCTCCGAATCATGTCTTGGGTCAATAGTTGGGTTTGCCTGGCTCCTATGTTTTGGTACCTTACGTTCCGCTATATCGGCTAAGGTAGCGCAGGGAGAACTACTGCGATTGTGTCCCAGTTCTTCCGGACAAGCACCTCAGTAGAGAAAGCCGAAAACTGACTGTCATGATAAGGCGAGAGCTGGTCGCTGTTCGAGAGGTCTCAAATCCTTAAAGATTTTTTCTGCTTCAGGTGAGGAATCAGCCTCGTCCGATTTAGGCGTGTATAGCGCCCCGAGTCTGGCCTTCCGGATACTAGGGGCTTCGCCAAAATTTAAAATTATAGACTTATATGGCCAAGTGAGAGCAATAAAGCTGTATACTCTGATTGCCTTGTTCGCGGCGCATAAAACCTCCTTAAAAGGACCAAAAATTTGGATAAAGAGTGTTTATATTTATCCCGAACACCCCAGTACTAGCTACATGGGGGCAGAAGCTGGCGACTGGACAACTCTCAAGATTTTATAAATGGCCGCACATAAGGTAATATTTTAAACTAACAAGCGCCATATAGCGCACATGAACTGGTTTTCACATTACAGGATGACATGAGTACATTCGTTCAAATATTACATCCTTAGTACATTCATCCGCCACAAGGCGGGAACCCTTAATGACATTGTCATAGTACTCTTCAGGGTGGCGATGCTCCTTGCCCTTCGGCGGACATTCTGTCACCAGCTTCTCGGCGTCCATCTTCCCCCAGTGCACTTTCGCACGGGCTAAGGCCCTGCGTGCACCCTCAATGCAGACAGACCGCTTAATGACTTCAAGCCGCGGACAGGCATTTACAATCTGCTTGACAAGGCCGAAGTAGCTGCTGGGCAGGGGCTCGCCAGGCCACAGCCGGACTATGAAGTCCTTCATGGCCAGTCCGGCCGCCTTGTGAAGTTCGACCAGTTGCTTCAACTGGTCTCTCAAGGGCATCGGATGTTCGGCCCCAATATACTGGGACCAAAACAGCTTATCCGTCGAGCTCCCTTCCTCAGCCCGGTACAACTCTGCGGCATCAGAGATGTTGTGCGGCATATCTGCGAATGCTCCTGGAGAGCTCCGAATTCGGGTAAGTAAAAGGAAAGTCTCCTTCACATGCTTGCTTTGCATAATGAAAGCCTCACCCGGAGCTATCTTCTTGGCCTCCTCAATTTCCTCGAGGGCCTTCTGGGCTTCGACCTTGGCATCTTGCACGCTCTGACGGGCCTTCGCCAGCTCCGACTCTTGCGTCTTGGAGTCACGCTCCAAGGACTCGAATTTTTTGACGAAATCCTGGAGCTCCTGCTGGACCTCATCAACCCGAGCCTCTTGTTTTTTGCGCTTGGTGCGCTCCTCGGCCACTTTGTCTTCGGCCTCGGACATTGCCTTCTTAAGGGCCGCCACTTCGGTCGTGGCCCCTAGTAAAATTCATCATGCCTCTATTAGCATCAACGATTTTTTCCTTTATATAACATTCAGACGTGTATCACTTACCTTTGTTCTCCTCAAACTGCCTCTTCACGAGGCCGAGCTCTTCTTCGGCCCGCCCCAGGTTCTGCCTCAGTCCGGATACCTCTGCAGTGGCGGCGGCAGCGGCCAGCAGCGACGCCTGCTTATTCACATAGACATAATATGATTAGACTCCTTGGAATAATATTTAATCCTCTATTCAGCCTTTCTTTCCGAACACCAAACAGAGCATCAGGGGCTACTGTCTATACTGTGATACTTCCTCATAATTTAATTACTTACCTCAAAGCCTGTCAAGAGGCTGGCGCAGGGTTCGGTCAATCCGCTTTTGGCAGACTGAACCTTCGCAATCACCGTACTCATAAGAGTACGATGTTCTTCATCAAGGGAAGCGCTCTGAAGCGCTTCTACCAAGTTATTCGATGCCTCTGGATGGACAGAGGACATCGGCACAGGTGGCTTGCCCCCCTTGGCGAGGGGTTGCCTGCCTGAATCCAGAACCACTGGAAGTTCCAGCGCAGTATCCGGCTGGGGGCCAAGCTTACTGCGACCCCTCTCATCAGAATCCATGGGGATCTCCCCCCCATGAGCCCGGCATTGGGGGTTTCGCCTTGAGGCACGTCCAGAACTATCTCTCCCTGGCCCGGTATCCTTTAAGACAACACTTCGGTGTCGTCCGCGGGCCGGGGAGTGGAGGCCGTCGGGAGCGAATAGTTGTTCATCGCCGACGAGCTCAAGGACCCATCCTAGGAGGATAAGTTGATGCGGGCTTTGGACAGACTGCACAAATATATTTTGACATAATAAGAAGCCATAAAGCTAAAACATGCCAGAAGTATTATGGTATCCGGATACTTACGACTTCGCCAGGGGCTTATCCCTGGGTTGCCACTCCTCGTCGCTATAGGCGGCTATTGTGGAGTGGTTCGGAGGGAGGGTCCTTCCCTTCTTGGACCCTTCGGCCTCCCCGGATGGGGCGGCTTCCTTTTCTTCTCCCCCTCGGTTTGGGGGAGGGGGTTTTCCTCTTCCTCCTCCTCGTTGTCGTTGGAGGAGTGCGCCTTGGTGTCTTTGGACGATGAATCCGACAAAACCTTGCGCCGAAGACCTTTCCTGGTCCCCCTGGCCTTCTTCTTGGCCTTCTTCTCCGGCACCTCATAGGGCGCCAGAAACAGCATCTCCGTTAGGAGAGCGGTTGCTGGATCTTTAGGCAACGGAGCTGGACGGTCGATCCGCTCCGTTGTCGCCACATAGTCCTGTTAAATCAGTATGATGGCTTAGATTCCTCCCACGAACATACTGAGGAAAGGCACATCTTGTGAAATATAGAGAGCTTACTGGATTGGCGGGGCGCTTTGCGCTAAGTCCGCGGTCCTCGGTGGTGGGAGGAGGTACTTCAGTGGCCTTGAACAACACCTTCCAGACATCTTTGTGCATCGTGTCGAAGAGCTCTCGTAGCGTCTGGTGTTTTGCCAAAACAAACTCCCATAGGTTGAATGCCCGTCTTTGACACGGGAGGATCCGGCGGAAGAGCATGACCTGGACCACATTGACAAGCTTGATATTCTTGCCTATCATATTTTTGATGCAGTTCTGGAGTTCGGTCAGCTCTGCAGGCGCACCCCAGGCTAAACACTTCCTTTTCCAAGAGGTAAGCCACATGGGGATGTCGGATCTAAATTCGAGGGCCACCGCCTAGTTGGATTCGGGTGGCTCGGTGATGTAGAACCAACCCGATTGCCACCCCTTCACGGTCTCCACATAGGAGCCTTCAAGCTAGGTGAAGTTGGGCATCTTGCCCACCATGGTGCCTCCGCACTCCGCTTGCTGGCCGACCACTATCTTCGGCTTCACGTTGAAGATCTTCAGCCACAGGCCAAAGTGGGGCTTGATGCAGAGGAAAGCCTCGCACACAATGATAAACGCCGAATTGTTGAGGATGAAATTAGGGGCCAGATCATGAAAATCTAGCCCATAGTAAAACATGAACCCGCGGACAACGGGAGGAGGGGGAATCCCAGTCCACAGACGAAGTGGGCGAGGAACACAACTCTCTCATGGGGTTCCGGAGTCGGAATGATCTGCCCTGCGTCCGGGAGCCGGTGCGCGATGTCTGCGGTCAAGTATCCGGCCTCTCGGAGCTTCGTAATGTCCTCCTCCGTAACGGAGGAGGCCATCCACTTGCCTCCCACTCCGGACATGTTTGGAATGGCTGTACGGAGAAGGTGAGAACTGGGGCGCTGGAGCTCGAGCGTGTGAGAATGGATGAGCGAAGGAAGAAAGGCGTGGGTGAAAAGGGGAATCCCTCTCTCTTTATAAAGGCGGTAGAAACTATGCGCCTCCCCACTTGCCTGTTAAAATCGCTTATTTCCCAAGCGCCACGATTGATGGCACGGTTGGGTTACTCATGCCCGTATTGAAGAGAATCCCGTGATAAGGGGACACGATCTCTTCTTCGACAAGACATGTCAAGGAAACCGCCTCGCATTATGTGCAGTAGCTGGTTGTGAACAACGGCTCGAATAAAGACCGGGCCGAGGTGTGACGTCATACTATGAAAAGTTGTCAGCAGATTAGATTTGTGGAATATTGTGCTCTCTACGGTAGTATGTGGAATTTGTTTTGCAGAGCCGGACATGATTCTTGTGTGCAAAATCTTCTATGGAGTAATCGGAGAAGGAACCCGCCTTGCAATGCCGAAGTCAATCTGCGCGCCGGACTCATCTTCATTGAAGCCTGGTTCAGGGGCTACTTATGGAGCCCTGGATTAAGGGGTCCTCGGACAGCCGGACTATATACTTTGGCCGGACTGTTGGACTATGAAGATACAAGATTGAAGACTTTGTCCCGTGTCCGGATGGGACTCTCCTTTGCGTGGAAGGCAAGCTTGGCAATTCGGATATGTAGATCTCCTTCTCTGTAACCGACTCTGTGCAACCCTAGCCCCCTCCGGTGTCTATATAAACTAGAGGGTTTAGTCCGTAGGACAAGAACAATCATAATCATAGGCTAGCTTCTAGGGTTTAGCCTCTACAATCTCATGGTAGATCAACTCTTGTAATACTCATATCATCAAGATCAATCAAGCAGGAAGTAGGGTATTACCTCCATCAAGAGGGCCCGAACCTGGGTAAAACATCGTGTCCCCTATCTCCTGTTACCATTAGCCTTAGACGCACAGTTCGGGACCCCCTACCCGAGATCCGCCGCTTTTGACACCGACACCCATCTCTTCCTCCGTCTTCTCGCTGCTTGTTTCCCTTCTTCTCCATCTTGCTTCGGCTTCCATGGTGCCGATGAGGAGGTTTTCTGTGGCCGAAAACGGGAAGGCTTCCAAGGAGGGGCTAGCCTCTCCGCCTATCAAGAGAGGTCGCGGCTGTCCCCGTAAGCACCCCGCAACCCCTGCTTGGGCCCCCAAGGGGCGCGGGCGCGCATCCCCCAGGGCTGGCGTCTCTCTTGGCACTCGCGGTGGTACCTCTTCTCGCGGCGGGGGCCACCGGCTCCGGAGCAGCCCCCACGATGAGGGGAGGCGCGCCGTGGTTGCGCGCCCTCCCCGCCCACGCTTCTCCTTGCTAGACGTGCTCCCAAAGTTTGTGGTGTGGTCGGAGGCGCCTGCCGGCACATCGCTCCGACTTCCACGCTTCTTCTCCAGCGAGCTGCCATCCTCGGGGCTCTATGGCCTCTGGTTGCAGGCTGACGGCTACTGTAGTAGGGCCTCATGGGTGGGGACTGAGGTCACCTCCATGGACAGCATGGTCATGACCCGTGGCTGGCAGACGTTCGCCCGCGCACGAGGCCTGAGTGGTAGGTGCACCCTCCACTTAGAGTATGACAACCTGGCGACCCTCTACATGATGGTGTTCAGAGAGGACGGCCTCGTGGAATGTTGCCCTAAAGACGGCAGCGACGACAAGGACGATGGGGGTTAGCCTGGCCTTGGCGACGTCCGCTCCTCCTCTCGGGGCGGCAACTCTTCCTCGGGTGAGAGCACGAGCAGCAGCGGCTACAACCAGCCCCCACGCCGTCGAGCTCGGATCGAGGGCGACAGTGGGTCCTCCCGCCACCACGTGTTGGTGAAGCTGGAGGGAAGCCCAGCATGAGCTCTGGTGTCGATGTCAAAACTGACGGATCTCGGGTAGGGGTTCCCGAACTGTGCGTCTAAGGCTAATGGTAACAGGAGACAGGGGACACGATGTTTTACCCAGGTTCGGGCCCTCTCGACGGAGGTAATACCCTACTTCTTGCTTGATTGATCTTGATGATATGAGTATTACAAGAGTTGATGTACCACGAGATCGTAGAGGCTAAACCCTTGAAGCTAGCCTATGATTATGATTGTTGTTATCCTACGGACTAAACCCTCCGGTTTATATAGACACCGAAGGGGGCTAGGGTTACACAGAGTCGGTTACAGAGAAGGAGATCTACATATCCGAATTGCCAAGCTTGCCTTCCACGCAAAGGAGAGTCCCAGCCGGACACGACCGAAGTCTTGAATCCTGTATCTTCATAGTCCAACAGTCCGGCCAAAGTATATAGTCCGGCTGTCCGAGGACCCCTTAATCCCGGACTCCCTCAGTAGCCCCTGAACCAGGCTTCGATGGCGATGAGTCCGGTGCACACATTGTCTTCGGCATTGCAAGGCGGGTTCTTCTCCAAATTGTCCAGGGTACCTGTTGTAACGCGTAGTGTCCGGCTTCCCATTAATGTTATACTCCTTGGCTTCTGTGTTTTAGTAATGGCTGTCTCCACGTGTCGAGCGAATGCGAGAAGTCGGGGCATTTTTACATTTGCCACCCTGACCATATGAGTAAATCGTGTATTTAAAGGGACGGGGATCCTCAGATCCAAACCACACCATCTCCTTCCAGCGAGTATCCATCAGAGCGCGCCCGAAAAAATCCGTACCACTATGGCCGGCCGTCACAGCTCCTCCTCTCGCTCCCGTAGCACTAGGCCAGGCGATTGGGAGAAATGTTCTGTCCCCCACAACCGACTAGTAGAGTTGCAGACCAAAGGGTTCCTCCCGCCTGCGTACATGGTCCCCGTCCGAGCTGGACTAGCCACTTATAATGGCGGGGTGCAAGCGGAGAGTTCTCCAAACCCATCCAAGGGGGAGCGAGTATGCTTTGTCCCCTATTTGCTGAGGGGACTCGGATTTCCAATCCATCCTTTCCTCTGCAGGCTCCTGGTGTTCTACGGCCTCCAGCTGCATAGCTTTACCCCAGCATCCATACTGCATATCGCAGGCTATGTCGCCTTCTGCGAGCTATTTCTGGGTTGCGAAGCTCATTTCGGGCTATGGAAGAGGCTATTCTGCCTCGTACCCCGCACTCAGGAGGGGTCGGTATATCAAGTGGGCGGAGCCGAAATATGGCGCATCGCCGAGACCAGATACCTATCCGGTACCCCGAAGAAGACATCCGAAGACTGGCCTCGGAGTGGTTCTACATGGAGGACGTCCCTCTTCCGGACCCTATTTGGAAGGGCAATCCCGAGTTTGTAAATGCCCCGTTGAAGAAACGCCATAGCTGGCGCCCCCGGAGCCCCCAGGAGGAAGATAACAGAGAGATCCTTTTCCTGATGAACAAGATAAATACACTAGCCAAATCAGGACTAACAATAATTGAGGTTATGTCCATATGTATAATGCAGGGAGTGCAGGCACTTCAATATAGGGGAAATCCATGTGGCACTATAATGGAGAAGACGACGCCACCCACTGCGGCCGAAAAGCTATGAGGGAGGTTCACAGCCCGTCACCACAGCCAGAGGACCCCGACCAGGCCCTCGACCCCGGACTCAAAGAAGATCCGGACACATTTGTCGAGCTCGTCGACCGGACATTTTATCATTTAAGCTACGATGGTGCGTTGGTGGCCATCATAGCTGATTATCCTGGCCTACTCCCTGTATCACATGTAAGTAAAACCGGAGTCCCAACTTCCAAGAAGGATTCCCTCTTTGCACCTTACCCACCACACATGTATTGCGTTTTACAGGGAAGGCCATCGGACGCCATGCCGAACCCGCGGTGACTCGTCAACAATGGGCACCCAAGCTGGGTAGTCTTAAAAGGAAGGCGATCAGGACCGAGACGCCATTGCAAAGGTATGTTTAAAAACCTGCCACATAATTATCATCGTTAAAATATAACAATGTCCATTGTCTTCTGGCAGAAAAAGTGCTCGCCGGACTATATCCAGAGAGCCTGCCAGCCACGCCTCCACCAGCCGAACTCCGAGGCCAGACTCAAGGGCGGAGGTCAACGTGGACGATCCTCCTACAGAGGAAGCAGATAGATTTTCCGCTACAAACTCCGAAGTGCAGAGCACCATGAATCATAGGCGCCATCAGGCCACACTACGCGACCCTAATTTCTCTGAAGAGGCGTTCGATGCTTTCAACTCAAGGGACGCGTACATCCGGGCTGCTCAAGGTGGCCTCGCCAGAGCCACGGACCAGTACATAAAGGACATACGGGTAAGAAAATTTGATAAGTATGTATATCAGTAGCCACTGAGACTTGAAACAATTGGCACAACTGATTTAAGGATCCTGGTGTGCATAGGTTCTGACAAAGAAGAATACTTAGCTGTCTAAAGAGCTGGAGGAGTGCAAAGCCCAGCAACGGGATGCCGTCGCCGGAATGGAGGAGTCCAAGAAGGACTCATCTGGTAATACTTGCCTTGATCGAAAAAATGTATTTACATATACCAGTTAGTGTTCGGCATGCATGCAAATCTAACAATAGATTCTGCAGACAATCCCGGATGTAATCCGGAGATCGTATCAGAAGATGAGCAATATGCTCAACAATAGTTGAAGGCTGGCGAGCGTGTGCTTACGAAGGTTATACATGAGAAAAATAATCTCCAGGACGCGCACACCCTACTGGGCGTTGAATTAAAGGATGTTCAGGCCCAGCTTGCTGACTCCGTGAGTGAGAATAAGAGGCTTTGACGCGGCATATTTAGTAAGTGCTCTAACGAACTATTATAAAGTTCGGCGAAGAAGCGTGCTAACAGAATTATGTCTGTAGGTATGTTGACAGGTCGTCCCGAAGAGGGCCTTGTGGCCATCCGCCTCCCTGCCAGGAGGCATGGGGGAGCTTGTGGAGATGCTCAAGGGAGCACGGCGGCGCTTTCGATTGTGGAAGATATTGGCCTGCCGACAAGGTGCAAGGGAAGCCTGGGCCATGGTGAAGACGCGATACACCAAGGCTGACCCGAACCATATGGCTGAGGTCGGACCTGTAGGGTTAGATGGGAAAGAGATCCCTGTAAGTCTGGTATATGACCAAGTAGCATTAGCCGCTAAGTATTCCCAACAGGACTGTAGGCTAGACAGCCTGTTGGATGGAATAGAAGAAGAATATAGTCAGTCTAAGTGACTTTGTACTTCAGAGGACACATTTTGTCCCTAGCCAGATTGTAAATCATTTGTCTTGGTAGACCTTTTCGCTTCAACCTCTGGACCCGACAGTCAGGAGTGTATCCGAATACCCACTCAGTTATGTGAAAACCGGGGCACGTGTGGAAACCAGGCGTAGGGGTCATAAGTGCTTGAACAGACAAGTACCCAACTAGCTATGTTATATTACATGGGTAGTAAGAAACATCTTCCAGGGAGAATAGTTCCGTTAAGGGTTCCTTTCCCTGGGTGTGCATGCATTAATGTGCATGTCGGAACTGCGAAAAATGACGCAGGATATAAGCATCTGGTGGCATAATTTGTAATAGGTAAAAGACATCTTTTGTTCATTGACAGAATATTCCCTTAAGAACGCTAGCTTTCGGCTTCACCCAGTCCGAGGTACACATCCGGCTGATCCGGCAGTAACAATCATAGAGGTGCTCCCCTTATGCCCTAGCCGAATTATCGAGAACGTAGGGCATAAACACAAGAGCCAGGCAACCCAGCTTGGCCAAAACTTAAGTTATATCGATGCATATAGTGGTGAAAAAAGGCACATATGGAGAAGTGATGCATATGTGGTGGGCATAAAGCCCAGAAGACAATTATGTTAAGCTTCTGTATAAGAAGCCCCCAGGTATATTGAGCGCGCATAGCGTGGCAGGAGTGTGCGTTCAAAGCATACTTGAAGCTTTTTAAGGCTATATATATAAAAAGGAGAGAGAGGGGTATAATTTAAAAAGGAGGACGGGGGTAAGGGGACAAACACGCAGTTCGGCACTAGGCGTAGAATCTTCGGAGTCTGGCCACATTCCATGGGTTCGGCTCGAGTCGATTATCGGATGCATCACGCAGATGGTATGCTCCTCTGGTGAGAACTTTACAAATGATGAAGGGACCTTCCCATTTGGGCTCGAGCTTGTCCTTTTTGTTCTCTAGTAGGCGTAGAACGAGTTCGCCAATGTTGTAAGTTTTGGCACGTACTTCTCTTCTTTGATATCTTCGAGCCTGCTGTTGATAAAATGTGGAACTGGCCTTTGCGACGTCACGCTCCTCCTCCAGGGCATCTAAGCCGTCCTGCCGATCCAGCTCGGCTTCTCTCTCTTCGTACATGCCCACTCGAGGTGAGTCATGGATGATATCGCAGGGTAGCACTGCCTCTGCGCCGTACACCATAAAAAATGGTGTGTATCCGGTTGTGCGATTTGGCATGGTCCGCAGCCCCCATAGTACGGGGTCGAGCTCCTTGACCCAGTGCGTATCTGATTCCTTCAAGGATCGCACTAGCCTGGGCTTAATGCCGCTCATAATAAGACCATTCGCTCGTTTAACTTGACTGTTTGTTTGGGGGTGATAGACGGATGCATAATCGAGCTTTATGACCATTTTGCTGCACCAAGTTTTCACCTCGTCAGCTGTGAAATTTGAGCCGTTATCGGTGATGATGCTGTGGGGGACACCGTAACGGTGTACGACCTCGGATATAAAGTCTATCACTGGTCCGGACTTGGTCGTTTTAACTGGTTTGGCTTCTATCCATTCGGTGAATTAATCGACAATGACCAACAGGTATTTCTTCTTATGGCTTCCTCCTTTAAGGGGTCCAACCATATCGAGCCCCCAGACCGCAAAGGGCCAAGATATGGGGATTGTTTGGAGAGCGGTAGGTGGCATATGGCTTTGATTTGCAAAAAGCTGGCAACCGACGCAATGTTGGACAAGGTCATGTGCGTATGCCCGGGCTGTCCGGCAGTAGAAACCTGTGCGGAAGGCCTTGCTTACGAGCGCCCGAGCTGCGGCATGGTCGCCGCCAAATCTGGCATGAATTTCGGCCAAGAGCTGTCGCCCTTCCTCTTTGGAGATGCACCTTTGGAGCACTCCAGTCGTGCTATTCTTATAAAGCTCTCCCTCATGGACCTTGTAGGCTTTAGAGCGCCGCACAATGCAACGAGCCTCATTTTGGTCCTCAGGGAGTTCTTGCCTATTTAAGTAGGCTAAGAAGGGTTCTGTCCACGGGCGATGACCGCCATAATCACATGAGCCGAAGGTGTTATTTCAGTGGCGGAGCCTCTGATTACGTCAGATTGTGCGGGATCTGGGGTTGTGCTCGGATCCGGACTGGTATTGCCTGTCCCCCCTTCCCACACCACGGATGGCTTGAACAGCCTTTCCAAAAAGATATTAGGTGGGACGGGGTCGCGCTTAGCGCCCGCATCCGCCGATGCGGGCGAGGATATCCGCCGCTTGGTTGTTTTCTTGGACCACATGGTGGAATTCGAGCCCCTTGAACCGAGCTGACATTTTGAGGACGGCATTGTGGTAGGCCGCCATTTTTGGGTCCTTGGAATCAAAGTCTCCATTTATTTGAGATATTGCAAGGTTTGAATCCCCACGCACTTCTAGGCGTTGAATGCCCATGGAGACTGCCATCCGGAGACCATGCAACAGGGCCTCATATTCGGCTACATTGTTGGAATCTGTGTATAGTATTTGGAGTACGTATTGGACTGTATCTCCAGTGGGGGATGTCATGATAACGCCTGCCCCTAAACTGGCCAACATCTTAGAGCCGTCAAAGTGCATGATCCAATTGAAGTATGCGCCGTACTCCTTAGGGAGTTCGGCTTCTGTCCATTCAGCGATGAAGTCAGCCAGTACTTGCGACTTAATGGCTTGCCGTGGTTTGTATGTTATGTCAAACGGGAGGATCTCAATAGCCCATTTAGCAATCCGGCCTGTGGCATCGCGGTTATTTATTATGTCATTGAGTGGTACTTCTGGGGCCACTATGATTGAACACTCTTGAAAGTAGTGTCGTAGTTTTCGGGATGCCATGAAGACCGCATATGCTATCTTTTGATAATGTGGGTACCGTGATTTGCATGGAGTGAGGACATTGGATACATAGTATACCGACTTTTCAAGTGGGAACTTATGTCCGTCTGTCTCTCGTTCGATGACGAGCACTGCGCTTACAACATGGTGTGTTGCCGCTATATATAACAACATAGGTTCGCCGATATTTGGCGCGGCCAGGATTGGATTGGTGGCCAAGAGGGCTTTTATTTCCTCCAGTCCGGCCGTAGCCGCATCCGTCCACTCGAAGTGTTTAGTGCGTCAAAGAAGGCGATAAAGGGGTAGTGCCTTTTCTGCTAATGGGGAGATAAAGCAGCTTAAGGCGGCCACGCATCCAATTAATTTCTGGATTTGCTTGAGGTTTGTTGGGGTAGCCAACTGTAACAGAGCTCGGATTTTAGCCGGATTTGCTTCAATTCCTCTATTGGAAACGATAAAGCCCAATAGCTTTCCGGTGGGTACGCCGAAAACGTATTTTTCCGGATTGAGCTTGATGTCATATGTTCGGAGATTGTCGAACGTAAGCCTCAAGTCATCTATTAAAGATTCGACGTGTCTTGTTTTGATGACCACATCGTCTATGTACGCCTCCACTGTTTTGTCGTTTTGTGTTTCCAAGCATGTCTGAATCATGCGTTGATAGGTTGCACCGGCGTTTTTAAGCCCGAAAGGCATGGTGTTAAAACAGAAGGGGCCGTACGGAGTGATGAATTGCGTTGTGGCTTGATCGGACTCCGCCATCTTGATTAGATGGTATCAGGAGTATGCGTCGAGGAAGCACATTGAGTCGTGTCCTGGAGTAGTGTTGATGATTTGATCGATGCGGGGAGGAGGAAGGGATCCTTAGGGCAAGCCTTATTGAGGTCTTTGAAATCGATGCATAGGCGCCAGGATTTCTCCTTCTTTGGTACCATCACCAGGTTTGCTAGTCAGTTCGGATGTTTTTTTCTCTGATGAATCCGGCTTCGAGTAGCTTGGCTAGCTCTTCTCCCATGGCTTGTCGCTTGGGTTCTGAAAAGCGCCGAAGAGTGTTCTTGACCGGCTTGTATCCCTCTAGTATGTTTAGGCTATGCTCGGCCAGTCTGCGTGGGATACCTGGCATATCCGAAGGATGCCAGGCGAAGATGTCCCAATTCTCGTGCAAGCACTCTCGTAGTGCGGTGTCTATTGTGGGGTTCAGTTGTGCCCCAATTGATGCTGTTTTTTAGGGTCCATTGGGTGGACCTGGAATTTCACTATTTTTTCTGCTAGTTTAAAAGAGGTGGACTTGGGTCGTTTGTCGAGTATCACATCGTCCCTGTCCACTGTGGAGTGCAGCGCAGTTAACTCTTCTGTCGCGAGGGCTTCTGATAATGCCTCCAGGGCTAGTTCAGCGGTTTTATTTTTGGCGCGGAGTGCTATGTTCGGATCACTGGCTAGAGTGATGATTCCATTGGGCCCCGGCATCTTAAGCTGGGTATAGCTTGGAAGCTTGTGAATGCGTCCCGCGCTAAAAGGGTGTGGTATCCGCTATTAAACGGGGCCACTTGGAATGTGATTTCTTCAGACCTATAATTCTCCAGTGTGCTGAATACCACATACAGTGTTATTTTTCCCGTGCATTGTGCCAATCGACTAGGGATGATTCCTCTGAAGGTTGTGCTGCTTTGCTCAATGCGGCTCTTATCTATTTGCATTTTCTTAAGAGTTTCCTCATAGATGAGGTCTAATCCGCTGCCGCCGTCCATGAGCACTTTAGTAAGCCAGAAGCCGTCCACAATTGGACTAAGGACCAAAGCGGCTGGTGCTCGGAAGGTTATGGCCGTATTGTTCCACGGGTTTATTGTTGCGATGTGGCAGACTTCAGCGAGGCTGCGGAGCGCTCGCTTGCGCCTATTGTTTGAGGTGAAAGTCTCGAAGACTGTCAGTACTATGTTGTTATTCTCTGGGGAATGGTGCTCTGTAGTATTGTTGATGAGAAGGTCCTCTCCGCTCTTGGCCACCTGCCGGAGTATCCAACATGCTCTAATGTTGTGTGTTCGTATGATGCCTGGTGTGCTATGAATTTTGCATGGCCTATTGAGCCATCCCTCCAGTACGGTTCCTCGCCCTGTAGAGGGCTTTGGCTTCTTTGTAATTGGATTGGGTGACTTGCGAGAGCGCACCCTTTTAGTTCGGACGAGGGGTTAAGTTAGAGCTGGAGGATCCTAGAATTTGTTTGGGTTTTCCAGGCGCTTTCCATCGCACAGTACTTCTGTACTATGGCCGCCAAGTCAGCGAAGTGTGCTATGTCATGGCGACTTATGGCGTTGAGGATTCCCTTGTCCGTGCAATTTTTGCAAAAGAATGAGATTGCGTCTTCCCAGTGACAGTCCTTAACCTTGCTCACTACAAGGAGGAATCTGGCCCAGAAGTGGTGTACTGTCTCTTGGGGCTCTTGTATAATGTGGGAAAGATCTGTTACACCCTGATTTTCATGGCACAACACATAAGATGATAAATCATGATAAAATGTGGTTTGACAAAAACTTTTGAGTGTTTTGGATTTTGCATTGATTGGATTTTGTCTGTTGTTTGCAAGTGCTCTAAAAATCAAATAAATCCTCCAACTCCTATACTTCATCTCCTTGCTCCAAACTCTTGAAAAAATGATCATGCCATGTGTATAGTACAGTATAGAATTTTCTTACAAAAATAATTTGGCCAAAAAGTATTTTCTAAATTTAGTTTTCCAAAAACCCTTGAATTGTGGTTTGCACTACAAGTACTTGATTTGGGCTATGAAAAATCTTTCCAAAAACATATTTGACTCCTATTATATATAATACTACCATAAACCACAAAAATATAATTTTAAAAGTTATTTTACTATTTTATTTAAAGGCTTTTTCTTTAGGACATAAATGGTCTTTAATAGGTTAAAATTATTTTAATGCTTTAAAAATATTTGTGAAAATTTAGGGAAACTCAGTGGACATATATTGTCCATATAAAGGAGTTTCAACACATGGTCATGTTCAAATTATTGGTCAAATCCCTCAAAAACCCTATCTGGATATTTCAAGCTTTTGAAATATGTAAATATTCTCTAAAAATTCCAAGAAAATTCTAGCATGTCACATATGACATGTTTGATGATCTTGCCAAGTATCATGTCATGGAGAATAGTATAACATCATCAAATCCCCTCAAAACCATTTCTGTCCATTTTGAAGTTTGAGCAACTTTACACTGCCAAACATGTCCAAACATTCTCAAACCTTGTGAACATTCTCAAATGGTCTATTTATTCATCTAGGCCGAATGGCACAAGTTGGAGAACAAGTTAACTTGATCAAAGTGCCCCAAAACCCTTCCTATCCAGAACCAAATTTGAACAACTCTACATTGGCAACTTTCTCCTTTTGATGTCAACTTTTGTGGACATGTTCAGAACCTCAAATGATGACAATACACCAAGTGGTGCATCAAGGAGAATAGATTTGCATGACTAAATCTTGGAAAGTCCATTTCTGTTGATTTCTAGGGTTTACAAAAGTTGCATTGGCAACTTTGCCCAAATGGACTCAATCTTGGTGGAACCACTTGTTTTCTCATGCCATTTGTCTCTGTCAAGCCTTATGACTAGAGGAGTTCATATTATTGCCCAAATAAACAACAAACACCTTCTGCCATTTTTCTAAAAACACCAGTTTGACCACTTTCACTAATCTCCATGAGTTCTCCTTTTTACCACAACCCCTCCTAGTACCCCTCTACCTCTGGTGTGCTTCCCTGCCCGAGAGGAAAAGATGAAGGGGGGCAGGGATCCACTTTTCTTCTCTAGACAGCAGCATTTTCACTCTCTCTCCACCCCTCCTCTCCTCTAATGGCTCCCCAGGGCATCCAATGCCATCTCCACATTGTTTACTCCCCCTGCAACTACCAGACGCAAGCGGATGCGCGGGTGCACGCAAAAAGGCACGGGTGCCGGCCATTTGCATCCTCTGGAGCACGTGGCAGAGCACCCGAGCGTTGACACCGCATCCCTCGACCACCTCAAGCCTCTCCCTTGCGCCAGTCGAGGTGCCTCGACGTCCGCAACACGCCACCGTGCTGTCCCCCTCCTTTCCCTCTCTCTCTAACCCCCTGAGGCGTGCGCCAGACGCCGCCCAGCTCGGCCAATGCATGCGCCCACGCCAAGGACCCCCTCGAGCTCGCCCCGCTCCTCCTCTCACTTCCTGGCGGCCTACTCAACACCCATGAGCGCCACAGACAGCCCCGTGCCTCCTCCCGTGGCCACCATGGCCATTACCGCAGGTGCCCATAGGCCACGTCCACGGTGAGCCATGGCTTCGCCATATAAGGCCGCCCCTGACCTCCCTCTGGAGCTCCTTTGATCTCTCTCTCCCCCGTGAACCCCCTAGACCAACCTGCACCTCCTCTCGTGCCCTCCTGCTCCTTCCATGGCCGGAGTGCTGCCGTCGGTCTCCGCCCAAATTCCGGCAACCCGAAGCCTCCCCGCCCCTCCTTTGGCCACCAGTAGAACCGCAAATGAAAGGCAAGGCTGTCCCCCTCTTTTTCTCCTGCCCTAGTGCCCCATGGCGTCGCAACCATCTTTCCGCAAAGCCCCATCTGCCGGTGTCAAGGACACCATTGTCTTGATCCTCCCCAGCCTGCGTGAGGCCCATGGATGGGTGCGCCTCGGCCTCCCGAGTCCGTCGGTATGCCGGACGCCGACGGGGACGGCCGGAGTCGCCGGGAAGAGCGCCGGCACCGTTCGGCCTTGCTCCCTCTATCTCCCGTCGCGCCCGCGCGGGAGGTTGGAGATGGACCTGCAGGCGGGCCCCGCTCGTCAGTGGCCCAGCCTCCAGGCCACGCTGGCAAGTGGAGACGGCTTCGGTGGGAACCGCCTCCGACGTGGCTCTTGCGTGCGTGCGGCCGAGCCGCTGGGCCGGCCCAGTGGCGCCCTGCTGCTAAACCTCGCCCAGTGTGCGCTGCCGCCGCCTAGATCCGGCCCATTTCGGTAAATCCTTTGTCCTTTTCTTTTTCAGTGAAATTCAGAAATCCATAAACAATTAAAATAATGTCCAAACTAGATGAATCAAATTTCTACTGACTCCATAAATCAAGGTCTATTTAATGGGCCAAAGTGGACATTTTTGTTATTCTTGGTTTTCACTGGACCCTTTAAAAAGGTCATTTATCCACATAAGTCCACTTCAAAAATCCATATTATATTCATTTCAACTCCAAATCCAGTGAGACCAATTTCTAAATGTTTCTAAAATCATGCCTGATTTAATTGGTACTTTTACTCATTTTTATAAAAGGCATTCTATAGACAACTTGCAGATTCATTAAATTCCTTGTTTCCATCATATTGAAATGTTCAAAAATAACCACTAATCAAATTCCAATGAAACCACTCTGGTTATTTTCCATATAACCAAAGGAGTCCTAGAAAAGTAAACTTCATATTTTTAGAGCACTTTTATTTTCTTCCTTGTTGTGTTGCTTACTATAATTGTTTCCAACGTTAGTTGACGAAGTAGACGAAATACTTGGAGAAGGACCATAAGATTTGAAGACTCTAAAGAACCAGGCAAGCAGCCCTTTGACCATGATGAACCATTTTACATCATAATAGCATTTTCGTTGCTTCACTGAGCGCATGATATACCTTGAATGGCAACCTTGCTAGGCTTGCCTCCGTTGCATACTCCATTGATACTTGCATTGTTCATGACTCTACCCTTGCTAGATTTGTGTTGGTGGGTAGAAATATGCTATAGTAGATGCCTACGTAAAGTGGCTCAGGGGTATGCAGGGAAAGAAACAAGCGTGGTTTGACATACTTGCAAAAAGCCCCAGTGGGTGCCACTGATGCCCCTGGGAGATGATGATGAACTAGGTCACTACTTGGTGGAGAGGTAGAGTACTGAGGTTTGATAAAAGTGTTGTTTACAGGGACGGATTAGATTTAAGATTTGTCGACTGTCCCAGCCTTACATGTGCAACCACTCTACCCTTATATGGGAAAGGGCATTATTGATTACCTAGGCTAGCTTGGAGCCCGCATTACTAGTGATGGGAGAGTTGTTGGTGCGCTCTCTCGGGACAGGGTCGTGCCAGGTAGGTCGTGCCAGGTGTGCCAGGTTGTCACAGGGCACCGGACACACCGTTGGTACCCCGTGCTTGTGGTATGTGATGAATATGGGAGCGAGGCTCCACAACTTTATGATGTGAAATGTTAGGCACGGGGGTTACTACCAATCGAGTGGACTCCATGTTAGTGTCGTCTAGGGAAAGATAGTGATCGGGTGCTTACCCCCGGAACTTGAGGTACCACGGGTCGTGGATGACATGGAAGTTCCCCGGATCTTGTGGGTAAAGTGAGCAACCTCTGCAGAGTGTAAAACTATTCGAATAGCCGTATCCACGGTCAAGGACAGTTGGGCAGTGCTGCTTAGACTACGTCCATATGTTTCTGACAAACAACACAGATTGGAAATATTGTTGATAGGATTCGTGAGGAAGTCACGATGAATTGAATATGAGTTGTTCATAACTCTTTCTCGTTGTTGAAGTCTGTAATCTCCTGATACTTGTTGCAGACGCATTCATGTCCTTGGTAAATGTTGATCATACTTGCATGAGAAAAACTAGCTTTTCACAACAATGCCAATTAAGCAGTAGAGCTTTACATAATTATTTTGTTATCACTCTTGGGTTGCTTGCGAGTACATTCAAAGTACTCATTGGCTTGCCACTGGTTATTTTATTGGCCAGCCTTGAAAGACAAGATATATTGAAGAGTTCTTTGGTGACGATCATGCGAGCTAGGACGCTTTTCTAGTCAGAATGCCTGTAGGGTTAAGGCAGATGGCATGGGTTCAAGTTATCTACGAAGATTTCCGCTGTGATGATATACTCAAGACTTGACCATAATGGTCCTACTTGTGTAAAACGGTATGTATGGATGTAAGACTCTTGTTATTCAGCTTCTGTGTGTTAAGTGAGCATTGATCTCTGGGATCACTGTACACGTGCATTCGGTGATCCCGACCTATGAGTCGGGGTCCCCACAGAGCTGGTATCTGAGCCATCCTGACTGTAGGAAGCCTTAGTTAGCATGGTCGTTAGTTAGGGTAAAACTATTTCCAAAACTATTACTAGTTTTCAAAACTATCTATACTTCTCTTCCCTTCTCAGTTTTTCGAAAACTAAGGTATACTTTCCCCATTGATCTCTTCCCTTCAAAATTATTGCAAATGGTTGCTAGCACCCTCAAGCCCCTGACCACGGGATTCCTTGTAATCCTCGTGGATAGCCTAGAAGGATTACACCTTGCCAAACACTCACCCACCTCTTCTAAACGCAAGATTGGCGACACCACAGCAAGACGATGCTAACAGAAGATACGCCTTTGAAGAATGAGGACATGAAGACTCAGAGGATGGTGACACCTTCGAATTTGCCCCAGGATGAGGCAACCTTGTCCTATGACGATCAGGGTGGAAGATATGCAAGACCCTGATATACATTGCTAATATAGAAATCATGTCCTCACCATTGTTGTATTGGCAACCATCGGTGGATGAGAACCTCGCCATTTGGTCCGCCTCACTATAGTGAGCAGGAAAACGGTTCTCTTCATCCCGCGCTCTTGGTGTCGATGTTGTCATCAACGTAACCGACATGTTGGACCTCTATGATGCCTTGTTAATGTCATTGCATAAAGGATTACCTACTTGGTACCATCGACGCCTTAGAAGGCAAAAGGGATTGTCATGATTAAGAAGACAAGAGGAGACCAAGTCACTTCCAGCTACGAGGAGCCACCTTCACCCCACCATTTCAACAGGCGAGAATTTATTGAAGATTCTTCAGGCTCAACCTAGATCCTTTCATCAAACAAGAGACGTAGCGACACTTGAGGAAACCTAGAAGACTGCACGAGGCATGGAGCAAAGCACGACTACTGAAACCGACAACCCCTAGGGTAGGATGAGTCGTGTACCCCCTATGCGCAGTCGAGTCCGTATGATGGTTCGAATAGAACCATGATTGTGTGTTGCTTGTTTTTATTTGTTTGTGTTTTGATATCAGTCGCCCTTTCTACCCTAGGCAACCAGTACGTGACTATATCACCTTCCTTATGTTAATGCTTGTGTTTGTTCCTTTCGGCACTTGTTGTTTGCACTTGCACTATAGAACCCCTTTAGGCATCCCCCTCCTCAATGCTACTTTTCCCTCTCATCTCTCTCTCCTCAGCTGAAGACCAGCAAAACAAGATGCACCAAGGATTCCACCTCGGCAACCAACTAGCACTGGAGACTTTTGTTGCAGTCTCCTCGACCAAGTGCAACCCCGTAGAGATATGTTTACTCCTCAAGATTAGAAGCCCCATCCCTAGACCCTTCGAGATTTTGCAAGATACCCAACTTTAATCCTTAGCCATGTGCTTAACCCACAGAATTGCAGGGTAACCAGTTAAGCCTCCGTAACCTTGCACAACAATGGGTTCATTATGGAACTAGGGGACATAGTGAACGAGCCCATTATCATCCTAAGATAGCACCAGAACTGACGATGCCATAGGGGTGACCAATTTGAGGATATATGTATACAGAACAGATGACTTGATGAGCTTATATTAGAGACACTAAGGAATTATCCGAGACTTCTTGGTGGATTATGAGGTTTTCAAGTTAGTTGATGAACTTGGTGGGGTCATGTTACTAGAGTAGCATAGCATTCATTACCCGTTGAGCAAATAGGACAATTATGATCGCACAATGAAATTCTTGAAGGTATAAGGATTTGACTTAGCCAGGAGATATTGGTAGAAGATAGCTGACCATGATATTTGGACTAAATAGGTGATCCTAATGGAGTCTGGATGCTGAGTAAGTCTACATGGTTCGGATTAAATTGGATTTATACCGATGATCTCAATTATGATACCATGTTTCTCGGTGGATAATAAACTAGGAGATTGGATTAATTGTCGGAGTTGATTTAGGGATCTATATAAGCTTGAGGTTCGGAGTTACTTGACCCCGATGATGGGAATTGGTGGACTGACTATAGTAAAGATAGCTCTTTCAAGTATTTGGGGATTATAGGACATTACAATATTGTGTGGAACACCATAGGCATTGGATTTGTAGAATTAATGGATTAGGTAGTTGTTGATGGAAGTTATTGGACTGTTGGGGTTGATACATAGGAAGGGAACATGATCTTGGAGTGGCATACGACGTGTTTCCTTAGGGTAGAAATGCACTATCATGGACCTTGGAAGAATAGGCCGAACACTTGGGTTGTGGTGTTTAATTCAAGCTTAACAACTTTTATGTTCTACCCATGGATTTTTGTGTAGATATGAGTTTGGGGGATAGTTTACATCTATGATCTTGTTGAGACCCCCCCCTCTTGGGAGTCATGAGGACATGAATAAAATGAGTGACGATTGGAGTTTAGCTGTACGAGATGATGATCTCGGTGGTATAAAGTGATTTGCTTGGAAGACTAAATAGAACAATTGGCATCTCAAAAACTGTGCTCAAGGATAAGATGACGGACGTTCACTCGCACCCTAGAATCCTTGAAACCCTTAAGCCTTGCCAAGCCACAACATGGTCAGATCATGACCACATGCTTTGGCTCTAGGTCGAGAACACCCTGACCCATATTCAACGGAGATCGCCACCAATACCCGAGCCTACTTTATGTACCCCATGAACAAGTCTTCATGGAGTACTTGGACAGGTTGATTGTCATCCATATTGGGTGGCCTACTTGACTACCCGAAGACGGAAGAAGGACCGTTCAGCTGGTTAGGAAACATCTGAAGACCACCATGTCAAGGAGGAAGAACTATACCAACCACCATCGTCAAGAAGTGAACTTCCTCGTCGAAGACCAGGTGTATCTCCAAGCCACTTCTCTCCAAGGAACCCAACATTTCCATGTCAAAGGGAAGCTCACACCGAGATTTATCGGCCTTCTCCAAGATCACTACAAGACGAACAGCAAATGGCTACCAGCTAGGATTACCACCTAAGTCACCCACTGTGCACACCATTTTTTTTCCACACGACACCACTCCAAAAATGTTTCCGACTTCCTAACGAACCCAATCCCTACAAGGACATCGATCACTGAGCCATCGACCTCCAGCCCAATATGAAGCCACGCCATCAAGTACTTCAAGGTTCAAAGGAGCACCACTCAGAAGCAGAAGCAGTATGAGGACATGAAGACTACCCCAAATCCAAGTTTCCATACTCCTTTCCGCGCCTAGTTTGGGAATCTCGGGGACGAGATTCTTGCAAGGGGGTAGGTCTGTCACACCCTGATTTTCATGGCACAACACTTAAGATGATAAATCATGATAAAATGTGGTTTGACAAAAACTTTTGAGTGTTTTGGACTTTGCATTGATTGGATTTTGTCTGTTGTTTGCAGTGCTCTAAAAATTAAATAAGTCCTCCAACTCCTATACTTCATCTCCTTGCTCCAAACTCGTGAGCAAATGATCATGCCATGTGTATAGTACAGTATAGAATTTTCTTACAAAAATAATTTGGCCAAAAAGTATTTTCTAAATTTAGTTTTCCAAAAACCCCTGAATTGAGGTTTGCACTACAAGTACTTGATTTGGGCTATGAAAAACCTTTCCAAAAACATATTTGACTCCTATTATATATAATACTACCATAAACCACAAAAATATAATTTTAGAAGTTATTTTACTATTTTATTTAAAGGCTTTTTCTTTAGGCCAGAAATGGTCTTTAATAGGTTAAAATAATTTATTGCTTTAAAAATATTTGTGAAAATTTAGGGAAACTCAGTGGACATATATTGTCCATATAAAGGAGTTTCAACACATGGTCATGTTCAAATTATTGGTCAAATCCCTCAAAACCCTATCTGGATATTTCAAGCTTTTGAAATATTTACAAAGAAAATATTCTCTATAAATTCCAAGAAAATTCTAGCATGTCACGTATGACATGTTTCATGATCTTGCCAAGTATAATGTCATGGAGAATAGTATAACATCATCAAATCCCCTCAAAACCATTTCTGTCCATTTTGAAGTTTGAGCAACTTTACATTTCCAAACATGTCCAAACATTCTCAAACCTAGTGAACGTTCTCAAATGGTCTATTTATTCATCTAGGCCAAATGGCACATGTTGGAGAACAAGTTAACTTGATCAAAGTGCCCCAAAACCCTTCCTGTCCAGAACCAAATTTGAACAACTCTACATTGGCAACTTTCTCCTTTTGATGTCAACTTTTGTGGACATGTTCAGAACCTCAAATGATGACACTAAACCAAGTGGTGCATCAAGGAGAATAGATTTGCATGAATAAATCTTGGAAAGTCCATTTCTGTTGATTTCTAGGGTTTACAAAAGTTGCATTGGGAGCTTTGCCCAAATGGACTCAATCTTGGTGGAACCACTTGTTTTCTCATGCCATTTGTCTCTGTCAAGCCTTATGACTAGAGGAGTTCATATTATTTCCCAAATCAACAAGAAACACCTTCTGCCATTTTTCTAAAAACACCAATTTGACCACTTCCACTAATCTCCATGAGTTCTCCTTTTTATCACAACACCTCCTAGTACCCCTCTACCTCTGGTGTGCTTCCCTGCCCGAGAGGCAATGACGAAGGGGGGCAGGGATCCACTTTTCTTCTCTGGACAGCAGCATTTTCACTCTCTCTCCACCCCTCCTCTACTCTACTGGCTCCCCAGGGCATCCAATGCCATCTCCACATTGTTTACTCCCCCTGCAACTACCAGACGCAAGTGGACGCGCGGGTGCACGCAAAAAGCCGCGGGTGCCGGCCATTTGCATGCTCTGGAGCACCTGGCAGAGCAACCGAGCGTTGACACCGCGTCCCTCGACCACCTCGAGCCTCTCCCTCACGCCAGTCGAGGTGCCTCGACGTCCGCAATACGCCACCGTGCTGTCCCTCTCCTTTCCCTCTCTCTCACCCCCTGAGGCGCGCGCTAGACGCCGCCCAGCTCGGCCAATGCATGCGCCCACGCCAGGGACCCCCTCGAGCTCGCCCCGCCCCTCCTCTCACTTCCTGGCGCCCTACTCAACACCCACGAGTGCCGCAGACAGCCCCGAGCCTCCTCCCGTGGCCACCATGGCCATTTCCGCGGGTGCCCGTAGGCCACGTCCACGGTGAGCCGTGGCTTCGCCATATAAGGCCGCCCCTGACCTCCCTCTAGAGCTCCTTTGATCTCTCTCTCTCCCCCGTGAACCCCCTGGACCAACCTGCACCTCCTCTCGTGCCCTCCTGCTCCTTCCATGGCCGGAGTGCCACCGTCGGTCTCCGCCCAAATTCCGGTAACCCGAAGCCTCCCCGCCCCTCCTTTGGCCACCAGTAGAACCGCAGATGAAAGGCAGAGCTCTCTCCCTCTTTTTCTGCTGCCCTGGTGCCCCATGGCGTCGCAACCATATTTCCCCAAAGGCTCGTCCGCCGGTGTCAAGGACACCATTGTCTCGGTCCTCCCCAGCCTGCGTGAGGCCCATGGATGGGTGCGACTCGGCCTCCCGAGTCCGTCGGTATGCCGGACGCCGCCGGGGACGGTCGGAGTCGCCGAGAAGAGCGCCGCCACCATTTGGCCTTGCTCCCTCTGTCTCTCGTCGCGCCCGCACGGGAGGTTGGAGAAGGACCTGCAGGCAGGCCCCGCTCGTTATTGGCCCAGCCTCCAGGCCACGCTGGCAAGTGGAGACGGCTTCGGTTGGAACCGCCGCCAACGTGGCCCTTGCGCGCATGCGGCCGAGACGCTGGGCCGGCCCAGTGGCGCCCTGCTGCTAAACCTCGCCCAGTGCGTGCTGCCGCCGCCTAGATCTGGCCCATTTCAGTAAATCTTTTGTCCTTTTCTTTTTCAGCGAAATTCAGAAATCCATAAACAATTCAAATAATGTCCAAATTTGATGAATCAAATTTCTACTGACTCCATAAATCAAGGTCTATTTAATGGGCCACAGTGGACATTTTTGTTATTCTTGGTTTTCCCTGGACCCTTTAAAAAGGTCATTTATCCACATAAGTCCACTTCAAAAATCCATATTATATTCATTTCAACTCCGAATCCAGTGAGACTAATTTATAAATGTTTCTAAAATCATGCCTGATTTAATGGGTACTTTTACTCATTTTTATAAAAGGCATTCTGTAGACAACTTGCAGATCCATTAAATCCCTTGTTTCCATCATATTGAAATGTTCAGAAATAACCACTGATCCAATTCCAATGAAACCACTCTGGTTATTTTCCATATAATCAGAGGAGTCCTAGAAAAGTAAACTTCATATTTTTAGAGCACTTTTATTTTCTTCCTTGTTGTGTTGCTTACTATAATTGTTTCCAACGTTAGTTGACGAAGTAGATGAAATACTTGGAGAAGGACCAGAAGATTTGAAGAATCTGATGAACCAGGCAAGCAGCCCTTTGACCATGATGAACCATTTTACATCATAATAGCATTTTCGTTGCTTCACTGAGCACATGATATACCTTGAATGGCAATCTTGCTAGGCTTGCCTCCGTTGCGTACTCCATTGATACTTGCATTGTTCATGACTCTACCCTTGCTAGAGTTGTGTTGGTGGGTTGTAGAAATATGCTATAGTAGATGGCTACGTAAAGTGGGTCAGGGTTATGCAGGGAAAGAACACAAGCGTGGTTTGACATACTTGCAAACAGCCCCAGTGGGTGCCACTGATGCCCCTGGCAGATGATGATGAACTAGGTCACTACTTGGTGGAGAAGTAGTCTACCAAGGTTTGATAAAAGTGTTGTTTACAGAGACGGATTAGATTTAAGATTTGTCGACTGTCCCAACCTTACATGCGCAACCACTCTACCTTTATATGGGAAAGGGCATTATTGATTACCTAGGCTATCTTGGAGCCCGCATTACTAGTGACGGGAGAGTTGTTGGTGCGCTCTCTCGGGATGGGGTCGTGCCAGGTAGGGCGGCCATGACTGTTTTCACAGGGCACCGGACACACCGTTGGTACCCCGTGCTTGTGGTATGTGATGAATATGGGAGCAAGGCTCCACAACTTTATGATGTGAAATGTTAGGCATGGGGGTTACTACCAATCGAGTGGACTCCATGTTAGTGTCGTCTAGGGAAAGAGAGTGATCGGGTGCTTACCCCGGGTACTTGAGGTACCGCGGGTCGTGGATGACACAGAAGTTCCCTGGATCTTGTGGGTAAAGTGTGCAACCTCTGCAGTGTGTAGAACTATTCGAATAGCCGTATCCACGGTCAAGGACATTTGGGCGGTGCTACTTAGACTACGTCCATATGTTTCTGACAAACAACACAAATTGGAAATATTGTTGATACGATTCGTGAGGAAGTCACGATGAATTGAATATGAGTTGTTCATAACTCTTTCTTGATGTTGAAGTCTGTAACCTCCTGATACTTGTTGCAGACGCATTCATGTCCTTGGTAAATATTGATCATACTTGCATGAGAAAAACAAGCTTTCCGCAACAATGCCAATTAAGCAGTAGAGCTTTGTATAATTATTTTGTTGTCACTCTTGGGTTGCTTGCGAGTACATTCAAAGTACTCATTGGCTTGCCACTGGTTATTTTATTGGCCAGGCATGAAAGACAAGATATATTGAAGAGTTCTTTGGTGACGATCGTGCGAGCTAGGACGCTTTCCCAGTCAGAATGCCTGTAGGGTTAAGGCAGATGGCATGGGTTCAAGTTACTGACGAAGATTTCCGCTGCAATGATATACTCAAGACTTGACCATAATGGTCCTACTTGTGTAGAACGGTATGTATGGATGTAAGACTCTTGTTATTCAGCTTCTGTGTGTTCAGTGAGCATTGATCTCTGGGATCACTGTACACGTGCATTCGGTGATCCCGACCTATGAGTCGGGGTCCCCACAAGATCACTTGTGTCTGGGTGGGTGGTTAGACTTAAATCCACGTCCTGATCCGATCTAAGACCCAGGGGCAAAGGAGCTCCCGAGCTTGGCAGCTCGGGCTCCAGGATGTTGCCCAATATTTGTGGCCCGTAGCCCGATTCTAAGTTCGGAGCCTGGGCCATGTCCTCCCGTAGATGGGTATCCTGCTCAAAGAGCTTGGGAATCCGGACATAATTCGTCCTCAAAATACAGGAAGAATTGTTGTTTTGTTCCTCCACCACCGCTATCTGATGGGTGACCGGCGGAGAGTTGATCTCCCTTTGGTCGGGTTTAAGCCCGATCCGATCATAGTCCGTGGCGACTCCCAGGGTGGCAACACGATCCAAGAGCTCGTTCAGGGAGGAGAGCTCCATTGGATCCATATACTCGGTGAATTCTGAGCTGACGTGGAGGATGTTCTTGATGACCTGAGAAGTCATCGCCAGCGTGGCAGCCGAACGGGCGGCCATGACAAAACCGCCCAGCCGAAGAGTCTGGCCTACAGCCAGGGTTCCTCCAGAGGTGATGTTGTCCTTGACAACAAGGCGAGCCATTAAGCCCTATCACGACGGCACAGTGGAACTCTCAATGAAAGCACCAATGTTGGTGTCAAAACCGGCGGGTCTCGGGTAGGGGGTCCCGAACTGTGCGTCTAAGGCTAATGGTAACAGGAGATAGGGGACACGATGTTTTACCCAGGTCGATCCCTCTCGATGGAGGTAATACCCTACTTCTTGCTTGATTGATGTTGATGATATGAGTATTACAAGAGTTGATCTACCATGAGATCATAGAGGCTAAACCCTAGAAGTTAGCCTATAATTATGATTGTTGTTGTCCTACGGACTAAACCCTCCGATTTATAGGGACACCGAAGGGGGCTAGGGTTACACAGAGTCAGTTACAGAGAAGGAGATCTACATATCCGAATTGCCAAGCTTGCCTTCCACGCAAAGGAGAGTCCCATCCGGACACGGGGCAAAGTCTTCAATCTTGTATCTTCATAGTCCAACAGTCCGGCCAAAGTATATAGTCCGGCTGTCCGAGGACCCCTTAATCCCGGACTCCCTCATCAGGGCTGTCGAACATGGACTTGAGACCTGCTGCGGCCCCGGGCCGCTTGCAGGCGAATTGGTGGAGCGCTGTGGCCACCTTGAGGTACGGCTTGAGGATGCGGCACTAGCGCTGGATCCGCACGCCTTTGGGCCATCTTTGTTTAGCCTTTCCTTTCTTATGCAATTCAAAAAAAAGTAGTGTGCCCCGCTGGGGTGTGTAATGAAATATGGCAGTTATGCCCCCCTTTATGCTATGCTTATTATCTCAATGCCATGTTATGTCGTCTGTACTCGGGGTAGGTGAGGGTAGGATAACTTAGCTTGACGCGTTTGTACTGGCTCTCCTTCTCACGAGGGTGAGGCCCTTGACGTCTGGCAAAGTCCTCGTTCCCGGCGACTCGGGAGGCGCTTTGGGCCTCGCGAGGTGTGGTAGATCTGCTGCAGAGCTGTTTAGAGAAGAAGGAAGCTTGGGCATGAGGGGTGCTGGTGCCCGTGAGCTTGATCGAGGGCTCCTCGCGAGGATAAAGCTGAAGCACTGGGGCAATGGGGTTTAGCACGGTGTGCTCGTGCAAGGGCAGGCCCATGCACACACACCTGTCCAGCCCTCACGCGTGAGGCGCGCGAGGAAGAGCGACGGCAACTGTCGCACCTTCCTGGCCCCTCGGCTAAGAACGAATGAACGGGAAGGAAAAGACCAACTTGGCTACCCAAAGCATGAAAGCATTAACTCCATTAAAGATCACTAAAAGACTGCAAGCAACTTCGTAAAGCAAATGTATAGCCACGTCCAGCACCTAATCTAGTCTTCTCACCAGTGCGGAGCTAAGTTCTGCCACTAAGACATGGGAGGGAGCCCCCGTGAGGCCCCAGGGCGGCTCTCAAGAGACTCCAAGGCGTGTACAGCCCCACTCATTATTACGTGAGAGCATCACGAGCAAAGACCTTCACAGGCCGGAGCCTTGCTTCATGGGTAGAACTTCCGGAGGTGCTGGATGTTCCAGGTACGCGGTGCCAGGCCTGGAGACACGGGTAATCCTAAACGTGCCATCAAACATGGGTGAGGGCTTGTGCAGCCCCTCCCTGGAGACCACCCACCACAGGACGAGGTCGCCCGCCTCCAGCGTCCTGGAGCGGATGCTGCAGTAGTGGTACCACCGCAGCGCCTGCTGGTACCTTGCCACTCGGAGCGAGGCTTGTCGGCGGCATTCCTCCTCCAACACGAGATCCATCCCCCGTGTGGCGTCTTGACACGTCTCGTCAAATGCCAGGACCTACGTGGAGTGATGCTTTGACCTCGTGTGGGAGAACCGCCTCGGCTCCATAGACGAGGAAGAAGGGCGTCTCTCCTGTTGGCTTGGTCGCGGAGGTGCGGATAGACAACAGAACGTACTGGAGCTCGTCGAGCCAGCCCCTGCCGCATGCCTCGAGCTTCTTCTTGAAGGTCCTTGCCTTGAGGCCCCTCAAGACCTCGGCGTTGGCGCGCTCAGCTTAGCCGTTGCTCCTGGGGTGTGCCACTGAGGCGTAGCATATCTGCATTCCAAGGTTAGCACAGTATGTTTTGAAAAGGTTGCTAGTGAAATGCGAGCCGTTGTTGGTGATGATGCGGTTAGGGACCCCAAATCGGCTCATGAGGCCCTTGACGAACTTGACGGCTGATGCAGCTGGGGTTGTGCGGACGGCTTTTACCTCCGCCCATTTGGTGAACTTGTCGATGGCGAGATAAAGATAGCGGTAGCCCCCTGGCGCTCGAGGGAACGGCCCCAGGATGTCCAGCCCCCAACCCGCGAACGGACATGTGAGCGGGATTGTCTGGAGGCCTTGCGCAAGTTGGTGAATTTGCTTGGCGTGGAACTGGCATGCTTTGCAGGAGCGCACAAGCTCGGCGGCATCGTTGAGTGCAGTGGGCCAATATAAGCCACTGTGGAATGCCTTGCCCACAAGAGTGCGTGACGAGGAATGATGTCCGCAATCCCCACCGCGTATGTCCGGCAGCAGCTCAAGCCCCTGCTCCCTGGAGATGCATCGCAACAAAACATCATTGTGCCTCTTGTGGTACAACTCACCGTCACAGATGCAGTACGCGGTGCCCAGACGAGCCACTCGCTCGGCGTCCTCCTCCTTCTCCAGTAGGGACCACTGAAGTAAGTATGCCTTGAACTCCTCGGTCCAGCACCCCTCCTGGGGCTCAAGTGTGAGGAGCAGGCGGGCCCCTAAGGGAGGGCCGCATGTTGGGGCGCCAGTTGCTGGTGCTTGGGGTAGATCCTCTTGTGGTGGCGCTGGAGTCATGGTGGGTGTCAGCTTTCTGGGAACAGGGGTGATGACCCACAAGTATAGGGGATCTATCGTAGTCCTTTTGATAAGTAAGAGTGTCAAACCCAACGAGGAGCAGAAGGAAATGATAAGCAGTTTTCAGTAAGGTTTTCTCTGCAAGCACTGAAATAGTAGGTGATAGATAGTTTTGTGATAAGATAAATAGTAACGAGCAAAAGGTAAATAAAGTAAATAAAGTGCAGCAAGGTGGCCCAATCCTTTATGTAGCAAAGGATAAGTCTGGACAAATTCTAATAATGAAGAAGGAGCTCCCGAGGACACATTGGGAATTATCATCAAGCTAGTTTTCATCACGTTCGTAAGATTCGCGTTCGGTACTTTGATAATTTGATATGTGGGTGGACTGGTACTTGGGTACTGCCCTAACATGGACAAGCATCCCATTTATGATTAACCCCTATTGCAAGCATCCGCAACTACAAAAAGGAGTATTAAGGTAAACCTAACCACAGCCTTAATGGGTCCATATCAACCCCTAACGAAGCAACGCATAAACTAGGGTTTAAGCTTCTGTCACTCTAGCAACCCATCATCTACTTATTACTTCCCTATGCCTTCCTCTAGGCCCAAATAATGGTGAAGTGTCATGTAGTCGACGTTCACATAACACCACTAGAGGAAAGACAACATACATCTCATCAAAATATCGAACGAATACCAGATTCACATGACTACTAATAGCAAGACTTCACCCATGTCCTCAGGAACAAACGTAACTACTCACAAAGCATATTCATGTTCATAATCAGAGGGGTAATAATATGCATAAAGGATCTGAACATATGATCTTCCACCAAGTAAACCAAATAGCATCACCTACAAGGAGTAATCAACACTACTAGCAACCCACAGGTACCAATTTGTGGTTTTGATACAAGATTGGATACAAGAGATGAACTAGGGTTTTGAGAGGAGATGGTGCTGGTGAAGATGTTAATGGAGATTGACCCCCTCTCCATGAGAGGATCGATGGTCATGACGTTGCTGATGATTTCCCCCTCTCGGAGGGAAGTGCCTCCAGCAGAACAGCTCCGCCAAAGCCCTAGATTGATTCCGCCAAGGTTCCGCCTCGTGGCGGCGGTGTTTCGTCCCATAAGCTTGCCCCCGATTTTTTCCAGGGTGAAAGTGATGATATAGCAGAAGATGGATGTCAGAGGCCCGACAGGAGGCCCAGGAGATAGGGGGCCGCGCCCTACAGGGGGTGGGGGCGCCCCCTGTCTCCTGGACAGGGTGTGGGCCCCCTGGCCTATTTCTTTCGCTCATAAATTCCTATTAAATCCAAAAAGTTGTTTCATGGAGTTTTAGGACTTTTGGAGTTGTGCAGAATAGGTTTCCAATGTTTGCTCCTTTTCCAGCCAGAATTCCAGCTGCGGGCATTCCCCCTCTTCATGGTAAACCTCGTAAAATAAGAGAGAATAGCCATAAGTATTGAGATATAATGTGTAATAACAACCCATAATGTAATAAATATTGATATAAAAGCATGATGCAAAATGGACGTATCAACTCCCCCAAGCTTAGACCTCGCTTGTCCTCAAGCGGAAGCCGAAATCGAAAAATATGTCCACATGTTTAGAGATAGAGGTGTCGATAAAAATAAAATATGGACATGAGGGTATCATGATCATTCTAATAACAGCAACATATATGGATTTTGTCATATGATTTCGTATGCTCAAGTAATAAACAATTCACAGTGTCAAGTATGGTTCAAAAACTTCATTGGGAACTAACAAACTATAATCTCAGTCATTGAAGAAATTGCAATTTATCGTAACATCAAAAAGAGTCAATAATAGAGCTTTTCAGCAAGCTCACATACTCAACTATCTCGTAGTCTCCTATAATTGTTAACACTCACGCAATACTTGTGGTTATAGAGTTTCAGCCGGACACTGAGAAAGATAGGGGCTTATTGTGTTGCCTCCCAACGTATTCACCTTTAGGTGATGTCAACACTAACAGCCTATGCCAACTTACATCCAATTGGATATATGTATCATGATCTTTCAAACACGAGGAGCTTTCCAAAGGATAAAAATAAAAAGGGAAAGGTGAGCATCACCTTGAGACAAGCATAAAGTAAAAACATAAAGTAAAAGATAGGCCCTTCGCAGAGGGAAGCAGAGGTTGTCATGCGCGTTTAGGGTTGATGCATAAAATCTTAGTGCAAAAGAACGTCGCTTTATATTGCCCCTTGTATGTGGACCTTTATTATGCAGTCTGTCGCTTTTATTACTTCCACAACAAGTTCGTACAAAGTTTATTTTCTCTGCACTAATAAGTCATAAAAATTTAGAGAGCAATTTTTATTGCTTGCACCGATGACAACTTACTTGAAGGATCTTACTCAATCCATAGGTAGGTATGTTGGACTCTCATGGCAAAACTGGGTTTGAGGATATTTGGAAGCACAAGTAGTATCTCTACTTATTGCAAGCAATTTGGCTAGCAAGAGGGGGGAAGGCAAGCTTGTAACACCCCGGATGTAACTTTCCATATTTGTAACTCCAACTCTTGCCATTTTCGGCTATGTGTTATGATATTCCCTCTGTGGTTGGGTTTTTTCTTTTGTTTTGCATTTTGTTCATGTCATGCATTTCATATCATGCCATCATGTGCATCTCATTTGCATACGTGCTCGTCTCATGCATCCGAGCATTTTCCCGGTTGTCCGTTTTGCAATCCGGCACTCCCACATGCACCGACGCGCCCCTCTTGTCTCTTTTCGTGTGCGGGTGTTAAACGTTCTCGGAATAGACCGAGCCTTGCCAAGTGGTCCTGGTACACCACCGGTAGACCGCTTGTCAAGCTTCGTGTCATTTGGAGGTCGTTTGATACTCCAACGGTTAACCGCATAACCGCAAAGGCCTCTTGTGTGTTGCAGCCCAACACCCCTTCAAAATAGCCCCTAAACCCATTTGGAGTCGGATCACGATCGTGTGGGCGAAAACTACACCCCATTTGGAGTCTCCTAGCTCCATCTACCTATAAATATGTGCACCCCTCCAAAATTTCCGGATCCCGAAACCCTAGCCCGCTCCCTCTCCGCCGCCGGACACGTCTGGGCGGAGCCGGACGCGTCCGCCACAGCGCCCGCGCCAATCAGAGGCTGCCACATGGCGCGTCCGCCGCCCCCGCGCCGCCGACCCGCCTGGCCCGTCGCCGGCCACCGAGGCCCGCGCGCCGCCCCGCCTCCTCGCGTCGCCAGCTCGGCTCCATGCCGCCACGCCGGATCGCCGCGCCGCCGCGCCGGATCTCCGCCATCCCGCACCTCCAGCCGCCGCCGTCCCGTGTCGGTCGCCGCCGCCCGTGCATCGGCCGCCGCCGCCGGCGCCAGATCCGGCGACCCCTCGCCGGAGCCGCTCCGGATCCGCCTCCCCCGTCCAACTCCGGCGATGACCGCGCCTTCCGACGAACTCGCACCGGCCGTCCTCAATCCGCGCGACCGATCCAGATCCACCCTAGAGGCTGACCTCATTTTTTCGCCAAGTCTGCATTATTTTCAGCCATATTCATCGCATCATAACTTTGCACCCATGGCTCTGTTTTGGGCGTGTAACATACCGATTTGTTCGACTCGACGAGTATATCGTTTTATCTCATTGCATCATTTTCATTTGAGCTCATCTTGATTCCTGAAATGCTGTTGGAAGAGGGCTGTGTGATGTTAGTTTCAGATTCTTATCAGAACATGCACTTTTGTCATTTTTGCCATGATTGATGTGTGCATCTTATGAACTTGAGCCCTACAGGTGTTTTGTTTTATGCCATGCCATCTTTACAGAGGTGCTTACCATGTATTTTTGTGATCAATGTGGTGACTAGCACAAGCATACAAACTAGGCCTCGTGATGTTGCTGATTTTAGTCCCTGTTCTGCTGTTATTTTTATGCCATGTAAACATGATGCTACAGAGATATCCATGCATATTTTGAGATACTTCAGTAAGGAAGTTTTGAGCATATGGTTATACTCTATCCATTCATGCCCCTGTTTGCAATTATGGAGTAGTCTAGCATGTCATTTTCTTGATCTACTTTTGCTATAAAATGTTTCCTGGCAGATTGTTTACATGATATTCAATTTTGCCAAGGTTGTTGTAGTTGATCCTTGCATGCTATGAACTTGTTCTTGCGATGTTTAGTTTCATAAACATATATTCTTGCTGGTGCATTGCTTATCTTGTCATGCGATGACTTGTGGTGAGTGAATCGAGCTCGCAAAGATGCCTTCATAATGCTGTTAGTGCCATGCTCTGTTTCCTGAATCTGTTAACAAAACTTGCTATGTTTACATGGGTGCAATCATATCTTCTGATCCTTTTTGGCTCATGGTCAGTAAGGGACTTTTGTTCTATGCTTTGAGTAGAATCATGTCATGCCTTGTTTTTCTATTATAAGTTCCTGTAGCATGTTGATTACTTGCTCTGAACATTGCTACCTGATGCTGTTTATGCCATGTCCAAGCTGTTATCTTTTGTACTTCTGCCAGGCTTGTTTGAACCTGTTATGGTGTGATTTAACCATAGCTCAGTGTTCCTATTTTGTCAAGCATCTCCTGTAGATCACCAACATATGCTTTGTTATTGTGTTGGGGTGCTGTAGCATAGTTTCTTGTTGCATGCTAAGTAGCATCGTGCTGTTAATCGCAGATTTGTGTCATTATTTTGCTTGCCATTTGCAAACCGTGCATCCGATTCCGGTGATCCTTATATCGATTTCAACTGAAATCATCTCATCTTTCCAGCGGCATACTTGGTTTGCCAAGTTGATGCCTTGTTCATCATTTCCCTTCCGGAGCACGCATACGCATTGCATATCACATCTCGCATATCATGCCATGTTTTGCATCATGTTGCTTGTGCATTGCACCGTGATTTATTGTGGCTCCATTGCTTGTGTTCTTGTTTTGGGTAGAACCGGGAGACGAGTACGTGAACGAGGAACCTGTTGAGTATGCTAACGAGGATCAAGCTTTCGACAACTCTGAGAACCTTGCAGGCAAGATGACCATACCCTTGATATCACTTCTATCTTTGCTTTGCTAGTTGCTCGCTCTATCGCTATGTTAGCTCTACCTACCACTTGTTTATCATGCCTCCCATATTGCCATGTCAAGCCTCTAACCATCCTTTCCTAGAAAACCATTGTTTGGCTATGTCACCGCTTTTGCTCAGCCCCTCTTATAGCGTTGCTAGTTGCAGGTGAAGATGAAGTTTGTTCCTTGTTGGAACATGGATACTTCGGGATATCACAATATCTCCTGTTTAATTAATGCACCTATATACTTGGTAAAGGGTGGAAGGCTCGGCCTTATGCCTGGTGTTTTGTTCCACTCTTGCCGCCCTAGTTTTCGTCATACCGGTGTTATGTTCCTTGATTTTGTGTTCCTTACGCGGTTGGGTGATTTGTGGGACCCCCTTGACAGTTCGCTTTGAATAAAACTCCTCCAGCAAGGCCCAACCTTGGTTTTACCATTTGCCACCTAAGCCTTCTTCCCTCGGGTTTTACCCCCTTGACAATCGTGAGTGTTGGTCCAACCTGTCAGCCGCCGGTGGCCGCCAGGGGCAACTCTGGGATGGCCTATCGGAAGTTTGGACAATCCGGTGTGCCCTGAGAACGAGATATGTGCAGCTCCTATCGGGATTTGTCGGCACATTCGGGAGGCTTTGCTGGTCTATTTTTACCATTGTCGAAATGTCTTGCGAACCGGGATTCCGAGACTGGAGAAGGTATATCCTTCGTTGACCATGAGAGCCTATGATGGGCTAAGTTGGGACTCCCCTGCAGGGTATTATCTTTCGAAAGCCGTGCCCGTGTATGAGGCAGATGGGAATTTGTTAATGTCCGGTTGTAGAGAACTTGACACTTGACTTAATTAAAATGCATCAACCGCGTGTGTAGCCGTGATGGTCCCTTCTCGGCGGAGTCCGGGAAGTGAACATGATTTGGGTTATGTATGAGCGTAAGTAGTTTCGGGGTCACTTCTTGATCACTTCTAGCTTCTCGACCGTTGCGTTGCTTCTCTTCTCGCTCTCACTTGCGTATGTTAGCCTCCATATATGCTTAGTGCTTGCTGCAGCTCCACCATATTACCCCTTTCCTATCTACAAGCTTAAATAGTCTTGATCTCGCGAGTTTGAGATTGCTGAGTCCCCGTGGCTCACAGATTCTACCAAAACAGATGCAGGTACCGAGGATACTAGCGCAAGTGGCGCAATCGAGCTCAAGTGGGAGTTTGACGAGGACCTTGGTCGTTACTATGTTTCGTTTCCAGATGATCAGTAGTGGGCCCAGTTGGGGCGATCGGGAATCTAGCATTTCGGGTTGTCTTCTTTTCATTTGGATTTGACCGTAGCTGGTCTATGAGTGTATTTTGAATGATGTCTGACTTATTTATGTATTGTGTGAAGTGGCGATTGTAAGCCAACTCTCTTTATCCCTTTCTTGTTCATTACATGGGATTGTGTGAAGATGACCCTTCTTGCGACAAAACCACCATGCGGTTATGCCTCTAAGTCGTGCTTCGACACGTGGGAGATATAGCCGCATCGTGGGCGTTACAAGTTGGTAATCAGAGCCATCCCCGACTTAGGAGCCCCTGCTTGATTGATTGCTGGCGTTGTTGAGTCTAGAACAAAAAAATGTTTTGAGTCTTAGGATTATATATATCGGAGAGTAGGATTCTTTTTACTCCTCAGTCCCTTCGTCGCTCTAGTGAGGTCTCCTGACGTAGAAGTTTTGACTCTCCTCTCCTCAGATTTCACTAAAAAAAAATTTAGGATCACACGGGTATCTTGGAATCGTTCTGATGGTTTTGTGACAAGAACATTGTTCTTGGTGCCTCCTGATATTTAGGGGTTGTGGCAGTGTCCCGGGGAGTTGAGCTCCGAGGTGTTGTCGTCACAATTTTATCATTGCAGTTCTGGAATACCTGAGTTTTGCCGACATCGAAAATCTCTTTTATGCAGTTGTTGGTGAGATAACCTCGACGTCACCCAGTACTGGGGAGTTCGGGAGTATTGCCATGACTCGTATAACGGATGCTTTTCGAAGGTTGAGGTACACGATTTCCAAAGGTTTCTTGGTTATGTGTTGACGGATGGATACGGCTGGATGTAGGGATTGTTAGTTTGGTTGAGATATAATGCTTCCCCTGTATCCCCAACACCTGATTGCATAACCAGAAAGTTTCAGGAGTTTATAGGTGGGATTCAAGTAGCTCTAGCATTTCTTCCCGCAGATATTTGGTTTGTGATTGGGTAATCGTTACCACTTATTTGTTCCAGTTGTACATTGTTTATTTCATTCTTCAACCCCTTATCAAGTGGATTCTCACCTTAATGGACGTGATGTTTACTTTGGAATTCATTCATTCATCCTTGTTCGAATGTTAATTGTGAAGACTATATGTTGCAATTTCTATCCGTTGATTCAACTTGTCTATCTGTCTATCAAGATGCTGATGTCACCCTCTTCAGGATGGCTTCGCCAACGCGTCAGAATCCGGAATGCAATGATGGGAGTCAAGCGAACCGTCCACCTCCACCTCGGCCTCCGGAGGCATGGCAAACTTTGATGGCAACCACAAACGCCAACGCTCAGTTGTTGATTCAGCTGATGCAAGAACGCAACCAAGGCCAAGGCAACCAAGGGAATCAAGGTCAAGGGCAGTTCAACCATCAGCATCAGTTTCCTACCCTCAACCAGTTCCTTGCAAATCAGCCGAAGTCTTTCAGCTACTGTGTCGAGGCCACAGACGCCAACGATTGGCTCGTGGATATCAACAAGCATTTTGAATGCAGCAATGTCAGGCTTGAGGACTACATCAAGTTCGCTTCTTTTCAGCTCAAGGACCAAGCAGCTGATTGGTTCCAGCAATACAAGGATTCCAGAGGAGGTCGAGTGATTACTTGGACTGACTTCTGTCGGGACTTTAAAGCTCACCACATCCCTACCAGGGTTGTTGAGAGCAAGCGCGAGGAGTTCCGCAATCTCAAGCAAGGCACCATGTCAGTGTACGAATACAACAAGCAGTTTCAGAAACTTGCTCGCTTCGCTAAACAAGACGTTCCTGATGAAAAGAGTATGATCTATCAATTCAGAGGTGGCCTTAGAGAGGATCTGCAGTTAGCTCTCGTTCTTGTTGAGCCTACTCAGTTTGATCAATTCTACAATATGGCCCTCAAGCAAGAAGGTGCTCAACTCAAGTGTGAGGCTTCTAAGAAGAGAATCAGGGATGTAGTTCAGTCTTCTTCTTCCTCACAAGTGGCAGCTAAGAAGCAGAAGTTCTACCTTCCTCCTCCTCCGTTTCGTCAGCCTTACCAGCAAAAGAACTCAGGTGGTCGTGGATCATCCCACCCACCCAACCCAGGCTATCAGAACAAGTCAAATTCTCAAGCTCCCAGGTCAAATGCTCCTTATCACTGTCCGCTCTCAGAGGTGACTTACAACAAGTGCCAGCAGAAAGGTCACTACACGAACAAGTGCTTCAACCAAAGGCGCCTTCCTCCTCCTCCTCCTGTGAGGTCTTCAAGCAATGCAGTGGTCAAGCATAATTCCAAGTTTGCAAAGGTCAACATGATGAATGCAGCTCAGGCAGAGGATTCTTCAGACGTGATCATGGGTAATCTTCCTGTTAATGATATTCCTGCAAAAGTTCTTTTTGACACTGGTGCATCGCTTAGTTTCATCTCAAGACCATTTGCATCTAATAATGAGTTGTCTTTCCAAGATTTTCCTAGACTGTTAGCAGTTGTCTCTCCGGGTAAATGCATGAACGCAAGCTAAATGGTTCCGGATGTTTCTATCAAGATGGGCGACTATAAATTTCTGGCTAAACCAATTGTTCTTGGTGACTCTGATATCGATCTTATTCTCGGGATGGACTGGCTTTCTCAGCACAAAGCTCAACTTGATTGTGCTGTCAGGGAAATTCAATTGACACACTCTTCTGAGGATGTTATCATCTATGCCGCTCGTGATGAAACCATCCGATTGTTTTCACCCAATGAGAAGGGCGAGTTGGATGCTATTTCTCAAATTCCAGTCATTTGTGAGTACCAAGATGTCTTTCCAGAAGAGCTTCCGGGTATGCCTCCGCGCCGGCCAATCGAATTCGTTATCGATCTCGAGCCCGGCACTGAACCCGTTTGCAAGCGTCCATACAAGCTTGGACCTGAAGAACTGAAGGAATTGAAGAAACAGCTCGATGAACAAGAGTGTCTGGGTTTGATCAGACCGAGTTCATCTCCATGGGGTTGTGGAGTTCTTTTTGTCCAGAAGAAGGATGGCACGGACCGACTGTGCGTCGATTACCATCCATTGAATAAGAAGACAATCAAGAACAAGTATCCACTTCCCAACATCAATGAGCTATTCGAGCAACTCAAAGGTGCTAAAGTATTCTCCAAGCTTGACCTTCGGATGGGTTATCATCAAATTCGCATTCGTGAACAAGATATTCCCAAGACAGCATTCAGAACAAGCTATGGTTCTTATGAATATACTGTCATGTCTTTCGGCCTTGTCAATGCTCCTCTAACATTCTCTCGAATGATGAACTTCATCTTCAACCCCTACACCAATGAATTCATTCTAGTGTATCTCGATGATATTTTGGTCTTCTCCAAGAATAAGAAGGATCATGCCAAACATTTGCGATTGGTGCTCGACAAGCTCAAAGAGCATCAATTCTATGCTAAGTTTTCCAAATGTGAGTTTTGGCTTGATGAAGTTCTTTATCTTGGTCACATCATCTCCGCCAAGGGCATCGCTGTTAATCCTGAGAAGGTGTCTGCAGTTGTGAATTGGGAACCTCCTCAGAATGTCAAGCAGCTCCGCAGTTTTCTTGGTCTTGCAAGCTATTGCCGAAGATTCGTTGAGAACTTCTCTAAGATTGCAAAGCCTCTTTCCAACCTCCTTCAGAAGCATGTCAAGTATGTCTGGACGCCCGAGTGTGACGTTGCTTTCAACGCCCTCAAAGAGAAGCTAGTCACGGCTCCTGTCTTGACTCCTCCTGATGAATCCAAGCCATTCGAAGTTTTCTGTGATGCTTCTCTTCAAGGTCTCGGTGCTGTGTTAATGCAAGAGAAGAAAGTTGTGGCCTATACCTCTCGTCAGTTGAAGCCCAACGAAAAGAACTACCCCACTCACGATCTTGAGTTGGCGGCAGTTGTCCATGCATTGATAACATGGAGACATCTCTTGTTGGGAAGGAAAGTGGACATTTTAACCAATCACAAGAGCCTCAAGTATATCTTCACTCAACCCAACCTCAACCTCAGGCAAAGTCGATGGGTCGAAATGATTCAAGAGTACAATCCAAGTATTGAATATACTCCTGGCAAGGCCAATCTGATTGCAGATGCTCTGAGCAGAAAGGCTTATTGCAACAGCTTAATTCTCAAGCCATTCCAACCAGATCTTTGTGAAGCTTTCCGCAAACTGAATCTTCAAGTTGTTCCTCAAGGCATTCTTGCCAACCTCATAGTCTCTCCTACTTTGGAAGATCAAATTCGTGAGGCACAACTCCTGGATACCATGGTGAAAAAGGTGAAACGTGGTATCGACAAGGGCATTTCCAAGTACAAGTGCTATCGCTTGGATGACAAAGATACTCTTTTCTTCGAGGACCAAATTGTGGTTCCTAAAGGTGATCTGAGAAAAGTCATTATGAACGAGGCACACAATTCCCTTCTATCCATTCATTCTGGAAGTACGAAGATGTACCATGACCTCAAGCAGTCGTATTGGTGGACTCGAAAGAAGCGAGAGATTGCTCAATTCGTGAATGAATGTGATCTCTGCAGAAGGGTGAAAGCAGAACACCAACGACCAGCTGGTCTCCTCCAACCTCTTGCTATTCCGGAATGGAAGTTTGATCATATCGAGATGGACTTCGTGACTGGATTTCCTAAGTCCAAGCGTGGAAATGATGCTATCTTCATTGTCATTGAAAAGCTTATTAAAGTGGCCCATTTCCTTCCTATCAAAGAATCCATCACAGCAGCTCAGCTGGCAGAGATATACACCTCCAGGATTGTCTCCTTGCACGGCATTCCACAACTGATCTCTTCAGACCGCGGAAGCATCTTCACTTCTAAGTTCCGGGACTCCTTTCAGAAGGCCATGGGCACCAATATTCGTTTCAGCACAGCTTTCCATCCTCAAACAAGTGGCCAAGTCGAGCGAGTAATCAAATCCTCGAAGACATGCTCAGGGCTTGTGTCGTCTCTTTTGGTATGAAGTGGGAATATTGTCTTCCATATGCCGAGTTCTCCTACAACAACAGCTTCCAAGCGAGTTCGGGCAAGGCCCAGTTCGAAATTCTCTATGGCAAAAAGTGTCGTACTCCTCTCAATTGGTCCGAGACAGGTGAACGCCAACTTCTTGGCAACGACTTGATCACAGAAGCCGAAGAAATGTGCAAAGTCATTCGTGAGAATCTCAAAGACGCGCAATCGCGCCAGAAGAGCTATTATGATGACAAGCACCATGATGTGGCTTTTGAAATCGGAGACCATGTCTACCTCCGCGTCTCTCCAATGAAAGGCACTCGTCGCTTCGGTATCAAAGGGAAGCTTGCCCCTAGATACATGGGTCCTTTCAAGATCATTTGCAAAAGAGGCGATCTCGCCTATCAACTTGAGCTTCCGTCCAATTTTGCAAACGTGCACGATGTGTTTCACGTGTCACAGCTTCGCAAGTGCTTTAAGACTCCTGAATGCACTATCAACTTCGAAGAAATTGACCTCCAAGAAGATCTCTCTTATCATGAGCACCCCGTTTCTATTCTTGAAAAAACAGAGCGCAAGACTCGCAACAAGTCAATCACATTCCTGAAAGTAAAGTGGTCGCACCATTCCGACCGAGAAGCCACCTGGGAGCGCGAGGATCACCTCCGTTCCGAATATCCGGAGTTCTTTCAGTCCTAGATCTTGGGACGAGATCCTCTTGTAGTGGTGGAGTGTTGTAACACCCCAGATGTAACTTTCCATATTGTAACTCCAACTCTTGCCATTTTCGGCTATGTGTTATGATATTCCCTCCGTGGTTGGGTTTTGTATTTTGTTTTGCATTTTGTTCATGTCATGCATTTCATATCATGTCATCATGTGCATCTCATTTGCATACGTGTTCGTCTCATGCATCCGAGCATTTTCCACGTTGTCCGTTTTGCAATCCGGCACTCCCACATGCACCGACGCACCCCTCTTGTCTCTTTTCGTGTGCAGGTGTTAAATGTTCTCGAAATGGACCGAGCCTTGCCAAGTGGCCCTGGTACACCACCGGTAGACCGCCTGTCAAGTTTCGTGTCATTTGGAGGTCGTTTGATACTCCAACGGTTAACCGCATAACTGCAAAGGCCTCTTGTGTGTTGCAGCCCAACACCCCTTCAAAACAGCCCCAAAACCCATCTAAGTCACTTCCATGCTCCCCGTCAACGGATCACGATCGTGTGGGCCAAAACTACACCCCATTTGGAGTCTCCTAGCTCCCTCTACCTATAAATATGTGCACCCTTCCAAAATTTCCGGATCCCGAAACCCTAGCCCGCTCCCTCTCCGCCGCCGGACACGTCCGGGCGGAGCCGGACGCGTCCGCCGCCCCCGCGCCGCCGGCCCGCATGGCCATCCCCGGCCCCCGAGGCCCGCGCGCCGCCCCGCCTCCTCGCGCCGGCCGCTCGGCTCTGCGCCGCCGCGCCGGATCCCCGCGCCGCCGTGCCGGATCTCCGCCGTCCCGCACCTCCAGTCGCCGCCGTCCCGCGTCGGTCGCCGCCGCCAGCGCCTCGGCCGCCGCTGCCGGCGCCTGATCCGGCGACCCCTCGCCGGAGCCGCTTCGGACCCGCCTCCCCCGGACCACCGCGCCTTCCAACGAACTCGCACCGGCCGTCCTCGATCTGCGCGTCCGATCCAGATCCACCCTAGAGGTTGACCTCGTTTTTTCGCGAAGTCTGCATTATTTTCAGCCATATTCATCACATCATAACTTTGCACCCGTGGCTCCGGTTTGGGCATGTAACATACCAATTTGTTCGACTCGACGAGTACATCATTTTATCTCATTGCACCATTTTCATTTGAGCTCATCTTGATGTCCGAAATGCTGTTGGAAGAGGGCTATGTGATGTTAGTTTCAGATTCTTATCAGAACATGCACTTTTGTCATTTTTGCCATGATTGATGTGTGCATCTTATGAACTTGAGCCCTACAGGTGTTTTGTTCTATGCCATGCCATCTTTACAGAGGTTCTTACCATGTATTTTTGTGATCAATGTGGTGACTAGCACAAGCATACAAACTAGGCCTCGTGATGTTGCTGATTTGTCCATGTTCTGCTGTTATTTTTATGCCATATAAACATGATGCTACAGAGATATCCATGCATATTTTGAGATACTTCAGTAAGGATGTTTTGTACATATGGTTATACTCTATCCATTCATGCCCCTGTTTGCAATTATGGATTAGTCTAGCATGTCATCTTCTTGATCTACTTTTGCTATAAAATGTTTCCTGGCAGATTGTTTACATGAATTCAATTTTGCCAAGGTTGTTGTAGTTGATTCTTGCGTGCTATGAACTTGTTCTTGCCATGTTTAGTTTCATAAACATATATTCTTGCTGGTGCTATGCTTATCTTGTCATGCGATGACTTGTGGTGAGTAAATCGAGCTCGCAAAGATGCCTTCATAATGTTGTTAATGCCACGCTCTGTTTCCTGAATCTGTTAACGAAACTTGCTATGTTTACATAGGTGCAATCATATCTTCTGATCCTTTTTGGCTCATGGTCAGTAAGGGACTTCTATTCTATGCTTTGAGTAGAATCATGTCATGCCTTGTTTTGCTATTATAAGTTCTTGTAGCATGTTGATTACTTGCTCTGAACATTGCTACCTGATGCTGTTTATGCCATGTCCAAGCTGTTATCTTTTGTACTTTTGCCATGCTTGTTTGAACCTGTTATGGTGTGATTTAACCGTAGCTCAGTGTTCCTATTTTGTCAAGCATCTCCTGTAGATCATTGACATATGCTTTGTTATTGTGTTGGGGTGCTGTAGCATAGTTTCTTGTTGCATGCTAAGTAGCATCGTGCTGTTAATCGTAGATTTGTGTCATTGTTTTGCTTGCCATTTGCAAACCGTGCATCCGATTCCGGTGATCTTTATATCGATTTCAACCGAAATCATCTCATATTTCCAGCAGCATACTTGGTTTGCCAAGTTGATGCCTTGTTCATCGTTTCCCTTCCGGAGCACGCATACGCATTGCATATCACATCTCGCATATCATGCCATGTTTTGCATCATGTTGCTTGTGCATTGCACCATGATTTATTGTGGCTCCATTGCTTGTGTTCTTGTTTTAGGTAGAGCCGGGAGACGAGTACGTGAACGAGGAACCTGTTGAGTACGCTAACGAGGATCAAGCTTTCGACAACTCGAGAACCTTGCAGGCAAGATGACCATACCCTCGATATCACTTCTATCTTTGTTTTGCTAGTTGCTCGCTCTATCGCTATCTTAGCTCTACCTACCACTTGTTTATCATGCCTCCCATATTTCCATGTCAAGCCTCTAACCATCCTTTCCTAGCAAACCATTGTTTGGCTATGTCACTGCTTTTGCTCAGCCCCTCTTATAGCGTTGCTAGTTGCAGGTGAAGATGAAGTTTGTTCCTTGTTGGAACATGGATACTTTGGGATATAACAATATCTCCTGTTTAATTAATGCACCTATATACTTGGTAAAGGGTGGAAGGCACGGCCTTATGCCTGGTGTTTTGTTCCACTATTGCTGCCCTTGTTTCCGTCATACCGGTGTTATGTTCCTTGATTTTGCGTTCCTTATGCGGTTGGGTGATTTATGGGACCCCCTTGACAGTTCGCTTTGAATAAAACTCCTCCAGCAAGGCCCAACCTTGGTTTTACCATTTGCCACCTAAGCCTTTTTCCCTCGGGTTTTCGCGAGCCCGAGGGTCATCTTTATTTACAACCCCCCCGGGCCAGTGCTCGTCGTGAGTGTTGGTCCAAAATGTCAGCCGCCGGTGGCCACCAGGGGCAACTCTGGGATGGCCTATTGGAAGTTTGGACAATCCGGTGTGCCCTGAGAACGAGATATGTGCAGCTCCTATCGGGATTTGTCGGCACATTTGGGAGGCTTTGCCGGTCTAGTTTTACCATTGTCGAAATGTCTTGCGAACCGGGATTCCGAGACTGATCGGGTCTTCCCGGGAGAAGGTATATCCTTCGTTGACCGTGAGAGCTTATGATGGGCTAAGTTGGGACACCCCTGCGGGGTATTATCTTTCGAAAGCCGTGCCCGCGGTTATGAGGCAGATGGGAATTTGTTAATGTCCGGTTGTAGAGAACTTGAACTTGACTTAATTAAAATGCATCAACCGCGTGTGTAGCCGTGATGGTCCCTCCTCGGCGGAGTCCGGGAAGTGAACACGGTTTGGGTTATGTATGAGCATAAGTAGTTTCAGGGTCACTTCTTGATCACTTCTAGCTTCTCGACCGTTGCGTTGCTTCTCTTCTCGCTCTCACTTGCGTATGTTAGCCTCCATATATGCTTAGTGCTTGCTGCAGCTCCACCATATTACCCCTTTCCTACGTACAAGCTTAAATAGTCTAGATCTCGCGAGTGTGAGATTGCTGAGTCCCCGTGGCTCACAGATTCTACCAAAACAGATGCAGGTACCAAGGATACTAGCGCAAGTGGCGCAATCGAGCTCAAGTGGGAGTTTGACGAGGACCTTGGTCGTTACTATGTTTCGTTTCTAGATGATCAGTAGTGGGCCCAGTTGGGGCGATCGGGGATCTAGTATTTGGGGTTGTCTTCTTTTCATTTGGATTTCACCGTAGCCGGTCTATGAGTGTATTTTGAATGATGTATGACTTATTTACGTATTGTGTGAAGTGGCGATTGTAAGCCAACTCTCTTTATCCCTTTCTTGTTCATTACATGGAATTGTGTGAAGATGACCCTTCTTGCGACAAAACCACCATGCGGTTATGTGTGACGCCCCCGATTCAATCGTACACTAATCATGCACGCAAATGTGTACGATCAAGATCAGGGACTCACGGGAAGATATCACAACACAACTCTAAAACATAAATAAGTCATACAAGCATCATAATACAAGCCAGAGGCCTCGAGGGCTCAAATACAAGTGCTCGATCATAGACGAGTCAGCGGAAGCAACAATATCTAAGTACAGACATAAGTTAAACAAGTTTGCCTTAAGAAGGCTAGCACAAACTGGGATACAGATCGAAAGAGGCACAGGCCTCCTGCCTGGGATCCTCCTAACTACTCCTGGTCGTCGTCAGCGGGCTACACGTAGCAGTAGGCACCTCCGGCGTAGTAGGAGTGGTCGTCGGCGGTGGCGTCTGGCTCCTGGACTCCAGCATCTGGTTGCGACAACCGGGTAGAAGGGAAGGGGGAAAAGAGGGAGAAAGGCAACCGTGAGTACTCATCCAAAGTACTCGCAAGCAAGGAGCTACACTACATATGCATGGGTATATGTGTAAGGAGGCCATATCAGTGGACTGAACTGCAGAATGCCAGAATAAGAGGGGGATAGCTAGTCCTATCGAAGACTACGCTTCTGGCAGCCTCCATCTTGCAGCATGTAGAAGAGACTAGACTGAAGTCCTCCAAGTAGCATCGCATAGCATAATCCTACCCGGCGATCCTCTCCTCGTCGCCCTGTTAGAGAGCGATCACCGGGTTGTATCCGGCACTTGGAAGGGTGTGTTTTATTAAGTATCCGGTTCTAGTTGTCATAAGGTCAAGGTACAACTCCAAGTCATCCTGTTACCGAAGATCACGGCTATTCAAATAGATTAACTTCCCTACAGGGGTGCACCACATAACCCAACACGCTCGATCCCATTTGGCTGGACACACTTTCCTGGGTCATGCCCGGCCTCGGAAGATCAACACGTCGCAGCCCCACCTAGGCACAACAGAGAGGTCAGCCCGCCGGTCTAAATCCTATGCGCGCAGGGGTCTGGGCCCATCGCCCATTGCACACCTGCACGTTGCGAGGGCGGCCGGAAGCAGACCTAGCAACCTCCATTACAAAGGAAGTCACGTTACGCGGTCCAATCCGGCGCGCGCCGCTGCGTCGCTGACGTCAAGAAGGCTTCGGCTGATACCACGACGTCGAGTGCCCATAACTGTTCCCGCGTAATTGGTTAGTGCGTATAGGCCAGTATCCAGACTCAGATCAAATACCAAGATCTCATTAAGCGTGTTATTATGAAGCAACCGCGAACGCCGACCAGGGCCAGGCCCACCTGTCTCCTAGGTGGTCTCAACCTGCCCTGTCGCTCCACCACAAAGTAACAGTCGGGGGCCGTTGGGAACCCAGGCCCACCTCTATCGGGATGGAGCCACCTGTCCTTTCAGCCCCCACATCGGGATCACTTGCGGGTACTCAACGAGCTGACCCGACTTTAGTCACCATCGGTATAATATGTATGTATGTATAGTATATACCCGTAATCACCTCCCGAGTGATCACGACCCAATAGTATAGCTAGGCAGACTGACAAGAATGTAGGGCCAATGATGATAAACTAGCATCCTATACTAAGCATTTAGGATTGCGGGTAGGGTATCAATGACTGTAGCAACAATGACAGGCTATGCAACAGAATAGGAGTAACCGAACAGTAACATGCTACACTACTCTAATGCAAGATGTATAGAGAAGAATAGGCGATATCTGGTGATCAAGGGGGGGGGGCTTGCCTGGTTGCTCTGGCAAGGAGGGGTCGTCAACTCCATAGTCGAACTGGGGAGTCGTCGACAGCCTCGGGGTCTACCGGAAAGAAGTAACGGAGGGGGAACACAATAAATAACAGAGCAATCTAAGTATCACAAAGCGTAGAATGGTAATACGCGGTGCTAGAGGTGACCTAACATAGTAGGAGGTGATACCGGTGAAGGGGGAAACATCCGGGAAAGTATCCCCGGTGTTTCGCATTTTCGGACAGATGAACCGGAGGTGAAAAGTTGTAGGTTCACAATGCTAGGTACGCGTGGCGGACGAACAGGCTGCGTATCTGGATTCGTCTCGTCGTTCTGAGCAACTTTCATGTACAAAGTTTTTCCATCCGAGCTACGGTTTATTTTATATTAAGTTTAGAAGATTTAATCATTTTTAGAATTTATTTAATTATTTAATTCTAACATTATGCAGAATAGTGTATGCTGACGTCATCATGACGTCAGAGGTCAACAGGGCGTTGACTGGGTCAAACTAACATATGGGTCCCAGCTGTCATACCCTGTTTAGGTTAATTAGGATTTAGCTAATCTAATTGCTGTTTAATTAAACTAACTCGTTAATTAGATTAATTAAATAGGACTATTTAACTTATTTAATTCACTAATTAATTAATTAACTAATAGTTTTATTAATTCATTTTTATTTATTTTCTTTTACAAAAAAATGTTCTGGGGCTGGGCCCCGTTTGTCACAGGTACAGGGGGGCCAGCTGTCTGTGGCCCCTGGGGCCATAGCGGGCAACGGGCGTTGGGCACGGGCGCCCGACTGGGCGCCGTGGGGCGAGGCAACTGGGGCTGCGGTGGGACGCCGGCCAGGGCGGTGGCGCGGTGGCCGTCAGGGGTGGTCGCGGGGCGGATGCGGGCCGCCGCTGGCGAGGTCAGACGGAGGCTGCCGCAGTTAGTTGGCCGAGACGGCAGGGGGCACGAGCGGGGTGCCGGTCCAGTCGCGGAACGGGAAGGAGGCCGCGGCCGTGAGCGCGCAGCAGGGGTCATCCAGAGCGCATGGTGAGCGCGTGCAGCAGGAGGAAGAGCAGCAAGACCAGGGCACGCGTTGCGCGGCACGGCGGGAGTGGGTCGAGGCGGAGGCAAGGCGCGCGTCCACTGCGGCGAGCGCGCGCAGGCGCGTGGTGACCGGGAGGTACGGGGATAGAGGAGGGGCGCGTGCTCACTGTGGCCATAGGGGAGTGGCAGTGGGGAGCGGGGAGGAAGACAGGGACGGCCGGCGACGGGGAGGCAGTCCGGTGGGGAGGAGGAAGCAGGCCGTTGAGGTAGTCTGGCGAGGAGGAGTCGAGGAGGACGTGGATGCGAGGCGACGACGGTTGACGGCTCCAGGCGACGGCGGACGTTGAAGGGCGGCCGCAGGGCGTTAGGGGCGACGGAGACGACGAGGATGATGTGGCGGCGGCGGGGTGGCGCCGGTGCGATGGCGTCGGGGACGCGTCGGGGGCGGGAGTCGGGCTCGATCCAGATCGGGGCTGGGAGCAGGAGTAGGAGTGGGGAGAGTGGGGGATCGAGGGGAGTGGGGGTGGGTAGCGGTTTAGGGTTTCGGGGGATAGAGGCCATATAGGCCAGGGGAGGTGCGGGGTGGGCCGGCGTGGTTGGCCCAGAGGCCAGCTGGGCCGAGGCCCAGCGGGGTGGGGGGTCTTTTCCTTTCTTTCTTTTTTTTGTTCTGTTTTCTTTTCTTCTTTTTATTTTTATTTTTCTGTTCTGTTTTGTTTTAGATACACATTATTTTTAGTTTAGAAAAAAATGATAACAACTTCCTAAATTAATGTTTGAGAACCACCCACTGCCATAAATGTTTACCCCGAAATAAATTAGTTTATAATTTTATTAATTGAAAAAGGTATTCATTTGATTGTTTTTACTACTGTTTTAATCACTTTAGAGTAATTAATTATTTTACAAAAAATGTTGTTTCTCCACTAATACTATCCATGATTTATTTGTCACAATAAGAACATTTTAGTTTTGAGAATTGAAAACTTTTATTATTTGATTTTAATTCGAATTTGAATTTGATCAGTTCTAAACTAGCACGAGATTAGCAATGGTAATCGTGGTGACGTGGCATCTTAGCAGAGGGTTACTGTAGCTTGATTACCCGGGCGTCACAATTCTCGTCCACTACAAGAAATCTCGTCCCGAGATTTAAGCGGCAGAGTAAGGGGGGAAGGTGCTATTAGCGAAAAACTTAACGAGTCTTCTCGGTCTAGGCTCCCCTTTCGAAGAGGTTGATCCCTTTCGTTGATGTCTTCATTTCTCTCCTTCAAGGCACCATGATCAAGTCGTCATCCTTTCTTTGGGATCTCCATCGTCCTACGAACGCGACCAAGGAGAAAAACTCTGGAAGAACGCATCTCCACAAGGCTGGGCATCTGACGGTGAACGGAATGGGAAATACACAAGGTACCCCACGAGTTGTATTTCAGTGAATTCGTTGAGCGCAATATAAGATGGTACTAAAGTTTCAACGAGTAGGCAATCATTTGATGACTAGACAGAAGCTGAAATGGGGGTTTGAACAACGAGACTAACATGGTATTTGATTCCAGGATGAATAATGGTATAGCATTTAGCTCGTGAATCACATACAAAGCCGGGTGCAAAGGATACATTAGAATCCGGGTAGTAAAGAAGAGTCAGGTTTCGATCCAGTGGACCTGTGGGTTATGGGCCCACCATGTGGGTTGAAAGTAGGAAGGGTGGTGACATCTTGCACAGCCGCGACAGGGAGGCCATCCAGTGAATAGCTTGTCAGCTATGCCGGCAACAATGTCGGTGCCAAGGACGAGCAACGAAGAGAGCGATTTTCCTGCTCGTTGAACAGGCGAACCAATTGGCAAAGTTCTTACCCATCGGTGGTTACCGGAATGTCATCAACAATAGAAACAGGGTCTTGCAAATAGAGTGGTACAACAAGGTGCCTACATAAGCAGGGAATTATGTCTGCTCAGTTAAGTCAGATTCCAGGAAAGGTTTAAACAAAAGAATGGAAAGGAAATTATGATTATCAGATTAAACAGAACCATGAAAAGGAAAAATGTGTTTAAACACATAATTCAAGGGTATATCCTTTCCAAGGTCAAACAGAGCAGGATATCCATGACAGGATATAATGTAGAAAACTCTTTAGATAAGGTGAGAGAAATTTCATGACATTACCCATACAACGGTGTTAGAGTAATTGATAAGGAAAATTTAGCATTTGTGCTTCAAATGTTCTTATTGAAAATCGGAGTACCACAGACATGCTTCGAGATAGCATTGACATGGTCTTCAAGCAAAGGTCAGACTTTGGAAACACAAAGGATCCATCAGGAACAACTTATAGAATAAGTCTTACAATTTCCTCATGGAGAAATGGATAATCTTGCTAAAAAGGAAACTATAACAATAGGTCCTACGGCCAGGTGCGTTGGGCATGACATCATCTTACCGGGTCATATAAAAGACCAATGTTATAACTCTTGGAAATATATTCTAACCATCATATTTGACTGAGATTCAGATTCGATTGGCGTCAGGATACCTCGGGCTCAGGATGCTTGAGAAGAAAAGGTTCAACACCAACTGACGAGATGTCAATGTAAGATTCTTGGGAAATGACTACGGAAGTGAGTTCGAAGATGAGGATTCATCATCATTAAACCAAGGAGAGGATGAGGGGGTGGCTGATGGAATCAGCGGCAATTTATCGAGATTAACAAAAGATGGATTTCCACAATTATGTGAACAAGGAGATAACATTTGTCAGATCTAATGGTATAATGATGTATGCTCGAGGAAAACATACACAATTAAACATTGGTTGAAAGGTGCACCCAAATATGGGTTGGGTTGCACGACCAACCTCGGAATGGTGATTCAATAATCAATAGTCTAATAATGAACGGCCGACCATTAACTCCAAAGCAAGAGGGTTGCTAGAAGGGCAGAATCCAAACAACACCGTTCACTTGTTGGAAGCAACACGGGGACCAAGAAAGAATGGTGATGGTGAGAAGTGTCACTATAACAAGAATTCTTAAGAGGTGGAGTAATCCTCATGACATTCTTGATATAAAATATGGTAATACTCCAAGGTAAAGAAAAAGAAATGCTGGATAGCAAGGAACTCAATGTATAACACAGAACACGAACAAGTTTGTGTTGAGCGGAAGGCAATAAAATGGTCGATGATAACACAAATCATCGAGGGCAAGGATGGTATTTCACATCATGAATTCAATTGATATCCTAGAAGAGCTCAGAATGCTGATGATGATCATGACGTTTTTGTCGAGATATTTCATGGAGATGTAATCGATCGGCGATGACACCAAGTCAAAGGAATGATGAAGCGAAAGGTTATTTGAACCACAAGTACAACACAAACTCAAAATCAAGCTTGTTGTTCGTGGTGGGACGATAAGACGAGGAAGTCAACGTAAGCTTAGCTCATCATCGAAGGTTGTGCTCCGGGATTAAGGACCAGGTAGCACAGTTAAAATTAGCACAATAATGATGTAGCTGATCAGGCTAGGAATGACATGATGGAGTATTAAACTACTCAACAACAAAGTACTGGGAGTACTGAATCTTAGTGTTGATTCGATTCACAAACCGGTTTTCTTGGTTGACGACAACCCAGAACCCGTGGAGTGACTATGACAGGGGAAGGAACTACTTCATCAGAAATTCATAAGATGAAGTGCAATGGGTTGCTATCCTCGAGATACCAGGGGGTAATACTGGAAGGTAGAACAAAATAAAGGTTGGGCAGGCGTACTGATCTGCAGAAGGCAAGTACTTTAACTTGTCTGAGAAATAGAATCAAAGGAGAACAATCATGGTCGGAACCATGGTTGTAAAGGATCAATTCACATATACCAGATGATATTTATCAAGGAAAGAGTTATTATTATAAGAAGCTTCCATGATAGGATCTACACCGTGTCCATGGGCATGAACACAAAGTTCAAGGTCGACTCCCACTTCTCCAATGCATAACCTTTCATTCACTTCTCATTTTTGAAGAAGTTGTAGTGTTGAAATTTTATCTGGCAAAATACCAGAAGAGTATGACTCATGAAAACTTTCGGGTTCACACGGTTTTTAGAGAAGGTATAGGTTCAACCCATCGGGGCATCTTAGAAAAATATACCACAAGCTTCGGAGTAGATAATACAAGCTCAAAAATAGAGTATGGTTATCAAAGTAGAGGATGCAAATTACCAAAGGCATCATATACCCATGGAAAGGCTCACAAGGTTATTGAATATGAAAGACACTGTCGGATGATAAATTCAACAAAGGATCTGACGGTCCATAACGGAGCTGATGTGAGCATCGAGACACAACCAGAGAAAGAAACAATGCAAAGGCATTGGATTATAGAAGCAACTGACTAATTTAGAGCTCAAAGGCAAAGGAATTAGGATTTTCAAATCAAGGGGTCCGAAGCAAAGCTCTGATTAGGGGTAGATAAGTTGAATAGCCTTAGGGGTACAATCGACGACAATTGGATTGGTTGAGAACCAGCTCAGTCTGAGCCGGAAAGATAATTTAAAAGGATCAACTGATGATTGCGTGCATTCGCACTCCTGTTGAATCAATAGGATCAAAATCACGGTGTCTAAGGATACTAACGAATATTGCCAGACATATGGAAAGCATCCATAATGCAAGCAGACAATTATTGCAGAGCAATAAGCAACTGAGGAATTTTGGAGGATCGAATAGTATTTCAAGACTATTGTGAAACACATGAACAACTGGGGATGAGCGGATATTCGATAAGTGCGAGGAATTATCCATGGGGGTATTTGGGTGGCTTAGAACTGCAAGGCAGTAGGCACAAAGTATTCTCGGAGCAATAGAGAATTTTTGGCGTATCTTGTAATAACAAGATCAACTGGATTGAAAGGGCAAGTGTATGTAGTTATCCATAACGATGTACACTGGCAGGGAATTTGCAAAGGCAGTGGGCACAAGTATCGAGGGAACATCGGAGAGTAACTTCGGAATCTTCTAGTGCATCGGGCGATCACCTGTATCGAATGGCTCTCCGGGAGGAAGTAGTTATGAGAACCTAGAGTTAGATTTAGTAAAATCATTTAACCCGAATAGAAGAGAGATCAGAGGCCCAGAATATAGACGAGGAGTAAAAGATCCTAATACCACCCAATGGCGACGTGGGCCCGTAAGGCACACAGCCAAGTTAGTAAAAGTTTTGTAGTGACTAGACTCGACTTCGGCCAAGGAGTGTGGAAGGGGGATTCCTACAGGCAGTCGGCTCTGATACCAACTTGTGACGCCCCCGATTCAATCGTACACTAATCATGCACGCAAATGTGTACGATCAAGATCAGGGACTCACGGGAAGATATCACAACACAACTCTAAAACATAAATAAGTCATACAAGCATCATAATACAGGCCAGAGGCCTCATGGGCTCGAATACAAGTGCTCGATCATAGACAAGTAAGCGGAAGCAACAATATCTGAGTACAGACATAAGTTAAACAAGTTTGCCTTAAGAAGGCTAGCACAAACTGGGATACAGATCGAAAGAGGCACAAGCCTCCTGCCTGGGATCCTCCTAATTACTCCTGGTCGTCGTCAACAGGCTGCACGTAGCAGTAGGCACCTCTGGCGTAGTAGGAGTCGTCGTCGGCGGTGGCTTCTGGCTCCTGGACTCCAGCATCTGGTTGCAACAACCAGGTAGAAGGGAAGGGGGAAAAGAGGGAGAAAGGCAACCGTGAGTACTCATCCAAAGTACTCGCAAGCAAGGAACCACACTACATATGCATGGGTATATGTGTAAGGAGGCCATATCAGTGGACTGAACTGCAGAATGCCAGAATAAGAGGGGGATAGCTAGTCCTATCGAAGACTACGCTTCTGGCAGCCTCCATCTTGTAGCATGTAGAAGAGAGTAGACTGAAGTCCTCCAAGTAGCATCGCATAGCATAATCCTACCCGGCGATCCTCTCCTCGTCGCCCTGTTAGAGAGCGATCACTGGGTTGTATCCGGCACTTGGAAGGGTGTGTTTTATTAAGTATCCGGTTCTAGTTGTCATAAGGTCAAGGTACAACTCCAAGTCGTCCTGTTACCGAAGATCACGGCTATTCGAATAGATTAACTTCCCTGCAGGGGTGCACCACATAACCCAACACGCTCGATCCCATTTGGACGGACACACTTTCCTGGGTCATGCCCGGCCTCGGAAGATCAACACGTCGCAGCCCCACCTAGGCACAACAGAGAGGTCAGCCCGCCGGTCTAAATCCTATGCGCGCAGGGGTCTGGGCCCATCGCCCATTGCACACCTGCACGTTGCGAGGGTGGCCGGAAGCAGACCTAGCAACCTCCATTACAAAGGAAGTCACGTTACGCGGTCCAATCCGGCGCGCGCCGCTCCGTCGCTGATGTCAAGAAGGCTTCGGCTGATACCACAACGTCGAGTGCCCATAACTGTCCCCGCGTAGTTGGTTAGTGCGTATAGGCCAGTAGCCAGACTCAGATCAAATACCAAGATCTCGTTAAGCGTGTTATTATGAAGCAACAGCGAACGCCGACCAGGGCCAGGCCCACCTGTCTCCTAGGTGGTCTCAACCTGCCCTGTCGCTCCGCCACAAACTAACAGTCGGGGGCCGTCGGGAACCCAGTCCCACCTCTACCGGAATGGAGCCACCTATCCTTTCAGCACCCACATCGGGATCACTTGCGGGTACTCAACGAGCTGACCCGACTTTAGTCACCATCGGTATAATATGTATGTATGTATAGTATATACCCGTGATCACCTCCCGAGTGATCACGGCCCAATAGTATAGCAAGGCAGACTGACAAGAATGTAGGGCCAATGATGATAAACTAGCATCCTATACTAAGCATTTAGGATTGCGGGTAGGGTATCAATGACTGTAGCAACAATGACAGGCTATGCAACAGAATAGGAGTAACCGAACAGTAACATGCTACACTACTCTAATGCAAGCAGTATAGAGAAGAATAGGCGATATCTGGTGATCAAGGGGGGGGGGGGCGCTTACCTGGTTGCTCTGGCAAGGAGGGGTCGTCAACTCCATAGTCGAACTGGGGGGGTCGTCGACAGCCTCGGGGTCTACCGGAAAGAAGTAACAGAGGGGGAACACAATAAATAACAGAGCAATCAAAGTATCACAAAGCGTAGCATGGCAATACGCGGTGCTAGAGGTGACCTAACGCAGTAGGAGGTGATACCGGTGAAGGGGGAAACATCCGAGAAAGTATCCCGGTGTTTCGCATTTTCGGAAAAATGAACCAGAGGTGAAAAGTTGCAGGTTCACTATGCTAGGTACGCGTGGCGGACGAACAGGCTGCGTATCTGGATTCGTCTCGTCGTTCTGAGCAACTTTCATGTACAAAGTTTTTCCATCCGAGCTACGGTTTATTTTATATTAAGTTTAAAAGATTTAATCATTTTTAGAATTTATTTAATTATTTAATTCTAACATTATCCAGAAATGTGTATGCTGATGTCATCATGACGTCAGCAGTCAATAGGGCGTTGACTGGGTCAAACTAACATGTGGGTCCCAGCTGTCATACCCTGTTTAGGTTAATTAGGATTTAGCTAATCTAATTGCTGTTTAATTAAACTAACTCGTTAATTAGATTAATTAAATAGGACTATTTAAGTTATTTAATTCACTAATTAATTAATTAACTAATAGTTTTATTAATTCATTTTTATTTATTTTCTTTAAAAAAAACGTTCTGGGGCTGGGCCCTGTTTGTCACAGGTACGGGGGGCCAGCTGTCTGTGGCCCCTGGGGCCATAGCGGGCAACAGGTGTTGGGCACGGGCGCCCGACTGGGCGCCGTGGGGCGAGGCAACCGGGCTGTGGTGGGACGCCGGCCAGGGCGGTGGCGCGGTGGCCGAGAGGGGTGGTCGCGGGGCGGATGCGGGCCGCCGCTGGCGAGGTCAGGCGGAGGCTGCCGCAGTTAGTTGGCCGAGACGGCAGGGGGCTCGAGCGGAGTGCCGGTCCAGTCGCGGAACGGGAAGGAGGCCGCGGCCGTGAGCACGCAGCAGGGGTCATCCAGAGCGCATGGTGAGCGCGTGCAGCAGGAGGAAGAGCGCATGGTGAGCGCGCGCGGCACGGCGGGAGTGGGTCGAGGCGGAGGCGAGGCGCGCGTCCGCCACGGCAAGCGCGCGCAGGCGCGTGGTGACTGGGAGGTAAGGGGATAGAGGAGGGGCGCGTGCTCACTGTGGCCGTAGGGGAGTGGCAGTGGGGCGCGGGGAGGAAGACGGGGATGGCCAGTGACGGGGAGGCAGTCCGGTGGGGAGGAGGAAGCAGGCCGGTGAGGTAGTCCCGCGAGGAAGAGTCGAGGAGGACGTGGATGCGAGGCAATGACGGTTGACGGCTCCAGGCGACGGCGGACGACGAAGGGCGGCCGCAGGGCGTCAGGTGCGACGGAGACGACGAGGATGATGTGGCGGCGGCGGGGTGGCGCCGGTGCGATGGCGTCGGGGACGCGTCGGGGGCGGGAGTCGGGCTCAATCCAGATCGGGGCTGGGAGCAGGAGAAGGAGTGGGGAGAGTGGGGGATCGAGGGGAATGGGGGTGGGTAGCGGTCTAGGGTTTCTGGGGATAGAGGCCATATAGGCCAGGGGAGGTGCGGGGTGGGCCGGCGTGGTTGGCCCAGAGGCCAGCTGGGCCGAGGCCCAGCGGGGTGGGGGGTCTTTTCCTTTCTTTCTTTTTTTGTTCTGTTTTCTTTTCTTCTTTTTATTTTTATTTTTCTGTTTTGTTTTGTTTTAGATACACATTATTTTTAGTTTAGAAAAAAATGATAACAACTTCCTAAATTAATGTTTGAGAACCACCCACTGCCATAAATGTTTACCCCGAAATAAATTAGTTTATAATTTTATTAATTGAAAAAGGTATTCACTTAATTGTTTTTACTACTGTTTTAATCACTTTAGAGTAATTAATTGTTTTACAAAAAATGTTGTTTCTCCACTAATACTATCCATGATTTATTTGTCACAATAAGAACATTTTAGTTTTGAGAATTGAAAACTTTTATTGTTTGATTTTAATTCGAATTTGAATTTGGATCAGTTCTGAACTAGCACGAGATTAGCAACGGTAATCGTGGTGACGTGGCATCTTAGTAGAGGGTTACTGTAGCTTGATTACCCGGGCGTCACATTATGCCTCTAAGTTGTGCTTCGACACGTGGGAGATATAGCCGCATCGTGGGCGTTACAAAGCTCAACATGTTTGGAAGGTCAATGACAATATACTTTAACTGAGATGTCGGAAAACATAAACCATTACGTTGTCTTCCTTGTCCAACATCATCTCTTTTAGCATGTCATACTTAATGAGTGCTTCACAATCATAAAAGATGTCCAAGATAATATATTTATATGTGAACCCCTCTTTCCTTATCACTTACTATTAATTGCAACGATGACCAAGGCTACGTTCATCAACTCTCAACAATTTTTATGCCTCATACTTTCTATGTGTGAAGTTATCACTGTCCATAAGATCAATATGAACTCTTTTGTTCTTTCTACTTTCACAAGATCACTAGATCAAGATACTACTAAAAGGATCAAACTAAATAAAGCGGTAAAAATAGGAGTGTGACGGTGATACGATACCGGGGCACCTCCCCAAAGCTTGGCAGTTGCCAAGGGGAGTGCCCATACCCATGTGATTATTTCTTCGGAGGTGATGAAGTAGGAGTTGTTGATGATGTAGGCTTGCCTTCCGTCTTCCAGGGCATCGGCTCTCCATCATAAAAGGATGATCGAGTCTCCGGGATCCTTAAATCTGCAGCCAAACTCATTCGCTTGAATCTATATTCATACTCACAGTTCTGGTTTTGCAGGTCATAGATCTGGGCTTGGAGGTGCTCGATTTTCTCTTGAAGTTTGAAGATGGACTCCCCAATGACTTTGGCATTAAGCTTGTGGTTGTTGGTGAACTCCGTGATCATCATCTGGTTGGCATTGAGTCCATGCTCCACCATCCCCTGACACTTGAAAACTTCTTGCTCCACGGCTTCGAGCTTTTTCTCCACGCTCCCGGTACGCCTTGGTCCCTCCACATCGCGGATGTGCAGCACCCCCTCACGCATCTCAATGGTTTGAGGACGATGCAGCACCTCCGCGAGATAGGGGTTGATGACTCTCTCAAAAAACTTGTCCTTGGGAGCGCTTGGAGATGACATGATGCTCTAGATCTGAAACAGAAATAGCTCGAAATGAAAACAGAGGATATTTGCGTGATACGGTGGTCAAAACCTTCGGGAGTATATATAATGATTTTTTACCGACCAAAATATGTAACATACAAGAAAACGGAGTCCGGGAGGCACACGAGGTGCCCACGAGACAGGCGGCGCGCCCTACGGGGAGGGGCGCGGCCTCCTCTCTCGTGGGAGCCTTGTGTCCCTTTTGGACTACTTCTTTCTTCCTAAAATTCTTAAATAATCCAAAACTGATAAAAATTGCCATTAGAGTTGTTTTGGTGTCGGTACCATGTACCTATGCCTTTTCGGAGTCTGGAACGTTCTGGAAAGTGTCTCTTATGTATTCCTCAGGGGTTATGGTTTCAATAATATTAGTTTCAATATTGATAGGATTACCTGAAATATAATGTTTAATTCTTTGGCCGTTTACCACCCTCGGATTTGTGCCTTCGAAGTTGTTGATTTTTATAGCACCAGAACGATAGACCTCCTCGATAACGTAGGGACCTTCCCATTTTGAGAGAAGTTTTCCTACAAAAAATCTTAAACGAGAGTTGAACAATAACACATAATCTCCTACGTTAAACTCACACTTTTGTATCCTCTTATCATGCCAGCGTTTGACTTTTTCTTTGAAAAGCTTAGCATTCTCATATGCTTGGTTCTCCATTCATCAAGTGAGCTAATATCAAATAACCTTTTCTCACCGGCAAGTTTGAAATCATAATTGAGCTCCTTAATAGCCCAATATGCTTTATGTTCAAGTTCAAGAGGTAAATGACATGCTTTTCCATAAACCATATTATATGGAGACATACCCATAGGATTTTTGTATGCAGTTCTATAGGCCCATAATGCATCATCAAGTTTTTTGGACCAATTCTTACTAGATCTATTCACAATCTTTTGCAAAATTAATTTGAGCTCTCTATTAGTCAACTCTACTTGACCACTAGACTGCGAGTGATAAGGAGATGCGATTCTATGATTGACATCATACTTAGCAGGCATCTTACGGAAAGCACCATGAATAAAGGGTGAACCACCATCAGTCATAAGATATCTAGGGACTCCAAACCTCGGAAAAATAACTTCTTTAAGCATTTTAATAGAAATGTTATGATCAGCACTACTAGTTGGAATAGCTTCCACCCACTTAGTAACGTAATCAACAACAACTAGAATATGTGTATAACCATTGGAGGCAGGAAAAGGTCCCATATAATCAAAGCCCCAAACATCAAACGGTTCAATAACAAGAGAATAATTCATAGGCATTTCTTGACGTCTACTAATGTTACCTATTCTTTGACATTCATCACAAGATAAAACAAACTTACGAGCATCTTTGAAGAGAGTAGGCCAATAAAAACCAGATTGTAGTACCTTGTGTGCAGTTCTATCTCAAGCGTGGTGTCCTCCATAGGATTCAGAGTGACACTTGCGTAGGATTTGTTCCTGTTCATGCTCAGGCACACAACGTCTAATAATACCATCTACTCCTTCTTTATAAAGGTGTGGATCATCCCAGAAGTAATGTCTTAAATCATAAAATAACTTTTTATTTTGCTGGTATGTGAAACTAGGCGGTATATATTTAGCGACAATGTAATTAGCATAGTCAGCACACCAAGGAGCAGTACGAGAAGCACTGACAACCGCTAATTGTTCATTAGCAAAGCTATCATTAATAGGCAGTGGGTCATCAAGAACATTCTCTAACCTAGACAAGTTGTCTGCAATGGGGTTCTCAGCTCCCTTTCTATCAATAATATGCAAGTCAAATTCTTGGAGCAAGAGAACCCATCTAATGAGTCTAGGCTTAGCATCTTTCTTTTCCATAAGATATTTAATAGTAGCATGATCAGTGTGAATAGTAACTTTGGAATCAACAATATAAGGTCTAAACTTATCACATGCAAACACAACTGCTAAGAACTCTTTTTCAGTAGTAGCATAATTTTTCCGGGAAGTATCAAGAGTCTTACTAGCATACTGGATAACAATCAATTTCTTATCGACTCTTTGCCCTAAAACAACACCTACAGCATAATCACTAACATTGCACATAATTTCAAAAGGTAAATTCCAATCAGGTGGCTGAAAAATAGGTGAAGTGATTAAAGCTTTCTTGAGTGTTTCAAATGCTTCTACACAATTATCATCAAAGACAAAAGGAATATCTTTTTGCAATAAATTAGTCAGAGGCCTAGAGATTTTAGAAAAGTCCTTAATGAACCTCCTATAAAAGCCGACATGACCAAGGAAACTTCTTATACCTTTTATGTCCTTGGGACATGGCATCTTTTCAATAGCATAACTTTGGCTTTATCAACTTCAATACCTCTCTCGCAGATCTTGTGCCCTAAGACAATACCTTCATTAACCATAAAGTGACACTTTTCCCAATTCAGGACGAGACTAGTGTCTTCGCATCTCTGCAAAACTCGATCAAGGTTGGTCAAACAATCATAAAAAGAGGATCCATAGACTGAGAAGTTATCCATGAATACCTCACAAATCTTTTCACAAAAATTAGAAAATATAGCCATCATGCATCTTTGAAAGGTAGCAGGTGCATTACATAAAGCAAAAGGCATACGTCTATAAGCAAAAGTACCAAAAGGGCAAGTAAAAGTAGTTTTAGATTGATCCTTCGCGGACACAGGTATTTGAGAGAAGCTAGAATAACCATCTAGAAAGCAAAAATGTGTGTGTTTGGATAGCCTTTCTAGCATTTGATCAATAAAAGGTAAAGGGTAATGATCTTTCTTAGTAGCTTTATTTAACTTACGGAAATCAATTACCATCCTACAGCCTGTAATAATTCTTTGCGGGATCAATTCATCTTTATCATTAGGAACAACGGTAATACCTCCCTTTTTAGGGACACAATGGACAGGGCTTACCCATTCACTATCAGCAACGGGATAAATAATACCTGCCTCAAGGAGCTTTAGAATCTCCTTTCTTACCACGTCCTTCATTTTGGGATTTAATCGTCTTTGAGGATCTCTAACTGGTTTGGCATCTTTCTCCACTGAAATTTTGTGTTGACATAATGTGGGACTAATGCCCTTAAGATCATCCAGAGTATATCCAATAGCAGCTCGGTGCTTCTTCAGAGTTTTCAATAATCTTTCTTCTTCTTTCTCTGAAAGGTTAGCACTAATAATAACAGGATATATTTCTTTTTCATCAAGATAAGCATACTTAAGATTATCAGGTAAGGGTTTGAGTTCGAACACGGGATCACCCTTGGGTGGAGGGGGATCCCCAAGAATTTCAACGGGAAGGTTATGTTTTAGCATAGGTTCTTGTATAAGGAACACTTCATCTATTTCTTCCCTTTCCTTCATAAACATATCGTTTTCATGGTCTAACAAATAATGTTCTAATGGATCAGTTGGAGGAACAACAATGGAAGCGAGACCAATAATCTCATCTTTACTAGGTGGTTCCCTTTCACGAGGATGTCTACTGAACTTAGCAAAATTGAATTCATGAGACATACCATCTATGCCAACAGTGACGACCTTCCTTTTACAATTAATCTTAGCACTAGCAGTATTCAAGAAGGGTCTACCAAAAAAATGGGACAAAAATCATCTTGTGGGGAAGCAAGAACAAGAAAATCAGCAGGGTATTTAATCTTCCCACACAAGACTTCAACATCTCTAACAATCCCAATAGGTTTAATGGTGTCCCTATTAGCAGGCTTAATAGTAACATCAATGTCTTCTAATTCAACAGGTGCAATATCGTGCATAATTTCTTTATAAAGGTCATAAGGTATCGCACTAGCACTAGCGCCCATATCACATAAGCCATGATAACAATGATCTCCTATTTTAACAGAAATAATAGGTGTGCCTACAACAGGTCTACGTGTCTTAGTATCGGGTCTAGCAATATTAGCAGTTTCATCCAAGAAAGAGATAACATGCCCATCTAAGTCCTCATCCAAGAGATCTTTAATCATAGCAATACCAGGTTCAACATTAATTTGCTCAGGAGGTGTATAGGTCCTAGTATTACTCTTACGAACAACAGTCGAAGCTTTAGCATGATCTTTTATCCTAACAGGAAAAGGAGGTTTTTCGACATAAGCAGTAGGAATAATAGGATCACTATATGTAATGGTCTTTTCTTCGACTGTAATGGGTGCAAGTACTTTATCTTCAACAGGAGGATTATATTTAAACCACTTCTCTTTAGGGAGATCAATGTGAGTAGCAAAAGTTTCACAAAAAGTAGCTACTATCTCAGAGTAAAGTCCATACTTAGAGCTAAATCCACGGAAAGCATCGGTATCCATAAAAGATTTAACACAATCGAACTTAGGTGTCATACCTGACTCCTTACCATTGTCAGAACCCCAATCTTCAGAGTTGCGTTTAATTCTTTCCAATAAGTCCCATTTGAAATCAATAATCTTCACCATATAGGAACCAGCACAGGAAGTATCGAGCAAGTTGCGATTATCAAGAGAAAGCCGAGCATAAAAGTTCTGAACAATCATTTCTCGAGAGAGCTCATGGTTGGGGCATGAATACAACATTGACTTAAGCCTCCCCCAAGCTTGAGCGATGCTTTCTCCTTTGCGAGGCCAGAAATTATATATGTAATTACGATCACGATGAACAAGATGCATAGGATAGAACTTTTGGTGAAATTCCAACTTCAATCGCTTATAATTCCAAGATCTCGTATCATCACATAGCCTATACCATGTCATTGCATCTCCCTTCAAAGATAAAGGGAATACCTTCCTTTTGACAACATCATCGGGAATACCTGCAAGCTTAAATAATCCACAAACTTCATCCACAAAGATAAGGTGTAAATCGGGATGCAATGTTCCGGCTCCTGCAAAAGGATTAGCTAGCAGTTTTTCTATCATACCCGAAGGAATCTCAAAGTGAATATTTTCATAAAGTTCAGTAGGTTGAGGAGCATCTCTTTGCTCTTCTGGTTGGGGTGAAGATACCCCAAACAAGCCCCTCAAAGGATTAGTTTCCATAGTGACAAGTAACAGAAAATTTCAGCACACTATATAAATGTTTCCTTACCATATTCCACTCACCAAAAGCGCTACACTCCCCGGCAACGGCTCCAGAAAAGAGTCTTGATGACCCACAAGTATAGGTGATCTATCGTAGTCCTTTCAATAAGTAAGAGTGTCGAACCCAACGAGGAGCAGAAGGAAATGATAAGCGGTTTGCAGTAAGGTTTTCTCTGCAAACACTGAAATAGTAGGTGATAGATAGTTTTGTGATAAGATAAATAGTAACGAGAAAAAAGTAAATAAAGTAAATAAATTGCAGCAAGGTGGACCAATCCTTTATGTAGCAAAGGATAAGCCTGGACAAATTCTAATAATGAAGAAGGAGCTCCCGAGGACACATTGGGAATTATCGTCAAGCTAGTTTTCATCACGTTCGTAAGATTCGCGTTCGGTACTTTGATAATTTGATATGTGGGTGGACCGGCACTTGGGTACTGCCCTAACATGGACAAGCATCCCACTTATGATTAACCCCTATTGCAAGCATCCGCAACTACAAAAAGGAGTATTAAGGTAAACCTAACCAAAGCATTAAACATATGGGTCCATATCAACCCCTAACGAAGCAACGCATAAACTAGGGTTTAAGCTTCTATCACTCTAGCAACCCATCATCTACTTATTACTTCCCTATGCCTTCTTCTAGGCCCAAATAATGGTGAAGTGTCATGTAGTCGACGTTCACATAACACCACTAGAGGAAAGACAACATACATCTCATCAAAATATCGAACGAATACCAAATTCACATGACTACTAATAGAAAGACTTCACCCATGTCCTCAGGAACAAACGTAACTACTCACAAAGCATATTCATGTTCATAATCAGAGGGGTAATAATATGCATAAAGGATCTGAACATATGATCTTCCACCAAGTAAACCAAATAGCATCACCTACAAGGAGTAATCAACACTACTAGCAACCCACAGGTACCAATTTGTGGTTTTGATACAAGATTGGATACAAGAGATGAACTAGGGTTTTGAGAGGAGATGGTGCTGGGGAAGATGTTGATGGAGATTGACCCCCTCTCCATGAGAGGATCGATGGTGATGACCCTGGTGATGATTTCCCCCTCCCGGAGGGAAGTGCCTCTGGCAGAACAGCTCCGCCAGAGCCCTAGATTGATTCCGCCAAGGTTCCGCCTCGTGGCGGCGGAGTTTCGTCCCGTAAGCTTGCCCTCGATTTTTTTCCAGGGTAAAAGTGATGATATAGCAGAAGATGGACGCCGGAGGCCCACCAGGGGGCCCAGGAGATAGGGGGCTGCGCCCTACAGGGGGGGCGTCCCCCTGTCTCCTGGACGGGGTGTGGGCCCCTGGCCTATTTCTTTCGCTCATAAATCCTTATTAAATCCAAAAAGTTGTTTCGTGGAGTTTCAGGACTTTTGGAGTTGTGCAGAATAGGTTTCCAACGTTTGCTCCTTTTCCAGCTAGAATTCCAGCTGCCGGCATTCCCCCTCTTCATGGTATACCTCGTAAAATAAGAGAGACTAGCCATAAGTATTGAGATATATGTGTAATAACAGCCCATAATGCAATAAATATTGATATAAAAGCATGATACAAAATGGACGTATCAGGGGGTCCCCAGGCTTGCCTGCCTGCGGCCTGTGGCGTGGCTCGAGTGGTGGCCCAGTATGGCCCATCTTCATCAGCGCAAGACTCAAGACCCTCGCGAGGGGCCAAGCCTCGTGGGGCGGACGACACAGGACTTCCTCGGGAATGGCCTCGCCAGGCAGGCTCGCGAGGAGGCGGAGAGATCAAGGCAGGGTACCTCGCGAGGTGCTCGTGACGCAAGCTATGATGATCGAGACCAGGCGAGTGCCAAGCGGGCGCCGGCTTGCGCAGTGTCCTAGTTTCCTCTTTGGTGCAAAGGGGGCAAGCACACGCGTGGAGTACTGAGGCATCAGGCAAAGGTTGCCATTTCAGTGCAACGAGACCAAGACCAGCAGAGCGGCAGGATGGTGGTCACCGTGGAGCCTAAGACGGCGTCATCACTAGTGCCTTTGGTAGCTGAAGACCAACTTTAGTCAGGATAACTTGTACTAGATGTTCCCCTTTGAAATGGCCGTTGTTGGCACCCTTCCCACTCAATATTTGGGAATAGGACCAGGGCCTCGATATATAGGGATAGCCACCACAGTAAAAGGGGGGATCTAATCGAGCACTCATTAGATCGAGAGGCGATTGAACTCACCCAAGCAGTTCATCGCACCAGCTCAGGAACACCTCTCCCGAGGCAGTTCATCCTTTGTACTATTCATCATCAGCCCCTGAGGCAATCCACCACAGCACACACTGGAGTAGGGTATTACACCACAACGGTGGCCCAAAATAGTATAAATCTTGTGTCCCTCGTGTTGTTCATCATTTAGCTTAGATTCTCGCGAGGCGATCGGACGTGGATCGGTAGGGGGAAGATCTTCGTGTGCACCCCAGAGTTCAAACCTTCAGGGTCTCTCGGAACCCAACAACCGACATTTGGCGCGCTAGGTAGGGGTGCGCGAAATCTCCCCTCTTCCGTCATGCGTCTCGCCGCTTCACCGCCTCCATGTCCGGAGACCCGACAACCAACTCCGACCGCTGGGCGGCATGGCCTGCCCATGCCGTGCCACCTGCCCAAGGTGACATCAACCCCGCGCCTCAGGCAGCCCGCGCCCCGCAGAGCACCGCGAGGCGCGGGCGACGCGGTCAAGCGTCGCCTGCCCTTACTCCGCGGCAGGTACGATCGGCAGCGAGGGCCTCAAGCCACGCTGCAGCCACAGCACCGCACACCCGACGGGAGCAGGCAAACATGAAGGCCGCGCTCACGGTGGCGCGAGAACTGCTGCGATGCAGACTGCAAGAAAGCGGCCATGACGTGCTGCTGGAGCGTGTCGCCGAGCTCCTGGATGCTGCTGCTTGAGGGGTTCCCCCGTTCTGTGTCCAGCTTCCACCCCAGGCCCCGGGAGGATCACGCTTCGGATCAATCCGTGCCCACGCGCCCCCGAGCGCACCTGAAGGCTTCATCAACACAAGCCTGGCCATCGGCGCCGGGCGACAAGCCGCGCCGGCACCGCCACTGGTAAGCGAGGGCATGCGCATCACCGCCTACGGCCCTAGCGGGCTGCCGCCCTACCGCCCCCAAGATGGAGCTTCAAGTCGAACTACATGGCGCATGGAGCACTACGGCTAGGCCTTTGGGGAGGTGACCCCGGAGGCCTATGTGCCCCACATGGTGGATCGAGAGTTCGCACTGGAAGAAGACCATGACTCGTTCCTCGGGGCAGGCTGGGAGGAAGAGACGCCAGAAGCTGAGCTCTTTCAGGAGCCTCACGGAAGCCTTGACAAACTTGCCGGCGGCAACAACTATCAGGTACCGCTAATTCCTCAGGAGCGAGCTTATGCTAACGGATGGTCGCAGGAGCTTCAGGTCGCTGCAGCGGATGGTTGCCCCAGTGCAGCGGCCTCCCTCCCCTCAGGAGGAGGGCACTAGGGGGCAGCAGGAGAGGAGCCGGGAGCCAGGCTCCTCCGCACGGCATGCGGAGCAAGGCGGTCTTCGGAGGTAGGCCCTCTGCCGGGGAGGTGCCCCAGGGCCTGCCCCCGGCAGAGGACCCGTGGTCGTCGGGGGAACCGTTGGCGTCCCCTTTTCCCCATTGGCGTGGTCCTGGTTTCCGATCGCCGTCGATGGTGGTCAAGGGTGGCGCAAGGCGCGACCCTCATCTGGCGATATGAAGCAAGGCCAGTACCTGTGAAAAAGGCTCTGTGCCTGTGAAGCTCACCGCCCGTGACACTCTCACGTAATAATGAGTTGGGGTTGTACACGCCCCAGAGTCTCCGGAGAGCCGCCCTCGAGCCTCGGGGGCTCCCTCCCACGCCCAGTGGCAGCACTTAGCTCCGCGCCGGTGAGAAGACGTCGAAGACTAGACTAGGTGCCGGACGCGTCCTTTTGCTTTTGCTTCTTTTCGTGCGAACAAGCTTTCTCGTTTCGGATCTAAGTTGAAGTCGAATTTGTGTTTGCGTATGCGGGAGGGGTGTTGTGTCTAATTTGTGTGCTTTCTCGTGCTCCGATTTCTGTTCGAGTTGGAGTTCACACTGCCTGCCTCCCTCTCACAAGCCCCTCGCGAGTAGGGCAGGGCCCGTCGCATGCGCCCGCTATCCCGTGGTCGTCATTCGCTCTCGCCAGGCTCTTGCCGCATGGTCAAACGTGACCCTCACGAGGCCCTGGGATGGGCGCTACGAGCCTATTCAAGGCCTGCCAAGACGAAGGTAAAACCACGACAACATACTCATCGCGGAAATCATGACCGCATGCAGGCGCACATCCAGCACCGATCTTGACATCACATAGGCAACAATGTTTTTACATGAGGGGCTTCCCTTCCCAAAATGCTCTCACAACCTTAGGGGCCACTCTCGAGTCTCTTCCTGCACAGGACAAACAGCAGGAGGAAGCATGGGATCAATCGGACATGTCGCTCACCGCATCCCCCAGGGCGTCCCCGGAGGCATCGCTGGCACCGCCGTCGTCGCCGCCAGCCTCTCCATCGCCGTTGTTGGCGCCGTCTTCCCCACTGTTCACCACGTCGCCTTCGTTAGCAACAACGATCACCCCGTCCTCATCAGAATTAAAGGCCCGGATGAGTGCATCTAGATTGTCCTCCACCCACCGCGCTAGGTCGCCTCGGATGGCCTCAGGTACCGGGGCGACGGCGGCGTCCAAATCGAAGAGGGGGGTCGATGTTCTGGAGATAGCTCAAGACGCGGGAGAATGCCCGCGCGAGAAGGCCGCAGCTCCGTTCCTCCACCAGTTGACGAGACCTCTCAGAGCGGTTCTCTAGATGCATCACCATGTCAGTTAAGAACCGGAGATTGCCGGTGTAGTTGGTCACATGCGGCTCCTCAGGGACTGCATCGCAGATGTTGCTCAAGGCCGCATTGGCCCTTTCCCTGAGTGTCCGGAGCATGGGGCCATGCATGTGTTCCAGCGTCTACCGCTGGCGGATCTCGTCCGCATTCTGCTGTGCAACGACCTCGGCATCATCAACCCGACGTTGAAGAAGAAGCAGTTCGGCCCGGGAGGAGGCCAGCTCAGCCTGCGCCGAGCTTAGTGTGGCAGCGGTGGCTTCAGCTCGCTGCGTGGCTTCAATCAGCCTGGTCCTCGATGTCACATCCCCAGTTCAGGCCTTGCTTGTCTCTGCATAAGCATCTATGCATCATGTTTAAATTTAAAGAAACTTGAAATGGGGATTGTTTAAACCCTAGCACCAAATGAATGCAAATAGGCTCAAATAAAATCATTTTCAATGAACCCAAAATGCCTTTGAAAAATGTTCATGATTTCTGATAAAGGTGAAAACCTCTCCCAAAAATGATGAACCTATTTCTAGGTTATTTCTGGATTCTTGAATTAAATCATAAAATATTTGCATTTGGGCATTTAAATGCTAATAAATAGTTTAAATGCTCAAATAATCATAAACTAAAATGTTTGCTGTTGGTTATATTTCAAACAGTGGCATTGAATAGTTTCATGATTTTTGGATCGGTTTAAGTATTTTAAATAAAGCCCTAAAGACTACAAAATAAAAGAAAAGCAGAAACAGAATTAGCAGAGAGAGAGAGAGAGAACAGCACCTGGGCCTCTTACCTGGCACCCACCAAAGCCCACCTGGCTGGCCCAGCTGGCCAGCCTAGCCCACTAGCCTCCCCCCTGTCGTCTTCCTCGCGACAGAAGGATGCCGGGCGTGTGCCCCGTGCGCGCGGCCACGCGCCCGGGCCACCTCCTGCTTGCCGCTCCACCTCGATGCCTAGACGCCTCTGGAGATGCCACGCACCCCCCTGGACCTCTCTCACTCTCCCCCGTGCTTTTCCCCCTCCTCTGTCTCGCTCTCCTCCCCACAGCCGAGCGCTGCCGTCGCCACCGACGCCGTTCGCTGTAGCTGCAGCCATCGCCTCCCCCTCGCTTCTCTAGCCGGCCCAGAGGCTCCACCTCGACCCCCTCTTCCTCCCCACCGAGCCACGCCCTGCCGGAAGCCCTGCAACGCCGTCCTCGACGCCATCTTCGTCCTCTGCACCGACGCCGCTGTTGCTCGATTCGCCGCCCACAGAGCATCCCCGGCCTCGCCCTCGCGCTCGTTGGACTCGCGGTGAGCCGCTGACCCGTTCCCCTCTTCTTCCCATGCCGTTTGGCCTCTCTAGCCGCAGTTTCCGCCGAGCCCGAGAGCTCTTCGCCGCCGGCCATGTCGCCACCGTGGCTACGGCTGGTGAAGCTCGCAGTAGATCACACCGCTGCACTCAATGCCTCACCACGAGCCCGTAGCATGCCCCAGCTCGCCTTCCTGTGCCCCCTAGCTCTCGCTCGCGTCTCGCCCGAACTCCGGCCGCCGCCGCGAGCTCGCTTCCGACGAGCTCGGTGCACCCCAGCTGCTCCTGCTTGCCCCGTTAGATGCGCCACTCTTCCAGCTCCTCGTAGAGCCAAACCCCGTCGCAAACCACCGTCTGTAGCATCGTCCCGAGCAACTCCGGCGAGGTCCCGCCGTCGCCGTGGTGGCCGGCGTCACTTGCTGACGTGGCGCCGGTTAGTTAGCACTAGTGACCCTACTTAACACCCTTAGGGCCATTGCCATGTGGGCCCCTATGCCGATTAGGTTAGTCTAATTTTCTGTTAAGATTAGTACTAATCTGGGTGGACCCCACGTGTCAGCTTTGACCTTGGTCAAGTCAACGTTGACCGGTCCCACCTGTCATACACCCAGACCAGCCTGAGACACTGACGTATGGGTCCCACAGGTCAGGTTTGACCTGGCCGACCCAGTTGACCTGCTGACGTCACAGCTATGTCATGCTGACGCAGTAACTTATTTTCTGGATTTATTCTTATATAGGAAATTCCAGAAAATAACCAAAACTTCTAAAAATCATAGAAATTTAACCGTAACTCCGAATGAAATAATTTATATATGAAAAATGATCAGAAAAATCCAATCTATCCATCTGTACCAGTTTCATGCATGTTTAAACAAGTTAACTTGCTGTTTAGTGCAAAACATGATAAAGCACTATTTAAGATCAAAAATGTGTTTGAACTTTGAATCTTTGGTTCAAAATAGCTCAAACCCATCTGGTTGTAGTTGCATTAGCCCAACACACTCATTTTACCATGTGATGATCATGCATCATATTGTGCATTGCATTGATTGTGTTTCTTCTCTGTTGCCAGTATTTGTCCCCTCTCGATAGACGTGGTTTCGATGATGAGATCGATGACACTGATGTAGAGCTATATTATCTTCGGAAGTGCCAGGCAAGCAAAACCCCCTTGTTCATCCCGATACAATCCCACTCTCTCGCTCCTGCTCTCTTTTACTGCATTAGGACAACAACGATTCATCTGTTACTTGCTGCAGTAGCTGAACCCCTTTATCCTTTGCATGACCTGTCATTCCACAGTAAATAGATGAAACCCACTAGCATGAGTAGGAGTTGTTTGAGCCCTGATGTGCCTACTCATTCATGCTTGTTTGTCATCCCTGCTATTGCTTAGAGTTGTGTCAGCTCTGATTCATCAAGGATGAATCAGAGGTGTGTGAACATGTCCTACTGTGTGTGAGCAAAGAGTGTGAACACGATTTGGTAAAGGTAGCGGTGAGAGGCCATGTAGGAGTACATGGTGGGTTGTCTCATTGCAGCCGTCCTCAGGAACTGAGTTCTGTGTTTGTGATCCATGATTCAGCTACTACCACCCATTGGGACCGAAACCAATGGACCCTCTCGGCTTCTTAATCACCCTTGTCCTCTGTCCAGGAGTTGCAAGTAGTTTCTGGTGTTTGTAGTATGCTGGAGGCCATGCGCAGCGCTGACCGAAGGGGTGGGCTGTGATGCGGTAGGCACGTGGCACGGGGTACCGGGCGCCCGTTTGGTGTCTCGGGAACCCTGCACACATCGTTTGGGGCTGTGAGCGAAACTCCGGACGGATCTCCTTGCAGATGGAACCCGAATAGGCGATAAACCTGGACTAGAGACTTGAGTGTTTAGGTAGGTCGTGGCCGACACCCTCGTTGGTCTTCCACTTGAAGGTTGCCGAGTACATGTCGTGTAAACGGCGGTAAGTGGTGAGAGCGTGTGTGAAGAAGTACACCCCTGCAGGGTTAACATCATCTATTCGAATAGCGTGTCCGCGGAAAAGGACTTCTGGGTTGCCTATAACAGTTCATAGACAAGTGAAAGTGGATATTTTAAAATACGCAAGATAAGCGTGAGTGCTATGGATGGCGTTCTCGTAGGGAGACAGGAGCGGATCCATAGTGTTGTATTGATATGGTGAATATGTGGACTCGTGTGCGCCACCTCAAAAGAGTTACTTGCAGTCGTAGTTTAGGATAGCCACCGAGTCAAAGCTGGCTTGCTGCAGTTAAACCCCCACCATCCCCTTTGTTGATAATGATGCATATGTAGTTAGTTCTGATGTAAGTCTTGCTGGGTACATTTGTACTCACGTTTGCCTATTTTATGTTTTTGCAGAGAGACTTCGGTCTCGCTAGTAGTTCCGCGTGGACTTCGACGTTTAGCTTGTTACCTCAGCTACGATCTTGTGCCCTCGGCAGGATCTGGTAGATAGTCAGGCTTCTCAGCCTTTTCATTTGTAGATGTCTGTACTCAGACATATTAAGCTTCCATTTGTGCTTTGACTTGTATGCTCTGAATGTTGGGTCATGAGACCTATGTTTGTAATATCTCGCTCCTCGGAGCCTATTGAATAAATATTTGAGTCGTAGAGTCATGTTGTGATGCCATGTTGTATTTGCACATATCGAGCATATTGTGTGTATGTTATTGAAATGCTTGGTATGTGTGGGATCTGACTATCTAGTTGTTTATTCTTAGTAGCCTCTCTTACCGGGAAATGTCTCCTAGTGCTTCCACTGAGCCATGGTAGCTTGCTACTGCTCCGGAACACTTAGGCTGGCCGGCATGTGTCCTTCTTCGTTCCTGTGTCTGTCCCTTCGGGGAAATGTCACGCGATGAATACCGGAGTCCTGTTAGCCCGCTACAGCCCGGTTCATCGGAGTTCTGCTAGCCCAGTGCTACAGCCTGGATTCACTCGCTGATGACCGACACGTTCGATGCTGGGTCATGGATGCCTATCCCTGTAAGTTTGTGCCACTTTGGGTTTACGACTAATCATGTCAGCCCGGGCTCCTTATCATATGGATGCTAGCGACACTATCATATACGTTTGCCAAAAGGCACAAACGGTCCCGGGCACAGGTAAGGCGACACCCGTGGGAATACTGTGCGTGAGGCCACAAAGTGATATGAGGTGTTACATGCTAGATCGATGTGGCATTGAGTCGGGGTCCTGACAGTTTTGGTATCAGAGCTTAACTGCCTGTAGGATTACCAAGCCAAACTGGTCGAAGTTGAGTCTAGAAATGCTTTAGTTATATGTAAGGGAATTGATTGTGGGATGGAACGTAAGGCTCTTTCTACTCCTTATACCTCATGGCCTTCTGATCTGAGTCATCCTCTTCTCTTCTACGGGGATTAAGAACTAGGCCTTATCATCTATCTATCAGGATCACGTGCTGCTAATCCGTAGACTTATAGGATTGTTGGATTTAAGCCTCGTTTCAATTCCTATTACTTCCGTATGTTAACTGTTGATCTCGAAACCTTGATATTGTGCTTCTGAGTGGCTATGCCACCATTTTTGTAGTATGTCTCCAAACTTTTGAGCATTTACAGCCGTTATGCTGTCTGAGTCATCCCAGGTTTCTAAACAATCTGATGCACTTGCAAATCCTTTCTTTCCGTTCCCGATGTCCTTTATGGTCAGAATAAGCACACTAACCGGTGCGTTGAGGTAATTTATTGCCTTGACATATATGTTGGAGCTATTATTATGACCCTAGGTGTTTTAGGGAGTCACCTAGTAATCTAGCAATGTTTTGTGTTCCCAGTGTGATCATTCTGGCCAACATTCTCGAAAGCATCCCGTGATGTAATTTAGCTAGTAGGAATTCTATTCCTGGGTTCTTGAACCCAAGATTCACCCTACTTACCTCCTGTTGATAGTGTTTGCTAGCTCCTTTAGGATATTAGTAATTTTGCGATAGTCCTCGAGGTCCGTGGTATTTCCTTCTTCCAAATACTATGAACCACTTATGGCAGAAGTTTGTTGAACCAAAAGATCACAACAAGAGTGCTCTCGAAGAGTTCTCCATTCTATATCGTGACCCTGCCAGTCCTACCTTCCCCGCATGGGTTATCCGGAAGAAAAATGTTGAGCTTTGCTCGACATACTAGTCTATGCATCCACAACCCAGAAAACCAGATGTTCTTTTGAGTTGTCCCTCTTTAGTTGTATGCTGACCTCCGTCTATCAAGTGATAGTCAGGACTAGTTGTGCATCCATGTTATCGATGCTTATTATTCTTGTGGTCCGTCAAGCCACTCTATCCCGAAATGACTAGGAGAAACAAACTCCAGTACCTCATCCATTTCTAGGATTGGGTCAAAGCAGTTGTATTCTTCAGATCAAATGCAATCAAGATTTTGGTCTGTTCCACCTTGGAGTGCTACCCTCTTTACATCAGGATTGTCATGAGAATTGCACCGTCTCTTGTGAATTCTTGACGAAGTGATACTTCTCGCCATCCTTATTCATTCCTCGGTTCCGTGTTGTTGCAGCCGGAGCGCCGACAATTGAATCATGATGTGTGAAATCTATACTCTTAGCAACTCCATTACCCTAGCAACTTCGTTGCTTGGTAGTTAAATGGACAACAACCTCACTCTTAGTGTGCTGATTATTGAATCATCATTCTAAGATATATTGTGCTACCTAGTCCTTATTTCCGGTGCACTCCTCGATCAATGGGTTAGGATTGTGCCAGTCCCTCGCTCTTGTGTTCATATCGTCTTGCCCTGAAAAGCAAGATTGTTCTCGAGCTTAGCAACATATCGGTGGTTCGTGATTTTCCGAATATCTTCTCGGAAGTATTACCAGGTTGTCCCCTGACCCTATGTTGAGTTCGTGATCAAGTTGGTTTATTCCTGTAAACCACCCTTTCTCCAAGAATCCGTGTTGGATACCCCTGAGCTAGTTGGTTAAGCTAAACAACAACTTGGAGAGCTGGAAGATAAAGGCTTCTCTGACTTAGCTCATATTAAGGGATATCTTGTATGTATGTTGAGGAAAGATGATATCTTCATCAATTGATCCTCGAGACCAGTTGTTGGACCTATTGTCTTACCAAAGCTTTGATTTGAGAGCGGGCTATCCTCGAATCAAATCAGAACCAACGATGTTCTTAATGTTGTCTTACTCGTGGTTGATCCCTCGAGCATACACCATTATTTCCTTAGGTCTGACCAATACTATCACTTGTTCTCATAATTATGGAATTCCATTTTTATGGAAACCTGGATAAATTGTTGTTGATTGAGCCCATCCACAACATCCTTGCCTTCTCCATAATTTTGTTGAACATTAAGCTAGTGTTGGAAAATTTTGAAAGCATTTGCTCATGCTAGCTCATGAAGCATATGTTCGGATGTAAGAAGTGACTTCCTCTAATTCACGTGCATATGATGCAAGTTGCCGCTGTGAATTTGAGAAAGCTTGTTTTGCTTCCTCTGGAATCATCCCAAGTCAGTCATGCATGTGCGAAGTATGCTATGGTTTGACAGGCTCGCTACCTCCATTCCACATGTATCCCCTAGTACACCAAGCCACTGATTGATTTGTTCAAGGAGAAGAAGTTCCTTCTTAAGAGCAAGACTTATGCAAGGACTTTGTTATCCTCGATGATGGTTCCCCTCCTGAACTCGGTAGTGTTTTATTATAAGACTACTTTGTGGTCATGCTTGTCTTGGACAACATGTTGACATGTTGTAGCAGAACCGGCTCATGTTTTGGAGCTTACTACCATAGTCCATTTCCCGAGAATCACGCAACGTCATCTCGTCGATTTGTGTTGCAAACTTTCATTTTACTTTCTAGACTCGATGAGTCTGAATTATTCTGACACCAACCAGATCTGAATCTCAGGCAGATGTGATGGTTGGAACATTTCCCAAGAACTATAATATTGGTCTCGCGATAACCGGTAAAGTGGATGTCGTGGCTAACACACCCAGCCGGAAGACCTGTTATTGTAATATCTTGATTGAAGAAGTTGGCCACCTCTCCATAAGGACTTCGTAGGAATTATTCCCTATTTGTGTGCCTTATGATTTTTGTGCTCCCGAAGTCCGACCTGTTACTTGATGTTCTAGATATCAAACCATATCTATGAATGGGATACGCTAGTACATCAAGGAGAACATTAGACGCGGAGTGCTAAATGTCTCTCAGTCGATCATCCAGATTTTGTCCCCTTGGTCTTGCTAAGGTGAAATCTGAGAAAGTGTTATCTTCCTTTGCATCTGCATCGTCCATCGCTACTCATCATGGTAGTATGTTGTGTTGTCAGCACCCTTGACACGGATGTTGATAAAACCTTGATGATTATGGAAATGCTCAAGTTCTTGAGAGCACACACAAGCGCTAGGTGTTATCGTCGGCACTAACTGGGATTGCTCTCAGTTTCCTCAGTTATGCTATAACCATTCCAATAGTGGAATCACTCTCTGCTGTTGGGTTTCTCCCTAGTTACTAGAATCATTCCCAGCATTTGTGTTTTGTTCCCAGCTTGCACCGACATTGTGCCATCCTATCTTGGGTCCCATCCATTTCCGATGATAAGAAAAATCATCCTTTGTGTTGTCTTCAACAAGGTAATCCACATCATCCATTCTGGCCCGAGAATGTCATTCTTTCGGACTCCTTCAAATGATTGATTGTGTTTTGCCTTAGGCTAGTATAAAGAGTTTCAATGATCTCTGAATCAAAGGTAATTCTTTTTGCCACTTAAGGGGATATTTCTATGAGTCACCTTCCCTAAGGTGTCTCGTTGTGGTATCATGGCAACTATTTTCCTTGCTACTTTGAAACCTCATCAAATTGTTTCTTCCGTCCTTCCTGATGTGTGTTTTGCCTCTCAGCTCAAGAGATGTTCTACATCTCATTCCGTGAGTTGATCTTGTGATCATTAAAATGATCCATCCTTGTAGAGTGTTTCTGTCCTCGTGTTGGATGAAGATCTCAAAAGCAAATACGTCAAGATCAATTGGAGCACTGAATCAACATCCTCGAGAAAGACATCTGGATCGTGAAGATCATGTTAGCTTGTATCCCTCTTCCTTCTTACCTCATGTCTTGAATCTCGGGACGAGATTCTTGTTTAGTGGGGGTGAGTTGTCACATCCCCAGTTCAGGCCTTGCTTGTCTCTGCATAAGCAACTATGCATCATGTTTAAATTTAAAGAAACTTGAAATGGGGATTGTTTAAACCCTAGCACCAAATGAATGAAAATAGGCTCAAATAAAATCCTTTTCAATGAACCCAAAATGCCTTTGAAAAATGTTCATGATTTCTGATAAAGGTGAAAACCTCTGCCAAAAATGATGAACCTATTTCTAGGTTATTTCTGGATTCTTGAATTAAATCATAAAGTATTTGCATTTGGGCATTTAAATGCTAATAAATAGTTTAAATGCTCAAATAATCATAAACTAAAATGTTTGCTGTTGGTTATATTTCAAACAGTGGCATTGAATAGTTTCATGATTTTTGGATCGGTTTAAGTATTTTAAATAAAGCCCTAAAGACTACATAATAAAAGAAAAGCAGAAACAGAATTAGCAGAGAGAGAGAGAGAGAGAACAGCACCTGGGCCTCTTACCTGGCACCCACCAAAGCCCACCTGGCTGGCCTAGCTGGCCAGCCCAGCCCACTAGCCTCCCCCCTGTCGTCTTCCTCATGACAGAAGGACGCCGGGCGTGTGCCCCGTGCGCGCGACCACGCGCCCGGGCCACCTCCTGCTTGCCGCTCCACCTCGACGCCTGGACGCCTCTGGGAGATGCCACGCACCCCCTGGACCTCTCTCACTCTCCCCCGTGCTTTTCCCCCTCCTCTGTCTCGCTCTCCTCCCCACAGCCGAGCCCTGCCGTCGCCACCGACGCCGTTCGCCGTAGCTGCAGCCACCGCCTCCCCCTCGCTTCTCTTACCGGCCCAGAGGCTCTGCCTCGACCCCTCTTCCTGCCCACCGAGCCACGCCCTGCCGGAAGCCCTGCAACGCCGTCCTCGACGCCATCTTCGTCCTCTGCACCGACGGCCGCCGTTGCTCGATTCGCCGCCCACAGAGCATCCCCGGCCTCGCCCTCGCGCTCGTTGGACTCGTGGTGAGCCGCTGACCCGTTCCCCTCTTCTTCCCATGCCGTTTGGCCTCTCTAGCCGCTGTTTCCGCCGAGCCCGAGAGATCTTTGCGCCGTCCATGTCGCCACCGTGGCTACGGCTGCTGAAGCTCGCAGTAGATCACACCGCTGCACTCAATGCCTCACCACGAGCCCGTAGCACGCCCTAGCTCGCCTTCCTGTGCCCCCTAGCTCTCGCTCGCGTCTCGCCCGAACTCCGGCCGCCGCCGCGAGCTCGCTTCCGATGAGCTCAGTCCACCCCAGCTGCTCCCGCTTGCCCCGTTAGATGCGCCACTCCTCCAGCTCCCCGTAGAGCCAAACCCCGTCACAAACCACCGTCTGTAGCACCGTCCCGAGCAACTCCGGCGAGGTCCCGCCGTCGCCGTGGTCGCCAGCATCACTTGCTGACGTGGCGCCGGTTAGTTAGCACTAATGACCCTACTTAACACCCTTAGGGCAACTACCATGTGGGCCCCTGTGCCGATTAGGTTAGTCTAATTTTCTGTTAAGATTAGTACTAGTCTGGTTGGACCCCACGTGTCAGCTTTGACCTTGGTCAAGTCAACGTTGACCGGTCCCACCTGTCATACACCCAGACCAGCCTGAGACACTGACGTATGGGTCCCACAGGTCAGGTTTGACCTGGCCGACCCAGTTGACCTGCTGACGTCACACCTATGTCATGCTGATGCAGTAACTTATTTTCTGGATTTATTCTTATATAGGAAATTCCAGAAAATAACCAAAACTTCTAAAAATCATAGAAATTTAACCGTAACTCGAAATGAAATAATTTATATATGAAAAATGATCAGAAAAATCTAGTCTATCCATCTGTACCAGTTTCATGCATGTTTAAACAAGTTAACTTGCTGTTTAGTGCAAAACATGATAAAGCACTATTTAAGATCACAAATGTGTTTGAACTTTGAATCTTTGGTTCAAAATAGCTCAAACCCATCTGGTTGTAGTTGCATTAGCCCAACACACTCATTTTACCATGTGATGATCATGCATCATATTGTGCATTGCATTGATTGTGTTTCTTCTCTGTTGCCGGTATTTGTCCCCTCTCGATAGACGTGGTTTCGACGATGAGATCGATGACACTGATGAAGAGCTATATTATCTTCGGAAGTGCCAGGCAAGCAAAACCCCCTTGTTCATCCCAATACAATCCCACTCTCCCTCCTGCTCTCTTTTACTGCATTAGGACAACAATGATTCATCTGTTACTTGCTGCGGTAGCTGAACCCCTTTATCCTTTGCATGACCTGTCATTCCATAGTAAATAGATGAAACCCACTAGAATGAGTAGGAGTTGTTTGAGCCCAGATGTGCCTATTCATTCATGCTTGTTTGTTATGCCTGCTATTTCTTAGAGTTGTGTCAGGTCTGATTCATCGAGGATGAATTAGAGGTGTGTGAACATGTCCTACTGTGTGTGTGAGAAAAGAGTGTGAACACGATTTGGTAAAGGTAGCGGTGAGAGGCCATGTAGGAGTACATGGTGGGTTGTCTCATTGCAGCCGTCCTCAGGAACTGAGTTCTGTGTTTGTGATCCATGATTCAGCTACTACCACGCATTGGGCCCGAAACCAATGGACCCTCTCGGCTTCTTAATCACCCATGTCCTCTATCCAGGAGTTGCAAGTAGTTTCTGGTGTTTGTAGTATGCTGGAGGCCGTGCGCAGCGCTGACCGGAGGGGTGGGCTGTGATGTGGTAGGCACGTGGCACGGTGTACCGGGCGCCCGTTTGGTGTCTCGGGAACCCTGCACACATCGTTTGGGGCTGTGAGCGAAACTCCGGCCGGATCTCCTCGCGGATGGAACCCGAATAGGCGATAAACCTAGACTAGAGACTTGAGTGTTTAGGTAGGTCGTGGCCGACACCCTCGTTGGGCTTCCGCTTGAAGGTTGCCGAGTACATGTCGTGTAAACGGCGGTAAGTGGTGAGAGCGTGTGTGAAGAAGTACACCCCTGCAGGGTTAACATCAATTATTCGAATAGCTGTGTCCGCGGAAAAGGACTTCTGGGTTGCCTATAACAGTTCATAGACAAGTGAAAGTGGATACTTTAAAATACGCAAGATAAGCGTGAGTGCTATGGATGGTGTTCTCGTAGGGAGACGGGAGCAGATCCATAGTGGTGTATTGATATGGTGAATATGTGGACTCGTGTGCGCCACCTCAAAAGAGTTACTTGCAGTCGTAGTTTAGGATAGCTACCGAGTCAAAGCTGGCTTGCTGCAGTTAAACCCCACCATCCCCTTTGTTTATAATGATGCATATGTAGTTAGTTCTGATGTAAGTCTTGCTGGGTACATTTGTACTCACGTTTGCCTATTTTATGTTTTTGCAGAGAGACTTCGGTCTCGCTAGTAGTTCCGCGTGGACTTCGACGTTTAGCTTGTTACCTCAGCTACGATCTTGTGCCCTCGGCAGGATCTGGTAGATAGTTAGGCTCCTCAGCCTTTTCATTTGTAGATGTCTGTACTCAGACATATTAAGCTTCCGTTTGTGCTTTGACTTGTATGCTCTGAATGTTGGGTCATGAGACCTATGTTTGTAATATCTCGCTCCTCGGAGCCTATTGAATAAATATTTGAGTCGTAGAGTCATGTTGTGATGCCATGTTGTATTTGCACATATCGAGCATATTGTGTGTATGTTATTGAAATGCTTGGTATGTGTGGGATCTGACTATCTAGTTGTTTATTCTTAGTAGCCTCTCTTATCTAGAAATGTCTCCTAGTGCTTCCACTGAGCCATGGTAGCTTGCTACTGCTCCAGAACACTTAGGCTGGCCGGCATGTGTCCTTCTTCGTTCCTGTGTCTGTCCCTTCGGGGAAATGTCACGCGATGAATACCGGAGTCCTGTTAGCCCGCTACAGCCCGGTTCACCGGAGTCCTGCTAGCCCAGTGCTACAGCCTGGATTCACTCGCTGATGACCGACACGTTCGATGCTGGGTCATGGATGCATGTCCCTGTAAGTTTGTGCCACTTTGGGTTTACGACTAGTCATGTCAGCCCGGGCTCCTTATCATATGGATGCTAGCGACACTATCATATACGTGTGCCAAAAGGCGCAAACGGTCCCGGGCAAGGGTAAGGCGACACCCGTGGGAATACCGTGCGTGAGGCTGCAAAGTGCTATGAGGTGTTACATGCTAGATCGATGTGGCATTGAGTCGGGGTCCTGACATCAGAGCAGCAGTCCTGCCTGCAGCTTCAGCCTTGATCAGCTCCAACCGCTCTTCATACTCGCGCTCAAGGCCGGCGCGAGCCTCTTCCACACGATGGTCGATCGCCTCCTGAATCCGGGCCTCCCGCGCACCGGCTTCATCCTCCGCCTAGGTGACCGGGCGCTCCCCCGTCTCCAGCCGCTCAAGATCGAGGTTGCGCTCAGCAGCCTCCAATGTCAACACTTCCTCGCACCTCCGGAGCTCCTCCTCTTCATCGGGCCCCCCTTTCAGCGACGCAAGGGCGGCTCGGCGCAACTCCGTCTGCTGCTCTAGGGAGTTGCACCAGTCTTGGAGCTCCCACGCGCGCTCTTCTGCAGCTTCACATCGTCGATCTGCTTCCTGCGCCTCCTCAATGGCTCGGGAGCAGGCCTCCCGAGAGGCCACCAGAGATGCCTCGGCCTTGGCATTGTCAAGGTCACACTGATGGCACGCCAGACCTACAGCTGCCTTCAGCTTGCGCCGCTCCTCAACCAGCCGCAGGCCTTCAGCTTCAAGACGCGTGTCCTTCCCTGCAAGATCTGCACCAAGCTGGCTCACTGTGTCTGCCGCCTTCTGGAGGAACTCGCGGCGGGTGGCGCTGCGCTCCCGCGCATGCTTGAGCACATCGTCAACATCATCCTCCGCCATCGACGCTGGCGGAGGACCCTGGAGTGGTTCACCCCCTCTCGGCAGGGGGCTGGGGGCTGGTGCCCCCATGATCGCTGGGCAGGCCCCGCAAGGGACCCAACCAGGCGCTGATCCACCTCCCGATGAGGAACTAAAGATCGACTCCAACCACTCGCCGCCTATGATCAGCGGAGGAGCCCGGGGCAAGCTGGTTGTGCCCAGGGAGAGCTCACAAAGGAGGAGCAGCACGCCGACAGGTTCAAGGCGCGCCGCAGGTCGGCTTACCTCTCCGGCCGAGCCCGCGCCGGGGGTGGCACGCAGACTTGGGGCAGTCAAGGTCAGTGATGGAGGAGAAGCCTTAGGAAGCGGTCTTCGGATGGCTCCGCGGGCTCGTCAGAAGGGATCCTAAAAGGCCACGGTCAGCAAAGGGAGCAGCAAAAAGGGAGCTATAAGAAGGAGGGACTTACTCGTCCATGGCAAAGTACTTCTTGTGCTTCAATGGGCGGTACGGGCGATCATCACCACCGGAAGCCTCCTTCCTCTTGCGAAGGGCCTCGAAATCTATGCGGAACCGGCCCAAGCTCGCGACATGAGGGCCGGTGCGCGGCATAGGAGCCGGAGCATCAGGGCGGCCTACGTCAGGGGCACCAGCCTGAGAGGGGTGATTAGGTGCCGCCTCTTGGTTGCCCGCCGAGGCCTCGGGGGCTTCGGCCTCAGGAGCCGGAAGTCGCGCCCTCTCATCAGCCACCACCTTGGGGGGGGGGGGCTCCATTAGCTCCGGAGGATGATGCCTCGGGAGCCCCGCGCGACATCAGCACCTCGACATTAGGCCCCCCAGCTCCTGCCAATGCTTGCCTCCCAGCATCGACTCGTGAGGCAAGGTCCGCATGGGCGACCAGGGGAAGGACTACGGCAACCGGGTTCTCGCGAGGCCCCATGAGGCCAGCCAGGCGCAGCCCCCATGCGTTGAAGCAGGGAATTTGCCTCACGAACTCGACCCTGTTTGTGCAAAGATACAACAGGGCGCCTCCATGACGAACGCTGCCAGGAGAGGGGTCGCCAGTCAGGACCTGTAGCACCTTCTTCAGCGTTTTAGGCGCCAGATCCCCGTCCTGGAGCCTCATGCGGTCTTGACGATCGGAGTAAGCCCACATTGGGCAGGAATGACGCTGGAGTGGAACAATGCGGCGCCGGAGGAACTCCTTCACCACCTGCGATGCCAGGTGAAAGCAAGCTGGGGGCTCGTAAGCTCCTCGTGACCCCAACTGGGATTGGGAATACCAGGCAGCGTCGGATGTGCGAGCAGGGGGCTGGGCACCCCAACGTCCACATACAGCCACTGCTCCCGGAACCCGCTCGAAGAAGGTGGGAGGCCAAAATCGATCCCCGAGGCGGCCGTCTCCGGCACGGCCTGGAAGCTCATGCATCCCGAACACCGAGAAGGGTCAGACAAGCGCAGAGAGAAGAAGCGGCGCAGAAGGGCAATGGAAGGAGGAATCCCCACCATGGCCTCACAGACGAAGGCGGAGACAGCAAGTAGAGTAATGGATTGGGGGCCAAGATGCATCATGTGGATCTGGTAATGGGAAGGCACCGCATTAAAGAAAGCAGAAAAGGGGGGAACCAGGCCCGCCCACAAGGCGTCGGCAAAGAATCGGACCTCCGTGATGATCCTGTTGAAAGAGGCATGGGACGCGGGCCAGACCATTGTCTTCCCGCACTCATTGAAGCTAGAGGCAAGCGCGGAGCAGACCTTCTCTAGGGCTTCCAGATTGAGTATGAGTTACTTGTCGACGGCGGGAGCAGCCGCCGGAGGCGCACTGGACAAAGGCGCAGGTTTCTTCCCCTTGTCCTTTTTCGTTGGCGCCATGGCAATGGAAAGGGGGAAGAATTCAAGAAGGATTGGAGGTGGAAGCAGAGGCTCGAGGCAGAGGAAAAGGGAACAAGAAGCGCGCAGGCATCAAAGGGAGAATAACTGTGTGCAAGCCTCGTGGCCGTCTAGCCAGGCGCATAATGAGGGAGTGTGGGGAAGTGGAGGCGCCCACGTCCAATCAACCGCCATGTGGAGCCTAAGGCCGTAGGCTGATGGGGCCCGTGGCTCTCCACACTTGTCCCTTTGCTTCTCTGCTAAGCCAAGTCCGAGCGCGCCTTGGGCCCGGGGGCTACTATCGGCGTTCTGGGAATGGGGGTCCCCAGAGTTGCCTGCCTATGGCCTGCGGCATGGCTCGAGTGGTGGCCCAGTACGACACATCTTCATGAGTGCAAGACTCAAGACCCTCGCGAGGGGCCAAGCCTCATGGGGCGGATGACACAAGACTTCCCCAGGAACGGCTTCGCCAGCCAGGCTCGCGAGGAGGCGGAGAGATCAAGGCAGGGTACCTCACGAGGTGCTCGTGATGCAAGCCAAGATGATCGAGACCAGGCGGGCGCCGGCCTGCACAGTGTCCTAGTTTCCTCTTTGGTGCAAAGGGGGCAAGCACAGGCGTGGAGTACTGAGACATCAGGCAAAGGTTGCCATTTCAGTGCAACAAGACCAAGACCAGTAGAGCGGCAGGATGGAGGTCACCGTGGAGCCCAAGACGGCGTCATCACCAGTGCCTTTGGCAGCCGAAGACCAACTTTAGTAAGGATAACTTGTACTGGATGTTCCCCTTCGAAATGGCCGTTGTTGGCGCCCTTCCCGCTCAATATTTGGGAAGAGGACCAGGGCCTCTATATATATAGGGATAGCCACCACAGTAAAATGGGGATCTAATCGAGCACTCATTAGATCGAGAGGCGATTGAACTCTATTGGCGTTCTGGGAACGGGGGTCCCCAGACAAGCCTGCCTGCGGCGTGGCTTAAAAGGGGGCCCAGCACGGCCCATCTTCATCAACACAAGCTCAAGACCCTCGCGAGGGGCCAAGCCTCGCAGGGCAGACGACAAGGATCTTCCTCAGGCACGGCCTCATCAGGCTGGCTCACGAGCAGGCGGAGAGATCAAGGCGGGGTACCTCGCGAGGTGCCCATGACGCAAGCCATGACAACCAAGGGAGCCATTCGGGCGCCAGCCCGTGCAGTGTCCTCCTTTCCTCTTTGGTGCAAAGGGAGTAAGCGCAGGTGAGAGCATCAAGCAAAGGCATCCATTTCGGTGCAACAAGACCAAGACCAGCCCAACGGCAAGGAGGAAGTCATTGTGGAGCCCAAGCAGCCGTCACCACCAGAGCCTTTGACAGGCGAGGACCAACTTTAGTCAAGATAAGTGTACCCGATGTTCCCCTTCAAAATGGCCAATTGTTGGCGCCCTTCCCACTTAATATTTGGGAAGAGGCCCAGGGCCTTTGCCTATAAATAGGACTAGCCACCCCCAGGGTAGAGGGACGGAGAATCGAAAATCCTCACCTGAATCAGGAGAGAGAGAGAGAGAGAGAGAGAGAGAGAGAGTGAGAAGGGCGGCTGAACTCCTCCTAGTAGTTCATCGTCTCAGCCAAGAACAGACCCTCGCGAGGCTGTTCTTCCTTGTATTGTTCATCATCAGCCCAAGAGGCAATCCACCACACCACACACTGGAGTAGGGTATTACACCGCAATGGTGGCCCGAACCAGTATAAACTCTATGTCTCTTGTGTTGTTCCTTCCGTAGTTTAGATCCTAGCGAGCCGGCGAGGAGCAGGTAGGTAGAGGGTGAAATCTCCATGCGCACCCCAGTGTTCGAACCTCAATGGTCTGTCGGAACCCGAAATCCGACATTTGGCGCGCCAGGTAGGGTGCGCCGGGATCCACCTTCTGCCACTTCGCATCCCGTCGCATCTTCATCACCATGCCCGGCGACCAGGCGGGCAACCCTGATCTCTGGGCGGCTTGGCCCGCCCGCGCAGAGCCGCTCGCCTCGGGCGACCCCATGCCCCAGGCAGCTCGTGGTCCGCAGGGCGCTGCGGGCCGTGGGAGACGCGGACAGGCTTCGACAACTCTCACGCCATGGCAGGCACGGTCGGCGGCAAGGTCCTCCAACCACGCCGCGGCCACGACGCCGTACACCCGCCCGGAGCAGGCGAAATCAAGGGCCGCGCTCACAGTGCCCCGAGAGATGCTGCAGTGCAGGCTGATGGAAGGCGGCCGCGACGTGCTGCTGGAGTGGGTGGCAGAGCTCCTGGGCTTCGCCGCCTCAGGGGCTCACCCCTTCTGCACCCAGCTCCCGTCTCAGGACCAGGGCAGCCCGCGCGGGGTCTCCACGCGAGCCCGCGGTCTCCAAGGCTACTCTAACACCAGCGAAGCTGCCGGCACCGGGCCAGCGGCAGCGCTGACTCTGCCCCCGACCAGTGAAGAAGGACTCGTCGTGACCCATGGCCCCAGTGGGCCGCAGCGCTACCACCCCCAGGTGGGCACATCAAGCAGAGCTGCATGGCATGCGGAGCATTATGGTGCGGCCTTTGGGATGACGGCCCCAGAAGAATACGTGCCCCACATGATGGACCAAGGGCACCCGCATGAGGGCGAACAAGGCTCGCTCCTCAGCCCAAGCTGGGGGGACGAGGCACCAGAAGCTAAGCTCTTCCAGGAGCCCCGGGACGGCCCCACCGGACACGCTGGAAGCGACGATTACCGGGTACCGCTAATTCCTCAGGAGCAGGCATACGCTAATCATGGGTCGCAGGAGGTGAAGGTCGCCACAGCAAGCACCTACCCCGCTCCCGCAGTGTCCTACCCCTCAGGAGGAGGGCCCCGGGGGCTGCAGGAGAGGGGCCAAGATCCGGCATCACCACCGCGGCGTTCGGAGCAAGGCGTTCTCAGGAGGTAGGCCCTCCGCTGGGGAGGTGCCTCAGGGCCTGCCCCTGGCGGAGGACCCGTGGTCGTAGGGGGAACCGCTGGCGACCGCTCTACCCCATCGGCAGCGTTCTGGTTTCCGATCGTCGTTGATGGCACTAGAGTGTGGCGCAAGGCGGGGCCCTCATGTGGCGATATGAAGCAAGGCCGGTACCTGTGAAGAAGGCCCAGTGCTTGTGAAGCTCGCTGCCCCGTGACACTCTCACATAATAATGAGTGGGGCTGTACATGCCCAGAGTCTCAGGGGTGCCGGCCTCAAGCCCTGGGGCTTCCTCCCACGCCGAGTGGCAGCACTTAGCTCCGCGCTAGTGAGAAGACGTCCAAGACTAGACTAGGTGCCGGACGCGGCCTTTTTTCTGCTTTCATTGCTTTTCCCTTAGTTGTCGCTTTCCCCCGACTGGATTTAAGTTGGACTCGAATTTGAGATTTGCGTGTGTGGGTGCTTAGTCTCGTTCGAGCAATCTCTCGCGTTTTGGTTACTACTTCACTTCAGCTGCCTCCCCTCGCGAGCCCCTCGCGAGCCGAGTCTGGCCTAGCTTTCGTGCAGCCCAGACTGCCGCCGTCATATCCTCTCAGGAGGCTTCTACTGTAGATCCTACGGATTCGATCAGGAGACACTCGAGACACCACAGCCTCCCACAAGCTATCTCAGGGCCCGCACGGGACAAAGGTATACTAGCTAGTCGGCTCGTCACCTAGCCAACCACTTGGCGCGGGCGTACGGGTGATGTAACATCCACTAGTACGCTGAACATGAGTTTTACATGAGGGGCACCCCCTCCCAAAATGCTCTTACAACCATCAGGTCAAAACCTGTGTTCTATTCATGCAGGGCAAGGAGATAGGAACGATACGCGGTCAGTCGGATAAATCCCCCAATGCATCCTCAGGAGCACCGCCTGAACTTTTGCTGGCGTCGCTGGCCTTGCCATCGCCCTCTGCGTTGTCATCAGCGGCGTCCGGACCGTTCACCACACCGCCCTCATCGGCGGCCACGATCACGTCGTCGTTATCTGAAGCGAAGGCCCTGACGAGAGCGTCCATGTTGTCTTCCACCCAGTGCGCCAGGTCGTCCCGGACGGCCTGGGGGACTGTGGCGATGGCAGCGTCGAAGTCGAAGTGAGGATCCATGTTCTGGAGATGGCTGAAGACGCGACAAAAGGTGCGCCCGAGCAGGACGCGGCTCCTCTCCTCCACCAACCTGTCGGCTCTGACCGACCGCGCCTCCAGCTGCGTCACCACGTCGGTGAACAACTGGAGGTTGCCGGCGTAGTTAACTGCGTGCGGCTCGCCAACAGCCGCCTCGCAGATGTTACCCAAGGCTGTGTTGGCTCTCTCCAGAAGCATGGTGAGCATGGGGCCGTGCTCATGCTCCAGGAGCCACCGCTGGCGTATCTCGTCTGCATTCTGGTGCACGACAGCCTCAGCCTCGTCCACCCGCTGGCGAAGAAGAAGCACCTCGGCATGGGAGGTAGTTGACTCCCCCTGCGCCACCTCAAGTGCAGCTCCCAAGGCATCGACTCGCCGTGTCGCTTCCTCCAGCTTGACCCTCAAGATAGCGGTCCTACCTTTAGCCTCGGTCCAGGTCAACCCCAGCCTCTCCTCGAACTCACGCTTGAGGTTCAAACGCGCTGTCGCCACCCGACGTCCGACCTCCTCCAGGACACGGGCTTCCCGCACGGCGACATCATCCCCCGCCTGCTTCACCAAGCGCTCCCTTGTCTCCAGGCGTTCATACTCGCGTGCGCGTTCAGCGTCTTCTAGCGTCAGCGCCTCCTCATGCTTCTGGAGCTCCGCTGGGCCGCCTGAACCCACCTTCATCGACGCAAGGGCCGCCTCGCACAGCTACACCTGCTCCTCCAATGATCGGCATCGTTCCAGTAGTTCCCGCGCCCGCTCCTCCGTCGCCTCTCGCCGGCGGTCAGCTTCCCGGGCCTCCTCGACGGCCCGGGAACGGACCTCCCGAGAGGCCGCCAGCGACGCCACGGCCTCCTCATTGCCAAGATCGCGTTGATAGCGCGTGTGGGGACCCCGACTCATAAATCGTGATCACCGAATGCACGTGTACAGTGATCCCAGAGATCAATGCTCACTGAACACACAGAAGCTAAATATCAAGAGTATTACATCCATACATACCATATTACACAAGTAGGACCATTATGGTCGAGTCTTGAGTATAGCATCGCAGCGGAAATCTTCGTCGATAACTTGGACCCATGTCATCTGCCTTAACCCTATAGGCATTCTGACTGGGAAGCATCCTAGCTCGCATGTTCGTCACCGAAGTATTCCTCATCATATCCTGTCTTTTCATGCCTGGCCAATAAAATAACCAGTGGCAAGCCCATGAGTACTTTGAATGTACTCGCAAGCAACCCATGTTTTGGTTCAAGATACGACAATGCATGATATAGGTAAGTTTTTGCAGAAAGCTAGTTTTGAGTGCAATGACATGTTCAACAACTTGTAAGACATGCATCAAGAGTATTTAAGTAACCATGAGGACAGGTTACCGATATCAACATAAATAGAGTGGGCACCAACCCAACTCAATTATGTCAAGTCCTTTGACTTGACCCAAGTAGTTTTATCAACACACAGACACACGGTTGAAAACTCTGGACGTAGTTTAAGCAGCACCGCCCAACCGTCCTTGACCGTGGACACGGCTATTCGAATAGTTTTACACTCTGCAGAGGTTGCACACTGTACCCACAAGATCCGGGGAACTTCCGTGTCATCCACGACCCGCGATACCTCAAGTACCCGGGGTAAGCACCCGATCACTACCTTTCCCTAGACGACACTAACATGGAGTCCACTCGATTGGTAGTAACCCCCGTGCCCAACATTTCACATCTTAAAATTGTGGAGCATCGCTCCGATATTCATCATATACCACAAGCACGGGGTACCAACGGTGTGTTCGGTGCCCTGTGAAAACAGTCATGGCCGCCCTACCTGGCACGACCCCGTCCCGAGAGAGCGCACCAACAACTCTCCCGTCACTAGTAATGCGGGCTCCAAGCTAGTATCGGTCTAGGTAATCAATAATGCCCTTTCCCATATAAGGGTAGAGTGGTTGCGCATGTAAGGTTGGGACAGTCGACAAATCTTAAATCTAATCCGTTTTCGAAAACAACACGCACTTGCCTCGGTACACCACTTCGTCATCAAGTGGTTACCCATCTCATCATCTCCCTCGGGCATAAGTGGCACCCGACGGGGTTTTCGAAAAGTCTTTTGAAAATACTTTGCCTCATTCTCCATGCATATACCCGTCCCTTTTTGCGTAGCACTACCTTAGCATCCTATCTACTCCCACCGGCATAACCCTCATAGGAAGGTAGGGTCATGCACAATGCAAGTATCAACGAGGAAGTATGGTGGCAACCATCGAAGTGGTTATCACCTCATCATGATTCTGATGCAACAATAATAAAGAGCTATATGACATGCATAAAAAGGGTTTCATAGACATGGTCAAAGGGATGCTTGCTTGGTTCCTCAGAGTCTTCAAGTTTTCAAATATCTCTGGTCCAACTCCGAGCATTTCGTCTACTTCGTCAACTATCGTCGAAAGCAACCATAATAAGCAACACAACAAGGCAGGAAATAAAAGTGCTCTAAAAATTTGAGTTGGACTTTTCTAGGATACCTCTGGTCATATGAGGGATGACCAAAGTGGTTTCATTAGGATTTGATCAATGGACATCTCTAAACATTTTGATATGGTGGAATCAAGGGGTTTATGGATTTGCAAGAAGTGTACAGAAATTATATTTTTGAAAAATGAGCAAAGGCATCCATTTAACAAAGGATGATTTTAGAAGCATCTAGGAATTGGTTTCACTGGATTTGGAGTTGAGATGATTTTCCTATGAATTTGCAAAGTTGGCTATATATAAAGAAATAGACCATTATTTGAGGTGATACATAAAGTATTAGCAAAAATGTTCAAAAACTAAGTTTTGAACTTATAGACATCTAGGATTTTGAATCATGGAATTTGGATCAAAAATGGGCTCTCTGTGATTTTCTAAAGTTCATCACAGAAATAGGAAAAGTAGGATTTGATAAATATTTGTGAAGAAAAGGTCTCTGGAAAAATGTGCAAATAGCACCATGTGATAGGGAATGATTTTAGAAACTACTAGAAATTTGAATCATTGGATTTGGAGCTCTGTTGAATTATTTATGGATTTTTGAAGTTGACATGAAAAAGAAAAAAAAGGAAAATAAGGATTTAACCTTATCCTGCGCAGGAGGCGACAGATAGACCGTGGGCCGGCCCAGCGGCTCAGCTGCGCGGGTGACAGGGCGACGCCGAAGGCGTATTTGGGGAGTGCGCTTCCCTACGGGGAAGGCGGTTCCCGTAGATCCCGCCTCCACTTAACCCGAGTGGGTCCGGCTGGACACGTCGGCAGAGGCTGACCGGTGGGGTCGCCGGTCCACCGGCCGGCCTTCTTCTTCCTCGCGCGGCCTCCCGTGTCGCAGGAACAGAGGGGCGACGCCGAGCTCGTCCCCGACGACCAGGGGCGCTGCTGCGGGTGCCCGGCGCACCGGCGAGCTCGGGGGACTGCGCCGCGCCTGCTCCCCCCTGTCAGCACGTCCAACGGAGGATGAAGGCGAGTGGGGCCACGGCCACGGCGGAGGATGGTGTCGGCCATTGCTGGCTTTGAGCGCAGGGGCGTCCCGAAGAAGAATGGAGGCGATGGGGGGCTTCGTGGTGCTGGTGAGGGAGTACTGGAGTGGGTAGGGAGAAGAGAGAGGGGCTGTGGTGCCCGAATCCGAGCGGCGGTCCTCGGCGGCACTCCGGCCATGGAGAGGGCAGGAGAGCACAAGGGGGAGAGGGATGTTGTCTGGGAGATTGCTCGGGAAGAGGGTGAGCCGAAAGAAGCCGTAGGAGAGCTCGGGAGGGCATCTAAATAGAGGGGCCGTGGTGCATCGTGGACGCGGCCTACGGTGCACTCGGGCGGGCTCCATGGAGGAGAGAGGGGAGAGGTTTAGGAGGGGGCCGGTAGCTTGCCGTGTCCCAGACGCCGAGGCGGCCTCGTGAGACACGCTGGGGAGGCCCGAGGTGGCCGGAGGCGGTTGGCAGGGGGCGGCTATAGTGCGGGAGCGCACTGTAGCGCGCTCCAGAGCGTGCAAATGGCCGGCATGGTATTTTTTTGGCAATGTGGGCGCGGCCACTGATGTCTGGTAGTGCTTGGGGGTAGTAAAGAAGGGTGGAGAGGCATTGGATGCCCTGGAGAGCTAGTAGGAGAGGAGAGAGGTTGATGGAGAGAGAGAAAGAGGCTGTCCAGAGAGAGAAAGTGAGAGTTTCACCACCAAATAATTGAGCTGAAATGCATCCATTGTTACTGGAGGTAGAGGAGGTCTAGGAGGGGCTGTGGTAAACAGATAGAGTCATGTATATTGGTGGAAGTGGTCAAAAAGGTGGTTTAGGAAATTTTGCAGAAGGTGTTTGTTGTTGGTTTGGGCAATAAAATTAATTCCACTTGCAATGAGAATTAACAGGATGGTATTTCACATGGAAGTAGGGTGCTACACCAAGTTTGAGCTCATTTGGGCAAAGTAGCCAATGCAACTTTGGTAAACCCTAGAAATCAGCAGAAATGGCTTTGCCAAGATTTAGTCATGCAAATCTATTCTCCTTGATGCACCACTTGGTGTAGTATCATCATTTGAGGATTTGAACATGTCCACAAAAATTCAGATCAAAAGGACACTTGGCAATGTAGAGTTGTCCAAATTTGGTTCTGGACAGGAAGGGTTTTGGGGCACTTTGATCAAGTTAACTTGTTCTCCAACTTGTGCCATTTGGTCTAGATTAATTATTAGACCATTTGAGCATGTTCACAAGGTTTGAGAACAATTGGACATGTTTGGCAATGTAAAGTTTCTCAAACTTCAAAATGGGCAGAAATGGTTTTGAGGGGATTTCATGGAATTTTACTATTCTCCATGACATGATACTTGTCAAGATCATCAAACATGTCATATGTGACATGCTAGAATTTTCTTGGAATTTTTGGAGAATATTTCCTTTGTAAATATTTCAAAAGCTTGAAATATCCAGAAAGAGTTTTTGAGGGATTTGACCAATATTTTGAACATGACCATGTGTTGAAACTCTTATATATGGACAATATATGTCCTATGAGTTTCCCTAAATTTTGTCAAATATTTTTAAAACAATAAAATAATTTTTCCCTATTAAAGACCATTTCTGGCCTTAAGAAAAAGCTTTTAAATAAAATAGGAAAATAACCTTTAGAATTATATTTTTGTGGTTTCTGGGTACCCTATATCTAATAGGAGTCAAATATATTTTTAGAAAGATTTGTACTGCCCTTAATTAAGTACTTGCAGTGCAAACCTCAATTCAGGGGTTTTTGGAAAACTAATTTTAGAAAATGCTTTTTGGCCAAATTATTTTTGTAATAAAATACTATATTGCTCTATACACATGGCATGATCATTGGGAAAAGGTTTTGGGTCAGGGATATGAAGTATAGAAGTTGGAGGATTTATCTGATTTTTAGAGCACTTGCAAACAGCAGACAACATTCAATCAAAGCAAAGACAAAACACTCAAAAGTTTTTGTCAAACCACATCTTATCATGATTTATTAGCTTAAGTGTTGTGGCATGAAAATCAGGGTGTGACAGACCTACCCCCCTTACAAGAATCTCATCCCCGAGATTCCCAAACTAGGCGCGGAAAGGGATACAGAAACTTGGATCTGGGGTAGTCTTCAAGTCCTCATGTTGCTTCTGCTTCCGTGTAGTGCTCTATTGAGCTTGAAGTACTTGATGGTGTGGCTTCGTGTATGACGTTCTTCTCGATCCAGGTTTCTAAGGGGTTGCTTGCAGTGGTCATATTGGGCTGGAGGTCGATGGCTCGGTGGTTAATGTCTTTGTAGAGACCGGGCTAGTTAGGAAGTTGGAAACACTTCCGGGGTTGTGATGCATGGAAAGCGTTGTGCACATCGGGTAAATCAGGTGGTAAATCTAGCTGGTAGTCGTCTACTCTTCGTCTTGGAGTGATTTCAGAGGGGGTTGTTAAATCTTGGAGTGATCTCGAAGGGGGCCGATGAATCTTGGTGTGGGTCTCCTTGTCATGGAAATGCTTGGCTTCTTAGAGAGAAGTGGTTTGTAGATATGCATGGTCTTCGACGCGGATGTTTACTTCTTGATGATGGTGGTAGTTGTAGTTCTTCCTCCTTGGCATGGCGGTCTTCAAATGTTCCTGGACTAGCTGAACGGCTCTTCTTCCGTCTTCGGGTGGACAAGTAGGTCACCAAATGATGATGACAACTATCTTGTCTAAGCACTCCATGAAGACTTGTTCACGGGGTACATAAAGTAGGCTGGGGAATTAGTGGTGGTCTTGTTAAGTGTGGGCCAAGGTGGTTCTAGATCTAGTGTCAAGGCCCTAAGGTCCTGATCCGACCATGTTGTAGCTTGGTAGGGCTTAAGGGTTTCAAGGATTCTAGCGTGCGAGTGAACATCTATCATCTTATCTTTAAGCACGGTTTCTGAGATGCCAATAGTCTATCTAGTCCTTTAAACAAATCACATCATATCACCGATAGCATCATTTTGCATAAGTCAACTCCAATCATCACTCATGTGATTCATATCCTCATGGCTCCCGAGAGGAGGTCTAACAAAATCATACATGTCTACAATCCCCAAACTCATATGTATGTCTACCCCTAAAAATCCATGGGTAGAGCATATAAGCTGCTAAGCTTGAATTTAATCACCACAATCCAAGTGCTCAGTCTATTGATCTAAGGTCCATGATAAAGCATCTCTATCCTAAGGAAACACGTCGTAAGCCACTCCAAGATCTTGTTTCCTTCCTATGAATCAACTCCAATAGCCCATTAACTTCCATTAATCGCTACATAATCCATTAATTCTACAAATCCAATGTCTATGGTGTTCCACATGATCCCCTAAAGTCCTTATAATCCCCAATACTTGAAAGGGCTGCCTTACTATAGTTAGTCCACCAATTTCCATTATCATGGTCATGTAAACTCCAAGTTCAAGCTCATACAGATTCCCTAAATAAACTCCGACAATTAGTCCAATCTCCTAGTTTATGGTCCACCGAGAGACATGGTATTATGATCAAGATCATCAGTCTAAATCCAATTTACTCCGAACCATGTAAAATTACTCTGCATCCATACTCCACTAGGGTAACCTATTTAATCCAAATCTTATGTCACGCGAGAGTTTCCATACTTACCCCCAAGTCATTATCGTAATATCAACTATCACCTATCAATATCCCCTGCCTAAGACAAATCCAAATACTTCCAAGAATTTCAGCTTGCGGTCATAATTGTCCTATTAAATCCAATTTACTCAGGGGGTAATGAAAGCTATGATACTCTATAATCATGATCCCACCAAGTTCATCTACCAATCATGGTAGCCTTATAATCCACCAAATAGTCTCATATAATTCCTCAAGTCATTGATATAAACTCATCAAGTCATTTGTCCTCTATTCCTATATTCTTAAATTGGTCTACCCTATGGCATTGTCAGTTTTGGTGCTATCTTAGGATGACAATGTGCTTGTTCACTATGTCCACTAGTTCCATAATGAACCCTGTGATGTGCAAGGTTTACAGAGGCTTAACTGGTTCTCTCGCAATACTGTGGGTTAAGCACATGGTTAAGGAATGGGGTATCTCATGAAGTCTCGAAGGGTCTAGGAATGGGTTTCTAATCTTGAGGGGCAACCATAACTCTACGGGGTTTCACTTGGTCGAGGAGGCTGCAACAAAAAGTCTTCAGTGTTAGTTGGTCGCCGAAGCAGACTCCTTGGTGCATCTTGTCTTGCTGGTCTTCAGTTGAGGAGAGAGAGACGAGAGGGAAAAGTAGCATAGAGGAGGGGAATGCCTAAAGGGGGTTCTATAGTGATAGTGCAAACAAACAGGTGCAAAGAGGGCCAAACAAAAGAAACAAGGAAGGTGATATAGTCGCGTACTTGTTGCCTGGGGCAAAAGTGCGACTTATATCAAAACATAAACAAATAAAAACAAGCAACACACAATCATGGTTCTATTCGAACCATCATACGGACTCGACTGCGCATAGGGGGTACACGACTCATCCTACCCTAGGGGTTCTCGGACTCCATAGTCGTGCCTTGTGCCTCGTGCAGTCTCCCGGGTTCCCTCAGGTGTTGCTACGTCTCTTGTAGTTGTTTGATGAAATGATCCCGGTTGAGCTTGAAGAGTCTTCAACAACTTCTTGCCTGTTGAAGTGATGGGGTGAAGGTGGCTCCTCGTAACTGGCATTGACTTAATCTTCTGTTGTCTTCTTAATCATGACGATCACTTTTGCCTTTTTAAGGTGTTGGCGGTTCCAGGTGGCACTCCTTTATGCAATGACATTAACAAGGCATAATAGAGGCTCAATCTGTCAGACACCTTGTTGACAATATCGTCACCGAGAGCGGGGGATGAAGAGAACCGTTTTCCTGCTCACTATAGTGAGGCGGACCAAATGGCTAGGTTCTCATCCACCGGTGGTTGCCGATACAACAACGGTAGTGACAGGGTTACCCTATTAGCGATGTATATCATGATCTTGCATAACCTATGCCCTGATCGTTGTAGGCTAAGGTTGCATCATCTTGGGGCAGTGTCAAGGGTGTCACCATCTCCTGGGTCTTCAGGTCCTCATTCCTCGAGGATGCATCTTCTGTTGGTATCGTCTTGTTGTGATGTCGCCAATCTTGTGTTCAGGAGATGTGGGTGAATGTCTGGCAAGGCATCTTCCTTCTTGATTATCCACGAGGATTACAAGGAATCCAGTGGTTAGGGGCATAAGGGTTCTAGCGACCAAAGGTTTTGAAGGGGAAGAGATCAATAAGGAAAGTATACCTTAGTTTTCGAAAAATTGAGAAGGGAAGAGAAGTAGAGATAGTTTTGAAAACTAGTAGTAGTTTTGGAAATAGTTTTACCCTAACTAACGACCACGCTAACTAAGGCTTCCTACAGTCAACTTGGCTCTGATACCAGCTCTGTGGGGACCCCGACTCATAAGTCGTGATCACCGAATGCACGTGTACAGTGATCCCAGAGATCAATGCTCACTGAACACACAGAAGCTGAATATCAAGAGTCTTACATCCATACATACCGTATTACACAATTAGGACCATTATGGTCGAGTCTTGAGTATAGCATCGCAGCGGAAATCTTCGTCGATAACTTGGACCCATGCCATCTGCCTTAACCCTACAGGCATTCTGACTGGGAAGCGTCCTAGCTCGCATGTTCGTTACCGAAGTATTCCTCATCATATCCTGTCTTTTCATGCCTGGCCAATAAAATAACCAGTGGCAAGCCCATGAGTACTTTGAATGTACTCGCAAGCAACCCATGTTTTGGTTCAAGATACGAAAATGCATGATATAGGTAAGTTTTTGCAGAAAGCTAGTTTTGAGTGCAATGACATGTTCAACAACTTGTAAGACATGCATCAAGAGTATTTAAGTAACCATGAGGACAGGTTACCGATATCAACATAAATAGAGTGGGCACCAACCCAACTCAATTATGTCAAGTCCTTTGACTTGACCCAAGTAGTTTTATCAACACACAGACACACGGTTGAAAACTCTGGACGTAGTTTAAGCAGCACCGCCCAACCGTCCTTGACCGTGGACACGGCTATTCGAATAGTTTTACACTCTGCAGAGGTTGCACACTGTACCCACAAGATCCGGGGAACTTCCGTGTCATCCACGACCCGCGATACCTCAAGTACCCGGGGTAAGGACCCGATCACTACCTTTCCCTAGACGACACTAACATGGAGTCCACTCGATTGGTAGTAACCCCCGTGCCCAACATTTCACATCTTAAAATTGTGGAGCATCGCTCCGATATTCATCATATACCAGAAGCACGGGGTACCAACGGTGTGTTCGGTGCCCTGTGAAAACAGTCATGGCCGCCCTACCTGGCACGACCCCGTCCCGAGAGAGCGCACCAACAACTCTCCCGTCACTAGTAATGCGGGCTCCAAGCTAGTATCGGTCTAGGTAATCAATAATGCCCTTTCCCATATAAGGGTAGAGTGGTTGCGCATGTAAGGTTGGGACAGTCGACAAATCTTAAATCTAATCCGTTTTCGAAAACAACACACACTTGCCTCGGTACACCACTTCGTCATCAAGTGGTTACCCATCTCATCATCTCCCTCGGGCATAAGTGGCACCCGACGGGGTTTTCGAAAAGTCTTTTGAAAATACTTTGCCTCATTCTCCATGCATATACCCGTCCCTTTTTGCGTAGCACTACCTTAGCATCCTATCTACTCCCACCGGCATAACCCTCATAGGAAGGTAGGGTCATGCACAATGCAAGTATCAACGAGGAAGTATGGTGGCAACCATCGAAGTGGTTATCACCTCATCATGATTCCAATGCAACAATAATAAAGAGCTATATGACATGCATAAAAAGGGTTTCATAGACATGGTCAAAGGGATGCTTGCTTGGTTCCTCAGAGTCTTCAAGTTTTCAAATATCTCTGGTCCAACTCCGAGCATTTCGTCTACTTCGTCAACTATCGTCGAAAGCAACCATAATAAGCAACACAACAAGGCAGGAAATAAAAGTGCTCTAAAAATTTGAGTTGGACTTTTCTAGGATACCTCTGGTCATATGAGGGATGACCAAAGTGGTTTCATTAGGATTTGATCAATGGACATCTCTAAACATTTTGATATGGTGGAATCAAGGGGTTTATGGATTTGCAAGAAGTGTACAGAAATTATATTTTTGAAAAATGAGCAAAGGCATCCATTTAACAAAGGATGATTTTAGAAGCATCTAGGAATTGGTTTCACTGGATTTGGAGTTGAGATGATTTTCCTATGAATTTGCAAAGTTGGCTATATATAAAGAAATAGACCATTATTTGAGGTGATACATAAAGTATTAGAAAAAATGTTCAAAAACTAAGTTTTGAACTTATAGACATCTAGGATTTTGAATCATGGAATTTGGATCAAAAATGGGCTCTCTGTGATTTTCTAAAGTTCATCACAGAAATAGGAAAAGTAGGATTTGATAAATATTTGTGAAGAAATGGTCTCTGGAAAAATGTGCAAATAGCACCATGTGATAGGGAATGATTTTAGAAACTACTAGAAATTTGAATCATTGGATTTGGAGCTCTGTTGAATTATTTATGGATTTTTGAAGTTGACATGAAAAAGAAAAAAAAGGAAAATAAGGATTTAACCTTATCCTGCGCAGGAGGCGACAGATAGACCGTGGGCCGGCCCAGCGGCTCAGCTGCGCGGGTGACAGGGCGACGCCGAAGGCGTATTTGGGGAGTGCGCTTCCCTGCGGGGAAGGCGGTTCCCGTAGATCCCGCCTCCACTTAACCCGAGTGGGTCCGGCTGGACACGTCGGCAGAGGCTGACCGGTGGGGTCGCCGGTCCACCGGCCGGCCTTCTTCTTCCTCGCGCGGCCTCCCGTGCCGCAGGAACAGACGGGCGAGGCCGAGCTCGTCCCCGACGACCAGGGGCGCTACTGCGGGTGCCCGGCGCACCGGCGAGCTCGGGGGACTGCTCGGGAAGAGGGTGAGCCGGAAGAAGCCGTAGGAGAGCTCGGGAGGGCCTCTAAATAGAGGGGCCGTGGTGCATCGTGGACGCAGCCTATGGCGCACTCGGGCGGGCTCCATGGAGGAGAGAGGGGAGAGGTTTAGGAGGGGGCCGACAGCTTGCCGTGTCCCAGACGCCGAGGCGGCCTCGTGAGACACGCTGGGGAGGCCCGAGGTGGCCGAAGGCGGTTGGCAGGGGGCGGCTACAGTGCGGGAGCGCACTGTAGCGCGCTCCAGAGCGTGCAAATGGCCGGCATGGTATTTTTTTGGCAATGTGGGCGCGGCCACTGATGTCTGGTAGTGCTTGGGGGTAGTAAAGAAGGGTGGAGAGGCATTGGATGCCCTGGAGAGCCAGTAGGAGAGGAGAGAGGTTGATGGAGAGAGAGAAAGAGGCTGTCCAGAGAGAGAAAGTGAGAGTTTCACCACCAAATAATTGAGCTGAAATGCATCCATTGTTACTGGAGGTAGAGGAGGTCTAGGAGGGGCTGTGGTAAAAAGATAGAGTCATGGAGATTAGTGGAAGTTGTCAAAAAGGTGGTTTAGGAAATTTTGCAGAAGGTGTTTGTTGTTGGTTTGGGCAAGAAAATTAATTCCACTTGCAATGAGAATTAACAGGATGGTATGTCACATCGAAGTAGGGTGTTACACCAAGTTTGAGCTCATTTAAGCAAAGTAGCCAATGCAACTTTGGTAAACCCTAGAAATCAGCAGAAATGGCTTTGCCAAGATTTAGTCATGCAAATCTATTCTCCTTGATGCACCACTTGGTGTAGTATCATCATTTGAGGATTTGAACATGTCCACAAAAATTCAGATCAAAAGGACACACTTGGCAATGTAGAGTTGTCCAAATTTGGTTCTGGACAGGAAGGGTTTTGGGGCACTTTGATCAAGTTAACTTGTTCTCCAACTTGTGCCATTTGGTCTAGATTAATTATTAGACCATTTGAGCATGTTCACAAGGTTTAAGAACATTTGGAAATGTTTGGCAATGTAAAGTTGCTCAAACTTCAAAATGGGCAGAAATGGTTTTGAGGGGATTTCATGGAATTTTACTATTCTCCATGACATGATACTTGTCAAGATCATCAAACATGTCATATGTGACATGCTAGAATTTTCTTGGAATTTTTGGAGAATATTTCCTTTGTAAATATTTCAAAAGCTTGAAATATCCAGAAAGAGTTTTTGAGGTATTTGACCAATATTTTGAACATGACCATGTATTGAAACTCTTATATATGGACAATATATGTCCTATGAGTTTCCCTAAATTTTGTCAAATATTTTTAAAACAATAAAATAATTTTTCCCTATTAAAGACCATTTCTGGCCTTAAGAAAAAGCTTTTAAATAAAATAGGAAAATAACCTTTAAAATTATATTTTTGTGGTTTCTGGGTACCCTATATCTAATAGGAGTCAAATATATTTTTAGAAAGATTTGTACTGCCCTTAATTAAGTACTTGCAGTGCAAACCTCAATTCAGGGGTTTTTGGAAAACTAATTTTAGAAAATGCTTTTTGGCCAAATTATTTTTGTAAGAAAATACTATATTGCTCTATACACATGGCATGATCATTGGGAAAAGGTTTTGGATCAAGGATATGAAGTATAGAAGTTGGAGGATTTATTTGATTTTTAGAGCACTTGCAAACAGCAGACAACATTCAATCAAAGCAAAGACAAAACACTCAAAAGTTTTTGTCAAACCACATTTTATCATGATTTATTAGCTTAAGTGTTGTGGCATGAAAATCAGGGTGTGATAGCGCGCGAGGGCGACAGCCGCCTCCAGCTCGCGCCTCTCTGCAACCAGGCGCAGGCCCTCGGCCTCAAGGCGCGCGTCCTCATCAGCAAGCTCTTCACCAAGCAGGCTCACCGTGTCAGCCGCCCTCCGAAGAAACCTTTGGCGAAGAGCGCGACGCTCCCGGGCGCGCTCGAGTACGTCTTCCACACCATCATCCACCCCAAGCGAGCGCCGGGGGCACGAATCAACACTCCCCCTCCAGGCAGGGGGCTGGGGGCTGGCGCCCTCGAGGAGACCGGGCACGCCTCGCCAGAAGCCCGGCCTGGAGCCAGTCCATTCCCAAATGAAGAACGCAAGGAGTACCCCAGCCAATCACAGTCCACGACTAGACGAGAAGTCCACGGCAGGCTGGCTATGCCACGAGAAGGCTCGCAAAAGAAGGTCGCGAGGCGTGCAGGGTCGTGATGCACCTCAGGATGGCTTATCTCTCCAACCGGCCTCACCACAAGGGCTCTGCTGCTCGGAGTGCTCGAAGACGGTGGAGAAGGCGGAGACAAGGGGGATGGCCCCTCAGTCGTCTCTGTGAGCTTGGCAGGAAGGGCCCTGCGAAGCAAGGATCAGGAAAAGCAACAGAAGAATCAGGAGCTGGGAAGGGAGAAGGCTTACTCATCGGTGGTGAAGTACTTGCTACGCTTCAGCAGGCGACAAGGGTAATCGTCACCCAGGGCCTCCCTTCTCTTCCGGAGGGCCTCAAAGTCCACGCGGAAGCGACCCAGGAGTTGAGCGTAGGGGTCAACCTGCGACGAGGAAGAAGCGTCAAGGCGACCCGCTTCAGGGGCGTCTGCTTGATGCGCGCTGCCGGTCGCTGCACCAAGAAGAGTAACTGGGGCCTCAGGGGCCCCAGCCGCAGGCGCTGCCAGCGGCTGCTCGCCGCTCTCAGCCACAGTAGCATGGGCCTCAGGGGTTTCTCCCTCATGAGCGCCGCCCAGCGCTGTCACCTCGGCGGGGGCACCTTCGGCCTCAGGCGGCTCATGCCTCCCTGCTCCGCCACTTGAGGAAGAGTCGCCCTGGCTGACTGCAAGGGCGGCCACCACCACTGGGTTCTCGCGAGGCCCCTGGAGGCCAACGGGGCACAACCCCCATTTGTCGAAGATGGGCATCTGGTTCACAAAGTTGTTTTTATTCGGGTAGAGGTACAGCAAGGCCCCCCCTTGCCGGATGCTGCCGGGGGTGGGGTCCCCTGTCAAGACCAAGAGCACCTTCCTCAGCGCTTCAGGCATCAGGTCCTCTTCCTGGAGCCTCATGCGATCCTCACGACTGCTGTAGGCCCCCATCCGGTGAGAATGGCGTTGGAGAGGGGCAACACAGCGTAGCAGGAACTCCTTCACCACCTTGGGCATCGTCACTTCGAGCGCCCTCAAGAACGTGAAGCGACGCCAGACGAAGACGAGCCAGGAACTCGTGAGCGTCTCCTGGCCCCAGCCAGAGTTGGGGACAGCAGGCGAAGATGGCTCCGACAGCAGGGGGCTGGGCACCCCTACGTCCACATACAGCCACCACTCGTGAAACCCAGGTGCGGGCGGAGGAAGACTAAAGTCGATCCCTGAGGCTGCTATCTCAGGTGCAGCAATGAAGCTCACGCACCCTGAGCATTGGGTGGGGTCGACAAGGCGCAGAGAGAAGAAGTGGCGCAGCAAGGCAACCGAAGGAAGGATGCCCATCATTGCCTCACAAACGAAGGCGAAGACCGCAAGGAGAGTGAAGGATTCGGGACCCAAATGCATCATGTGGACTTGATAGTGGGAGAGCACGGCGTTGAAGAAATCAGAAAAGGGGGGAACCAGTCCCGCCCACAGGGCTTCGGCAAAATACCGGACCTCAGTGACTATCCTGTCGATGGAGAAGCGGGACGCGGGCCAGGCCGTCATCCTCCCGCATTCGTTGAAGATGGTGGCCAGAGCCGAGCTGACCTTGCCCAAGCCCTCTCGATTGATTATGATCGACCGGTCGACGGCGGCGGCCACCAACGACGGCGAGCGAGGCGGCGGCATGGGCTTCTTCTGTCTTCCCTTCTTCGCCGGAGCCATGGTAACAGAAGGGGGGAGGGAAGGTTCGAGATTGGATTGAGAGCGGAAGCAGGAGTTCGAGAGGAGGAAGGGCAGAGGACGCTTGGGCGACGAAAAGGGGAGCGGCTGTGTGCAACTACGTGTCCGCCTAGCATGGCACAAAATAAGGAGGCGTGGGGGAACAGTGCCGCCCACGTCCAATCAACCGCCACGTGGCGCCCAAGGCCGCAGGCTGTTAGGGCCCGCGGGGCTTCGCACTTGCCCTTTCGCCTCTCTGCTCGGCCAAGTCCGGGCGCGCCTTGGGACTGGGGGCTACTGTCGGCGTTCAGGAACGGGGGTCCCCAGAATTGCCTGCCCGCGGCCTGTGGTGTGGCTTAAAAGGGGGCCCAGCACGGCCCATCTTCATCAACACAAGCTCAAGACCCTCACGAGGGGCCAAGCCTCGCGGGGCGGATGACAAGGAGCTTCCTCAGGCACAGCCTCATTAGGCTAGCTGACGAGGAGGCAGAGAGATCAAGGCGGGGTACCTCGTGAGGTGCCCATGACGCAAGCCATGACGACCAAGGGCGCCAGTCGGGCACCAGCCCGCGCAGTGTTCTCCTTTCCTCTTTGGTGCAAAGGGAGAAAGCGCAGGCGAGAGCATCAAGCAAAGGCATCCATTTCGGTGCAACAAGACCAAGACCAGCCCAACGGCAGGGAGGAAGTCATTGTGGAGCCCAAGTAGGCGTCACCACCAGAGCCTTTGACAGGCGAGGACCAACTTTAGTCAGGATAAGTGTACCCGATGTTCCCCTTCAAAATGGCCAATTGTTGGCGCTCTTCCCGCTCAATATTTGGTAAGAGGACCAGGGCCTTTGCCTATAAATAGGACTTGCCACCCCCAGGGTAGAGGGACGGAGAATCGAGAATCCTCACCTGAATCAGGAGAGAGAAGTGAGAAGGGCGGCTGATCTCCTCCTAGCAGTTCATTGTCCCAGCCAAGAACAGACCCTCGCGAGGCTGTTCTTCGTTGTATTGTTCATCATCAGCCCAAGAGGCAATCCACCACACCACACACTGGAGTAGGGTATTACACCGCAATTGTGGCCAGAACCAGTATAAACTCTGTGTCTCTTGTGTTGTTCCTTCCGTAGTTTAGATCCTAGCGAGCCGGCAAGGAGCAGGTAGGTAGAGGGCGAAATCTCCGCGTGCACCCCAGTGTTCGAACCTCAAGGGTCTGCCGGAACCAGAAGTCCGACAAACTCACCCAAGCAGTTTATCACACCAGCTCAATAACACCTCTTGCGAGGCAGTTCATCCTTTGTACTGTTCATCATTAGCCCCTGAGGCAATCCACCACACCACACACTAGAGTAGGGTATTACACCACGACGGTGGCCCGAACCAGTATAAATCTTGTGTCCCTCGTGTACGTTTAGCTTAGATTCTCACGAGGCGATCGGACATGGATCGGTAGTGGGAAGATCTTCGTGCGCACCGCAGAGTTCGAACCTTAAGGGTCTGTCGGAACCCAACATCTGACAGTGGGGGGAGCCGCCGATGGCTTGAAGAGCCTTTCCTCAAACACCCCCGGCTCCTGAGGGAGCCTCCGGGATGCTCTCTTGGCGATGTCATCCGCCTCCTTGTTAGTTCATCGCGGCACGTGCTGCTGTTCCAAGCCTGAGAACCATTTCTCAATCTTGCGTACCTCTTCTAGGTATGCCTCCATGTGCTCGTCCTTGGGTGTGTTCTCTTTGTTGGAGAAGTTGATGAGGAGTTGGGAGTCGCCCTTGATGGTGAGGCGCTTCACCCCCAGCGCCACTTCGGCCCTGAGGCCAGTGAGAAAACCTTCATACTCTACGATGTTATTGGAGACCTTTTATCCCTACTGAAAACAGAGTTGTACTGCGTAGTAGAGCTTGTCCTTGGTGGGTGAGATGAGGACGGCCCCAGCCACCGCACCTTGTCGTGCGAACGCGCCATCAAAGTACATGATCCACCCATCTGGCTCCTCGTCCCCAGGCAAAATGGAACAGTCCTCGCTTGCTCTGTGGTCAGAACATTAGCCCATTCTACCATGAAATCCAAGAGGGTAGCACCCTTGATGACTCTGGTGGTGCTGAACTCTAGTTGGAATGCCTGGAGCTTGATGTTCCACTCCGCAACTTGTCCGACGGCATTAGGGCTCTAGAGCACCCTCTCAAGTGGGTAGGCCGAAACAACCTTGATGGGGTGGGCTTGGAAGTAGTGGCACAGCTTTCAGAAGTGACGAGGAGCGCAAGTAAGAGCTTTTGAGGCATAGGGTAACGCGCCCGTGCCTCCCATAGCACCGTGCTGACAAAGTAGACCGGGTGCTCGATGAGGGAAGAGATGTTGGCGGAGTCTTATGCTTCTTGAGGATGTGGGCCTTCGGCGGTCCCGCATTCTACCGCGCTGAGTGCGGCCTCCCAGGGGCAAGCCTCAGGAGCCCGCCCCCTCAACCGAGAGGTCGGCTGTAGCCTTGGGAGGAATGTCAGCCGCCGGATCGGCCGAGGCCTCATGAGCGTTATCCTAAGGCTGCTGCGCTTTGCTTGGTGGTCGAGCGCCCTGCTGAGGGTCCTTGAGTGTGCATTCCTTCCTTGGCAGAGTGAGGGGTGGCTGCCAGATAGAGTACCAGGGGCTCAAGAGGGCGCGGTGCCACCATCACCGGTGGGATGGTCAGGTATCTCTTGAGGTCTTCAAAGGCTGCTTCAGCCTCAGGGGTCCACTCGAACGACCCTTTCTTTTTCATCATCTTGAAGAACAGAAGGGCGCGTGCTCCCAGCTTGGAGATGAAATGCCCTAGTGAGGTCACGCAGCCCACTAGCTTCTGCATCTCTTTCAGTGTCTGCAGAGGGCTCATGTCTTCTATTGCCTTGCCCTTCTCCAAATTTTCCTCGATCACTCTGTGTGATACTAGAAAGCCTAACAGCTTGCCAGAGGGAACTCCGAACAGGCACTTCTCGGGATTGAGCTGCAGGTCCACCTTGCGCAAGCTGGCAAACGTCTCCTCCAGATCCTCAATCAGGGTCCCTGCCTCCCGAGACATCACAACTATGTCATCAACATACGCATTAGCATTTCTCCCGAGCTGCACGCCCAGGGCGATGTGCATCAGCCGTTGGAAGGTAGCCCTGACATTGCGTAGCCCGAAGGGCATGCAGGTGTAGCAGTACACTCCGCAGGGGGTTAGGAATGTCGTCTTCTCCACATCTTGCACGGTCATCCTGATCTGGTGGTAGCCCGAGAAGGCGTCCAAAAAGCACAATAGGTCGCACTCGGCAGTGGAGTCAATGATCTGGTCGATGCGAGGAAGCAGGGAGGGATCCTGAGCGCAAGCCTTGTTGATCTTGGTGAAGTCGACACACATGCGTTCCTTCCCTCCTATCTTGGGGACGACAACTGGATTTCCTAGCCATTCCGGGTACCGCACCTCCCTGATGACCCCAACATCATGCAACTTGCGGGGTTCTTGGACAATGAATGCCTGCTTCTCGGTGGACTGTCGGTGGGCTTTCTACTTCACTGGATGCATGTTTGGGCATACCTTCAGGTGATGCTCGATTATTCCCCTTGGAACCTCGACCAGGTCCTTAGGCTCCCAGGCGAATACATCCTTGTTGGCGCGCAAGATGTCGACCAACACTTTCTCTTGGTCCTGAGGGAGTGCAGCTCCTATGGTGAAGGTGGCGGCTGACGCCCCATCTTCATTGACCGGTACTTGCTTTGTCTTGGCTCGGACATGGGAGAACAACTACTTCTTCTTGGTCGGTGCTGCCCCTGGGGCCTCAGGGCCCCCTTTCTCGCTTGGCAGCACGGACACCGCAGACCTGAAGGCGAGCTTGAGAGCCTGTAGCGCGTCCTTGGTGTCCCCTGCCACCGTGAGGACGCCGTTTCTACCTGGCATCTTCATGAGGTTGTAGGTTGGATGAGTTGCCACCATGAACTTTGCCAGAGCAGGATAACCAAGGATGGTCTTGTATGGCAGGTCGATCCAGGCGATGTCGAAGTTGATGAGCTCGGTGCGGTAGTTGTCGCGGGTCCCGAAGGTGACGGGGAGACAGATCTGCCCCAAGGGGTTGGTGAAGCCACTGCCGACTACTACCTCTTGAGCACTGCGTTGGATTTCCCCGAAGAGGAGAGGATGATGCAGCAAAGTAGCGTAAGTATTTCCCTCAGTTTTTGAGAACCAAGGTATCAATCCAGTAGGAGACCATGCACAAGTCCCTCGTACCTACACAAAATGATAGCTCCTCGCAACCAACGCGATTAGGGGGTGTCAATCCCTTCACGGTCACTTACAAGAGTGAGATCTGATAGAGATGATAAATAATATTTTTGGTATTTTTGGTATATAAAGTGAAAAGTAAAAGGCAAAGTAAAAACAAAGCAAGTAATAAAGTAATGGAGAATTATATGATGGGAATAGACCCGGGGGCCATAGGTTTCACTAGTGGCTTCTCTCAAGAGCATAAATATTCTACGGTGGGTGAACAAATTACTGTTGAGCAATTGACAGAATTGAGCATAATTATGAGTATATCTAGGTATGATCATGTATAAAGGCATCACGTCCATGACAAGAAGACCGAAATGATTCTGCATCTACTACTATTACTCCACTCATCGACCGCTATCCAGCATGCATCTAGAGTACTAAGTTAAAACAGAATAACACCTTATGCAAGATTACATGATGTAGAGGGATAAATTCATGCAATATGATAAAAACCCCATCTTGTTATCCTCGATGGCAACAATACAATACGTGCCTTGCTGCCCCTTCTGTCACTGGGAAAGGACACCCCAAGATTGAACCCAAAGCTAAACACTTCTCCCATTGCAAGAACCACCAATCTAGTTGGCCAAACCAAACGGATAGTTCGAAGAGACTTGCAAAGATAACTCAATCATACATAAAAGAATTCAGAGAAGATTCAAATATTATTGATAGATAAGCTGGATCATAAACCCACAATTCATCGGTCTCAACAAACACACCGCAAAAAGAAAATTACATCGAATAGATCACCACAAGAGAGGGGGAGAACATTATATTGAGATCCAAAAAGAGAGAAGAAGCCATCTAGCTACTAGCTATGGACCCGAAGGTCTGAAGTAAACTACTCACACTTCATCGGAGGGGCTATGGTGTTGATGTAGAAGCCCTCCGTGGTGGATGCCCCCTCCGGCGGAGCGCAAGATGGCATCTCGTGGATACAGAAGGTTGAGGCGGTGGAATTAGGTTTTTGGCTCCCCCCGTGATCGTTTGGGGGTACGTAGGTATATATAGGAGGAAGGAGTACGTCGGTGGAGCAACAGGTGGGCCACGAGGCAGGGGGCGCGCCCTAGGGGGGGCGCCCCCACCCTCGTGACCGACTCTTTTGTTCCTTGGAGCAGGGTCCAAGTCTCCTGGATCAGGTTCGGTGAGAAAATCACGTTTCCGAAGGTTTCATTCCGTTTGGACTCCGTTTGATATTCCGTTTCCTGAAAAACTGAAATAGGCAAAAAACAGCAATTCTGGGCTGGGCCTCCGGTTAATAGGTTAGTCCCAAAAATAATATAAAAGTGGAAAATAAAGCCCAATATAGTCCAAAACAGTAGGTAAAGTAGCATGGAGCAATCAAAAATTATAGATACGTTGTAGACGTATCAGGCATCCCCAAGCTTAATTCCTGCTCGTCCTCGAGTAGTAAATGATAAAAAAAAAGAATTTTTGATGCGGAGTGATACTTTGGCATAATTTCAATGTAAATCTTCTTAATTGTGGCATGAATATTCAGATCCGAAAGATTCAAGACAAAAGTTCATATTGATATAAAAAATAATACTTCAAGCATACTAATCAAAGCAATCATGTCTTCTCAAAATAGCAGGGCAAAAGAAAGTTCATCCCTACAAAATCATATAGTTAGCCTATGCTTCATTTTTGTCACACAAAGATGTTCCCAACTTCTATACCCCCAATGACAAGCCAAGCAATTGTTTCATACTTAAATAATCTCAAACTTTTTCAACCTTCACGCAATACATGAGCGTGAGCCATGGATATAGCACTATGGGTGGAATAGAATATGATGATGGGGATTGTGTGGAGAAGACAAAAAGGAGAAAGCCTCACATTGACGAGGATAATCAACGGGCTATGGAGAGGCCCATTAATTGATGTCAACATGAGGAGTAGGGATTTCCATGCAACGGATGCACTAGAGCTATGAATGCTCAACAAAAGAAAACTAGTGGGTGTGCATCCAACTCGCTTGCTCATGAAGACCTAGGGCATTTGTGGAAGCTCATCGTAGGAATATACAAGCCAGGTTCTATAATGAAAAATTCCCACTAGTATAAAAAGACAACTTATGAGACTCACTACATGAAGAACAAGGTGCTACTTTGAAGCACAATATATGAGACTCACTACATGAAGAACACGGTGCTACTTTGAAGCACAAGTGTGGAAAAGGAGATAGTAGCATTGCCCTTTCTATTTATTTTCTCATTTTTTGGGCCTTTTTTTGGCCTTTTTTTGGGCAATGCTCTAATAATGATGATCATCACACTTCTATTTATTACAACATAAGGATTACAACTCGAAACTTAGAACAAGATATGACTCTATATGAATGCCTCTGGCGGTGTACCGGGATGGTGCAATGAATCAAGAGTGACATGTATGAAAAATAATGCATGGTGGCTTTGCCACAAATACGATGTCAACTACATGATCATGCAATGGCAATATGACAAAAGTAATGTATGTCATTAATATGATGATGAAGTTGCATGGAAATATATCTCGGAATGGCTATGGAAATGCCATGATAGGTTGGTATGGTGGCTATTTTGAGGAAGATAAAAGGAGGTTTATGTGTGATAGAGCGTATCGTATCACGGGGTTTTGGATGCACCGGCAAAGTTTGCACCAACTCTCAAGGTGAGAAAGGGCAATGCACGGTACCGAAGAGGCTAGCAATGGCGGAAAGGTAAAAGTGCGTATAATCCATGGACTCAACATTAGTCAAAAGAACTCATATACTTATTGCAAAAATTTAGAAGTAATCAAAAATCAAGTACTACGCGCATGCTCCTAGGGGGATAGATTGGTAGGAAAAGACCATCGCTCGTCCCCGACCGCCACTCATAAGGATGCACAAGCCAGGTACACTTCATGTGTCAAATTTGTTACACAACTTTAACCATACGTGCATGCTACAGGACTTGCAAACTTCAACACAAGCATTTCTCAAATTCACAATTACTCAACTAGCACGACTTTGATATTATCACCTCCATATCTCAAAACAATTATCAAGCATCAAACTTATCTTAGTATTCAACGCACTCAAAAGAAAGTTTCACATATCTTGAATACCAAGTATATTAATATTAAGCAAATTACCATGCTATTAACGACTCTCAAAATAATCTAAGTGAAGCATGAGAGATTAATAGTTTCTTTAAAACAAATCCACCATCGTGCTCTAAAAGATCTAAGTGAAGTACTAGAGCAAAAAATTATCACGCTCAAAAGATATAAGTGAAGCACTATGAGCAAAACTATCAAGCTCAAAAGATATAAGTGAAGCACATAGAGTATTCTAGCAAATTCAGTTTATGTATAGCTCTCTCAAAAGGTGTGTACAGAAAGGATGATTGTAGTAAACTAATAAGCAAAGACGCAAATAATACAAGACGCTCCAAGCAAAACACATAAGATGTGGTGAATAAAAATATAGCTCCAAGTAAATTACCGATGAAAGTAGACGAAAGAGGGGATGCCTTCCGGGGCATCCCCAAGCTTTGACTTTTTGGTGTCCTTGGATTATCTTGGGGTGCCATGGGAATCCCCAAGCTTAGGCTCTTGCCACTCCTTGTTCCATAATCCATCAAAAGAATTCACCCAAAACTTGAAAACTTCACAACACAAAACTCAATAGAAATCTCGTGAGCTCCGTTAGAGAAAGAAAACAAAAGACTACTTTAAGGTACTGTAATGAACTCATTATTTATTTATATTGGTTTTAAACCTACTGTATTCCAACTTCTCTATGGATTATAAACTATTTTACTAGCCATAGATTCATCAAAATAAGCAAACAACACACGCAAAACAGAATCTGTCAAAAACAGAACAGTCTGTAGCAATCTGTAACTAACGCAAACTTCTGGAACTCTAAAAATACTACCAAAATAGGAAGTTCTGGAACATTTGTTTATTGAACAGCATAAAAAAGAATCAACGCAAAAGCACGTTTCTGTGATTTAACAAAATTATATTCGTGCGTGCAAAGTTTCTGTTTTTCAGCAGAATCAAATCAACTATCATCGTAGGTTATCCTATAGGTTCTACTTGGAACAAACACTAATTAAAAGATAAAACCACATACAAACAGAGGCTAGATGGATTATTTATTTCTAAACAGAAGCAAAAACAAAAAACAAAAAATAAAATTGGGTTGCCTCCCAACAAGCGCTATCATTTAACGCCCCTAGCTAGGCATAAAAGCAAGGATACATCTAGGTATTGCCATCTTTGGTAGGCAATCCATAAGTGGCTCTCATGATAGATTCATATGGTAATTTTATTTTCTTTCTAGGGAAGTGTTCCATGCCCTTCTTTAAGGGAAATTGGAATCTAATATTCCCTTCCTTCATATCAATAATTGCACCAATCGTTCTAAGGAAAGGTCTACCAAGAATAATAGGACATGAAGGACTGCAATCTATATCAAGAACGATAAAATCTACGGGCACATAATTCCTATTTGCAGCAATAAGAACATCATTAATTCTTCCTATAGGCTTTTTAATAGTGGAATCCGCAAGATGCAAGTTTAGAGAGCAATCATCAAAGTCACAGAAATCTAGCAAATCACACAAAGTTTTGGGAATAGTAGAGACACTAGCACCCAAATCACACAAAGCATGAAACTCATAATTTTTAATTTTAACTTTAATAGTAGGTTCCCACTCATCATAGTGTTTTCTAGGGATAGACACTTTCAACTCAATTTTTTCTTCATAAGATTGCATCAAGGCATCAATAATGTGTTCGGTAAAGGTCTTATTTTGACTATAAGTGTGAGGAGAATCTAGCACGGATTGCAACAAGGAAATACAATCAATTAAAGAGCAATTTTCATAATTAAATTCCTTGAGATCCAAAATAGTGGGTTTAGCAACATCTAGGTTTTTATTTCTTTCAACCCCACTTTTATCAATTTCATCATCAAGATCTAGAAACTCCGAATTCTTAGAACGCCTTCTAGGTAAAGGGAGATCATATTCAGTTTCATCAAGATTCATATTGCAAATCAGAGATTTAATGGGGGATGTCGGTGTCAAAACCGGCGGATCTCGGGTAGGGGGTCCCGAACTGTGCGTCTAGGCGGATGGTAATAGGAGACAAGGGACACGATGTTTTTACCCAGGTTCGGGCCCTCTCGATGGAGGTAAAACCCTACTCCTGCTTGATTGGTATTGATGATATGGGTAGTACAAGAGTGGATCTACCACGAGATCAAGGAGGCTAAACCCTAGAAACTAACGTATGGTATGATTGTTGTCCTACGGACTAAAACCCTCCGGTTTATATAGACACCGTAGAGGGCTAGGGTTACACAGAGTCGGTTACAATGGTAGGAGATCTACATATCCGTATTGCCAAGCTTGCCTTCCACGCCAAGGAAAGTCCTATCCGGACACGGGACGAAGTCTTGAATCTTGTATCTTCATAGTCTAGGAGTACGGCCGATGATGATAGTTTGGCTATCCGGACACCCCCTAGTCCAGGACTCCCTCAGTAGCCCCTGAACCAGGCTTCAATGACGACGAGTCCGGCGCGCATATTGTCTTCGGTGTTGCAAGCCGGGTTCCTTCTCCGAATAATTCATAGAAGATTGTGAACGCCAGGATAGTGTTCGGCTCTGCAAAACAAATTCCACGTACCACCGTAGAGAGAATAATATTCACACAAGTTCAATCTACTGACATATTTTGTGGCGTGACGTCACACCACTACCAGGCCTTTACATAAATCATTTTTATTATACCACCTCAGTGCGTTTAGCGAAGCGGTTTCCTTGGCACGTCTTGTCGAAGCAGAGATCGTGTTCCCCTTATTCCGGGATTCCCATCAATACAGACGTGGGTAACCCAACCGCGCCATTGATTGTGGCGCTTGGGAGATAAGCGAGTTTTACCAGGATAGTAGGGACACACAGATTCATCCGCCCATATATAAGGGGATAAGGATCCACCTCCTTTACCTACGCCTTCTTCCTCCTTTGCTTATCCGTCTCCGCGCACTCGAGCTCCAGCGCCCAAGTCCGCACATCTCACCTCGACCCTTTCTAGCCATGCCTCCGTTACGGAGGGGCACATCGAGAAGCTGCGCAGCGCTGGATACCTGTCCAGCGACATCGCGCACCGGCTGCCCGACGAGGGGCAGCTCATCCCACCCCCAGGCCCCATGAGAGGGTCGTATTCCTTCCCCACTTCCTCCGCGGACTGGGCTTCCCACTCCATCCCTTCGTCCGGGGGCTCGTGTACTACTACGGCCTGGATTTCCACGATCTGGCCCCAAATTTCATCCTCAATATCTCGGCGTTTATCTTCGTGTGTGAGGCCTTCCTCTGCATCCAACCCCACTTCGGCTTGTGGCTAAAGACCTTCAATGTCAAGCCGAAGGTTGTGAAGGGCAGCCAAGCGAAGTGCGGAGGCGCCATGGCGGGCAAAATGCCCAACGTAACTTGGCTCGAGGGTGCCTTCGTGGAATCCATCAAAGGGTGGCAATCGGGGTGGTTCTACATCACCGAGCCGCGTGACCCTAAATGGGCAGCGGCCCCCGAATTCAAATCTGGCATCCCTATGCAGCTCACCTCCTGGAAAGAGAAGGGCTTGCTATGGGGTAGTTCGGAAGAGCTGACCGAACTCCAGTCCTGTCTCCAGACCCTGGTGAACAAGAAGCTTAAGCTTGTCAATGTGATCCAGGTCATGCTCGTTCGCCGGATTCTCCCCTGCCAGCAATGGGCCTTCAATTTGTGGGAGTTTGATCCGGCACAGCACCGGACCTTGAGCGGGCTCTTCGACACGATGTACGAAGCTGCCTGGAGGGTGCTGTTCAAGGGCGCCGAAGCTCCCGCATCCGCGACCGAAGATCGCGGATTCAGCACGCAGCGCCCGGCCGGCGAGTTAAGCTATGTCATCCTTTATGGGACACTCATTTTTTTCATAGTTTGACTCTATGTGGGATCTAAACTCCCAATACCTTTAACAGGACTGGCAGAAGACGTCCGGACAGGTTAACTGTCCGGCTCCCCTTCTAGAAGACCCAGCGGACGCCCGTTTGACAGGGCTGCTAGTCCCGACACTTTATGTAGTGCCGGAGAAAAAGGCCAAGAAGAAGGCCACGGGAACCGAAAGGAGTTCCCGGCGTCAGGTGATATCGGACTCATCGTCCGATGACTCCGAGGCGGACTCCTTCCCTGAAGACGATGAGGAGAAGAAAGAGGCCTCTCCCCCAGCGGGGGGAGAGAAGAAGAGGAAGGCCTCACCAACGAGGGAGGCCGAAGGGTCCAAGAAGGGAAGGACCCTTCCCCCGGACTGCTCTGCCGATGTTGGCGACGGCAACGAGGAGTGGCCCTCAAGGGCCAAGCCCCTGGCGAGATCGTAAGTATCCGGACTCCTAGATAATTTATCATTTTTCTTTTTGCCACACAGTGTCTTTCTAATGCCGCATACAACCTGTAGTCCGGCCAAGGACGATCTTCCCGCTTCGTCGAGCGGGTCCTTGGGCACGTCGGATATGGATTCTCTTTCGACCGCCTCAACCCCCCGTGATGCCGATGACACCAAGGTGGGATCCCGCAAAGGGATCCGCCAGGAGGAGGAGGCCCAGGAGGTTCCGCAAGGCAACCTCCCGGACTCTGCACCGGAACCTGCAGTGGTTCCGGAGTCCGGCGTGCGGCCCCTTCGTAAGAAGGGCAAGACTGTGAAGCCGGCGGCCTCCGTCCAACCGGAGGCGCCGGATAACTTGCTGGAGGCGCTCAACGGCGCTTCCATTGAAGAAGAACACCGCACTGTCATGAGTGCGGTGATTCAGAAGGTTCAGCTCACCAAGAGCGGGCTGACCGAAGCCTGCAGCAGCCTTCTAACAGGCTTTGAGGTAAGAATTTTAAGATATGTAATATAATACTGCATAGACAGTAGCCCCTGATGCTCGGTTCAGTGTTCGGAAACAAAAGCCGGACTGAGGATCTAAAAAGATATACGCAGGAGTTCTAAAAAGTATGTTAATATGGGATTGCAAGCTGCGCTGCTGACCTCTGCCGCACTGACTGCGGAGGTCAATGCTTTGAAGCAGAGCCTCGAGTGGTCCGAGAGCGAGCTCGGCCGTGCCAAAAAGCAGCTCGAGGACAAGGAAGGTGAGTAACACCATATTAAATTTGTACCTTACAAAAAAGGATTTGGTTGCAAGAGAAATAACAAGGATAACGTGGGTACTCCAGGGGCCACGAACGAGGTGGCGACCCTGAAGGAGGCGTTGTCCGCGGCTGAACGCAATGCGGCCACAGAGCGAGCCGGGCGAGAGAAGCAGGAGGCGCGGGTGGCGGAGGTGCAGCAAGAGCTCCAGGCTCTCATGGAAAAACATGAGAGTTTGGAGCGCGACTCAAAGACTCGAGAGTCCCAGCTTGCATCGGCTCTTGAGAGTGCCAAAGCCGCTAAGGCCGAAGCCCACAAGGCCCTCCGGGAAATCGAGGATTTGAAGAAAATAGTGGCGGGTAAGGCATTTTTCATGCAAAGCAAGCATGTGAATGTGAATTACCTATTACTTACCCGAATTCGGAGCTCTCCAGGAGCGTTCGAAGATCTGCCCCGCAGCCTGTCCGATGCTGCCGCTTTCTACTGGGCCGAGGAGAGGAGCTCGACAGAGAAGGTCTTCTGGTCTCAGTATGCTGAGGCTGTACATCCGGTGCCCCTTAGCGACCAGCTGAAGCAGTTGGTCGAGCTCCACAAGGTGGCCGAACAGGCCGTGAAGGGCCTCCTAGTTCGGCTGTGGCCCAAGGAGGCCATGCTAGGGAGCTACTTCGGCCTGGTGCGGCGGCTGGTGGATGCGTGTCCCTGGGTTGAAGTCGTCAAGCACTCCGCCTGCATTGAAGGTGCCCATCGGGCCCTTGCCCGTGCAAAGGTGCACTGGGGCAGGATGGACACTGAGGAGCTTGTGACGGACGCGCCACTGGCAGGCAAGGAGTACCGCACACCCGAAATGTATTATAATAGTGTCCTGAAGGGTGCCCGCATGATTGCGGGTGAGTGCTCCAAAGATGTAATATTTGAGTAGACTCGCATTTTGTTATCTTGTGCGCTGAAAACTTTGTTCATATGCGCTAAGCAACGTTTGTTAATTTAAAATATTACCTTCTGTGCGGCCGTTTATCAAATCTGAGAGATGGCAAGTCGTCGGCTTCAGCCCCATACCACTAGTGCTGGGGTGTTCGGGATAAACTTGAGCGCTCTTGTTCCCATTTTTGGGTCCATCTAGGGAGGCGCGCAACACAACGAACGAGGCAACCGGACTTATAATGCTTGAACACTCTCACTTAGCCATAGAATTCTATAATTTTAAATTTCAGCGAAGCCCCTAGTGTTCAGAAGACCGAATTCGGGGCGCTATCCATGCCTGGGCCGGACAAAGCCGGTTCCTCGCTCTAAGCGGCATAAGTCTTTAGGGACTCAAAAAAACCTCTCGAACAGCGACCAGCTCTCGCCGTATCATGACGGTCAGTTTTAGCTTTCTCCACTGAGGCGCTCACCCAGCTCAACCGGGGCGCAATCGCAGTGGTTCTCCTAGTGCTACCTTAGCCGATACAACGGAACGTAAGGTACCAAAACATGGGAGCCGGGCAAACCCAACTATTGACCCAAGACATGATTTGGAGCCGATGCATATAATGCTATAAGTTCGGGGTGCCGCACTTGTGAAAGTGTTCGGACTTATCACACCATAATGTGGGGAACTTAAGCCCCTGGTGTATTTAGCCGTACCAGAGTGTACGGATGCAACATGTCATAAATGAACATATGTATAAGAAAGAAATGCAATTATAAGCAAAAAGTGATGCATTGTTTATTCCAGAAATACTGCCATGAATGCAGAACGATACAAATAGTGCGGTAAGCAAGGGATGGGACTATTAAACATGTCCCCCGCCAGGGGTAGGCTGCGGAGTGGTGTATAAAACATATTTAATGCTCGTAATGGAGACCACCTGAGTGTTCGCCATAGCCTTTCTCCTTCCCTGGCTGTTGCATCGTGAGTTCGGCAAGTCTACTGCCGGACAGGGCCTCTAGTAAATGGAGTCCTGTGGATAAGAAAGAAAAAAGAAAAAAAGATGACACACTTTGGAGCCCCTGGTGTGGTTGAGCCGCACTCTGGGCCTGTCGTGGTCGTGCCCCTTCCCCTATGCCCATGGTATCTCCAGAGCGTAATGGTGTATGCGAAGGACCAGTCTTGCAATTTTGCAAGGGCGGGGGTTGGGGCCGCATTGCTACGCGTGCTCGGAACGTGCCAAGTGGTCTTGTTGTAGGTTACTCCGGGCGCGTTTAGCCATGTCCGGTCTCTTAACGGCCGGACTCGAGAATTGCCTTAAGAGGCTGCTCTGTACTTCTGCTGCGAGAGCCGCTGTGTGTTCCTCCGTTTGGAGGGAGCGTTCGGTGTTTCCGTTGACCATGATGACTCCTCGAGGGCCTGGCATCTTGAGCTGGAGGTATGCATAGTGCGGCACCGCGTTGAATTTTGCAAACGCGGTCCGTCCGAGCAGAGCGTGATAGCCGCTGCGGAACGGAACTATGTCGAAGATTAACTCCTCGCTTCGGAAGTTATCCGGGGATCCGAAGACCACTTCAAGTGTGGCTGAGCCTGTACAATTGGCTCTACACCTGGTATGACGCCTTTGAAGGTCGTCTTTGTTGGTTTAATCCTTGAGGGGTCTATTCCCATCTTGCGCACTATATCCTGATAAAGCAGGTTCAGGCTGATGCCGCTGTCCATCAGGACTCTGGTGAGGTGAAATCCATCAACGATTGGGTCTAAAACCAATGTGGCGAATCCGCTGTGACGGATACTGGTGGGGTGGTCCCTTCGATCAAAAGTGATCGGGCAGGAGGACCATGGGTTGAACTTCGGGGCGACTGGCTCCATCGCATATACATCCCTGAGTGCACGCTTCCGCTCCCTCTTGGGTATGTGGGTTGCGTATATCATGTTTACCGTCCGCACTTGTGGGTGGAAACCCTTCTGTCCTCTATTGTTCGGCGGCCGGGTCTCCTCCTCGTCATCGCTATGCAGCCCCTTGTCATTGTTTTCGGCAATTAACTTGCCTGCCTGCTTCAATACCCAACAATCCCTGTTGGTGTGATTAGCTGGTTTTTCGGGGGTGCCATGTATCTGGCAAGAGCGGTCGAGTATTCGGTCCAAATTGGACGGACCCGGAGTAGTTCTTTTGAATGGATTTTTCCGCTGACCGGGTTTTGAGCCTCTGAATCCGGTGTTGACTGCCGTATCCTCAGTGTTATCGCCGTTAACGCGGCGTTTGTTTTTGTTGCGACGCAACCTGTCATTACGGTCCTTGGTATCCGGACTGCCAGAATTTTTGTTGAGGTTATTACTGCGGGCTAGCTAGCTTTCCTCTCCCGCGCAGAAGCGGGTCATAAGTGATGTGAGGGCTGCCATGGATTTCGGCTTTTCCTATCCTAGGTGCCGGGCAAGCCACTCGTCACGGATGTTATGTTTGAAGGCTGCGAGGGCCTCTGCATCCGGACAGTCGATGATTTGATTTTTCTTTGTTAAGAACCGTGTCCAGAACTGTCTGGCCGATTCGTCTGGCTGCTGAATTATGTGGCTTAGGTCATCGGCGACTGGTGGTCGCACATATGTGCCCTAGAAGTTGTCAAGGAATGCGGCTTCCAGGTCTTCCCAACACCCAATTGATTCTGCTGGCAAGCTGTTAAGCCAATGCCGAGCTGGTCCTTTAAGCTTGAGTGGGAGATATTTGATGGCGTGAAGATCGTCACCGCGGGCCATGTGGATATGAAGGAGATAGTCTTCGATCCAAACCGCGGGGTCTGTTGTGCCATCGTAGGATTCAATGTTCACGGGTTTAAACCCTTCGGGATTTGATGATCCATTACTTCATCTGTGAAGCATAGTGGGTGTGCGGTGCCTCTATATTGGGCTATATCACGACGTAGCTCAAGTGAGCTTTGTCTACTGTGTTCGGCCCGGCCGGAGTTGCTGTATCCGGCGTGACGGTCGTTGTCGCGCATCGTGGGGCACCCACGTGATCCGTAGATCGATCTTGATTGTCTTGCCTTATCCTCCAATATGTCTCGCAAGTCCAGCGCATTCCCCCGTGGCTTCGTGCTTTTCGAGCGGTGCCGGGGTACGGTTCTGGTGGAGGGCCTAGAGGCCTCTCTGTCGCGGCCACGAGGTGGTTGGTCAGCCGTATTGTGCGCTGGTGATGCAGGTTTATGTGCCTCCTCTAATCGGGGGAGCAACTTGCGTTTGGGGTAGCATTTGGAGGGGCGTTCGAGTTCATACTCTTCGGCCGCAAGGACTTCAGTCCATCTGTCGGCTAACAGGTCTTGATCAGCTCTAAGCTGTTGCTGCTTTTTCTTTAGGCTGTTCGCCGTGGCCATTAGCCTGCGTTTGAAACGCTCTTGTTCGACGGGATCCTTGGGCACGACAAATTCATCGTCGTTGAGGCTTGCCTCGTCTCTGGAGGGAGGCATGTAATTATCATCCTCTTCCTCTTCGTCTGCCGCTCTCTCATGAGGGCTGGCTTCTCCGTCCTCCTATGCTGAATCTTAATGGAGGGGGTTCTCTTCGGCACTCTTTGGGTGTTATTATCTCTGGTGCCGGAATCTCCATTCTTGCTGTGGCGGGATTTAGAGCGGCGCCGCTGACGCCGGCGCTTGAGCTATTTCTTGGAGGAGTCTTCCACCGCTGCTTCCTCGCCATTCCCATCCTTTGGGATGTCCACCATATATATGTCGTATGACGAGGTGGTCTTCCAGTGCCCCGTAGGTGCTGGTTCTTGGTCGTCTCTGGCATCGTCGTCCATACCGTCGATGTCTTCGGAATCGTAGTCTAGCATGTCGGTTAGATCGTCGACAGTGGCTACAAAGTGGGTGGTGGGTGGGCTTTGAATTTCTTCGTCGTCCGCATCCCAACCATCCTGACCGCAATTCGGCCAGGGCTCTCCTGATAGAGAGAGATACTTTAGCGAATTCAGGATGTCGCCAAAAGGTGAGTGTTGAAAGATGTCCGCGGAGGTGAACTCCATGATCAGCGCCCAATCGGATTCGATTGGAAGGGGCGCAGGAGGTTCGGAGTCCGGCGAGGAGTCCGGCACCTCGGAGTCACGAGCATCGCGAGGGACAAGGTTAGTATTCGGCTCCATCGCCGTAGAGGTTGCAACCCATGAGGCGGTGTCTAGCCACCCGTCCTCGATCTGTGCGGTCGGCTCCGAATTAAGGGTCGGAGCGGACTCATGTGCGGCCTCCAGCGCACTGTCCGGTAGCAGAGCTAAATCATGCCCATCGAGACAGTGCGGCGCGATCGGCTGTGGCTCGAATCCATTGAAGATCAAGTCTCCGCGGATGTCAGCCGTGAAGTTTAGACTTCCAAATCTGACCTGATGGCCAGGGGCGTAGCTTTCGATCTGCTCTAGATGGCCAAGCGAATTGGCCCGCAGTGCAAAGCCGCCGAATATGAAGATCTGTCTGGGGAGAAAAGTCTCACCCTGGACTGCGTCGTTGTTGATGATCGAAGGATCCATCAAGCCTATCGGTGACGACACAGAGGAACTCTCAATGAAAGCACCAATGTCGGTGTCAAAACCGGCGGATCTCGGGTAGGGGGTCCCGAACTGTGCGTCTAGGCGGATGGTAACAGGAGACAAGGGACACGATGTTTTTACCGAGGTTTGGGCCCTCTCGATGGAGGTAAAACCCTACTCCTGCTTGATTGATATTGATGATATGGGTAGTACAAGAGTGGATCTACCACGAGATCAAGGAGGCTAAACTCTAGAAGCTAGCCTATGGTATGATTTTTGTTGTGATTGTTGTCCTACGGACTAAAACCCTCTGGTTTATGTAGACACCGGAGAGGGCTAGGGTTACACAGAGTCGGTTACAATGGTAGGAGATCTACATATCCGTATTGCCAAGCTTGCCTTCCATGCCAAGGAAAGTCCTATCCGGACACGGGATGAAGTCTTCAATCTTGTATCTTGATAGTCTAGGAGTCCGGCCAATGATGATAGTTCCGCTATCCGGACACCCCCTAGTCCAGGACTCCCTCAGGGGACACATCAATAACTTTTAGATCTTCATCTTGATTTTCATAGGAATTGGAAGAACACACTTTAATAAAGGCATCTTTGGAAGCACGCATCCTAGCAGTTCTTTATTTGCACTCATCAATGGAAATTCTCATGGCTTTGAGAGACTCATTGATATCATGCTTAGGAGGAATAGCTCTAAGCTTTAAAGAATCAATTTCAAGAGAAATTCTATCAACGTTCCTAGCCAAATCATCAACTTTAAGCAATTTCTCTTCAAGCAAAGCATTAAAATTCTTTTGTGAATTCATAAACTATTTAACACTACTCTCAAATTCAGAGGGCATTTTATTAAAATTTCTGGAAGAGTTGTTGTAGGAATTTCCATAATTATTAGAAGGATTACTAGGATAAGGCCTAGGATTAAAATTCCCTCTATACGCGTCGTTTCCAAAACTATTCCTACCAACAAAATTCACATCCATAGATTCATTATTATTCTCAATAAAAGTAGACAAAGGCATATCATTGGGATCAAGTGGAGTATTTTTAGTAGCAAACATCTTCATAAGTTCATCCATCTTTTCACTCAAAACATTGATTTCTTCTATAGCATCCACTTTTTTACTAGAAGATCTTTCGGTGTGCCATTGAGAATAATTAGCCATAATATTATCAAGCAATTTTGTAGCATCTCCTAATGTAATTTCCATAAACGTGCCTCCCGCGGCCGAATCTAAAAGATTTCTAGAAGCAAAATTCAATTCGGCATAAAAATTTTGTATGATCATCCATAAATTCAAACCATGAGTAGGGCAATTGTGAAGCATCAATTTCATTCTTTCCCAAGATTGGGCAACATGCTCATGATCAAGTTGTTTAAAATTCATAATATCGTTCCTAAGAGTGATGATCTTAGCGGGAGGAAAATACTTAGAGATAAAAGCATCTTTGCACCTGTTCCAAGAATCAATACTATTTTTAGGCAAAGACGAAAACCAAACTTTAGCACGATCTCTAAGTGAAAACGGAAATAACTTCAATTTGACAATATTGTTATCCGTATCTTTCTTCTTTTGCATATCACACAAATCAACAAAATTGTTTAGATGAGTAGCGGCATCTTCACTAGGAAGGCCGGCGAATTGATCTTTCATAACAAGATTCAGCAAAGCGGTATTGATTTCACAAGACTCATCATTATTAAGAGGAGCAATCGGAGTACTAAGGAAATCATTATTATTGGTATTCGAGAAAAGTCACACAATTTGGTATTATCTTGCACCATGGCAACAAGTAATCCAACACACAAGCAAACAGAAAGGCAACGGGAAAAGGCAAACGAAAAAAAGAGGAGGAGATTGGGAGTGAGAGGGCGAATAAAACGGCAAGGGTGAAGTGGGGGAGAGGAAAACGAGAGGCAAATGGCAAATAATGTAATGCAAGAGATAGGGATTGTGATGGGTACTTGGTATGGTTTACTTGCTCTTGCGTGAGCCTCCCCGGCAACGGTGCCAGAAATTCTTCTTGTTACCTCTTGAGCACTGCGTTGGATTTCACTGAAGAGGAGAGGATAATGCAGCAAAGTAGCATAAGTATTTCCCTCAGTTTTTGAGAACCAAGGTATCAATCCAGTAGGAGACCACGCACAAGTCCCTCGTACCTACACACAATGATAGCTCCTCGCAACCAACGTGATTAGGGGTTGTCAATCCCTTCACGGTCACTTATGAGAGTGAGATCTGATAGAGATGATAAATAATAGTTTTGGTATTTTTGGTATATAGATGCAAAGTGAAAAGTAAAAGGAAAAGTAAAAACAAAGCAAGTAATAAAGTAATGGAGATTGATATGATGAGAATAGACCCGGGGGCCATAGGTTTCACTAGTGGCTTCTCTCAAGAGCATAAATATTCTACGGTGGGTGAACCAATTACTGTTGAGCAATTGACAGAATTGAGCATAATTATGAGTATATCTAGGTATGATCATGTATAAAGGCATCACGTCCATGACAAGAAGACCGAAATGATTCTGCATCTACCACTATTACTCCACTCATCGACCGCTATCCAGCATGCATCTAGAGTATTAAGTTGAAAACAAAGTAACGCCTTAAGCAAGATGACATGATGTAGAGGGATAAATTCATGCAATATGATAAAAAAACCCATCTTGTTATCCTCAATGGAAACAATACAATACGTGCCTTGCTGCCCCTTATGTCACTGGGAAAGGACACTGCAAGATTGAACCCAAAGCTAAACACTTCTCCCATTGCAAGAACTACCAATCTAGTTGGCCAAACCAAACGGATAATTCGAAGAGAATTGCAAAGATAACTCAATCATACATAAAAGAATTCAGAGAAGATTCAAATATTATTCATAGATAAGCTGGATCATAAACCCACAATTCATCGGTCTCAACAAACACACCGCAAAAAGAAGATTACATCGAATAGATCTCCACAAGAGAGGGGGAGAACATTGTATTGAGATCCAAAAAGAGAGAAGAAGCCATCTAGCTACTAGCTATGGACCCGAAGGTTTGATGTAAACTACTCACACTTCATCGGAGGGGCTATGGTGTTGTTGTAGAAGCCCTCCGTGGTGGATGCCCCCTCCGGCGGAGCTCCGGAACAGGCCCCAAGATGGGATCTCGTGGATACAGAAGGTTGCGGCAGTGGAATTAGGTTTTTGGCTACCCCCGTGATCATTTGGGGGTACGTAGGTATATATAGGAGGAAGGAGTATGTGTTGGGGAACATAGTAATTTCAAAAAATTTCCTACGCACACGCAAGATCATGGTGATGGCATAGCAAAGAGAGGGGAGAGTGTTCGTCCACGTACCCTCGTAGACCGTAAGTGGAAGCGTTAGCACAACGCGGTTGATGTAGTCGTACGTCTTCACGATCCGACCGATCCAAGCACCGAACGTACGGAGCCTCCGAGTTCAGCACACGTTCAGCTCGATGACGATCTCCGGCCTCCGATCCAGCCGAGCTCCAGAGATGAGTTCCGTCAGCACGACGGCGTGGTGACGATGATGATGTTCTACCGGCGCAGGGCTTCGCCTAAGCTCCGCGACGATATGACCGAGGTGGAATATGGTGGAAGGGGGCACCGCACACGGCTAAGGAACGATCCGTAGATCAACTTGTGTGTTCATGGGATGCCCCCTACCCCCGTATATAAAGGAGTGGAGGAGGGGAGGGCCGGCCCTCTACTATGGCGCGCCCTAGGGGAGTCCTACTCCCACCGGGAGTAGGATTCCCCCTTTCCTAGTCCAACTAGGAGTCCTTCCATGTATTAGGAGTAGGAGACAAGGAAGGGGAAGAGTGAAGGGAAGGAAGGAGGGGGTGCGGCCCCTCCCCCTAGTCCAATTCGGACTAGGGCAAGGGGGGCGCGCGGCCTGCCCTAGGCAGCCCCTCTCTCTTTCCCGTATGGCCCATAAGGCCCAATACTTCTCCCCGGCGAATTCCCGTAACTCTCCGGTACTCCGATAAATAGCCGAATCACTCGGAACCTTTCCGAACTCCGAATATAGTCGTCCAATATATCGATCTTTACGTCTCGACCATTTCGAGACTCCTCGTCATGTCCCCGATCTCACCCGGGACTCCGAACTCCTTCGGTACATCAAAACTCATAAACTCATAATAAAACTGTCATCGAAACCTTAAGCGTGCGGACCCTACGGTTCGAGAACAATGTAGACATGACCGAGACACGTCTCCGGTCAATAACCAATAGCGGGACCTGGATGCCCATATTGGTTCCTACATATTCTACGAAGATCTTTATCGGTCAGACCGCATAACAACATACGTTGTTCCCTTTGTCATCGGTATGTTACTTGCTCGAGATTCGATCGTCGGTATCCAATACCTAGTTCAATCTCGTTACCGGCAAGTCTCTTTACTCGTTCCGTAATACATCATCTTGCAAATAACTCATTAGTTGCAATGCTTGCAAGGCTTAAGTGATGTGCATTACCGAGAGGGCCCAGAGATACCTCTTCGACATTCGGAGTGACAAATCCTAATCTCGAAATACGCCAACCCAACAAGTACCTTTGGAAACACCTGTAGAGCACCTTTATAATCACCCAGTTACGTTGTGACGTTTGGTAGCACACAAAGTGTTCCTCCGGTAAACGGGAGTTGCATAATCTCATAGTCACAGGAACATGTATAAGTCATGAAGAAAGCAATAGCAACATATTAAACGATCAAGTGCTAAGCTAACGGAATGGGTCAAGTCAATCACATCATTCTCCTAATGATGTGATCCCGTTAATCAAATGACAACTCTTTTGTCCATGGCTAGGAAACATAACCATCTCTGATAAACGAGCTAGTCAAGTAGAGGCATACTAGTGACACTATGTTTGTCTATGTATTCACACATGTATTATGTTTCCGGTTAATACAATTCTAGCATGAATAATAAACATTTATCATGAAATAAGGAAATAAATAATAACTTTATTATTGCCTCTAGGGCATATTTCCTTCAGTCTCCCACTTGCACTAGAGTCAACAATCTAGTTCACATCGCCATGTGATTTAACACCAATATTCATATGTGTATATGATTAACACCCATAGTTCACATCATCATGTGACCAACATCCAAAGGGTTTACTAGAGTCAATAATCTAGTTCACATCGCTATGTGATTAACACCCAAAGAGTACTAAGGTGTGATCATGTTTTGCTCGTGAGAGAAGCTCAGTCAACGGGTCTGTCACATTCAGAGCCGTATGTATTTTGCAAATATTTTATATGCACAATGCTCTGCACGGAGCTACTCTAGCTAATTGCTCCCACTTTCAATATGTATCCAGGTTGAGACTTAGAGTCATCTGGATCAGTGTAAAAGTTTGCACTGATGTAACTTTTACAACAAACTCTTTTATCACCTCCATAATCGAGAAACATCTCCTTAGTCCTTGCTAAGGATATTCTTGACCAATGTCCAGTGATCTACTCCTAGATCACTATTGTACTCCCTTGCCAAATACAGAGCAAGGTATACAATAGGTCTGGTACATAGCATAGCACACTTTATAGAACCTATGACTGAGGCATAGGGAATGACTTTTCATTCTCTTTCTATTTTCTGCTGTGGTCGGGATTTGAGTCTTACTCAATTTCATAGCTTTGCAACACAGGCAAGAACTCTTTCTTTGACTGTTCCATTTTGAACTATTTCAATATCTTGCCAAGGTATGTACTCATTGAAAATCTTATCAAGCGTCTTGATCTATCTCAATAGATCTTGATGCTCAATATGTAAGTAGCTTTTACTGAGGTTTTTTCTTTTTAAAGAACTCCTTTAAAACACTCCTTTATGCTTTGCAGAAAAATTCTACATCATTTCTGATCAACAATATGTCACTCACATATACTAATCAGAAAGGCTGTAGTGCTCCCACTCACTTTATTGTAAATACAGGCTTCATCGTAAGTCCATATAAAACTATATGATTTGATCAACTTATCAAAGCGTATATTCCAACTCCGAGACGCTTGCACCAGTCCATAGATGGATCGCTGGAGCTTGCACATTTTGTTAGCACCTTTAGGATTGACAAAACCTTCTGGTTGCATCATATACAACTCTACTTTAATAAATCCACTAAGGAATGCAGTTTTGACATCCATTTACCAGATTTCATAAAATGTGGCAATTGCTAACATGATTCAGACAGACTTAAGCATCGATACGAGTGAGAAAATCTCATCGTATTCAACACCTTTGAACTTTGTTGAAAACCTTTTGCAACAAGTCGAGCTTAGTGGATAGTAACACTACTATCAGCATCCGTCTTCCTCTTGAAGATCCATTTATTTTCTATGGCTTGCCGATCATCGGGAAACTCCACCAAAGTCCACACTTTGTTCTCATACATGGATCTCATCTCAGATTTCATGGCCTCAAGCCATTTCGCGGAATCTGGGCTCATCATCGCTTCCTCATAGTTCGTAGGTTCATCATGGTCTAGTAACATGACCTCCAGAACATGATTACCGTACCACTCTGGTGCGGATCTCACTCTGTTTTACCTATGAGGTTTGGTAGTAACTTGATCTGAAGTTACATGATCATCATCATTAGCTTCCTTACTAATTGGTATAGTAGTCACAAGAACAGATTTCTGTGATGAACTACTTTCCAATAAGGGAACAGGTACAGTTACCTCATCAAGTTCTACTTTCCTCCCACTCACTTCTTTCGAGAGAAACTCCTTCTCTAGAAAGGATCCATTTATTAGCAACGAATGTTTTGCCTTCGGATCTGTGATAGAAGGTGTACCCAACAATTTCCTTTGGGTATTCTATGAAGACACACTTCTCCGATTTGGGTTCGAGCTTATCAGGATGAAACTTTTTCACATAAGCATCGCAGCCCCAAACTTTAAGAAACAGCAGCTTAGGTTTACTGCTAAACCATAGTTCATACGGTGTCGTCTCAACGGATTTAGATGGTGCCCTATTTTAAAACGTGAATGCAGCTGTCTCTAATGCATAACCCCAAAACGATAGTGGTAAAGAGACATCATAGATCACACCATATCAAATGAAGTGCGGTTACGATGTTCGGACACACCATAACGATGTGGTGTTCCAGGTGGCGTGAGCTATGAAACTATTCCACATTGTTTTAATTGAAGACCAAACTCATAAATCAAATATTTGTCTCCGCGATCAGATCGTAGAAACTTTATTTTTCTTGTTACGATGATTTTTCCACTTCACTCTGAAATTCTTTGAACCTTTCAACTATTTCAGACTTATGTTTCATCAAGTAGATATACCCATATCTGCTCAAATCATCTGTGAAGGTCAGAAAATAACGATACCCGCCGCAAGCCTTAACACTCATCGGATCGCATACATCAGTATGTATTATTTCCAATAAGTCAGTTGCTCGCTCCACTGTTTCGGAGAACGGAGTCTTAGTCATGTTGCCCATGAGGCATGGTTCGCAAGCATCAAGTGATTCATAATCAAGTGATTCCAAAATCCCATCAGCATGGAGTTTCTTCATGCGCTTTACACCAATATGACCTAAACGGCAGTGCCACAAATAAGTTGCACTATCATTATTAACTTTGCATCTTTTGGTTTCAATATTATGAATATGTGTATCATTACGATCGAGATCCAATGAACCATTTTCATTGGGTGTGTAACCATATAAGGTTTTATTCATGTAAACAGAACAACAGTTTATTCTCTTACTTAAATGAATAACCGTATTGCAATAAACACGATCAAATCATATTCATGCTCAACGCAAACTCCAAATAACATTTATTTAGGTTCAACACTAATCCCGAAAGTATAGAGAGTGTGCGATGATGATCATATCAATCTTGAAACTACTTTCAACACACATCGTCACTTCACCCTTAACTAGTTTCTGTTTATTCTGCAACTCCCGTTTCGAGTTACTACTCTTAGCAACTGAACCAGTACCAAATACCGAGGGGTTGCTATAAACACTAGTAAAGTACACATCAATAACATGTATATCAAATATACCTTTGTTTACTTTGCCATCCTTCTTATCTGCCAAATACTTGGGGTAGTTCTGCTTCCAGTAACCAGTCCCTTTGCAGTAGAAGCACTTAGTCTCAGGCTTAGGTCCAGTCTTGGGCTTCTTCACTTGAGCAGCAACTTGCTTGCCATTCTTCTTGAAGTTCCCTTCTATCCCTTTGCCCTTTTCTTGAAACTAGTGGTCTTGTTAACCATCAACACTTGATGTTCTTTCTTGATTTCTACCTTTATCGATTTCATCATCATGAAAAACTCGGGAATCATTTTCATCATCCCTTGCATACTATAGTTCATCACGAAGTTCTACTAACTTGGTGATGGTGACTAGAGAATTCTGTCAATCACTATCTTATCTGGAAGATTAACTCCCACTTGATTCAAGTGATTGTAGTACCCAGAAAATCTGAGCACATGCTCACTAGTTGAGCGATTCTCCTCCATCTTTTAGCTATAGAACTTGTTGGAGACTTCATATCTCTCAACTCGGGTATTTGCTTGAAATATTAACTTCAACTCTTGAAACATCTCATATGGTCCATGACGTTCAAAACGTCTTTGAAGTCCCGATTCTAAGCCGTTAAGCATGGTGCACTAAACTATCAAGTAGTCATCATATTGAGCTTAGCTAAACGTTCATAACTTCTGCATCTGCTCCTGCAATAGGTTTGTCACCTAGCGGTGCATTAAGGACATAATTCTTCTGTGCAGCAATGAGGATAAACCTCAGATCATGGATCCAATCCGCATCATTGCTACTAACATCTTTCAACACAATTTTCTCTAGGAACATATCAAAATAAACATATGAAAGCAACAACGCAAGCTATTGATCTACAACATAATTTGCAAAATACTACCAGGACTAAGTTCATGATAAATTTAAGTTCAATTAATCATATTACTTAAGAACTCCCACTTAGACAGACATCTCTCTAGTCATCTAAGTGATCACGTGATCCAAATCAACTAAACCATGACCGATCATCACGTGAGATGGAGTAGTTTTCAATGGTGAACATCACTATGTTGATCATATCTACTATATGATTCACGCTCGACCTTTCGGTCTCTGTGTTCCGAGGCCATATCTGCATATGCTAGGCTCGTCAAGTTTAACCTGAGTATTCCGCGTGTGCAAAACTGGCTTGCACCCGTTGTAGATGGACGTACAGCTTATCACACCCGATCATCACGTGGTGTCTGGGCACGACGAACTTTGGCAACGGTGCATACTCAGGGAGAACACTTCTTGATAATTAGTGAGAGATCATCTTAAAATGCTACCATCAATCAAAGCAAGAATAAGATGTATAACAGATAAACATCATATGCAATCAAAATATGTGACATGATATGGCCATGATCATCTTGCGCCTTTGATCTCCATCTCCAAAGTACTGTCATGATCTTTATCGTCACCGGCACGACACCATGATCTTCATCATCTTGATCTATATCAATGTGTCGTCACATGGTCGTCCGCCAACTATTGCTCTTGCAACTATTGCTATCGCATAGCGATAAAGTAAAGCAATTATTTGGCACTTGCATCTTATGCAACAAAGAGACAACCATAGGGCTTCTGACAGTTGCCGATAACTTCAACAAAACATGATCATCTCATACAACAACTTATATCTCATCACGTCTTGACCATATCACATCACAACATGCCCTGCAAAAACAAGTTAGACGTCCTCTACTTTGTTGTTGCAAGTTTTACGTGGCTGCTACGGGCTGAGCAAGAACCGTTCTTACCTATGCATGAAAACCACAATGATAGTTTGTCAAATAGACTCTGTTTTAACCTTCGCAAGGACCGGGCATAGCCACACTCGGTTCAACTAAAGTTGGAGAAACTGACACCCGGCAGCCACCTGTGTGCAAAGCACGTCGGTAGAACCAGTCTCGCGTAAGCGTACGCGTAATGTCGGTCCGGGCCGCTTCATCCAACAATACTGCCGAACCAAAGTATGACATGCTGGTAGGCAGTATGACTTATATCGTCCACAACTCATTTGTGTTCTACTCGTGCATATAACATCAACGCATAAAACCTAGGCTCGGATGCCACTGTTGGGGAACGTAGTAATTTCGAAAAATTTCCTACGCACACGCAAGATCATGGTGATGGCATAGCAACGAGAGGGGAGAGTGTTCGTCCACGTACCCTCGTAGACCGTAAGCGGAAGCGTTAGCACAACGCGGTTGATGTAGTCATACGTCTTCACGATCCGACCGATCCAAGCACCGAACGTACAGAGCCTCCGAGTTCAGCACACGTTCAGCTCGATGACGATCTCCGGCTTCCGATCCAGCCGAGCTCCGGAGATGAGTTCCGTCAGCACGACGGCGTGGTGACGATGATAATGTTCTATCAGCGCAGGGCTTCGCCTAAGCTCCGTGACGATATGACCGAGGTGGAATATGGTGGAAGGGGGCACCGCACACGGCTAAGGAACGATCCGTAGATCAACTTGTGTGTTCATGGGGTGCCCCCTACCCCCGTATATAAAGGAGTGGAGGAGGGGAGGGCCGGCCCTCTACTATGGCGCGCCCTAGGGGAGTCCTACTCCCACCGGGAGTAGGATTCCCCCTTTCCTAGTCCAACTAGGAGTCCTTCCATGTATTAGGAGTAGGAGACAAGGAAGGGGAAGAGAGAAGGGAAGGAAGGAGGGGGTGCGGCCCCTCCCCCTAGTCCAATTCGGACTAGGGCAAGGGGGGCGCGCGGCCTGCCCTAGGCAGCCCCTCTCTCTTTCCCGTATGGCCCATAAGGCCCAATACTTCTCCCCGGCGAATTCCCGTAACTCTCCGGTACTCCGATAAATACCCGAATCACTCGGAACCTTTCCGAACTCCGAATATAGTCGTCCAATATATCGATCTTTACGTCTCGACCATTTCAAGACTCCTCGTCATGTCCCCGATCTCACCCGGGACTCCGAACTCCTTCGGTACATCAAAACTCATAAACTCATAATAAAACTGTCATCGAAACCTTAAGCATGCGGACCCTACGGTTCGAGAACAATGTAGACATGACCGAGACACGTCTCCGGTCAATAACCAATAGCGGGACCTAGATGCCCATATTGGTTCCTACATATTCTACGAAGATCTTTATCGGTCAGACCGCATAACAACATACGTTGTTCCCTTTGTCATCGGTATGTTACTTGCCCGAGATTCGATCGTCGGTATCCAATACCTAGTTCAATCTCATTACCGGCAAGTCTCTTTACTCGTTCCATAATACATCATCTCGCAACTAACTCATTAGTTGCAATGCTTGCAAGGCTTAATTGATGTGCATTACCGAGAGGGCCCAGAGATACCTCTCCGACATTCGGAGTGACAAATCCTAATCTCGAAATACGCCAACCCAACAAGTACCTTTGGAAACACCTGTAGAGCACCTTTATAATCACCCAGTTACGTTGTGACGTTTGGTAGCACACAAAGTGTTCCTCCGGTAAACGGGAGTTGCATAATCTCATAGTCATAGGAACATGTATAAGTCATGAAGAAAGCAATAGCAACATACTAAACGATCAAATGCTAAGCTAACGGAATGGGTCAAGTCAATCACATCATTCTCCTAATGATGTGATCCCGTTAATCAAATGACAACTCTTTTGTCCATGGCTAGGAAACATAACCATCTCTGATAAACGAGCTAGTCAAGTAGAGGCATACTAGTGACACTATGTTTGTCTATGTATTCACACATGTATTATGTTTCTGGTTAATACAATTCTAGCATGAATAATAAACATTTATCATGAAATAAGGAAATAAATAATAACTTTATTATTGCCTCTAGGGCATATTTCCTTCAGTATGTCGGTGGAGAAAACAGAGGGGCCACGAGGCAGGGGGCGCGCCCTAGGGGGGGCGCCCCCCACCCTCATGACCGACTCTTTTGTTCCTTGGAGTAGGGTCCAAGTCTCCTGGATCACGTTCGGTGAGAAGTCCACGTTTCCGAAGGTTTCATTCCGTTTGGACTCCGTTTGATATTTCGTTTCCTCGAAACACTAAAATAGGTAAAAAACAGCAATTCTGGGCTGGGCCTCCGGTTAACAGGTTAGTCCCAAAAATAATATAGAAGTGGAAAATAAAGCCCAATATAGTCCAAAACATTAGATAAAGTAGCATGGAGCAATCAAAAATTTTAGATACGTTGGAGACGTATCACCGACCCCGGAGAAAGGCTTGGTGGGGTGGAGTCGATCTAGGGGAACGTGAAGTAGGCCGAACGCCTCCGTGAAGAGCATGTTGAGGCCGGCTCCGCCATTGATGAGGGTCTTGGTGACCGCCACATTGCAGATGGTGGGGGTGTAGAGCATTGGGAGTGCACCCACCGCCATGGTTCCTGGATGGTCTTCTGGGCCAAAGGCGGGGTCGGCCTTAGGTGCTGCCAAGCCTGGACGAGCCCCGAGCCTACTTGGGTGGCGCTCACTTGGCGGTAGAACTGCTTGATGTGTCGGTCAGAGAGTGGTGCCCGCGAGCCACCTAGGAGAGATGCGACAACAGGAGGTGCCGGCGCCGTGAAGTGCATGATGAAAAGGCTGCATAGCTCCTCCCAGGAGGCCACAGAGGACTCCGGCGGGTTGAGCAACCAGGCGCGCGGTGCGCCGACAAGGGCCATTGGGAGCCAGTTGGCCTTCACCTTGTCATCTCCGCCGGCCGTCCAGACAGCCTCCTCATACGCCTGGAGGAAGCCGGCTAGGTCCGCCGCGCCGTTGTAGTGTGGAGGCATCTCTGGCTTGAACTTAGGTGGCCAATCCACCCGTCACAAGGAGGGGGTGAAAGCGCGGAGCCCCTCGGCCCCCTCAAAGGCGCGAGACGGTCAAGTCGACGAAGGAGCGCCCGCCATTGGAGCCGGTGGCATAATGTGATGGGCGGAGTAGCGGATCCCCGACGCACCCCTACCTGGCGAGCCCAATATCAGATTTCGGGTTCCCCAAACCCTTGATAGGTCCGAACTGTGGGGTGCGTGCGGAGATCTAAACCTACTTAGCCTGCCCGCGATCTTCCTAAGCCTAGCGCATCGAGCTCAAAGGGATAGACAGACACAGCAGTTTATCCTGGTTCAGGCCACCTTGCAGTGTAATACCCTACTCTAGCGTTTTGGTTGATTGCCTCGAAGGGCTGAGGATAAACTAGTATAGTGGATGAACTGGCCTTATAAGGTGAGGTGTTCTTGAGCTCAAGAGAGCTGGTGATGTGGTTGTATGAGAAGGGATCCGATCTGTTCGTGCCCCCTCTTTGGTAGTCGCTAAGTCCTATTTATAGTGGCCTTGGTCCTCTTCCCAAATGTTGGCGGGAAGGGTTCCCACAATGGCCAGATTTGAAGGGCGACAAGTAGTACATCCTATCCTGACTAAAGTGGTCTTCGCCTGTGAAAAGCCTCTGGTCGTGACGCTGTTGTGCGCTCAGTGATGACCTCCATCCTGCCGTCCTGGTGGTCTTGGTCTTGTTGCACCACAATGGAAATCTTTGGCTGATTCCTCGGGACTCAGCACCTGCTGCTTGCCTCCTTTGCACCAAAGGGGAAACTAGCACTTTGCGCCCGCTGGCGCTTGCCTGGCCTTGGTCGTCATGGCTCACGTCAGCTGACCCTTGCAAGGTGCACCTTGTATAGAACTCTCCACCCCTCGGGAGCCAGCCTGAGGAGGCCGATCCCTTGGATGTCCTAGCGTTGTCCTCCTCGCGAGGCTTGGCCCCTCAAGAGGGTCTTGAGTTGTCGATGTTGAAGTTGGGCCGTACAAGGCTGCCAATGGAGCCACGCAGTGGGTTGCAGGCATGCAAGTATGAGTACCCCCATACCCAGAATGCCGACAGTGTCCCACAAGATGTTTTAGGTCTCCAGAATTGGCGTCAGAAGTCTTTGATTTCCGGCTGGAGACCTTTCCCTGCAAGAGAAGTTAATTCTTCTTAACCACCCACATCTTCAGGGGTGGCTTAGAAGCAATGAGTCTAAGTGCAGCATCTGAGAACTTTGGCTTGGGAGCCCTGGCAAATAGCTTCGCAGGAGGAGAATAGTACTCATATGAATATGTAAAGAAGTTTTTAGTTTTGTGAACATAGCGGTTAGAGGAAACACACTCATATTCATGAGTCTCATAATGGTTCTCCTGCAAAACATTGGCATTAGGGTGACCATGAGTGGTCCTGTGTCTGTATAAAGCCTTTGGGCCATATGATGCCTTTGGCCTGGGGTTTGTCTTCTTCCTAGGTGGTGTAATGACGACCTTCACAGGAAGCTTCTCAAGACAAATTTTGGGCACCCAGATCTTCTTCTGGGGTGGCCCGTTCCTGCAGTTAGTGCCAATGTACCTGGAAAACACTTCAGCATTCTCATCCTTAAATAGTTTATAATTGGCATCAAAGGATTCATCAATGATAATTGGGTTAGTACAAGTGAAGCCAGATAAAGTGGATGGGTCCACAGAAGGATCCTTAGCAGCAACCCAGGTGGTTTCGGGGTACTGCTCAGGCATCCAGTATGAACCATCAATGTTGATTTTCCTCTCGAACCCAACACCCTCTTTCCTATGGTTTTTGTTCAGAATATGTTTCTTGAGGACATCGCAGAAAGTCTGATGCCCTTTGAGGCTTTTGTACATGTCAGTCTTGATACGTCTCCAACGTATCTATAATTTATGAAGTATTCATGCTATTATATTATCCATCTATGATGTTTTATATGCATTTATATGCCATTTTATATGACTTTTGGGACTAACCTATTAACCTAGAGCCCAGTGCCAGTTTCTGTTTTCTCCTTGTTTTTGAGTTCTACAGAAAAGGAATACCAAAGGGAGTCCAATTGACGTGCCAATTTTTAATATTTTTTATGGACCAAAAGAAGACCACGGAGCATCGGAGTTGGGCTAGAAGAGTCCCGAGCTGCCCACGAGAGTGGGGGGCGCGCCCACCCCCCTAGGGCGCGCCCCCCTATCTCGTGGACAGCCCGGAGACCCCCTGACGTGAAACCAATGCCAAAAATTCCTATAAATACAGAAACCTTCGGGAAATAACCTAGATCAGAAGTTCCGCCGCTGCAAGCCTCTGTAGCCATGAGAAATCAATCTAGGCACTCTCTGGCACCCTGCCGGAGGGGGCCATCATCACCGGAGGCCATGGAGGAGGATCTCGGAGGGGCCATCAGCGTCATGAAGGCCAAGAACCAGAGGGGGAAAGCCATGGAGGAGGAAGCACAAGGGGGAGAACCTCTCCTCCTCTCTCCCGGTGGCACCGGAGTGCCATCAGGAGGGGAATCATCGCCGCGGTGATCGTCTTCATCAACATCACCATCATCATCACCATCCTCATCTCTTTTACGTGGTCCACTCTCCCGCACCCTGCTATAATCCCTACTTGAACATGGTGCTTTATGCCGCATATTATGATTCAATGATGTGTTGCCATCCTATGATGTTTTGAGTAGATATCTTTTGTCCTTGGGTTGATTGATGATCTAGATTGGTACGAGTTGTATGTTTTATTTTGGTGCTGTCCTATGGCGCCCTCCGTGTCGGGCAAGCGTGAGGGATTCCTGCTATAGGGTGTTGCAATACGTTCATGATTCGCTTATAGTGGGTTGGTGAGTGACTGAAACACAAACCCGAGTAAGGGGGTTGTTGCGTATGGGAATAAAGAGGACTTGATGCTTTAATGCTATGGTTGGGTTTTACCTTAATGATCATTAGTAGTTGCGGACGCTTGCTAGAGTTCCAATCATAAGTGCATATGATCCAAGTAGAGAAAGCATGTTAGCTTATGCCTCTCCCTCATGTGAAATTGCAATGACGACTATCTGTCTTGTTAACAATTGCCTAGGACAATTCCGCACACCGGTCCATCATTATTCCACACTCTCTATTTATATTATTTAGTAATATATTCTAACTTTATGATAACAGCACCTACTTTTATATTTTAGCTCTCCGATATCATACAAAGTTATCCTCTTCTTACCCACAACGTAGTTTTATTTCTCGTTTCTAGTTGGAAGCAAACGTTCGGTGTACGTAGAGTCGTATTAGTAGCAGATAGGGCTTGAGAGAATATTGATCTTACCTTTAGCTCCTTGTGGGTACGACACTCCATACTTATCACTTCCACCTTTGGAAATTGCTACGATGATTCCCTGCACTTGTGGATTACAAGTCTCAAGCAATGTCTTCGACCTAGCATTCTAATTAGCAATAGTAGTAGCATCCTCAGTAGAGTTGTCAGTTACCACATCAGCAGTTTAAGATATTGCAACATCAGAAGTAGTAGAACATCAAGCAACAGAGACAACATTATCACGCTCAAGACATTTTAAACATGGTGGAACAAATTATTCCAAAGCGGAACTGATCTGTTGGGCGAGTAGTGAATTGTTCTCTTTTCGTAGATCTTCATGAGACACTCTCAGTTTCTCAAGGTCTTGCTTCCTTTGAAGATAATTGTAGGAAAGCTTCTCATAAGAGGCTAAGAGAGTTTCATGACGACTTTCAAGTTCTTCATACTTAATGCGAATACTTTTAATTTCCTCGATTAAGGACTGAGTTCGATTCATTTCCGCGTCTAACAGGTCATCGCTTTTGTCTAATAGCTTTTGAATATGTTCCATAGCAGTTTGTTGCTCAGTTACAATTTTAGCAACTGTCTTATAGCTAGGTTTGGATTCACATTCATAGTCATTGTCGGTGTCAAAACCGGCGGATCTCGGGTAGGGGGTCCCGGACTGTGCGTCTAGGCGGATGGTAACATGAGACAAGGGACACGGTGTTTTTACACAGGTTCGGGCCCTCTTGATGGAGGTAAAACCCTACTCCTGCTTGACTGATATTGATGATATGGGTAGTACAAGAGTGGATCTACCACGAGATCAAGGAGGCTAAACCCTAGAAGCCAGCCTATGGTATGATTGTTGTAATGGTTGTTCGTCCTACGGACTAAAACCCTCCAGTTTATATAGACACCGGGGAGGGCTAGGGTTACACAGAGTCGGTTACAATGGTAGGAGATCTACATATCCGTATTGCCAAGCTTGCCTTCCACGCCAAGGAAAGTCCCATCCGGACACGGGACGAAGTCTTCAATCTTGTATCTTCATAGTCTTGGAGTCCGGCTGACGATGATAGTCCGGCTGTCCGGACACCCCCTAGTCCAGGACTCCCTCAGTAGCCCCTGAACCAGGCTTCAATGACGATGAGTCCAGCGCGCATATTGTTCGGCATTGCAAGGTGGGTTCCTCCTCCGAATAATTCATAGAAGATTGTGAACACCAGGATATTGTCCGGCTCTGCAAAATAAATTCCACATTCCACCGTAGAGAGAATATTATGTACACAGGTTCAATCTGCTGACGTATTATGTAGCATGACGTCACGCCACTACCAAGCCTTTACTTGAATCGTTTTTTATTATACCATCTCCGCATGTTTAGCGAAGCGGTTTCCGTGGCACGTCTTGTCGAAGCAGATATCGTGTTCCCCTTATTCCGGGATTCTCATCAATACGGACGTGGGTAACCCAACCGCGCCCGTCGCCACGCCTCCTCTATCGAAGGCGAGTCCCGAACGGTCACGGAGACGGCTCTTGGTATTCTTCCTCTTTATAACAGGACCAAGGCTCGTTTCTTTCTTCAATCCACCATCGAATCTTCTCCTTGCTCCAAGTTCCAACACCTAGAGCCCCAGATTCGACCGCTTCGGACCATCAACAAGGTCTGGCTCCGACCTTCAGGGCCGGTGGATGCCCTCCTCCGTCACGGAGGAGGACGTGCTAAAGCTGCGAGAGGCCAAGTACCTGTCTTACGAGATTTCACACAGGTTGCCCGCCGGAAGGCAGGCCATCCCCACCCCCGAGCCCAGCGAGTACGTCGTCTTTGTGTCCCACCTCCGTCGGGGTTTAGGCTTCCCGATGAATCCTTTTGTGAGAGGGCTCATGTTCTACTATGGGTTGGAATTCCATGACTTGGCCCCGGAGTCCATCCTCCATATTTCCGCATTCATTGTCGTCTGCGAAGCCTTCCTCCGCGTCACCCCCCACTTCGGCCTGTGGCTGAAGACCTTCAATGTGGAGCCGAAGATGATCGGGGGGCGTCAAGCAGAGTGCGGCGGGGTGGCCGTAAGCAGGAGGGCCGATGCCTCGTGGCCCGAGGGCTCCTTCCAAGAGGAGCTCGGCTTGTGGCAGCAGGAGTGGTTCTATATCACCGCTCCGAAGGGCAGCAGGCAGAAGCCGCTGCCCTTATTCCGCTCGGGACCTCCACGACGGTTGATGTCGTGGGTTAACCAAGGGCTCAACTGGGGGCCGCCAAAAGACGTGCCCCTATTGCAGGTCCGGATTCGAGACCTCCAGGCGAGGGAGATCGATCTGGTCGTGGTGATGCAGGTTATGCTGATTAGGCGTCTCCTGCCCTGCAAACGCCGTCCTCTCCGGCTATGGGAGTTCAATCCGGAGGGACCACGGATTCTCCAACACTTTATGGGTACGACACCCATGGAGATGTACGAGTTGTTCTTCGGATCACGGGTGGTGTGTCCAAATTGATCGAGGACGCCGGCCTAAGCTGCAATCGCCCGGATACTCAAGTAAGTAGCTCAGTGTTCGGACGTACCATTTGTTTTCCTTTCTATAATTCGCCTTTTAACCCTTCATCCTTCAACAGGAGTGGATAGTGCAAGCAAAGCTGATACGGTGTCCGGCCCCCCTCCCAGAGACCGCGCCAGATCCCGTGCTGGTCAAGATGCTGGAGGTTGCACCTTCAGAAGAAGGCGGAGGGGAAAATAAGGGAGCTACCGCCTCGCCCAAGGTGGCTCTTGAAGAAGGGGGGATCGAGAATCCCTCCCTCCAAGGGGGGAAGAGGACCGCCTCTGGAGACCCGGAGGCCAAAGCCCCTAAGCGGGGGAAGATGTCTTCACCAGAGGGTCCTGCATCCGGGGAGGCCCCGGCCGCACAGTCTCCCCTAAAGCATCAGCCCTCCAGCGAGCCGTAAGTAGAAAAAAGAGAGCTCGGTAAAAAGAGACATCCCTATTTGTGCTTCTGAGGATAACCGAATTTTTACCTTGTAGTTCGGATCTCCGACCTTCTCAGATGAGCTCATCTTCGGGGGATCTTCGTCCGGAGATGGTGGAGAGCGAGACGGCTCCGTCCGTTGTGCCGTCAGATAGGGCGGACGAGCCTGAAGTGTCATCACGTAGGGTATCCCCGAGCCCGGTAGAGCCGAAGAGTTCGATGGTGACTAGTGTTCGGCCGGGGGAGCTGAAGGATCTGCTTGAGAGGGCGTCCATCTCAGAATATCACCGTGCATTGATGTGCATGGTGATTGGAAGGATGTCATCCGCCGAAAGCGGATTGCATAATGCCGTCAGGAGTTTGCTGGCAGGGTTTGAGGTATGTAAAAATGACACACCTGTTTGACAGTTTTGCACATGAGGTGCGCCCTGTATAGATAGTAGCCCCTGAGACTCGGTAGGTTGTCGAAAGCGACAGCGTGCCAAGGATCAAAATCGCAGGTGTTGAGTGTCGCCTTTCCTATGCAGGTGGCGGATAGTCCGGGGGTCAGCTGGACTGATGGAGTTGCTGAATTAAAGCGGCAACTCGATGTTGCGGATGCGGACATCGCGCTAGTTAACAGGCGACTTGACGAGTCGCAAGGTAAAGTGTTTCTCCGTAGTCACCTGTTAAGGGAGCCAAAGCCCACCTCTTACAATATTTGTGCTTGACGCAGATGGTGCCGCTGCTGTGGAGAGCCTTCGGGCAGAGCTTGCTCAAGCCAAGGAGCAAGCCAGAAGGAGTGATGCGGCTGCCTCGAGGGCGGCCGAGGAGTTGGAAGCCGAAGGGGCTGCACACTGCCGAAGCAGGGAAGAAATGGCCGAAATGGCCGTTAAGTTGAAGCATGCTACCGACCGCAATGAGGCTGTTGGAAAGGAGCACCTATCGGAGCGAGAAGACCTGGGGAAGGCCACCGCCGAAGCCAAGGATGCCCATTCTGCAATGTGGGCTATAAAGGAGGAGCTGCGCCAGGCCGGAGACATTGTGGCTGGCAAGCCTTTTCTGCTGCGCCGCAGGTTTATGGATCCAAAGTATGCCCAGCTTGGCCAGCTGTGGGGTCCGGAGGATCCTTATATGGACTTAGCGGCGAGTGCGGCGGATGCCGTTGTGCACTTCCGAAGTCAGAAGGATCACAAGACGGAAGAGCTGTTTTGGTCTCAATTCCATAGTCCGGATCATTCACTTCCGCTGACCGATCGGTTGGCCGAATGGGCTGAGCTGAATAGGTTGTCCGGACTTGCCATGACGGATATCGTGACTCATGTCTGGCCGATAGGCCCAAGCCGACGAGCTATTTTGGCTTATTGCAGCAATTTCTTGGGGCGGTGCCGCATATCAAGGTGATGAAGCGGTCGGCCTGCATAGAGGGTGCGCGGTTGGCCCTCACCCGTGTAAAGACACATTGGACAGAGATGGATGCCACCGCTGTTGCGACCCAGAGCTCGGACGGAAGCCGGTTACCCGCCGAGCACTATTTTGGGGAAGTTCTGCGTGGTGCTCGTGTAATAGAGTCGCAGTGCTCGAAAAATGTCACGTTCAAATGAACGTTTTGATTTTATAAAACAATGTTTATGATGTAGGCGCTTTTTGTACTTGTGCGTTCAAGTATTGAATTATCTCCTGTGCGGCCATTTATGTATACGTATGTATAACCTGAAAGATGGCAGTCGTTGTCCTCAGCCCCCACGCACAAGGTGCGGGGGTGTTCGCAAAAATAGCACATTTTCACACTTAATCCGACGTCTCGGTCCTGTTAAGGAGGTGGTAGCGTAGCAAACGAGGCAACCGGACTATAATGCTTTATCACTTTCACTTAGCCAATGGAGTTCGAGGGTGGGGCTACAATATAGCCCCTGGGGCACCGCGCTATCCGAATTTGGGGCGCGTATGTGCCTGACCGGGAAATGGTCCTTCGTCAAAGCGGAGGAATTCTAAACATTCCTGTGGTTGATCGAGTGGTTGACCAGTCTCTCGCTATACCATGACAGTCAGTTTTCGGCTTTCTCTACTGAGGTGCTCGCCCAGCCGAACTGGGGCACAATCGCACTAGTTCTCCTGGTGCCGCGTTAGCCGATGATACGGAACGTAAGGTAACAAAACACAGGAGCCGGGCAAACCCAACATTTGACCAAAGACATGATTCGGAGATGATGCATATAAGGCCTAAATCGAGACGCCGAACACTCCCTAAGGTGTTCGGTCTTTCTGATAACGGGCAGAACAATGCCCTAAGCCCCTAGTGTCCAGGTACAGGCGAGGTCCTCTGACGCGGCCGATGCCAAAACGTCAGTCTCCTCTCTGGTTATAATGAAAAACCAGGGGATTATAGCAACAAGAGACAGTAAAAAAGGTTTACGCAGGGTCTTAATCTGAAAAGAATCCTTGCAACGGGTCCCTACTGCACGTCTGCGCCTGTGTCTCCGTTGTGCCGTTATCCTGGACGGTTGTGCACGTTGTTCATCTGTAAAAAAGAGAGGAACTTAGTTTGAAAGGAAATCATGCGAAAAAGTGCATAAAAAATATTAATAAATGAATAAAGCTGAGTCTATATTAGCTCATTATTGCTTATATGCGCAGCCCCTTGTGAAGGTTGTGCGGCTAGGGAGCCCCTAGCTTATTTATTCCGGACTCGTCCAACCGTGTCCGGGGTCTTTAAACGACCTCTTAATGAAATGATGCCGCGTGGACCGGGCATTTTTAGCGTAAGAGACACGTAATGCGGTATTGCGTTAAAGCGGATAAAAGCTTCACATCCCAATAGTGCTTGATAGCTACTTTTATATGGGGCGACATGAAAGATTAGCCTTTCGCGTCGGAAGTTGTCGGATGTCCCGAACACAACTTCTAATAATAAGGAGCCTGTGCACTTGGCGTAAGGGCCTGACGTCACTCCTTTAAAGGAAGTGCGGCTATGTCGAATTTTAGTAAGGTCTATCCCCATCTTGCGGATTGTGTTCGGATATAGCAGGTTTAAATCGCTGCCGCTATCCATCAGGACTTGTGTAAATTGTAGTCCGTCGATTGTAGGATCCAATATCAGAGCAGTCCATCCTGCATTTCGAACACTTCTGGAATGATCCAGGTGGTCAAAAGTGATTGGTTTTGACATCCAATCTCGAGGTTCCGCTGGGGTGGACCGTGCGACACCTGTCTTAGCGGGTGCCGCATTGTTTTTCCGTACTATCACATGAAGTGAGTTTACTGCTTTGACTTCTTGTGGGTAAGTCTTTTGTTTTCCGGTGATCTGCTGGTGGGGTTCATCATCATCCTCGCTTGGTGCATCGAGCCCCTTGTGTTCGGCGTTGAGTCGGCCGGACTATTTGAAAACCCAACAATCTCTGTGGGTGTGGTTTGCAGGCCTTCCGGAGGTACTGTGGATTTGACATATCCGATCCAGAATTTTGTTTAAGTTGTATAGCTCATCACTGTTGTCCTTAAGAGGCAGTGTTTTGTTGTTTGGCTGCGAGCTTTTGAATCCGGTGTTGACCGCCGTGTTCTTTGGGCTTTTTTCTTTATTCCGGCGTTGATCTTTTCTGCGCCGTGATTTTCCGTTTCCATCTCTGATCTTGGATGTACTTGGGTCGCTGGTGCTGCATCTTGCTAGCCAGCTGTCTTCCCCCGCGCAAAAGCGGGTCATGAGGCTTGTTAGTGCGGCCATTGTCCTCGGCTTCTCTTGTCCGAGGTGTCTGGCGAGCCATTCGTCTCGGACGTTGTGTTTAAAAGCTGCTAAGGCTTCAGCGTCCGGACAGTCGACTATTTGGTTCTATTTAGTAAGGAACCTATTCCAGAATTTGCGCGCTGACTCTCCGTGCTGTTGAGTTATATGACTTAGATCGTCTGCATCCGGAGGGCGGACATAAGTCCCTTGAAAATTTTCTCTAAACGCGTCCTCAAGCTCTTCCCAACTTCCGACAGTGTTTTTTGGGAGGCTTTTGAGCCAATGCCGAGCTGGCCCTTTGAGCTTGAGGGGTAGATATTTTATGGCGCAGAGATCATCTCCTCTAGCCATGTGTATGTGTAGTATGTAATCTTCTATCCAGACTCCAGGGTCTGTTGTTCTGTCGTAAGCCTCTATGCTTATGGGTTTAAATCCTGCTGGAAATTCATGATCCAGCACCTCATTGGTGAAACATAGTGGGTGTGCGGAGCCCCTGTATTTCGGTGTGCCGCTGTCTTCGAACACTTGGCGTGTTGTGTTGCTTCCTGGGGCCTTCTTTTTTGGCCAGTAAATGGACGTGGCTGGGCCGTCTGTTTTCCCAGGATCATGGATTGGCTTGTGTGCGGCGCTGCTTGTCGCTTTTGGCCTGTCATCTGGCCGTCTATTCGGCCAGGCGGCTTCTTTAATTTTTGACTGTGGTGGCTCTATGGCTTCCTCGTCAAATTCTGGCAGCAGCTTGCGCTTCGGGTAGCTCTTTGATTGATGGCCATTGCCGTATTTGTCTGTGGTTTTGAGCACTTTGCTCCGCCTCATTCTGAGTATGTCTTCCGCTGTTTTGAGCTTCCATTTTTCCTTCTTCAGACTTCTTGCAGTGGCGACGAGTCTTTTGTGAAGGTTCTTATGCTCCGGTGGTGTGTCCGGCGTGAGGTCGTCTGGACTGTTGGTTTCGCCGGGCATGGATTGATTATCCGATTCGTCCTGCTCGGACGGTTGCTTGGTTGCATGTTCGTCGTCCACTGGTTTCCCCTGCTCTATTGCTGGGTCATTAGGAGCGCTGTTGTTGTCGAGGCGGGACTTAGGGCGGCGTTTGCGTTGCCGTTTTGGTTGTTTGTCGGCGGGATTATCCTTTGCTGCGCCCCGTTGGTCCTCGTTATCGCTTCCTTTTGGGGTGTACACCATATATACATCATGGGTTGGGGTGGCCTTCCAGTGCTCGGTGAGCGCTGGTTCTTGATCGTCTCTGACATCGTCGTCCATACCGTCGATGTCTGCGGAGTCGTAATCTAGCATGTCTGTTAGATCGTCGACAATTGCTACAAACTGGGTGGTGGGTGGGCTTTGAATTTCTTCGTGTCCCGTATCCCAACCATCCTAGCCATAGTCCGGCCAGGGCTCTCCGGATAGCGAGAGATGCTTTAGCGAATTTAAGATGTCGCCAAAGGGTGAGTGCTGAAAGATGTTCGCGGCGGTGAACTCCATGATCGGCGCCCAATCGGATTCGATTGGCAGGGGCGCAGGAGGTTCGGAGTCCGGCAGGGAGTCCGGCACCTCGGAGTCATGAGCTTTACAAGGGACGAGGTCAGTGTTCGGCTCCATCACCATGGAAGTTGCAGCTCCCGAGGCGGTGTCCCGCCACCCGTCCTCGATCTGCGCGATTGGCTCCGAATTATGGGTCGGAGCGGATTCGTGTGCGGCCTCCAAGGTATTGTCCGGCGGCAGAGCTACATCATGCCCATCTTTACAGTGCGGCACGCTCGGCTGCGGCTCGGATCCATCGAAGATCAAGCCTCCGCGGATATCCGCCATGAAGTTTAGGCTTCCAAATCTGACCTGACGGCCAGGGGCGTAGCTTTCGATCTGCTCCAGATGGCCAAGTGGATTGGCCCGCAGTGCGAAGCCGCCGAATACGAAGATCTGTCTGGGAGAAAAGTCTCACCCGGGACGGCGTTGTTGTTGATTGAAGAAGCCATCAAGCCTATCAGTGACAACACAGATTAACTCTCAATGAAAGCACCAATGTCGGTGTCAAAACCGGCGGATCTCGGGTAGGGGGTCCCGGACTGTGCGTCTTGGCGGATGGTAACAGGAGACAAGGGACACGGTGTTTTTACCCAGGTTCGGGCCCTCTCGATGGAGGTAAAACCCTACTCCTGCTTGATTGATATTGATGATATGGGTAGTACAAGAGTGGATCTACCACGAGATTAAGGAGGCTAAACCGTAGAAGCTAGCCTATGGTATGATTGTTGTAATGGTTGTTCGTCCTACGGACTAAAACCCTCCGGTTTATATAGACATCGGGGAGGGCTAGGGTTACACAGAGTCGGTTACAATGGTAGGAGATCTACATATCCGTATTGCCAAGCTTGCCTTCCACGCCAAGGAAAGTCCCATCCGGACACGGGACGAAGTCTTCAATCTTGTATCTTCATAGTCTTGGAGTCCGGTTGACGATGATAGTCCGGCTGTCCGGACACCCCCTAGTCCAGGACTCCCTCAGTCATCTTGACTGGAGGTTTAGAAATAGGCATCACACGAGGTTACCTTGGCACCACGTACCATGAGCAGTAGGTTGGAGCAGAGTCATCATCATTATCAGCTTCGGCTTCAACGTCGTGACCATTGTCTTCAGTCTTGAAGATTGACTTGGCAACAAAAGCTGACGCGAGACCCAAGCTTGCCACGCCTGAATCAGACTCCTCCTTAGACTCCACCTCCGCCTCCTCAGAAGCAGACTCCTCCTTTGAATCCATCTCCTTGCCAATAAATGCACGAGCCTTGCTTGATGAGGTCTTCTTGTGAGATGAAGACTTTGACAAAGACTTCGAAGAAGATTTTGACGATTTCTTCTTTTTCTTGTCATCAGAATCATATTCCTTAATATTCTTCTTCTTCTTCTTTGATTCCTTATCCCACTAAGGACACTCGGAGATGTAGTGGCATGTCTTCTTGCATTTGTGGCAAGTTCTCTTCTTGTAGTCACGTGATGAAGCCTCATCGTTGTTTGAGCTAGATCTTGAAGACTTGCTGAATAGATTCTTCTTGGAGAACTTTTGGAACTTCCTCACAAGCATTGCAAGCTCTTTGCCAAGCTCTTCATAATCACCAGAACTACAGTCAAATTCTTCTTCAGATGAGGAACCAGCCTTTGCCTTCAGGGCACGGGCTTGGCCATAGTTGGAACCATAGATATCACGCTTCTAAGATAGCTAGAACTCATGTGTGTTGATCCTCTCAAGTATATCAGACGGATCGAGTTCTTTGAAGTCAGGACGTTCTTGTATCATCAGGGCTAAGGTGTCAAATGAGCTGTCAAGTGATCTCAGAAGCTTCTTTACGATCTCATGCTTGGTGATCTCAGTGGCGCCAAGATCACGAAGCTCATTGGTGATATCAGTCAGGTGATCGAACGTGAGATGGACATTCTCATTGTCATTTCTCTTGAAGAGGTTGAAGAGATTGCGAAGAACATCAATCCTTGAGTCTCTCTGAGTTGAGACACCTTCGTTGACCTTGGACAGCCAGTCCTAGACCAGCTTTGCAGTTTCCAGTGCACTCATACGGCCATACTACCCTTTGGTCAGATGACCACAGATGATGTTCTTGGCGGTTGAGTCCAATTGCACAAATCTCTTAACATCAGCAGCGGTGACACCTTCACCGAGTTTGGGAACGCCAGTCATGACGACATACGAGAGATCGACATCAATGGCTTCAAGATGCATGTGCATCTTATTCTTCCAGTAGGGGTAATCAGTGCCATTGAAGATGGGGCACGCAGCGGAGACCTCGATATCCCTGCAGTCGACATAGCTAAAACTCCAGGTGGTTAAACTGAATCACATAGAACAAGTGAGTACCTTGATCTGATACCAATTGTAAGTGCTAGTTATCGACTAGAGGGGGGTGAATAGGCGATTTTTATGAGAGTCTTCAAAACACGGTGGCTTTGGAGAAAAACAAGCAAACTGAACCTATATAGTAAGAAGCGGAATGAAAACTACACTAGGCAAGCATTAGTCAGGCATATGATACAGTGAAAGCACGAAGACTAACTGCAGCTAGGTAGACAGGATCAGGATGGAAGACAGTATGAAGCCAAAAAGATATAAGTCTTCACACAGTGAAGTCAAATGAATCAGGCAGGCAAGCAATGACTTCATGAAGACAAACTGAAGAGTAATGAGAGTAGGGGATAGAACCAGTGATTTGGTGAAGACAATTATTTGGTAGACTAGTTCCAGTTGCCGTGACAACTGTACGTATGGTTAGGGAGGCTGAGATTCAACTCAGAAGACCGTGTCTTCACCTTATTCCTCTTGAGCTAAGGACACCCAGTCCTCGCCCAATCACTATGGTAAGTCTTCAAGGTAGACTTCCAAACCTTCACAGACTTCGTTCATCGGCAATCCATAATGACTCTTGGATGCTCAGAATGCGACGCCTAACCGGCTGGAGGATTCACAATCCTCAAGTGTAACAAGTCTTCAGATCACGCGGACAGAAAGACTTCAGTGATGCCTAACACTCTTTGGCTCTGGGTGTTTTGGGATTAGTCCATGCAAGGATCTCTCTCTCAAATGCTTCGGAGGTGGGTTGCTCTCAAACGACAAAAGCCGTGCACTAACTTTGAGCGGCCACCAATTTATGGTGTAGGGGGTAGGCTATTTATAGCCAAGTGGCAACCCGACTTGATATATCTGAAATGACCCTGGATCACTAAGGAACCGACACATGTCCAATGGTCGGATTTCAAACCCACGCGGCAGCTTGGCTTGGGCTACAAGCAAGGCTGACTCATCTAGCTCTGGATAAGGTTTTCTCTCATTGTCTTTACTCGAAGACATAGGATTTGGTTGAGCATCACACCAATCACTCTGACTTTGTTCACTTGGACCCCACTTAACAGTACGGTGGTTCCTATGACTCAATAAAGAAGAAAGGAAACTATGAAACAGCTATGTCTTCATACTCCATAGTCTTCAAATGAATATCTTCACACATCATAATCTTCATCGTGAATGTCTTCACAAACGACCATTGTCTTCATTGTCTTCACACATTTTTAGGGGTCATCTCTGGTAGGTCAACCGAATCAATGAGGGACTACTACCTGTGTTATCCTACAATTCTCACAAACACATTAGTCCCTCAACCACGTTTGTCGTCAATACTCCAAAACTGTAGGACCTTGAAGTATGTCTAGAGGGGGGTGATTAGACTACTTGACCAATAAAAACTTAACCTTTTCCCAATTTTAGAGTTTGGCAGATTTTAGCTATTTTAGAACAAGTCAAGCAATCATCACACTATTCAAGTGAGAAGGCAAAGAGTACATAGGCAGCAGAAATTAAAGCATGCAACTTGCAAGAAAGTAAAGGGAAGGGTTTGGAGGATTCAAACGCAATTGGAGACACACATGTTTTTGGCGTGGTTCCGATAGGTGGTGCTATCGTACATCCACGTTGATGGAGACTTCAACCCACGAAGGGTAATGGTTGCGCGAGTCCACGGAGGGCTCCACCCACGAAGGGTCCACGAAGAAGCAACCTTGTCTATCCCACCATGGCCGTCGCCCACGAAGGACTTGCCTCACTAGCGGTAGATCTTCACGAAGTAGGCGATCTCCTTGCCCTTACAAACTCCTTGGTTCAACTCCACAATCTTGTCAGAGGCTCCAAAGTGACACCTAGCCAATCTAGGAGACACCACTCTCCAAGAAGTAACAAATGGTGCGTTGATGATGAACTCCTTGCTCTTGTGCTTCAAATGATAGTCTCCCCAACACTCAACTCTCTCTCATAGGTTTTGGATCTGGTGGAAAGAAGATTTGAGTGGAAAGCAACCTGGGGAAGGCTAGAGATCAAGATTCATATGGTAGGAATGGAATATCTTGGCCTCAAAACATGAGTAGGTGGTTCTCTCTGAGAAATGGTAAGTTGGAAGTGTAGGTTCGTTCTGATGGCTCTCTCCATGAATGAAGAGGAGGTGGAGGGGTATATATAGCCTCCACACAAAATCTAACTGTTACATACAATTTACCAAACTCGGTGGGGCCGATTCAGAAGACTCGGTCGGACCGATTTAGTAAACCTAGTGAGCGTTAGTGATTTTCGGTGGGACTGATATGCAACAAGGTGAGACCGATTCGGTTAGGGTTAGGGCATAACGTAATCTCGGTAAGACCGATTACACAAACTCGGTGAGACTGATTTGGTAATAAGCTTTCCAGAGAGTTGGTCAGGTAAACTCGGTGGGACCGATTTGCTCTTTTCGGTGAGACCGAAATGTTACAAAAAGGAAACAGAGAGTTTACATTCCAATCTCGGTGGGACCGATCGCTCACTTCGGTTAGACTGAAACGTTACGAAGGGAAACAAAGAGATTACAATCCCATCTCGGTGAGACCGAGATCCCTATCGGTAAGACCGATTTGCTTAGGGTTTGTGGCAGTGGCTATGACTTATGGAATCGGTGGTGCCGTATAGGAAGAATCGGTGTGACTGATTTTGGCTTTGGGTTTAGGTCATATGTGGATGTGGGAAAGTAGCTGAGGGTTTTGGAGCATATCACTAAGCACATGAAGCAAGAGGCTCATTAAGCAACACCTCATCCCTCCTTGATAGTATTGTCTTTTCCTATAGACTCAATGTGATCTTGGATCACTAAAATATAAAATGAAGAGTCTTGATCTTTTGAGCTTGAGCCAATCCTTTGTCCTTAGTATTTTGAGGGATCCACTTTCATCATCCGTGCCATGCCATTCATTGAGCTTTCCTGAAATAATAGTCTTGGAATAGCATTAGCTCAGTGAGCTATATGTTGTTATGAATTACCAAAACCACCTAGTGATAGTTGCACTTTGAATCTCCCCCTTTTTGGTAATTGATGACAACATATAGATCAAAGCTTCGACAAATGATAATAAGATTGAATAACATCATCACTTTGAGAAGTATGTGATAAGCAAGAGCTCCCCCTAAATTTGTGCATAATTTAAGATTTGCTTTGGACTGCAAATGCAGAATGAATTAGGCTCATGGGTTACTCTTCCATGTCACATACATCTTGGTGGAGCGCTCAAAATAATAAACATTGAATACATGCACTCATCACCAAGCATAGTGAATGATCACATAGGATAGATAAGATACTATCATCAAACATGCATAAGTGTAGCTTATGATCAAACACATGATCATCAATGTCTCACAAGCATAGTATCTCAGGCAATCAAAAGCAAACAAGTTTAACCACCAAATCAAAGCAAGAGAGAACAAAAGCAACACTCTCTCTCTCTCTCTCAAATCCGATGATCTATACATTTTTCTCCCCCTTTGGCAACAAGTTACCAAAAAGTTCATAGAAAATGCATAGTGCTAGATCGACTCTCAGGCTTGATCTTCAGGTGGTGGTGTCCGGATAACTCCAAGGACGAAGGCTTCAGTTGAAGTAGAGGGTGCTGGAGTTGATGCTGGAGCCGGTTGCACTGGAGCTGAAGGGGCTGTAGCTGGTGCAGATGTTATTGCTCTAGAGTCTGTCACAGGCACTATAACTAACCTCTGGGCTCTAGGCACTCAGGTAAACACATTTGTGGTAGTCTTGCCCTGCTTCTCCTGCATGTCATCCTGCAGCTGCTCCACAACTGACTGAATCTCAGTTACTTTGACATCAAGGTCATGGAATTTGAGTTCCATGATTCTCTCCAAGCTCTCCTGATTCTGAGTGAGGGTGGCCAGTCCCTTCTCAATCCTCAGTGTTGATGCTATTAAGTAACCAAGATGCTCCTGTTTATTCTTCAAGAAATATTCAGATGCCTCCTCTTGAGTTGGCATCTTGGCAGCCTTCTCCTTCTTTGCCTTCTCCTTCTTCTCTTGAGCTTGAACTGATGTTGGATCATTCTCATTCATGACAACCTCATTGTCCTCAAAGTATGGAGAAAGTGGAAAATGTTCCTTATCCAATTGATATTTCCATGTGCTCATCTTTGAGTTTATCAACTCCTGAATCTGAGGTGCATATCCATAGCTCCTCTTCTGATCTGCTGCAGTCCTCTTAATGGTTTCAATCATAAGGCTCATGACTTTAAACTTTTGTGGCACATCAAACACATGCAACATGTTGATGGCATGCCCTCTGATCATGTTATGGTCACCAGACTTGGGCAACAGAGTGTGCCTCAGAATCCAATTGATTGTTGGCAGCCCTGACAACAGAAAGTGAACTGATCCAAACTTATGTGTCTCAACTGCCTTGTCTGGGATCTCCTTGTACATGTGAGCCATGGAATTGTGATCCATCTTCTTCTTTGCATAAATGTCTAGGTCATCCTCATTTTCCTTTGGGGCATTTATCAGACTTGCCCATTCTTTAACAGTGGTTTTTTACCTTGTACCTTCAGACATCCAAACAATTCTTCCATCTGGATAAAAATGTGCTGTGGAGTAGAATTGCATGATAAGTTCATCATTCCAGTGAGTGAGCTTTTGTCCAACAAAACCAGCAACTCCACAAGCAAGGAAGCTTTCTTGCACTCCAGGATAGTGCTCTTCATTGTCCTTGATGTAGGTCCAGTCGACCCACCTCATGTCACAAACTATGGGCTTCTTATCCAACAGAATTGTCTCATAGAAGTCCTGCTATTCCTTTGTATGGAACCTGTAATCAACAACAGTTCTTCTCCTTGAAGCATATGGATCTTCCATCCTCCATAGCCTCAACCCTGAGTCCTTCCTGATCCTCATGTCCTCAGCCACAGGATGGGCATCATTGTGGTCTGGTATCTTGGGGTTGAGCTTCCTTAGGACCTATCCTTCTTCATCTTCTTCTTCAGCAACATTTGGCACCGGGGCCTTGTTCTTCTCAGCAGCTGGAATACTCCTAGTATTCCTCTTTGGTACTTGCTTGGCCTTGGAGGCATCTTTGGGTGCTTCCTTGGGCTTAGATGTTGCAGCCCCTGACCTTATAGCATCACCCATAAGCTTTGGTGCCTTAGGTGCTGGTGCAGCAACCTCTTCTTCCTCTTAAGAGTCTCTTCTCATAGAGGGATTTCCAAGAACCTGGGCAGTTGTGGTTCTTGCTCTCTTCTTCTTCTTGTCCTGAGCACCCTCATCCTCTGATTCAATTGTAAACTTCATTGTCTCTCAAGTGGGAACTTTCTTGGGTTTGGAAGAAGTGACTTTATTTTCAGGTGCCTCTTTGGGTTCAGTCTGTTCTGGCACTTGAGTGGACCTTCTGGCTTTGGGCATTGGTGTCCTCTTGGCAGGAACTTTCTTTTTCAGTCCAGGCTTTGTGCTATGTGTAGAGCCATATTCCTTCTTGAGCACTACTTTCTTGGAAGTAGCCTCATCTTCTTCAGCTTTGTAGTCCTCATATTCTGAGTCTGAAGTTCTCTTCCTCCTTTGCCTGGTATCAGCCTTAGGCAAATTGCTTGGAGTGCTTCTGCTCCCTTCATCTGTACTTGAGGGACTAGTGCCCTCACTCATGTCAATCTGCTCTTCAGACCTGTTCTGGCTGTCACTCTGGTCTGACATGCTGCAAAAGTTGACTACTGACCCTGTGAAGAGTTATAGATGAGATAGAATGGATGAGCATCACAAAATGCAGAGATTTTTGTAAAAGAATGATTCAAAAATTCAGTTTTAGTTTTCCACAGAAAGCATTTCGGATCAACCGATTTTCAAACTAGGTGATACCGAAGCAGTTTTGGAACCTAAACTGATGATCTCGGTTGGACCGAGTCACAGTTCGGTGGCACCGAGACTGCTAGGGTTTCACAGAATCCTAAAATCGGTCGCACCGATTAGTAGTTCTCGGTTAGACCGAGAGTCAGTAGTGCAATGGCATAAGCCGAATCAGTGAGACCGAGTTTTTCAACTCGGTGGGTCCAAGATGGTTTCGGCGGAAACCTAACCCTAAAACTTTGAATCCCATCTAATCTACGGACTATATTGAGTGGATAGGATTGTTTCAATCGTGGCAAGATTCAATAAGAACACAATGTGCTAGGAATCAGACGAGGATAGCACAATGATCGAGTCCATACCCTAGCTTGGTGGTGAACTCGCTACGCGTGACAATGGCGGGGGCAAAATCCATTGACGGCGGCGGAGACCAGCTACTGGAGGCGGTAGGCGATGAGGAGACAATCCGGAGACCTTCGATGGCAGAGCGAGCTATTGCGTGGGCGAAGGGGTTCGGAGAAATTTCCAAAATTTTGCCCGTGACTATATATAGCCTGACCCTGTCGGTGTGACCGAGTGGAACAACTTGGTGGCACCGAGATGCATAACTGTGTACAGTTACAGGAAATCGGTGTGACTGAAAAGTTCAAATCGGTTGCACCGAGATTGAAAACTCAGATCAACTTAATGATCTCGGTAGGACCGAAATGGAGGAATCAGTCAGACCGAGAGTCACAAAGAGGTTTTGGAAGTTTAAGTCTAGGACGAATCGGGGACTCTGAGTGCTCCTCACACAGAGTGGTTCGAATCTGACTTGATCAAATTTTGTGATGTAGCATGAATAGAGTTTGAGATGAGAAAAGCATAGATAGCTATAGAAAGTTCTTAGGCATTCTTGTCCATCCACTTGGCAAAAAGAAAAGAAACCAAACAATCAAAACAACAAGTGGATGTCCTTGAATGAGTAAAATATGCACCAACTTGCTCACACAATAAGATGGCAAATGAAATATGTGGCAAAGCATGCACAACCAATTCTAGCATCTATCAAACAATTGGCAATGACTAGGTCATCTATATATGAGTATATTGACTTAGGTGTCAAATGAGAACATTTGATCATAGGTCATACTCATCGTTTAAGCTCAAGTGGGGTTACCACTTTTACATAATGCATTGATGTGTTCACACCATTAGAGTTGCTTTGAGTCAATTCTTAGAGTTAAGCTCCCCCTAGATGTGAGATCCCCCATTAGAGGGATGAACTAACCTTGGGTTTTGTCGATGATGAATTCATGTAGGTGTTGAAGATGTGGATGCTCAATGTTGATGTAGATCATTTGGAGCAATCCTTTGGAGTGAGTTGCACTTTCAACTTACCTACATGGGTTAGTCCCACAAGGAACAAACAAGAATATCCATAGACATAGAGTGATGCACACACAAGATGATTTCCATGAAATCATTAGGTTACCTTGTCCCTTGCCTTACCAACATGAGGGTTTGTGACTCCTTGAACTAGTGCAAGATGTGGAAGTTGATTGCACTTGTTCTTGCCATAATGATATGAGTGAAGAATGTTAGCGGAGTCACCCTCAAGAACTCTCTAGTTCTTCTTCTTCGGGATCCACATCATCTTGATGGGAATCCTTGGAGTTGTAGTTGTACTTGATGAAGTAGAACTTGACGTAGTCTTGGGAACCCACTTGAACGAGGCTTTAGGTGCTTCTTCAAATGCATCAATCTCTTCTTGAAGCTTGTCCTTCCCTTTGTTCTTGTGGTCTTGTGGTGGAAGATCATCTTGAGCTTGTGTTCCCTTGAAGGAAGTAGGATCATACTTCTCTTGTTGAGGAACAAACTTTGTCTTGGGGTATTGATATTCTTCCCACTCAACTCCATTGGCATTGAACTTTCGTTCAAAACCAACACCTTGATTCTTCCGGTGCCTTCCTTGCTTGCGAACAATTTCCTCGAATTGCTTACTCTCAGCAAGGCTCTTGTAAACACCCTTCTCTATAATTCCCTTCAACAAGCTATTTTCTTGCTCAAGTGTAACTTGGCTAAGAGAATCATTAGTGGAATCAAGAGAACTACTAGAAGCAACAATATTAGATTTGACATTATTATTGTTACTACTAGAGGAAGTATCTTTCTTATACTTGTTACTAGACTTGACTTGAGGCATGTAAGTAGATAAGAGTAAACGCTTGGCAATGTAAGAAGAACTTTTCTTGCGAAGATCATCATTGATTGCCTTTAAGAACTCATGCTCTTGCTCAAGATTGAGCTTTTCAAAGCGTAACTTCTCATGAGCCCTTAAAAGTTCTCGATGATCTTCGAAGATAGTTTCATGAGCTAACTTAAGAGTGTTTAGTTCTTTAGTTAGGAGCTCAATCTTCTCCTTATCATTGTCATTCGTTTTATCTTGATTAGCATGATTAATTGACGTTTCATCATAGTATTCATCACTAGAGTTGTCAACAAGTAAATCATCATCCACTAGTAAGTCATCTTCATCATTATTGAAATCAACATACTCAGGATGTGTTACCTTTGGACCTTTGGCTATGAATCATCTTCCAATTCCTTCATTTGGTGACTCAAATATGTCGTAGGAGTTGGTTGACACAAGTGCTAGACCGGCAACACCTTCATCTTGAGTATATTCGGAGTCGGAGTGTTAGCTTCTCTCGGAGTGATTGTCGGAGTCGGAGCCGGAAACCCATTCACCAACATGAGCTTGATGTCTTTGTTTTGTGTAGCTCCTTGATGACTTGTCCTTCCTTTTCGAATCCTTGCTTCTCCGTGAGGGTCTTCGTTCATAACGATCATCTCTACTCCTCCTCTCTCTTGGTGGTGATTCTTCTCTTTTGCTTCTTCTTCTTGGAGAATCTTCTCTTCTTTTGTAGGTTGTCGTACACTCATTGCTGTAGTGTCCGGGTCTCCCACAATTGTAGCAATTGCACTCTCGACTAGAAGATCTTTTGTCATTGTAAGACCTTGACTTGGAGCTTCTTTCTTTGCTTCTACTCTTGTAGAATTTGTTGAAGTTCTTCACCATTAAGCTCATTTCTTCATTGATTGTTTGTTTCTCACTTGATGATGTGGGGGCTTCACTTGAGGCTTTGTAAGCACCACTTGACTTGTTGTGAAGTTCCTCCTTATCCTTGAGTGACATCTCATGAGAAACAATTCTTCCAATGACTTCCGTTGGCTTGAGATCTTTGTAGTTTGGCATCATTTGGATCAATGTGCACACGGTATCATACTTTCCATCCAATGCTCTTAGGATCTACTTGATGATGAATTTGTCGGTCATCTCTTCACTCCCTAAGCCGGCAATCTCATTTGTGATAAGTGCAAGCCTAGAGTACATTTCAGCGACACCTTCACCATCCTTCATTTTGAACTTGTCAAGCTGACTTTGGAGCACATCCAACTTGGATTCCTTGACGGATTTGGTACCTTCATGCATCTCGATCAAAGTATCCCAAATTTCCTTTGCATTCTCAAGACGGCTGATTTTGTTGAATTCTTCGGGGCACAATCCGTTGAAGATGATATCACAAGCTTGAGTGTTGTATTGTAGCATCTTCAATTCTTCCGCATTAGCTTCACAGTTTGGTTCTCTCCCATCAAAGAATTCACCTTGCAAGCCAATACAAATAATTGCCCAAACGGCGGGGTTATGTCCGAGAATATGCATTTTCATCTTATGCTTCCAACTAGCAAAATTAGTACCATCAAAGTAAGGACCTCTACGGTGATAATTTCCCTCACTAGACGCCATACTCTCCTAGGTTGTGAAACCAAGGTTATGACCACCAAAATCTATGGAAATCAAAGCAAATGGAGACCAAAGCTCTGATACCACTTGTAGGACCTTGAAGTATGTCTAGAGGGGGGGTGATTAGACTACTTGACCAATTAAAAACTTAAACTTTTCCTAATTTTAGAGTTTGGCAGATTTTAGCTATTTTAGGACAAGTCAAGCAATCATCACACTATTCAAGCAAGCATGCAAAAAGTATATAGGCAGCAGAAATTAGAGCATGCAACTTGCAAGAAAGTAAAGGGAAGGGTTTGGAGGATTCAAATGCAATTGGAGACACAGATGTTTCTGGCGTGGTTCCGATAGGTGGTGCTATCATACATCCACGTTGATGGAGACTTCAACCCATGAAGGGTAACGGTTGTGCAAGTCCACGGAGGGCTCCACCCATGAAGGGTCCATGAAGAAGCAACCTTGTCTATCCCACCATGGCCGTCGCCCATGAAGGACTTGCCTCACTAGCGGTAGATCTTCACGAAGTAGGCAATCTCCTTGCCCTTACAAACTCCTTGGTTCAACTCCACAATTTTGTCGGAGGCTCCCAAGTGACACCTAGCCAATCTAGGAGACACCACTCTCCAAGAAGTAACAAATGGTGCGTTGATGATGAACTCCTTGCTCTTGTGCTTCAAATGATAGTCTCCCCAACACTCAACTCTCTCTCATAGGTTTTGGATCTGGTGGAAAGAAGATTTGAGTGGAAAGCAACTTGGGGAAGGCCAGAGATCAAGATTCATATGGTAGGAATGGAATATCTTGGCCTCAACACATGAGTAGGTGGTTCTCTCTCAGAAATGGTAAGTTGGAAGTGTAGGTTTGTTATGATGGCTCTCTCCACGAATGAAGAGGAGGTGGAGCGGTATATATAGCCTCCACACAAAATCTAACCATTACACACAATTTACCAAACTCGGTGGGGCCGATTCAGAAGACTCGATCGGACCGATTTAGTAACCCTGGTGACCGTTAGTGATTTTTGGTGGGACTGACATGCAACAAGATGAGACCGATTCGGTTAGGGTTAGGGCATAACGTAATCTCGGTAAGACCGATTACAAAAACTCGGTGAGACCGATTTGGTAATAAGCTTTCCAGAGAGTTGGTTAGGTAAACTCGGTGGGACTGATTTGCTCTTTTCGGTGAGACCGGAATGTTACAAAAAGGAAACAGAGAGTTTACATTGCAACCTCAGTGGGACCGATCGCTCACTTCGGTTAGACCGAAATGTTACGAAGGGAAATAGAGAGATTACAATCCCATCTCGGTGAGACCAAGATCCCTATCGGTAAGACAGATTTGCTTAGGTTTTGTGGCAGTGGCTATGACTTTTGGAATCGGTGGCGCCGGATAGGAAGAATCGGTGTGACCAATTTTGGCTTTGGGTTTAGGTCATATGTGGATGTGGGAAAGTGGCTGAGGGTTTTGGAGCATATCACTAAGCACATGAAGAAAGAGGCTCATTAAGCAACACCTCATCCCTCCTTGATAGTATTGGCTTTTCCTATAGACTCAATGTGATCTTGGATCACTAAAATATAAAATGAAGAGTCTTGAGCTTTTGAGCTTGAGCCAATCCTTTGTCCTTAGTATTTTGAGGGATCCACTTTCATCATCCATGCCATGCCATTCATTGAGCTTTCCTGAAATAATAGTCTTGGAATAGCATTAGCTCAATGAGCTATATGTTGTTATGAATTACCAAAACCACCTCGGGATAGTTGCACTTTCAAAAACCAACTAGGGGTGGAACTATATGCACTTACAATATCCCCCTTTTTCGTGATTTATGACAAGCTGGTTGATGTTTTCAACAGGGATTAAAGTATGTGATAGTTCAGTTTTGTGAGCATTGCCTTAATAGATTACAAGAGGCTCCTCCTGAAGATGTGCATATAAGTAGTTTGCTTTTGAATGCAAATGCACATGGCAGGTTTTGCTTTGTGGAGGCCATCTTCAATGTATGAAGACAATTCATCCTGCATATATGAAAGTAATAAATATAATGATATGCATAATGAAAAATGGACGTCTGCAGAATGACTTCATGCGGAATTTATCAGCGCATCACAATGTAGTAGCAAAAGTAGCAGACGACCATCAAGTTTAAGTGTTACAACTCAAGAGCCAAATAGTTTCAAAAACGAGAGTTGCAAGCACTTGGCAAAAATTAAGGCAACCACCCCATATGGACCCGCTTTAAGACTACCAACCTCATATGCTTCTCCCCCTTTTGACAGTAAGGCCAAAAAGGTGTCACAGCCCTAGATCTTTGTTTGTAATTAGTTGCATCTTCATCCATGTCATCATGTTTAAATTTCATGAAAGTTGAAATGGGGATTGTTGAAACCCTAGCACCAAATGAATTCAACTAGGTTCAATGAAAAATAATCTTCAATGAACCCAAAATGCCTTTGGAAATGTTCATGATTTTTGATAAAGGTGAAAACCTCTGCCAAAAATGATGAGCATATTTCTTGGCCATTTATGGATTTTTGAAATAACTCATATTGTATTTGAATTGGGGCATTTAAATTCTATAAATATTTTAAATGCTCTAATAATTCTGAAAATAGTTGAGGGCTGTTGGGAATAATCCAATATGTGCCCACAATTTATTTCAGGATTTTATAAAGTGATTTAGAATTTTACTAAATTCAAACAAACCAAAGACAGAAAATAGAAAACATTAATAAAAGGAGAGAGAGAGAAAGGTTTACCTGGACTTACCTGGTGCCACCAACCGGCCCAGCTCCTGTGCAGCCCATCTGGCCTGGCGCTGTGCCGGCCCAGCCCACCTAGCCCTCTCCCCTGTCGTCTTCCTCCCCGAGCCACCTCCTGCTTCCGCCGCTTCTGGAGCCAGCCCCGAGCGCCACGCACTCCCCCACGACCACCCCTCTCTCTCTGGACCCCCTCCTCCTCCTCTGCTCTCCCTCCCTCTCGCCACCGAACGCACCTGAGAGCGCCGCTCGCCATAGCCATGACCACCGGCCACCCCTCGTCCCTTGACCGTGCGCAGCAGCTCCGCAATCAAGCACCACATCCCCAAGCCGAAGGAAACGAGCCGGAGGGCTTTGCTTCGTCGCCAACGTCCTCGTCTTCACCGCTGGCGCCCGGAGATCGTCTCCGTCGATTCGTCGGTTTCCGTCCGTCCCTGAGGCCGCTGACCTTCTCTACCGAATCCTTGTGAGCTCCTACACTTTTCCCCGTGCTCACCCCCTCTATTTCCGCCCTCTAACCGCAGCCCGCCATGGCCGAGCACCCGCTGCCGCCGCCGTGAAGCTCGCCATTGCTAGCCGCCCCGCCCGACCAACCCAAGCATGGATTCGTGCTCCGGGTTTCTCCAGGAACCCGTAGCGCGCCTCACGTCGCCCGCTCGTGCACCGTGGTCCTCGCACCCGTGCAAGCCACAACTACGCCGCTGCGGAACTCGACGCCGTCAATGTTCCCGGCCACCCTAGCATCGCCTAAGGCCACCAACCGACGCACCTCCTTGCTCCGGTTCAAAAGCGCCCAGCCGCACGAGCTCCCGTCGCCGGAGTTGGCCGGACGGGCAACGCCGCCGCGTCCTGGTTACACCGGCGATTAGCCGCCGGTGTTAGCAGCTGTTAGGGGTTAATCACCCAACTAACTAAGCCCTATGCCACTGACAGTCAGGCCCCACCGGCTTAGTTAAACCACTAACCAAATTTGTTAGATTTAACTTAATCCCTATGGACCCATGCGTCAGATTGACCCTGCTGACGTGGCCGTTGACCAGGCCCACCTGTCAGCGACACTAACCAGCCCTGGGTCACTGACCAGTGGACCCCACTGGTCAGGTTTGACCTGGACCCGGTCAGTTGACTTGCTGACGTCACACTGACGTCAGGCTGACGCAGTAAGTCATTTCCTGGATTAAATTTAATTCAGGAAATTCCAGAAAATTGCCTAAACTTCTAAAAATCATAGAAAATCAATCGTAGCTCAGAATGAAATAAATTATATATGAAAAATGATCAGAAAAATGCAATCTATCCATATGTACCATTTTCATGCATGTTATAACACTTTAACCTTGCTGTTTAGATGAAACAAGTTAATACATTAATATAACCTCTTAAAATGGGTTTGCATTTGAATCTTTGGTTCAAATGGACTCATCTCAATCTGTTCTAGCTTGCATTAGCCCAAAACACATTCATAATGCCATGTCATAGCATGCATCATATTGTGCATTGCATTGATTGTGTTTCCTTCTGTGTTGCCGGTATTTGTCCCCTCTCGCTAGATGTGCTTCCGACGATGTGATCGTTGACACTGATGAAGACTCAATGCTATCTTCAGAAGTGCCAGGCAAGCAAAACCCCCTTGTTCATTCCGATACAATCCCACTCTCTCGCTCCTGCTCTCTTTTACTGCATTAGTACAACAACGATTCATTTGTTACTTGCTGCGGTAGCTGAACCCCTTTATCCTTTGCATGACCTGTCATTCCACAGTAAATAGATGAAACCCACTAGCATGAGTAGGAGTTGTTTGAGCCCTGTTGTGCCTACTCATGCATGCTTGTTTGTCATGCCTGCTACTGCTTACAGTTGAGTCAGGTCTGATTCATCGAGGATGAATCAGAGGTGTGTGAACATGTCCTACTGTGTGTGAGCTAAGTGTGTGAACACGATTTGGTAAAGGTAGCGGTGAGAGGCCATGTAGGAGTACATGGTGGGTTGTCTCATTGCAGCCGTCCTCAGGAACTGAGTTCTGTGTTTGTGATCCATGATACAGTTACTACCACACATTGGGCCCGAAACCAATGGACCCTCTCGGCTTCTTGATCACCCTTGTCCTCTGTGCAGGAGTTGCAAGTAGTTTCTGGTGTTTGTAGTATGCTGGAGGCCGTGGGCAGCGCTGACCGGAGGGGTGGGCTGTGATGCGGTAGGCACGTGGCCGGGTATACCGGGCGCCCGTTTGGTGTCACGGAACCCTGTACACATTGTTTGGGGCTGTGAGCGAAACTTCGGCCGGATCTCCTCATGGATGGAACCCGAATAGGCGATAAACCTGGACTAGGGACTTGAGTGTTTAGGTAGGTCGTGGCCAACACCCTCGTTGGGCTTCCGCTTGAAGGTTGCCGAGTACATGTCGTGTAAACGGCGGTAAGTGGTGAGAGCGTGTGTGAAGAAGTACACCCCTGCAGGGTTAACATCATCTATTCGAATAGCCGTGTCCGCGGTAAAGGACTTCTAGGTTGCCTATATCAGTTCATAGACAAGTGAAAGTGGATACTTTAAAATACGCAAGATAAGTGTGAGTGCTATGGATGGCGTTCTCGTAGGGAGACGGGAGCGGATCCATAGTGGTGTATTGATATGGTGAATATGTGGACTCGTGTGCGCCACCTCAAAGAGTTACTTGCAGTCGTAGTTCAGGATAGCCACCGAGTCAAAGCTGGCTTGCTGCAGTTAAACCCCACCATCCCCTTTGTTGATAATGATGCATATGTAGTTAGTTCTGATGTAAGTCTTGCTGGGTACATTTGTACTCACATTTGCCTATTTTATGTTTTGTTAGAGAGACGTCAGTCTCGTTAGTAGTTTCGCGTGGACTTCGACATTTAGCTTGTTACCTCAGCTACGATCTTGTGCCCTCGGCAGGATCTGGTAGATAGTCAGGCTTCTCAGCCTTTTTCTTTTGTAGATGTCTGTGCTCAGACATGTTAAGCTTCCGCATGTGCTTTGACTTGTATGCTCTGAATATTGGGTCATGAGACCTATGTTTGTAATATCTCGCTCCTCGGAGCCTAATGAATAAATACTTGAGTCGTAGAGTCATGTTGTGATGCCATGTTGTATTTGCACATATCGAGCATATTGTGTGTATGTTATTGAAATGCTTGGTATGTGTGGGATCTGACTATCTAGTTGTTTACCTTTAGTAGCCTCTCTTACCGGGAAATGTCTCCTAGTGTTTTCACTGAGCCATGGTAGCTTGCTACTGCTCCGGAACACTTAGGCTGGCCGGCATGTGTCCTTCTTCGTTCCTGTGTCTGTCCCTTCGGGGAAATGTCACGCGATGAATACCGGAGTCCTGTTAGCCCGCTACAGCCCGGTTCACCGGAGTCCTGCTAGCCCAGTGCTACAGCCTGGATTCACTCGCTGTTGAATGACACGTTCGATGCTGGGTCATGGATGCCTGTCCCTGTAAGTTTGTGCCACTTTGGGTTTACGACTAGCCATGTTAGCCCGGGCTCCTTATCATATGGATGCTAGCGACACTATCATATACGTGTGCCAAAAGGCGCAAACGGTCCCGAGCAAAGGTAAGACGACACCCGTGGGAATACCGTGCGTGAGGCCGCAAAGTGATATGAGGTGTTACATGCTAGATCGATGTGGCATTGAGTCGGGGTCCTGCCAGCTTTGATATCAGAGCCTGACTGCCTGTAGGATTACCAAGCCAAACTGGTCGAAGTTGAGTCTAGAAATGCTTTAGTTATATGTAGGGGAATTGATTGTGGGAAGGGAACGTAAGGCTCTTTTTACTCCTTATACCTCATGGCCTTCTGATCTGAGTAAACCTCTTCTCTTCTACGGGGATTAAGAACTAGGCTTCTCATCTATCTACTAGGATGACGAGTTACTATGTTAGAGACTTATAGGATTGATAGTTTCAAGCCTCAGCTCAGCTTTTACTACTTCTGTATGTTCATAGCTGGTCTCAGAACCTTGCTTTTGTGATGTTGAGTGGTTATGCCACCATTTCTGCAGGATATCTCAAATCATTTTGAGCATTTACAGCCGTTATGCTGTCCGAGTCATCCCAGGTTTCTAAAACAATCTGAAGCATTTGCAAATCCCTTCCTCCCATTTTGATGTTCATTTGGGCCAGATTAATCACACAAATTAGAGTGTTGGGGTACTCTGCTGCCTCGGCATATATGTTGGAGCTATTATTATGAACCTAGGTGTTTTAGGGAGTCACCTAGTAAACTAGCCATGTTTTGCGTTCCCCGTGTGATGATTCTGGCCATCATTCTCGAAAGCATCCCGTGATGTTATTAGTTAGTAGGTATTCTATTACTGGGTTCTTGAACCCGAGATTCACCCTACTTACCTCCTGTTGATAGTGTTTGCTAGTTCCTTTAGGTTATTAGTAACCTTGCGATAGTCCTCGAGGTCCGTGGTATTTCCTTCTTCCAAATACTATGAACCACTTATGGCAGAAGTTTGTTGGATCAAAGGATCACAACGCGAGTGCTCTTGATGAGTTCTCCATGCTATATTGTGACTCTGCCAGTCCTACCTCTCTGCATGGGTTATCCGGAAGAAACATGTTGAACTTGGTTCGACATACTAATCTATGCATCCACAACTCAGAAAATTATATGTTCTTTGAGTTGTCCCTCTTAGTTGTCTTCTGACCCTCGTCTATCAATTGATAGACAGGAGTAGTTGTGCAACCGTGTTCATCGATGCCTATTATTCTTGTGGTCCGTTGAGCCATTCTAATCTGGAATGACTAGGAGAAACAAACTCCAGTACCTCATCCATTTCCAGGATTGGGTCAAAGCAGTTGTAATCCGCAAATCAAATGCCAATCCAGCTTTTGATTCTGTTCTACCTCGGAGTATTACCCCCTTTATGTCAGGATTGTCATGAGGATTGCACCATTTCTCATGAATTCTTGACGTAGTGATACTTCTCACCATCATTATTCATTCCTCGGTCCCGTGTTGTTGCAACCGGAATGCTGACAAGTGAACTGTGATGTGTGAAATCGATACTCCTAGCAACCTTGTTGCTTGGTAGTTAATGGACAATAGTCTCATTCTTAGCGTGTTGGTTTTTAAATCATCATTCTAAGACAGATCGTGCTACCTAGTCCTTATTTCTGGTGCACTCTTCAATCAATGAGTTAGGGTTTGAATCCCTTGCTTAATTGATCACATCATCTTGCCTCGGAAACAAGATTGTTCTCGAGCTTAATAACATACTGGTGGTTCGTAATTTTCCGAATATCTTCTCGGCAGTATTACCAGGTTGTCACCTGACCGCTATGTTGGGTTCATGATCAAGTTGGTTTTTCATAAACCACCCCTTCTCAAAAAAAATCTGTGTTGGATACCCTGAGCTAGTTGGTAAACTGAACAACAACTTGGAGAGTTGGAAGATGAAAGTTAGTCCGACTTAGTTCATTTTCAAAGGGATATCCTTGTGTTTGTGTGGTTGTTGAAGAAAGATGATATCTTCACCAATTGGTCCCTATGATCAGTTGTTGGATCTATTGCCTTGTCAAAATTTTGACTTGAGTATGGGCTATCGTCAAGTCAAATCAGAACCAACGATGTTCATCATGTTGTCTTACTCGTGGTTGATTCCTCGAGCATACACCATTACATCTTTTGGTCTGATCAATGCTAACACCGTGTTCACATGATGGTTGAAGTCCAGTGATATGGAATTTCGATGAGTTGTTGTTGAACCCATCAGCAGCATTTTGTCTCCCCCATGATTCATGTTGATCATCAACCTAGTGTTGGAAACTTTGTAAGCATTATCATCGTGTTTCGTTCATGAAGCCTATGTTTGGATGAAAGAAGTGACTTCCTCGAATTCATGTGCTTTAGGTGTAAGTTACCGCCATGAATTTGAGAAAGGTTTGTTTTGTTTCCTTTGGAATCATCCCAAGTCAGTCATGCATGTGCGAAGTATTCTATGGTCTGATAGACTGATCATCTTCATTCCATATGAATTTCCTAGCACACCAAGCCACTGATTGATTTGTTCGAGGAGAAGGAGTTCTTTCATAACAACTAGTCATGACTTATGTTAGGACTCCGTTATCCTCGATGATGGTTCCCCAACCTGAACTCGGTAGTGTTTTATTATAAGACTACTATGTGGTCATGCTTGTCTGGGATAATTCTATGAGTCACCATCCTCTAAGGTGTTCCGTTGCGATGTCATGGCAACTCAAATCCTCGCTACGATGACAACCGTTCACCACCCTCTTTGGTGTGGAATTGTTGTCTACCTAGTGAACCCTCGTCATCTGTTCCACTCCATCCATCTAGATGTGTGCTTTGTGTCTCAGCTTGAGAGATGTTGCTATGTTTCATTCCGTGAGTTGATCCTGAGTTGTTCGATCCTTGAGAAGATCGATTCCGTAGAGTTTCGTTCTATCATCGTCATGTTGGATAAAGATCTCGAAGGCAAGACATCAAGATCAATTGGAGCATAAATCAACAACTTCAAGATGACAGTTGGATCATGAAGTTTGTGATACTTAGTATCCCCTTTGTCTTCTTACCTCACGTCTTGAATCTCGGGACTAGATTCTTGTTTAGTGGGGGTGAGTTGTCACAACCCTAGATCTTTGTTTGTAATTAGTTGCATCTTCATCCATGTCATCATGTTTAAATTTCATGAAAGTTGAAATGGGGATTGTTGAAACCCTAGCACCAAATGAATTCAACTAGGTTCAATAAAAAATAATCTTCAATGAACCCAAAATGCCTTTGGAAATGTTCATGATTTTTGATAAAGGTGAAAACCTCTGCCAAAAATGATGAGCATATTTCTTGGCCATTTATGGATTTTTGAATTAACTCATATTGTATTTGAATTGGGGCATTTAAATTCTATAAATATTTTAAATGCTCTAATAATTCTGAAAATAGTTGAGGGCTGTTGGGAATAATCCAATATGTGCCCACAATTTATTTCAGGATTTTATAAAGTGATTTAGAATTTTACTAAATCCAAAAAAACCAAAGACAGAAAATAGAAAACATTAATAAAAGGAGAGAGAGAGAAAGGTTTACCTGGACTTACCTGGTGCCACCAACCGGCCCAGCTCCTGTGTAGCCCATCTGGCCTGGCGCTGTGCCGGCCCAGCCCACCTAGCCCTCTCCCCTGTCGTCTTCCTCCCCGAGCCAGTAGGCAGAGCGTGTGCTCGCCGCACGCGCACATGCGCCCGAGCCACCTCCTACTTCCGCCGCTTCTGAAGCCAGCCCCGCGGGCCACGCACTCCCCCTCGACCGCCCCTCTCTCTCTGGACCCCCTCCTCCTCCTCTGCTCTCCCTCCCTCTCGCCACCGAACGCACCTGAGAGCGCTGCTCGCCGTAGCCATGACCACCGGCCATCCCTCGTCCCGTGACCGTGCCCAGCAGCTCCGCAATCAAGCACCACATCCCCAAGCCGAAGGAAACGAGCCGGAGGGCTTTGCTTCATCACCAACGTCCTCGTCTTCACCGCTGGCGCCCGGAGATCGTCTCTGTCGATTCGTCGGTTTCCGTCCATCCCCGAGGCCGCTGACCTTCTCTACCGAATCCTTGTGAGCTCCTACACTTTTCCCCGTGCTCACCCCCTCTGTTTCCGCCCTCTAACCGCAGCCCGCCATGGCCGAGCACCCGCTGCCGCCGCCGCGAAGCTCGCCGTTGCTAGTCGCCCTGCCCGACCAACCCAAGCATGGAGTCGTGCTCCGGGTTTCTCCAGGAACCCGTAGCGCGCCTCAGGTCGCCCGCTCGTGCACCGTGGTCCTCGCACCCGTGCAAGCCGCAACTACGCCGCCGCGGAACTCGACGCCATCGATGTTCCCGGCCACCCTAGCATCACCTGAGGCCACCAACCGATGCGCCTCCTTGCTCCGGTTCCAAAGCGCCCAGCCGCACGAGCTCCCGTCGCCGGAGTTGGCCGGACGGGCAACGCTGCCGCGTCCTGGTTACGCCGGCGATTAGCCGCCGGTGATAGCAGCTGTTAGGGGTTAATCACCCCACTAACTAAGCCCTATGCCACTGCCAGTCGGGCCCCACTGGCTTAGTTAAACCACTAACCAAATTAGTTAGATTTAACTTAATCCCGATGGACCCATGCGTCAGATTGACCCTGCTGACGTGGCCGTTGACCAGGCCCACCTGTCAGCGACACTAACCAGCCCTGGGTCACTGACCAGTGGACCCCACTGGTCAGGTTTGACCTGGACCCAGTCAGTTGACCTGCTGACGTCACACTGACATCAGGCTGACGCAGTAAGTCATTTCCTGGATTAAATTTAATTCAGGAAATTCTAGAAAATTGCCTAAACTTCTAAAAATCATAGAAAATCAACCGTAGCTCAGAATGAAATAAATTATATATGAAAAATGATCAGAAAAATGCAATCTATCCATCTGTACCATTTTCATGCATGTTATAACACTTTAACCTTGCTGTTTAGATGAAACAAGTTAATACATTAATAAAACCTCTTAAAATGGGTTTGCATTTGAATCTTTGGTTCAAATGGACTCATCTCAATTTGTTCTAGCTTGCATTAGCCCAAAACACATTCATAATGCCATGTCATAGCATGCATCATATTGTGCATTGCATTGATTGTGTTTCCTTCTGTGTTGCCGGTATTTGTCCCCTCTCGCTAGATGTGCTTCCGACGATGTGATCGTTGACACTGATGAAGACTCAATGCTATCTTCAGAAGTGCCAGGCAAGCAAAACCCCCTTGTTCATTCCGATACAATCCCACTCTCTTGATCCTGCTCTCTTTTACTGCATTAGGACAACAACGATTCATTTGTTACTTGCTGCGGTAGCTGAACCCCTTTATCCTTTGCATGACCTATCATTCCACAGTAAATAGATGAAACTCACTAGCATGAGTAGGAGTTGTTTGAGCCCTGTTGTGCCTACTCATTCATGCTTGTTTGTCATGCCTGCTACTGCTTAGACTTGAGTCAGGTCTGATTCATCGAGGATGAATCAGAGGTGTGTGAACATGTCCTACTGTGTGTGAGCTAAGTGTGTGAACACGATTTGGTAAAGGTAGCGGTGAGAGGCCATGTAGGAGTACATGGTGGGTTGTCTCATTGCAGCCGTCCTCAGGAACTGAGTTCTGTGTTTGTGATCCATGATACAGTTACTACCACGCATTGGGCCAGAAACCAATGGACCCTCTCGGCTTCTTAATCACCCTTGTCCTCTGTCCAGGAGTTGCAAGTAGTTTCTGGTGTTTGTAGTATGCTGGAGGCCGTGGGCAGCGCTGACCGGAGGGGTGGGCTGCGATGCGGTAGGCACGTGGTCGGGTATACCGGGCGCCCGTTTGGTGTCACGGAACCCTGTACACATCGTTTGGGGCTGTGAGCGAAACTTCGGACGGATCTCCTCATGGATGGAACCCGAATAGGCGATAAACCTGGACTAGGGACTTGAGTGTTTAGGTAGGTCATGGCCGACACCCTCGTTGGGCTTCCGCTTGAAGGTTGCCGAGTACATGTCGTGTAAACGGCGGTAAGTGGTGAGAGCGTGTCCTTCTTCGTTCCTGTGTCTGTCCCTTCGGGGAAATGTCACGCGATGAATACCGGAGTCCTGTTAGCCCGCTACAGCCCGGTTCACCGAAGTCCTGATAGCCCAGTGCTACAGCCTGGATTCACTCGCTGTTGACCGACACGTTCGATGCTGGGTCATGGATGCCTGTCCCTGTAAGTTTGTGCCACTTTGGGTTTACGACTAGCCATGTTAGCCCGGGCTCCTTATCATATGGATGCTAGCGACACTATCATATACGTGTGCCAAAAGGCGCAAACGGTCCCGGGCAAAGGTAAGACGACACCCGTGGGAATACCGTGCGTGAGGCCGCAAAGTGATATGAGGTGTTACATGCTAGATCAATGTGGCATTGAGTCGGGGTCCTGACAAAAGGTTTGAAGACATAGAGTTTCTACAAGTTCCCAGGTGGAGACGAAGTTGGAGCAGCAGGGTCGACGTTGGAGTTAGGTTTTGCAGAAGGGTCTAGGCAGCATATTGATGCAGTGAAGTTAATGCTAGTGAAGTGGAATCGTCTTCTTCATCAATGACTCTCGCAACAACAGTTGCAGCCGAAGTGAGTACTCAGAATTTTCAATAGAAGGTGTTGGACACCAGCTTGCAGGTTGAAGTGGCCTGGAGTCAAACTTGAATTTCTTAGTGAAGCCATCTTCACGAAGATCATCTTCAGAGAAGAGCAAGGTAAGGCTCTTCGAGGACTGCCGAGAGGCTTCATGAGCAACGAAGGAGTTCTTGGTGGCCAGATTGCGAATGTGATTGACATCCACTAGAAGACTGCATTTGGCATTTCAGCCATTCATGACGATTATCCTGCTTCTGATGCAAAGATATCAGACGCTCACAGTCATTGAGCACACGTGAACGCTTCTGAGGACTTTGAGCAATTGTACTGGCGGTGGCTTCAGTATTGGCGTGATGTGGCATACACAAAGTTCCAGCCAGGGGATAGTCAGGTGTAGTAGAGTTTGGTATGTGAATGCCTTCAATAGGTTGAGTGAAGCTTTGATATTCAGCATTCTGCAGATGGAGTGGCTTCTTTGCTTGATCAGAGTAGATGGCTTCATAGGACATGTCAACTTCAGGCAGGAATGCGACATGATTGCGTGCAGAAGGTTGATAGTCAACTGCAGAATGAAGCTTGATTAGGCGCGTAATCTAGGGAGCATAAAACTTCAGGCCAAACGGATCAATTCCAGAACAGCCAGCTAGGGGATGATGAAATCCAGAGAGTTGAATCTTATGCCATTGATAATATAGAAGACCAATGTCTTCATGGCGCCTTTGAGTGTTGCTCGAGAAGAGTTGCCTTTGATTGGCCACAGAGTATGCCTCAGAATGTGATAGACTGTGCGGGGCAAGTACTCGAGGTCTTCGACAAAGAACTCTTTAGGGTATTCAGTGTGTTGGGGCAATGGCTTCTTCATGCTCAGCATCTGACTCATATTTGGCTCAGGCTTCCGAGAAATTCTCTGCAGTTCATCTTGATAGAGCTGACAACCTGGTTCATATAACTCACCAGGAGTGGGTAGGGAAGTAAGCTCAATGATGTCCTGAGCTTTGGCTTCATGATGAACATCTCCTGTCATCCACTCAGGGATACAAGTCTTCATATAACTCACCGTGTCTTCACCTTATTCCCCTTGAGCAAAGGACACCCAGTCCTCACCCAATCACTCTAGTAAGTCTTCAAGGTAGACTTTCAAACCTTCATAGACTTCGTTCACTGGTAATCCACAATGACTCTTGGATGCTCAGAACGCGCCGCCTAACCGGCTGGAGGATTCACAGTCCTCAAGTGTAACAAGTATTCAGATCACGTGGACAGAAATACTTCGGTGATGCCTAACACTCTTTGGCTCTAGGTGTTTTGGGCTTAGTCCTCGCAAGGATCTGTCTCTCAAATGCTTCGGAGGTGGGTTGCTCAAAAACAACAAAAGCCGTGCACTAACTCTGAGCAGCCACCAATTTATGGTGTACGGGGTAGGCTATTTATAGCCAAGTGGCAACCCGACCTGATATGTCTGAAATGACCCTGGGTCACTAAGGCCGACACGTGTCCAACGGTCATATTTCAAACACACGTGGCAGCTTGGCTTGGGCTACAAGCAAGGCTGACTCATCCAGCTCCGGATAAGGTCTGCTCTCATTGTCTTCGCTCGAAGACATAGGATTTGGTTGAGCATCACATCAGTCACTCTGACTTTGTTCGCTTGGACCCCACTTAACAGTACGGTTGTTCCTACGACTCAATAAAGAAGAAAGAAAACTATGAAACAGCTATGTCTTCTCACTCCATAGTCTTCAAGTGAATATCTTCACACGTCATAATCTTCATTGTGAATGTCTTCATGAACGACCATTGTCTTCATTGTCTTCACACATTTTTACGGGTCATCTCTGGTAGGTTAACCGAATCAAGGAGGGACTACTACCTGTGTTATCCTGCAATTCTCACAAACACATTAGTCCCTCAACCACATTTGTCATCAATACTCCAAAACCAACTAGGGGTGGCACTAGATGCACTTACAATTATCTCTTCTCCCCCTCGCCGTCTCGTTCAAACCCTAGCGCCACTGCTAGCCCCAGTCAACGCCGAAGACGAAGCACTTTGCTGCCGCAACCACTCTGGCGCCGTCTTCACGCCGGCCGCGGACATCGTCTTCTACGCCGACGCCGTAGGTGTCTTCCGCTGCCAAGGTAGGGCGCGGGATATTGGACTGCTCGGCCTCTTTCCGCCTTGTCTAGCAGTTCGTTGTGCGGTAAATAAGACTCGCTTTTTACTGTTTATTTGATCCGTTGAACTGTCCACATCTTCCAAAAGTTATTTCTACACTTCCAAATCTATATCTTTATGTTTCTACATCTCATAACTTGCAAGTATGTTCACTTATATATCACAACTAGTTAGAGTCCTCACATGTACTTATTCATGGATTCGTACAAATCTAGAGCCAACTCACATCATAAGTGAATGTCTTCGCACTATGAGGTTAATATCTTCAAACTGATTTATCTTCAAAAATCTTCTAAGAATGCATATGACCTCTTCCACTTCCCTCGCATCTCTAATGCTGTCACAGGTACATGTCCATGGGAGAATCCCTTGGTTCTCATAGTCTGCATTCATTTGCAGAGTTCTTACAGCATCAGATTGAATCTCCAGAAGCCATCTCTTGCTTGACCAGCAGATTGAAGCGAAACACCATTGTGAAGACTTCCATTATGAATCGAATGGCCGGTGGAAAATCTGCAAAGAAGGGTGGCAGGCAGCGTCGGGACAACACTGCTTTGGACCTGCCACCGGATCTCTATGAACATTACAAGTCTGACCCAGAGGAAACCTATGGTGAACGAAAAACTCGAGTCCAATGGATTCGAAGATATTGGGCAGAGGAATGGTTTCAGTACCATTTTTTTACACCTGAGTACGCGAAGAAGAATGTTGTGAGGCCACCATGGGCCGATATTGTGTACAGGAAGCTGCACCCCAAGACGAAGGCTGAAGCCATTGCAAAGGGCTTCTATCCTTGCATGGTCAGAGGACATCAGCCTGAAGATGTTGACCCATCCAGTCTCCAATGGTGTCATGAAGATGAGTTGTTTGAGCAAAATCTTCAGTTTCCAAGGTCTTCTGTAGTGTAGAACAAGAAAGATTTGGGGATTGACTTCAACCTTAGTCCAGCAGCTCCAAAGCCAGATGGCACTTGTGCAGCTGGTCAGAACAGCATTGGTCCCTTCAATAGTTTTGATGGGATCCTCTCCCACATAGCTGCACAAAGGGCCACTGTTGAAGAAGCTGCTGGTGAAGAGGAACATGCTAAAGTTCCTGAGCCCCCAATGCCAAAGAAGAAGGCTAAGTCTTCAAAAGCTTCAAGTGTGAAGCCATTGAAATCTTCAACTCCTGAATCCAGTGTGTAGTCTGAGGATCAATCTCGCATCTCCAAGAAATCAAAGAAGCCCAAGAATATTTCTAGACATGACCTCACCCCTGCTAGCATTCTGCAAAATGAAGAGAATGTTATAGATCTATCAAGCGATGAAGATCTTGCTAATGATGCTCTAGCAATGCTCATCAAGAGCAAGCAGGAGGCCGAAATCTTCAAGGATTTACCTCTCTTTGATCCAGATATTCTCAACAATGTCATTGATGAACGGTTTCAAGATCCTACTCTCACCATTGATGATATGCAACTGCCCATTGACACAAATGTCACATTTCAGGGCAGCATAGCCAAGGAACTTGCTATAGCTCAGAAAATTGTTGAGCTCAAAAACAAAATTGACTATGAGAAGGCCCAGTTCTAGAAGCATATGGCAAAGCTCAGTGTTGTCGATATTCAAAACTTCAAGCAAATGATGATTGACCTCAAGGCTCAGTTCAAGAAGAAACGTGAGGAAGCCAAAGGCTCTCGTGAGCGCATGAAATATTATGCTCATGAGTCTGAAGATATTCCAGCTGCTGACTCCACCACAACAGAAGATATTGGTCATGATGACAATGTTTAAGATGATGAAGTCCTTCCTTAGATCCTGCCCAACCCGGTATCATCGCCTGCTCCTATGAGCAGTGAACTGATAAGCATTGGTGGTCCCATGACACCAATAAGACAAGATGTATTCTAGGAAGAGCAACAACCCAACTCCCCATTGCATGAAGTCATTCCTCGCACTCCACCTGCTCATGTCACCACTCTGGTGCTTGAGACCCCACAAGCTACACCAGAAGACATGGAGAAGACCACTACCGGCGTTGTGGGAACCAGGGTATCCAGACTGGCCTACCTGCAGCCCACGACTTGGCTCCATCAACGGCCTGGTATGACCATCATCAGCACCAACAACACAAGACCCTTGCGAGGGGCCAAGCCTCGCAAGGTGGATGACGCCAAGACCTCCAGAAGGAGTGGCCTCCTTAGGCTGGCTCCTGAAGAGCAGAGATTTCCATGCGAGCCTGTCGGTGTCAAAACTGGCAGATCTCGGGTAGGGGGTCCTGAACTGCGTGTCTAAGGATCGAAGGTAACAGGAGGTAGGGGACATGATGTTTACCCAGGTTCGGGCACTGTCGGTGTCAAAACCGGCGGACCTCGTGTAGGGGGTCCCGAACTGTGCGTCTAGGCGGATGGTAACAGGAGACAAGGGACACGATGTTTTTACCCAGGTTCGGGCCCTCTCGATGGAGGTAAAACCCTACTCCTGCTTGATTGATATTGGTGATATGGGTAGTACAAGAGTGGATCTACCACAAGATCAAGGAGGCTAAACCCTAGAAACTAGCCTATGGTATGATTGTTGTTGTGATTGTGTCCTACGGACTAAAACCCTCCGGTTTATATAGACACCGGAGAGGGCTAGGGTTACACAGAGTCGGTTACAATGGTAGGAGATCTACATATCCGTATTGCCAAGCTTGCCTTCCACGCCAAGGAAAGTCCCATCCAGACACGGGACAAAGTCTTCATTCTTGTATCTTCATAGTCTTGGAGTCTGGCCCATGATGATAGTTCGGCTATCCGGACACCCCCTAGTCAAGGACTCCCTTAGTAGCCCCTGAACCAGGCTTCAATGACGATGAGTCCGGCGCGCATATTGTCTTCGGCATTGCACGGCGGGTTCCTCCTCCGAATAATTCATAGAAGATTGTGAACGCCAGGATAGTGTCCGGCTCTGTAAAATAAATCCCACGCACCACCGTAGAGAGAATAATATTTACACAAGTTCAATCTGCTGACGTATTTTGTGGCGTGACATCACACCACTACCAAGCCTTTACTCGAATCGTTTTTATTATACCACCTCAGCGCGTTTAGCAAAGCGGTTTCCTTGGCACGTCTTGTCAAAGCAGAGATCGTGTTCCCCTTATTCCGGGATTCCCATCAATACGAACGTGGGTAACCCAACCGCACCCGTTGCCACGCCCACTCCATCGAAGGCGAGTTCCAAACGGTCACGGGGACGGCTCTTGGTGTTCTCCCTCTTTATAATAGGACCAAGGCTCATTTCTTTTCTTCAATCCTCAATCGAATCTACCCCTCGCCCCAAGTTCCAGCACTCAGGGCTCCAGATTCGAGCGCTTCAGACCTTTGACAATGTCCGACTCCGACCTACAGGGCCGGTGATGCCCTCCTCCGTCACGGAAGAGTACGTGCTAAAGCTGAGAGAAGCTAGGTACTTAACCTACGAGATTTTGCATAGGTTGCCTGCCCAAGGGCAAGTCATTCCTACTCCTGAGCCAGGCGAGAGCGTCGTGTTCGTGTCTCACCTCCATCGGGGTTTAGGCTTCCCGATGGATCCCTTTGTGAGGGGGCTCATGTTTTACTATGGGTTGGAATTCCATGACTTTGCTCCGGAGTCCATCCTCCATATCTCATCATTTATTGTCGTCTGCGAGGCCTTCCTCTGCACTACCCCTCACTTCGGTTTGTGGCTCAAAACCTTCAACGTGGAGCCGAAGATGATCGAGGGGCGTCAAGCAGAGTGCGGCGGGGCGGTTGTAAGCAAGAGGGCCGATGCTCCATGGCCCGAGGGCTCTTTTCAGGAGGAGCTCGGTTTGTGGCAACAGGAGTGGTTCTACATTACCTCTCCCAGGGGTAGCAGGCAGAGGCTGCCGCCCATCTTTCGCTCTGGCCCTCCACAACGGCTGACGTCATGGGTCAACAAAGGGCTTGACTGGGGGCCGTCCAAGGACGTACCCCTATTGCAGGGCCGGATTCGAGACCTCCAAGAGAGGGAGATCAATCTGGTCGTCGTGATACAGGTTATGCTAATTCGGCATCTTCTGCGCTGAAAACGTCGCCCCCTCCGCCCGTGGGAATTTAATCCGGAGGGACCACGAGCTCTCCAACACTTCATGGGTACGACACCCGTGGAGATGTACAAATTGTTCTTCGGATCACAAGAGGTGTGTCCGGAATTGACCGAGGACGCCGGCTTAAGCTGCAATCGCCCGGATACTCAAGTAAGTAGCCCTGTATCCGGACATACTGTTTGTTTGCATATCTTGGATTTGCCTTTTAACCAATTGTCCTTTGAACATGAGTGGATAGCGCAAGCAAAACTGATACGGTGTCCGGCCCCCTCTCGGAGACCGTGCCGGATCCGGTGTTGGTCAAGATGCTGGAGGTTGTGCCTTCAGAGGAGGGCGAAGGGGAAAACAGAGAAAATTCCGCCTCTACTAAGGAGGCTTTCGAGAAAGGGGGGATCGAGAATCCCTCCTTCCAGGGGGAGAAGAGGGCTGCTTCCGATGATCTGGAGGCTAAGGCCTCAAAACGGGGGAAGAAATCTTCACCAGAGGGTCCTGCGCCAGGGGAAGCCCCTGCCGCACTATCTCCCCTAAGGAATCAGCCCTCCAGCGAGACATAAGTAGAAAAAGGGGAATTTTGTAATAAGGGACATCCCTATTTTTGCTTCTGAGGATAACCGAAGTTTTTACCTTGTAGTTCGGATCTCCGTCCTTCTCAGCTGAGCTCGTCTTTGGGGGACCTTCGTCCGGAGATGATGGAGAGCGAGACGCCTCCATCTGCCGCACCGTCAGGCGGGGCGGACGACCCTGAGGTGTCGTCGCGGAGGGTATCCCCGAGTCCGGCAGGGCCAGAGAGTTCGGCACCAACTGGTGTATGGCCGGGGGAGCTGAAGGATCTGCTCAAGAGGGCGTCTATCTCGGAAGATCACCGTACATTAATGAGTACGGTGACTGAAAGAATTTCATCCGCTGAGGGCGGGTTGCATGATGCCTTCAGAAGTTTACTGGCGGGGTTTGAGGTACGTAAAAATGACATACCTTTTGACAGGTTTGCACATAGAGTGCGCCCTGTATAGATAGTAGCCCCTGAGACTCGGTATGTTGTCGAAAGCGACAGCGTGCCGAGGATCATAATCTCAGTTATTAATTCTCACCTTTCCTATGCAGGTGGCGGATCGTCCGGTGGCCAGCCGGACTGATAGGGTTGCCGAGCTAAAGCGGCAACTCGACGTTGCCGATGCGGACATCGCGGTGGTCAATAAACGACTTGACGAGTCACAATGTAGGTTGTTTCTCCGTGGTCACCTTGTAAGGGAGCAGATGCCCACTCCTTACAACATGTATGCTTAATGCAGATGGTGCCGCTGATGTGGAGGACCTTCGGGCAGAGCTTGCTCGAGCCAAGGAGCAGGCCAGAAGGAGTGATGCGGCTGCCTCGATGGCAGCCGAAGAGCTAAAAGCCGAAAAGGCTGCTCACTGCCGAAGCAGGGAGGAGATGGCCGGAATGGTCATGAAGCTGAAGGATGTTACCGACCGCTATGAGGTTCTTGAAAAAGAACGCCGAGCGGAGCAAGAGGACCTGAAGAAGGCCACCGCCGAAGCCAAGGATGCCCGTTCTGCAATGAGGGCTATAAAGGAGGAGCTGCGTCAGGTCGGAGACATTGCGGCTGGAAAGCCCTTTCTGCTGCGCAGGAAGTTCACAGATCAGAAGTATGCTTAGCTTGGCCAGCTGTGGGGTGCTGAGGATCTTTATCTGGATTTGGCGGCGAGTGCGGTGGATGCGGTTGTGCACTTCCAAAGCCAAAAGGATCACGAGATGGAAGAGCTTTTTTGGTCTCAATTCCACAGTCCGGTGCGTTCACTTCCGTTGACCGGTCGGTTGGCTGAGTGGGATGAGCTGAATAGATTGTCCGGATTTGCCATGACGGATGTAGTGGCTCATCTGTGGCCGGATAGGCCCAAGCCGAAGAGTTATTTTGGCTTATTGCAGCAATTCCTTGGGGCGGTGCCGCATATCAAGGCGATGAAGCGGTCGGCATGCATAGAGGGTGCAGAGATGGCTCTCGCCCGTGTTAAGACATACTGGGCGGAGATGGATGCCACCGATGTTGCATCCCGGGGTTCGGACGAGAGCCAGTTACCCGCCGAGGACTATTTTGGGGAAGTCCTGCAGGGCGCTCGTTTAATAGAGTCGCAATGCTCGAAAAATGTTATGTTCAAATGACATGTATGATTTGTAGAACCATATAATATAAGTGCTTTTTATACTTGTGCGTTCAAGTATTGAAATATCTCCTTTGCGGCCGTTAATGTATACGTGTGTATAACCTGAAAGATGGCAGTCTTCGGCTTCAGCCCCCATGCACATGGTGCGGGGGTGTTTGCAAAATAGCGCATTTTCACACTTAATCCAATGTCTTGGTCCTGTGAAGGAGGTGGTAGCGTAGAAAACTAGGCAACCGGACTATAATGCTTTATCACTTTCACTTAGCCATAGGAGTTCGAAGGTGGGGCTACAATATAGTCCCTAGGGGCACTGCGCTATCCGAATTCGGGGCGCGTATGTGCCTGACCGGGAAACGGTCCTTCGTCAAAGCGGAGGAATTCTAGACATTCCGGTAGTCGATCGAGTGGTTGACCAGTCTCTCGCTATATCATGACAGTCAGTTTTCGGCTTTCTCTACTGAGGTGCTCGCCCGGCCGAACCGGGGCACAATCGCAGTAGTTCTCCTGGTGCCGCGTTAGCGATGATACGGAACGTAAGGCAGCAAAACACAGGAGCCGGGCAAACCCAACATTTGACCAAAGACATGATTCGGAGATGATGCATATAAGGCCTAACTCGAGACGCTGGACACTCCCTAAGGTATTCGGTCTTTATGAAAATGGGCAGAACGATGCCCTAAGCCCCTAGTGTCCGGGTACGCGCGAAATTTTCTGACGCAGCCGATGCCAAAACACCAGCCTCCTCCTCAGTTGTGATAAGAAACCGGGGGATGTGTATCAACAATAGACAGTAAAAAAGGTTTACGCAGGGTCTTAATCTGAAAAGAATCCTTGCAAAGGGTCCCTGCTGCACGTCTGCGCCTGTGTCTCCGTTGTGCCGTATCCAGGACGGGTGTAGCACGTTGTTCGTCTGTAAAAGAGAAGAATTTAGGTTGGAAAAAGTATCGTGCAAAAAATGTTTTTAAAACAGAGTATGAAAAAATGAATGAAGTTGAGCTTTTGTTGGCTCTCATTGTTCATGCTCACAGCCCCTTGTAAGGGGGGATGCGGCTAGGAAGCCCCTAGTTTATTTATGCCGGACTTGCCTAGCCGTGTCCGGGGTCTTGAACGACCTTTTAAAGAGATGATGCCACGTGGACCGGGCATTTTAAGTGTAAGAGACGCGTAATGTGGTATTGCGTTAAAGCGGGCGAAAGCTTCACGTCCCAATAGTGCTTGGTGGCTACATTTAAATGGGGCGATATGGAAGATGAGCTTTTCGCGACGGAAGTTGTCGGATGAACCGAACACAACTTCTAGTAGTATGGAGCCCGTGCAGTCGGCATAAGGGCCTGGCGTCACTCCTTTGAAGGAAGTGCTGCTATGGCGAATTTTGGTAGGGTCTATCCCCATCCTGCGGATTGTGTCCGGATATAGCAGGTTTAAATCGCTACCGCCATCCATTAGGACTTGTGTAAATTGTAGTCCGTCGATTATAGGAGCCAATATCAAAGCAGTCCATCCTGCATTTCGAATACTTGGGATTCCGCTAGGGTGGACCGTGCGGCATGTGCTTTGATAGGCGCCGCCGTATTTTTCCTTGTTATCACTTGAAGTGAATTCACTGTTTTTACTTCTTGTGGGAAGTTCTTTTGTTTTCCGGCGCTCTGCTTGTGGGGTTCGTCATCGTCCTCGCTTGGCATGTCGAGCCCCTTGTGTTCGGCGTTAAGTCGGCCGGAGTGCTTGAAGACCCAACAATCTCGGTGGGTGTGGTTTGCAGGCTTCCCGGGGGTACTGTGGATTTGACATATCCTATCCAAGATTTTGTTTAGGTTGGATAGCTCGTCACTGTTGTCCTTAAGAGGCAGTGTTTTGTTGTTTGGCTGAGAGCTTTTGAACCCGGCGTTGACTGCCGTGCTCTTTGGGCCATTTCCTTATTCCGGCGCTGATCTTTTCTGCGTCGTGATTTCCCATTTCCATCCCTAACCTCGGATGTACTCGGGTCGCTGGTGCTGCATCTTGCTAGCTAGCTATCTTCCCCCGCGCAAAAGCGGGTCATGAGGCTTGTTAGCGTGGCCATTGTTCTTGGTTTTTCCTGGCCGAGGTGCCTGGCAAGCCATTTGTCTCGGACGTTATGCTTAGAAGCTGCTAAGGCTTCAGCGTCCAGACAGTCGACTATTTGGTTCTTTTTGGTGACGAACCTGTTCCAGAATTTGCGTGCTGACTCTCCGGGCTGTTGAGTTATGTGACTTAAATCGTCTGCATCCGGAGGGCGGACATAAGTCCCCTGGAAATTTGCTCGAAACGCGTCCTCGAGCTCTTCCCAACTTCCAATTGTATTTTCTGGGAGGCTTTTGAGCCAATGCCGAGCTGGCCCTTTGAGCTTGAGGGGTAGGTATTTTATGGCATGGAGATCGTCTCCTGTAGCCATCTGTATGTGTAGGATATAATCCTCAATCCATACTCCGGGGTCTGTTGTTCCGTCATATGCCTCTATGTTTACGGGTGTGAATCCCGCTGGAAATTCATGATCCAGTACCTCATCGGTGAAACATAGTGGGTGTGCGGCACCCCTGTATTTAGGTGTACCGATATCTTTGAACACTCGGCGTGTTGTGTTGCTTCCCGGGGCCTTCTTTTTTGGCCCGTAGATGGACCTGACCGGGTCATCCTTTCTGCGATGATCCTTATATGGATTGTGTGCCGGATTGTGTGCGGCGCCGCTTGCCGCTCTTAGCCTGTCTTCTAGTCGTCTATCCGACCAAGCGGCTTCTTTGCTTTTTGATTGTGGTGGCTCTACGGCCTCCTTGTCGAATTCGGGCAACAGTTTGCTCTTCAGGTAGCTCTTTGCTTGGTGACTATTGCCGTATTTGTCTGCGGTCTTGAGTACTTTGCTCCATCTCATTCTGAGTATGTCTTCCGCTGTTTTGAGCTTCCGCTTCTGCTTCTTCAAACTTCTTGCAGTGGCGACTAGCCTTTTGTGAAGGTTCTTATGCTCCGGTGATGTATCCGGCGTGAGATTATCTGGACTGTTGTTTTCGCCGGGGATGGGTTGCTTGCCCAATTCATCCTGCTCGTATGGTTGCTTGGTTGCATGTTCATCGCCCACTGGTGCGCCCTGCTCTACGGCTGGGTCATTATGGGTGCTGTTGTTATCGAGGCGGGACTTCGGGCGGCGCTTGCGTCGCCGTTTTGGTTGTTTTTCGGGGGAATTATCCTTCACCGCGCCCATTGTTCCTCGTTATCGCTTCCTTTTGGTGTATCCACCATGTATACGTCATGAGTTGAGGTGGCTTTCCAATGCCCAGTAGGTGCTGGTTCTTGGTCGTCTCTGGCATCATCGTCCATACCGTCGATGTCTTCGGAGTCGATGTCTAGCAAGTCGGTTAGATCATCGACAGTGGCTACAAAGTGGGTGGTGGGTGGGCTTTGAATTCTTCGTCGTCCGCATCCCAACCATCCTGGCCGCAGTTCGGCTAGGGCTCTCCTGATAATGAGAGATACTTTAGCGAATTCAGGATGTTGCCAAAAGGTGAGTGTTGAAAGACGTTCGCGGCGGTGAAATCCATGATCGGCGCCCAATCGGATTCGATTGGAGGGGGCGCGGGAGGTTCGGAGTCCTGAGAGGAGTCCGGCACCTCGGAGTCTCGAGCCTCACAAGGGACGAAGTCAGTATTCGGCTCCATCGCCGTAGAGGTTGTAGCCCCCGAGGCGGTGTCTAGCCACCCATCCTCGATCTGCGCGGTCGGCTCTAAATTAAGGGTCGGAGCGAACTCATGTGCGGCCTCCAGGGCACTGTCTGGTAGCAGAGCTAAATCATGCCCATCGAGACAGTGCAGCGCGCTCGGCTGTGGCTCGAATCCATCAAAGATCAAGTCTCCGCGGATGTCAGCCATGAAGTTTAGACTTCCAAATCTGACCTGATGGCCAGGGGCGTAGCTTTCAATCTGCTCCAGATGGCCAAGCGAATTGGCCTGCAGTGCAAAGCCGCCGAATACGAAGATCTGTCTGGGGAGAAAAGCCTCACCCTGGACTGTGTCGTTGTTGATGATCGAAGGAGCCATCAAGCCTATCGGTGACGACACAGAGGAACTCTCAATGAAAGCACCAATGTCGGTGTCAAAACCGGCGGATCTCGGGTATGGGGTCCCGAACTGTGCGTCTAGGCGGATGGTAACAGGAGACAAGGGACACGATGTTTTTACCCAGGTTCGGGCCCTCTCGATGGAGGTAAAATCCTACTCCTGCTTGATTGATATTGATGATATGGGTAGTACAAGAGTGGATCTACCACCAGATCAAGGAGGCTAAACCCTAGAAGCTAGCCTATGGTATGATTGTTGTTGTGATTGTGTCCTACGGACTAAAACCCTCCGGTTTATATAGACACCGGAGAGGGCTAGGGTTACACAGAGTCGGTTACAATGGTAGGAGATCTACATATCCGTATTGCCAATCTTGCCTTCCACGCCAAGGAAAGTCCCATCCGAACACCGGACGAAGTCTTTAATCTTGTATCTTCATAGTCTTGGAGTCCGGCCGATGATGATAGTTCGGCTATCCGGACACCCCCTAGTCCAGGACTCCCTCAGGCCCTCTTAATGGAGGTAATACCCTACTTCCTACTTGATTGACTTTGATGAGTAGAGGGGTTACAAGAGTTGATCTACCGCGAGATTGTAATGGCTAAACCCTAGATGACTAGCCTGTATGATTTTGATTGCCTCTACGGACTACGCCCTCCGGTTTATATAGGCACCGGAGGGGGCTAGGGTTGTACAAAGTCGGCTTACAAAGGAAGGAAAGTATACATCCGGACGCCAAGCTTGCCATCCATGCAAAGGAGAGTCCCATCCGGACACGGGAGAAGGCCTTCTATCTCGTATCTTCACGGCCCATGTCACATAGGCCGGCTCCCCAAGGACCCCATAGTCCAGCACTCCCTCAGTAGCCGCTGAACCAGACTTCCATGATGATGTATCTGGCGCGCAGTTTGTCTTCAGCATTGCAAGGCAGGTTCCTTCTCTGAATACTCCAAAGCAGTCCTCCGCACATGATAGTTGTATCTGGCTCTGTTTAGTAATTACAACCTTAAGCTGTAAGGGAAAAAATAATCGAAACAAAGTAAGTCACGTCCATAGGAGATTTTTCCGGTGAGGTGTTATTTCCTAGCCTTGTTAGTATTCTAAACCGTTTTACAGCCCCTGCTTCATGTTTCGAGGCACGGTCATAGGCACGTCTTGTCAAAGCAGGGATCGTGTCTGTCACATCCCTAGTTCTGGTCTGCTTTGGGCTAGCTAGTCATGTTTTGCATCATGTTTAGTTTGCACTTAATCTTGAAATGGGGATGACAAACCCTAGCACCAAATTAAATCAAATAGGGTCAACCATAAATATTTTCAATGAACCCAGAATGCTTTTCAGAAAAGTTCATCATTTTTGAATTGGTCTAGAACCTCTGCCAAAAATGGTGCACATTCTTCTAGGTCACTCTAGATTTTTGAATTAATCCATTAAGTATTTGCATTTGGGCATTTAATTCATATATATATTTTAATTTCCCAAATAATACTGATAATGGTTGAGGGCTGCTGAAAAATATTTCAATAGTGCCCACAACTTATGTTAGTATTTTTAGGAAAGGTTTAGTATTTTTAGTAATTCAAAAACAACAACAGAAATAGAAAACTGGAATCTAAACAGGAAAAAAACAAAGAGGCAGAAGACTTACCTGGCCTACCTGCTACAGTAGCCGGGCTGCTAGTCCCAGCCCACCCCGCCGCGCGTCGTCTTCCTCGCGCCTAATGGCGTTGCGTGTGGCGCGCGCACAGCCGAGCCGCGGCCACCTCCTACTTCCTCCCCGGGCCTTCTAGCGATGCCACGGAGATGCCCTGTGGCCCCTCGCTCCTCTCCCTCACTCTCTGCTCTCTCCCTCGCCCTCTAGTCCCTTCCCCGAGCTTATCACCGAACGCAGCCGCCGCCATCCGCCGCTACCACTGACCTCCCCACGCCCATCCGGCTATGCGACGAGCAACGCCTTGACCCCCGCATCCTCTACACCAAGCCAGGCGCCGCCAGGAGCTCTGTGACAACGTCCCGAACCCCTTCTTCCTCCTCGGGTCGCCGGAGATCCCCTTCGCCGACCGCTCGCTCTGACGCCTTCCCGAGCCAAACGAGTGAAAGGATCGAGAAGACGTGTCTAGACGGGGGGTGATTAGACACTAAGTACCAAAAGTTACAGTTTTTAACTTCTTTAAGTTCAAGTGGAGTTTTGGCGCAAGTTTAACAATCACAATACATAACAAGCAAGCATGCAAAGAGTATACGAGCAGCGGAAAGTAAAGCATGCAACTTGCAAGAATGTAAAGGGGTGGGATTGGAGTGTGCAAACGCAATTTGGAGACACAGAGTTTTTTGATCCGTGGTTCCGATAGGTGGTACTATCGTACATCCACATTGATGGAGACTTCAACCCATGAAGGGTAACGGTTGCGCGAGTCCACGGAGGGCTCCACCCACGAAGGGTCCACGAAAAAGGAACCTTGTCTATCCCGCCATGGCCATCGCACACGAAGGACTTGCCTCACTAGCGGTAGATCTTCACGAAGTAGGCAATATCCTTGCCCTTACAAACTCCTTGGTTCAACTCCACAGTTTTTTCGGAGGCTCCCAAGTGACACCTAGCCAATCTAGGAGACACCACTCTCCAAGAAGTAACAAATGGTGTGTTGATGATGAACTCCTTGCTGTTGTGCTTCAAATGATAGTCTCCCCAACATTCAAGTCTCTCTCACAGGATTTGGATTTGGTGGAAATAAGATTTGAGTGGAAAGAAACTTAGGGAAGGCTAGAGATCAAGATTCATATGGTAGGAATGGAATATCTTGGCCTCAACACAAGTGTAGGTAGTTCTCTCTCAGAAAATGTATGCTGGAACTGTAGGTTCGTTCTGATGGCTCTCTCCACGAATGAAGAGGGGGTGGAGGGGTATATATAGCCTCCACACAAATCTAACCGTTACATACAACTTGCCAATCTCGGTGGGACCGAATTGAGAAACTCGGTCGGACCGATTCAGCAAATCTAGTGACCGTTAGGATTTTTCGGTGGGACCGACATGCAACTCGGTAGTACCGATATGGTTAGGGTTAGGGCATAACGTAATCTCGGTGAGACCGATTACACAAACTCGGTGAGACAGATTTTGGTAATAAGCTAACCAGAGAGTTGGTCAGGCAAATTCGGTGGGACCGATTCGCTAATCTCGGTTGGACCGAAATGTTACGAAGAGGAACAGCGATTTTGCATTGTAATCTCGGTAGTACCGATTACTCAAACTCGGTGAGACCGATTTTTGGTAATGGACATACACAGAGAGATTACAATCCCATCTCAGTGAGGCCGAGATCCCTAGGGTTTGTGGCAGTGGCTAAGACATCTGAACTCGGTGGTGCCGGATAGAAAGAATCGGTAGGGCCGAGTTTGACTTTTGGTTTAGGTCATATGTGGATGTGAGAAAGTAGTTGAGGGCTTTGGAGCATATCACTAAGCACTTTGATCAAGAACCTGATTAAGCAACACCTCATCCCCTCTTAATAGTATTGGCTTTTCCTATAGACTCAATGTGATCTTGGATCACTAAAATAGAAAATGTAGAGTCTTGAGCTTGGATCTTGAGCCAATACTTTGTCCTTAGCATCTTGAAGGGGTTCCACATCCACTAGTCCATGCCACTTCATTTGTTGAACTCATCTGAAACATACTAGGTAAAAGTGTTAGTCCAACAAGAGATATGTTGACATTAATTACCAAAACCACCCAGGGAGCACTTGTGCTTTCAATATCCCCCTTTTGGGTAATTGATGACAACATACACCAAAGCTTTAAATAAGGATATAGAGAATAACAAGTAAAGCTTTGGAAAGACATGTAACATGCATAGGCTCCCTCTACATGTATGCAATCATGTGAATATGGAATATAGGAGCATGTGAGTGCATAAACATGACAGAGTAAGCAATGTGTCACATGTATCTTGGCTATATGCATCAGAGCAAAAGATGTGAATATGGGAAATGTACCTTCATACTCATGAGTCCTTCTTGCAAACAGTATGTACATCAACAAGAATTTCTCATACACATGAATGTGATGCATATACTTACCTTGTGGTCTTGAGTTGGCTTAGGATGGAATGAACCTGTGTAAACAAGGTTAGATAACAGAGATACACCTGCTGGCCAGAGCAAAAAAAAGAAGCCAAAAGAGTACGCAGACTGGGATGACATGTAGAGTGAGTACTAAGTACCACATTGGATATAGACATGTCCCCAAAGGTAAAGGTAGGCAATGAATTTTAAGGATTTCCTTCCCTTAGATGTCTTACTCCCCCTGAATCTAGCATGGGATACTGGGAGAAGATAGGGAACAGAAAATCAGAGCTCGAAGAAAATAAATAGAGCTAATGCAAACAAGCAAATATGAACATGTCTTTCTCCTCTTGAAGACATGTGACTTCTCTCCTCTTGAACACCAAGCATCTGGGGTCCTTGATGATTATTCTTTCTCCCCTTGAGTATTCTCTCCCCCTATAGATATGATTAAGCTTTGATGTGATCTCTCTCTCCCCCTTCGACATCAATTTCCAAGAAGGGCTCTTATGGATTTTTGCCATGATGGGTTTGGTCCTTGAGTCACAGAACAAAGTAGTAAGGTGAATGTGATGCTGGTCGAGGACAAGATTCATTGAGTGGAGCTGGATCAAAAAGAATGCAGAAACAAGTGGCAAGCTGTCTTTCCTGTAGTGAAATCGGTGGCACCGAGTTGTATGCTTCGGTTGTACTGAAAGGATTCGGTTGGACTGAAGGCATCAAATCGGTGAGACCGAGTTCATCGCAGAGAAAACACTTGTCACCTCAGCTCACTAGTCAAGTAAGATCTCACAAGGATTTGCAAGGAATTAACTGAAGGATTTGCAATGAATTGGATGCAGGGAATGCAGAACAAATAGAAAAGAAAAGAAATCTAGATGAAGTTTTTTTTGAAAGGGGAAACAGATATGCAAGAGATAAATGCAAGAGCACAAAAAAGAACACAAGAGAACTTCATCTAGAATTGGTCGGCGACAAAGTCACCTATGTTAGAGTATATCGACTAAGGACTCAAGTGAGATCACTTGATCATAGGTCATACTCATCGTTTAAGCTCAAAATGGGGTTACCATTTTTTGTTTAAGCATCTTGATGTATTCACATCTTGTCGTGTTGCTTTGACTCATGACTTGGAGTAAAGCTTCTCTAAGATGGAATAACATACCTTGGGTGGTGGTGTTGATCGTGATCATGTAGTTGAACTTATGTGGGTTGCTCAAAGTTGATGTAGCTCATCAAGAGTTGTGAGAACCACTTGGAATTTGAGTTCATCTACCTACATGGGTTAGTTTTTGCAAGGAAGAGCACTTGTGTATCCAAAATGACAATCATGAAACTCAACATAGAATTTGTCAAAGGATATGTTTGAATGGTATCGTTCTTCCTTGTCTTCAACCACCATTGTGTAGGGACTTGGTGATGTAGAGATTACTCAAGATATGAATGAGTTGCAATCTCATAGATTTTGATTCATCCAAGTACCTACAAGGGTTAGATAACATGCAAGGTGTAAATATATCCAAGACATAAGATTATCATCATAAGAGAAATATCAAGGGTTAGTCATCGACTCATTTCTTGCATGTATCCAAAAATGGAGTTCCTACTCCAAGTTTGAAGCATAAATGATGTTCAATTCACCTATTACCCTGAAAAACACTTTCTCATCAAGTGGTTTAGTGAATATATCCGCTAATTGCTTTTCGGTGCGAACATGCTTAAGATTAATGTCCCCTTTGGCAACATGATCTCGAATGAAATGATGACGAACTTCAATATGCTTCATTCAAGAATGTTGCACGGGATTGTGAGAAATTTTGATAGCACTTTCATTGTCATAAAGTAATGGAACATGTTTCACATATATCCCATAATCTTTAAGAGTTTGGGTCATCCAAAGTAATTGAGCACAACATGAACCAACGGCAATATATTCCGCTTCGGCGGTGGATAAGGATACTGAGTTTTGTTTCTTGGAAGAGCAAGATACAAGAGATCTACAAAGAAATTGACAAGTACCCGGAGTGGACTTTCTATCAACCTTGTCAGTGCCATAGTCCGAGTTGGAGTAGCTAACAAGATCGAAAGAGGCCCTCTTTGGATACCAAATTCCAAAGTTTGGTGTATGGATTAAGTATCTCACTATCCTTTTCACGGCCTTAAGATGACATTCTTTAGGAGCAGCTTGATATTGTGCACACATGCACACACTTAGCATGATATCGGGACGTGAAGCACATAGATATAACAATGCACCAATCATAGAGCGATAAACCTTTTGATCAACCGGTTCACCATCTTTGGTCAAATCAAGATGTCCACTAGTAGGCATGGGTGTAGTCATACCTTTGCATTCTTGCATATTGAACTTCTTGAATAACTCCTTGGTGTACTTCATTTGAGAGACAAAGGTACCTTCCTTAGTTTGCTTGATTTGCAAACCAAGAAATAATTTGAGTTCACTCATCATCAACATCTCAGACTTTTCCGACATTAGCTTTCCAAACTTTTCACTAAAGTGAGGGTTAGTAGAACCAAATATAATATCATCAACATAGATTTGGCATACAAATAGTTCTCCATTGACCCTTTTAGTAAAAAGAGTAGAATCTATTTTTCCAATTTCAAAGCCTTTTTCAATAAGGAAGTTGGTCAAGCATTTATACCATGCTCTAGGAGCTTGTTTAAGACCATAAAGAGCTTTGTGAAGTTTGTAAACATGATCAGGTTTCTTGGATTAACAAAGCCGGGAGGTTGCTTAACATAAACTTCCTCCTATATTTCACCATTTAGAAAAGCACTTTTAATGTCCATTTGGTACGAGGTGATATCATGGTGATTAGCATAGGCAAGTAAAATGCAAATGGACTCAAGTCTAGCAACGGGGGCATATGTCTCACCATAGTCCATACCTTCAACTTGTGTGTAGCCTTGGGCGATGAGACGTGCTTTGTCGCGAACTACTTGTCCATCTTCATCTTGCTTGTTGCAAAACACCCATTTGGTACCGATGATGTTGTGGTTGTTGTCGGGCTTCTCAACCAGTGTCCAAACTTGATTTCTCTCAAAGTTGTGTAGCTCTTCATGCATGGCATTTATCCAATCCGGATCTTCCAAACCTTCTTCAACCTTCATAGGTTCAATGCTAGAGATGAATGAATAGTGTTCACAAAAGTTAGCTAAACGAGTTTTAGAGCGAGTGATTCTCCCGGTTTGGATATCGTTGTAGATTTGCCCGACGGGATGGTATTTAGCAATTCTTGCTCGAACTCGTGAAAGCTTTTGCTTGGGTCTTGGTTGAACATCTTCTTCATCTTGTTCTTCTTCTTGGCCTTCTTCATTGTTGGCGTTGTCATTCTCTTGTCGTGGTGGGGAAGGAGGTTGTTGACGTTCATCTTGGTGCACTTCCTCGTTTTCTTCATCTTGGTGTGTGCCACTTGTGGATTCTTCTGTATCAACTCTTGGTTCACCTTGTCGTGAGGTAGAAGCTTCCACTTGGACAGACGAGGCACTCTCCTTCCCCTCCGTTGGACGAATCTTGCCAATAGACAAGTCTTGGATTGCTTCCGAGGGGTATTTCTCTCTTACATCAATTGGAAATTACTCTACTTGCGAGCCGTTAGATTCATCATACTTCACATCTACCGTTTCTGCAACCTTTCGGGTGAAATTGTTGTAGACACGGTATGTGTGAGAGTTTGAGCCATAACCAAGTAGAAAACCTTCATGAGACTAAGGAGCAAATTTAGAACGACAATGCTTATCAAGAATGTAGCACTTTGAGCTGAATACTTGAAAGTATCCAATTTGGGGTTTGTTACCGGTGAGGATCTCGTATGCCGTCTTGCCGAGTAGCTTCTGAAGATACAAGCGATTTGTTGCATGACAAGCTATCTAAACCGCTTCCGCCCAAAAGTGCTTCGGTGTCTTGTACTCATCAAGCATCATTCTGGCCATTTCGATGAGCGTCCGGTTCTTCCTCTCAACAACTCCATTTTGTTGAGGTGTGTACGTAGCCGAGAACTCATGTGAAATACCTTCTTCGTCAAGAAAGGTATCCACATTTGCGTTCTTGAACTCCGTTCCGTTGTCGCTGTGAACCTTGTTGATCTTCACTTAAATTGATTTTGGGCCTTCCTAGCGAAGTTTTTGAAGATCTTTTGGACCTGCGATTTATCATCTAGAAAGAACACCCACGTAAATCTTGAAAAATCATCAACTATAACTAGACCAAAAGAATTTCCACCGAGACTTTTGTAAGCGTTGGGACCAAAAAGATCCATGTGAAGTAGGTTGAGTGGCCTCCTTGTGGTCATGATGTTCTTCACGGGATGCCTCCCTCCAACCTGTTTACCTGCCTGACAAGCGCTGCAAAGTCTATCCTTATCAAATATGACATCGTTAACGCCAAGGATATGATTTCCTTTAATAAGCTTGTCAAGGTTTCGCATACCAACATGACCTAATCGTCTATGCCATAACCAACCTTTAGAGGATTTAGCAATAAAGCAAGTTCTAGGTTGAGCCTTTTTAGTGAAATCAACAATGTATAGATCACCTCTACATACACCGGTAAATACCATTTTATGATTATCTCTACGAAACACTTGGCAATCTACTTCAGTAAATAGGACATTGAAACCGAAATCAGCAAGTCTAGATACTGAAAGTAAGTTGTAGCCAAGAGATTCAACGGGCATGACATTTTGTATGGAGCTATCATGTGATATGGCCACCTTACCGAGGCCAACCACCTTACCCTTTGAGTTGTTACCAAAAGTGACATACTTTTGAGGACCATCATTTTCAGCAAGCTCACGAAACATATCTTTATCTCCGGTCATGTGATCGGTACACGCACTATCAAGAACCCATTCCTTTCCTCCTACCATATATCCCCGAAGATTTGCCATAAGACCAAAGTGTCTCATTGCATCGTCAAGATCAAAGTCACTATCATCATCCTCGTCATAGTATCCATGTTCAACATCATCATGTGGTGGATCAAATCCTAGAGAGGGTGATTCATTAGAGTGAGTTTGACAATGATCTTCTTTATGGATTTTGATAGTTTCAGAAATAATATCACTAATAATTCCAACATCTCCTTTGGCACGCATAAGGTTTGTAAGCTGAAATAGACAATCACCAAACATAGGATCACTGGAATTCATCTTACTCAAGGCAATAGACTTATGGAGAATTTCATCAAGATTTTTCAAGGAATAATTTGGAAAGCCTTCCTCAAGAAATTTCCATATGGTGTAGGCACACTTAAGAGTAGGCAAACATCCAATCAAGTTTCTAGGCAAGCCTCTAGTGATAAGTTCAACAGTTCTAAGGTTGTGAATCATGTCAATTGACTCATCAAGGGTAGGATGCATAGGGTCAACATGAGGTGCACAAGGGCTAGCAATATACTTGTTCAAATTATATTCATTGAAAATCACAAGCATATCATTTTTCCACTCATTAAAGTACTCTCCATCAAGTATAGGTACTCTATGTCTAAGACTCCCAATAGTAGACTCATCCATCTTCCTCCAATGGTGTTTAAACCAAAGGAATGGAGACCAATGCTCTGATAGATTTGAAAGGATCGAGTAGAGGTGTCTGGGGGTGATTAGACACTAAGTACCAAAAGTTGCAGTTTTTAACTTCTTTAAGTTCAAGTGGAGTTTTGGCACAAGTTTAACAATCATAATACATAACAAGCAAGCATGCAAAGAGTATACGAGCAGCAGAAAGTAAAGCATGCAACTTGCAAAAATGTAGAGGGAAGGCTTTGGAGGATTCAAACACAATTTGGAGACACAGAGATTTTTGAGACGTGGTTCCGATAGGTGGTGCTATTGTACATCCACGTTGATGGAGACTTCAACCCACGAAGGGTAACAGTTGCACGAGTCCATGGAGGGCTCCACCCACGAAGGGTCCACGAAGAAGCAACCTTGTCTATCCCACCATGGCCGTCGCCCATGAAGGACTTGCCTCACTAGCGGTAGATCTTCAAGAAGTAGGCGATCTCCTTGCCCTTACAAACTCCTTGGTTCAACTCCACAATCTTGTCGGAGGCTCCCAAGTGACACCTAGCCAATCTAGGAGACACCACTCTCCAAGAAGTAACAAATGGTGTGTTGATGATGAACTCCTTCCTCTTGTGCTTCAAATGATAGTCTCCCCAACACTCAACTCTCTCTCACAGGATTTGGATTTAGTGGAAAGAAGTTGAGTGGAAAGAAACTTGGGGAAGGCTAGAGATCAAGATTCATATGGTAGGAATGGAATATCTTGGCCTCAACACATGTGTAGGTAGTTTTGTCTCAGAAAATGTATGTTGGAAGTGTAGGTTCGTTCTGATGGCTCTCTCCACGAATGAAGAGGGGGTGGAGGGGTATATATAGCCTCCACACAAAATCTAACCATTACACACAACTTGCCAATCTCGGTGGGACCGAATGGAGAAACTCGGTCGGACCGATTCAACAAATCTAGTGATCGTTAGGATTTTTCAGTGGGACCGACATGCAACTCGGTAGGACCAATATGGTTAGGGTTAGGGCATAACGTAATCTCGGTGAGACCGATTACACAAACTCGGTGAGACCGATTTTGGTAATAAGCTAACCAGATAGTTGGTCAGGCAAAGTTGGTGGGACCGATTTGCTAATCTCGGTTGGACCGAAATGTTACGAAGAGGAACAGAGAGTTTGCATTGTAATCTCGGTAGTACCGATTACTCAAACTCGGTGAGACCAATTTTGGTAATGGACATACACAGTGAGATTACAATCCCATCTTGGTGAGACCGAGACCCCTATCGGTGAGACCGATTTGCCTAGGGTTTGTGGCAGTGGCTAAGACATCTGAACTCGGTGGCGCCGGATAGAAAGAATCGGTAGGGCCGAGTTTGACTTTTGGTTTAGGTCATATGTGGATGTGGGAAAGTAGTTGATGGCTTCGGAGCATATCACTAAGAACTTTGAGAAAGAACCTCATTAAGCAACACCTCATCCCCTGTTGATAGTATTGGCTTTTGCTATAGACTCAATGTGATCTTGGATCACTAAAATAGAAAATGTAGAGTCTTGAGCTTGGAGCTTGAGCCAATCCTTCGTCCTTAGCATCTTGAAGGGGTTCCACATCCACTAGTCCATGCCACTTCATTTGTTGAACTCATCTGAAACATACTAGGTAAAAGTGTTAGTCCAACAAGAGAGATGTTGACATTAATTACCAAAACCACCCAAGGAGCACTTGTGCTTTCAACGAGCCGCCCATCCAACTCCATGTGAGCCCCACCGTCATCCCCCCTCTCCCCATCATCGATTTCTCGCTGCAACGCCGATGATCACGAGTCCCGTATGCCGCCGTTGCACGAGCTCGTCACCGACGAGGCTCCAGTGACCAAATGGTCCCGTGAGTGCCTCCGTTGGGCTCGTGAGCTCTTGTAGACCCCGTAGATGCAAACGGCTGGTCCTCCCGCACGCCGTGTCGTCGATTCCGTCGACATCAAACTCCGACCACCGCCCGACTCGCCGTTGCTGCCGCTACAGCCCGCCTCGCAACCTGCTACCGCCTCCACTGGATGCGCGGGAGCACGGGCTCCCACCTGGTGCCCTCAGCGCACCCAGCTCCTGCCCCTAGCGCCACACCGGCGAGCCTCCGCCGCGAGATGTGGTCGCCGACACTTAGTCCGGCGACGCTAACGTGGCATGATTAGATTAGGTGCTAATCACCCAGTTAATCAACCCCTACTCGATGACATGTGGGACCCGCATTGTTAGTGACACAATTAAAGTTAAATAACCCCTGTTAACCCCCTGTGTCAATGACAGGTGGAGCCCACCAGTCAGATTTGACTTTGGTCAATGATGACGTCACAGTGACATAGTGCTGACGCAGTTAACTATTTTCTGGATTAAAGATATTCCAGGAAATTCCAGAAAATGTTTTAAAGTTCTAAAAATCATACAAGTTCAACTGTAACTCCAAATGAAATAATTTATATATGAAAAATCATCAAAAAAATCCAATCTATCCATCTAGAAAATTTTCATGCATGTTAGAACAACTTTTAGCTACTTTTTAGGCCAAATCATATAAATGACATTTAAACTTTCACATATGGAGTTTGAATTTCAATCTTTGATTCAAACCAACTTCATTTAACCTGTTGCTAGTTGCATTAGCTCAAATCACAGCATATTGCCATGTCATGATCATGCATCATATTGTGCATTGCATTGATTGGGTTCTTCCTTGTTTGCCGGTGTTTGTCCCCTCTTAGTAGACAACGTACCGACGATGATTCGATGACACCGATGAAGAGCTATACTATCTTCAGAAGTGCCAGGCAAGTAAAACCCCCTTGTTCATTCCGATACAATCCCACTCTCTTGCTCCTGCTCTCTTTTACTGCATTAGGACAACAACGATTTAACTGTTACATTATGCGGTAGTTGAACCCCTTTCTCTGCATGACCTGTCATTGCCACAGTAAATAGATGAAACCCACTAGCATGAGTAGGAGTTGTTTGAGCCCTGATGTGCCTACTCATTCATGCTTGTTTGTCATGCCTGCTATTGCTTAGAGTTGTGTTAGGTCTGATTCATCGGGGATGAATTGGAGGTGTGTGAACATGTCCTACTGTGTGTGAGCTAAGTGTGTGAACACGATTTGGTAAAGGTAGCGGTGAGAGGTCATGTAGGGGTGCATGGTGGTTTGTCTCATTGAAGCCGTCCTCAGGAACTGAGTTATGTGTTTGTTATCCATGAACATTTACTACCACACATTGGGTTCCAGTAACTCGACCCCTCTCGACTTATTAATCAGCATGATCTCTGTCCAGGAGTTGCAACTAGTTTCTGGTGTTTGTAGGTAGTGCTAGTAGTCTACCAAGTGGCACCCGGTACAGGTGGGCTTGGGACAGACTAGGTGAAGTGGCACGGTGTACCAAGTGGCACCCGGATGGTGGGCTTGGGAACCCTGCTCACATCATTTGGGGCCGTGAGCGACACCCCGGTCGGATCTCCTTGCAGATGGAACCCGAATAGGCGATAAACCTGGACTAGAGACTTGTGTGGTTAGTCAGGTCGTGGCCGACACCCTCGCCAGGCTTCTGCTTGAAGGTTGCCGAGATACATGACGTGTACATGGAGGTAAGTGGCGAGAGCGTGTGTGAAGAAGTACACCCCTGCAGGGTTAACATCATCTATTCGAATAGCCGTGTCCGCGGTAAAGGACTTCTGGGTTGCCTGTACAGTTCATAGACAAGTGAAAGTGGATACTCTAGAATGCGCAAGATAAGTGTGAGTGCTATGGATGGCGTTCTCGTAGGGCGATGGGAGCGGATCCATAGTGGTGTATTGATATGGTGAATATGTGGACTCGTGTGCGCCACCTAAAAAGAGTTTGCAGTCGTAGTTCAGGATAGCCACTGAGTCAAAGCTGGCTTGCTGCAGTCAAACTCCACCCCCCCCTTGTTGATACTGATGCATATGTGTAGATAGTTCTGATGTAAGTCTTGCTGGGTATATTTGTACTCACGTTTGCTTAATTTATGTTTTTGCAGAGAGACTTCAGTCTCGCTAGTAGTTCTGCGTGGACTTCGACGTTTAGCTTGCTACCTCAGCTACGATCTTGTGCCCTTGGCAGGATATGGAAGATAGTCAGGCTTCTCAGCCTTTTTTCATTTGGAGATGTCTGTACTCAGACATGTTAAGCTTCCGTTTGTGCTTTGACTTGTATGCTCTGAATGTTGGGTCATGAGACCCATGTTTGTAATATCTCGCTCCTCGGAGCCTATTGAATAAAATACTTGAGTTGTAGAGTCATGTTGTGATGCCATGTTGTATTTGCACATATCGAGCATATTGTGTGTATGGTTTTGAAATGCTTGGTATGTGTGGGATCTGACTATCTAGTTGTTTATCCTTGGTAACCTCTTGAGGGAGTCCCGGACTAGGGGGTGTCCGGATAGCTGAACTATCATCTTCGGCCGGACTCCTGGAATATGAAGATACAAGATTGAAGACTTTGTCCCATGTCCGGATGGGACTTTCCTTGGTGTGGAAGGCAAGCTTGGCGATACGGATATGTAGATGTCCTACCATTGTAACCGACTCTGTGTGTAACCCTAACCCTCTTCGGTGCCTATATAAACCAGAGGGTTTTAGTCCGTAGGACAAACAACAATCATACCATAGGCTAGCATCTAGGGTTTAGCCTCTCTGATCTCGTGGTAGATCTACTCTTGTACTACCCATATCATCAATATCAATCAAGCAGGAGTAGGGTTTTACCTCCATCGAGAGGGCCCGAACCTGGGTAAAAACATCGTGTCCCTTGTCTCCTGTTACCATCCGCCTAGACGCACAGTTCGGGACCCCCAACCCGAGATCCGCCGGTTTTAACACCGACACCTCTCTTACTGGGAAATGTCTCCTAGTGCTTCCACTGCGCCATGGTAGCTTGCTACTGCTCCGGAACACTTAGGCTGGCCGGCATGTGTCCTTCTTTGTTCCCGTGTCTGTCCCTTCGGGGAAATGTCATGCGGTGTCTACCGGAGTCCTGTTAGCCTGGTACAGCCCGGATTACCGGAGTCCTGCTAGCCCAGCTGCTACAGCCCGGATTCACTCGCTGATGACCGACACATTTGTTGCTGGGTCATGTATGCCTGTCCCTGTAAGTTAGCGCCACTTTGGGTTCACGACTAGCCATGTTAGCCCGGGTTCTTTGTCATATGGATGCCAGCAACACTATCATATACGTGAGCCAAAAGGCGCAAACGGTCCCGGGCCTGGTAAGGCGACACCCGTGGGAATACCGTGCGTGAGGCCGCAAAGTGATATGAGGTGTTACATGCTCGATCGGTGTGGCATAGGATTGGGGTCCTGACAGCTTTGGTATCAGAGCTTGACTGCCTATAGGATTACCAAGCCAAACTGGTCGAAGTTGAGACTAGAAATTCTTTAGTTATATAATGGAATTGATTGTGGATGGGAACATAAGGCTCTTTTTACTCCTTTACCTTATGCCCTTCTGATCCGAGTCATACTATGTTTCCTACGGGGTAAAGAACTAGGCTTTCTCTTCATTCTATCAAGATCATGTATTACTAATCCGTAGCCTTATAGGATTGATGGATTCAAGCCTCAGTTCAGTCTCTACCACTTCCTTATATTAACTATTGATCTCGAAACCTTGATATTGTGATGTTGAGTGGCTATGCCACTATTTTCCTGGATGTCTCAAATCTTTTTGAGCATTTACCGCTGTCATGCTATCCGAGTCATCCCATGTTTCTAAACAATCTGATGCATTTGCAAACTCCTTCTGACCGCTCCGAAGTTCCTTTGGTCCAGCTTAACCACACTAGCTAGTGTTTTGAGGTACTTCATTGCCTCGGTATATAGGTTGGAGCTATTATTATGACCCTAGGTGTTTAGAGTATCACCCAGTAATCTAGCCATCTAAGGGAGTCCTGGACTAGGGAGTGTTCGGACAGCCGGACTATCATCGTCCGCCGGACTCCAAGACTACAAAGATAAAAGATTGAAGACTCCGACCCGTGTCCGGATGGGACTTTCCTTGGCGTGGAAGGCAAGCTTGGCGATACGGATATGTAGATCTCCTACCATTGTAACCGACTCTGTGTAACCCTAGCCCTCTCCGGTGTCTATATAAACCGGAGGGTTTTAGTCCGTAGGACAACAACCATTACAACAATCATACCATAGGCTAGCTTATAGGGTTTAGCCTCCTTGATCTCGTGGTAGATCCACTCTTGTACTACCCATATCATCAATATCAATCAAGCAGGAGTAGGGTTTTACCTCCATTGAGAGGGCCCGAAGCTGGGTAAAAACATCGTGTCCCTTGTCTCCTGTTACCATCCACCTAGACGCACAGTTTGGGACCCCCTACCCGAGATCCGCCGGTTTTGACACCGACATTGGTGCTTTCATTAAGAGTTCCTCTGTGTCGTCACCGATAGGCTCGATGGCTTCTTCAATCAACAACAACGCTGTCCAGGGTGAGACTTTTCTCCCCGGACAGATCTTCGTATTCGGCGGCTTCGCACTGCGGGCTAATTCACTTTGCCATCTGGAGCAGATCGAAAGCTACGCCCCTGGCCGTCAGGTCAGATTTGGAAGCCTAAACTTCACGGCGGACATCCACGGAGACTTGATCTTCGATGGATCCGATCCGCAGCCGAGCGTGTCACACTGTCGCGATGGGCACGATCTAGCTCTGCCGCCGGACAGTGCCTTGGAGGCCGCACATGAATCCGCTCCGACCCATAGTTCGGAGCCGATCACGCAGATCGAGGATGGGTGGCTGTACACCTCCTCGGGAGCTGCAACTTCCACGGCGATGGAGCAGAACACTGGCCTTGTCCCCTATAAAACTCGTGACTCCGAGGTGCCGGACTCCCTGCCGGACTCCGAACCTCCTACGCCCCTGCCAATCGAATCCAATTGGGCACCGATTATGGAGTTCACCGCTGCTGACATCTTTCAGCACTCACCCTTTGGCGACATCTTAAATTCGCTAAAGCATCTCTCTCTATCTGGAGAGCCCTGGCCGGATTATAGCCAGGATGGTTGGGATGCGGACGACGAAGAAATTCAAACCCCACCCACCACCCACTTCGTAGCCACTGTCGACGATCTAACCGACATGCTAGACTATTACTCCGAAGACATCGACGGTATGGACGATGATGCCGGAGACGAACAAGAACCAGAGCCTACAGGGCACTGGAAGACCACCTCGTCATATGACATATACATGGTGGATACCCCAAAAGATGGGAACGGTGAAAAAGCAGCGGAGGCAGATTCCTCAAAGAAACAGCCCAAGCGCCGGCGTCAGCGGCGCCGCTCTAAATCCCGCCACAGCAAGAACGGAGATTCCGGCACAGGGGATAATAACACCCCAGAGAGTGCCGAAGACAATCCCCTCCTGCAAGATTCAACGCAAGAGGATGCAGAAGCAAGCCCTCACGAGAGAGCGGCAGACGAAGAGGTCGAGGATGATAATTACATACCTCCCTCCGGAGACGAGGCAAGCCTCAACGACGACGAATTCGTCGTGCCCGAGGATCCCGTCGAACAAGAGCGTTTCAAACGCAGGCTAATGGCCACAACAAATAGCCTAAAGAAAAAGCAGCAGCAGCTTCAAGCTGATCAAGACCTGCTGGCCGACCGATGGACCGAGGTCCTCGCGGCCGAAGAGTACGAACTCGAACGCCCCTCCAAGAGCTACCCAAAACGCAAGTTGCTCCCCCGATTAGAGGAGGAAGCATACATACATTCATCACCAGCGCACAATACGGCTGACCGACCCCCCCGTGGTCGCGACAGAGAGGCATCCAGGCCTTCCATCAAGACCGTACCCCGGCATCGCTCGAAAACTACGAAGCCACGGGGGAGCGCGCCGGACTTGCGGGATATATTGGAGGATAAGGCAAGACAATCCAGATCTATCTATGGATCACGTGGGCGGCCCACGACCCACGACGAATACCGTCGAGCCGGATACATAAACTCCGGCCGGGCCGAACACAGCAGACAACGCTCCCTTGAGCTACGTCGTGATATTGCTCAATACAGAGGCTCTGCACACCCGCTATGCTTCACTGACGAAGTAATGGATCATCAAATCCCTGAAGGGTTTAAACCCGTAAACATTGAATCCTACGATGGCATGACAGACCCCGCGGTCTGGATCGAAGATTATCTCCTTCACATCCATATGGCCCGCGGCGACGATCTCCACGCCATCAAATATCTTCCGCTCAAGCTTAAAGGACAAGCTCGACATTGGCTTAACAGCCTGCCCGTAGAGTCAATTGGGTGTTGGGAGGACCTGGAAGCCGCATTCCTCGAGAACTTCCAGGGCACATATGTGCGACCACCAGACGCCGATGACCTAAGCCACATAATCCAGCTGCCAAACGAATCGGCCAGGCAATTCTGGACGCGGTTCTTAACAAAGAAAAATCAAATCGTCGACTATCCGGATGCAGAGGCCCTCGCAGTCTTCAAACATAACATCCGCGACGAGTGGCTAGCCCGGCACCTAGGACAAGAAAAGCCGAAATCCATGGCAGCCCTCACATCATTAATGACCCGCTTCTGTGCGAGAGAGGATAGCTGGCTAGCTCGCAGCAACAACCTCAGCAAAAATGCTGGTAGTCCGGACACTACGGACCACAATGGCAGGTCGCGTCGAAGCAAAAATAAACGCCGCGTTAACGGCGACGACAAGGAGGATACGGCAGTCAACACCGGATTCCGAGGCTCTAAACCCGGTCAGCGAAAGAAGCCATTCAAAAGAACCACTCCGGGTCCGTCCAATTTGGACCGAATACTCGACCGCTCATGCCAGATACATGGCACCCACGAAAAGCCAGCTAACCACACCAACAGAGATTGTTGGGTATTTAAGCAGGCAGGCAAGTTAATTGCCGAAAACAACGACAAGGGACCGCACAGTGACGACGAGGAAGAGACCCGGCCGCCGAACAGTAGAGGACAGAAGGGTTTCCCCCCACAAGTGCGGACGGTGAACATGATATACGCAACCCATATACCCAAGAGGGAGCGGAAGCGTGCACTGAGGGATGTATATGCGATGGAGCCAGTCGCCCCTAAGTTCAATCCATGGTCCTCTTTCCCGATCACTTTCGATCGAAGAGACCATCCGACCAGCATCCGCCATGGCGGATTCGCCGCATTGGTCTTAGACCCAATCGTCGATGGATTTCACCTCACGAGAGTCCTGATGGACGGTGGCAGTAGCCTGAACCTACTTTATCAGGATACAGTGCGCAAGATGGGCATAGACCCCTCAAGGATTAAACCTACAAAGACGACCTTCAAAGGCGTCATACCAGGTGTTGAGGCCAATTGTACAGGCTCATTCACACTGGAAGTGGTCTTCGGATCCCCGGACAATTTCTGGAGCGAGGAGTCAATCTTCGACATAGTCCCGTTCCGCAGCGGCTATCATGCTCTGCTCGGATGAACCGCGTTCGCAAAGTTCAACGCGGTGCCACATTACGCATACCTCAAGCTCAAGATGCCAGGCCCTCATGGAGTCATCACGGTCAACGGAAATACGGAACGCTCCCTCCGAACGGAGGAACATACAGCGGCTCTCGCAGCAGAAGTACAGAGCAGCCTTCTAAGGCAATTTTTGAGTCCGGCCGTTAAACGGCCGGACACGGCCAAACGCGCCCGGAGCAACATCAACCATGACCAAGTGGCACGTTCCGAGCATGCGTAGCAATGCGGCCCCAACCCCAGCCCTTGCATAATTGCAAGACCAACCCTCCGCGTACATCATTACGCTCTGGAGATACCATGGGCCTAGGGGGAGGGGCATGACCACAGCAGACCCAGAGTGCGGCTCGACCACACCAGGGGCTCACAAGTGTGTCGCTCTTTTTTATTATTTTCCTTCTTTGTATACACAGGACTCCATTCACCAGAGGCCCTGTCCGGCGGCGAACCCGCCGAACTCATGATACAACAGCCAGGGAGGGAGAAAGGCTGCGACGAACACTCAGGTGGTCTCCATTACGAGCATTAAATTTGATTATATACACCAGTCCACAGCCCACCCCTGGAGGGGGACATGTTTAATTAGTCCAATCCCTTGCTTACCGCACTATTTGTATCATTCCGCACTGATAGCAGAATTCCTTGAATAAATAATGCAGCACTTTTTACCTGTAATTGCATTACTTTACATATATGTTCACTAATGACATCTTGCACCCGTATATTTTGGTACGGCCGAATACACCAGGGGCTTATGTTCCCCGCATTATGGTGTGATAAGTCCGAACACTTTCACAAGTGCGGCAACCCGAACTTATAGCATAATATGAATCGGCTCCGAATCATGTCAATAGTTGGGCTTGCCCGGCTCCCACGTTTTGGTACCCTATGTTCCGTTTTGTCGGCTAAGGTGGCACTGGGAGAACCACTGCGATTGCGCCCCGGTTGAGCTGGGCAAGCGCCTTAGTGGAGAAAGCTAAAACTGACTGTCATGATAAGGCGAGAGACTGGTCGCTGTTCGAGAGGTCTTTTCGAGTCCTTAAAGACTTATGCCGCTTCAAGCGAAGAACCGGATAATGTCCGGCCAAGGCATGGATAGCGCCCCGAACTCGGTCTTCCGAATACTAGGGGCTTTGCCGAAATTTAAAATTATAGAATTCTATGGCTAAGTGAGAGTGTTCAAGCATTATAAGTCCGGTTGCCTTGTTCGTTGTGTTGAGCGCCTCCCTAGATGGACCCAAAGATGGGAACAAGAGTGCTCAAGTTTATCCCGAACACCCCAGCACTCGTGGCTTGGGGGCTGAAGCCGACGACTTGCCATCTCTCAGATTTTTATAAACGGCCGCACAGAAGGTAATATTTTAAATCAAACAAGCGTTGCTTGGCGCATATGAACAAAGTTTTCAGCGCACAGGATACTACATAGCGAGTCTACTCAATAATTACATCTCTGGGGCACTCATCCGCAATCTTGCGGGCACCCTTCAGGACAGTCTTATAGTACATCTCGGGCGTACGATACTCCTTGCCCGCTGGCGGCGCGTTAGTGATAAGCTTCTCCGCATCCAGCCTGCCCCAGTGCACCTTTGCGCGGGCAAGGGCCCGACGAGCACCTTCAATACAGGCAGAGAGCTTGATGACCTCCACCCAGGGGCACACATCCACCAGCCGCTGCACGAGGCCGAAGTAGCTCCCAGGCATGGCCTCTCTAGGCCACAGCCGGACTATGAGGCCCTTCATGGCCTGCTCGGCTACCTTGTGGAGCTCGACCAGCTGCTTCAGCTGGTCGCTAGGGGGCACTGGAAGGCCGGCCTCAGTGTACTGAGACCAGAAGACCTTCTCCGTTGAGCTCCCCTCCTCGCCACGGTAGAATGCGGCGGGATCGGATACACTGCGAGGCAGATATGCAAACGCCCCTGGAGAGCTCCGAATTCGGGTAAGTGTCAGGTAGTTTACATTAACATGCTTCCTTTGCATGAAAAATGCCTTACCCGCCGCTATTTTCTTCACATCCTCAACCTCCTGAAGGGCCTTATGGACCTCGGCCTTGGCGGCTTTGGCACTTTTGAGAGCCGAGGCAAGCTCGGACTCTCGAGTCTTTGAGTCGCGCTCCAAACTCTCACGCTTTTCCATGAGAGCCTGGAGCTCTTGCCGCACTTCCGCCACCCGCGCCTCCTGCTTCTCTCGCTCTGCCTGTTCCGCGGCCGCATTGCATTTGGCCGCGGACACAGCCTCCTTCAGGGTTGCCACCTCCTTCGTGGCCCCTGCAGTACCCACGTTATCCTTGTTATTTTTATTGCAACCTAAATCCTTTTCTGTAAGGTAACTATTCAAAGTGGTGTTACTCACCTTCTTTGTCCTCGAGCTGCTTCTTGGCATGGCCGAGCTCTTGCTCGGGCCGCTCGTGGTCCTGCTTCAAAGCACCGACCTCTGCAGTCAGTGCGGCAGAGGTCAGCAGCGCAGCCTGCAAACCCATATTGACATAATTTTAGTAACCCTGGGTATATCTTTCTAGATCCTCAGTCCGGCTTTTCTTTCCGAACACCGAACCGAGCATCAGGGGCTACTGTCTATGCGGTATTACTTTACATAATTTTAACTTCTTACCTCAAAGCCTGTTAGAAGGCTGCTGCAGGCTTCGGTCAGCCCGCTCTTGGCGAGCTGAACCTTCTGAATCACCGCACTCATGATAGTGCAGTGTTCTTCCTCGATGGAAGCGCCTTTGAGCGCCTCCAACAAGTTGTTCGGCGCCTCCGGTTGGACGGGGGCCGCCGGTGTCACGGTCTTGCCCTTCTTGCGAAGGGTCCGCCTGCCGGACTTAGGAACCACTGCGGGTTCCGGTGTGGAGTCCGGCGCAAAGTCCGGGAGGCTACCTTGCGGCGCCTCCGGAGCCTCCTCCTGATGGGTCCTCTCTTGGGATCCCACCTCGGCATCCTCAACGGCGCGAGGGGTGGAGGCAGTGAATGGAATCCACATCCGACGGAGCCAACGACCCGCTCGACGAAGCGGGGAGAACATCGTCGGCCGGACTGCAGGAAGTATGCGGCATTAGAAGGACACTATGTGACATGAAAAGAAATTATAAATCATTCAGGAATCCGGATACTTATGATCTCGCCGGAGGCCTGGCCCTTGAGGGCCACTCCTCTTCGCCAATGTTGGCATTGGCGGAGCTGTCCGGGGGAATAGTTCTTCCCCTCTTGGACCCTTCGGCCTCCCCTGTTGGGGAGGCCTTCCTCTTCCTCTCTCCCTCCTCTGGGAGAGAGTCCTCTGTTTCCTCCTCGTCTTCGGGGGAGGAATCCGCCTCGGAGTCTTTGGACACTTGAAAACGGGAACTCTTTCGAGTACCCGTGGCCACCTTCTTGGCCTTCTTCTCCGGCACCACGTGCGGTGCCGGAACCAGCAGCCCCGCTAGACGGGCGTCCACTGGGTTTTCTAGCAGGGGAGCCGGCAGATGAGCTGCTCGGCCTTCTTCATCCAGTCCTGTCAAAGGAAAAGGGAGATTGAAACCCACTTAGGGTCAAAATATTAAACAACAAGTGTCCTGTAAAGGGGTAGAATCACTTACCTCGTCAGCTGGATGCTACGAGTGAAATCCGCGATCCTCCGTCGTGGATGTGAGGGCTTCGGCACCCTTAAACAACACCCTCCAGGCGCCTTCGTACGTCGTGTCGAAGAGCCCGCTCAACGCCTGGTGCTGTGCCAGATCAAACTCCCACAGGTTGAATGCCCGTTCTTGGCATGGGAGAATCCGGCGGACGAGCATGACTTGGACCACATTAACAAGCCTGAGCTTCTTGTTCACCAGCTTCTGGATACAGGCTTGGAGTCCCGTCAGCTCCTTCGAACTACCCCATAGCAAGCCCTTCTCTTTCCAGGAGGTGAGCTACACAGGGATACCAGATCTGAACTCAGGGGCCGCTGCCCACGTAGGGTTGCGCAGCTCGGTAATGTAGAACCACCCCGACTGCCACCCCTTGACGGAATCCACGAAGGCCCCTTCGAACCAGAGGATGTTGGGCATCTTGCCCAACATGGCGCCTCCGCACTCCGCCTGCGTGCCCTTCACTACCTTCGGCTTGACATTGAAGGTCTTGAGCCACAAGCCGAAGTGGGGCTGGATGCAGAGGAAGGCCTCGCACACGATGATGAATGCCGAGATGTTGAGGATGAAGTTCGGCGCCAGATCATGGAAATCCCGGCCGTAGTAGAACATGAGCCCCCAGACAAAGGGGTGAAGTGGAAAGCCCAGTCCGCGGAGGAAGTGGGGGAGAAATACGACCCTCTCGTGGGGCCTGGGGGTGGGGATGAGTTGCCCCTTGTCGGGCAGCCGGTGCGCGATGTCGCCGGAAAGGTATCCGGCACTGCGCAGTTTGGCGATGTGCTGCTCCTTAACGGTGGAGGCCAACCATTTACCTCCCGCTTCGGACATGGTCGGAGAAGGTTGAGACGAGATGCGCGAACTTGGGCGCTGGAGCTCGAGTGCGCGGAGATGGATAAGCAAAGGAGGAAGAAGGCGTAGGTAAAACGGTGGATCCTTATCCCCTTATATATAGGCGGACGAAGACTATACGTCCCCACCGGCCTGGTAAAACTCGCTTATCTCCCAAGCGCCACCATCAATGGCGCGGTTGGGTTACCCACGTCCGTATTGATGAGAATCCCGGAATAAGGGGAACACGATCTCTGCTTCGACAAGACGTGCCAAGGAAACCGCTTCGCTAAACGCGCTGAGGTGGTATAATAAAAAACGATTCAAGTAAATACTTGGTAGAGGCGTGACGTCGCGCTACAAGATACGTCAGCAGATTAAACCTGTGTACATGATATTCTCTCTACGGTGGAATGTGGAAATTATTTTGCAGAGCCGGACACCATCCTGGTGTTCACAATCTCATATGGATTATTCGGAGGAGGAACCCACCTTGCAATGCCGAACATTATGCGCGCCGGACTCATCGTAATTGAAGCCAGGTTCAGGGGCTACTGAGGGAGTCCTGGACTAGGGGGTGTCCGGACAGCCGGACTATCATCGTCCGCCGGACTCCAAGACTACAAAGATACAAGATTGAAGACTCCAACCCGTGTCCGGATGGGACTTTCCTTGGCGTGGAAGGCAAGCTTGGCCATACGGATATGTAGATCTCCTACCATTGTAACCGACTCTGTGTAACCCTAGCCCTCTCCGGTGTCTATATAAACCGGAGGGTTTTAGTCCGTAGGACAACAACCATTACAACAATCATACCATAGGCTAGCTTCTAGGGTTTAGCCTCCTTGATCTCGTGGTAGATCCACTCTTGTACTACCCATATCATCAATATCAATCAAGCAGGAGTAGGGTTTTACCTCCATCGAGAGGGCCCAAACCTAGGTAAAAACATCGTGTCCCTTGTCTCCTGTTACCATCCGCCTAGACGCAAAGTTCGGGACCCCCTACCCGAGATCCGCCAGTTTTGACACCGACACCATCCTTTGTGTTCCCAGTGTGATGATTCTGGCCATCATTCTCGAAAGCATCCCGTGATGCCACTTAGTAGTAGGTATTCTACTCCTGGGTTTTGAACCCGAGATTCACCCTACTTACCTCATGTTGATAGTGTTTTCTAGTTCCTTTAGGATATTAGTAACCGTCGTGTTAGTCCTTGAGGTTCGTGGTATATCGTTCTTCCAAATACCACGAACTACTTATGGCGGAAGTTCCTCATTGAACCGAGAGATCACAACAAGAGTGCCCTCGATGAGTTCCACATTCTATATTATGATTCTGCCAATACATCCTATCTGCATGAGCTATCCGAAAGAAACCTGTTGAACTTGGTTCGACATACTAATCTATGCATCCACAACTCAGAAAATTGTATGTTCCTTTGAGTTGTCCCTCTTTAGTTGTATTCTGACCCTCGTCTATCAATTGATAGTAAGGAGTAGTTGTGAAATCGTGTTTATCGATGCCTATTATTCTTGTGGTCTGTCAAGCCATTCTATTCTGGAATGACTAGGAGAAACAAACTCCAGTACCTCATCCATATCTAGGATTGGGTCAAAGCAGTTGTATTCCATAGATCGAAATGCCAATCCAGCTTCTGGTCTGTTCTACCTTGAAGTATTACCTTCTTTATGTCAGGATTGGCATGAGAATTGCACCACCTCTTATGAATTCTTGACGCAGTGATACTTCTCGCCATCATTATTCATTTCTCGGTTCCCGTGTTGTTGCAACCGGAATGCCGACAGGTTAACTATGATGTGTGAAATCAATACTCCTAGCAACCATGTTGCTTGGTAGTTAAATGAACAATAACCTCATTCTTAGCGTGTTGATTATTGAATCACCATTCTATGATTGATCGTGCTACCTAGTCCATTTTCCTAGTGCACTCTTCGATCGATGAGTTAGGATTATTTAAAATCCTCGCTTTTTTTATCATATCATCTTGCCCTGAAAAGCAGGATTGTTCTCGAGCTGAGAACATATCAGTGGTTTGTGATATTCCGGATATCTTCCTGGAAGTATCACCAGGTTGTCACCTGACTTCTATGTTGAGTTCATGATCAAGTTGGTTCCTTGTAAACCACCCCTTCTCCAAGAGTCTGTGTTGGATACCCCTAAGCTAGTTGGTTAAGCTAAACAACAACTTGGAGTGTTGGAAGATAAAAGCTTTGCCAAGTATAGTTCATTCCAAAGGGGTATCTTTGCATTTGTGTGCGGTGAAGAAAGATGATATATTCATCGATTGATCCTCGTGGTTAGTTGTTGGATCTATTGTCTTGTCAAAACTTTGATTTGCGTGGGCTGTCCTCAAATCAAATCATAACCAATGATGCTCGTAATGTTGTCTTACTCCTGGTTTTTTCCCGAGCATACACCATTACATCTTTTGGTCTGACCAATGCTATCACCTTGTTCACATAATTATGGAATTCCATCTTCATGGGAACCTGGATGAATTATTGTTGAGCCCATCAACAACATCCTTATCTCCTCCATGATTTTGTTGGGCATTAAGCTAGCATTGGAAACTTTTATAAGCATTATCTTCATGTCCCGTGCATGAAGCATATGCCCGGATGAAAGAAGTGATTTCCTCTAATTCATGTGCATGTGATGCATGTTCCCGCCGTGGGTTCGAGAAAGTCAATGTTGCTTCCTCTCGAACCATCCCAAATCGATCATACATACGTGCGAAGTACTCTATGGTTTGGAGACTTGCAACCTTCATTCTATATGTGTCCCTAGCACACCAAGCCACTGTTTGATTTGTTCAAGGATAATAAGTTCGTCGATAAGTGCACAAGGACTTCGATGTCCTTGATGGTGGTTCCCCACCTGAACGCGGTAGTGCTTTATTATAAGACTACTATGTGGTCATGCTTGTCTGGGACAGCGTGTTCACATGTACGTAGCAGAACCAGCTCATGTTTTGGAGCTTACTATTGTAGTTCATTTCCCGAGAATCTTGCAACGCCATCTCGTCGATTTGTATTGCAAGATTTCATTTTTTCTTCTAGACTTGATGAGTCTGGAATATTCTGACACCAACCAGATCTGAATCTCAGGCAGATATGATGGTTGGAATGTTTCCCAAGAACTATAATATTGGTCTCTCTATAACCGGTAAAGTGGATGTCATGGCCAACACACCCAGCCGGAAGACCTACTATTGTAGCATCTTGATTGAGAAAGTTGGCCACCTCCCCATAAGGATTTCATAGGGTTTTCCCCAGAAGTTGTTCCTTATGGATTTGGTGTTTCCGAAGTCCGGCCTTTTACTTGATGTTCTAGATATCAAACCATATCTATGGATGGATTACGCTAGCATATTAAGGAGAACATTAGAAGCACGGTCGATCATCCAGATTTTGTCCCCTTGGCCTCGCTAAGGTGAAATCTGAGGAAGTGTTATCTTCCTTTGCATCTGCATCCCCCACCAATATCCATCATGGTAGTAAGTTGTGTTGCCAAGATCCTTGACGCGGATGTTGGTAAAACATTGATGAATATGGAAATGCTCAAGTTCTTGAGAGCACGCGCAAGCAAAATCATTCCTTGCGTTGTCTTTAACAAGGTAATCCACATCGTCCATTCTAGTCTGGGTATGCCATTCTTTCATACTCCGCCAGACGATTGTTGGTGAATTGCCTTAGGTTGGTATAAAGAGTCTCAATGATCTCTATATCAAAAGTAATTTTTTTGCCACTTAAGGTAATAACTCTACGAGTCATTTTTCCTGAGGTGTCGCATTGTGATGTCATGGCAACTCAACTCCTTGCTACGTTGACAACCATACACCACCCTCTTAAGTGTGGGATTGTTGCCTACCTAGTGAATCTTCGCCATCTCTTCCACTCCATCCCTCTAGATGTATGATTCGTGTCTCAGTTCGAGATATGTTTCAATGTCTCACTCCGTGAGCTCATCCTGAGTTGCTCGATCTTCGAGAAGATCAATCCTTCCAAAGTTTTTCCTTTCCTCTCATTGTCATGCTAGTTGGAGTTCTCAGAGTAAGACATCGAGTCAATAATGGTGATCGAATCAACGTTCTTACAAAGTGCAACCGAGATCATGAAGATTGTGCTAGATGCGCCCCCCTTTTTCATCTTACCCTACGCTTGAATCTTGGGACGAGATTCTTGTTTAGTGGGGGTGAGTTGTCACAGCCCTAGTTCTGGTCTGCTTTGGGCTAGCTAGTCATGTTTTGCATCATGTTTAGTTTGCACTTAATCTTGAAATGGGGATGACAAACCCTAGCACCAAATTAAATCAAATAGGGTCAACCATAAATATTTTCAATGAACCCAGAATGCTTTTCAGAAAAGTTCATCATTTTTGAATTGGTCTAGAACCTCTGCCAAAAATGGTGCACATTTTTCTAGGTCACTCTGGATTTTTGAATTAATCCATTAAGTATTTGCATTTGGGCATTTAATTCATATATATATTTTAATTGCCCAAATAATACTGATAATGGTTGAGGGCTGCTGAAAAATATTTCAACAGTGCCCACAACTTATCTCAGTATTTTTAGGAAAGATTTAGTATTTTTAGTAATTCAAAAACTAAAGCAGAAATAAAAAACTGGAATCTAAACAGGAAAAAAACGAAGAGGCAGAAGACTTACCTAGCCTACCTGCTATAGTAGCCGGCCTACTAGGCCCAGCCCAGCCCGTCGCGCGTCGTCTTCCTCGCGCCTACTGGCGTTGCGCATGGTGAGCGCACAGCCGAGCCGCGACCACCTCCTGCTTCCTCCCCGAACCTTCTAGCGATGCCACGGAGACGCTCTATGGCCCCTCACTCCTCTCCCTCACTCTCTGCTCTCTCCCCCGCCCTCTAGTCCCTTCCCCGAGCTCACCACCGAACGGAGCCGCCGCCATCCGCTACTACCACTGACCTCCCCACGCCCATCCGGCTATGCGACGAGCCCCGCCTCGACCCCCGCGTCCTCTGCACCAAGCCAGGCGCCGCCAGGAGCTCCGTGACGACGTCCCCAACCCCTTCTTCCTCCTCGGGTTACCGGTGATCCTCTTCACCGCCCGCTCGCTCTGACGCCTTCCCGAGCCAAACGAGCCGCCCATCCAACTCCCTATGAGCCCTGGCGTCATTCCCCATCTCCCCATCATTGATTTATCGCTGCAACACCGATGACCGCGAGTCCCGTAGGCCGCCACCGCACGAGCTCGTCGCCGATGAGGCTCCGGTGACCAAATAGTCCCGTGCATGCCACCGTTGGGATCGTGAGCTCTCGTAGACCCCATAGGTGCAAATGGCTGGTCCTCCTCGCGCCGTGTCGTCGATTCTGTCGACACCAAACTCCGGCTGCCGCCCAACTCGCCACTGCCACCGCTACAGCCCGCCTTGCGACCTGCTACCAGCTCCGCTAGATGCGCGGGAGCACGGGCTCCCTCCTGGTGCCCTCAGCGCACCCAGCCGCTGCCCCTAGCGCCACTCCAGCGAGCCTCCGCCGCGAGATGTGGTCGCCAGCGCTTAGTCTGGCAATGCTGACGTGGCACGAATAGATTAGGTGCTAATCACCCATTTAATCAACCCCTAGTCGATGACATGTGGGACCCGCACTGTTAGTGACACAATTAAAGTTAAATAACCCCTGTTAACCCCCTGTGTCAATGACAGGTGGAGCCCACCAGTCAGATTTGACTTTGGTCAATGATGACGTCACAGTGACATAGTGCTGACGCAGTTAACTATTTTCTGGATTAAAGATAATCCAGGAAATTCCAGAAAATGTTTTAAAGTTCTAAAAATCACATAAATTCAACCGTAACTTCAAATGAAATAATTTATATATGAAAAATGATCAGAAAAATCCAATCTATCCATCTGTACCATTTTCATGCATGTTAGAACAACTTATAGATGCTTTTAGGCCAAATCATATAAATGACATTTAAACCTTCACATATGGAGTTTGAATTTGAATCTTTGATTTAAACCAACTTCATTTAACCTGTTGCTAGTTACATTAGCTCAAATCACAGCATACTACCATGTCATGATCATGCATCATATTGTGCATTACATTGATTGGGTTCTTCCTTGTTTTCCGGTGTTTGTTACCTCTCAGTGGACGACGTACCGACGATGAGTTCGATGACACCGATGAAGAGCTATACTATCTTCAGAAGTGCCAGGCAAGCAAAAACCCCTTGTTCATTCCGATACAATCCCACTCACTCGCTCCTGCTCTCTTTTACTGCATTAGGACAACAACGATTTAACTGTTACATGATGCGGTAGTTGAACCCCTTTCCTCTGCATGACCTGTCATTGCCACAGTAAATATATGAAACCCACTAGCATGAGTAGGAGTTGTTTGAGACCTGATGTGCCTTCTCATTCATGCTTGTTTGTCATTCCTGCTATTGCTTAGAGTTGTGTCAGGTCTGATTCACCGGGGATGAATTGGAGGTGTGTGAACATCTGCTACTGTGTGTGAGCTAAGTGTGTGAACACAATTTGATAAAGGTAGCGGTGAGAGGCCATGTAGGAGTGCATGGTGGGTTGTCTCATTGAAGCCGTCCTTAGGAACTGAGTTCTATGTTTGTGATCCATGAACAGTTACTACCACACATTGGGTTCCGGTAACTCGACCCCCCTCGACTTATTAATCAGCCTGATCTCTGTCCAGGAGTTGCAACTAGTTTCTGGTGTTTGTAGGTAGTGCTAGTAGTCTACCAAGTGGCACCCAATACAGATGGGCTTGGGACAGACTAGGTGCAGTGGCATGGTGTACCAAGTGGCCCCCGGATGGTGGGCTTGGGAACCCTGCTCACATCGTTTGGGGCCGTGAGCGACACCCCGGCCGGATCTCCTTGCGGATGGAACCCGAATAGGCGATAAACCTGGACTAGAGACTTGCGTGGTTAGTCAGGTCATGGCCGACACCCTCGCCAGGCTTCCGCTTTAAGGTTCCGAGAAACATGATGTGTACATGGCGGTAAGTGGCGAGAGCATGTGTGAAGAAGTACACCCCTGCAGGGTTAACATCATCTATTCGAATAGCCATGTCCGCGGTAAAGGTCTTCTGGGTTGCCTGTACAGTTCATAGACAAGTGAAAGTTGATACTCGAAAATGTGCAAGATAAGCGTGAGTGATATGGATGGCGTTCTCGTAGGGAGACGGGAGTGGATCAATAGTGGTGTATTGATATGGTGAATATGTGGACTCGTCTGTGCCACCTCAGAAGATTTACTTGTAGTCGTAGTTCAGGATAGCCACTGAGTCAAAGCTGGCATGCTGCAGTCTCCACCACCCCCCTTTACATTTGTGCTGCTTTTCGCCTTCGTGTGTGATCCTTTGAGAGGATCACTGAGCAGGTTTTCATAAGGGGCCGGGAAAGGGGCCCTTGGTCCCATAAAAAGGTGATGTGGGTTGTAGGGAACCTGAAAAATGACAAAGTTAAGAAAAAGGTAGATATGAGGGTCTAGGTACGGTTGAGCCGTGTTGTGGACTTTATCCTTGATATGCCTCCATCGTTGCCCTTGGTATCATTAGTGCGTAGTTATGTGCACACGGTACATATGCCGTAGTTCGGTTGGGGCTAAGACAGAGGCCAGATTGCTAATCGAGCTCCTGACGAGTTGTACTGTCATTCTGCAGGGTAGTCCAGACTCGTTTGACAAGGTCCGGGGTCTTGACTGCCGATGTGGAGTTTGGCTTGATAAGGCCGACCTGCACTTCCATTGCGAGGGCCGTGGTGTGTTCCTCAGTACGGAGGGAGCAATTCATGTTTCCATGGACTGTTATAACACCGCGTGGTCTTGGCATCTTGAGTGTTAGATAAGCATAGTGCGGGACTGCATTAAAGCGGGCAAATGCAGTTCGTTCGAGCAGTGCGTGATTGCCACTATGGAAAGCGACGATGTCAAAGATCAAGTCTTCACTTTGGAAGTTGTCAGGCGAACCGAAGACGAGCTCCAATGTGATTGAGCCCGTGCAGTAGGCCTCTACACCAGGTATTACTCCTTTGAAGGTAGTTTTGGTGGGCTTGATTCTTGACGAGTCGATACCCTTTTTCCGGACTGTGTCCTGATAGAGCAAGTTAAGACTGCTGCCGCCATCCATGAGGACTCTCGTGAGGTGGAATCAATCGATAATTGGGTCAAGGACCAACACGACTGAACCTCCATGAAGGATACTGGTCGGATGGTCTCTGCGATCGAAAGTGATCGGGCATGCTGACTATGGGTTGAATTTCGGGGAGACTAGCTCTATCGCACAGACGTCCCTTAACGCGCGCTTGCGCTCCCTGTTGGGGATGTGAGTAACTTATATCATGTTCACTGTTTTGACCTCGGGGGGAAATTTCTTCTGTCCCACTGTGTTCGGTGGGAGAGGCTCCTCTTCATCATCCTCGCTGGGCAACCCTTTCCCCGTGTGCTCGGTATTTAACTTACCAGCATGTTTAAAGACCCAATAACTTCTGTTGGTATGGTTGGCAGGCTTGTCAGGGGTGCCATGAATCTAGCAAGGTTGGTCGAGTATTCGGTTTAGGCTAGATGAACCGTCTTTGTTTCTTCTGAATGGCTTCTTCCGCTGACCGGATTTGGAGCCACTAAATCCGACGTTGACCGATGTTTCTTCGGAATTGTCAGTGTTTCTCTGACTCTTGTTTTTGTTGGGTCGGGGCCTACCGTTGCTGTTTCTGGCTTCAGAAGTGCTAGGGTTGCTGGTACTGTTGCTGCTATGGGCTAGACAGCTATCTTGGCCTGCACAAAAGCAGGTTATGAGTGATGTGAGGGCTGCCATAGACTTCCGTTTTTCTTGGCCGAGGTGTTGGGCGATCCATTCATCGGGAATGCTGTGTTTAAAGGCTACTAGAACCTCGGCATCCGGACAATCAACAATTTGGGTCTTCTTGATTAGGAACCTGGTCCAGAGTTTTCTGGCTGATTCTCCAGGCTGCTGGACTATGTGACTGAGGTTATCTGCGTCCGGGGGCTGGATATAAGTGCCTTGGAAGTTGTCTCTAAAGGCGTCCTCCAAGTCTTCCTAGCTTCCAATAGAGTTTTTTGGAAGGCTGTTTAACTAGTGCCGAGTTGGTCCCTTGAGTTTTAGGGGGAGATATTTGATGGCGTGGAAGTCATCACCGCGAGCCATGTGAATGTGGAGAAGAAAGTATTGAATCCATACTGCGGGATCTTTTGTGCCATTGTATGATTCCACATTCACGGGTTTAAACCCTTCTGGGAACTGGTGCTCGATTACCTCGTCGGTGAAGCATAGGGGGTGTGTGGCGCCTCTGTATCGGGCAACGTCACGACATAGTTCGGATGGAGTCCGTATGCGGTTTTCGGCCTAGGTGAAGTTGTGCTTGTCGCGCCATGCCGAATGGCTGTCTTCTCACGCTGGGGCACGCCCCCTTGATCCATAGATTGATCTGGTCTGACCGGCTCTATTAGCCAGGTCTTGTCGTAGGTCATAAGTGTATCCTGCAGCTACTGTCTCTCTGCCTTTTTGGTGGGGTGGTGCAGGCTCGTGTTCAGCATGAGTTGCTGGTATGTCCCGGCCACGTGGTGGTCGGCCGGGTCCGTCGGCAGCGTTACACGTTGGCGGTATAGGCTCTAGGGTCTCATCATCAAATTGGGGTAGCGGCTTGCGCTTCGGGTAACTCTTAGTTGGGCGTTCGAGTGAAAGTGCAACTATCCCTAGGTGGTTTTGGTAATTCATAACAACATATAGCTCACTGAGCTAATGCTATTCCAAGACTATTATTTCAGGAAAGCTCAATGAATGGCATGGCATGGATGATGAAAGTGGATCCCTCAAAATACGAATGACAAAGGATTGGCTCAAGCTCAAAAGCTCAAGACTCTTCATTTTATATTTTGGTGATCCAAGATCACATTGAGTCTATAGGAAAAGCCAATACTATCAAGGAGGGATGAGGTGTTGCTTAATGAGCATCTTGCTTCATGTCCTTAGTGATATGCTCCAAATACCCTCAACTACTTTCTCACATCCACAGATGACCTAAACCTATAGTCAAACTCGGCCCCACTGATTCTTTCTATCCGGCGCCACCGAGTTTGGATGTCATAGCCACTGCCACAAACCCTAGGCAAATTGGTCCTACCGATAGGGATCTCGGTCTCACCGAGATGGGATTGTAATCATCTCTTTTTTTCCCCTTGTAACATTTTGGTCTAACCGAAGTGAGCGATCGGTCCCACCGAGATTGCAATGTAAACTCTCTATTTCCCTTTTGTAACATTTCGGTCTCACCGAAAAGAGCAAATCGGTCCCACCAAGTTTACCTGACTAACTCTCTGGAAAGCTTATTACGAAAATCGGTCTCACCGAGTTTGTGTAATCAGTCTCACCGAGATTACGTTATGCCCTAACCCTAACCATATCGGTCCTAACGAGTTGCATGTCGGTCCCACCAAAAATCCTAACGGTCACAAGGTTTACTAAATCGGTCCGACCGAGTCTGCTGAATCGGTCCCACCGAGTTTGGTGAATTGTGTGTAACGGTTAGATTTTGTGTGGAGGCTATATATACCCCTCCACCTCCTCTTCATTCATGGAGAGAGCCATCAGAACAAACCTACACTTCCAACTTACCATTTCTGAGAGAGAACCACCTACTCATGTGTTGAGGCCAAGATATTCCATTCCTACCATATGAATCTTGATCTCTAGCCTGCCCCAAGTTGCTTTCCACTCAAATCTTCTTTCCACCAGATCCAAAACCTATGAGAGAGAGTTGAGTGTTGGGGAGACTATCATTTGAAGCACAAGAGCAAGGAGTTCATCATCAATGCACCATTTGTTACTTCTTGGAGAGTGGTGTCTCCTAGATTGGCTAGGTGTCACTTGGGAGCCTCCGACAAGATTGTGGAGTTGAACCAAGGAGTTTGTAAGGGCAAGGAGATTGCCTACTTCGTGAAGATCTACCGCTAGTGAGGCAAGTCCTTCGTGGGCGACGGCCATGGTGGGATAGAAAAGGTTGCTTCTTCGTGGACCCTTCGTGGGTGGAGCTCTCCGTGGACTTGCGCAACCGTTACCCTTCGTTGGTTGAAGTCTCGATCAACGTGGATGTACGATAGCACCAACTATCGGAACCACGCCAAAAACATCTGTGTCTCCAATTGCGTTTGAATCCTCAAAACCCTTCCCTTTACTTTCTTGCAAGTTGCATACTTTAATTTCCGCTGCTCATATACTCTTTGCATGCTTGCTTAAATTTTGTGACGATTGCTTGACTTGTCCTAAGATAGCTAAAATCTGCCAAACTCTAAAATTGGGAAAAGGCGAAGTTTTTAATTGGTCAAGTAGTCTAATCACCCCCCTCTAGACATACTTCAAGGTCCTACAAGTGGTATCAGAGCTTTGGTCTCCATTTGCTTTGATTTCCATAGCTTTTGGTGGTCATAACCTTGGTTTCACAACCTAGGAGAGTATGGCGTCCAGTGAGGGAAATTATCACCGTAGAGGTCCTTACTTTGATGGTACTAATTTTGCTAGTTGGAAGGATAGGATGAAAATGCATATTCTTGGACATAACCCCGTCGTTTGGGCTATTGTGTGTATTGGCTTGCAAGGTGAATTCTTTGATGGGAGAGAACCAAACCGTGAAGCTAGCGCGGATGAACTGAAGATGTTGCAATACAATGCTCAAGCCTGTGATATCCTCTTCAATGGATTGTGCCCCGAAGAATTCAACAAAATCAGCCGTTTTGAGAATGCAAAGGAAATTTGGGATACCTTGATTGATATTCATGAAGGTACCGACTCAGTCAAGGAATCCAAGTTGGATGTGCTCCAAAGTCAGCTTGACAAGTTCAAAATGAAGGATGGTGAAGGTGTCGCTAAAATGTACTCTAGGCTTGCACTTATAACAAATGAGATTGCTGGCTTAGGGAGTGAAGAGATGACCGACAGATTCATCATCAAGAAGATCCTAAGAGCATTGGATGGAAAGTATGATACTGTGTGCACATTGATCCAAATGATGCCAAACTACAAAGATCTCAAGCCAACGGAAGTCATTGGAAGAATTGTTCTCATGAGATGTCACTCAAGGATAAGGAGGAACTCCACAGCAAGTCAAGTGGTGCTTACAAAGCCTCAAGTGAAGCCCCCACATCATCAAGTGAGAAACAAACCTTCAATGAAGAATTGAGCTTAATGGTTAAGAACTTCAACAAATTCTACAAGAGTAGAAGCAAAGAAAGAAGCTCCAAGTCAAGGTCCTACAATGACAAAAGATCTTCTAGTCGAGAGCGAAATTGCTACAATTGTGGGAGACCCGGACACTATTCCAATGACTGTACGGCACCCTACAAAAGAAGAGAAGACTCTCCAAAAAGAAGAAGCAAAAGAGAAGAATCACCACCAAGATAAAGGAGGAGTAGAGATGATCGTTATGAACGAACACCCTCACGGAGAAGCAAGGATTCGGTAAGGAAGGACAAGTCATCAAGGAGCTACACAAAACGAAGACATCAAGCTCATGTTGGTGAATGGGTATCCGGCTCCGACTCCGACAATTACTCCGAGAGAAGCTATCACTCTGACTCCGAATATACTCAAGATGAAGGTGTTGCCGGTCTAGCACTTGTGTCAACCAACTCCTACGACATATTTGACTCACCAAATGAAGGAATTGGAAGATGCTTCATGGCCAAAGGTCCAAAGGTAACACATCCCGAGTATGTTGATTTCAATAGTGATGAAGATGACTTGCTTGTGGATGATGATTTACTTGTTGACAACTCTAGTGATGAATACGATGATGAAACGTCAATTAATCCTGCTAATCAAGATAAAATGAATGACAATGATAAGGAGAAGATTGAGCTTCTAACTAAAGAACTAAACACTCTTAAGTTATCTCATGAAACTATCTTCGAACATCATCGAGAACTTTTAAGAGCTCATGAGAAGTTACGCTTTGAAAAGTTAAATCTTGAGCAAGAGCATGAGTTCTTAGAGGCAATCAATGATGATCTTCATAAGAAAAGTTCTTCTTAGATTGCCAAGCGTTTACTCTTATCTACTTACATGCCTCAAGTCAACTCTGGTAACAAGTACAGGAAAGATCCTTCCTCTAGTAGTAACAATAATAACGTCAAATCCAATATTGTTGCTTCTAGTAGTTCTCTTGATTCCACTAATGATTCTCTTAGCCAAGTTACACTTGAGCAAGAAAATAGCTTATTGAAGGGAATTATAGAGAAAGTTGTTTACAAGAGCCTTGCCGGGAGTAAGCAATTCGAGGAAATTGTACGAGCAAGGAAGGCACCAGAAGAATCAAGGTGTTGGTTTCGAACGAAAGTTCAATGCCAATGGAGTTGAGTGGGAAGAAGATCAATACCCCAAGACGAAGTTAATTCGTCAACAAGAGAAGTATGATCGTACTTCCTTCAAAGGAACACAAGCACAAGATGATCTTCCACCACAAGACCACAAGAACAAAGGCAAGGACAAGCTTCAAGAAGAGATTGATGCATTTGAAGAAGCACCTAAGGCCTCGGTCAAGTGGGTTCCCAAGACTACGTCAAGTTCTACTACATCAAGTATGGCTACGACTCCAAGGATTACCATCAAGATGATGTGGATCCCTAAGAAGAAGAACTAGAGAGTTCTTGAGGGTGACTCCGCCAACATTCTTCACTCATATCATTTTGGCAACGACAAGTGCAATCAACTTTCACATCGTGCACTAGTTCAAGGAGTCACAAACCCTCATGTTGGTAAGGCAAGGGACAAGGTAACCTAATGATTTCATGGACATCATCGTGTGTGTGCATCACTCTATGTCTATGGATATTCCTGTTTGTTCCTTGTGGGACTAACCCATGTAGGTATGTTGAAAGTGCAACTCACTCCAAAGGATTGCTCCAAATGATCTACATCAACATTGAGCATCCACATCTTCAACACCTACATGAAGTAATCATCGACAAAACCCAAGGTTAGTTCATCCCTCTAAAAGGGGATCTCACATCTAGGGGGAGCTTAACTCTAAGAATTGAGTCAAAGCAACTCTAATGGTGTGAACACATCAAGGCATTATGTAAAAGTGGTAACCCCACTTGAGCTTAAACGATGAGTATGACCTATGATCAAATGTTCTCATTTGACTCCTAAGTCAATATACTCATATATAGATGACCTAGTCATCGCCAATTGTTTGATGGATGCTAGAATTGGTTGTGCATGCTTTGCCACATATTTCATTTGCCATCTTATTGTGTGAGCATGTTGGTGCATATTTTACTCATTTGAGGACATCCACTTGTTGTTGATTGATTGGCTTCTTTCTTTTTGCCAAGTGGATGGACAAGAATGCCTAAGAACCTTCTCTAGCTATCTATGCTTTTCTTGTCTCAAACTCTATTCATGCTACATAACAAAATTTCATCAAGTAAGATTCGAACCACTCTGTGTGAGGAGCACTCGGAGTCCCCGATTCGTCATAGACTTAAACTTCCAAAATTCTTTGTGATTCTTGGTCTGACGATTCGTCCATTTCGGTCCTACCGACATCACTAAGTTGATCTAGGTTTTCAATCTCGGTGCAACCGATTTGAACTTTTGGGTCACACCGAGTTGCCGTAACTGTACACAGTTATGCATCTCGGTGCCACCGAGTTGTTCCACTCGGTCACACCGACAGGGTCGGGCTATATATACTCACGGACAAAAATTTGGAAATTTCTCCGAACCTCTTCGCCCGCGCAATAGCTCGCTCTGCCACCAGAGTCTCCGGATCGTCTCCTCATCGCCAGCCGCCTCCTGTCCCTGGTCTCCGCCATCGTCAACAGAATTCACCCCCGCCGTTGCCGCCGTAGCGAGTTCATCGCCAAGCTAGGGTATGGACTCGATCACAGTGCTATCGTCGTCGACTCCTAGCACATTGTGTTGATAATGATTCTTGCCACGATTTAAACACTCCTATCCAGTCAATACAATCCTTAGATTAGATGGGATTTGAAAATTTAGGGTTAGGTTTCCGCCGAAACCATCTCGGACACATCGAGTTGAAAAATTCGGTCCCACCGATTTGGCTGACACCATTGCACTAGCAACTCTCGGTCTGACCGAGAATTGCTAATCGGTGTGACCGATTTTAGGACTTTGTGAAACCCTAGCAGTCTCGGTGCCACTGAACTGTGACTCGGACCAACCGAGTTTACCAGTTTAGGTTCCAAAACTGGATCGGTATCACGAGTTTGAAAATCGGTTGATCCGAAATGCTTTCTGTGGAAAACTAAAACTGAATTTTTGAATCATTATTTTGCAAAAATCTCTGCATTTTGTGATGCTCATCCATTCTATCTCATCTATAACTATTCACAGGGTCAGCAGTCAGTGATTTGCAGCATGTCAGTCCAAAGTGATAGTCATAACAAGTCAGAAGAGCACAATCACATGAGTGGGGGCACTAGTTCCTCTAGCACTTCAGATGAAGGCAGCAGGAGCACCCCAAGAAATCTGCCTAAAGCTGACACCATGACAAGGAAGAAGAGAACCTCATAATCTGAGGATGAGGATTATTTGGCAGAAGAAGATGAGGCTATCTCCAAGAAGGTAGTGCTCAAAAAGGAGTATGCCTCAGCAAAGAACACTAAACCTGGACTCAATAGGAAGGTTCCTGCCAAGAGGACACCTATGCTGAAGGTCAGAGTATCTACTCAAGTGCCTGAAAAGACTGAACCCAAAGAGGCACCTGCAAGGAGAGTCACAACTTCCAAACCCAAGAAAGTTCCCACTGGAGAAACTATGAAGTTTACCATTGAATGAGAAGATGAAGCTGCTGCTCAGGATAAGAAGAAGAAGAGAGCCAGAACCACTACTGCCCAGGTTCTTGGAAATACCTCTATGAGGAGAGACTCTGAAGAGGAAGAAGAGGTTGCTACACCAGCACCCAAGGCACAAAAGCTTATGGGTGATGCAATTAAGTCAGGGGCTGCAACATCAAAGCCAAAGGAAGCACCCAAAGCTTCCCCCAAGCCCAAGCTTGCACCAAAGAGGAATACCAGGAGTATTCCAGCTGCTGAGAAGAACAAGGCCCCAGTGCCTGAAGTTGCTGATGAGGAAGATGAAGAAGGACAAGTCCTGAGGAAGCTCAAGCCCAAGATACCAGACCACAATGATGCTCATCCTGTGGCTGAGGACATGAATATTAGAAGAGACTCAGCGTTGAGGCTATGGAGGATGACAGATCCATATGCCACAAGGAGAAGGACTGCTGTTGATTATAGGTTCCATACAAAGGAACAGCAGGATTTCTCTGAGACAATCTTGTTGGACAAGAAGCCCATAGTGTGTGATATGAGGTGGGTCGACTTGACCTACATGAAAGAAAATGGAGGACACTATCCTGGAGTGCAAGACAGTTTTGTTGCTTGTGGAGTTGCAGATTTTGTTGGGCAAAAGCTCACCAACTGGAATGAAGAACTCATTATGCAAATCTACTCCACAGCACACTTCTATCTAGATGGGAGGATAGTTTGGATGTCTAAAGGCACAAGGTACCAGTCAACCGTTGAGGAATGGGCAAAACTGATTGATGCCCCAAAGGAGAGGTATGATGACTTGGATGTCTATGCCAAGAAGAAGATGGACCACAATTCCATGGCACATATGTACAAGGAGATCCCAGACAAAGCTATTGAGACACATAAGTTTGGGTCAGTCCACTTTCTTCTGTCAGGGCTGCCAACAATCAACTGGATCCTAAGGCACACTCTATTGCCCAAGTTAGGTGACCACAACATGATTAGAGGGCATGCTATCAACATGCTGCATTTATTTGATGTGCCAAAGAAATTCAAGGTCATGAGCCTTATGGTTGAGACCATTAAGAGGACTGCAGCAGACCAAAAGAGAAGTTGTGGATATGCCCCTCAGATTAAGGAGTTGATTAACTCAAAGATGGGCACAGCAAAATATCTGTTGGATAAGGAAAATTTTGCTATCTATCCAGACTTTGAGGACAATCAGGTTGTCATGAATGAGAATGAACCATCATCAGTGCAAGCTCAAGAGAAGAAGGAGAAAGCAAAGAGAGAGAAGGCTGCTGAGGGAGTCCTGGACTAGGGGGTGTCCGGACAGCCGGACTATCATCTTTCGCCGGACTCCAAGACTATGAAGATACAAGATTGAAGACTCCGTCCCGTGTCCGGATGGGACTTTCCTTGGCATGGAAGGCAAGCTTGGCGATACGAATATGTAGATCTCCTACCTTTGTAACCGACTCTGTGTAACCCTAGCCCTCTCCGGTGTCTATATAAACCGGAGGGCTTTAGTCCATAGGATATAACCTCCATTACAACAATCATACCATAGGCTAGCTTCTAGGGTTTAGCCTCCTTGATCTCGTGGTAGATCCACTCTTGTACTACCCATATTGTCAATATTAATCAAGCAGGACGTAGGGTTTTACCTCCATCAAGAGGGCCCGAACCTGGGTAAAACATCGTGTCCCTCGTCTCCTGTTACCATCCTCCTAGACGCACAGTTCGGGACCCCCTACCCGAGATCCGCCGGTTTTGACACTAACATTGGTGCTTTCATTGAGAGTTCCTCTGTGCCGTCGCCGATAGGAAGGATGCCTCCACCCGTCTTCAAGGACGGTATTTTCGCCAAAGGGGCCTTGGCCGCCGGCCAAACTATCCGGCTAGGTGGTTTCCTTATGACCGCCTGTCCGGCCACTGCTTCGACAATGACTTCTCAAGTCGTCAAAAGCAATCTTCACGTCAGCTCGGAACTTGCCGAGCGGCTGGATCCAATAGAGCTCTCGTCTGTCAATGAGCTCTTGGATCGCATCGCCGCCCTGGGAGTCGCTACGGACTACAATCTGATTGGGCTTAAAACCGATCTGAGAGAGATTAACTCTCCCCAGGTCACCCACCACGTCGCAGTGGTAGAGGAACAATGCGGTGACTCTTCTCCTGTATTGAAAACTAGTCATGTCCGGGCTCCCGAAACCTCCATGCCGGATTTCTGCGGAGGGACGGACTTCGATCAAGCACTGAACTTAAAGTCAGGCATCGGACCAGACTCGTTGGACAACGTCCAGCAATCCAAGCTTCCAAATTTGGAAACTTCACGGCCTTCAAGCCTTGAGATGGGTAGGTTTCCGGATTTTATTCCACCCGCCCGCCCAGACATATGTGATCTATCTCTAATACGGCAAGAGCCCGCTGAAACAGTACATCACTACTGGGCCAGATTCCTCCTGGTTATGGACAGGATAAAGGACTGCCGAGAGGAAAACGCGATCTCAATCTTTTGCAATAATTGCACGGACGAGGGAATATTGAACGCCATCAGCCGTCGTGAAATTACACGGTTCGCCGATCTGGCATCCATAGTACGAAAGTACTGTGCGATGGAGAGTTTCCGGAAAACCGAAAACCAATTTTGGGACAATCCGGCCCAGAATACAACCCTAGTCCGCAACAAAAGGGTGCATCACACTCAGGCCCCAAATACAAAAACCAAAAAGCAAAAACCCCATAGAGGGCACGGAACCGTACTGGAGGGATGGCTCAGCGGACCCTGTAAACTTCAAAGTACAAAGGGCACCGTCCCAACACACAGCCTTCGAGCATGTTGGATATTACGGCAAGTGGCCAAAAGTGGCGAGGAGCTTCTAGCCCCGGAAAACCACTCCAACAATACCAGTACGGTATCAACAATCTTTGAGACCTTCGCATCAAATAATATGCGGAAACGAACAATCCGCGGCCTCGCCGAAGTCTACCAAGTAGCAACAACAAATCCATGGAGCGACACAGCCATCACCTTCAATGCCAGCGACGAACCTAAATTCCGAACAGCCCGAGCACCAGCCGCACTGGTACTTAGTCCAATAGTGGATGGCTTTCGACTTACAAAGGTCCTCATGGATGGCGGCAGCGGATTAAACCTCATCTACGAGGAAACTCTTCAAAAAATGGAAATAGACTGGAGCCGTATTGAGCGAAGCAGCACAACCTTCAAAGGAATAATCCCTAGCCGGGAAGCGCGCTGCACCGGAAAAATCACAAATGATGTGGTGTTCGGCTCGCCGGACAATTATAGATCCGAAGAAGTCACGTTCCAAGTGGCCCCGTTCAACAGCGGATATCACGCTATATTAGGACGAGAGGCATTCACAATTTTTCAAGTAGTACCCCATTACGAGTACATGAAGCTCAAAATGCCTGGGCCCGGCGGAATAATCACTCTCATTAGTGATCCGGATATAGTACTCCGCGCCGAGAACAAGACAGCCGCATTAGCCCTGGAGGCACTATCCGAAGCCCTAGCGGCAGAAGAACTCACCGCACTGCGCTCTATGGTGAATAGGGACGATGTGATATTCGACAAGAGATCCAAGTCCACCTCCTTTAAACCACCAGATGAAATAGTAAAATTCCAGGTCCACCCAACGGACCCAACAAAGATGGCCTCCATCGGGGCACAGTTGAACCCTGATGTAGACGCCGCACTGCGAGAATTCCTTCAGGAAAATTGGGACATCTTCGCCTGGCACCCCTCGTATATGCCCGGAATCCCACGCAGATTGGCAGAACACAGCCTAAACATCCTAAAAGGATTCAAGCCAGTCAAACAGGCTCTTCGACGATTTTCCGAACCCAAAAGAAAGGCAATAGGAGAAGAGCTAGCCAAACTATTGGAAGCCGGATTCATCAGAGATATCAAACATCCGGATTGGCTAGCAAATCTGGTAATGGTACCAAAGAAGGACAAATCCTGGCGCCTATGCGTCGATTTTAAAGACCTCAATAAGGCTTGCCCAAAGGATCTCTTCCCCCTCCCCCGCATCGACCAAATAATCGATGCTACTGCAGGGCACGGTTCATTGTGCTTCCTCAACGCATACTCTGGCTACCATCAAATCAAGATGGCGGAAGCATACCAAGCCGCAACGGCATTCATCACTCCATATGGACCATTCTGGTTCAACACGATGCCCTTCGGACTTAAAAACGCCGACGCAACATATCAGCGCATGACCCAAACATGTCTGGCCACCCAGATCGGCAAAACAGTAGAGGCATACGTAGACGACGTAGTCGTCAAAACCAAACACGTCGAAACTTTAGTAGACGACTTGAGGCTCACATTCGACAACCTCAGAGCATATGACATCAAGCTGAATCCGGAAAAATGTGTTTTCGGCGTACCAGCCGGAAAGCTGCTGGGCTTCATTGTATCCGGTAGAGGAATTGAAGCAAACCCGACCAAGATCCGAGCTCTGTCACAGTTGGATATTCCAAAAGACCTCAAACAGATACAAAAATTAACTGGATGCATGGCAGCTTTAAGCCGCTTTATCTCCCGCTTGGGAGAAAAGGCACTGCCCCTGTATCGCCTCCTTAGGCGCACCGAACACTTCGAGTGGACGGATGCTGCCACTGCCGGACTCGAAGAAATAAAGGCCATATTGGCAACAAATCCGGTCCTAGCTGCGCCCAACCTGGGCGAACCAATGTTGTTATACATCGCAGCAACACATCAAGTTGTAAGCGCGGTACTCGTCGTCGAACGAGAGACAGAAGGGCATAAATTCCCTCTTCAAAAACCAGTGTACTACGTATCCACTGTGTTAACCCCCTGCAAGTCCCGTTACCCGCACAATCAAAAGATAGCGTATGCGGTGTTCATGGCATCCCGAAAGCTCCGACACTACTTTCAAGAGTGTTTGATAACAGTGGCCTCCGAAGTACCACTTAATGACATTATAAACAACCGCGACGCAACGGGCAGGATTGCAAAATGGGCCATTGAGCTCTTACCATTCGATATAACCTACAAACCTCGGCGAGCTATAAAGTCACAAGTTTTGGCTGACTTTGTCGCTGAATGGACTGAAGTCGAACTCCCTAAAGAGTACGGCGCATACTCCAATTGGACTATGCACTTCGACGGCTCTAAAATGTTGGTCGGACTGGGGGCTGGCGTCGTATTAACGTCCCTGACCGGGGACACAGTCCAATACGTACTTCAAATAATGTACACGGACTCCAACAACGTAGCCGAATACGAGGCCCTTCTACATGGTCTCCGGATGGCAATCTCCATGGGCATTCAACGCCTAGAGGTGCGCGGGGATTCAAACCTTGCGATATCCCAAATAAATGGAGACTTTGACGCCAAGGATCCGAAAATGGCAGCATATCGCAACGCTGTCCTAAAAATGTCAGCTCGGTTTGAAGGACTTGAATTCCATCACGTAGCCCGAGATAATAACCAAGCAGCCGACGTACTGGCACGCATCGGCGCAAAACATGACGCTGTCCCTCCAAATATCTTCCTGGAACGGCTCTTCAAGCCATCCGTACTATGGGAAGCGGAGTCCGGAAATGACAAACCGGAAAAAACCGTGCCAACCGGTGATTCAGCCGATGACATAACACCTTCAGCCCACGACATAATGGCAGTAATCGCCCCGTGGACAGAACCATTCCTAGCCTACTTGCTTAGGCAGGAACTTCCCAAAGACCAAAATGAGGCTCGCTGCATAGTCCGGCGATCGAAAGCCTACAAGGTCCACGAGGGAGAACTTTATAAGAAAAGTACAACCGGAGTCCTTCAAAGGTGTATCTCCGAAGAGGAAGGGTGAAACCTCCTGGCTGAAATTCATGCCGGACTAGGCGGACACCACGCAGCAGCCCGGGCCCTTATAGGAAAGGCATTCCGTACAGGATTTTATTGGCCGACGGCCCGGGCAGATGCCCAGGACTTAGTCTAGAGATGCGTCGGTTGTCAGCTCTTTGCTAATCAGAGCCATATGCCACCCACCGCCCTCAAAACTATACCCATTACCTGGCCGTTCGCGGTCTGGGGGCTTGACATGGTTGGACCCCTTAAAGGGGGAACCCACAAGCAAAGGTACCTATTGGTCATGGTGGACAAATTCACCAAATGGATAGAGGCAAAACCAGTCAAAACGGCAGAGTCCGGACCAGTGATAGACTTTATATCCGGGGTAGTACACCGTTATGGTGTCCCCCACAGCATCATCACCGATAATGGCACAAACTTCACGGCTGACGAGGTTAAGTCATGGTGCAAAAACATGGGCATTAAGCTCGATTACGATTCAGTCTATCATCCTCAAACCAACGGTCAAGTGGAACGAGCAAATGGTCTAATAATGAGCGGCATTAAACCCAGACTAGTGCGGTCACTTACAAAATCCGACACGCACTGGGTTGAGGAGCTCGACTCCGTGCTCTGGGGGCTGCGGACAACGCCCAACCATACTACCGGATTCACACCATTTTTTATGGTATACGGCGCAGAGGCAGTTCTGCCCTGCGACATTATACATGACTCACCTCGAGTACGCATGTCTGAAGAAAGAGAAGCCGAGTTCGATCGGCAGGATAGTTTGGACGCATTGGAGGAAGAATGCGACGTTGCCAAGGCTCGTTCCGCATTCTATCAGTAGCAGGCTCGAAGATATCAAAGCAGAGAAGTACGAGCCAAGACATACAACGTTGGCGAACTGGTTCTACGCCTGCCGGACAAGAAAAAGGACAAGATCAAGCCCAAATGGGAGGGCCCCTTCATCATCGATCAAGTCCTGACTGGCGGAGCGTACCGTCTACGAAATGCATCGGACAACCGACTCGAGCCGAACCCATGGAACGCAGCCCGCCTCCGAAGATTCTATGCCTAGCGCTGGCCTAAGAGTTCGCCCCCTTCCCCCGTCCAAATTTTTACACTTCGGCTGTCTTTTGTTTCTCTTTCTTCTCTTAACCCTTTTCCTTAAAAGCCCTTAAGGGCCTACTTGCGCATTGTTCGCACATACTTGATGTGCTATCCGCACTCATTATACCTGGGGGCTTCCTTTCCAGAAGCTCAATTATAAGGGCTTTATGCCCAGCACATGTGTCAAGCTTCCACATGTACCTTTTACTCACCATTATATGCATCGATATGACTTAAGTTTTGGCCAAGCTGGGTTGCCTGGCTCCTGTGCTTACCCCTACGTTCCCGATTGTTCGGCTAGGAGGTAAAGGGAGCACCTCTGCAATTGTTACTGCCGGGTCAGCCGGATGTGTACCTCAGACTGGGTGAAGCCGAAAGCTAGCGTTCTTAAGGGAATATTCGGTCAGTGACTTGAAAGATGATTTTTTACCTACTTATTTATCTGCCCCCAGATGTTTTTCTGCTTTTTTCGCAGTCCGGATATGCACTTTAGGGCATGCCTCCCAGGTAAAGGAACCCTTAGCGGAACTATTCTCCCTGGAAGATGTTTCTTACTAACCATGTAATATAACATAACTAGTTGGGCACTTGTCTGATAAAGCACTAATGACCCCTACGCCTGGTCTCCATGCATACCCCGGTTGTTTCTTAACCAAGAAGGTATTCGGACACACTCCGGACTCTAGGGTCCCGAGGTTGAAGCGAAAAGGTCGGCAAAGACAAACGATCTACAATCCGGCTAGAAGGCATTTCACATGTCATTTTAAAATACATTGTCAAATTTACTGACTGTATTCCTCCTCAATCCCGTCTAACAGGCTGTCTAACTTACAGTCCCGTTGGGAAAATTTAGCAGCCAACTCTACTTGGCTGTATACTAAACTCACAGGGATCTCCTTCCCATCGGGCCCCACCGGTCCGACCTCGGCCATGTGGTTGGGATCCGCCTTCTTGTACCGCGTCTTCACCATGGCCCAAGCCTCCCTGGCACCTTGGCGGCAGGCCGAAATCTTCCATAAACGGAAGCGCTGCCGCACCCCCTGAAGCTTCTCCGCAAGCTCCCCAAGGCCCTCGGGTAGGGAGAAGGCTGGCCATAAAGCCTGGACGACGCCGCTCATCGCCTGCCGAACTCGTTCGAGCAGTTGCAACAGCTCGGGAAGTTGATCACCCGTTGATACGGGCATCTCCTCCGCAGGACGACCTCTGAGTATACCTACAGGACATATTTTGTCAATTGACTTCCTCGTCAAACTCTTCTTTTCAAAGGAGTTCGCTCAAGCACTTACTATAGATGCCGCGACGAAGCCGCTGATTCTCCTTAACGGAGCTGGACAGCTTGACCCGAACGCCTTTCAGCTCTTCTCCAAGCTGGGCGTGGGCATCTTCGAGCTTGTTCCTTTCCTGCTGCACTCTATTCAGCACCCTCTCGCCGGCCTTCAGCTGGCACAGCAGTTCCTGCCTGTCCGGATCTTGTTCGGCAGCACCTGCAATGTCATTATTAGACTTGCGTGCACGCTGCACAGCGCTTATATTTAAAAGCAAATGTGTTACCAGGAGGGGCCTCCCTCCTACGGCAGCAAGTGCGGCCTCAAGTTGGGCCTTGCACTCTTGCAGCTCCTGAGACAGTTGGGTATTCTTCTCGGTAAGATCCTGCATTTCAAATGATCCTTAAATCAGTTAACATAACTACTTTAAGTCTCGGGGGCTACTGGCATATATAACTATTAAATTCCCTTACCCGTATGTCTTTTACATACTGCTCCGTGGCTCTGGTAAAACCATCTTGAGCAGCACGGAGGTGCGCGTCCCCCGCGTTAAAGGCATTCAACGCCTCAGGGGAGAAGCACGCTTCACGAAATACTGTCCGGCGGCGTCTGTGGTTCATGGCGCTCTCCACCTTAGACTTGGTGGCGGACAGTCTGTCGGCATCCTCCATTGGAGGAGTATCCGTCCCACGCCTTGCGCTTGCCTCCCCCTCCAGACCGGGTGCTGGAGCCTGGCTGGTAGAGGTCGGATTGGCAACCTCTACGCCCGCAGTCCGGCGAGCGCTTTTTCTCCTACAGAGATCATGAGCACTCAAACGCTTCCTAGGAACATTGCTCCAAATAATTAATTACGAGCTATACCTTTGCGGCGACGTTTCAGTCCGCGTCGCGCTCCTTTTCTGCCTGCTGGTCCGGACTGGCCTTTGTTGGTCAGCCGCCGCGGGCTCGGCTTCCCGCCTTGAAGGCGCTTCCTGCAAAACACCATCGTACGCGAAGGTCAGAAATGGGCAAGGAAGAAATAATGGTGTCCGGACTTCCGTCACAATCACCTGGGAAGCCGGATATAGTCCGGGGTAGTCAGCCGTAATGGCGACTAAAGCATTATCCATGCTTAGCTGGTGGAACACCCCGTCGATTAGCTCCACCTGAATGTCCGGATCCTGGGATCTCTCTGGATCCTCGGGTTGCGGAGCTGGACTTATCATGTCCTCCACAATCCGACGCAGTTCCTGCGCCGAAGACATAATATGAGAAGCTTAAACTTCGAAAACATGGGTCGGGCCCTTAAAGTGTTCGCTTACCCAATGACGGGGGTTATTCATGGAGAACCCATTCAACGGGTTCGTCTGAACGAAGTCCTCCTTCTTCCCCTTGTACAGGCCGGACATGATCGTCACCAGATCCTCGGCCAAATCCGGTCCTTTGCGGCCATGACGGGTGGCGTCGTCTTCCCCGTTGAAATCCCACATGGGGTGGCCCCTGTATTGCAGTGGCTGCACCCCCCGCATAATGCATGTTGCCATGACTCCAATCATGGTCAACCCGGAATGGGCCAGTAATCTTATTCGGCCCATCAGATAATGGACGCTCTTGTCTTCCTCCAGTTGGGGGCTCCGCGGGTGCCAACTAAGGCGTTTCTTCAGAGGAGCAGTACTGAACTCCGGGAGGCCGACACGGACAGGGTCCGGCAGCGGAGCGTATTCTATGTAAAACCATTCCGAAGGCCAGTCTTTGGAAGCCTTCTTAGGGGTTCCGGATGGATATCCGATCCCGGCAATGCGCCATATTTCGGCGCCGCCCACTTGATATATAGACCCCTCATGAGAACGGGGTACGAGGCAGAACAACCTCTTCCACAGTGCAAAATGGGGCTCGATGCCCAGAAATAGCTCGCAAAGAGCTATGTAACCCGCGATATGCAGGATAGAGGCGGGTGTAAGGTGATGGAGCTGGAGTCCGTAGAACTCCAGGAGCCCGCGGAGGAACGGATGTATAGGAAATCCGAGTCCCCTTATCAGATAGGGGACGAAGCATACCCTCTCCCCTTTGTTGGGACTTGGGGTAGCTTCCACCTGCTTCCCACCTTGGTAGGTGGCCATCCCGGCTCGGACCGGAACCATGAAGGCCGGAGGGAGATATCCCCCCGCTTGGAGCTTCACTAGCTCGTTGTGCGGAACAGAGCATCTCCTCCAGTCTCTTGGCAGTGGGCTGGGAGCGCGAGAAGAGGAGCCGCGCCGACGGTCCATGATGGAATGGATTCTGGGTCAAAGGCGCTCCGATGAGTATTCGCAGAAGGAAGATGGTGTGATTCGGATCTGGATTTTTGCCTCTTTTATAGGCAGATTACTCGCACGACTAGGGGGTGAAACATAAACGATACCCTGGCTTTTCGCATTCGTGCGACGCGTGGAAGAAGGCCATTATTGGGCGTAGAAGCCAAGAAGCGCGACATTTATAAGGAAGCCGGACACTGTTCGGCAGGTACATGGAACTTAAAGGGAGAACCCGCTTTGCAACACCGAAGACTATATACGCGCTGGACTTATCATCATTGAAGCTTGGTTTGGGGGCTACTGAGGGAGTCCTGGACTAGGGGGTGTCCAGACAGCTGGACTATCATCGTCCGCCGGACTCCAAGACTACGAATATACAAGATTGAAGACTCCGTCCCGTGTCCGGATGGGACTTTCCTTGGCGTGGAAGGCAAGCTTGGTGATACGGATATGTAGATCTCCTACCTTTGTAACCGACTCTGTGTAACCCTAGCCCTCTCCGGTGTCTATATAAACCGGAGGGCTTTAGTCCGTAGGATATAACCTCCATTACAGCAATCATACCATAGGCTAACTTCTAGGGTTTAGCCTCCTTGATCTCGTGGTAGATCCACTCTTGTACTACCCATATTATCAATATTAATCAAGCAGGACGTAGGGTTTACCTCCATCAAGAGGCCCGAACCTGGGTAAAACATCGTGTCCCTAGTCTCCTGTTACCATCCGCCTAGACGCACAGTTCGGGATCCCCTACCCGAGATCCGCCGGTTTTGACACCGACAGCTGTCAAGATGCCAACACAAGAGGAGGCATCTGAGTACTTTTTGAAGAACAAGCAGGAGCAGCTTGGTTACTTGATAGCATCAACTCTGAGGATTGAGAAGGGATTGGCTACCCTAACTCAGAATCAGGAGAGCTTGGAAAGAATCATGGAACAAAAATTCTATGATCTAGATGTCAAAGTAACTGAGATTCAGTCAATTGTGGAGCAGCTACAGGATGACATGCAGGAGAGGAAGGGCAAGACTACCACTAATGTATTTGCCTGAGTACCTAGAGCTCAGAGGTCAGCTGCAGTGCCTGTGACAGACACCAGAGCCACATCATCTGCACCAGCTACAGCTCCCACAGCTCCATTGCAACCAGCTCCAGCACCAACTCCTCCACCTCCATCCACTTCAACTGAAGCCTTCGTCCAAGGAGCCATCTCTACACCAGCACCTGAAGATCAAGCCTGAGAGTCGATCTAGCACTATGCATTTTCTATGAACTTTTTGGTAACTTGTTGCCAAAGAGGGAGAAAATGTATAGATCATAGGCTTCGAGAGAGAGAGTGTTGCTTTTGTTCTCTCTTGCTTTGGTGGTTAAACTTTGTTTGCTTTTGATTGCTTGAGATAATATGCTATTTTCTGTGAGACATTGATGATCATGTGTTTGATCATAAGCTACACTTATGCATGTTTGATGATATTTTCTTACCTATCCTTATGTGATTATTCACTTTGCTTGGTGATGAGTGCATGTATTCAATCTTTATCATTTTGAGCGCTCCACCAAGATGTATGTGACATGGAAGAGTAACCCATGAGCCTAATTCCATGTGCATTTGCAGTCCACAGCAAATCTTAAAACTATGCACAAATTTAGGGGGAGCTCTTGCTTATCACATACTTCTCAAAGCGACGATGTTTTTCAATCTTATTATCATTTGTCGAAGCTTTGATCTATATGTTGTTATCAATTACCAAAAAGGGGGAGATTGAAAGTGCAACTATCCCTAGGTGGTTTTGGTAATTCATGACAACATATAGCTCATTAAGCTGATGCTATTCCAAGACTATTATTTTAGGAAAGCTCAATGAATGGCATGGCATGGATGATGAAAGTGGATCCCTCAAAATACTAATGACAAAGGATTGGCTCAAGCTCAAAAGCTCAAGACTGTTCATTTTATATTTTAGTGATCCAAGATCACATTGAGTCTATAGGAAAAGCCAATACTATCAAGGAGGGATGAGGTGTTGCTTAATGAGCATCTTGCTTCATGTGCTTAGTGATATGCTCCAAATACCCTCAACTACTTTCTCACATCCGCAAATGACCTAAACCTAAAGTGAAACTCGGCCCCACTGATTCTTTCTATCCGGCGCCATCGAGTATGGATGTCATAGCCACTGCCACAAACCCTAGGCAAATCGGTCCTACCGATAGGCATCTCGGTCTCACCGAGATGGGATTGTAATCTCTCTGTTTCCCTTCGTAATCTTTCGGTCTAACCGAAGTGAGCGATCGGTCCCACTGAGATTGCAATGTAAACTCTCTGTTTCCCTTTTGTAACATTTCAGTCTCACCGAAAAGAGCAAATCGGTCCCACCGAGTTTACCTGACTAACTCTCTGGAAATCTTATTACCAAAATCGGTCTCACCGAGTTTGTGTAATCGGTCTCACCGAGATTACGTTATGCCCTAACCCTAACCATATATGTCCTACCGAGTTGCATGTCGGTCCCACCGAAAATCCTAATGGTCACTAGGTTAACTAAATCGGTCCGACCGAGTCTATTGAATCGGTTCCACCGAGTTTGGTGAATTGTGTGTAACGGTTAGATTTTGTGTGGAGGCTATATATACCCCTCCACCTCCTCTTCATTCGTGGAGAGAGCCATCAGAACAAACCTACACTTCCAACTTACCATTTCTGAGAAAAAACAACCTACTCATGTGTTGAGGCCAAGATATTCCATTCCTACCATATGAATCTTGATCTCTAGCCTTCCCCAAGTTGCTTTCCACTCAAATCTTCTTTCCACCAGATCCAAAACCTATGAGAGAGAGTTGAGTGTTGGGGAGACTATCATTTGAAGCACAAGAGCAAGGAATTCATCATCAACGCACCATTTGTTACTTTTGGAGAGTGGTGTCTCCTAGATTGGCTAGGTGTCACTTGGGAGCCTCCGACAAGATTGTGGAGTTGAACCAAGGGGTTTGTAAGGGCAAGGAGATCGCCTACTTCGTGAAGATCTACCACTAGTGAGGCAAGTCCTTCGTGGGCGACGGCCATGGCGGGATAGACAAGGTTGCTTCTTCGTGGACCCTTCGTGGGTGGAGCCCTCCGTGGACTCTCGCAACCGTTACCCTTCGTGGGTTGAAGTCTCCATCAACGTGGATGTACGATAGCACCACCTATCGGAACCACGCCAAAAACATCCGTGTCTCCAATTGCGTTTGAATCCTCCAAACCCTTCCCTATACTTTCTTGCAAGTTGCATGCTTTAATTTTCGCTACTCATATACTCTTTGCATGCTTGCTTGAATTTTGTGATGATTGTTGTACTTGTGCTAAGATAGCTAAAATCTGCCAAACTCTAAAATTGGGAAAAGGCTAAGTTTTTAATTGGTCAAGTAATCTAATCACCCCCCCCTCTAGACATACTTCAAGGTCCTACATCGAGGCCATATTCCTTGGCTGCCGAGACATTAGTCCATCTGTGATAGAGAAGATCCTGATCAATTTGAAGCTGCTGCTGCTTCTTTTTCAGGCTTCTTGCAGTGGTTAGTAGCCGGCTCTTAAAGCAATCTTGTTCGAGGGGTTCCTCTAGCATGATGAAATCTTCATCGCCGAGGCTCTTGTCCTCTTCGGAGATCGGTAAGTAGTTACTATCCTTCGAGCCCTTGTTCCCGATAGGATCGTCGGGGTTGACTTTCCCATCCTCCCAATCATCATGCTCGGATGTTGGTTAGATAGGGTTTTCTTGGTCTTCGGTGTTATCCAGAGTATTGTTGTCTCCGGTCCCGGTATTGCTGTCTTTTTCGGGATGCAATTTTGAGTGGCGCTGCGACGTCGATGCTTTGGTGGTGCTACGGGAGGCTTGTCCTCGACTGGATCCTTCCCACCATCGCCGTCATCCTATTTGCGTGTATCTACCATGTACACGTCAGAAGTGGAAGTGGTTGTCCAACGTCCGGGAAACGGCGGGTTCTGACTTTGCTCTTCTTCGGCATCGTCGTCAATGCTGTTGATGTCTTGGGAAGCGTAATCGAGCATGTCGGTTAAGTCCTCGACAGTGGCTCTGAAGTGGGTGGTGGGTGGGACATAAAATTCCCTGCTCTCAGTTCCTAGTGTGGGCTGGGCGTAGTATCGCAGTGATTCTTCTACAATGGCGAGAGATCGCATTAAGTCCAGGGTCTCGCTTAAGGGTGAGGTTTGGACATGTAAGCGAGAGTCCGTGGAGTAGGGCGGGACAGAAGTTCCTTGGCCAAGCTTGTATGATGCGGATCTCGAGAGTTCGGAGTTAGTGTCTGGAGGTGAGTCCGGCTCCATGAGGATAGAGGGGGCCTGGCATGACTCCAGGCCTGCCGGTGATGCAATCCCCTCCGGTTCTCCGATGCCAGGCTCTATAACTGCAGAGAGTCCGGTGGGCTTTAAACTCCCGTCTTCGGACCTGGTGGTGCACTCCGGATCTAAGGCCAGAGCGGTAATTGGGGCCGCAAACCCTTGGAAGATCAAGTCTCCTCGGATGTCAGCGACATAGTTCAGATTTCCAAAACTTATTTGATGACCAGGGGTGTGGCTATCGATCTGCTCCAGATGGCCAATTGAGTTGGCACGCAGTGCGAAGCCACTGAATACAAAAATTTGGCCTGGGAGAAAAGTCTCCCTCAAGGCGTTATTGTTGTAGATGATTGATGGAGCCATCGAGCCTTCTAGAGACGACACATTGGAACTCAATGAAAGCACCAATGTCGGTGTCAAAACCGGCAAATCTCGGATAGGGGGTCTCGAACTGTGCATCTAAGGATCGAAGGTAACAGGAGGAAGGGGACACAATGTTTACCCAGGTTTGGGCCCTCTTAATGGAGGTAATACCCTACTTTCTGCTTGATTGACTTTGATGAGTATAGGGGTTACAAGAGTTGAGCTACCTCGAGAACGTAATGGCTAAACCCTAGATGTCTAGCATGTATGATTGTGATTGCCTCTAAGGACTACGCCCTCCAGTTTATTTAGGCACCGGATGGGATTAGGATTGTACAAAGTCGGTTTACAGAGGAAGGAAACTATACATCCAGACGCCAAGCTTGCCATCCACGCAAAGGAGAGTCCCATCCGGACACGGGAGAAGGCCTTCTATCTCGTATCTTCACGGCCCATCAGTACGGCCCATGTCACATAGGCCGGCACACTGAGGACCCCATAGTCCAGGACTCCCTCGGAGCCCTCACCACGTGAGGTTCGGATGACGCAAGCCATGATGACCAAGGCCAAGTAGGCGCTGGCGGGCACAGTGCAATAGGTTTCCCCTTTGGTGCTAAAGAGGCAAGCATAGGCGCTGAGTCCTTTAGAATCTACCAAAGGTTTCCATTTCCATGCTACAAGACCAAGACTGCTAGGACGGTAAGACGGAGGTCACCGCCAAGCCCACCACGACGTCAGTACCAGAAGCTTTGCAGGAGCAGACCACCTTTCGTCAGGATAATATGTACTAGTTGTCTCCCTTCGAATTTGGCCATTGTGGGAGAAGAGGACCAAGGCCACTATAAGTATAGCCTAGCCACCACCAGATGGGGGACAGAGCATTCAGACCGTCCACACCCTCACACACACAAGAACACACTTCCTGAGGTTGTTCTTCCACTATACTAGTTCATCCTCAACCCACCTCGAGGCAAATCCTCCACGAAGCAGGAGTAGGGTATTACACCGTAAGGTGGATTGAACCTGGGTAAACTGCCTTGTCCCATTTTCTCCCAGTTCATCGAGCTAGGCCGTGAGATCGACAAGTTGGCAGACTAGGGAGGTTGAGTTCTTCGCACGCACCCTAGAGTTTGAATCTATATCAGGTCTGCGGAGCCCTGAATTCGACAACAACTCCCTCACCATAGGCGTCACCCTCTTTCTGAATGCTTCATAGAGGCCCTAGGCCCACAGTCTCCATGTCCAGCATTCCTAAAGAGGATGTGCAAGCCACAAGCTGTCGAATTTTGGGTTCCGGCAGACCCTTGAGGTTCGAACACTGGGGTGCGCACGAAGATCTTTCCCCTACCATCTCACGTCTCAAAGTCTCACAAGGATCTAAGCAAGAAAGATGAACACACAAGGGACACGAGATTTATACTGGTTCAGGCCACCATTGTGGTGTAATACCCTACGCTAGTGTGTGGTGTGGTGGATTTCCTCAGGGGCTGATGATGAACAATATAAAGGGGAGAACAGCCTCGCGAGGGGCTGTTCTTGAGCTGGTGCGACGAACTGCTTGGGTGAGTTCAGTCGCTTCTCTCTCTCTCTCTCTGGCTGATCTGTTCTCTAGATGTCTCTAGATGATCCGTCGATGCCTCTACCCTGTGGGTGGCTAGTCCTATTTATAGAGCGAGGCCCTGGGCCTCTTCCCAAATAATGAGCGGGAAGGGTGCCAACAATTGGCCATTTTGAAGGGGAACATCTAGTACACTTATCCTGACTAAAGTTGGTCTTCGGCTGCCAAAGGCTCTGACGATGACATCGTCCTGGGCTCCACGATGACCTCCATCCTGCCGTTCTGCTGGTCTTGGTCTTGTTGCACCGAAATGGTAACCTTTGCCTGATGCCTTGGCCTGTGCTTGCCCCCTTTAAATCGAAGGGGAAACAAGGACACTGCGCAGGCCGACACCCGCCTGGCGCCCGCCTGGTCTCGATCATCATGGCTTGCGTCATGGGCTCCTCGCGAGGTAACCTGCCTTGATCTCTCCGCCTCCTCGCGAGCCTGCCTGAGGAGGCTGCTCCTGAGGAAGCTTCCTGTCGTCCGCCCCGCAAGGCTTGGCCCCTCGCGAGGGTCTTGAGCTTGAGCTGATGAAGCCGGGCCGCACTGGGCCCCAACTTGAGCCACGCTGCAGGCCACAGGCAGGCAAGTCTGGGGACCCCCATTCCCAGAACGTCGATAGTAGCCCCCGGGCCCAAGGCGCGCCTGGGCTTGGCTTAGCAGAGAAGCGAAGGGGCAAGTGTGAAGCGCCGCGGGCCCCAATAGCCTGCGGCCTTGGGTGCCGCGTGGCAATTGATTGGACGTGGGCGTCTCTGCTTCCCCATGACGCCTCGGGAACCGCCCATCTGACAAAAAGAGGTGGCCGGGCCAGACTTACTTGCTTTGTTCTCGCTTGCCTTGCTCCAGATCCCCTTTCTCGCTCTTCCCCTTCCTGCTTCCGAAATCTTCCAGATCCATCTCAACCCTTCTCATCCGGCAAGCCATGACGCCTCGCAAGACCCTGACCGAGGCCTGGTACTCGCCGGCTGTGGATCCCCCGAATGTGTCGGAGAAGAATTTCGCCCTCATGCGCCTGAGGACGGTGGCACAGGGCAACGCGGGAGCAGCTGTGTGCAAGGCCGGCTCCGACCAGCTTGAAGGCAAGGGGAGCACCTTCTACCCGCTCTTCGTGAGCGCCATCATCGCCGGTCTGGTGCCCCCTTTTTCCGAGTTCTTCCTTGCTGTTCTCCGCCTGTACAACTTGCAAGCTCTGCACCTCCACCCTAACTGTTCTTCTCCTGGCGATTTTCGCCTACTATTGTGAGGCTCACGTTGGGGTGAAGCCCTCAGTGGCCTTGCTGCGCCATTACTTTTACCTCTGGTTTCTCGTGGCCTCGTTTCTGCATGCGCGAGCTTTATCACATACTCCGGCTCCAACGCCATCTCGAAGCCCGGGAAAAGGATCGAAGGCTTCCGGAGCAAGTGGGTCATGGTGGATGTCGGGCGCATCCACCCCCGACTGGTGCAGCCTATGGGGCAGCCCAAGGCTGTCGACGTCTGGTCTCACGCGGAGCTTGTCGACCCCCGCGTGAGGGCGGTGCTGAAGAGGATGAACGCGGACCTGAGGCCAGTCAATTTGGGGGTGGTGGCACTGACCGGGGCCACACTTCTAAGGGAGTTCGTGGAGCACCGGGTGGCACCACTCCGGGAGCACTCGCTCCCATTGTGGAGGCTTGGGGAAGCAGACATCACCCTTCGCCTGAGCGCCATGGCTCTGGCCGACGAATATCTGGTTGCGGCTCTCCACTCCTTGGTTGGGGGAGACGTGGCGAGGCCGGAGGGCGCTCCCGTCCCCCTGTTTCTTCATGGCGATTGGGAGCAGGTGGTGAACGCCATGCCCACCTTCAACGATGAGGGGCTGGTGCCCGCAGAAGCTCCTGGGGATCTGGCGGTGTTGCCGACGGTGAACGTGTCCTCCAGCGACTCCAGCGGGAGTGAGGAGGAAGAAGAGGAGGAGGAGGAGGAAGAGTCTGACTCTGAGGCGACTGGCGAGGAGTCGGGGGATTACTTCCCTCGACGCAGGTCCCGCGCCCTTCGGTCCATGCCGGACGACGACGAGGCCGGCGCCAGGCGAGGAGGGGAGGATTCTCCCCTGGTTCCGAGGAAGGGCAGGCCGGGGCTGGTTCTCCTGGGGTCTGCTCTGGCTCCGGGGCGGTCTGAGGCCAGCTCCGGCCTTCCTGACGCGCCCTCTGCTTCCGGGCCTCCCAAGGCCGATCCCAGCTGTAGGCTCTTGGGCTTCAAGTTTGGCCGGAGGCTGCTTGAGTCCGCGAACGATGTCTAGTAAGTGCTCGATCCGCGCTTTGCTTTGTTTCCGCCGCCAAGACTTGACATCTGCACTCTTTTGACCAGGCCGGCACCTACGGCGAAGAGGATGAAGGGGGCTTCTGCGGCCCTGCTTGAGGTGAGCTCATTTGCTAGGGCAGTGCCTTCGTCTACAGGGAAAGGAAGCATCAAGGCTCGTGCCTCCCCTGCCCGGTCATCCTTGCGAGCCCAGCAGGGACACTTTGGCGAGGAGTCAGCCCCCGTGGCCCCACTGACGCTGGAGGTGCCTGGGCTTGATGCTGGCGCTGAGGTGTCCAAGGCCCAGGAGGCTCCTTCCTCCCAAGCCGTGATCACACTGCCGTCTTCTCCGCCTACTCCACCGGCTCCCGTCTCTTCTGATCCCGCCAGCGTCTTGGACCAAGCCACCAACGAACTGAGCCTGCTATGGGAGGATCTCCAGAGCATGGACCCTCGCCTGGTGGTCGGGCGCCTGGAGCTAGCTTCTAGCTGGGCCCGCTCTGCCGCCTCTGTCCGGGCTACACTAAGCCAGGCTGCGTCTGCCTCCGACGAGGAGAAGCGAGCCGCCTGCTAGGCCAAGGCCGCTCGCGATGCTGCCCAGGACGATGCTGTGGATGCTCGGGGCCGCTGCAAGGCGCTGGAGGCCGAGCTGCAAGGACTGTGTGACGGGCTTGCGAAGGAGGTCCGCATCCGCCAGGAGAAGGAGGAGGAGATGAAGGCTCGGGAGGCTGCTGCCAAGGACCGGGACACCAAGCTTGTTGACCGTCATGGCCGGTCGGAGACGCTGGAGCAGGCGCTGAAGGTGGAGAGGACCGAGCTAGACCACAAGGCGAAGGTCCTGGAGAGGATCGAGTGGCCTTCACCAAGCTGGAGGAGAAGGCTCGCGCTGCGCTAAAGACGCTCTATGAGGGCGTCTTAGAGGATCCGTTGGCTGGCGAAGAGGACGGCCCTACCGAGCTGCTTCCCTTCCTGGTCCGTGCGCTTGAGGATGCCACGGACGGCCTTGGCCCTACGGACGAGGCCGAGGCACGTGCCCTGTCGTCTACAGCGCTGACGCGCGTCCTCAGCCACGTCTACCTTCGCGACCCCAACATCGACCTCGACAGCCTGCTAGACCCAGTGAGCGGCGACCTTGCCGCCACTGCTGCTGGGGCCATGAAGGGCCGAGCCGAGGCTTTGCTGGGGAGGTTCCGTGCCTTCAGCATCTTGCCTAGACGCGACGCCGCCAGTTTTGCGGCTTCCGGGGGCGGAGCCGCCCATCGTGACTCCACCACAGGCGGCGGCGCCACTGGAAAGTGATCCCTTTGCGCCTTCTGTCCTATTTTAATTCCTGCAACATGCACCATGCCTCGTGGAGGCGTTTAAACATGTGTTTGGTGTCATGAAATACTCTATGGCTTGTAATATTTGCTTTTGAATTCCCTAGAATTTGCATTTTCCCTCCTATTTGCATGTGTTCTACATCGGCAGGGCCTAACCCCGCGCATACCTCAGCCGCCGTTAGCCCCGACCGGAAACCAGGACGGGACTAAGGAGTGAGGGGCTACGTGGCAAGTTAGGCTCCTGAGTCGCGATGCTCAGGAGTCCCCCGTGACGCGCAAACATCAAGTAGGGAAGGGAGGGCATAGGAGTGGATTTGTCGTTCTAAGTCAGTAGGGCCCGGCCCCGCGCATACCTCAGCCGCTGTTAGCCCCGACCGGAAACCAGGACGGGACTAAGGAGTGAGGGGCTACGTGACAAGTTAGGCTCCTGAGTCGCGATGCTCAGGAGTCCCCCTTGACGTGCAAACGAGTCTTCATACCTTGGCTCCGCTCGGGGAGAGGCGCGCGACGACCAGGTCTGAGGGACCTGGCTGGGTGGCGTGCGTTCGGGCGTAGCCCGGGTGCAGCCCCCGTGTCCAGCCCCCTCGCGCGGCACTCCCGAGGGGAGGCGTTGCGATGGTGCCAGACACTAAGCTCTAGGCTCCCTGAGGTTGATACGGCCGTGGGACGCCCTCAGTTATTTATCATCAGCGCGGAGCATAGTGCTTCCGTTTGTGTACGGGCATAGCCGCTCCTCGGAAGTGTCGTCAGCCAGCGCGGAGAATGGTGCTTCCACTAGTACGTGGTAGGGGGCTCCCCTCCGGGAGGAGCCCCCGGGGCATGTACAGCCCCGCCCTGACACGTGGCTGGCACGGTAGGGCTAGGAGAGGTGTATCTGGGCACCCATGAGCCAGTGCGGGACTCACGAGGCCCTACCTTGAGGCGGGTTGCGCCTGGCTCTGGGCCTTTATCAATGGTGTGTTCCTGCAGGGTGGTTAGAATGCGAATGCTCTACGTCCTCAGGTCCCGGCCCTCGAGCGGGCTGAGCCGCCGCTGGTATGACAGGTCGCGATGCCGTGGGTCAAGGCCAGGGGGTGAGGGCTGGAGAGCCAGTAAGAGCCCATGAGTTGCGATGCTCAGGCGCCCCCCTTTTAACGTGCAAGCGCTTTGCATGAGAGCAGAGAGGTCCACGATAAGAAGCATATGATAACCATGGGGACCAGGTTAAGCTTGAATGAGTAAATCCATTTAGATAGATGCAGAAAAAGGCAAATGCCACTGGGTCAGGCCCGAGCAGCTTGGGGATAATGCAGCCCAAGGGGCGTGTCGGCATTCTGGGAATGGGGGTACCCAGACTTTCCTGCCTGTGGCCTGCGGCGTGGCTCAAGGAGTGGCCCAGTACAGCCCATCTTCATCAACACATGCTCAAGACCCTCGCGAGAGGGCCAAGCCTCGTGGGGTGGACGGCAGGAGGCTTCCTCGGGCATAGCCTCGTCAGGCTGGCTCACGAGGAGGCGGAGAGATCAAGGCGAGGTACCTCACGAGGTGCCCATGACGCAAGCCACGATGACCAAGGCCAGGCGGGCGCGAGGCGGGCGCCGGCCTGCGCAGAATCCTTGTTTCCCCTTTGGTGCAAAGGGGGCAAGCGCAGGCAAGAGTATCAAGCAAAGGCAACCATTTCGGTGCAACAAGACCAAGACCAGCAGGACGGCAGACCGGAGGTCATCGTGGAGCCCAAGCCGGCATCATCTTCAGGGTCTTTAGCAGGCGAGGACCAACTTTAGTCAGGATAAGTGTACTAGATGTTCCCCTTCAAAATGGCCAATTGTTGGCGCCCTTCCCGATCAATATTTGGGGAGAGGCCCAGGGCCTCCGCCTATAAATAGGACCAGCCACCCTGTAGGACCTTGAAGTATGTCTAGAGGGGGGGGGGTGATTAGATTACTTGACCAATTAAAAACTTAACCTTTTCCCAATTTTAGAGTTTGGTAGATTTTAGCTATCTTTGGACAAGTCAAGCAATCATCACACAATTCAAGCAAGCTTGCAAAGAGTATATGAGCAGCGAAAATTAAAGCATGCAACTTGCAAGAATGTAAACCGAAGGGTTTGGAGGATTCAAACGCAATTGGAGACATGGATGTTTTGTCGTGGTTCCGATAGGTGGTGCTATCGTACATCCACGTTGATGGAGACTTCAACCCACAAAGGGTAACGGTTGCGCGAGTCCACGGAGGGCTCCACCCACGAAGGGTCCACGAAGAAGCAACCTTGTCTATCCCACCATGGCCGTCGCCCACGAAGGACTTGCCTCACTAGCGGTAGATCTTCACGAAGTAGGCGATCTCCTTGCCCTTACAAACTCCTTGGTTCAACTCCACAATCTTGTTGGAGGCTCCCAAGTGACACCTAGCCAATCTAGGAGACACCACTCTCCAAGAAGTAACAAATGGTGCGTTGATGATGAACTCCTTGCTCTTGTGCTTCAAATGATAGTCTCCCCAACACTCAACTCTCTCTCATAGGATTTGGATCTAGTGGAAAGAATATTTTAGTGGAAAGCAACTTGGGGAAGGCTAGAGATCGAGATTCATATGGTAGGAATGGAATATCTTGGCCTCAACACATGAGTAGGTGGTTCTCTCTCAGAAATGGTAAGTTGGAAGTGTAGGTTTGTTCTGATGGCTCTCTCCACGAATGAAGAGGAGGTTGAGGGGTATATATAGCCTCCACATAAAATCTAACCGTTACAGACAGTTTACCAAACTCGGTGGGACCGATTCAACAGACTCGGTCAGACCGATTTGGTAAACCTAGTGACCGTTACGATATCCGTGGGACCGACATGCAACTTGGTAGAACCAATATGGTTAGGGTTAGGGCATAATGTAATCTCGGTGAGACCTATTACACGAACTCGGTGAGACCAATTTTCGTAATAATCTTTCCAGAAAGTTTGTCAGGTAAACTCGGTGGGACCGATTCGCTCATTTCAGTTAGAACGAAATGTTATGAAAGGGAAACAGGGAGTTTACATTGCAATCTTGGTGGGACCGATCGCTCACTACGGTTAGACCGAAATGTTACGAAGGGAAACGGAGAGATTACAACCCCATCTCGGTGAGACCGAGATCCCTATCGGTAAGACCGATTTGCCTAGGGTTTGTGGCAGTGGCTATGACATTTGAACTCGGTGGCGCCGGATAGAAAGAATCGGTGGGACCGATTTTGACTTTGGGTTTAGGTCATATGTGGATGTGAGAAAGTAGTTGAGGGTCTTTGGAGCATATCACTAAGCACTTGAAGCAAGAGGCTCATTAAGCAACACCTCATCCCTCCTTGATAGTATTGGCTTTTCCTATAGACTCGATGTAATCTTCGATCACTAAAATGTAAAATGAAGAGTCTTGAGCTTTTGAGCTTGAGCCAATACTTTGTCTTTGATATTTTGAGGGATCCAGTTTCATCATCCATGCCATGCCATTCATTGAGCTTTCCTGAAATAATAGTCTTGGAATAGCATTAGCTCAATGAGCTATATGTTGTTATGAATTACCAAAAGCACCTAGGGATAGTTGAACTTTCAATCTCCCCCTTTTTGTAATTGATGACAACGTATAGGTCAAAGCTTTGACAAATGATAATAAGATTGAAAAACATCGTCGCTTTGAGAAGTATGTGATAAGCAAGAGATCCCCCTAAATTTGTGCATGGTTTAAGATTTGCTTTGGACTGCAAATGCACAAGGAATTAGGATCATGGGTTACTCTTTCATGTCACATACATCTTGGTGGAGCACTCAAAATAATAAAGATTGAATACATGCACTCATCACCAATCAAAGTGAATGATCATATAAGGATAGGTAAGATAATATCATCTAACAAGCATAAGTGTAGCTTATGATCAAACACATGATCATCAATGTCTCACAGATAACGGCATAGTATCTCAAGAAATCAAAAGCAAGCAAAAGTTTAACCACCAAACCAAGAGAGAACAAAAGCAACTCTCTCTCTCTCGAAGCCTATGATCTATACATTTTCTCCCCCTTTGGCAACAAGTTACCAAAAAGTTCATAGAAAATGCATAGTGCTAGATCAACTCCTAGGCTTGATCTTCAGGTGGTGGTGTAGAGATGGCTCCTTGGACGAAGGCTTCAGTTGATGTGGATGGAGCTGGAGGAGTTGGTGCTGGAGCTGGTTTCACTGGAGCTGTAGGCGTTGTAGCTGGTGCAGATGATGTGGCTCTGGTGTCTGTCACAGGCACTGTATCTGACCTCTGAGCTCTTGGCACTCTGCCAAATGCATCAGTGGTTGTCTTGCCCTTCCTCTCCTGCATATCATCCTGGAGCTGCTCCCCAACTGACTGAATCTCAGTTACTTTGACATCTACATCATAGAATTTTTGTTCCATGATTCTTTCCAGGCTCTCCTGGTTTTGAGTTAGGGTGGCCAATCCCTTCTCAATCCTCAGTGTTGATGCTATCAAGTAACCAAGCTGCTCCTGCTTGTTCTTCAAAAAGTACTCAGATGCCTCCTCTTGAGTTGGCATCTTGGCAGCCTTCTCTCTCTTTGCTTTCTCCTTCTTCTCTTGAGCTTGCACTGATGATGGTTCATTCTCATTCATCACAACTTGATTGTCCTCAAAGTCTGGATAGATAGCAAAATGGTCCTTATCCAGCAAGTATGTTCCTATGCCCATCTTTGAGTTAATCAACTCTTGAATCTGTGGGGCATACCCACAACTTCTCTTCTGGTCTGCTGTTGTCCTCTTAATGGTCTCAACAATGTTGTTCATGACCTTGAATTTTTGTGGCACATCAAACAAGTGTAGCAAGTTGATAGCATGCCCTGTAATCATGTTGTGGTCACCTGACTTGGGCAACAGAGTGTGCCTTAGGATCCAGTTGATTGTTGGCAGCCCTGACAGAAGAAAATGAACTGACCCAAACTTATGTGTCTCAACTGCAGCATCAGGGATTTCCTTGTACATAGGAGCCATGGTATTGTGATCCATCTTCTTCTTGGCATAGACATCCAAGTCATCTTAACTCTCCTTTGGGGCATTGATCAGACTGGCCCATTCCTCAATTGTTGACTGGTACCTTGTACCTTCAGACATCCAAACTATCCTGCCATCTGGATAGAAGTGTGCTGTGGAGTAGAATTGCATAATGAGCTCATCATTCCACTTTGTGAGCTTCTGCCCAACAAAGTCTGCAACTCCACAAGCAACAAAACTATCTTGCACTCCAGGATAGTGTTCTTCATTTTCCTTCATGTAGGTCCAGTCGACCCACCTCATATCACACACTATTGGTTTCTTGTCCAACAACACTGTCTCATAGAAATCCTACTGTTCCTTAGTGTGGAACCTGTAATCAACAGCAGTCCTTCTCCTGGTGGCATATGGATCTGACAGCCTCCACAGTCTGAGTCCTGCATCCTTTCTCAACTTCATGTTCTCAGCTACAGGATGAGCATCATTGTGGTTTGGAATCTTGGGCTTTAGCTTCCTCAGGGCTTTTCCTTCATCATCTTCCTCATCAGGAACTTCAGGCACTGGGACCTTGTTCTTCTCAGCAGCTGGAATACTCCTGGTATTCCTCTTTGGTGCAATCTTGGGCTTGGGGCAGCTTTGGGTGCTTCCTTGGGCTTTGATGTTGCAGCCCCCAACTTTATAACATCACCCATTAGCTTTTGTGCCTTGGGTGCTGGTGCAGCAACCTCTTCTTCCTCTTCAGAGCCTTTCCTCATTGAGGGATTTCCAAGAACCTGGGCAGTAGTGGTTCTGGCTCTCTTCTTCTTCTTATCTTGACCAACAGCTTCATCTTCTGATTCAATGGTAAACTTCATAGTTTCTCCAGTGGGAACTTTCTTGGGTTTGGAAGTTGTGACTCCTCTTGCAGGTGCCTCTTTGGGATCAGTCTTTTCAGGCACTTGAGTTGATCCTCTGACCTTCAGCATAGGTGTCCTTTTGGCAAGGACCTTCCTATTTAGTCCAGGCTTTGTGTTCTTTGCTGAGGCATACTCCTTTTTGAGCATTACCTTCTTGGAAGTAGCCTCATCTTCCTCTGCCATATAATCCTCATCCTCAGATTCCGAGGTTCTCTTCTTCCTTGTCCTGGTGGCAGCTTAGGTAGATTGCTTGGGGTGATCCTGCTGGCATCATCTGAAGTGCTAGAGGGACTAGTGCCCTCACTCATGTGATTGTGCTCTTCTGACTTGTTCTGACTATCACTTTGCTCTGACATGCTGCAAATCACTGACTGCTGACCCTATGAATAGTTATAGATGAGATAGAATGGATGAGCATCACAAAATGCAGAGATTTTTGCAAAAAAAATGATTCAAAAACTTAGTTTTAGTTTTCCACAGAAAGCATTTTGGATCAACCGATTTTCAAACTCGGTGATACCGAAGCAGTTATTGGAGCCTAAACTGGTGAACTCGGTCGGACCGAGTCACAGTTCGGTGGCACCGAGACTGCTAGGGTTTCACAAAGTCCTAAAATGGGTCACACTGATTAGCAATTCTTGGTCAGACCGAGAGTTACTAGTGCAATGGCGTTAGCCAAATCGGTGGGACCGAGTTTTTCAACTCGGTGGGTCCGAGATGGTTTCGGTGGAAACCTAACCCTAAATTTTCAAATCGCATCTATTCTAAGGATTGTATTGACTGGATAGGGGTGTTTCTATCGTGGCAAGAATCATAATGAACACAATGTGCTAGGAATCGGACGAGGATAGCACTGTGATCGAGTCCATACCCTAGCTTGGCGATGAACTCGCTACGGCGGCAATGGCGGGGGTGAATTCCGTTGACGGCGGCGGAGACCAGCGACAGGAGGCGGCTGGCGACGAGGAGACGATCCGGAGACCCTGGAGGCAGAGCAAGCTATGCGCGGGCGAAGGGGTTTGGAGAAATTTTCCAAAGTTTTGCCTATGAGTATATATAGCCCGACCCTGTCGGTGTGACCGAGTGGAACAACTCGGTGGCATCGAGATGCATAACTGTATACAGTTACTACAACTCGGTGTGACCGAAAAGTTCAAATCGGTTGCACCGAGATTGAAAACCTAGATCGACTTAGTTATCTCGTAGGACCGAAATGGAGGAATCAGTCAGACCGAGAATCACAAAGAAGTTTTGGAAGTTTAAGTCTCTGACGAATCGAAGACTCCGAGTGCTCCTCACACAGAGTGGTTCGAATCTGACTTGATCAAATTTTGTGATGTAGCATGAATAGAGTTTGGGACAAGAAAAGCATAGATAGCTAGAGAAGGTTCTTAGGCATTCTTGTCCATCCACTTGGCAAAAAGAAAAAGAACCCAAACAATCAAAGCAACAAGTGGATGTCCTCGAATGAGTAAAATATGCAACCAACATGCTCACACATTAGAATGGCAAATGAAATATGTGGCAAAGCATGCACAACCAATTCTAGCATCTATCAACCAATTGGCGATGACTAGGTCATCTATATATGAGTACATTGACTTAGGAGTCAAATGAGAACATTTGATCATAGGTCATATTCATCGTTTAAGCTCAAGTAGGGTTACCACTTTTACATAATGCATTGATGTGTTCACACCATCAGAGTTGCTTTGACTCAATTCTTAGAGTTAAGCTCCCACTAGATGTGAGATCCCCTTTTAGAGGGATGAACTAACCTTGGGTTTTGTCGATGATGACTTCATGTAGGTGTTGAAGATGTGGGTGCTCAATGTTGATGTAGATCATTTGGAGCAATCCTTTGGAGTGAGTTGCACTCTCAACATACCTACATGGGTTAGTCCCACAAGGAACAAACAAGAATATCCATAGACATAGAGTGATGCACACACAAGATGATGTCCATGAAATCATTAGGTTACCTTGTCCCTTGCCTTACCAACATGAGGGTTTGTGACTCCTTGAACTAGTGCAAGATGTGGAAGTTGATTGCACTTGTCCTTGCCATAATGATATGAGTGAAGAATGTTGGCGGAGTCACCCTCAAGAACTCTCTAGTTCTTCTTCTTCGGGATCCACATCATCTTGATGGGAATCCTTGGAGTTGTAGTTTTACTTGATGAAGTAGAACTCGACGTAGTCTTGGGAACCCACTTGACCGAGGCCTTAGGTGCTTCTTCAAATGCATCAATCTCCTCTTGAAGCTTGTCCTTGCCTTTGTTCTTGTGGTCTTGTGGTGGAAGATCATCTTGTGCTTGTGTTCCCTTGAAGGAAGTAGGATCATACTTCTCTTGTTGAGGAACAAACTTCGTCTTGGGGTATTGATCTTCTTCCCACTCAACTCCATTGGCATTGAACTTCCATTCAAAACCAACACCTTGATTCTTCCGGTGCCTTCCTTGCTTGCGTACAATTTCCTCGAATTGCTTACTCCCGGCAAGGCTCTTGTAAACACCTTTCTCTATAATTCCCTTCAATAAGCTATTTTCTTGCTCAAGTGTAACTTGTCTAAGAGAATCATTAGTGGAATCAAGAGAACTAAAAGAAGCAACAATATTGGATTTGGCATTATTATTTTTACTACTAGAGGAAGGATCTTTCTTGTACTTGTTACTGGACTTGACTTGAGGCATGTAAGTAGATAAGAGTAAACGCTTGGCAATGTAAGAAGAACTTTTCTTACGGAGATCATCATTGATTGCTTTTAAGAACTCATGCCCTTGCTCAAGATTGAGCTTTTCAAAGCGTAACTTCTCATGAGCTCTTAAAAGTTATCGATGATCTTCGAAGATAGTTTCATGAACTAAATTAAGAGTGTTTAGTTCTTTAGTTAGAAGCTCAATCTTCTCCTTTTCATTGTCATTCATTTTATCTTGATTAGCATGATTTATTGACGTTTCACACAGTATTCATCACTAGAGTTGTCAACAAGTAAATCATCATCACCTAGCAAGTCATCTTCATCACTATTGAAATCAACATACTCGGGATGTGTTACCTTTGGACCTTTGGCCATGAAGCATGTTCCAATTCCTTCATTTGGTGAGTCAAATATGTCGTAGGAGTTGGTTTACACAAGTGCTAGACCGGCAACACCTTCATCTTGAGTATATTTGGAGTCGGAGTGATAGCTTCTCTCGGAGTGATTGTCGGAGTCTGAGCCGGATACCCATTCGCCAACATGATCTTGATGTCTTCGTTTTGTGTAGCTCCTTGATGACTTGTCCTTCCTTTCCGAATCCTTGCTTCTCCATGAGGGTCTTCGTTCATAACGATCATCTCTACTCCTCTCTCTTGGTGGTGATTCTTCTCTTTTGCTTCTTCTTTTTGGAGAACCTTCTCTTCTTTTGTAGGGTGCCGTACACTCATTGGAATAGTGTCCGGGTCTCCCACAATTGTAGCGATTGCGCTCTCGACTAGAAGATCATTTTTCATTGTAGGACCTTGACTTAGAGCTTCTTTCTTTGCTTCTACTCTTGTAGAATTTGTTGAAGTTCTTCACCATTAAGCTCAATTCTTCATTGAAGGTTTGTTTCTCACTTGATGATGTGGGGGCTTCACATGAGGCTTTGTAAGCACCACTTGACTTGTTGTGAAGTTCCTCCTTATCCTTGAGCGACATCTCATGAGCAACGATTCTTCCAATGACTTCCGTTGGCTTGAGATCTTTGTAGTTTGGCATCATTTGGATCCATGTGCACACGGTATCATACTTTCCATCCAATGCTCTTAGGATCTTCTTGATGATGAATATGTCGGTCATCTCTTCTCTCCCTAAGCCGGCAATCTCATTTGTGGTAAGAGCAAGCCTAGAGTACATTTCAGCGACACCTTCACCATCCTTCATTTTGAACTTGTCAAGCTGACTTTGGAGCACATCCAACTTGGATTCCTTGACGGAGTCGGTACCTTCATTCATATCAATCAAAGTATCCCAAATTTCCTTTGCATTCTCAAGACGGCTGATTTTGTTGAATTCTTCGGGGCACAAGCCATTGAAGAGGATATCACAAGCTTGAGCGTCGTATTGCAGCATCTTCAATTCTTCCGTGCTAGCTTCACGGTTTGGCTCTCTCCCATCAAAGAATTCACCTTGCAAGCCAATACACACAATAGCCCAAACGGCGGGGTTATGTCCCAGAATATGCATTTTCATCTTATGCTTCCAACTAGCAAAATTAGTACCATCAAAGTAAGGACCTCTACGGTGATAATTTCCCTCGCTAGACGCCGTACTCTCCTAGGTTGTGAAACCAAGGCTATGACTACCAAAAGCTATGGAAACCAAAGCAAATGGAGACCAAGCTATGATACCACTTGTAGGACCTTGAAGTATGTCTAGAGGGGGGGTGATTAGACTACTTGATCAATTAAAAACTTAACCTTTTCCCAATTTTAGAGTTTGGCAGATTTTAACTATCTTTGGACAAGTCAAGCAATCATCACACAATTCAAGCAAGCTTGCAAAGAGTATATGAGCAGCGGAAATTAAAGCATGCAACTTGCAAGAATGTAAAGGGAAGGGTTTGGAGGATTCAAACGCAATTGGAGACACGGATGTTTTTGTCGTGGTTCCGATAGGTGGTGCTATCGTACATCCACGTTGATGGAAACTTCAACCCACGAAGGGTAACGGTTACGCGAGTCCACGGAGGGCTCCACCCATGAAGGGTCCACGAAGAAGCAACCTTTTCTATCCCACCATGGCCGTCACCCACGAAGGACTTGCCTCACTAGCGGTAGATCTTCACGAAGTAGGCGATCTCCTTGCCCTTACAAACTCCTTGGTTCAACTCCACAATCTTGTTGGAGGCTCCCAAGTGACACCTAGCCAATCTAGGAGACACCACTCTCCAAGATGTAACAAATGGTGCGTTGATGATGAACTCCTTGCTCTTGTGCTTCAAATGATAGTCTCCCCACCACTCAACTCTCTCTCATAGGATTTGGATCTGGTGGAAAGAAGATTTGAGTGGAAAGCAACTTGGGGAATGCTAGAGATCAAGATTCATATGGTAGGAATGGAATATCTTGGCCTCAACACATGAGTAGGTGGTTCTCTCTCAGAAATGGTAAGTTGGAAGTGTAGGTTTGTTCTGATGGCTCTCTCCACGAATGAAGAGGAGGTGGAGGGGTATATATAGCCTCCACACAAAATCTAACTATTACACACAATTTACCAAACTCGGTGGGACCGATTCAACAGACTCGGTCAGACCGATTTGGTAAACCTAGTGACCGTTAGGATATTCGGTGGGATTGACATGCAACTCGGTAGAACCAATATAGTTAGGGTTAGGGCATAACGTAATCTCGGTGAGACCAATTACACAAACTCGGTGAGACCGATTTTGGTAATAAGCTTTCCAGCGAGTTGGTCAGGTAAACTCGGAGGGACCAATTCGCTCATTTCGGTGAGACCGAAATGTTACGAAAGGGAAACAGGGAGTTTACATTGCAATCTCGGTGGGACCTATCGCTCACTTCGGTTAGACCGAAACGTTACGAAGGGAAACAGAGAGATTACAACCCCATCTCGGTGAGACCGAGATCCCTATCGGTAAGACCGATTTGCCTAGGGTTTGTGGCAGTGGCTATGACATATGAACTTAGTGGCGCCGGATAGAAAGAATCGATGGGACCGATTTTGACTTTGCGTTTAGGTCATATGTGGATGTGAGAAAGTACTTGAGGGTCTTTGGATCATATCACTAAGCACTTGAAGCATGAGGCTCATTAAGCAACACCTAATCCCTCCTTGATGTTATTGGCTTTTCCTATAGACTCAATGTGATCTTGGATCACTAAAATGTAAAATGAAGAGTCTTGAGCTTTTGAGCTTGAGCCAATCCTTTGTCCTTGATATTTTGAGGGATACACTTTCATCATCCATGCCATGCCATTCATTGAGCTTTCCTGCAATAATAGTCTTGGAATTGCATTAGCTCAGTGACCTATATATTGTTATGAATTACCAAAACCACCTAGGGATAGTTGCAATTTCACACCCACAGGGCAAAGGGACGGATCAATCGGGAGATCGAGAGAGAGAGAGGCGACTGAACTCCCCCTAGTTGTGCATCGCACCAGCCAAGAACATACCCTCGCGAGGCTGTTCTTCCTTGTACTGTTCATCATCAGCCCATGAGGAAATCCACACACCACAAACTGGAGTAGGGTATTACACCACAATGGTGGCCTAAACTAGTATAAATCTCGTGTCCCTTGTGTTGTTCTTCGTGTAGTTTTAGATCCTTGCGAGGCGTCGAGACATGGGTGGGTAGGAGGTGTGATCTCCGCGTGCACCCCAGAGTTCGAACCTTGAGGGTCTGCCGGAACCCGAAACCCGACTTTTGGCGCGCCAGGTAGGGGTGCGCCAGAGCTTTCCCTTCGACCGACCCGCTCCCTACCAACACCGTGGTTCGCCCTCATGATGGGAAACACGCTGCCCGCTCCGGTCACCGGCGACAGCATGGGGGCCAGGGGGCTTCGAGCCTTGGCCCCCGCCTTGCGACAGGTGCAATGGCCGAACAAGTTCAAGCCGGAGATGCCACCGTGCTACAACGGTACGGCCAACCCACTGGCTTTCCTGCTGGCATACCAGGAGGCCGTCCTCGAGGCCGGGGGTGATGACAGGGTCAGGGCTAACTGGTTTCCCATGGCCCTCATTGGCGTCCCGCGCATGTGGCTGCTCCACCCGCTGACGGCTTCCGTGGCCTCCTGGGGGTGCTGCGCGGCCTCTTCCTCGCCCAGTACGCTACACCGGCGCACCCGGTTGTCACAGCTCTCCTAGGCGGCTCGCAGGAACCACCTTCAGGCTGCCACATCAAGTCATTCGTCTACCAGATCGGCGCCACTTCCGCACCGCGTGGGGTGCCTCCGGGCTCGGCGGCGCCTAAAGCCGATCTTGCCTTCAGCTCGGATGATCAACCCTCCAACTCGGCCTGCTCGGGCGCGCTCCCAATGCTATGCACCCCCACCATCTGTTAGGTGGCCGTCACCAGGACCCTCATCGACGGCGGTGCTAGCCTCAGCATGCTCTCAGTGGAGGCCTTCAGCCTCCTCGACGTACCGCTGGAGTGGCTGTAGCCCAGCAAGCCCTTCTTGGGCGTCAGAGGCGGCTCCACCGGCTCCCTGGGGCAGATCCGCCTTCCGGTGACCTTCGGCACCTATGAAAACTTCCGCACGGAGCTAATCGACTTCGACATCGCCCCATCGGCCCCCCATACAACGCCATCCTTGGCTACCCGGCACTAGCCCGGTTCATGGCCGCAACTCACCCAGCGTACAACCTCATGAAGATGCCTGGGAGTAGAGGTGTCCTCACCGTGTCTGGAGACGCCGGGGATGCGTTGCAAGTGCTCAAGCTTACCTTCAAGGCCGTGGCGGTGGCGCAGCCCGCCGGCTCAAATGCCCCCGAGCCCAAGGGGGCTGCACCGGCCAAGAAGAAGCAGCTATTCACTCAGGACAAGGCGGAAACCAAGCAGGTACTGGTTGACAAAGGCGGATCTACTAGCGCCACCTTCACCATAGGTGCTAACCTGGAGCCCGAACAGGAGGAGGCCTTGGTGAAGTTCCTGCGCGCGAACAACAAGGTATTCGCGTGGGAACCTGATCAGCTAGCAGGGGTCCCGAGGGGCGTAATTGAGCATCACCTCAACGTGTGCCCCAACGTGCGCCCCGTGAAGCAGAAGGCGAGGCGGCAGTCCACTGAGAAGCAAGCTTTCATCGTCCAAGAGACCCGCAAGTTGGAGGCGGCAGGGGTCATTCACGAGGTCCGCTACCCAGATTGGTTGGCTAACCCGATTGTCGTGACGAAGAAGGGGGGAAAGGAACACATGTGTGTCGACTTCACCAACCTCAAAAAGGCCTGCCCGCAGGATCCATTCCCGCTCCCTCGCATCGACCAGATCGTCGACTCCACCGCTGAGTGCGACTTGTTGTGCTTCCTGGATGCCTTCTCCAGCTACCACCAGATCAAGATGGCAGTAGAAGACGTAGAAAAGACGGCCTTCCTGACCCCGTGCGGAGTGTACTGCTATACATGCATGCCGTTCGGGTTGCGCAATGCCGGTGCGACCTTTCAGCGACTGATGAACATCGCCTTGGGTCGGCAGCTCGGGAGGAATGCTGAGGCTTACGTTGTTGACATTGTGGTGGAGTCTCGGGAGGAAAAAACCCTGATACAGGACATGGAAGAAACCTTTGTGAGCCTTAACAAAGTGGACCTGCGTCTCAACCCGGAGAAGTGTGTGTTTGGAGTCCCCTCGGGCAAGCTCTTGGGTTTCCTCGTACCCCACCGGGGCATCGAGGCCAACCCGGAAAAGGTGAAAGCTGTCGAGGATATGAGCCCGCCGAAGATCCTCAGGGAGATGCAGAAGCTCACCGGGCGCGTGACTGCACTAGGGCGTTTCATCTCCAAAGCTGGGGGAACGAGTGCTGCCTTTCTTCAAGCTGATGAAGAAGAAGGGCCCCTTTGAATGGACTGAAGAGGCCGACAAGGCGTTCTAGGATCTCAAAAGGTACTTAACCAGCCCTCCAGTGATGGTGGCTTCGCGTCCTCAAGAACCCCTGGTGCTCTACCTTGCGGCCACCCCCTACTCTGCCAGCGCAGCCCTGGTGGCTGTTAGGGAGGAGCGTAGGACCAAGGCCGCAGCAACCATCCGGGTTAAAGAAAAGCAGGACCGAGAGGGCCTCACAAAGACCGCGGCTGCAGCCGAGAAGGACCAGCCACAGCAGGGAAGCACACCCAGGAAAGAAGAGGCCCTTCCTCTAAGCGACCAGCGGCTGGGGGCTCCATTGTCTCAGGAGGCACCCCAGCCTCCGGAGGGCGCTATCAGCGCCAGCACTCCCCACCTCGTCAAGCACCCTGTGTACTTCATCGGCACGGTGTTGCGGGACGCGAGGGCGCGGTACCCCATGCCTCAGAAACTCCTCCTCGTGCTATTGGTAGCCTCGCGCAAGCTGCGGCACTATTTCCAAGGCCATCCAATCAAGGTCATCTCAGCATATCCCTTGGAAAGGGTGCTCAGAAGCCCCAACTCAGCCGGAAGAGTCGCTGAGTGGAACATCGAGCTGCAAGCATTTCAGATAGAATTCAGCACAACCAGTGTCATCAAGGGGGCCGCGCTTGCGGACTTCGTGGCGGAGTATGCAGGAGCGCCAGGCCTTGAGGCTGGCAAGGATCAATCACTATCCCCAGGGAGCAAGGCACCGGATGGATGGGTCATGTACTTCGACGAGGCATTCTCCCGACACGGCGCGGGGGCTGGTGCGGTGCTCATGTCTCCCACTCAAGACAAACTCTACTACGTCGTGCAACTCTGTTTCCAGCACGGAGAAAAGGTCTCCAACAACATAGAAGAATACGAAGGCCTGATAGCAGGTCTGAAAGCCGCAATCGCCCTGGGGGTGAAGCGCCTCACCATTAAGGGTGATTCATAGCTCCTCGTCAACTTCTCCCAAAGTATACGAGCCGAAGAACGAGCACATGGAAGCCTACCTCGCGGAAGTCCGCAGGATGGAGAAGCAGTTCTGGGGGCTGGAGTTGCAGCATGTGCCTCGTGGGACCAATCAAGAGGCTGATGACATCGCCAAAAGGGCATCCAGGCGGCTACCTCAGGAGCCCGGCGTTTTCGAGGAGCGGCTCTTCAAGCCCACGGCGACGCCATCACTATCAAGCACGGCGCAGCCTCGGAGGGAGGTCCCCCAGCCACCTGCCTCGGGAGCCCTGGTCTGCGGCCCGACCTCAGGAGCGCGCCTGCTCCTGGCGCTGGAGCCTTAGGAGGGGTGCTGGATCACAGAGCTCAGGAGCTACCTGACACAAGGCATATTGCCGGAAAAGTAGGAGGAAGCGGAGAGTGTGGCACGGCAGGCCACGGCATACTGCCTTAAGGATGGAGAGCTCTAGCGAAGACGACCGAATGATGTGTCCCTACGTTGCATTTCCAGGGAGCAAGGGAAGGAGCTACTGGAAAACATACATGGTGGAGACTGTGGGCATCACTCGTCATCATGAACTCTCATTGGCAAGGCATTCCTCAGTGGGTTCTATTGGCCCACGGCACTCAATGACGTTGTGGAACTAGTGAAAGCTTGCGAGGCCTGTCAGTTCCATGCCAAGCAGATCCATCAGCCGACGGGAGGTCTGCAGACTATACCCCTCTCATGGCCATTTGCAGTTTGGGGGCTGGATATCCTGGGCCTGTTCCCTCGGGCGCCAGGAGGCTACCGCTACCTCTACGTCGCCATGGACAAGTTCACCAAGTGGGCTGAAGTGGAAGCTGTCCGCACCATCCCCGCAGGCTCCGCGGTCAAATTCATCAAGGGCCTCGTGTGCCGATTTGGGGTGCCGAACCGCATCATCACCGACAACGGTTCGCAGTTCACCAGTAACCTCTTCAAAACATACTGTGCTAACCTTGGAACGCAGATATGCTACGCTTTGGTGGCGCACCTGCGAAGCAACGGTCAGGCCGAGCGAGCCAACGCAGAGGTCCTGAGGGGCCTCAAAACCAGGACCTTCAAGAAGAAGCTGGAAGCCTGCGGCACGGGCTGGTACGACGAGCTCTAGTCTGTGCTATGGTCAATCCGCACGACCGCAACCAAGATGACTGGCGATACCCCGTTCTTTCTGGTTTATGGAGCTGAAGCTATTCTCCCTCACGAGGTCAGACGTCGCTCCGCGCGGGTCCTGGCGTTCGACGAAGCGTAGCAGGACGCCATGCGGGGGACGGATCTCGTGCTGGGGGAGGAGCATCACCGAGAAGCCGCACTGCGGGCAGCAAGATACCAACAAGCACTGCGGCGATACCACTGCCGCAACATCCGCCCCATGACTCTTGAGGTAGGGGATCCCGTGCTTAGAAGGGTTCTCTCTAGGGAGGGACTGCACAAGCTCTCTCCCATGTGGGAGGCCCCGTTTAAGGTTGTTCATGTTTCTAGGCCCGGCTCCGCACGCTTGGAGACCCAGGAGGGGGTGCCCATCCAGAACGTGTGGAACATCCAACATCTCCGAAGATTTTACCCATGAAAAAGGCCCGGTGCCTGTGAAGAAGGCGAATGCCTGTGAAGTAGCGTGTTTTGGAAAAGGCCTGATGCCTGTGAAGAAGGCGAATGCCTATGAAGTACCGCATTTTGGAAAAGGCCCGGTGCCTGTGAAGAAGGCGAATGCCTGTGAAGTAGCCACGTTTTGGAAAAGGCCCGGTGCCTGTGAAGAAGGAAAAAGCCTATGAAGCTCGCCGCCCGTGACACTCTCACGTAATAATGAGTGGGGCTGTACACTCCCCCGAGTCTCCGGAGAGCCGCCCTCGGGCCTCGGGGGCTTACGCCAATGCCTAGTGGTAGCACTTAGCTCTGCGCTGGTGAGAAGACGTTGAAGACTAGACTAGGTGCCGGACGCGGCTTCTTTCATTTGCTTTCCGCAGTTGGCTTGTTTGTTTCTATTTGAAGTTTTTCTGAGGCTATTACCATTTTGAGCTCGCGACCCTTCATCCATTTCACTTATTTGTTTTGTTTTCTCTCACGCGAAGTCTCACGAGGGAGGAGCATGGGCACCCTCGCGAGTGTTTTTTGCCCAGTGGTTTGGAAGTTCCCTGTCTGAGTGCGCTGCAGGAGCATCCCTCCCATTCCGTGCCCCACAGGCATCGCGACACGATCACGGGGCTTGGGTTGGTTGCCCTCACTACCAAGGTTGGAGACTACCCCTACTGACTAAACCCTGCAGGACACAAGGCGTAGGACGAGGCCCTAGCCTCGGGAGGCGAGGACTGCGGCAAGCTTCCCCCCCCAAGATTAGTGATTTCCACACACAGACACGCAGAACGAAAACACAGCGCATAAACAGTAGAAACAGTGCACCACTTAAACAGCGACAGTTCAACACGCCCCGAGGGTACCAGATTACATTCTTTTCGCGCAGGAGAGAAAGGAAAGAAAAAGGGGGCACGACTTGCCCAGCGCCAACTTTCAGCGAAGGCTCCTACTGCCTCCGGAGCTCAGCTGGATTCTGCCTCCCGCTTCACCGAAGCGCGGCGTCGGGTCGACCCGCTGCCCTCTCCCAGGCGAGCGCGACGACGAGGGGGTTGGTCGCGACCGCCACTGGAGGAGCTGTCATCCGATGGGGAGTCACCAGAGCTTGGCGGGCCTCGGGAACCACTGCCCGCGCGCCCTCCGCGACCTTCACCCCGACCAACGCCGAGGTTGGGCGCGCGGCCGCGGTCATCATCTTCGGGGTAGCATCCGGCATGGCAGCCGTCTTCCCCGAACACCCTCACTGTAACGCCCTGGATCCGATGCGCCAGGTGTCTGCCAGTTATTTGCCGTCCTTGCCATGTCATTTGCTTGCATGTTGCATTTCATCATGTCATCATGTGCATTTCATTTTGCATACGTGTTTGTCTCATGCATCCGAGCATTTTCCCCGTTGTCCGTTTTGCAATCCGGCACTCCTATGTTCCCCGGCATCCCCCTTTTGTCTCTCGTTGTGCGCGGGTGTTAAACGTTCTCGGAATGGACCGAGGTTTGCCAAGCGGCGTTAGTATAGCACCGGTAGACCGCCCGTCAAGTTTCGTGCCATTTGGAGTCCGTTTGATACTCCAACGGTTAACCGGGTAACCATGGAAAGCCTCTTTTGTTTGCAGCCCAACACCCTTCCAAAGTGGCCCAAAACCCATCCTAACCCCCTCTATGCTCTCGGTCGTTCGATCATGATCGTGTGGGCGAAAACCGCACCCCATTTGGGCTCTCCTAGCTCCCTCCACCTATATAAATGTGTCTCCCCCTGAAATTCGCGGATGAATCCCCCTAACCCTAGATCTTTTCCTCTCTCACCGCCGGACATGTGCGTCCTGGACCGGACGAGGCCCGCGCCGCCGCGCGCGGCCAATCCCCACGCGCCACGTGGCCTCTCCGCCGCCAGCCACCGCGCCCCGCCGCCGCAGCCCGCTGGGCCCAGGCGCGGCCCGCCAAGGCCCGTGCGCGCCGCCTCGCACCTCGCGCGCCCGAGCGCCTCCCGCTCCTCCGGCGCCGCCCCGCACCCTCGCCGCCGGCGAGCATCGCCGCCGCCTGCACCGCCCGCCGCCCGCTCCGCCGGCGTCGGCCCTCGCCTTCGCCGCCCTCCGCCGACCCCGAGCGCTCGCGCCTCTCCTCCCCGGCCGCGCCCGAGCGCCGCCGTTCCCGGCCACGCGATCCGGCCGCTCGCCGTCGCCGCGACCTCGCCACCGGCCGGTGCGCCGCCCCCGTGCCTCCTCTCCGGTGCCGCGCCGCCCCTCGGAGACCGCGCCCGGATCCGGCGAGATCCGGCCAGATCTGCCTCTCCGGCGCCGCTCCCGGCCTCCTCCGCCCTCTTCGACCCCTCCAGCCGCCGTCCCCTCCTTCTCCGGCGAGAACTCCGGCCGCCTCGGAATCCGTGCCGCCCCGATCTGGATCCGGATCCGGATCCGTTTGAGGTTGACCCCGAAATCCTCTAAGTCCCGAAATATTTTGCATAATCATGCCATGTTCATTGCATCATAACTTGCTGCATACTGCTCCGTTTCGTGCGTGTAATATGTCAAAGTGTTCATCTCCACGAGTACTTCATTTCATTCCATTGCATCATTTTCATTTGTGACCATCTTGATGCCTGAATCAGCGATGTAAGAGTGCTATATGATGTTAATCTGCTGAAACTGTTATAACATGCTCATTTGTCATTTTTGCCATGTTTGATGTGTGCATCCTATGAGGTTGATGTCTACATGAGTTTTGATCTATGCTATGCCATCTTTATAGTGGTGCTATCCATGTATTTTTGTGAATCTTGTACTGAGTGCATCGAGCTTGTTAAGTAGGGTACTTGCTGTTGCTGTTTTGCTAGGCTGATTCTGTTATATTTTGTTGCTATGTAAACCTGCTGCTACAAGTCATTCTATGCATAATCTGGAGATGTTCACTAAGGATGTTTTGTTATACATGTCATTCTCTATCCATTCATGCCCCTGGTTGCATTTATAGCCTACTGTGACATGTTGTAATCTTTCTCCAAACTTGCTAAATAATGTTGCTGTCAGCCTGTTAACGTTAAGTTCAATGTTGCCAGGCTTGTTGTTAGTGATCCATGCGCCCTATGAACTTGCTCTTGCCATGCTTAGCTTCATAAACATATATTCTTACTGTGGGTTGCCTTTTCATGCCATGTATTGCTCTGTGGTGAGTGGTTCAAGCTCACAAACATGCTTACTTATTGTCGTTCCTTCCATGTATGAATCTGTCATATTATTTGCCATGTTTACATGAGTGCCATCATATTTTCTGTGCCCTTTTGGCTCTTTGTTAGTAAAGGACTTTTGTTCTATGCAATTAGTAGATTCATGCCATGCCTTTGTTTGCCATGATAAGTTCTTGTAGAGTGTTGTTTGATAGCTCTAAACATTGCAACCTGATGTTATTTCCGCTAACGACTGAAACTGTTATTATTTGCAATCTTTCCATGTCATTTTGAGCATGTTCTAGTGATTTCTGGAGACAGCTCAGTGTTCATGTTTTGTCATGCTTTACCTATACATCATGACCATGCCTTTTGTTATTATGTTGGGGTGCTGTAGCATGTTGTTTTGATGCTTGCAATATGCCTAGCGCTGTTTTGGGCAGATTGTTGCTATAACTTGTATAGAGTGTGTGTGTTGAACCGTTGCTCCGTTTTGAGTGTGCTCTATATGAAACTTGCTTGATATTGCATGAAGTTTCATATTATCATGTTGCATCATTGTCTTGAGGTGTTTGCTTGATGTTTGGATGCATTTTGCATCAATGCCATATTTAACTTGTTTTGCTCATATCTTCTAGGCCGTAGCTCCGAATTAAACGAACTTTATATGTAACTTGACTAGAATCTCGTGTAGATCATCTTGGTGCATCTTAACTTGCTTTTAACAACTTGAACATAATGTTTATTCAGATCTGGACCAACTTCGAAATTTACATATGAGGACTTACCGGAATTGTTATATGTTGTTTCCAGCCTCATTTAAACTTGCCTTGATGTGTTGTTCTTGTTTGCATCGTCTCTTGCCACGAGTAGCTTCATGTAGCTTTGTCATGCATCATGCTTGTTGTGCATCATGTCTTGTCTATGTGTGGTGTGTTTACTATGTTGTGTTCTTCTTCTCGATAGTTCCCGTTTCGTTGCGATCGTGAGGATTCGTTCGTCTACGCTTGGTTCGTCTTCGTGGCTCCATCTTCTTCATGGACTCGTTCTTCTTCCTAGCGGGATTTCAGGCAAGATGACCGCTACCCTGGATATCACTACTATCATTGCTATGCTAGTTGCTTCGTTCTATCGCTTTGCTGCGCTACCTATCATTTGATCTTCAAGCCTCCCAAATTTCCATGAACCTCTAACCTTTGACACCCTTCCTAGCAAACCGTTGTTTGGCTATGTTACCGCTTTTGCTCAGCCCCTCTTATAGCGTTGCTAGTCGCAGGTGAAGTTGAAGATTGCTCCATGGTGGACAGGGTTATGTTGGGGTATCACAATATCTCTTATATTATTAATGCATCTATATATTTGGTAAAGGGTGGAAGGTTCGGCCTTATGCCTGGTGTTTTGTTCCACTCTTGCCGCCCTAGTTTCCGTCATACCAGTGTTATGTTCCTGGATTTTGCATTCCTAACGTGGTCGGGTGACTTATGGGACCCCCTTGACAGTTCGCTTTGAATAAAACTTGTCCAGCAAGGCCCAACCTTGGTTTTACCATTTGCCTCACCACCAGCTATACCCTTCCCTTGGGTCGGCCAACCCAAGGGTCATATTTATTTCAGCCCCCCCCCACCCCCCGGGCCAGTGCTTGTCTAAGTGTTGGTCCGAAACGAGCAACCTGCGGGGCCACCTCGGGGCAACTCGAGGTCTGGTTTTACTCGTAGCTTGACTTATCCGGTGTTGCCCTGAGAATGAGATATGTGCAGCTCCTATCGGGATTGTCGGCGCATCGGGCGGCTTTGCTGGTCTTGTTTTACCATTGTTGAAATGTGTTGTAAACCGGGATTCCGAGACTGATCGGGTCTTCCTGGGAGAAGGTATATCCTACGTTGATCGCGAGAGCTTATCATGGGCTAAGTTGGGACACCCCTGCAGGGTATAAACTTTCGAGAGCCGTGCCTACGGTTATGTGGCAGATGGGAATTTGTTAATGTCCGGTTGTAGATAACTTGACACCTGATCCGAATTAATACGCATTAACCGTGTGTGTAGCCGTGATGGTCTCTTCTCGGCGGAGTCCGGGAAGTGAACACGGCTTCTGGGTTATGTTTGACGTAAGTAGGTGTTCAGGATCACCTCTTAATCATTGCTAGCTTCACGACCGTTCCTTTGCTTCTCTTCTCGCTCCTATTTACGTATGTTAGCCACCATATATGCTTTGTCGCTGCTGCAACCTCACCACTTAACCCCTTCCTTTCCCATTAAGCTTTGCTAGTCTTGATACCCATGGTAATGGGATTGCTGAGTCCTCGTGGATCACAGATTACTACAACAACAGTTGCAGGTATAGGTTATGCGATGATCTTGACGCGAGAGCGATGTTCCTTGATTTGGAGTTCTTCTTCCGCTTCTTCTTCGATCAGGGGATAGGTTCCAGGTCGGCAGCCTGGGCTAGCAAGGTGGATGTCGTTTGAGTTTCTGTTTGTGTTTCATCCGTAGTCGGATGGTGCTCTTATGTAAGATGATGTTGTAACCGTGTGGCATTGTATGCCTTTTGTATGTATCCCCATATATTATGTAATGTTGATGTAATGATATCCACCTTGCAAAAGCGTCTTGAAGATGCGCTTCTATCCTTGGTGGGACCTTCGAGTTCCTTTAGGATAGGGTCGCATCTTGGGCGTGACAAGTTGGTATTTATGAGGTGGCAACCTTGAAATAATTTGAACACAGCCGAATCTCCTGAGATGTCTTCCAAACTCCGGAACGATTAAATATCGAGAGGTGAACAAGCAAGGGGAAAACATTTGAGTCGAGAGAAAGAATATAATCACTACCGAAAATGGAATTTAATCCACCAGAGAAGAGATGAAGAATGACGAACAAGATGAGAATTCACCGGTTGAAATAATTAAGGGGAGACTGAAGAGGCTCCGTACGAATGAAATTGATGGTTGAAAGAAACTCAGACTCCGGGAAGAAGAGGGTGGGAGGGCGGGAAAAACAAAGACAACTTGGAAGGGGGAAACCGATGAATAACTTCAAGAGAGAACACCGGTTGAAAGAAAGCAAAGACTTCACACGAGTAGGATGGATACTCGATTACGGACTCCGGCTCCGAGAAGAAAAATGGGAGGGCGGGTGGGAAAACAAAACAACTGAGGATTGAACTCAAAGATGAAGAGGCTCGAGTCAACTTGACGAGAAATGCACCGGATCAAAAGAGCTGAGAACCAACGATCGAAAAACCAACTGCGTGAACCTAAAGAAAAATTTGAAGGGCAAGAGGAGTAATTCAAAACACCTACGTCAAGATTCCTCACCAGAGCGACGAAGGGCTGAGGAGTAAAAAGAATTCCTACTCTCCGATATAACTAGACTCAGAAATCAGTTTTCTTCTAGACTCAACAACGGCCAACAATCAAGGGGGCTCCTATGGTCGGTCGAGGCTCTGATACCAACTTGTCACGCCCAAGATGCGACCCTATCCTTGGTGGGACCTTCGAGTTCCTTTAGGATAGGGTCGCATCTTGGGCGTGACACTCACGTAGAGGGTGGCGTCGCCGTCGAACTTGAAGTGTAGAGTGCGTCGTCAGCTCAGGCCGCGCGCGGGGGCAAATGTTTGCCAACCGCGGGTCAAGGCCACCTCCCCGATGATGGAGACCTCCAGAGTAGCCCAAGAGGCCCTGCTACAGCAACCATCTGCCTGAAGCCAAAGGCTGCCCGGGGCACCAGATGGAAGTTCACCTATGAAGAAGCGGGGGAGCTGGAGCCAAGTGCCAGTCGGGTCCGCCGACCACATGGCGAACTCCGGAAGCACCTCCGCCGAGCGAAAGCATGGCCTTGGGGGTCGCGCAGCCCCAACGTACCTCTCGTTGGCAGCCGAACGCCCACCGCCGTGCAAAGGGTTGTCCCCATGGTCACGGGAGGCCGCGGCGGGGCCATAAGGTGCTTGCGAGGGCGGCCCCGGCCATGCTTGGCCGGAGGAGAGCCGGGCCCTTCCTGGCAGGCCTTTCCTTTCTCTGCGCCCGAGAACCTCTTCGGCGGGGCCATGGGGATGGCGAGCGGCCAAGAAGGAGAAGGGGAGTAGCAAGAAGGGGTTAACTGGAAGGGCTCGCGCCGTTCCGTACATATAGCCGAGGGAGGCCAACCGTCGGCCTCCACGATCATAGGTAATCATGACCCGTTTTGCATGCAGGGACTTGTCAATTCGTGCGGTTGCCGAGGCGCCGTGGGGGAGCCAGGATGCCCACGTCCAATCAATTGCCACCCGGCGCCCAAGGCCGCAGGCTATTGGGGCCCGCGGCGCTTTGCACTTGCCCCTTTGCTTCACTGCTAAGCCAAGTCCGGGCGCACCTTGGGCCCGGGGGCTACTGTCGGCGTTCTGGGAACGGGGGTACCCAGACATGCCTGCCTGCGGCCTACGGCGTGGCTCGAGGAGTGGCCTAGTACGGCCCATCTTCATCAACACATGCTCAAGACCCTCGCGAGGGGCCAAGCCTCGCGTGGCGGATGACAGGAGGCTTCCTCGGGCACAGCCTCGTCAGGCTGGCTCACGAGGAGGCAGAGAGATCAAGGCGAGGTACCTCACGAGGTGCCCATGACGCAAGCCATGACGACCAAGGCCAGGCGGGCGCCAGGCGGGCGCCGGCCTGCGCAGAGTCCGTGTTTCCCCTTTGGTGCAAAGGGGGCAAGCGCAGGCAAGAGTATCAAGCAAAGGCAACCATTTCGGTGCAACAAGACCAAGACCAGCAGGACGGCAGAACGGAGGTCATCGTGGAGCCCAAGCCGGCGTCATCGTCAGGGTCTTTGGCAGGCGAGGACCAACTTTAGTTAGGATAAGTGTACTAGATGTTCCCCTTCAAAATGGCCAATTGTTGGCGCCCTTCCCGCTCAATATTTTGGGAGAGGCCCAGGGCCTCCGCCTATAAATAGGACTAGCCACCCACAAGGCAGAGGGACGGATCAATCGGGAGATCAAGAGAGAGAGAGGTGACTGAACTCCCCCTAGCAGTTCATCGCACCAGCCAAGAACAGACCCTCGCGAGGTTGTTTTTCCTTGTACTATTCATCATCAGCCCCTAAGGCAATCCACACACCACAAACTGGAGTAGGGTATTACACCACAATGGTGGCCTGAACCAGTATAAATCTCGTGTCCCTTGTGTTGTTCTTCGTGTAGTTTTAGATCCTTGCGAGGCGCCGAGACATGGGTAGGCAGGAGGTGTGATCTCCGCGTGCACCCCAGAGTTCGAACCTTGAGGGTCTGTTGGAACACGAAACCCGACAGGGCGCCCTCAACAAGGTAGGTAAAGAGCATAAGCAAAATGGATACGTGCCGCAGGGACGGACCCACGCGACCTGGGAATGATGCATCCCTGCGGATGTTCCCAGCTGAAAATGGAACTTTGAAAGATGTCACCTGATACCACTGTAGAGTGAGTGCTGGAGTAGCTGACAACGCGCGGTTAACAAGCCAATCCTCACGAGCCTTCGGAGCCCTGAGCCTCGGGAGGCTCTAGGGGTCCGGGTGGCTCCTCAAGGTCCATTTCCATCTCCTCCAGGAACGCGCGGTGCCTGGCCACCTGAGCTTCCAGGATGCTCCTCATCATGCGCTGGTGGGCAGAAGCCGCGTTTGGCAGGCCGAAGGGCATGCGAATGTACCTGTGAGGTGGACCCACACAACGCCCCACATGTGAAGGCCAGAGGCGCTCCTGAGACGCGGCTTGGTTGATACCTGGTATGTCGATGCAGACGCGCAGCTCACTAGCCTCACCGGGATGTGGGGCTACGGCGGGTAGGCGGCGACTGTCGCGCATGACTCTTGACTCCTGTAGCTCTTGAATGTTCCTCGCGATGAACTCCTAAGGGTTTGGTCCTCCTTGCCTCAAGCCTTCCTGAGGGAAACGTGCGTTGAAGCACGCCTCCAAGTGGTGCCCGAGCGCCTCCCTCGTGACCTTGGCAAGGTCAGTGGCTCTCCAAGACAGATCCCTCGAGCCCTGCCCGAGGAGGGCGCCGGGCGCGCCTTCCTATGCGACAGAGGGTGGCACCCCTTGAACGGGCGCAGATCCTGACGTGACACCTCCGGAGGTTCTTGCCTCGTGAGTCTTCGGGCCAGGTGAAGCCTTCTTCTTCTTAGGGACCGCCTCTGGAAGCCTTCCGCTCCTGTGATCTAGGTCTTCGATTGCCGCGGCTTGGAAGGCATGCTGAAGGGAACACACTGCATCCCTTTCCTCACAAGGCACTGTGATGATTCCACCGCTTCCTGGCATCTTGACGACATTGTAGCTGTGGTGAGTCACTGCCATGAACTTGGCCAGGGCTGGGTACCCGAGGATGGAGTTGTACGGCAGGCGAATGTGGGCGACGTCGAAGTCGATGAGCTCGGTACGATAGTTGTTGCGCTGCCCAAAGATGACAGGAAGGCGGACTTGCCCTATCGAGACGGTGGAACCATCAGTGACTCCTAAGAAAGGCTTGGTTGGCAGAAGCTAATCATATGGCACTTGGAGATTGTTGAATGTCTCGACGGACAGGACGTTTAGTCCAGCTCCGCCATCGAGGAGGGCCCCGGTGACTTGCACATTGCTGATGACTGGGGAACAAAGCATCGGGAGGACTCCGGCCATCGCTACGCACTTGAGCTGATCCGCTGAGCTGAACGTGATAGCGCACGCTAACCACCTGAGAGGGCGCGTGGCCTCAAGCTTGGGGACGACTGCATTTACCTCACGAGCAAACTGCTTGAAGATGCGCTGAGAGGCTGGGGCCTGAGCACCGCCCAGGATGCAAGCGATTGCGCACGGCTCCTGGAAGCCCCCAACCCACTCGTCCTGGTGATGGTCTTCATTCCTTCTTGGCGGCGGTGGCAGAGGAGGGAGGCCTGCATTGCATTGAGGGCGGTCCTCACGAGGCTGATCTCTCCAACCTCCCTCGCGAGGCTGGTCCTGCCAGCGGTCCTCGCGAGGTCGGTCACGCCACCCTTGGTGAGGGCCACAGTCTTCCCATCGTCCTCCACCTCTTCCTCCTCCTCGGCCATAGCCCCGGTCATTGCGGTCGGGACGTCGGCCGATACGCCCATCTCGCACGGCCCTGAGCTCTTGATATTCGTTGGTGTTGTGGGTGTGGAGGTCATGGTACATGTTGTACCGGCTGCCCTTGGATGACTCAGACTGATCCCTGCCTCGCTTGGTGTCTGGCTCTGCCACGAGCACAACATCCCCCTTGCGCTTCGCGTCCTTGACCTTGGGGCTTCTTCTCTTCTGGGTCGGCAGCCGGAAGCTCGAGGAGGGAGAGGCGCCCTTCCTCAGCCCTGGCGCACTTGGTCGCCAAGTTGAACAGCTCCAGTGATGTGCATAGGTCTTCATGGATTGCTAGCTCCTCTTTCATCTTGATGTCACGCACACCGTCGGAGAAGGCTGAGATGATGGCCTCCTCAGTCACCCTGGGGATCTTGAGGCGGGCGTTGTTGAAGCGCTGGATGTACTTCTGCAGGGTCTCTCCTGGCTGCTTCTTGATGCGGCGCAGGTAACTCATGTCCGGGGGCCGGTCGCGAGTAACTTGGAAGTTGGCGATGAAGCGGGTGCGCATCTCGTCCCAAGAAGAGATCATGCCGGGAGCCAGGTTCAGGAGCCAGGTGCGGGCACTAAGGGAGTCCTGGACTGGGGGGTGTCCGGACAGCCGAACTATCATCATCGGTGGGACTCCAAGACTATGAAGATACAAGATTGAAGACTTCGTCCCGTGTCTGGATGGGACTTTGCTTGGCGTGGAAGGCAAGCTTGGCAATACGGATATGTAGATCTCCTACCATTGTAACCGACTCTGTGTAACCCTAGCCCTCTCCGGTGTCTATATAAACCGGAGGGTTTTAGTCCGTAGGACAACAATTACAACAATCATACCATAGGCTAGCTTCTAGGGTTTAGCCTCCTTGATCTCGTGGTAGATCCACTCTTGTACTACCCATATCATCAATATCAATCAAGCAGGAGTAGGGTTTTACCTCCATTGGGAGGGCCCAAACCTGGGTAAAAACATCGTGTCCCTTGTCTCCTGTTACCATCTGCCTAGACGCATAGTTCGGGACCCCCTACCCGAGATCCGCCGGTTTTGACCCCGACTTTGGTGCTTTCATTGAGAGTTCCTCTGTGTCGTCACTGATAGGCTTGATGGCTCCTTCGATCATCAACAACGACGCGGTCCAGGGTGAGACTTTTCTTCCCGGACAGATCTTCGTATTCGGCGGCTTTGCACTGCGGGCCAATTCGCTTGGCCATCCGGAGCAGATTGAAAGCTACGCCCCTGGCCATCAGGTCAGATTTGGAAGCCTGAACTTCATGGACGACATCCGCGGAGACTTGATCTTCGACGATTCGAGCCACAGCCGAGCGCGCCGCACTGTCACGATGGGCATGATTTAGCTCTACTGCCGGACAGTGCCTGGAGGCCGCACATGAGTCCGCTCCGACCCTTAATTCGGAGCCGACCGCGTAGATCGAGGATGGGTGGCTAGACACCGCTTCGGGGGCTGCAACCTCTACGGCGATGGAGCCGAATACTGACCTTGTCCCTTGTGACGCTCGTGACTCCGAGGTGTCGGACTCCTCGCCGGACTCCGAACCTCCCGCGCCCCCTCCAATCGAATCCGGTTGGGCGCCGATCATGGAATTCGCTAAAGTATCTCTCATTATCAGGAGAACTCTCGCCAAACTGCGGCCAGGATGGTTGGGATGCGGACGATGAATAAATTCAAAGCCCACCCACCACCCACTTTATTTCCACTGTCAACGATTTAACCGACATGATAGACTTCGACTCCGAAGACATCGACGGTATGGACGGCCGGAGACGACCAAGAACCAGTGCCTACTGGGCACCGGAAAGCCACCTCAACTCATGACATATACATGGTGGATACACCAAAAGGAAGCGATAACGAGGAACAACGGGACGTGGCGAAGGATAATTCCCCCGAAAAACAACCAAAACGGCGACGCAAGCGCCGCCCGAAGTCCCGCCTCGATAACAACAACACTCATAATGACCCAGCCGTAGAGCAGGGCGAACCAGTGGATGACGAACATGCAACCAAGCAACCATCCAAACAAGATGAATTGGACAAGCAACCCAACCCCAGCGAAAACAACAGTCCAGACGATCTCACGCCGGACACATCACTGGAGCATAAGAACCTTCACAAAAGGCTCGTCGCCACTGCAAGAAGTTTGAAGAAGCAGAAGCGGAAGCTCAAAACAGCGGAAGATGTACTCAGAATGAGATGGAGCAAAGTACTCAAGACCGCAGACAAATACGGCAATAGTCACCAAGCAAGGAGCTACCCGAAGCGCAAGCTGTTGCCCGAATTCGACGAGGAGGCCGTAGAGCCACCACAATCAAAAAGCAAAGAGGCCGCCTGGCTAGATAGACGACCAGATGACAGGCTAAGAGCGGCAAGCGGCGCCGCACACAAGCCGGCACATGATACACATAAAGATCCTCGCAAAAAGGATGGCCCGGTCAGGTCCATTTATGGGCCAAAAAAGAGGACTCCAGGAAGCAACACAACACGCCGAGTATTCGAAGATAACAGCACACCTAAATACAGGGGCGCCGCACACCCACTATGTTTCACCGATGAAGTACTGTATCATGAATTTCCAGCGGGATTCAAACCCATAAACACAGAGGCATATGACGGAACAACAGACCCCGGAGTCTGGATTGAGGATTACATCCTACACATACATATGGCTAGAGGAGATGATCTCCATGCCATAAAATACCTACCCCTCAAGCACAAAGGGCCAGCTCGGCATTGGCTCAAAAGCCTCCCAGAAAATACCATTGGAAGTTGGGAAGAGCTCGAGGATGCATTTCGAGAAAATTTTCAAGGGACTTATGTCCGCCCTCCGGATGCAGACGATTTAAGTCACATAACTCAACAGCCCGGAGAGTCAGCACGCAAATTCTGGAACAGGTTCCTCACCAAAAAGAACCAAATAGTCGACTGTCCAGACGCCGAAGCCTTAGCAGCTTTTAAACATAACGTCCGAGACGAATGGCTCGCCAGACACCTCGGCCAGGTAAAACCAAGAACAATGGCCGCGCTAACAAGCCTCATGACCCGCTTTTGCGCGGGAGAAGATAGCTGGCTGGCAAGATGCAGCACCAGCGACCCGAGTACATCCGAGGTCAGAGATGGAAATGGGAAACCACGACGCAGAAAAGATCAACACCGGAATAAAGAAAATGGCCAAAAGAACACGGCGGTCAACGCCGGATTCAAAAGCTCTCGGCCGAACAACAAAACACTGCCTCTTAAGGACAACAGTGACGAGCTATCCAACCTAAACAAAATCTTGGATAGGATATGCCAAATTCACAGTACCCCCGGGAAGCCTGCAACCCACACCCACAGAGATTGTTGGGTCTTCAAGCAGTCCGGCCGACTTAACGCCGAACACAAGGGGCTCGACACACCAAGAGAAGACGATCACGAACCCCACAAGCAGAGCGCCGGAAAACAAAAGAACTTCCCACAAGAAGTCAAAACAGTGAATTCACTTCAAGTGATAACAAGGAAAAATAGGGCGGCATCCACCAAAGCACATGCCGCATGGTCCACCCCAGCGGAATCCCGAGATTGGATGTCAAAAGCAATTACTTTCAACCATTTGGACTACTCTAGAAGTATTCGAAACGCAGGATGGACTGCTTTGATATTGGATCCTATAATCGACGGACTACAACTTACACAAGTCCTAATGGATGGCGGCAGCGATTTAAACCTGCTATATCCAGACACAATCCGCAGAATGGGGATAGACCCTACCAAAATCGCCATAGCAGCACTTCCTTCAAAGGGGTGATGACAGGCCCTTACGCCAATTGCACGGGCTCCTTACCACTAGAAGTTGTGTTCGGTTCATCCGACAACTTCCGTCGCGAAAAGCTAATATTCCATATCGCCCCATTTAAAAGTAGCCAACAGGCACTATTGGGACGCGAAGCTTTCGTCCGCTTTAACGCAATACCGCATTACGCGTCTCTTACACTTAAAATGCCCGGTCCACGCGGCATCATCTCCTTAAAAGGTCGCTCAAGACCCTAGACACGGCTAGGCGAGTCCGGCATAAATAAACTAGGGGCTTCCTAGCCGCATACCACTTCACAAGAGGCTGTGCGCATGAACAATGAGAGCCAATAAAAGCTCAACTTTATTCATTTATTCATACTCTGTTTTACATACATTTTTTGCACGATACCTTTCCAAACTAAGTTCTTCTCTTTTACAGATGAACAGCGTGCTACACCCATTCAGGATACAGCACAACGGAGACACAGGCGCAGACGTGCAACAGGGACCCGTTGCAAGGATTCTTTTCAGATTAAGACCCTGCATAAACCTTTCTTACTGTCTCTTGTTGATACACATCCCCCGGTTTCTTACCATAACCAAGGAGGAGACTGGCGTTTTGGCATCGGCCGCGCCAGAAGTTCTCGCCCATACCTGGACACTAGGGGCTTAGGGCATTGTTCTGCCTGTTATCATAAAGACCGAATACCTCAGGGAGTGTTCGGCGTCTCGAGTTAGGCCTTATATGCATCAGCTCCGAATCATGTCTTTGGTCAAATGTTGGGTTTGCCCGGCTCCTGTGTTTTGCTGCCTTACGTTCCGTATCATCGGCTAACGCGGCACCAGGAGAACTACTGCAATTGTGCCCTGGTTCGGCCAGGCAAGCACCTCAGTAGAGAAAGCGGAAAACTGACTGTCATGATATAGCGAGAGACTGGTCAACCACTCGATCGACTACTGGAATGTCTAGAATTCCTCCGCTTTGACAAAGGACCGTTTCCCGGTCAATCACATACGCGCCTCGAATTCGGAGAGCGCGGTGCCCCTAGGGGCTATATCGTAGCCCCACCTCCGAACTCCTATGGCTAAGTGAAAGTGATAAAGCATTATAGTCCGGTTGCCTAGTTTGCTGCGCTACCACCTCCTTCACAGGACCAAGACATTGGATTAAGTGTGAAAATGCGACCTTTTTTGCAAACACCCCCGCACCCTGTGTGTGGGGGATGAAGCCGAAGATTGCCATCTTTCAGGTTATATACACATATACATTAACGGCCGCACAGGAAATATTTCAATACTTGAACGCACAAGTATAAAAAATTGTTACATTATAAATGTGGTTTCACAAACCATACATATCATTTGAACATAACATTTTTCGAGCACTGCGACTCTATTACACGAGCGCCCTGAAGGACTTCCCCAAAATAGTGCTCGGCGAGTAACCGGCTCTCGTCCGAACCCCGTGTTGCAACATCGATGGCGTCCATCTCCGTCCAGTATGTCTTCACACGGGCGAGAGCCATCCGTGCACCCTCTATGCATGCCGACCGCTTCATCGCCTTGATATGCGGCACCGCCCCAAGGAATTGCTGCAATAAGCCAAAATAACTCTTCGGCTTGGGCCTATCCGGCCACAGATGAGCCACCACATTCGTCATGGCAAATCCGGACAATCTATTCAGCTCAGCCCACTCAGCCAACCAATCGGTCAATGGAAGTGAACGCTCCGGACTGTGGAATTGAGACCAAAAAATCTCTTCCATCTCGTGATCCTTTTGGCTTCGGAAGTGCACGACCGCGTCCGCCGCACTCGCTGCCAAATCCAGATAAGGATCCTCCGCACCCCACAGCTGGCCCAACAGAGCATACTTCTGATCTGTGAACTTCCTGCGCAGCAGAAAGGGCTTTCTAGCCACAATGTCTCCGGCCTGACGTAGCTCCTCCTTTATAGCCCTCATTGCAGAACGGGCATCCTTGGCTTCGGCGGTGGCCTTCTTCAGGTCTTCTTGCTCCGCTCAGCGTTCTTTTTCAAGAACCTCATAGTGGTCGGTAACATCCTTCAGCTTCACGGCCATTCCGGCCATCTCTTCCCTGCTTCGGCAGTGAGCAGCCTTTTCGGCTTTTAGCTCTTCGGCTGCCTTCGAGGCAGCCGCATCACTCCTTCTGGCCTGCTCCTTGGCTCGAGCAAGCTCTGCCCGAAGGTCCTCCACAGCAGCGGCACCATCTGCATTAAGCACACATGATTGTAAGGAGTAGGCATCAGCTCCCTTAAGAGGTGACCACGGAGAAACAACCTACCTTGTGACTCGTCAAGTCGTTTATTGACCAGCGCGATGTCCGCATCCGCAATGTCGAGTTGCCGCTTCAGCTCGACAACTCTATTAGTCCGGCTAGCCACTGGATGATCCGCCACCTGCATAGGAAAGGCGAGAATTAATAACTGATATTATGATCCTCGGCACGCTGTCGCTTTCGACAACATTCCGAGTCTCGGGGGCTACTATCTATACAGGGCGCACTCTATGTGCAAAACTGTCAAAAGGCATGTCATTTTTACGTACCTCAAACCCCGCCAGTAAACTTCTGATGGCATCATGCAACCCGCTCTCAGCGGATGAAATTCTTTCAATCACCGTACTCATTAATGTACGGTGATCTTCTGAGATAGACGCCCTCTCGAGCAGATCCTTCAGCCCCCCCCCCCCAGCGGTACACAAGCTGGTGCCGAACTCTCCGGCCCTGCCGGACTCGGGGAGACCCTCCGTGACGACACCTCAGGGTCGTCCGCCCCGCCTGACGGTGCGGCAGATGGAGGCGTCTCGCTCTCCATCATCTCCGGACGAAGGTCCCCCGAAGATGAGCTCAGCTGAGAAGGGCGGAGATCCGAACTACAAGGTAAAAACTTTGGTTATCCTCAAAAGCAAAAATAGGGATGTCCCTTATTACAAAACTCCCCTTTTTCTACTTACGGCTCGCTGGAGGGCTGATTCCTTAGGGGAGATAGTGCGGCCGGGGCTTCTCCTGGCGCAGGACCCTCTGGTGAAGATTTCTTGCCCCGCTTTGAGGCCTTAGCCCCCGGATCTTCGGAAGCGGTCCTCTTCTCCCCCTGGAAGGAGGGATTCTTGATCCCCCCTTTCTTGAAATCCTCTTTAGTAGAGGCGGTAGTTTCTCTGTTTTCCCCTTCGCCCACTTCTGAAGGTGCAACCTCCAGCATCTTGACCAACACGGGATCCGGCATGGTCTCCGGGAGGGGGGCCGGACACCGTATCAGTTTTTCTTGTGCTATCCACTCCTGTTCAAAGGACGATTGGTTAAAAGGCGAATCCAAGATATGCAAATGAACGGTATGTCCGGACAAAGGGCTACTTACTTGAGTATCCGGGCGATTGCAGCTTAAGCCAGCGTCCTCTGTCAATTCCGGACATACCTCTTGTGATCCGAAGAACAATTTATACATCTCCACGGGTGTCGTATCCATGAAGTGTTGGAGAGCTCGTGGCCCCTCTGGATTGAATTCCCACAGACGGAGGGGGCGACGTTTGCAGGGCAGAAGACGCCGGATTAACATGACCTACATCACTACGACCAGATTGATCTCCCTCTCTTGGAGGTTTCGAATCCGGCCCTGCAATAGGGGTACGTCCTTGGACGGCCCCCAGTCAAGCCCTTTGTTGACCCATGACGCCAGCCGTTGTGGAGGGCCCGAGCGAAAGGCGGGCGGCGGCCTCTGCCTGTTGCCCCTGGGAGCAGTGATATAGAACCACTCCTGCTACCACAAACCGAGCTCCTCCTAAAAAGAGCCCTCGGGCCATGGAGCATCAACCCTCTTGCTTATAACCACCCCGCCGCACTCTGCCTGACGCCCCTCAATCATCTTCGGCTCCACGTTGAAGGTTTTGAGCCACAAACCAAAGTGGGGGGTGGTGCCAAGGAAGGCTTTGCAGACGACAATAAATGATGAGATATGGAGGATGGACTCTGGAGCCAAGTCGTGGAATTCCAACCCATAGTAAAACATGAGCCCCCTCACAAAAGGATCCATCGGGAAGCCTAAACCCCGACGGAGGTGAGACACGAACACGACGCTCTCGCCTGGCTCGGGAGTAGGAATGACTTGCCCTTGGGCAGGAAACCTATGCGAAATTTCGTAGGTTAAGTACCTGGCTCCTCTCAGCTTTAGCACGTCCTCTTCCGTGACGGAGGAGGGTATCCACCGGCCCTGTAGGTCGGAGCCGGACATTGTCGAAGGTCCGAAGCGCTCGAATCTGAAGCCCTGAGTGCTGGAACTTGGGGCGAGGGGTAGATTCGATTGAGATTGAAGAAAAGAAACGAGCCTTGGTCACATTATAAAGAGGAAGAATACCAAGAGCCGTCCCCGTGACCGTTTGGAACTCACCTTCGATGGAGGAGGCGTGGCAACGGGCACGGTTGGGTTACACACGTCCGTATTGATGGGAATCCCGGAATAAGGGGAACACGATCTCTTCTTCGACAAGACGTGCCAAGGAAACCGGTTTGCTAAACGCGCTGAGGTGGTATAATAAAAACGATTCGAGTAAGGGCTTGGTAATGGTGTGACGTCACGCCTCAAAATACGTCAGCAGATTGAACTTGTGTGAATATTATTCTCTCTACGGTGGTATGTGGAATTTATTTTACAGAGCCGGACACTATCCTGGTGTTCACAATCTTCTATGAATTATTCGGAGGAGGAACCCGCCTTGCAATGCCGAAGACAATATGCGCGCCGGAATCATCGTCATTGAAGCCTGGTTCAGGGGCTACTGAGGGAGTCCTGGACTGGGGAGTGTCCGGACAGCCGAACTATCATCATCGGCCGGACTCCAAGACTATAAAGATACAAGATTGAAGACTTCGTCCCGTGTCCGGATGGGACTTTCCTTGGCGTGGAAGGCAAGCTTGGCAATACGGATATGTAGATCTCCTACCATTGTAACCGACTCTGTGTAACCCTAGCCCTCTCCGGTGTCTATATAAACCGGAGGGTTTTAGTCCGTAGGACAACAATTACAACAATCATACCATAGGCTAGCTTCTAGGGTTTAGCCTCCTTGATCGCGTGGTAGATCCACTCTTATACTACCCATATCATCAATAACAATCAAGCAGGAGTAGGGTTTTACCTCCATCGAGAGGGTCCGAACCTGGGTAAACACATCGTGTCCCTTGTCTCCTGTTACCATCTGCCTAGACGCACAGTTCGGGACCCCCTACCCGAGATCCGCTGGTTTTGACACTGACAGGCACCGTCCTTGAGCGCCATGGGAAACCAATTCGCCATAACCTTTCCGTCCCCGTTGGCGGCTTCGATGCCCAGCTCATAGAGCTGGAGGAACTCCGTGGGGTCGGCAGTTCCGTCGTAGCGAGGAGTCAGGTCCGGCTTGAACTTGCCGGGCCATGCGACGCTACGCAGCTCGGCGGTGAAAGCCCGACAGCCTGCGGTGACCACCGGAGCTCTCTGCTGATGTGGTGCTTGCTCTTGGAGATTTCCGTGCACCGCTGCCTAGAGCAGTGCGGGGCCTTGACGTGGCGGTGCAGGGATGCAGTCATGGCACTCCGGTGATGGGAGCACGCGAGCACCTTCTTGGGGACAAGGGATCCCTTGGCAGCTCCTTTCTTGTCACGTAGGTGCCGGACGCGGAGGGTCTCGTCCTAGGGCCGCGAGCCTTGGGGCCAGGGCGCCTTCTTGGGGAGGAGGCGGTGGAGGCACCTCCTGATCCTCGCCTCCTGCACAGGATGGAGGACGAGGCAGCGAGAGGGACGGCGCAGGGGAGCCCCCTGCGGCACTGACGAGCTCGGTGATGCGGGCGAGCCAGTCCTCGTAGAGGTCGTCGATGGGACTGTAGTGCAGGAGCTCACATGCCAGGAGCAGCGTAGCATGCACGTCCGTGGGGGCGCGACGGTCGTGGGACGACGAACCGGCTGGGGTCAGTGATGGGGTGGCGGTGCGGCCTTCCCGCCGCACCGAAGGATACAGGGACGAGGCCTGCTGCTCGTTCCCCACCGGGCCGGTGGTGGCGTTGGCGGCAGGCGACGGGGAACGACGGGGGCGACCGCTGACGGGCACCGTCTGGGCGACGCGGGTGGCGAGAGCAGCCCGACGCTCGGCGCGGGCTCGACGAGCGTCAGCCATGGACATGACGGAAGATCAGACGCGACCAGCGGAAGAAAGATTCCGGCGCACCCCTACCTGGCGCGCCAAATGTCGGATTTTGGGTTTCGGCAGACCCTTGAGGTTCGAACACTGGGATGGGCACGAAGTTCTTTCCCCTACCAGCTCACGTCTCGAATTCTCACAAGGATCTAAGCAAGAAAGATGAACACACAAGGGACATGAGATTTATACTGGTTCAGGCCACCATTGTGGTGTAATACCCTACTCCAGTGTGTGGTGTGGTGGATTGCCTCAGGGGCTAATGATGAACAATACAAAGGGGAGAACAGCCTCGCGAGGGGCTGTTCTTGAGCTAGTGCGACGAACTGCTTGGGTGAGTTCGGTCGCTTCTTTCTCTCTCTGGCTGATCTGTTCTCTAGATGTCTCTAGATCTCTCTAGATGATCCATCGATGCCTCTACCCTGTGGGTGGCTAGTCCTATTTATAGAGCGAGGCCCTGGCCTCTTCCAAAATAATGAGCGGGAAAGGCGCCAACAATTGGCCATTTTGAAGGGGAACATCTAGTACACTTATCCTGACTAAAGTTGGTCTTCGGCTGCCAAAGGCTCTGACGATGACGCCGTCCTGGGCTCCATGATGATCTCCATCCTGCCGTTCTGCTGGTCTCGGTCTTGTTGCACCGAAACGGTAACCTTTGCCTGAAGCCTTGGCCTGTGCTTGCCCACTTTGCACCGAAGGGGAAACAAGGACACTGCGCAGGCCGGCGCCCGCCTGGTCTCGATCGTCATGGCTTGCATCATGGCCTCCTCGCGAGGTACCCTGCCTTGATCTCTCCGCCTCCTCGCGAGCCTGCCTGAGGAGGCTGCTCCTGAGGAAGCTTCCTGTCGTCCGCCCCGCGAGGCTTGTCCCCTCGCGAGGGTCTTGAGCATGAGCTGATGAAGCCGGGCCGCACTGGGCCCACACTTGAGCCATGCCGCAGGCCGCAGGCATGCAAGTCTGGGGACCCCCGTTCCTAGAACGCCGACACAAGCTTAGTAGCACGTCAAGTGTTCCCTGAAGCCATCCCTTCAGCGACTCCTCAAGAATCCGAAGCCAAAGAGGATGAAGATATTCTGGCTGCATCAGCCCATGAAGAAAAAGAAGAGGATCGTGAAGTTGTTCCCCCTACCATTGATCCTGTTGGTCAAGAATAAGAAGTGATTGTGCCAGAACCCCCAGTCCATGAAGCCACTAAAGTTGAGGAAAATGCAGCTGCCACCACCATCACTAATGAAGCCAATGATGTTGCCATGGCTGAACATACTGTGCAGCCCGAAGTCATTACTGCCACGAAAGACAATGTGCAGCCATCCACCTTAGATGTGGCCGTTCCTCCCCCTGTGCCTCACACATGTGCGTTCAATCATGGTGAGCTCATTACTGTCCGATGGCCTACCTTTATACCACCCACTACTCCTGGTCCCCAATATGACTATCACGTGGAGCAAAGGTGTAACGCCCCGGATTCGATGCGCTAGGTGTCCGCCAGTTATTCGCCATCCTTGCCATGTCATTTGCTTGCGTGTTGCACTTTGCCATGTCATGTTATGCATTTCATATCATGTCATCACGTGCATCTCTTTTTGCATACGTGTTCGTCTCATGCATCCGAGCATTTTCCCCGTTGTCAGTTTTGCAATCCGGCACTCCTATGTCCTCCGGCGTCCCCTTCTCGCCTCTCTTCGTGAGCGGGTGTTAAACTTTCTCGGAATGGCCCGAGGTTTTCCAAGCGGCCTTGGTATAGCACCGGTAGACCGCCTGTCAAGTTTCGTGCCATTTGGAGGTCGTTTGATACTCCAACGGTTAACCGGGTAACCGTAAAAGCCCTCTTTTGTTGCAGCCCAACACCCCTTCCAAAGTGGCCCAAAACCCAGCAAACTCCCCTCCATGCTCTCGGTCATTCGATCACGATCGCGTGGGCGAAAACCTCTCCTCATTTGGACTCTCCTAGCTCCCTCTACCTATAAATAGGCCCTCCCCTTCCATTTTCGCGGACGAAACCCTAGCCCCGCTCCCCTCACGCGCCGGACATGTCCAACCCCGCCGGACATGTCCAGCTTCCACGTCGCCCGAGCCAATCACGGCGCGCCACGTCACCCCGCGCCGCCGCCCTCGGCCAACCGCGACGCGCCACGTCGCCCCTGGCCATCCCCGCCGCCGCAGGCCCGTCGCGGAACCCAGATCGGGCCCGCGCGAGCCCGTCTGCGCCGCCGCCCGATCCCATCCGTGCCGCCCTGCGCGCCGCAGGCGGCCCGAGCTTCGCCTCCGCCCTGCCCGCGCCCGGTCCCCGCCGGCCACCAGCGCCTCGCCGCCGGCGACCACCCAGGGTGGCGCCGCCTGCCGCCTCCCGCATGAAGCTCGTCGCCGCCCCCGCGCCCCCGCTCTGCGCCGCCGCCCGTCACCGTCCGCCGTCAACCTCCACCACCCGTACCTCGCCGGAGTTCCCCAACCGCCGCCGCCGCCACGGGAGGATTCGTGTCGCCGCCCCGCGGAACCCCGTTGACCGCCGCCGTCAACGTATCTGGGATCCCTGCCCCCGGATCCGTCCGTTTCTGGCCTACGCCAGCCCGCCGGACCTCGCCCAACCTCCGCCGTCGCTGCGCCCAACCTCCGCCGTCGCCATGGCACCGCTCGGGAGGGAGCAGAGGCGCTGCTCCTCCCGCTCGCCTTCGTGGACCACGGCCTCCTCAGGCCCAGCTCCGGCCCAAGCCTCCTCGGCCTGCCTCCTCTGCTTCTGGGCTTGGCCCATGGTGAGCAACCCGCCATCCCTCGCCCCGTGCGCAATTTAGTGATCTTGCGCCTCCCTGTTTTTTTCCGAAAAACTGCTAAGTCCCCGTATTTGCACATTATCATGCCATGTTTGAACTGTTGTATCTCTGCATCTATAGCTCTGTTTCGTGCGTGTAATATGTCAAATTGTTCGTCTCAACGAGTACTTCATTTCATTCCATTGCATCATTTTCATTTGAGCTCATCTTGATTCCCGAAATGCTGTTGGAAGAGTGCATGTTGCTGCTAATCTGCTGAAACTGTTATAACTTGCTCATTTATCATTTTTGCCATGATTGATGTGTGCATCCTATGAGGTTGATGTCTACATGTATGCTGATCTATGCCATTCCATCTTTCAAGGGGTGCCAACCATGTATTTTTGTGAGTTGTGTGCTGAGTGTATCAAGCTTGCTAAGTAGGGTAGTTGTTGTTGCTGTTTTGCTAGACAGATTCTGTTATATTTTGTTGCTATGTTAACATGCTTCTACTAATCATTCTATGCATAATCTGGAGATGTTCTATAAACATGTTTTGATCTACATGTCATGCTCTATCTATTCATGCCCTTGTTTGCAATTATAGCCTGCTGTATCATGTTTTTATCTTGCTCCAAAGTTGCTAAAAAATGTTGCTGTCAACCTGTTAACATGAAGTTCAGTTTTGGCCATGTGCTTTTCTAGTGATCCATGTACCCTATGAACTTGATCTTTCCATGCTTAGCTTCACAAACATGTCTTCTTACTGTTGGTTTCCTTGTCATGCCATGTACTTCTATGTGGTGAGTGGTTCAAGCTCACGAACATGCCTACTTATTGTTGTTCCTGCCATGTTTGAATCTGTAATATAACTTGCCATGTTTACATGGGTGCCATCTTATCTTCGGTTCCTTTTTGGCTCATGGTCAGTAAGGGACTTTTGATCTATGCATCTATTAGTATCATGCCATGCCTTTTTTTGCCATGATAAGTTCCTGTAACATGTTGTTTGATAGCTCTAAACATTGCAACCTGATGTTATTTCCTGATAAGTCTGAAACTGTTATTATTTGCAATCTTCCCATGTCATTTTGAGCATGTTCTAGTGATTTCTGGAGATAGCTCAGTGTTCATGTTTTGTTATGCTTTACCTGTACTTCATGCCCATGCCTTTTGTTCTTATGTTGGGGTTCTGTAGCTTATTGTTTTGATGCTTGCAAGATGCCTAGTTGCTGTTTTGGACAGATTGTTGTTATGACTTGTATAGTGTGCATGTGTTGAACCGTTGCTCCGTTTTGAGTGTGCTTTATATGAAATTTGCTTAGAATTGCATGTAGTTCCATATTACCATGTTGCATCCTTGTTTTGGTGTGTTTGCTTGATGTTTGGGTGCATTTTGCATCAATGCCATGCTTATCTTGTTTTGCTCATATCTTCTAGACCGTAGTTCCGAATGTAATGAACTTTATATGTAACTTGACTAAAATCTCATGTAGATAATCTTGGTGCATCTTAACTTGCTGATTAACAACTTGAACATAAGGTTTATTCAGATCTGGACCAATTTCGAAATTTGCACATGAGGACTTACCGGAATTGTTATATGTTGTTTCCGGCCTCATTTAAACTTGCCTTGATGTGTTGTTCTTGTTTGCATCATCTCTTGCCATGAGTAGCTTCGTGTAGCCTTGTCATGCATCATGCTTGTTGTGCATCATGTCTTGTCTATGTGTGGTGTGTTTACCATGTTGTGTGCTTCTTCTTGATAGTTCACGTTTCGTTGCGATCGTGAGGATTCGTTCGTCTATGCTCGGTTCGTCTTCGTGGCTTCATCTTCTTCATGGACTCGTTCTTCTTCCTTGCGGGATTTCAGGCAAGATGACCGCTACCCTGGATCTCACTACTATCATTGCTATGCTAGTTGCTTCGTTCTATCGCTATGCTGTATTACCTATCATTTGCTCATCAAGCCTCCCAAATTGCCATGAACCTCTAACCTTTGACACCATCCCTAGAAAACCGTTGTTTGGCTATGTTACCGCTTTTGCTCAGCCCCTCTTATAGCGTTGCTAGCTGCAGGTGAAGTTGAAGATTGCTCCATGGTGGACAGGGTTATGTTGGGATATCACAATATCTCTTATATTATTAATGCATCTATGTATTTGGTAAAGGGTAGAAGGCTCGGCCTTATGCCTGGCGTTTTGTTCCACTCTTGCCGCCCTAGTTTCCGTCATACCGGTGTTATGTTCCCGGATTTTGCGTTCCTTACGCGGTCGGGTGATTTATGGGACCCCCCTGACAGTTCGCTTTGAATAAAACTCCTCCAGCAAGGCCCAACATTGGTTTTACCATTTGCCTCACCACCACCTATATTTCCCTTGGGAGTAATTAACCCAAGGGTCATCTTTATTCAGCCCTCCCGGGCCAATGCTTGTCTAAGTGTTGGTCCAAACTAGAGCCCTTTGCAGCGCCCCCTCAGGGAAACTTGAGCTCTGGTTTTAGTTGTACGGACTGCTCATCCAGTCGTGGCCTGAGACGAGATACACGCGGCTACTATCAGGATGTCGGCACGCCGGGAGGTCTTATTGGTCTTGTTTTACCATTGTCGAAATGTCTTGTAAACCAGGACTCCAAGACTGATCGGGTCTTCCTGGGAGAAGGTCTATTCCTTCGTTGACCGCGAGAGCTTGTCATGGGCTAAGTTGGGACACCCCTGCAGGGTATAAACTTTCGAGAGCCGTGCCCGTGGTTATGTGGCAGATGTGAATTTGTTAATGTCCGGTTGTAGATAACTTGACACCAGATCCGAACTAAAACGCATCAACCGCGTGTGTAGCCGTGATGGTCTCTTTTCGGCGGAGTCCGGGAAGTGAACACGGTTTCTGTGTTATGTTTGACGTAAGTAGGTGTTCAGGATCACCTCTTGATCATTGCTAGCTTCTCGACTGTTCTGCTTGTTCTCTTCACGCTCTTATTTGCGTATGTTAGCCACCATATCATGCTTAGTCGCTGCTGCAACCTCACCACTTTACCCCTTCCTTTCCCTTTCAACTTTTCTAGTCTTGATACCCATGGTAATGGGATTGCTGAGTCCTCGTGGCTCACAGATTACTACAACAACAGTTGCAGGTACAGGTTATGCGATGATCATGACGCGAGAGTGATGCTTGCTTGCGTTGAGTTCTTCTTCTGTTTTCTTCTTCAATCAAGGGATAGGTTCCAGGTCGGCAGCCTAGGCTAGCAGGGTGGATATTGTTTGAGTTTCTGTTTATGTATCATCCATAGTCGGATGTTGATCTCTTGTAAGATGATGTTGTATTCTTGTGGCATTGTATTGCCTTTTTTATGTATCCGCATCTATTATGTAATGTTGATGTAATGATATCCACCTTGCAAAAGTGTTCCAATATGCGGGTCTATCCTTGGTGGGACCTTCGAGTTCCTTTTGGATAGGGTCGCATATTGGGCGTGACAAGTTGGTACCAGAGCCTCGACCGACCCTAGGAGCCCCCTTGATTGATCGTGTAGTTTGGCCGTTGTTGAGTCTAGAAGAAAACTGATTTCGGAGTCTAGTTATATCGGAGAGTAGGAATTCTTTTACTCCTCAGCCCCTTCGTCGCTCTGGTAAGGAATCTTGACGTAGGTGTTTTGAACTACTCCTCTTCCTCTTCAAAATTTTCTTTAGGTTCACGCAGTTGGTTTTCCGATCGTTGTTCCCCAGCTCTTTGATCCGTTGCATTTCTCGTCAAGTTGACTCGAGGCTCTTCATCTTTGCCAAGTTCAATCCTCAGTTTTTTTCCCACCCACCCTCCCCTTTTTCTCCTCGGAACCGGAGTCTGTAATCGAGTATCATTCCTACTCGTGCGAAGTCTTTGCTTTCTTTCCTCAATGAATTCAACCGGTGTTTTTTCTCTTCAAGTTATTCATTGGTTTCTCCCCCTTCCAGTTGCCTTTGTTTTTTCCCGCCCTCCCACCCTTTTTCTTCCCGGAGTCTAAGTCTCTCTCGACTATCTATTTCATTCGTATGGAGCCTCTTCAGTCTTTTGTCAATCATTTCAACCGTGAATTCTCGTCTCCTTCGTCATTCTTCATCCCTTTCTTTTTCCGGTGCACACAATTCAAGTTTTTCGGTGTTGATCGTATTTTTTTCCCTCAGCTCAAATATTTCCCTTTGCTCGTTCGCCCTCGCCAGTTTATCCTTCCGGAGTGTTCAAGACATCTCAGGAGATTCGTCTGTATTCCAATTAATTCGAGGTTGTCAACTCATTCAAATATTTCAATTGTTCCGGTGCATCATCTATTTCTTCAACAATCCTTTCCAACGGTGTTTTTCTTTCAGTGGGCCCTAACCCACAGGTCTTTTCCCAGGATCTTACATGACTCTTCTAATTTCCCGGAGCTATTCTCAAATTATTTTCAAGTGTGACGTAAGAATGGATTTCCATCAGTCACATGCCTTCTCCAAGATCTCTTTCAAATCATTTCATTGTCGGCTCAACCTCTCTGCTTTTCATTCTCCCGGAGTATCTCAGTAATTTTGGTGGTGTTTTCCGTCATCATTTAAAGACCAAAGAAGAAGATTTCTCTTAAATCTTGTCCGTTCTCCCGGAGATTCGCGGTGCTAGCTCGATGTTATCCTATCAAATTGTTTCAAGTCTTGCAAATTCTTTTCATCCATCCGCAGTATTCAGGAGTTGTTTTCCCGTTTCTTTCATCGGAGGCCATCGTCCTAGAGGAATTCTTCGTCCTCACATTTCAGCTACCGTTATCCAATTATCTCGGTGCTTCGTTCAAGTGTTCTTAATCAGCTCATGATCTTTTTGTTCTTTTGCATCTAATTACCCTCGAGCATATTGGTTCTCTTAATTCTTCCCAGTGATTCAGTCTCTTTCACCAGTCTTTTCCGAATTCTAACGGTGGTTCTTTAAGATTCTTTTCCTTGTTTATCATATTAATTCATTCGTTCTTACCAATCCTACCGGTGGTTCTTGAAGACCTTCCCAAGTTTGCGATATGTCACTTCTCAATCCTTTTTCAAGAAGAATAAGTAGTATGCAAAATCCATTGCTTGTCATCAATTTAATTTGATGAAGGATAAGCATACAATAAATCTTATTCTTATTTCCTCAAGTGAGCAATCCTTTTCCTTCGGAGTTTGTTCTCGATGAATAAATTCTAGTTCCAAGTCTTTTCATCTTTTCTTTTCCGGAGTTCAAATTCCCTCGACCATCTCGTCGGAACCTCCATCTGAATCATCGCAAGGCTCCTCTTATTCTTTCATCCTTCATTTCTATCTCATCATCCTTTTGTCACCGGAGTTCTTCATGGTGGTTCTTCATGATTTAATTCATTCTTCAAGTGTTTTCATCAAGATTTTGTTGGTGGAGTTCAAATATCTTTTCTTCTTGCATCTTGAAGTGCAATTAAATCTCCGTATTCTTTTGAAGTGGAGTTTTGCATTTCTTTGTTATTCCTAGATATCCAAGCATTTGGTTGTGGCATAATTTCACCTCAAGTTTTGAGTTGTTTTTGGATAAGTCCACAACAAGCTTATTCTTTTCGTTGTTGATTTTTCTCAACAACTCCGTTCACCCTTTCTTCTAAGGTTTCTTTCAATTTCATTCATGGCACAAGTTGTCATATTCTTATCCGTTCTTTTCATTCAATTTTTTCAATTCTTTCCGGAGGTTTTGTGTCATGTCTTCATCAAGTATCATTCCATCCTCTCAAGCTCGTGTTCTATTCCTTCCATGTTTCAGCCGGAGTGCTGCCTAAATTCTTTCAGTCTTATTCATTTCTTTTCTCATTCTAACCACTCCGGTTAGAACGAGTGGTTACGTAGTCTATCTGATTCCGTGATCTTTCGATTCTCGTCATTCTCATCATTCCTCTCTTCTTCTCGAGTGCTCTCGATTCTTTGCTCCTTCTCTTGAGTTCTTGTTTCACCTCATCCCTTTTTTCATTCCGTCTCGGTCCTAAGATCTCGGGACGAGATCTCTTGTTAGTGGAGGAGTGTTGTAACGCCCCGGATTCAATGCGCCAGGTGTCCGCCAGTTATTCGCCATCCTTGCCATGTCATTTGCTTGCGTGTTGCACTTTGCCATGTCATCTTATGCATTTCATATCATGTCATCACGTGCATCTCTTTTTGCATAGGTGTTCGTCTCATGCATCCGAGCATTTTCCCCGTTGTCAGTTTTGCAATCCGGCACTCCTATGTCCTCTGGCGTCCCCTTCTCGCCTCTCTTCGTGAGTGGGTGTTAAATTTTCTCGGAATGGCCCGAGGTTTGCCAAGCAGCCTTGGTATAGCACCGGTAGACCACCTGTCAAGCCTTCGTGCCATTTGGAGGTCGTTTCATACTCCAACGGTTAACCGGGTAACCATAAAAGCCCTCTTTTGTTGCAGCCCAACACCCCTTCCAAAGTGGCCCAAAACCCAGCAAACTCCCCTCCATGCTCTCGGTCGTTCGATCACGATCACGTGGGCGAAAACCGCTCCTCATTTGGACTCTCCTAGCTCCCTCTACCTATAAATAGGCCCTCTGTCGGTGTCAAAACCGGCGGATCTCGGGTAGGGGGTCCCGAACTGTGCGTCTAGGCGGATGGTAACAGGAGACGAGGGACACGATGTTTTACCCAGGTTCGGGCCCTCTCGATGGAGGTAAAACCCTACATCCTGCTTGATTAATATTGATGATATGGGTAGTACAAGAGTGGATCTACCACGAGATCAATGAGGCTAAACCCTAGAAGCTAGCCTATGGTATGATTGTTGTAATGTATGTTGTGTCCTACAGACTAAAGCCCTCCGGTTTATATAGACACCGGAGGAGGCTAGGGTTACACAGAGTCGGTTACAATGGTAGGAGATCTACATATCCGTATCGCCAAGCTTGCCTTCCACGCTAAGGAAAGTCCCATCCGGACACGGGACGGAGTCTTCAATCTTGTATCTTCGTAGTCTTGGAGTCTGGCGGACGATGATAGTCCGGCTGTCCGGACACCCCCTAGTCCAGGACTCCCTCAGTAGCCCCTGAACCAGGCTTCAATGACGATAAGTCCGGCGCGCATAATGTTCGGCATTGCAAGGCGGGTTCCTCCCTTGAATAATCCAGAGAAGATCATGAACACCAGGATAGTGTCCGGCTCTGCAAAATAAATTCCACATTCCACCGTAGAGAGAATAAAATGTACACTAGTTGAATCTGTTGACGTACTATGCGGCGTGACATCACACCGCTACCAAGCCTTTGTTTGAATCGTTTTTTACTATACCACCTCAGCACGTTTAGCGAAGCGGTTTCCTTGGCACGTCTTGTCGACGTAGAGATCGTGTTCCCCTTATCCCGGGATTCTCATCAATACGTGCGTGGGTAACCCAACCGTTCCTGTCGCCACGCCTCCTCTATCGAAGGTGAATCCCAAACGGTCACGGAGACGGCTCTTGGTATTTTTCCCTTTATAAGAGGACCAAGGCTCGTTCTTGTTCTTCAATCTCGCATCGAATCTCCTCCCCGCTCCCAGTTCCAACACCCAGAGCCTCAGATTTGAGCGCTTCGGATCCTCAACCATGTCCGGCTCCGACCTCCAGGGCCGGTGGATGCCCTCCTCCATCACGGAGGAGGACATATTGAAGTTACGTGAGGCCATGTACCTGGCCTACGAGATTTCGCACAGGTTGCCTGCCCAAGGGTAGGCCGTGCCCGCCCCCGAGCCCGGCGAATACGTCGTCTTCGTATCCCACCTCCGTCGGGGTTTAGGCTTCCCGACGTACCCCTTTGTGAGAGGGCTCATGTTCTACTACGGGCTGGATTTTCATGACTTGGCTCCGGAGTCCATCCTCCATATCTCCGCATTCATTATCGTCTGCGAAGCCTTCCTCCGTGTCACTCCCCACTTTGGCCTGTGGCTGAAGACCTTCAATGTGAAGCCGAAGATGATCGGGGGGCGTCAAGCGGAGTGCAGCGGGGCGGCCATAAGCAAAAAGGCCGATGCCCCGTGGCCCGAGGGTTCCTTCCAAGAGGAACTCGGGCTGTGGCAGCAGGAGTGGTTCTATATCACCGCTCCAAGGGGCAGCAAACAAAAGCCGCCGCCTTCATTCCGCCCGGGACCTCCACGCCAACTGATGTCGTGGGTCAACCAAGGGCTCAATTGGGGGCCGTCCGAAGACGTGCCCTCACTGCAGGGCCAGATTCAAGACCTCCAAGCGAGGGAGATCAATCTGGTCATGGTGATGCAGGTTATGCTAATCAGGCATCTTCTGCCCTGCAAATGCCGTCCTCTCCGTCTATGGGAGTTCAACCCGGAGGGACCTCGGATTCTCCAACACTTCATGGGTGCAACACCCGTGGAGATGTACAAGTTGTTCTTCGGACCGCAGGTGGCGTGTCCGGAGCCGAGGACGCAGGCCTAAGCCGCAATCGCCCGGATACTCAGGTAAATAGCTTAGAGTCCGGACATTCTATTTATCTGCCTTTCTAGAGTTCGCCTCCTGACCCATTACTCTTCACAGGAGTGGGTGGCGCGATCAAGGCTGATAAGGTGTCCGGCCCCCCTCCCAGAGACCGCACTAGAGCCCGTGCTGGTCAGAATGTTGAAGGTCGCGCCCACAGAAGGGAGCGAAGGGGAAAACAGAGGAGCTAATATTTCGCCCAAAGGGGCGTCTGAAGAGGGGGGAATCAAGAACCCCTCCTTCCAAGGGGAGAAGAGGACCGCCTCCGAAGATCCGGAGGCCAAAGCCCCTAAACGGGGGAAGAGATCTTCCCCGGGGGGGGGGTCCGGCGTCCGGGGAGATTCCGGACGCACAATCATCGCCAAAGAATCAGCCCTCCAGCGAGCCGTGAGTACGAAAAGGGAATTTCATCAGTAAGAAAATACCTCCATTTATGCTTCTGTGGGTGACCGAAATTTTCATTTTGCAGTTCGGATTTACAGCCTTCGCAGATGAGTTCGTCTTCGGGGGACCTTCTTCCGGAGATGATGGAGAGCGAAACGCCCCCGTCTGCTGCGCCATCAGATAAGGCAGACGAGCCTGAAGTATCATCACGGAGGGTATCCCCGAGTCCGGAGGGGCCGGAGAGTTTGGCGCCCGCTAGTATCCGGCCGGGAGAACTGAAGAATCTGCTTGAGAGGGCGTCCATCTTAGAAGATCATCGTGCGTTGATGCACATGGTGATTGGAAGGATTTCGTCCGCCGAGAGCGGATTGCGTAACGCCGCTATGAGTTTGCTGGCAGGATTTGAGGTACGCGAAAATGACGCACCTTCTATTTTTGACAGTTTTGCAAATAAAAGTGTGCTCTGTATAGATAGTAGCCCCTGAGACTCGGTAGGTTGTTGAAGACGACAGCGTGCCGAGGATCGAAATCTCAAGAAATGAATGTTGCCGTTCCTATGTAGGTGGCGGATAGTCCGAGGGCTAGCCGGACTAGTGGGGTTGCCGAGTTAATGCGGCAACTTGACGCGGCGGATGCGGACATCGCACTTGTCAAATGGCGACTTGACGAGTCGCAAGGTAAATGAGTTCTCCATGGTCGCTTTATTAATGGGGTCAAAGCCCTCCTCTTGATAAATTATATGCTGTTGTACAGACGGTGCTGCTGCCGTGGAGAGCCTTCGGGCTGAACTTGCTCAAGCTAAGGAGCAAGCCCGAAGGAGTGACACGGCTGCCTCGAGGGCGGGTGAGGAGTTGAAAGCTGAAAAGGCTGCTCACTGCCTAAGCATGGAAGAAGTGGCCGAATTGGCCGTAAAAGTGAAGGATGCTGCCGACCGCAATGAGGCTCTTGAAAAGGAGCGCTTATCGGAGCGGGAAGACCTGAAGAAGGCCACCGCTGAGGCCAAGGATGCCCGCTCTGCAATGCGGGCCATGAGGGAGGAGCTGCGCCAGGCCGGAGATATCGTGGCTGGCAAGCCTTATCTGCTGCGTCACCGGTTTATGGATCAAAAGTATGCTCAATTTGATCGGCTATGGAGTCCGGAGGATCCGTATATGGACTTAGCGGCAAGTGCGGCTGATGCCTTGGAGCACTTCCAGAGCCAGAAGGATCACAAGACGGAAGAGCTATTTTGGTCTCAATTCCATAGTCCGGATCGCTCACTTCCGTTGACCGACCGGTTGGCCGAATGGGCCGAGCTAAATAGGTTGTCCGGACTTGCCATGACTGACATCGTGGCTCATGTCTGGCCAGAGAGGCCCTAGGCGACGAGCTACTTCGGCTTACTGCAGCAATTCCTTGGAGTGGTGCCGCATATCAAGGAGATGAAGCGGTCGGCCTGCATCGAGGGCGCGCGGATGGCACTTGCCCGCGTCAAGGCGCATTGGACAGAGATGGATGCCACCGCTGTTGCCGCCCAGGGCTCGGATGAAGACCGGCTCCCCGCCGAGCACTATTTCGGGGAAGTTATGCGTGGCGCTCGTGTAATAGAGTCGCAGTGCTCAAAAGATGTCTCGTTCAAATGAACGTTTTAGCTTGTAAAACAATGATTATGCTATAACTGCTTTTTATACTTGTGCGTCCCAAGTAGTAAAACTTCTCCTATGCGGCCGTTTACGTATACACTTGTATCACCTGAAAGATTGCAGTCTTCGGCTTCAGCCCCCATGCAGAAGGTGCGGGGGTGTTCGCAAAAATAGCGCGTTTTCACACTTAATCCGACGTCTCGGTCCTGTTAAGGAGGTGGTAGCGTAGCGAACAAGGCAATCCGGACTATAATGCTTTATCACTTTCACTTAGCCAGTGGAGCTCGAGGGTGGGGCTACGATATAGCCCCTTGGGGCACCGCACTTCTCCGAGTTCGGGGCGCGTGTGTGCCTGACCGGGAAACGGTCCTTCGTCAAAGCGGGGAATTCTAAACATTCCGGTGGTCGATCGAGTGGTTGACCAGTCTCTCGCTATATCATGACAGTCAGTTTTCAGCTTTCTCTACTGAGGTGCTCGCCCAGCCGAGCTGGGGCACAATCGCAGTAGTTCTCCTGGTGCCGCGTTAGCCGATGATACGGAACGTAAGGCAGCAAAACACAGGAGCCGGGCAAACCCAACATTTGACCAAAGACATGATTCGGAGCTGATGCATATAATGCCTAACTCGAGACGCCGAACACGCCCTGAGGTGTTCGGTCTTTATGATAATGGGCAGAACAATGCCCTAAGCCCCTGTTGTCCAGGTACAGGCATGGTCTTCTGACGCGGCCGATGCCAAAACGTCAGGCTCCGCTTTGGCTATAGGAAGAAACCAAGGGATAATAACAACAAGAGACATTTAAAAAAGGTCTACCCAGGGTCTTAATCTGAAAAGAATCCTCGCAACGGGTCCCTACTGCACGTCTGCGCCTGTGTCTCCGTTGCGCCGTTATCCTGGATGGGAATGCACGTTGTTCATATGTAAAAAGAGAGGAACGCTCAGTTTGAAAACGATGTGTGCGAAAAATATATGTGTAAAAGAAGAAATATAAATAAGTAAAGCGGGGTTTGTATGAACCCGCGGTTGTTTGTGCGCGCAGCCCCCTGTGAAGAGGTGTGCGGCTAGGGAGCCCCTAGTCTGCTGAAGCCGGACTCGTCTATCCGAGTCCGGGGTCTTTGAGTGACCCTCGCACTGAAATGATGCCACGCGGACCGGGCATCTTGAGTGTAAGAGACGCGTAATGCGGTATGGCGTTGAAACGGACAAAAGCCTTTCGTCCCAATAGTGCTTGATATCCACTTTTAAATGGGACGATGTGAAAAATTAGTTTTTCGCGCCGAAAATTGTTCGGTGATCCGAACACGACTTCTAGTAATATGGAGCCTGTGCACTTGGCGTAAGGTCCTGGCGTCACTCCTTTGAAGGAAGTGCGGCTGTGTCGAATTTTTGTAGGGTCTATCCCCATCTGACGGATTGTGTTTGAATACAGCAGGTTTAAGTCACTGCCTCCATCCATTAGGACTTTAGTGAATTGTAATCCGTCGATTATGGGATTCAATATCAGAGCAGTCCGTCCCGCGCTTCGAACGCTTCTGGAATAGTCCAGGTGGTCGAATGTGATTGGTTTTGATATCCAATCTCTATGGTCTGCTGGGTTGGACCGTGCGAGGCTCTTTTTAGGAAGTGCCGCACTATTTTTCCGCATTATCACATGAAGTGAGTTTACTGCTTTGACCTCTTGTGGGAAGGTCTTTTGTTTTCCGGAGCTCTGCTGGTGGGGTTTATCTTCTTCGCTTGACGCGTCGAGCCCCTTGTGTTCGGCGTTTAGTCGGCCGGACTGTTTAAAAACCCAACAATCCCTGTGGGTGTGATTTGCAGGCCTTCCGGGGGTACTGTGGATTTGACATATCCGACCCAAGATCTTGTTTAAGCTGGACAATTCATCGCTGTCATCCTTAAGAGGCTGTGTTTTGTTGTTTGGCCGCGAGCTTTTGGATCCAGCGTTGACTGCCGTGCTCTTTGGGCCTTTCTCTTTATTCCGGCGCTGCTCTTTTCTGCGCCGTGATTTTCCGTTTCCATCTCTTATCTCGGATGTACTTGGGTCGCTGGTGCTGCATCTTGCTAGCCAGCTATCCTCTCCCGCACAGAAGCGGGTCATGAGGCTTGTTAGTGCGGACACTGTCCTCGGTTTCTCTTGGCCGAGGTGCCTGGCAAGGCATTCATCTCGGACATTGTGTTTGAAAGCTACTAAGGCTTCGGCGTCTGGACAGTCGACTATTTGGTTCTTTTTGGTGAGAAACCTGTTCCAGAATTTCCGCGCTGACTCTCCGGGCTGTTGAGTTATATGACTTAGATCATCTGCATCCGGAGGGCGGACATAAGTCCCTTGAAAATTTGCTCTAAACGCGTCCTCGAGCTCTTCCCAACTTCCAACAGTGTTTTCTGGGAGGCTTTTAAGCCAATGACGGGCTGGCCCTTTGAGCTTGAGGGGTAGGTATTTTATGGCGTGGAGATCGTCTCCTCTGGCCATGTGTATATGCAGTATATAATCTTCTATCCAGACTCCAGGGTCTGTTGTTCCATCGTAGGCCTCTATGTTTATGGGTTTAAATCCTGCTGGGAACTCATGGTCCAGCACCTCATCGGTGAAACATAGTGGGTGTGCGGCGCCCCTGTATTTGTGTGTGCCGCTATCTTCGGACACTTGACGTGTTGCCTTGCTTCTTGGGGCCTTCTTCTTTGGCCCGTAGATGGACCTGGCTGGGCCATCTGTCCTTCCAAGTTCGTTGGTTGGTTTATGTGTGGCGCCGCTTTCATAATTTGGCCTATCATCTGGCCGTCTATCCAACCAGGCGGCCTCTTTATTTTTTGAAGGTGGAGTCTCTATGGCCTCCTCGTCGAATTCTGGTAGCAGCTTACGCTTCGGGTAGCTCTTTGATTGGTGGCCATTGCCGTATTTATCTGCGGTTTTGAGCACTTTGCTCCATCTCATTCTGAGTGTGTCTTCCGCTGTTTTGAGCTTCCGCTTTTCCTTCTTCAGGCTTCTTGCAGTGTTGACGAGTCTTTTCCGAAGGTTTTTGCTCTCCGGCGGCGTGTCCGGCATGAGGTCGTCCGGACTGTTGTTTTCGCCGGGCCTGGACTGATTATCTGACTCGTCATGTTCGGACGGTTGCTTGTCCGCATGTTCGTCGTCCAATTGTGAGCCCTGCTATATTACGGGCTTATTGGGAGCGTTGTTGTCGTCGAGGCGGGACTTAGGGCGGCGTCTGCGTCGCCGTTTTGGTTGTTTATCGGCGGGGTTATCTTCTGACGCGGCCCGTTGGTCCTCGTCATCGCTCTCCTTTGGGGTATCCACCATGTATATGTCATATGACGAGGTGGTCCTCCCGTGCCTTATAGGCTCTGTTTCTTGTTCGTCTCCGGCATCGTCGTCCATAGTGTCGATGTCGTCGGAGTCGTAGTCTAGCATGTCGGTTAGATCGTCGATAGTGGCTACAAAGTGGGTGGTGGGTGGGCTCTGAATTTCTTCGTCGTCCGCATCCCAGCCATCCTGGCCATAGTCCGGCCAGGGATCTCCTGATAATGAGAGATGCTTTAGTGAATTCAGGATGTCGCCAAAAGGCGAGTATTGGAAGATGTCCGCGGCGGTGAATTCCATAACCGGTGCCCAATCCGAATCGATTGGCAGAGGCCTGGGAGGTTCGGAGTCCGGCAAGGAGTCCGGCACCTCGGAATCACAAGTTTCGCGGTGGACAAGATTAATGTTCGGCTCCATCGCCGAGGAAGTTGAAGCCCTCGAGGCGGTGTCTATCCACCGATCCTCTATCCGGGCGATCGGTTCCGAACTAATGGCCGGAGCGGATTCGTGTGCGGCCACCAAGGCACTATTTGGCAGCAGAGCTAGATCATGCCCATCGCAATAGTGCGGCGCGCTTGGCTGCGGCTCGGGTCTGTCGGAGATCAAGTCTCCGTGGACACCGGCCGTGAAGTTTAGGCTTCCGAATCTGACCTGACGGCCAGGGGCGTAGCTTTCGATCTGCTCCAGATGGCCAAGAGAATTAGCCCGCAGTGCGAAGCCACCGAATATGAAGATCTGTCCAGGGAGAAAAGTCTCACCCTGGACAGCGTTGTTGGTTGAAGATGCCATCAAGCCTATCGGTGACGACACAGTGGAACTCTCAATGAAAGCACCAATGTCGGTGTCAAAACCGGCGGATCTCGGGTAGGGGGTCCCGAACTGTGCGTCTAGGTGGATGGTAACAGGAGACGAGGGACACGATGTTTTACCCAGGTTCGGGCCCTCTCGATGGAGGTAAAACCCTACGTCCTGCTTGATTAATATTGATGATATGGGTAGTACAAGAGTGGATCTACCACGAGATCAATGAGGCTAAACCGTAGAAGCTAGCCTATGGTATGATTGTTGTAATGTATGTTGTGTCCTACGGACTAAAGCCCTCCGGTTTATATAGACACCGGAGGAGGCTAGGGTTACACAGAGTCGGTTACAATGGTAGGAGATCTACATATCCGTATCGCCAAGCTTGCCTTCCACGCCAAGGAAAGTCCCATCCGGACACGGGACGGAGTCTTCAATCTTGTATCTTCGTAGTCTTGGAGTCCGGCGGACGATGATAGTCCGGCTGTCCGGACACCCCCTAGTCCAGGACTCCCTCACCCTCCCCTTCCATTTTCGCGGACGAAACCCTAGCCCCGCTCCCCTCGCGCGCCGGATATGTCCAACCCCACCGGACATGTCCAACTTCCACGTCGCCCGCGCCACGTCACCCCGCGCCGCCGCCCTCGGCCAACCGCGACGCGCCACGTCGCCCCTGGCTGTCCCCGCCGCCGCAGGCCCGCCGTGGAACCCAGATCGGGCCCGCGCGAGCCCGTCTGCGCCGCCGCCCGAGCCCATCCGTGCCGCCCGCGCCCCGCAGGCGCCCCAAGCTTCGCCTCCGCCCTGCCCGCGCCCGGTCCCCGCCGGCCACCAGCGCCTCGCCGCCGGCGACCACCCAGGTTGGCGCCGCCTGCCGCCTCCCGCATGAAGCTCGTCGCCGCCCATGCGCCCCCGCTCCACGCCGCCGCCCGTCACTGTCCGCCGTCAACCTCCCCCACCCGTACCTCGCCGGAGTTCCCCAACCGCCGCCGCCGCCACGGGAGGATTCGTGTCGCCGCCCCGCGGAACCCCGTTGACCGCCGCCTTCAACGGATCTGGGATCCCTTCCCCCAGATCCGTCCGTTTCTGGCCTCCGCCAGCCCGCCGGACCTCGCCCAACCTCCGCCGTCGCTGCGCCCAACCTCCGCCGTCGCCATGGCACCGCTCGGGAGGGAGCAGAGGCGCTGCTCCTCCCGCTCGCCTTCGTGGACCACGGCCTCCTCAGGCCCATGTCATGCCCAATATGCGACCCTATCCAAAAGGAACTCGAAGGTCCCACCAAGGATAGACCCGCATATTGGAACGCTTTTGCAAGGTGGATATCATTACATCAACATTACATAATAGATGGGGATACATACATAAGGCATACAATGCCACACGAATACAACATCACCATACATAAGAGCAACATCCGACTACGGATGAAACATAAACAGAAACTCAAACAATATCCACCCTGCTAGCCCAGGCTGCCGACCTGGAAGCTATCCCCTGATCGAAGAAGAAGCAGAAGAAGAACTCAACGCAAGCAAGCATCGCTCTCGCGTCAAGATCATCGCATAACCTGTACCTGCAACTGTTGTTGTAGTAATCTGTGAGCCACGAGGACTCAGCAATCCCATTACCATGGGTATCAAGACTAGCAAAGCTTAATGGGAAAGGAAGGGGTAAAGTGGTGAGGTTGCAGCAGCGGCTAAGCAAAGATATGGTGGCTAACATACGCAAAGAAGAGCGAGAAGAGAGCAAGCGGAACGGTCGTGAAGCTAGCAATGATCAAGAGGTGCTCCTGAACACCTACTTACGTCAAACATAACCCAGAAACCGTGTTCACTTCCCGGACTCCGCCGAGAAGAGACCATCACGGCTACACACGCGGTTGATGCGTTTTAATTCGGATCTGGTGTCAAGTTATCTACAACCGGACATTAACAAATTCCCATCTGCCACATAACCGCGGGCACGGCTCTCGAAAGTTTATACCCTGCAGGGGTGTCCCAACTTAGCCCATGACAAGCTCTCGCGATCAACGAAGGAATAGACCTTCTCCCAAGAAGACCCGATCAGTCTTGGAATCCCGGTTTACAAGACATTTTGACAATGGTAAAACAAGACCAGCAAGACCGCCCGATGCGCCGACAATCCCGATAGGAGCTCCACATATCTCGTTCTCAGGGCAACACCGGATAAGCTAAGTGTACAGGTACCGACGAATCCAAGTTGCCAAGGAATGGTCCCGCACGGTGCTCTAGTTTGGACCAACACTTAGACAAGCATTGGCCCGGGGGGGCTATAATAAAGATAACCCTTGGGTTAATTACTCCCAAGGGAAAGGTAGGTGGTGGTGAGGCAAATGGTCAAACCAAGGTTGGGCCTTGTTGGAGGAGTTTTATTCAAAGCGAACTGTCAGGGGGTTCCCATAAATCACCGGACAGCGTAAGGAACGCAAAATCCGGGAACATAATACCGGTATGACGAAAACTAGGGCGGCAAGAGTGGAACTAAACACCAGGCATAAGGCCGAGCCTTCCACCCTTTACCAAATATATAGATGCATTAATAATATAAGAGATATTGTGATATCCCAACATAACCCTGTCCACCATGGAGCAATCTTCAACTTCACCTCCAACTAGCAAAGCTATAAGAGGGGCTGAGCAAAGCGGTAATATAGCCAAACAACGGTTTGCTAGGAAGGGTGTCAAAGGTTAGAGGTTCATGGCAATTTGGGAGGCTTGAAGAGCAAATGATAGGTAACGCAGCATAGCGATAGAACGAAGCAACTAGCATAGCAATGATAGTAGTGAGATCCAGGGTAGCGGTCATCTTGCCTGAAATCCCGCAAGGAAGAAGAACGAGTCGATGAAGAAGATGAAGCCACAAAGACGAACCACACGTAGACAAACGAATCCTCATGATCGCAACGTAACGGGAACTATCGAGAAGAAGCACACAGCATGGTAAACACACCACACATGGACAAGACATGATGCACAACAAGCATGATGCATGACAAAGCTACATGAAGCTACTCATGGCAAGATATGATGCAAACAAGAACAACACATCAATGCAAGTTTTAAATGAGGCCGGGAACAACATATAACAATTCCGGTAAGTCCTCATATGCATATTTCGAAATTGGTCCAGAACTGAATAAACCTTAAGTTTAGGTTGTTAAACAGCAAGTTAAAGAGCACCAAGAGAATCTACACGAAATTCTAGTCAAGTTACATATAAAGTTCATTTAATTCGGAGCTACGGCCTAGAAGATATGAGCAAAACAAGTTAAGCATGGCATTGATGCAAAATGCATACAAACATCAAGCAAACACCTCAAAACAAGGATGCAACATGATAATATGAAACTACATGCAAAATCAAGCAAGTTTCATATAGAGCACACTCAAAATGGAGCAACGGTGCAACACATACACTCTATACAAGTTATAACAACAATCTGTCCAAAACAGCAACTAGGCATATTGCAAGCATCAAAACAATAAGCTACAGCACCCCAACATAATAACAAAAGGCATGGGCATGAAGTACAGGTAAAGCATAACAAAACATGAACACTGAGCTATCTCCAGAAATCACTAGAACATGCTCCAAAACACATGGTAAGATTGCAAATAATAACAGTTTCAGACTTTAGCAGAAATAACATCAGGTTGCAATGTTTAGAGCAAGCAAACAACATGTTACAGGAACTTAACATGGCAAACAAAGGCATGGCATGAATCTACTAATTGCATAGATCAAAATTCCCTTACTGACCATGAGCCAAAAAGGATCAGAAGATATGATGGCACCCATGTAAACATGGCAAGTTATATTACAGATTCAAACATGGCAGGAACAACAATAAGTAGGCATGTTGGTGAGCCTGAACCACTCACCACAGAGCAATACATGGCATGGCAAGGCAACCAACAGTAAGAAGGCATATTTATGAAGCTAAGCATGGCAAGAGCAAGTTCATAGGGTGCACGGATCACTAGCAAAACACATGGGAACTAGTGAACTTAATGTTAACAGGCTGATAGCAACATTATCAAACAACTTTGGAGCAAGATATGAACATGTTCCAGCAGGCTATAATTGCAACCAAGGGCATGAATGGATAGATCATGACATGTAGATCAAAACATGTTTATAGGACATCTCCAGATTATGCACGAAATGGCTTGTAGCAGCAGGTTTACATAGCAACAAAATATAACAGAATCTGTCAGGAAAACAGCAACAGCAACTACCCTACTTAGCAAGCTTGATACACTCAGCACACAACTCACAAAAATACATGGTTGGCACCCCTGGAAAGATGGCATAGCATAGATCAACATACATGTAGACATCAACCTCATAGGATGCACACATCAAACATGGCAAAAATGATAAATGAGCAAGTTATAACAGTTTCAGCAGGTTAACATCAACATGCACTCTTCCAACAGCATTTCGGGCATCAAGATGAGCTCAAATGGAAATGGTGAAATGGAATGAAATGAAGCACTCATCGAGACGAACAATTTGACATATTATACGCACGAAACGGAGCTACGGATGCAGAGATACAATGCGATGAACATGGCATGATTATGTCAAGAATAACAGGGACTTAGACGTTTCGGGGTCAACCTTCGGGGCTGCACGGACTTCGAGGACGACTGGGGACTCGCCGGAGACGGGGCCGGGCGTGGCCAGAGGCGGCGAAGGGCGGCGACGGGGGCGCGCTCCGGCGCCGGGCAGAGGCGGCGGCCGGCGGCCGGGGCGAGGAGACGGCGGCGCGGAGGAGGTCTAGGCGGCGGGGCGGCTCGGGGTCGAGCGCGGAGGCGGCGGCGCCCACGACAGCGCCCACGACGGCGGCCGGCGGCGGGCGGCCGGGCGGCGGCGGGGCCGGCTCGGGGGAGCGGAGAGGCGGGGTGGCGCGCGGGGCGCGGCTCGGGCCCGGCGCAGGCGGGGGCGGGCCGGCCGTGGGCCTCGTGGGCCGCGGCGGCGGAGGCTGGCGCGGGGACACGTGGCGGCTCCAGATTGGGCAAGGGCGGCGGCGGAATTCGTCCGGCGGCGCGCGGACATGTCCGGCGGCGCGAGAGGAAGAAGGCTAGGGTTTGGACTGCGATTTTTGGAGGGGGGAGGTGTATTTATAGGTAGAGGGAGCTAGGAGAGTCCAAATCAGGAGCGGTTTTCGGCCACGCGATCGTGATCGAACGATCGAGAGCATGGAGGGGAGTTAGATGGGTTTTGGGCCACTTTGGAAGGGGTGTTGGGCTGCAACTCAAAGAGGGCTTTACGGTTACCCGGTTAACCGTTGGAGTATCAAACGACCTCCAAATGGCACGAAACTTGACAGGCGGTGTACCGGTGCTATACCAAGGCCGCTTGGCAAACCTCGGGCCATTCCGAGAAAGTTTAACACCCGCTCACAACAGAAAGCAAAAGGGGAACGCCGGATGACATAGGAGCGCCAGATTGCAAAATGGACAACGGGGAAAATGCTCGGATGCATGAGACGAACATGTATGCCAATGCGTTGCACATGATGACATGATATGAAATGCAGATGATGACATGGCAAAATGCAACACGCAAGCAAATGACATGGAAACTACGGCGAATAACTGGCGGGCACATGGCGCAACGAATCCGGGGCATTACAGCCCAGCTCCGGCCCAAGCCTCCTCGGCCTGCCTCCTCTGCTTCTGGGCTTGGCCTGTGGTGAGCAACCCGCCATCCCTCGCGCCGTGCGCAATTTAGTGATCTTGCGCCTCCCTGTTTTTTTTCCGAAAAACTGCTAAGTCCCCGTATTTGCACATTATCGTGCCATGTTTGACCTGTTGTATCTCTGCATCCATACTCCGTTTCGTGCGTGTAATATGTAAAATTGTTCGTCTCAACGAGTACTTCATTTCATTCCATTGCATAATTTTCATTTGAGCTCATCTTGATCCCCGAAATGCTGCTAGAAGAGTGCATGTTGCTGTTAATCTGCTGAAACTGTTATAACTTGCTCATTTATCATTTTTGTCATGATTGATGTGTGCATCCTATGAGGTTGATGTCTACATGTATGTTGATCTATACCATTCCATATTTCCAGGGGTGCCAACCATGTATTTTTGTGAGTTGTGTGCTGAGTGTATCAAGCTTGCTAAGTAGGGTAGTTGCTGTTGCTGTTTTGCTAGACAGATTCTATTATATTTTGTTGCTATGTTAACATGCTTCTACTAATCATTCTATGCATAATCCGGAGATGTTCTATAAACATGTTTTGATCTACATGTCATGCTCTATCTATTCATGCCCTTGTTTGCAATTATATCCTGCTGTATCATGTTGTTATCTTGCTCCAAAGTTGCTAAAAAATGTTGCTGTCAGCCTGTTAACATGAAGTTCAGTTTTGGCCATGTGCTTTTCTAGTGATCCATGTACCCTATGAACTTGCTCTTGCCGTGCTTAGCTTCACAAACATGTCTTCTTACTGTTGGTTGCCTTGCCATGCCATGTATTGCTCTGTGGTGAGTGGTTCAAGCTCACGAGCATGCCTACTTATTGTTGTTCCTGCCATGTTTGAATCTGTAATATAACTTGCCATGTTTACATGGGTGCCATCTTATCTTCGGTTCCTTTTTGGCTCATGGTCAGTAAGGGACTTTTGATCTATGCATTTAGTAGTATCATGCCATGCCTTTGTTTGCCATGATAAGTTCCTATAACATGTTGTTTGATAGCTCTAAACATTGCAACCTGATGTTATTTCCTGATAAGTCTGAAACTGTTATTATTTGCAATCTTCCCATGTCATTTTGAGCATGTTCTAGTAATTTCTGGAGATAGCTCAGTGTTCATGTTTTGTTATGATTTACCTGTACTTCATGCCCATGCCTTTTGTTCTTATGTTGGGGTGTTGTAGCTTATTGTTTTGATGCTTGCAAGATGCCTAGTTGCTGTTTTGGACAGATTGTTGTTATGACTTGTATAGTGTGCATGTGTTGAACCGTTGCTCCGTTTTGAGTGTGCTTTATATGAAATTTGCTTAGAATTGCATGTAGTTCCATATTACCATGTTGCATCCTTGTTTTGGTGTGTTTTCTTGATGTTTGGGTGCATTTTGCATCAATGCCATGCTTATCTTGTTTTGCTCATATCTTGTAGACCGTAGCTCCGAATCTAATGAACTTTATATGTAACTTGACTAAAATCTCGTGTAGATCATCTTGGTGCATCTTAACTTGCTGTTTAACAACTTGAACATAAGGTTTATTCAGATCTGGACCAATTTCGAAATTTGCACATGAGGACTTACCGGAATTGTTATATGTTGTTTCCGGCCTCATTTAAACTTGCCTTGATGTGTTGTTCTTGTTTGCATCATCTCTTGCCATGAGTAGCTTCGTGTAGCCTTGTCATGCATCATGCTTGTTGTGCATCATGTCTTGTCTATGTGTGGTGTATTTACCATGTTGTGTGCTTCTTCTCGATAGTTCCCGTTTCGTTGCGATCGTGAGGATTCGTTCGTCTACGCTCGGTTCGTCTTCGTGGCTTCATCTTCTTCATGGACTCGTTCTTCTTCCTTGCGGGATTTCAGGCAAGATGACCGCTACCCTGGATCTCACTACTATCATTGCTATGCTAGTTGCTTCGTTCTATCGCTATGTTGCGTTACCTATCATTTGCTCATCAAGCCTCCCAAATTGCCATGAACCTCTAACCTTTGACACCGTTCCTAGCAAACCGTTGTTTGGCTATGTTACCGCTTTTGCTCAGCCCCTCTTATAGCGTTGCTAGCTGCAGGTGAAGTTGAAGATTGCTCCATGGTGGACAGGGTTATGTTGGGATATCACAATATCTCTTATATTATTAATGCATCTATATATTTGGTAAAGGGTGGAAGGCTCGGCCTTATGCCTGGTGTTTTGTTCCACTCTTGCCGCCCTAGTTTCCGTCATACCGGTGTTATGTTCCTAGATTTTGCGTTCCTTACGCGGTCGGGTGATTTATGGGACCCCCCTGACAGTTCGCTTTGAATAAAACTCCTCCAGCAAGGCCCAACATTGGTTTTACCATTTGCCTCACCACCACCTATATTTCCCTTGGGAGTAATTAACCCAAGGGTCATCTTTATTCAGCCCCCCCCCCCGGGCCAATGCTTGTCTAAGTGTTGGTCCAAAGTAGAGCCCTTTGCAGCGCCCCCTCAGGGAAACTTGAGGTCTGGTTTTAGTTGTACGGACTGCTCATCCGGTCGTGGCCTGAGACGAGATACGCGCGGCTACTATCAGGATGTCAGCACGCCGGGAGGTCTTGCTGGTCTTGTTTTACCATTGTCGAAATGTCTTGTAAACCAGGACTCCGAGACTGATCGGGTCTTCCTAGGAGAAGGTCTATTCCTTCGTTGATCGCGAGAGCTTGTCATGGTCTAAGTTGGGACACCCCTGCAGGGTATAAACTTTCGAGAGCCGTGCCCGCGGTTATGTGGCACATGGGAATTTGTTAATGACCGGTTGTAGATAACTTGACACCAGATCCAAACTAAAACGCATCAACCGCGTGTGTAGCCGTGATGGTCTCTTTTCGGCGGGGTCCGGGAAGTGAACACGGTTTCTGTGTTATGTTTGACGTAAGTAGGTGTTCAGGATCACCTCTTGATCATTGCTAGCTTCTCGACCGTTCCGCTTGTTCTCTTCTCGCTCTTATTTGCGTATGTTAGCCACCATATCATGCTTAGTCGCTGCTGCAACCTCACCACTTTACCCCTTCCTTTCCCTTTAAGCTTTGCTAGTCTTGATACCCATGGTAATGGGATTGCTGAGTCCTCGTGACTCACGGATTACTACAACAACAGTTGCAGGTACAGGTTATGCGATGATCATGACGCGAGAGCGATGCTTGCTTGCGTTGAGTTCTTCTTCTGTTTTCTTCTTCGATAAAGGGAGAGGTTCCAGGTCGGCAGCCTGGGCTAGCAGGGTGGATATTGTTTGAGTTTCTGTTTATGTATCATCCGTAGTCGGATGTTGATCTCTTGTAAGATGATGTTGTATTCGTGTGGCATTGTATTGCCTTTTGTATGTATCCCCATCTATTATGTAATGTTGATGTAATGATATCCACCTTTCAAAAGCGTTCCAATATGCGGGTCTATCCTTGGTGGGACCTTCGAGTTCCTTTTGGATAGGGTCGCATATTGGGCGTGACAAAAGGCCTCAAACATAGAAGCCAAAGCCCAGGCTGCCAAGGCTTCCAAGTGTTGTCACTACACAAGGCTACTTTAGTGTGCTAAGCTTCAGAGAGCACAACACTTTCTTCGGCAAGGCCAAGAACCCCTTTAGGAAGCCAAAGATTTCATCTGAAAGGTTATGGAGCCACCAGCAAAGGAGCTACTATTCTTCCATTCTCTATAACCAAGATAGGATTTTTTCCCACAAGCGTCTTGACTGTGATATCATTGTTGGGCTGCCATGCCTTGAAGAAGCCCTAGACTGCTCCGTGAAGTTGGGCTGCTCCCATTTATCACTAACAAGGAGCACTGGAATGAAGAGCTTCTTCTGCAATTCTGTGCCACTCTACACATATCAGGCTACAACAGGGATCCGAAGACATGGGTCCTTGAGTGGATGATAGGGGATGTTCATCATGAAGCCAAAGCTCAAGATATCATCAAGCTAACTTCCCTGCCCACTCCTAGTGATCTGTATGAGCCAGGTTGTCAGCTTCATGTGCAAGAATTGCAGAGTGTATTCCAAAGGCCTGAGCCAATATGAGTCAAATGCTTAGTATGATGAAGCCATTGCCCATTGATGCTGAATATCCCAAGGAGTTCTATGTCAAGGACCTCGAGTACCTACCCTGCACCATTTATCACATTTTGAGGTGTACCCTGTGGACTATCAAGGGACATCCTCCTGACGCCAAGCTTGAAGGCACCATGAAGACATTGGTCTTCTACATTATCAATGGCATCAGGTTCAACACTCAAGATTTCTTCATTCGACAGTTGGCAGCTTCTGGCAATGATCTGTTGGGCCTCAAGTTTTATGCTCCATGGGTCATGTGACTGATAAAGCATCACACAACCATCAACTATCAAACTTCAGCACACATCCATGTTGTATTCTTTCCTGAAGTGGACATGTCTCATGAAGCTATTTACCTTGTGCCTGCCAAGGAGCCAATACGCGAAGACAATGTTGCCTTTCAAAGCTTCACTCAGCCTATTGAAGGTGTTCATGTGCTAAATCCTCTTGCTCCTATTGGTCCTATTGCTGGTAAACTTCGTCTGCTGCATCGTGCAAACACCGCTGCAACAACCAGCAGGTAGCTCAAAGGCCTTAGAAGCGTGCTCGTGTCCTGAATGACAGAGAGCTTCTTGTATCACTTTACCAGAAGCAGGATAGGCATCATGACTAGCTGAAGCGCTAGATGCAAAGTTTGCTCATTGACGTCAATTGAATTCGCAACCTTGCAACCAAGTATTCTTTTGTTGCGCATGAAGCCTGTCGGTGGTCCTAGAAGAGCCTCATAATGCTCTATTCTGAAGACGATCTTCGAGCAGATGGCTTCACTGAACATTTCAAGTTTGACTCCAGGTCTCCCCAATTAGCAAGCTGGCATCCAACTCCTTCCCTTAAAGACTCTGACTTCTCATCTTCGGCTTCCACTGTTGTTGCACAAGTCATAGATGAATAAGACGACGCCACTTCACCAGTGATGGCTTTACTGCATCATGATTCTGCATCAGGCCCCTTTGCACCGCCCAACTCCAACATTGACCCTGCTGCCCCAACATCTTCACCGACTGGGAACGAGTAGACACTCTATGTCTTCAAGCCTTGTTAGTCCTTACTGAAAAAAGGGGGAGAAGCATATGAGTTGATAGTCTTCAAGCGGTTCCATATTGGTCGGGTGCTTATTTTTGCTATGTTCTTACAACTCTCATTCTTGAAACTGTTGGCTTTTCAGCTATAATACTTAAACTTGATGGTCTTCTGCCACTTTTTCTGCTACCTAGTGATGCGATGATAAATCCCGCATGAAGTCATTCTGCAGACGCCCATTTCTCATTATGCATTTCATTATCTTCATTACTTTTATGTATGCATGATGAATTGTCTTCATGTGTTGAAGAGGATCTCCACAAAGCAAAACCTGCCATGTGCATTTGCATTTAAAAGCAAAGCATTTATATGCACATTTTCGAGGGGGGGGAGCCTCTTCCAACCTATGAAGACAATGCTCGTGTACTTCAACTTTCACATACTTTTATCCCCGTTGAAAACTTCAACCAGTTTGTCATCAGTCACCAAGAAGGGGGAGATTATAAGTGCATCTAGTGCCACCCCTAGTTGGTTTTGGAGTATTGTCGACAAACATGGTTGAGGGACTAATGTGTTTCTGAGAATTGCAAGATAACACAGGTAGTAGACCCTCATTGATTCAGTTTACCTACCAGAGATGACCCCTAAAAATGTATGAAGACACTGAAGACAATGGTGGTTCGTGAAGACAATCACATTGAAGATAATGACCTATGAAGACATTCACTTGAAGACTATGGAGTGCAAAGACATAGTTTCGTTCGTAGTTTCCTTTTCTTCTTTATTGATTCATAGGAACCATCGTACTGTTAAGTGGGGTCCAAGTGAACAAAGTCAGATGACTGAAGTGATGCTCAACCAAAATCCTATGTCTTTAATGAACACAATGAGAGGAAATCTTATCCAGAGTTGGATGAGTCAGCTTTGCTTGTAGCCCAAGCGAAGCTATCGCGTGTGTTTGAAATTCGACCGTTGGACACGTGTTGGTTCCTTAGTGACCCAGGGTCATTTCGGACATATCATGTCGGGTTGCCTCCTTGTTATAAATAGCCCATCCCTACACCATAAATTGGTGGCTACTCAGATTTAGTGCATGACTTTTGTCATTTGAGAGCAACCCACCTCTGAAGCCTTTGAGAGAGAGATCCATGCGAGGACAAAGCCCAAAATACCTAGAGCCAAAGAGTGTTAGGCATCACTGAAGTCTTTTTGTCCGCGTGACCTGGAGACTTGTTACACTTGAGGACTGTGCATCCTCCAGCTGGTTAGATGTCATATTCTGTGGATCCAAGAGTCATTTTGGATCTCTAGTGATCAGAATCTGTGAAGGTTTGAAAAGTCTACCTTGAAGACTTACCAGAGTGATTGGGCGAGGACTAGGTGTCCTTAGATCAAGGGGAATAAGGTGAAGACACGGTCTTCCGAGTTCAATCTTAGCCTCCCTAACCAGACGTACATGTGTCACCACAACTGGAACAGGTCTACCAAATGCTTGTCTTAACCAAGCTACTGGTTCTATACTCTACCTTCATTACATTTTAGTTTGTGTTCGTGAAGTCATTGCTTGTTTGGCTGATCTGTTCGACTTCACTGTGCGAAGACCATTACCTAGTTGGCTTCATATTGTCTTCCATTCCGATCTGCACTACCTAGCTGCTATTAGTCTTTGTGCTTTCTCTACATTACTTACTTGACTATGGCCTGCCTAGTGTAGTTCATCTTCCGCTTCATATCATATAGGTTCAATTAATTGCCTGTCTTCAAAATACCTTGTGTTTTCAAGACTTCCATAAAAATCACCTATTCACCCCCTCTAGTCGATAACTAGCACTTTCAATGACAAAAGATCTTCTAGTCGTGATCGTGATTGCTACAATTGTGGAAGACCCGGACACTACTCCAATGAGTGTATGACTCCCTACAAGAAAAGAGAAGACTCACCAAAAAGAGGAGTAGAAGAGATGAATCGCCTCCAAAGGAGAGAAGGATTGGAGATGATCGTTATGAACGAAGACCCTCTCGTAGAAGCAAGGATTTAGAAAGGAAGGACAATTCATCAAAGAGCTAAACAAGACAAAGACATCAAGCTCACATTGGTGAAAAGGTATCCGATTCCGACTCCGACAACTACTCCTAGAGAAGCTATCACTCCGACTCTGACTATACTCAAGATGAAGGTGTTGTCGGTCTTGCACTAGTGTCATCCAACTCCTACGACATATTTGTCTCACCAAATGAAGGAATTGGAAGATACTTCATCGCTAAAGGCCCTAAGGTGTCACACTCGGTGTATGTTGATTTTAATACTGATGAAGATGATTTGCTAGGTGATGATGATTTACTTTTTGACAACACTAGGATGAAAATTATGATGAACATGCTAGTAAGCATGATAATCAAGATGAAATGAATGACAATGCTAAGAAGGAGATTGAGCGTCTAACTAAAGAAATAAACACTCTTAAGTTAGCTCATGAAACAACTCTAGAAGATCATAAAGAGCTCCTAAAGACTCATGAGAAGCTACGCTTCGAGAAGCTAAATTTAGAGCAAGACCATGAGTTTCTAAAAGCTATCAATGATGATATTTGAAAGAAGAATTGTTCTTAGCTTGCCAAATGTCTCCTCTTGTCTACTTATATGCCACAAGTAAAATCTAGCAACAAGAGCAAGAAAGATTCTTCCTCTAGTAGTAACAATAACCATGTTAAATCCAATATTGTTGCTTCTAGTAGTTCTCTTGATTCCAATAATGATTCCCTTAGCCAAGTTACACTTGAGCAAGAAATTAACTTATTAAAGGGAATTATATAGAAAGGTGTTTACAAGAGCCTTGCTGGGAGTAAGCAATTTGAGGAAACTGTACGCAAGCAAGAAAGGCACCGGAAGAGTCAAGGTGTTGGTTTTGATATAAAGTCCAATGCCAATGGAGTTGAGTGGGAAGAAGATCAATACTCCAAGACAAAGTTTGTTCCTCAACACGAGAAGTTCTTGTTCCATGCTGTTATATTATCATTCTTGGATATTTTACAACTATTTTATAGCAACTTTATATCATTTTTTGGGACTAACCTATTGTCATAGTGCCCAGAGCCAATTGTTGTTTTTTGCTTGTTTTTTTACTTCGCGGAAAATCAATACAAATGGAGTCCAAATGCAGCAAAACTTTTTGGACAATTTTTATGGACAAGAAGAAACATGGGCCAATGAAGTATTAGAGGGGTGACCCGAGGGGGGCACAAACCCACCTGGACACACCTGGGGGCCTAGGCGCGCCCTAGTGGGTTGTGCCCACCATGGTGGCCTCCCACACCGCCTCTTCGACCTATAAATCCCCAAATATTCCAAAAACCCTAGGGGGGTCGACGAAACACAATTCCATCCGCTGCAAGTTCCAGAACCACGAGATCTAATCTAAACACCATCACGGAGGGGTTCATCATCATCATTGGTGCCTCTCTGATGATGCGTGAGTAATTCATAATAGACCTATGGGTCCGTAGGCAGTAGCTAGATGGCTTCCTCTCTCTCTTTTGATTCTCAATACAATGGTCTCTTGGAGATCTATTTGATGTAACTCTTTTTGCGGTGTGTTTGTTCGGATCCGATGAACTTTGAGTTTATGATCAGATCTATATATCCATGAACGTTATTTGAGTCTTATATGCATGATTACTTATAGCCTCGTATTTCTTCTTCGAATCTTTGGTTTAGTTAGGCCAACAAGATCGATTTTTTTGCCACGGGAAGAGGTGTTTTGTGATGGGTTCGATCGTGCAGTGTTCTTTCCCAGTGACAGAAGGGGCAACAAGACACGTATGTATCATTTCTATTAAGGATAACAAGATGGGGGCTATTCCTACATGAATAGATCGCGTCTAATCATGTCATCATTCTTCTTGCATTACTCCGTTTCTCCATGAACTTAATACACTAGATGCATGCCGGATAGCGGTCGATGTGTGGAGTAATTGTAGTACATGCAGGAAGGAGTCGGTCTAATAATCTTGGACATGATGCCTATATATTGATCAATGCCTGGATATCATCATAATTATTTGAGGTTTGATCAATTGCCCAACAGTAATTTGTTTACCCACCATATGCTATTTTCTCGAGAGAAGCCACTAGTGAAATCTCCGGCTCCTGGGTCTATTCTTTATCATATTTGCTTTCCGATCTATTATTTGCCACTTTCATTTTCAGATCTATTATTCCAAAAACCAAAAAATACCTTGCTGCACTCTTTTATTACTTATCTTATTTCGCATTTTATCTTGATCTATTTATCCAATCTACCACAAACTAATCTATCTTTTTACCGTGGAGGGATTGAAAAACCCTCTTACGCGCCGGGCTGCAACTATTTGTTCTTTGTGTGCAGGTACCGTTTACATAGTGTTGCTTGGATCTCCTACTGGATTGATTCCTTGGTTTCATAACTGAGGGAAATACCTACTGTAATTGTGCTGCATCATCCCTTCCTCTTTGGGGAAATACCGACGTAGCTTCAAGCAACATCAGTATGACCCCACTTCTTTCAAGGGAACACAAGCTCAAGATGATCTTCCACCACAAGACCACAAGCTAAAAGGCAAGGACAAGCTTCAAGAAGAGATTGACTCATTTGAAGAAGCTCCTAAGGCCATGGTCAAGTGGGTTCCCAAGACAACGCCAAGCTCTACACCAACAAGTTCAACTACAACTCCAAGGATTCCCATCAAGTTGATGTGGATCCCAAAGAAGAAGAACTAGAGTGTTCTTGAGGGTGACTCTGCCAACATACTCCACTCATATTCATATTGGCAAGGACTTGTGCAGTCAACTTTCATATCTTACACTAGTCCATGGAGTCACAAACCCTCTTGTTGGTAAGACAAGGGACAAGGTAACATAATGCTTTCATGGACATCATCATATGTGCAATTCACTCTATGTCTATGGATATCCTTGTATGTTCCTTGTGGGACTCACCCATGTAGGTATTGAAAGTGCAACACTCCAATGGATTGCTCCAAATGATATACATCAACATTGAGCATCCACATCTTCACTGTCTACATGAAGTCATCATTAACAAAACCCGAGGTTAGTTCATCCCTCTAAGGGGGGATCACATCTAGGGGGAGCTTTGCTCTAAAAATTGAGCTAAAGCAACTCTAATGGTGTGAACACATCAATATGTAAAAGTGGTAACTCCACTTGTGCTTAAACAATGAGTATGACCTACGATCAAATGTTCTCATTTGACTCCTCAGTCAATATAATCATATATAAATGACCTAGTCATCGCCAATTGCTTGATAGATGCCAGAATTTTTTGTGCATGCTTTGACACAGATTTTATTTGCTATCTTATTGTGTGAGCATGTTGGTTTGCTTTGATTGTCCTTGTTTTTATTAACCAAATGGATGGACAAGAATGCCTAAGAACCTTCTCTAGCTATCTATGCTTTCCTCATCTCAAACTCTATTCATGCTACAACACAAAAATTGAACAAGTCTCTTTCGGACCCTCCGGGTGAGGAGCACTCAGAGTCAGCGATCCGTCAAGGGCTGCTTTCCAAAACCTTCTTGTGCATTGTGAAATCACCAGACTCCACTGAAATCACCAGACTGGTATAAGTTTTCATCTCGGTGCTACAGATTAGAATGACTCAGTCTCATCGAGTTGCAATAACTACACACAGTTTTGCATCTCGGCGCCACTGAAGCATTCCATTCGGTGCCACCAACAGCACATGAGTATATATACTGCAGACCCATTCGGTTGAAAATTTCTTCAAACCACTCATGCATGCTCCCCGTTGCTGTCGCCCCCTTGGTCTCCGAATCATCATTGTCTCTACCTATGCGCGTCCGCCGCAGGTCCTCTCCATCACAGTCAACGGGAATCTCCACCGCCATTGTCGCCGTAGCAAAAATTCATCAAGTTAGGGTATGGTTCGACCTCTTTGTGCCATTCCCATTTCCGATTCAATGCACAAAGATACTTCCTAGTTTCTTACCACGAATGAGATCATTCTATACGTAGAAAAACTTCTTTAGATTGGATTTGATGAAACAATTTAGGGTTAGGTTTCCGCCGAGCTCATCTCGGACCGACTAAAATGAAGTTTTTGGTCTCGCGATTGGCCCTGGCCATTGCACTAAGTACAACCCTGTGCCACCGAAGTGTACTAATCAGTGAGACCGAAAGCAAAACCTCAGTGAAACCCTAGGATCTCGGAGCCACCGAACCACAACTTGGTCTGAGTAATGTTGTGTGTTTAGATTCTGTTAATGCTTCGGTGTCACTGAGATTTTCATATCGGTAGCTCCAAAATGCTTTCTCAAGAAAACTAAACTAATGTTTTGATCCATATTTTTGCAAAACAACTACTTTTTGTGATGCTCATCAACTCTACCCTTACCTATCTATTCATAGGGTGTGTCTACAAGATGTCTAAGGCAAGTGACAGCCAGAATAGGTCAGAGGAAGAGGTTAATCTCAGTGAGGGCACAAACCCTAGTGGAGGCTATGATGATGCTAGCAGAAGCAGTCCTAGCAATCTGCCCAAAGCTGCCATAAGAAAAAGGAAGAAGAGAACCTCAAAAAGTGAGGATGAGGACTTTGTTGTTGAAGAGGAAATGACCTCAAAGAAGAAAGTGCTCAAGAAGGAGTATGCCACTGCAACTGCAACTAATCAAAGTCCAGAAAATCCACTTTTGCTCAAGAGCAAGTGACTGCTGAGGAGCCTAGTGGTGCTGCAGAGGAAGCCAACAAGAAAAAGAGGAAAGAAAGGCTGAAGAAAACAACTGCCAAAATGATTGGTAGGCCATCAATGATGGTTAATGAAGAAGAAGAAGAGGAGGAGGAACCAGTTGCATCCCCTGCCAAGTCTCAAAAGCTAATGGCAGATGCCATGAAGTCTGCAGGTGCACCCTCCAAGTCCAAGACCAAGCCTGCACGTAAGGCTGCTGCTCCCAAGAGATCCACAAGAAACATCCCTGGTGCTAAGAAGAACAAGGCCCCAGTGCCAGAAGTTCAAGAGGATGAAGAGCCACAAGTGCTCAGGAAGTTGAAGCCAAAGATTCCATATCATGATGATGGACATCCAGTGGCTGAAAACATGAAGCTGAGGAAATACAGTGGACTGAGAGAATGGAGGAAAGTTGATCCATATTCTGCAAGGAGGAGAACAGCATGTGACTATTGTTTCCATACCAGAGAACAGAAAGACTTATGAGACAGTGCTGCTTGACAAGAAGCCCATCATAAGCAATATGAAATGGGTGGATTGGAAGTACATAGATGCCAATGAAGACTACTTACCCCATGTTCATGAGAGCATCAAGCTGACAGGTGTTGATGCTTTTGTTGGACAAAAGCTCACTGCTGCAGCTTTAACTACGTCGGTATTTCCCCAAAGAGGAAGGGATAAAGCAGCACAGCTATGGTAGGTATTTCCCTCAGTGATGAGACCAAGGTTATCGAACCAGTAGGAGAACCACGCAACACCATGCAAACATGTGGCACCCCAGCATAGAGCAACCGGTTTACCTTGCATTGCCAGCCCAGAGATCAAGTCTTCTGGCAACACACAACAACATGGTACAGAAACAACCACTTTATTGATGCTAGCAAAAACATAAGTCTGATATTACAATGAGATAATACACCAAGCGGCACACACGGTGCGGGTGAACAGTATGTACATTATTTATTGAACATGAAGGGGCCTCGATCACATAAACTACATCGCAGCGACATAACGACGAAGTGGAACTCCATGGCACAGGGACACCGACGTGGACACGATCTAGATGCGGGAAGCTCTTCGATCTGATACGACTTGTCTGAAAGCTGGCATGACACGCCAGGTCAGTACATTGAATGTACTTGCAAGCTCACAACAAACATAAGCACAATGACAAACAATATCATGACAATTAATCAGGTTAATGCAATGCAAGTACTACTACTAATGCGGTGAATCCAACATGTGCGCCGAGTCCCTCAGACTCTCTTACCAGGCGGGTTACCTCGTAACCGAACGATGATCATACCCGGATCACAACTGGAACCAATCACTTACGATCATCACATGATCTCGCAAATCATCATAAAACCAGTGCCAATAATAAATAATTACTGTGCAAGATTAATTATAAATGTTGATCCATGGTGTTACCTACTTCCGAGTTGTGTCCATGACCGAGGACGCGACTATCGATAGATTGAATACACTCTGCAGAGGTAGCGCACTTTACCCACACCACAGAACCCATGGCCTCGCACTCCCATTCGGGTGGAACTACAGCGTTCCGATGAAACTCTTCCCTTGCCATGACACTCTCCCGGCCACTCCGACCAACTCCCTCTCAGGGCTAAGTCATGGGTGGCACCGTGCCTACCAAAGGCACGAACGGCCACCGTCGTGGGAAAACGGTCCCAAACGCGGACAAGGTACCATAAAACAAACGGGCACACAAGGTTATGTCTGCTTACCGGGCCAGGGTACCGCACGCCCATAACCTTCCCTCGTTGGAGGCACCGGCAAGAGGCACGACAAAGGACCGAATCAAGACCCCCCATAAGATAAATGTGGTCGCACCGAGAAAACCCGATTCAGTGGCACCATGACTTGATCATTGTTATATTCAAGTTGGATTATTATCATGTTTAACTTGAAAATAAAATCACTCCAAGTCATACGATACCATGTTCATGCAACTATTCGATATGCAAAACATACAACTCACAAGAACGGATCAACCTTATCATAATGACTATCTTGCACTGCTCATCATTAAACCTTACTGAATTTTACTACACTGGTTATTATCATGCATCATTTTGGTTAACTTATCATTTATATGAAAATCCAATTATCAAAAAGAAACTACCATTATTTATCAAAGCACTATCATTAAGCTAAAACTTTACTCTACTTAACCAAACTAGTTCATGCATTCAACCAGTAACTTAAGCAAGCATTTCAAGCATGACAAAGTAACTAGCATTAAACCATAATTATTTAACTAATTTAAATGCATGAAAAATAGCTCATATTTAAGTAGGAAAAATCATAGATATTGAAGTGACACCATCCAAATGTTGGTGTGGCTTGCCTTAGTGTAGAGGAGGTTCACATTCCTCCTGGATAACTTCAAGACAAGTCTCTCCATCTAAAAATATTTAAAAACCACAAAACAAAATATAAAGAACCATTCTGAAATTCACTAGAAATTCTAGGCAGCAAGGAAAAATCCACAATTTGGTGTGCTGCTAGAGATCTTCAAAACAAACACAATGCAAAAATAATCAACTCATTTGGACTTATAGGCTAAGAGATCTCACTAGTCAAAGTTTCTGGTCAAAATATTTGAATTAGAACAAATAAAACAGAAAACCTGGGGGGTGACGTTGATGGCGTAAAGCCAGAAGATGCCTCCACTCATACCGCTTCGGGTGCGAGTGGAGAGGCTGACACTAGGCCCCACCAGTCAGGAGAGAGAAGGGGGAGGGAAGAAACAAAGTGCGGCGGCGCTTCGCCGGAGCTCACATCGGCGAGGAATGTCCTAGGGAAAATCCAGAGGGATAGGATTGAAGAGGGGCTACGGCGCACCTGCCTATACCCGTGGCATGTCGGGGGATGGCCGGAGCTTCTCGCAATCGAGCTCGCAAGCGGCGGTGGCGGTCGGGACTTGACGGAGAGGAAGAAGGCGACAGCGAGGGGAGACTCCGGGGGCTCTACTGCTTCTAGGCGTCACCAAAGGACCTCCATGGATGCGCTTGAGGGGTTGGTTGGGCTCCAAGATCTCGGGAATGGGGTGGCTAAGCTGCGGGGGTCGCTGGCAAGCTCTGGTCGGCCACGGTGGCCAGAGGCCTGCCCGGTCGTGCTGCGGCTGTGCTACGTGCTTGTGGTGGTGGAGAGGTGTGGTGTGAGGCCTCGAGACGGACAGGAAGGCTCTATTTATAGCCGGAGGGGGAAGGGGGCAACGTGTCGTCGCCGGAGCTCTCTGGAAAGTGGCGAGCGATGATGAGAGGCGTCGGCGAGGGGGGCTGAGGGGCTCAGCGGTCCTGCGGAGGCTGTCCACGCTCGCGGACAAGCACAGGGCAAAGGGGGAGAAGAAGACAGGTGCACGGGCGCACTGTGGCTTTTGACCGCGACATGCCTGTGCTCGTTGCAGCGTCTCCAGCATCGGCAAGCGTCAGGGAGGGGTCAAGGGTGAAGAGACAAAGCTGGTGGCGCGGCGCGGCAGTCATCGGCGAGCTCTGGCTCGAGCACGCGCTGAACAGAGGCACTGGCGCGATGCAGAGCACGTCAAACGTATGCCAAGCCTCATGTCCACACACGGTCACCACCCTGGCATGGTCAAAACGATGCCCTCGCGCGGCCAAACCTTGTCTGGGTTGTTGTCCATGCAGTGTTTAATCTAGGGAGGGTGAGGACTCACTGCCAGGCCGACCAGATGTGACTCAAGCTTGCTGGCAAGTTTCTAGACAGAAACTTGGTCACTAAGTTTGGAGGACTTCTAGAAGGTCATTAGGGCTGATCTCTTTGGGTTAATATTTACTTAGGAGGGTAAAGAGGCTCAAGAAAAACCAGCTCCGGATCAAGGAAAACTACACTTGTTGTACAAAGTGCATTTTTGGGCCAGAAGGGAAATGATTTTCTATAGCAAAAATATTACAAAAAGTCATGCAATATTTTTGCTCAGGGAGGTGGGCCAAGGTTCAAACAATATTCAGGAATTATCTCAAGATTTTTGGAGCAATAAAAATAGGGGTTGCTTTTGAGCACTAGTTTCTGAAATGAGTTTTCAGAAGGAAAATGAATATTTTTGTTTTATGAAAAATATTCATTGGGCCATTTTGGGGTTTTTTCGAGAAATGAAATTGAATGAGAGGTAGATATGTCACTTGGGTGAAATTCAAGGGCATGCCCAAGTGGTAAGTCCATTTGAATTGATTCCAAAAACTCAAATCCAAAGCAAAGGCAAATCAAGTCCGGCAAAAGAGAGAAGGCAAACTCCAGGCTGTCACAAACCTCCCCCACTTAGGATGAATCTCGTCCTCGAGATTCAGTTGCTTGGGAAAATAGTTCTAAGCAGTCCATAAAAATTCCTCTCTTTCTCAGGTTGCCTCTTCCTCGGTATGATGCTCCCACTGAACCTTGTAAAACCTTATCACATTGCTATGAGTGACTCTTTCTGTCTATCCAATATTTTGATTGGTCTTTCCTCATATTTTAAATCCTTAGCCAGCTCTATCTCTGCCATATTAGTCCTTTTCTCCGGGCGAGATATATTTTCTTAGCTGTGAGACATGAAACACATTGTGTACCTCTGACAGTTCTGGTGGCAATTCCAACTGATAAGCAATTGTTCCAACTCTGGTCATGACTGGGAATGGGCCAATATAACTGGGTGCCAATTTTCCTCGGGTCTAAAACCTCTTAACTCCTTTCATAGGGGTGACTCGGAGATATACGTGTTCTCCAGGTTCGAAGCTGACCTATCGGTGCTTTGCATCATAGTAACTCCTCTGTCGTGACTTGGCCAACTGTAGTCTGTCTCTGATATCCTTGACTTGCTTCTCAGCTTCCATCATTAGATCAGTCCTGAAAATACTGATGTCTCTAGTTTGAGACCAGTTTGTGGTGTGCGGCACTTGCGTCCATATAGAGCTTCATAGGGTGACATCTTCAAGCTGGTCTGGAAACTGTTGTTGTAGGACAACTCGGCGTACGGCAGACAGTCTTCCCACTTGGATCCTTGGGCCAATGCACATGCTCGGAGCATATCTTTGAGTATTTGATTTACTATTCCGAGCAGCGGCAAGGGCTATCCGGGCTTGGGTTAGCTCTCAGGCTAACTCATAGATCAAAAGATAACTGGGAGTGATATAGCGAGAAAGGTGGCTATAAGGACGATCGCATGCCGGATCAATAAGAGGAAAGCGAGTACGCCCATTCTCGTGCAGAGATGGGTGTCACTGCCAAAACCGGCGGATCTCGGGTAGGGGCTCTCGAACTATGCGTCTAAGGCTAATGGTAACAGGAGACAGGGGACACGATGTTTTACACAGGTTCGGGCCCTCTCGATGGAGGTAATACCCTACTTCCTGCTTGATTGATCTTGATGATATGAGTGTTACAAGAGTTGATCTACCACGAGATCGTAGAGGCTAAACCCTAGAAGCTAGCCTATGATTATGATTGTTGTTGTCCTACGGACTAAATCCTCCGGTTTATATAGACACCGGAGGGGGCTAGGGTTACACAAAGTCAGTTACAGAGAAGGAGATCTACATATCCAAATTGCCAAGCTTGCCTTCTGTCGGAGTAATGGGCCACGGGTAGGCTAACCTGAGCCCCAGAACCTTTTAAGACATCGAGGCAGACTGCGCCCCTCAGGTACCTACGGCGACTCCATGATGGCCGAGTCCCAGAAGCGACTCCCATTCAAGCCGAGTCCCAGAGGCGACTCCCATTCAAGCCGAGTCCCAGAGGCGACTCCCATTCAAGCCGAGTCCCAGAGGCGACTCCAAGATGGCCGAGTCCCAGAGGCGACTCCCGTTCAAGCCGAGTCCCAGAAGCGACTCCAAGGAAGCCGACTGGGGGGAGTCGACCCGCGACTCCAACCACCCGATAATAAAGGGCAGGCATGGCCACAGTGCGCCGTACCTGCGGAGATCTCTGCCCGGCGCGGCACTGTTGCCATGCCAGCCCTGACATCAGCCTTAGAGGCGGGGCCCTGTGCCCACGACCACCTGTCTATACGGCCCGGAGACGGCGGGGCCTACCAGTCAGCGAGAGTATTGAAGACGGCGAGAGCGCCGAGAGTCAGACCCATTGGGAGACGGCCCCCTAGAGTCGGCCGGCCCTGCCCACAGGTCTCACACGCCATTAACCAGATGTGACCTGGGAATGGCCACAGTGATCGCCCGCCAGGCGGCGGCACTGTTGCCATGACCCCGTGACCAAGCCCGCGTCATTAGAAGAACGGCTACAGTAACCTACAGCCGGCAAGACCCGCCCGCAGCGGACATGGGCTGACGCCCTCGTACCAGGCTAGTCGGCGGGACCAACCAGTCGGCGGGCCCCAGGAGTCGTCGGAGAAGACGACGCCTGAGAGACAGACGGCTGGACCCGCACCCAGCCGGTTTTACCGTTGTAACCCTGGGGGTAGGCCTATATAAACCCCCTAGGGCACCCATGCAAAGGGTTGGCATCCATTAGCATTAGCCAGACCACAAGGGAAGGAGGGAGCTAGCCTTGCCCTCTCCTACCTCCAGAAACAGCTGTAGGAGCAAGCTTGTATTCACTTTGCCTTAGTGATCATGCGGAGACCCCGCAGAGCAGCAGTAGGGGTGTTATCTCCTCGGAGAGCCCTGAAGCTGTGTAAGATTCGTCGGCGTGCATGTCTTCGCCTCATCCCGTTTCCAGGCACCGGCGACGTTCTACTCGCCCCCACCATGATAAGCCATCCTTTGGCATATGTCGCACCCAACCCCCGACATTTGGCGCCCACCGTGGGGCCTGGTGCACCGTCGTCCGGAGATCTTTTCTGGACGGGAACCCTCTTCCTCCCTGGCGAGCGCAGCCAGCCAGGCTCGCCAGATGGAGTTTGCATCGACGCGCTGCGCGGCGCCGAGGCCACCTGTGCAGCGAGCAGCCTCGCCGAACTTGTCGGCGAGGTTCGCCTCTCTGACGAGCCTGCATCCGACGCAAGCATGGGTGGCCCCGAGAGCCTCCTCGCGGGCCTCCTCGACCGACTCCATGTCACCGGCGAGCCTGCCGTGGACTTGGAGTCCGTAGGCTCCACCGACCCGATGCTGGTCGACTCCGACGCCGTGTCGCTTGACACTTTCCCCACCAACCTGGTGGTCTACGACGAGCCGCTTCCTCACAAGGAGAGCGACGGAAGCGCCGTCACGGAGGTGCTCGTCATCAGTCACGATGAGTGCTCTGGTGAGGGAGCTCAGGACCCGCTCGTCGCGGCCCTGCAAGACCTGACTGTGCCTAGTCTAGAGGACGCAGATGCCGAGACGCTGGAGACATGCCGCCTTCAGATCATCGAAGGCGCCAAGAAGCTGGCAAGCATGAGGCGCTTGTCAGAAGCCTACCAGCACGAAATGGATCGCGCCGTGGGCGGCTCGCCGGCTCCGACTAGGCCTAGCCGCCTAGGCGCGGTCCGGCAACGCGGCGCGACCATCGCCGACTTGTTCGGGGCCAATCGCCCCATATACGCCACCCCTGCGGAGAACATCCGCGCCGCCCAATCGGCCACCGATGAGCTGAAGAACTTCGAAGGCGAAGAGCACCGCATGATGACGGAGAGAGTCCAGCAACTCCTCGACGCGGTTGCTGCGCAGAACGCGGCTAGTGGCCGCGCCGAGACGCCACGACAGCTAAACGATGACTTGCCTCCCTGTCGAGATCAGGGCGCGACGTCTCGGACGCCGACTGGTGGAGTCCGCGGAAGAAAAGACAAAGAGCCGGCTGTCAGCCGCAGTCGGACTCGCATCACCATCGAGCGTGACCAAGACGGCCGTCCAAGAGCAGTGGAGTGGCAGGACGACTACCTACCTCCCCCACCAAGAAGAGAACGGCGAGTTTCCCACGGCCTGTGGAGCAACTCTCGGTGGCCGCCTTGGCCGCCGAGAGGGAGTCGGAGAGAATGACGCCCGCCATCGGATCGACCGACTCCACCGATCCCTGGCGCTGGAAGAAGAAGATGAGCTGGGTCCGCCTTGCTTTGGACCCCGCATCCGAGACGAGCCTTTCCCCAAAGGGTTCACGCTCCCCCGAGACACACCCAAGTACACCGCCTCCGTGAAGCCAGAAGACTAGCTAATTGATTACTCCACGGCCGTCAGCATAGCGAACGGCAACAAATGAGTTGCCGTGAAGTATGTTCCACTCATGCTCCAGGGCACGGCCCGGACATGGTTGAACAGTCTGAAGCCCTGCAGCATCAACAGCTGGGTCGAATTCATCGAAGCCTTTATCCGCAACTTCACGAGCACGTACAAGCGACCTCCCAAGCCGCGCCAGCTTTCCTTGTGCGTGCAAGGCCCTGACGAGTCAACACGCGACTACCTCACGCGCTGGGGCGACCTTCGGAACTCCTGCGAGGGCGTGCACGAGGTGCAGGCTATCGAGTACTTCACTGCCGGGTGCCGAGAGGGCACCCTCCTCAAGCACAAGCTCCTCTGTGATGAGCCAGAAACCCTCGACGAACTGCTGGTCATAGCAGACAAGTACGCCACGACCGACTCCTCCATGAAGACGGAGATTCAACTCAATGCGGCTGGCAAAGTGGCCCCTCAGGCTCCCAGAACTCCAGCTGGAGCCACCAGTCGACGACAACAACCGAACGACAACAAACGCAAGGCCCAACAGCCGACTCCCAACAGCCGGCAGGTTGCGACAATCGAAGATCAACAGCCGGAGGGGCAGCCTCCGGCCAAGCAATAGAAAGGCGGCAAGTCCAACTGGTTGCCGGCCTTCTCTTACGAGCAGACTCTGGATGGTCCCTGCAAGTTCCACAGTGGCGCGAAGCCATCAAATCATACCACCCGAAAGTGCCACTGGCTCACCAGAATCGCCAAGGGAGACGGCCTTCTTCCTCCGCCGCCTGCTGGGCTGCTGCCTCCACTGCCGCCCCAGCAGCCGGCCGCACGGCCAGTCGGCGCATTACAAGACGAGTACCCAGAAGAGCATGGAGCCTATGTGGTGTTCACCAGTGTGGCTGATGATCGACGCAGCAGACGGCTGCAGCAGCAAGAAGTAAATGCAGTGGCAACAGCTACACCAGAGTTTATGCATTGGTCCGAGAAGCCTATCAGTTGGAGCAAAGCGGATCACCCAGAGGTGATGCCGAATCCGGGCTCCTATGCCCTGGTCCTAGGTGCAACCTTGGCCACTCATAGGCGGGCAGCCCGCTTTTCGAGAGTACTAGTAGACGGAGGCAGTAGCATCAACATCCTGTACAAAGATACTATGGAGAATCTAGGAATCCAGCAAAGACAGCTGCAGAGCAGCCGGACTGTGTTCCATGGTATTGTACCCGGCCTTTCCTGCTCGCCAATCGGCAAGATCCTGATAGACGTCCTCTTTAGAGACAAAGATCATTTCCGCCGAGAGCCAGTCTGGTTTGAAGTAGTGGACCTTGAAAGCCCATACCATGCACTTCTTGGCCGACCTGCACTAGCCATGTTCATGGCGGTTCCTCACTACGCCTACCTCAAGATGAAGATGCCGAGTTCCAAGGGAATTCTGACCGTAGCCGGCGACTACAGGAAGTCGTCCGCTTGCACGGCTGAGAGTAGCCGGCTGGCCGAGTCCCTGCTGATCGCAGCTGAGAAGCGGCTCCTTGATCGGGTCGTGGCGATGGCCGGAAAGCAGCCAGAGATGTCGCCTGACCCCAAGGAGTCGGAAGCTGAGGGTTCGTTCAAACCAGCTAAAGAGACCAAGAAGATACCCTTGGACCCGGAGCACCTAGAGAGGTATGCTGTCATAGGTACAAACCTTGACAGCAAATAGGAAGGCAAGCTCGTCGATTTCCTCCGTGAGAATGGAGACATCTTCGCATGGTCCCCTAAAGACATGCCAAGTGTACCGACGGAATTCACTGAGCACAAGCTACATGTCCGACCAGATGTGAAGCCCGTCAGGCAGCCCTTGCGCCGCCTGTCAGAAGAGAAGAGAAGAGTTGTTGGAGAAGAGATAGCCCGGCTCCTGGCGGCGGGCTTCATTATGGAGGTGTTTTTTCCAGAGTGGTTGGCAAACCCGGTCTTGGTGTTGAAGAAAAACAAACAGTGGCGGATGTGCATTGATTATACAAGCCTCAACAAAGCCTGCCCAAAGGACCCCTTTGCTTTGCCAAGAATCGATCAGGTGATAGACTCCACAGCCGTATGCGAGCTGTTGAGTTTCTTAGATGCATATTCAGGATATCACCAGATCAAGCTGAACCCGGTAGATAGACTGAAGACCGCCTTCATCACGCCGTTCGAAGCCTTCTGCTACCTTACCATGACGTTCGGCTTGAGGAATGTTGGCGCCACCTTTCAGCGTTGCATGCAGAAGTGCCTCCTCAAGCAACTCGGCAGAAATGCCCATGTCTATGTGGATGATGTGGTGGTGAAGTCGGAGAAGCATGGGACGCTACTGGAAGACCTCAAGGAAACCTTTGAGAACCTACGCCGATTCCAGATCAAGTTCAACCCTGAGAAGTGCGTTTTCGGAGTACCAGCCGGCCAACTCCTTGGCTTCCTGGTCTCTGAACGCGGCATAGAGTGCAACCCTGTGAAGATCAAGGCCATCGAGAGGATGGAGGTACCCAGCCGACTGTTAGATGTGCAGAAGTTCACCGGCTGCTTGGCGTCCATCAGCCGACTCATCAGTCGGCTGGGCGAGAAAGCTCTCCCTTTGTATCAATTGATGAAGAAGACCACCTTTTTTGAGTGGAACCACAAGGCGGACGAAGCATTTCTCCAGCTGAAGAAGATGTTGACTATTCCTCCTGTGCTGGCGGCTCCGACTCCCAAAGAGCCCATGCTCCTATACATTGCCGCCACCAGCCGAGTAGTCAGCACAGTCATTGTAGTCGAACGCAAAGAGGAAGGCAAGGCGCTCCCTGTCCAGAGACCGGTATATAACCTGAGCGAGGTACTGTCGACCTCCAAGCAAAACTACCCCCACTACCAGAAGATGTGCTACGGTGTGCATTTTGCCGCCAAGAAGCTGAAGCCTTACTTTCAAGAGCATCCAATCACTGTGGTTTACATAGCCCCGCTGGCCGAGATCATTGGGAGCCGAGACACTTCTGGCCAAGTAGCCAAATGGGCTATAGATCTGGCTCCCTACACCATCTACTACCAGCCCCGCACCGCCATCAAGTCGCAAGCACTGGCTGACTTCGTCGTCGATTGGGCCGAGACCCAGTACCTGCCGCCAGCGCCCGACTCCACCCATTGGCGGATGCATTTCGACGGCTCCAAGATGCGCACCGGCCTGGGAGCCGGCGTCGTCCTCACCTCCCCTAAAGGCGACAAGCTCAAGTATGTGCTGCATATCCACTTCGCCGCCTCCAACAACGTCGCTGAATACGAGGCGCTCATTCACGGGCTCCGGCTTGCCAAAGAACTCGGCATTCACTGGATCCTGTGCTATGGTGACTCCGATTTGGTGGTCCAGCAGTCATCTGGCGACTGGGACGCCAAAGATGCAAACATGGCGAGCTACCGCTTCCTGGTGCAGCAACTCAGCAGATACTTCGAGGGGTGCGAGTTCCTTCACGTGCCAAGAAACGACAACGACCAAGCAGACGCCTTGGCATGAGTTGGCTCCACCCGCCAAGCAATTCCATCCGGCGTTGCTCTTCAGTGCCTCCTTAAGCCGTCTATAAAGCCTTCACTAGAATCAGACTCCATCTTTGTGCCGGCTCCACCCAAAGAAGTCGGATCCGACTTGAGAGCCACAACAAACGGCCCAAAGAAAATCACAGTTGAAGCCGGCCCGGGGACTTCAGAACCCGGCCCGGGGACTTCAAAACCCGGCCCGGAGACTACGCCAGTCGGCCCGGGGACTGCGCCAGTCGGCCCGGGGACTTCATCAATCCAGCAAGCAGCCGCAGACTCCAGCCTGCCGCCTCCCAGCCCAGCCGCCCTTGTCCAAGTCGCAGTGGTGGCGGTTGAAGAAATAGCAGCACCCTCATGGGTGCAGCCCATCCTCAAGTTTCTAGTGAACAGAGAGCTGCCAACTAATGAGATCTTGGCTTGGCAAGTATAACGCCGAGCGGCAGCATACACCATAATCAACAGAGAGCTGGTCAGGCATAGTGTCACTGGTGTCTACCAGCGCTGCGTAGAGCCAGAGCAAGGCCAAGCAATTCTCAGAGATATTCATCAGGGCGAGTGCGGCCACCATGCAGCTTCAAGAGCACTCGTCGCCAAAGCCTTTCGGCACGGTTTCTTCTGGCCGACTTCCTTGGAAGAGGCTAAAGAGTTAGTCCAAAAATGCAAGGGGTGCCAAATGTTCCGCTCCAAGACGCTTCAGCTGGCTTCCGCGCTGAAGACAATCCCCATCGCCTGGCCCTTTGCTGTTTGGGGTCTGGACATGGTGGGACCATTCAAGACGGCCCGAGGCGGCCTAACTCATCTGCTTGTCGCGGTGGACAGGTTCACCAAGTGGATAGAAGCAAAGCCCATCAAGAAGTAGAACTGTCCGACTGCAGCTTTCATCGCCGACATCACGGTGCGGTATGGCATACCGCACAGCATCATCACCGACAATGGCACAAATTTTGCCAAAGGCGCCTTGGCTCATTTTTGTGCGACGCAGGGCATCCGACTGGACTTAGCGTCTGTTGCCCATCCGCAGTCAAACGGCCAGGTGGAGCGAGCAAACGGCCTCCTCCTGTCCGGCATCAAGCCTCGACTGGTCGAACCACTCGAGCGTTCGGCCGGCTGTTGGCTTGAGGAGCTGCCAGCCGTCCTCTGGAGTACGCGCACGACTCCAAACAAGTCAACCGGCTTCACACCTTTCTTCCTCATCTACGGTACCGAAGCCGTCATCCCGACGGACATAGAGTTTGACTCTCCACGAGTCACCATGTACACCGAAGAGGAAGCTGAAGAAGCACGTCAAGACATTGTCGACCTGCTGGAAGAGGGCCGGCTGTTGGCACTCAGCCGGTCCAGCATCTACCAGCAGAGTCTGCGCCGATACTACAACCGGAAGGTCAGGCCGAGATCGTTTCAAGAGGGCGACCTTGTGCTCCGGCTGATTCAGCGAACAGCCGGTCAGCACAAGTTGTCGGCGCCTTGGGAAGGCCCCTTCATCATCAGCAAAGTGCTGGGCAATGGCTCCTACTACCTAATCGACGCTCAGAAGCCTCGAGCGCGCAAGAGGGACGACTCCGGCAAGGAGTCAGAACGGCCATGGAATGCAAATCTTCTCCGAAGATTTTACAATTAATGCAGTATGTACCACGCTATCCTTTGTATTAAAGTACTCGAGACTTTGGGCCCCCGAGACGAGCTTGGGGACTGCCCTTTTTTGTTATCTGTATGATAAGAATTATGCCTCCGAGTATGCTACTCTTTGTTATGCCGCTTGGCACCGAGTTCGACTAGTCGGCCCGGGGACTCGCCATCTTGCGCTATGAAATGCTTCCTGCAGTCGGACAAGTAGTGTGCTGCGCTTAAGCCATCTCCTGCCGAAAGCCGCAGCTTGCAGAGCGACTGTTGGTAGGCAGAGAGTAAGCAAGAACGAGCGCACACACGAAAAAATGGCTAAGGACTCAAAGCATAGGCATAGCCCAAGCCGGTTTCCAGCCTCTCTCTGCAGAGCCGACTCTCAAATAGTCGGCTCGCCGCCTTCTATCCAACTTGTTAAAAAACTCTAAAAAGGCCAAGTACTTGCCTTCCCTAAAGTAGCCGAGCATTTGACCTGCGGCAGTCCGCGGAACGGCTGTTCGCCTGGCAAAGCGGCGACTATGGAAAGGCGGCAAAGGAAAAAGTCAAAAAGAGCAATGAGCAAGGAAAGATAGAAGGTAGATAGATATTTACATAGCAAAGGCCTCTGGCCAAGTTCAAAATACACCCCGCAGGTGGAATTGTGCAAATTAACAAGTTCTTCAAAGACTATGAAAGCAGATAAAGTAAAGACAAGACGGCAGCCTAAGGAGCGGCAGACGGGTTCGGCGGGTCGGCGGAGACGGCGGTGTCAAGCGTTGGAGCGGCCGGCTGGGCAGTCTCGGCTTGATCGTCTCCGGCGGCAGCCGGCCCGGTCAGACGCGGCTCCTTGCTGGAGGCGCGATCGAGCTGAGGCTGGTCGTCCGCTCTGTCTTCTGGTGCCTCCATCTCGTCTTCGTCCCTCGCCTCGTCTTCCTCCTCGGTGCTGGAGCCGATCACCTCCACCGAGTCCTCGTCGTAGTCGGGGTTCATCCCGAACCACACCGGAGGCACCTCCTCGTCGTTCGCGGCCCGCTCGGGAACGAAGACGCTGGTGTCGGTGTAGTCGGCCATCGCCGCCGCACGCTCGATGAGGGCGCCTTCCACAGCCGCCAGTTCTGCCTGGGCCTCTGACCGGAACACGGCCAGCCGGTCCAGGTCCAGCCCTGGATACCAAGCTTTGACGAATTCCAAGCCCCGGTGCGCTCCAGCATGGGCCGAGGAACCCTTCCAAGCCTCAAGACGGCCGGCCGCGACCTCCAGCCAGTCGGCAGTCCGACTGGCAGTGCGCAGAGCCGGCATGCCTAGCCACAGGGCGGACATCGCTTGGGTCCCGGCGCGTTGAAGCCGGCGCAGCAGCTGATGGGCCGGCCGCAGACGGGTCTCGATGCTCAGGAGCTGCTCATCGATGGTCAGGGGGGCGTTGGCGGTGATCTCCTCGCCATTCGCCCTCCGCGCCTCGCGATCAGCCTCGATGGCTCGATTGGCCGCTTGCGAGTGGCCAGGGAAGAAGTCTGCCCAAAACAGAAAGAAGCAAAGAGAAAGTCAGCAGTCAGCCTGACATATAGTCGGCGGTTCAAAGAAAGAAAGCAAAGAAACTCACCGTCGACAATGTCCTCGATCTCGTGGAAGCCGGAAGTCAGCATCACGTCCCTGTCAGTCCAGGAGGAGCGCTCCATCTCGCACTCGGCCAGGAGGGCGGTCTCTTTCTTCCCCGCCTCGTCCCGAGCCGCCTTCAGCAGCTCCTTCTGCTCCGCCCACTGCTCGGCCAGCAAGTCGCGCTCTTTCGCGAGCTTGCCACACTCCTCCTTGGCGCGAAGGGCCGTGATGACTTTGCCCAACCGTTCCTGAAGAGCGGCATTGGCCTCTGAAAACAAAGAGAAAAGACGTTAAGTCGCCAACAACAAAGGTCGTCGGGAAGATCCGGCCCGACTGCTCAGCAGTCGGCCCGAATCTCGGGGACTACAGCCCGCGGGTGCGCCAGCGCGCCCCCGCGAAAAAGAAGAAGAACTTACTCCGGCTCTCCGACAAGTCGGCAGGCTGCTTCTCCAGCCGCTCAATGTTACGGTTGAAGCCGGTGACGCGGAGGTTGTGATACTCCTGTGATAAAAAATTGGACAAAGACAAAAAATGAGGAACTCGCCAGATTGAGTTCCGGGCCGCCTGCGCAGCAGCCGGCCCAAAACTCGGGGACTACACCCAGTGGGTGCGCTGGCGCGCCCCCACAGAGAAGAGCGAGAAGAGACAAAGTCAAAAAAGAGAAACGTGCCCGGATAGACGCTCGCGATGCCAGATGCGCCCTAGTGCAGCCCTGGATGGCTTCGCCCTCAGCTCGCACCTTCGCCTGCACGTCCAGGAGCGCCTGGTTCAGCGGACCGTCGTCGCCTCCTCGCACCATCCAGTAGGCGCAGCACTTGATGCTTCAGCATCTGGAATGGCCGGGCTGGCGGCGCCGGCTTCCAAGGGGCGTGGCGCCGAGACCGCCATTGCAAGGCGGCGGCGCGTTGGTGAGGCGACTTGAAGAAGCAGCCTCGCCACCGCCTCGTCTTCAGCCGGCGGCACTGGAGGGCCCGGCCGCTGCTTGCCATGTGGCGGAGGAGGCGGTGGCGGCGAGGCCATGCCCGATGCGGAGGCCTCGCCACCGTCCTTCTCAACGATGGAGTGCTCCCCGCCAATTTCTCCAGTCTACCCCGTGAACTCCGGGGGCGGCGGCGCGGAGCTCAGCGGGACGACAAGCAGCGCCGACTGGCGGCGCGCGGCCTCCTTCGCCCGCTGTTTTGCTGCGGCGGCGGCTTTGGCCTCCTCCAGCTTCTTCTGGGTGGAGGCCGCCGCTTTCTCGGCCTCCACCTTCTCCAGACGGTCGGCCTCTTCCTCGTCGCACTTCTCCTGCGCGTTGCGCTCCGTCGCCTCCCGAAGGTCGGCGGCGCGGTCAATCCGCTGAGTGTTGGCGGACGTCTCGGCCGACCCCATGATAGAAGGGACGGCGACCCTTTCAAGAGAAAGAGGGGCCCTGAAGCAAGAAAGGGAATGAAAAAGACTCGAAAAGGATCCGTCAAAGAAAGCAAGACAAGGACAGTCGACACTTATGTAAAGACTAGCGGCGGCTTCTTCACTTCCTTGCGGAAGCGGTTGGCCTTCGCGATCACCTCCTCCCGCTTGGTTGCGGCGGCCGCCCCCTTGAACTTTTTCGGCCGACCGCCGAGCGAGCTCAGCGCGGCCCGATGCTTCTTCGCACCGACTTGACCGGCCAAGCCGGCGGAGGAACTCGTGCATGGATGGCCGGCTTCGGTTGGCGGCGCGGGACAACCTCGCCGTCGGCCTCGTCCTCTGGCCAGTCGGCAAAGGTCGCCCAGGGCCGGAGGCCGCCTTCCGCTCCTCCTCCTCCGCCTTCGGCGTCGGCCTCCATCGCCGCCGCCCCCAAGTCGGGGTTGTCGATATCGCTCTCCGCACGGTCTGGAGCGAACTCGCGGGGCGGCCCCGTGGCGCCGGCTGCAGGCTGGATGAGGGGGTTCTGACTCGAAGAACCAAGAAGATCAGAAGTCAGATTCGGCTATAAATAAGAACAGAAGACAAAAGACTTGACTTACCATAGGCGGAGGGTTGGCACGCGAGTACGGCTCCTTGCCGAACTGCCAGTCTTCCGCGAGCTTGTAGTTTGCGATGGGATTCACCATGTTCGCCACCTCCGCGTGGGGCATCTCCCAGGTGCTCATCCGGCTCGGGTCTCGGCGGTCGCTCATTTGACAGATCAGATGAGGTCGGCCTTGGAGTGGGAGGACTCGGCGCGCCACGAAGGCGGCCAGCAAGTCGGCTCCGACCAGGCCTTCCGACTGCGTCAGCACTCGAAGTCGGGCGACGGCGGCGGTGCCGGCAGGAGACAGTGTCTTGGCCCGATTGGACCAGCTGGGAAGCCTCCCTGCCGGCGCTTCATAGTGCGGCAGGTTGACCCAGTCGCCTTTCGTGGCGACGTTCTTCACGTAGAAGTACGAACATTGCCACATCTTCACCGACTTGATCAGCGCGATGGAGGGGAAGGCACTGTCGGCGGTCGACCTGCGCATGGCGATGAAGGCGCCGCATTGGGCTTCGATTGGAAGGACTCTCCCCACAGCTCGAGGATGGGGAGAACGCCGAGAAAACCCTCGCACGGGGTGGCGAAGGCGGCCAGCAGCACCACCGTGTTCGGGGTGAGGTGGTGCGGATGGAGTCTGTTGAACTCCAAGAAAGAGTGGAGGAAGCCGCTCACCGGCAGGCCCATGCTGCGCATGAGGTGCGAGCGGAATGTGACCCGCTCGCCCTCCTCCGGCGCCGGCCTTATCTCCCCCTCCGGCGCAGCGCGGGCTCGTACCAGGTGCGCGCCGGGGAGCCGGCGCATCCTGTGGAGGTGCTCGATGGCGTCGTTATCCACCCTGGAACCATCCCACGCGCCAGAGCGGACGGCAGAAGCCGCGGCGGAGGAAGAGCTCATCGCTGCGGTGCGGTGCAGCATGGTGCGGCGAAGACAGGAAGAAGAAGAGGCAGAGGAAACGGGGGAAGCAGGGAAGAATGAGCGCGTGCTTCCCCGTCCCGCTCCCCCCGCCTATTTATAGGCCCGTAGGCTGAGAAGCCGATGGGGCGGCGTGGGATTAACTGCGCGCCAGCCCCCACGCCCCCCACGATTAACCCCACGAAGTTACTGCACGCAGTAATGACATGGGGAACCCAACCGCCCGCCCGGCCGCAGTGGATCCGTTCGTGTGCCGAGGCGCGGTAGTGGCGGGCCCCACCTGACGGCCCGTCCCGTCGCGCGCGTGGGCAGGCAGACTGCCCCTGCCATGTGGCGCCGCACGACGAGGCCGCGGTGGGCGACCGCGGGAAGCATATCAGGCACGCCGCCTGGTTCCCTCCGCGACGTTCGAAACACCTCGAGGGGCAAGATAGCCCTCGGAGAATCCGACTCCAGCTAGTCGGCTTGAGCATGACGGCCCTCAGCGAATCCGACTCCAGCCAGTCGGCCTGGAGGAAGGCGGCCATCAAAGCCTGCTTTCCCCCGTCCGAAGAATGAAACTGCTGAGGTGCACGACGTATCACCCTCGGAGCCTCACCAGCTTCGGGGACTACTGTCGGAGTAATGGGCGACGGGTAGGCTAACCCGAGCCCCAGAACCTTTCAAGACATCGGGGCAGACTGCGCCCCTCAGGTACCTACGCCGACTCCACGATGGCCGAGTCCCAGAAGCGACTCCCATTCAAGCCGAGTCCCAGAGGCGACCCCCATTCAAGCCGAGTCCCAGAGGCGACTCCCATTCAAGCCGAGTCCCAGAGGCGACTCCAAGATGGCCGAGTCCCAGAGGCGACTCCCGTTCAAGCCGAGTCCCAGAAGTGACTCCAAGGAAGCCGAATATGGGGAGTCGACCCGCGACTCCAACCACCCGATAATAAAGGGCGGGCATGGCCACAGTGCGCCGTACCCACGGAGATCTCCGCCCGGCGCGGCACTGTTGCCATGCCAGCCCTGACATCAGCCTTAGAGGCGGGGCCCTGTGCCCACGACCACCTGTCTGTACGGCCCGGAGACGGCGGGGCCTACCAGTCAGCGAGAGTATTGAAGACAGTGAGAGCGCCGAGAGTCGGACCCGTTGGGAGATGGCCCCCTAAAGTCGGCCGGCCCTGCCCACGGGTCCCACACGCCATTAACCAGATGCGACCTGGGAATGGCCACAGTGATCGCCCGCCAGGTGGCGGCACTGTTGCCATGACCCCCTGACCAAGCCCGCGTCATTAGAAGAACGACTACAGTAACCTGCAGCCGGCAAGACCCGCCCGCGGCGGACACGGGCTGACGCCCTCATACCAGGCCAGTCGGCGGGCCCTAGGAGTCAGCGGAGAAGACGGCGCCTGAGAGACAGACGGCTGGGACCCGCTCCCAGCCGGTTTTACCGTTGTAACCCTGGGGGGTAGGTCTATATAAACCCCCCAAGGCACCCATGCAAAGGGTTGGCATCCATTAGCATTAGACAGACCACAAGGAAAGGAGGGAGCTAGCCTTGCCCTCTCCTACCTCCAGAAATAGCTCTAGGAGCAAGCTTGAATTCACTTTGCCTTAGTGATCATGCGGAGACCCCGTAGAGCAGCAGTAGGGGTGTTATCTCCTTGGAGAGCCCTGAAGCTGGGTAAGATTTGCCGGCGTGCATGTCTTCGCCTCATCCCATTTCCAGGCACCGGCGACGTTCTACTCGCCCCCACCATGATAAGCCATCCTTTGGCATACGTCGCACCCAACCCCCGACACCTTCCATGCAAAGGAGAGTCCCATCCGGACACGGGACGAAGTCTTCAATCTTGTATCTTCATAGTCCAACTGTCCGGCCAAAGTATATAGTCCGGCTGTCCGAGGACCCCTTAATCTAGGAATCCCTCAGTAGCCCCTAAACCAGGCTTCAATGACGATGAGTCTGGCGCGTAGATTGTCTTCGGCATTGCAAGATTTTGAACACGATAATTGTGTCCGGCTCTGCAAAACAAATTCCACATACCACCGTAGAGAGCATAATGTTCCACAAATCCAATCTGCCGACAGCTTTTTATACCATGACATCACGCCATGGCCCGGTCATTATTCAAACCGTTTTGCACAACCTGCCATCGCACATATCGTGAGGCAGTTTTATCGGCACGTCTCGTCGAAGTAGAGATCGTGTCCCCTTATCATGGGATTCTCATCAATACGGGTGTGGGTAACCCAACCGTGCCATCAATCGTGGCGCTTGGGGAACAAGCAATTTTAGCGGGCAAGTGGGGAGGCGCAGGATCTCTGTTGCCTTTATAAGGGGATAAGAACTCCCTCTTTCACCCACGCCCTCCTCTGCTCATCCATTCCTTTTCGCTCGAGCCCCAGTGCCCAAGCGCTCCTCTTCTCCGCCCAAAAAGGCTTCCCGAAAATGTTCGGATTCGGAGCAGGAGGCAAGTGGATGGCCTCTACTGTCCAGGAGAAGGATATCAAAAAGCTCCGGGGGGCGGGTATTTGGCCAAGAGAATCGGCCACCATCTTCCGACGGCTGGACAAATCGTCCCTACCCCGGAACCCCAAGAGATGGTGGTATTCAACCCTCATTTTGTCTGTGGGCTACGGTTTCCCCTCCACCCATTTGTTCGCGGCATCATGTATTATTATGGGATTGATTTTCATGACCTATCCCCCAATTCCTTCTTCAACATCTCGACATTCATCATCGTGTGCGAGGCCTTTCTCCGCGTCCTGTCACACTTCGGCTTATGGCTGAAGCTTTTCAATGTGAAGCCCAAGGTAGTGAGCGGCGAGCATGCCGAATGCGGGGGCGCCATGGTGAGCAAGATGCCCAATGTTACATGGCCAACAGGTACTTTCAATGATCCCGTCAAGCAATGGCAGTAGCAGTGGTTTTACATCACCAAGCCGCATGGCAAGGAATGGGCCGCCACTCCAGAGTTCAGATCCGGTGACACAAGAAGGGTCTGAACTGGGCTTCGTTTGACGAGCTATCAGAGCTCCAAACGCGTGTCCAAGACATGGAAGACAAGAACATCAAGCTCGTCAATGTAGTCCAGGTGATGTTATTTTGCCTGATTCTACCTTGCCAACACCGGACTTGCAATTTATGGGAGTTCGACCCGGCCAAGCACCAGACCTTACTAGAGCTCTTTGGCTCCTCGCATAAGGACATCTGGAAGGTGATTTTCAAGTCCGGCAAATCATGGCCGAACTCCACCGAGGACCACGGGTACCAACTGTCCTGCCCTGCAAGTTCGGTAAGTGACTGTTCGTTTGGCAATTCATATATTTTATTTTCATATCCTTAGGGAAATGCTTGATGTGTTTCCCCCAAATTTCCTAGGGCTGGGCGAAGAAGGTGGGGCGGATCTGCTGTCCGGCGACGCTGCCAGAAGAACCGACCGGCCCACTTCTGACGAAGATGCTGATCCCGGCGCCTTACAGGCACCGAAGAAGAAGATCGAAAAGAAGGCCAAGTAGACCAGGGGCGGCCTTCGTCGTCGTGGCGCTCCGGACACAAGATCCGAAGACTCCAATGCCCATTCTTCCTCCAAAGAGGATGAGGAAGAGGAAGGAGACGCATCCCGCACGGGGGGAAGAAAGAAAAGGACGGCCTCCACATCCTTGGAGGCCGCTTCGCCTAAGAGAGGAAAAACTCCTCTTTAAGAGGAGTCCACCGCCGCCACCGATAGCAGCCCGGAGTGGGATCCCAGGGCCGAGCCCCTGGTGAACTCGTGAGTATAAAATCCAAACACGCTCATGTGTCTAGACTTGTCATGGCATGGTATTTTAATCCAAGCCATACTTTTTTCAGTCCGGCGAGGTCCCGCGCCGAACAATACTCGTCTGAGGATTTGCTGGGTTCGGATGTAATGGAGAGCGGGACACCCCTGAAGGCCCCCTCCCCCAAACATATGACTGAAACCGAGGTTTCATCCCAGAAGGACCCAGGCCACGGAGGGGGGGAAGATCACAAAGGCGGCACCAGGAGGCCAGACTTCAGGGTCCGGACACACGGGAGAGAAGGCTCCCGTGAACGTTGACGGCGGGGGTTATCTTGAATCAGGCCCCCAGCCAGACATGATTCTGGAGACCCATAAGGTCGTAGGGTCAGGCAGGCGGCCTCACTTAGCTGGAGGAGGTGTGTCTGTTACACCGGCAACCTCTGTCCAACCAAAGGTGCCGGATGCTTTATTGGCGACGCTGAAGGGTGCCTCCATTGTTGATGAACACCGTACCCTTATGGGTGCAGTGATTGAGAAGATTCAGTCTGCTGAGAGTGGACTGAATGAATCCCGTATCAGCCTCATAAGAGGCTTTGAGGTATGTTTTATGAAGTTTGGAAGAGTGTCATGGTATAGATAGCAGCCCCTGATACACCATTCGGTGAAATAAAGAACCAGACAGAGGATCAAATTTATGTTCGCAGGAGACTCACTTGATGACATCTAACACTTTTTTAATAAGCAGGCGTCTATAGCGACTGTCGCCTCTCATGCTGCAGAAGTATCCGGACTGAGGCATAGTCTGGAGCGGGCCGAAGGAGAACTTGGCCAAGTCAAGAAACAGCTGGAGGGTAACCAAGGTATGCAGAAACCTTGTTTATTTAGCACAAATGAATAAGTGTGCATGATGAAAATATTTTTGTAATGTGCTCTAGGGGCAGTGGCCGAAATTGAGGGCTTAAAAAGGCTGTGGCTGAAGCTGAGAAGAGGGCAGCCGCAGAGCAGGCTCTCCATGAGAAACACAAGGCCAGAGTTGTTGAGGCTGAGCGAGAGCTTCAAGAGGCCGTGAAGAAATGCGAGACCTTGGAGCAGAGTTTAGCAGGGAAAGAATCCGAACTCTCCCAGGCTCGCCAAGCCGCAAGTGATGCCCGGGGGGAAGCCCAAGGTGCCCTGAAGGAAATCCAGGAGGCAAGGAAGATTGCGGCTGGTAAGGCTTTTTCAATACAAAGCGGGTATTTGAAAGGAGAAAATAAAGTTTGATAGCTTGAATTTTGTATTCTCCAGGGGTATTTGCGGAGCTCCCGTGCAACATATCTGATGCCGCCCAATTCTACCGAGCCGAAGAGAGGAATACTGTGGACAAGCTCTTCTGGATGCAGTATCTGGCGCCGAATTATCCAGTGCCTTTCTCCGATCAACTGAAGCAGCTGGTCGAACTGCATAAGGCGGCCGAGCTAGCCATGAAGGATTTAGTTATCTGGCTGTGGCCCGCTAAGCCGATTCCGAGCAGTTACTTCGGGCTCGTGAAGCTGCTTGTGAGTGCCTGCCCTCGACTCGAAGTCATCAAGAGGTCGGTCTGCATAGAAGGTGCACGAATGGCCTTCGCCCACACAAAGGTCCATTGGCGGAAGATGGATGCGGAAAAGCTGATGACCGAGGGACCGCCGGAGGGAAAGGAGCACTGCAAGCCCGAGCTGTATTATGAAGGTGTCTTGAAAGGAGCCCGCCTTGCGGTGGAGCAATGCACCAAGGACATTATATTTCCATGAATATAGTCATGTTTGTCCTTTGTAATGTTTGAACAAGGTCATTTCTATTATTTATTGCTTGTCGTTTGAAAGTTTTTCCTCCTGTGCGGCCATTTTATATACTAATTCTGAGAGTTGGCCAGTCGTCGGCTTCCGCCCCCACGTAGTAAGTACGGGGGTGTTCGCGATAAACCTGAGCACTCTTTATCCCAGTTTTGGGTCCCTAAAGGAGGTGTTCAGCACAGCGAACCAGGCAATCGGACTATAGGGCTTTATCGCTCTCACTTAGCCATAGGAGTTTTTTAAAAGGAAGGTAGGCGCTGCCCCTAGTGTTCGAAAGACTGCACGAGGGACTCTATAAGTGCCTGATTGGAAAAAAGCCGATCCATCGCACGCTGCATTGGTTATTGCATTATGCGGAAGAAATCCTTAAAGATTTTAGAACCTCTCGAACAGCTGACCAGCTCTCGCTGCATCATGACAGTCAGTTTTCGGCTTTCTCTACTGAGGTGCTCGTCCAGAAGAACCGGGACACAATTGCAGTAGTTCTCCCAGTGCTACCTTATCCGATATAGCGGAACGTAAGGTACCAAAACATAGGATCCGGGCAAACCCAACTATTGACCCAAGACATGATTCGGAGCTGATGCATATAATGCTATAAGTTCGGGGTGCCGAACTGCCGTGAAGGTGTTCGGACTTTTTTGCCGTAGTATGGGTATGATGAAGCCCCTGGCATATTAAGGCATATCGCGATAAGCAGCTTCCTTTTAACAAGAGAGTTTTTAATAAGAAATAGCATCAGATGAGCATCATATAGATCCACATGTTGTATCTGAATAATACGTCAATGCGTATGAGTATAGATAATGTGATAAAAAGAAATATGACTGCGGAACCTGCTGAGACCCGACGGGAGGAAGTTGTATTCGGATCCGGAGTGTAGTCTGATGATCTTAGAGGGGAATATCTAGAGACTCCCTTACGCGCTCGAACTGTTTCCAGGCCATCCATCCTAGCCTACGTAAAGGTGAACCTGCAAAGAAAATGTGATAAATGGTTTTGCACCACTTAGCGGTTGAGCCGCGGTATGTGGCTTGTCTTATCTTTTTCCGGAGTGTTTTTAGTTAAGCTCCGGGCGAGCCGGGCTATCCTGCCGCGCAGTAGTTCGAACTCCTTTGGCGGTGTCCGGGAGCTTGGCTATTGACTCAAGGTTCGATTGAAAGGTGCCATCCGTTGCTCTTGCTGTTAAAGCGATGGTAGACTCTTCGGTAGTGAAGGGGAGTTCGGCCCTGCCATAAACCGTGATTACGCCGCGCGGACCAGGCATCTTGAGTTTACAGTAGGCATAATGTGGCACCGCGTTGAACTGAGGGAACGCGGTTCGTCCGAGCAATCCCTGATAGTCACTGCAAAAGGGGACGATGTCGAAGACTAACTCTTCGATACGGTAACTGTTCAGAGATCCGAAGACCACTTCCAGCGTGATTGAGCCCGTGCAACAGGCCTCTACACCTGGTATGACACCTTTGAAGGTGGTTTTTGTGGGCTTGATCCTTGAGGGGTCGATACCCATTTTGCGCACTGTATCCTGATAGAGCAGGTTCAGGCTGCTCCTACCATCCATAAGGACTCGTGTGAGGTGGAATCCGTCAATGATGGGGTCGAGGACCAGTGCGGCCGAACCGCCATGACGGATACTGGTAGGATGGTCCCTGCGATCGAAAGTGATCGGGAAAGAGGACCATGGGTTAAACTTTGGGTCGACTGGGTCCATTGCATAGACGTCCCTTAGTGCACGTTTCCACTTGGGAATGTGGCTTGCATATATCATATTAACCGTTTTCACCTGGGGAGGGAATTTCTTCTGTCCTCCTGTATTCGGTGATCGGGGCTCCTCGTCGTCATCGTCGCTTTGAGACCCCTTCCCCTTGTTTTCGGCATCTGACCTGCCGGCTTGTCTGAAGACCCAGCATTCTCTGTTGGTATGATTGGCTGGTGTTCCTGGGGTGCCATTAATTTGGCATGGACGGTCGAGTATGCGGTCCAAACTGGACGGGCCAGAATTGTTTTTGTTGAATGGCTTTTTCCGCTGACCGAACTTGGAGCCACTGAACCCGGCATTGACTGGCGTGTCTTCGGTACTATCACCATTTTTGCTGCGCTTGTGTTTGTTGCGCCATGGTTTGTCGTTGCTATCCTTGGCTTTTGATGTGCCGGGATTGCTTGTTGTGTTGTTGCTACGAGCCAACCAGCTATCCTCGCCCGCACAAAAGCGGGTCATGAGTGTTGTGAGGGCTACCATGGACTTTGGCTTTTCTTGGCCGAGATGTCGGGCGAGCCACTCATCACAGATGTTATGCTTAAAGGCTGCTAGGGCTTCGGCATCCGTACAGTCGACAATTTGGTTCTTTTTGGTTAGGAACATGGTCCAAACTTTCCTGGCTGACTCTCCGGGCTATTGGGTTATGTGACTTAGATCATCAGCATCCGGTGGTCGCACATAGGTGCCCGGGAAGTTGTCAAGGAATGCGTCTGCCAGGTTCTCCCAACTCCCGATGGAGTTTCCCGGCAAGCTATTCAGCCAATGCCGAGCCGGTCCCTTGAGTTTTAATGGGAGGTACTTGATAGCGTGTAGATCATATCTGCGGTCCATGTGAATATGGAGGAAAAAATTCTTCTATCCATATCGCGGGGTCTGTAGTACCATCATATGATTCAATGTTCACGGGTTTAAACCCTTCTAGGAATTCATGATCCATTACTTCATCAGAGAAGCATAGGGAGTGTGCGGCGCCTCTGTGCTGGGCTACATTGTACTCCGTCCGGCCCCCGTGATGTGTAGATCGATCTTGTCTATCCTGCTTTGGTTTTCAATTTGTCTCGCAGGTCATGCATGGAGCCCCGGGCCTTCGTGTTTTTGCTTGTTTGGCGTTGGGGTGCGGGCTGGACTTTGGGCTGGTATGCTGCTTTGTCGCGGCCACGTGGTAGCTGGTCGGCCGCATCATGCGCTGGTAGTGTGGACTTTAACGCCTTCTCCTCGAGTTGAGGTAGCAACATGCGCTTTGGGTAACTTTTGGTAGGGCGCTCGAGTCCGTATTCCTCGGCGGCCAGGACCTTGGTCCATCTATCAGTTAGCAGATCTTGATCAGCTTGAAGCTGTTGCTGCTTTTTCTTCAGGCTTTTTGCAGTGGCTATAAGCCGGCGCTTGAAGCGCTGCTGCTCGACGGGATCCTCAAGCACGATGAATTCTTCATCGCCAAGGCTCACTTCGTCTTCGGAGATAGGCATGTAATTATCATCCTCTGATTCTCCATCTGTTGCCTGTTCTTTAGGGCTCGCTTGCCCATCTTCTTGCTCGGCCTGCTTGAAGGTTGGCTGGGCAGGATTGTGTTCATCTTCGGCACCATCCGGATTGTTATCATCTCTTGCGCCGGTATCACTGTTTTTGCTATGGCGGGGCTTGGAGCGGTGCCTATGACGCCGGCGCCTAGATTGCTTCTCCAAGGGGTTATCTTCCGTTGCCTCATCGCCATCGCCTTCTTTGGGGGTGTCCACCATATATAGATATATTATATGATGAGGTGGCTGTCTAGCGCCCTATAGGTGGTGGTTCCTGTTCTTCTCCTGCATCGTCTTCCATACCGTCGATGTCTTCGGAGTTGAAGTCAAGCACGTCCGTTAAGTCTTCGACAGTGGCTATTAAGTGGGTGGTGGGTGGGGAACCAGTTTCTTTGTCGTCTGCATCCCACTCGAGCCGGACATAGTTCGGCCAAGAATATCTCGACAAGGAAATAGACCTTAATGAGTTTAGGGCATCACCCAAGGGCGAGTGCTGAAAAATATTCGCGGAGGTGAACTCCATGACCGGTGCCCAATCAAATTTGATAGGCACGGACGTTCGCGGTTCGGATCTTGTAGCTGGAGACGAGTCCGAGGGTCCGATGACACCACCCTCACAGGAGGTGGGATCAGTGTTCGGCTCCAACGCCGATGAGTGTGCGTCCCCGTGGAGGGGTCCATCCACCCGTCCTCGAAAGGCGTGATTTACTCCGGATTAATTCCCGGGGCCGCCGCAGGTGCGATCTCCCGAATGCTGTCTAATGGCAGATCTAAGTCATGCTCATCACGACTATTCGGCGTACCTGACATGGGCTCGAATCCGTCGAAGATCAAGTCTCCGCGGATGTCGGTAGTATAGTTCAAGCTTCCAAACCTGACCTGGAGGCCAGGGGCGTAGCTATCGACCTGCTCCAGGTGGCAAGCGAGTTGGCCCACAGTACGAAGCCGCCGAATACGAAGATCTGTCCGGGAAGGAAAACCTCCCCCTGGACCGCGTCATTGAAGATGATTGAAGGAGCCATCAAGCCTTACCGCAACGACACAGTGGAACTCTCAATGAAAGCACCAATGTCGGTGTCAAAACCGGCAGATATCGGGTAGGGGGTCCTGAACTGTGCGTCTAAGGATAATGGTAACAGGAGATAGGGGACACGATGTTTTACCCAGGTTCGGGCCCTCTCGATGGAGGTAATACCCTACTTCTCGCTTGATTGATCTTGATGATATGAGTATTACAAGAGTTGATCTACCACGAGATCGTAGAGGCTAAACCCTAGAAGCTAGCCTATGATTATGATTGTTGTTGTCCTATGGACTAAACCCTCCAGTTTATATAGACACCGGAGGGGGCTAGGGTTACACAGAGTCCGTTATAGAGAAGGAGATCTACATATCCGAATTGTCAAGCTTGCCTTCCACGCAAAGGAGAGTCCCATCTGGACACAAGACGAAGTCTTCAATCTTGTATCTTCATAGTCCAATAGTCCGGCCAAAGTATATAGTCCGGCTGTCCGAGGACCCCTTAATCCAGGACTCCCTCAATGGGTAGTAGTAAAAACCTGGGTGGGTGTGCATGTAAACCTCATTGTAGCGCAAGTCTACAAGAGCCTCGATAGCAGCAAACTGGACCGCCTGAGATGGCGTAGAAGAGAAACCACCCTTAGAGGAACGAGTGTAAGCGCCAAAAGGGGAACTATGGTGTAGAGTGACCTCAGCATAATACTCATACAGTGAACCGGCTAGATGCTCCCGATACACCTGATACACTGGATCAGCACCCTCTGGGTAGAGTCATTGCCACATGTTCTGAAGCAGGTGTGGCGATGTGTACGGAGCTGGCTCAGGATGGTACAAGATCGAAATTGGAGCCATCTACACTCACAATCATCAGATGGTTAGTAATAACAATATATAAACATGCATGCAATGCAGCAATCAATTTCTATGACTACCGGCACTCAGACGAAATTATCTACCATTCCACTAATGCACTAACGGTCTAGTGTGTCCTACAATCAGCGCGGCTTTGATACCAAGTGTTGTGGCACCCCGGCTCAGAGCAACCGGTTTACCTTGCATTGCCAGCCCATAGATCAAGTTTCTTGGCAACACACAACAACATGGTACAGAAATAACCGCTTTACTGATGCTAGCAGAAACATAAGTTTGATATTACATCGAGATAAGAGTCCAAGCGGCACACATGGTGCGGCTGAACAGTATGTACATTATTTAATGAACATGAAGGGGCCTCGATCACATAAACTACGCGGCAGCGGAATAACGACGAAGTGGAACTCCATAGCACAGGAACACCGACATGGACACGATCTAGATGCGGGAAGCTCTCCGATCCGGTACAACTTGCCTGAAAGCTGGCATGACACGCCAGGTCAGTACACTGAATGTACTTGCAAGCTCAGAACAAACATAAGCACAATGACAAACAATATCATGGCAATTAATCAGGTTAATGCAATGCAAGTAATACTACTAATGCGGTGAATCCAACATTTGCGCCGAGTCCCTCGGACTCGCTTACCAGACGGGTTACCTCGTAACCTAACGGTGATCATACCAGGATCACAACTAAAACCAATCACTTACGATCATCACATGATCCCACAAATCATCATAAAACCAGTGCCAACAATAAATAATTAGTGTGCAAGATTATTATAAATGTTGATCCATGGTGTGACCTACTTCCGAGTTGTGTCCATGACCGAGGACGCGGCTATCGATAGATTGAATACACTCTGCAGAGTTAGCACACTTTACGCACACCACAGAACCCATGGCCTCGCACTCCCATTTGGGTGGACCAACGGCGTTCCGACAAAACCTTCCCTTGCCATGACACTCTCCCGGCCACTCCGACCAACTCCCTCTCAGGGCTAATTCTTGGGTGGCCCCGTGCCTACCAAAGGCACCAATGGCCACCGTCGTGGCAAAACGGTCCCAAATGGGGACAAGGTACCATAAAAACAAACGGGCACACAAGGTTATGTCTGCTTACCGGGCCAGGGTACCGCACGCCCATAACCTTCCCTTGTTGGAGGCACCGGCAAGAGGCATGACAAAGGACCGAATCAAGACCCCCCCATAAGGTAAATGTGGTCGCACTTGATACGTCTCCAACGTATCTATAATTTATGAAGCATTCATGTTATTTTATTATCTATTTTGAATGTTTACGGGCTTTATTATACACTTTTATATTATTTTTCGGACTAACCTATTAACCGGAGGCCCAGCCCATACTGCTGTTTTTATTGCCTATTTTAGTGTTTCGAAGAAAAGGAATATCAAACGGAGTCCAAACGGAATGAAACCTTTGGGAGCGTTATTTTTGGAACGGAAGCGATCCAGGAGACTTGGAGTTGAAGTCAAGGAAGCTTTGAGGTGGCCACGAGGGTGGGGGGTACCCCCCCCCCCTACTGGGCGCGCCCCCTGTCTCGTAGGCCCCTCGAGACTCCCCCGACCGACTTCTTTCACCTATATATTCCCATATACCATAAAAACATCAAAGCAAACAATAGATCGGGAGTTCCGCCGCCGCAAGCCTCTGTAGCCACCAAAAACCTCTCGGGAGCCCGTTCCACCCTGCCGGAGGGGGGACCCCTCACTGGTGGCCATCTTCATCATCCCGGCGCTCTCCATGACGAGGAGGGAGTAGTTCACCCTCGGGGCTGAGGGTATGTACCAGTAGCTATGTGTTTGATCTCTCTCTCTCTCTCTCGTGTTCTCTCTATGGCACAATCTTGATGTATCACGAGCTTTGCTATTATAGTTGGATCTTATGATGTTTCTCCCCCTCTACTCTCTTGTGATGAATTGGGTTTTCCCTTTGAAGTTATCTTATCAGATTGAGTCTATAAGGATTCGAGAACACTTGATGTAGGTCTTGTCGTGCTTATCTGTGGTGACAATGGGATATTCACGTGATCCACTTGATGTATGTTTTGGTGATCAACTTGCAGGTTCCGCCCATGAACCTATGCATAGGGGTTGGCACACGTTTTTGTCTTGAATCTCCGGTGGAAACTTTGGGGCACTCTTTGAATTATTTGTGTTGGTTGAATAGATGAATCTGAGATTGTGCGATGCATATCGTATAATCATGCCCACGGATACTTGAGGTGACAATGGAGTATCTAGGTGACATTAGGGTTTTGGTTGATTTGTGTCTTAAGGTGTTATTCTAGTACGAACTCTATGATAGATCGAACGAAAAGAATAGCTTCAGGTTATTTTACTATGACTCTTGAATAGATCGATCAAAAAGGATAACTTTGAGCTGGTTTCGTACCCTACCATAATCTCTTCGTTTGTTCTCCGCTATTAGTGACTTTGGAGTGACTCTTTGTTGCATGTTGAGGGATAGTTATATGATCCAGTTATGTTATTATTGTTGAGAGAACTTGCACTAGTGAAAGTATGAACCTTAGGCCTTGTTTCTTACCATTGCAATACCGTTTACGCTCACTTTTATCATCAGTTACCTTGATGTTTTTATGATTTCAGATTACAAATGCTCATATCTACCATCCATCTTGCACTTGTATCACCATCTCTTCGCCAAACTAGTGCACCTATACAATTTACCATTGTATTGGGTGTGTTGGGGACACAAGAGACACTTTGTTATTTGGTTGCAGGGTTGTTTGAGAGAGACCATCTTCATCCTACGCCTCCCACGGATTGGTAAACCTTAGGTCATCCACTTGATGGAAATTTGCTACAGTCCTACAAACCTCTGCACTTGGAGGCCCAACAACGTCTATAAGAAGAAGCTTGTGTAGTAGACATCAAGCTCTTTTCTGGCGCCGTTGCCGGGGAGGTGAGTGCTTGAAGGTATATCTTTAGATCTTGCAATCGAATCTTTTTGTTTCTTGTTTTATCACTAGTTTAGTTTATAAAAGAAAACTACAAAAAATGGAATTGTGTTTGTCTCATACGCTTCACCTTTTTAATATCTTTCGTGAGTATGATGAAAAGGAAAATTGTGCTCAAGTGCTAGAAGAAGAAATCTATAGAATGTTTGATACTAAATCTTTGAATGATGAGCATGATTGCAATGTTGTTAGTATGAATTCCTTGAATATCCATGATGCTAATGATATGCAAAGCCACAAGCTTGGGGAAGCTATGTTTGATGTAGATGATATTTTTTGTCCCCCAAGTTTGGTTGAGCAAATTTATTATGATGAAAGCATGCCTCCTATTTATGATGATTATATTGATGAAAGTGGGTTTGGAATAGTCTCAACTTTAGGAAGTAATGATCCCACTATTTCGGAGGATGTTGAATCTTATTGTGATGAATATAAAAGTGGATTTGTAAGAGTGTCAACTTTATTTAGTGATGATTCCACTATCTTGGAAGAGGTTTCAATCGATTATGATGAGAACAAAGTTGCTACTTATGATGATTATTGTGATGAAACTTATGCTATAAAAAGTAGTGATGATTATATTTATAGAACTTGTCATGATTATGATTACCCTTTTTCTGAACATTACTCTTTTATTGTGGAAACAATTTATAGTATTCGAGTCTCCTATGATACTCCCACTATTCCGAATGAGAAAATTTTTGCTTATGTGGAGAGTAGTAAATTTTCTATGCTTGTAGATCATGAAAAGAATGCTTTAGGTCCTGGTTATATTGTTTAGTTCATTCACGATGCTACTGAAAATTATTATGAGGGAGGAACATATGCTTGTACGAAGTGCAATAATGTCAAGTTTCCTCTCTATGTGTTGAAAATCTTGAAGTTATGCTTGTTTTACCTTCCTATGCTAGTTGATTATTGTTCACATAAGTTGTTTGCTCACAAAATCCCTATGCATAGGAAGTGGGTTAGAATTAAATGTGCTAGTCATATGCTTCATGATGCTCCCGTTATGTTTCAATTCTTATCTTCTATGTGAGCATCATTGTCATGATCATTCCTAGCTAGAAAGGCATTAAAGAAAAGCGCTTATTGGGAGACAACCCAATATTTACCCTTACTGTTTTTGTGTGTTGACATGATTATGTTACTGTATTAATCATGTTTTATAGCTTTTGTTTCAATAAAGTGCCAAGTAAGACCTTTAGGATAGCTTACAGTGATAGTTATGTTGATCCTGCTGAAAATCAGAAACTTTTGCACCCAGTAAATTAGTTTTGATAATTCAGAGAAACGTTCTTATGATCTGATTCTTTTTGCTCTGTATTGGTACACAAATTACTTAGGACTTCCTAATTTTGTAGGATTTTTGGAGTTACAGAAGTATACATTTGATACAGATTACCACAGACTGTTCTGTTTTTGACAGATTCTGTTTTCTATGTGTTGTTTGCTTATTTTGATGAATCTATGAGTAGTATCGGAGGGTATGAACCATAGAGAAGTTGGAATACAGTATATATTACACCAATATGAATTTATAATGAGTTCATTCCAGTACCTAAGTGGTGGTTTTACTTTCTTATACTAATGGAGCTTACGAGTTTTCTGTTGAGTTTTGTGTTGTGAAGTTTTCAAGTTTTGGGTAAAGATTCGATGGACTATGGAATAAGGAGTGGCAAGATCCTACGCTTGGGGATTCCCAAGGCACCCCAAGGTAATATTCAAGGACAACCAAGAGCCTAAGCTTGGGGATGCCCCGGAAGGCATCCCCTCTTTCGTCTTCGTCCATCGGTAACTTTACTTGGAGCTATATTTTTATTCACCACATGATATGTGTTTTGCTTGGACAGTAATTTTCTTTTGTTAGTATTTCCTTGCTGTTATTTATAATAATGTTTTGCATCTATATTTTCAATAAAAATGTCAAGGATAGCCTTTACCATGCATATTTTGCTAGTATACATGTTGCTGTTTGAAAACAGAAAGTTTACCGCTGTTGCAAACATTCCCTAGAAAAGTAAGAGAATGGTATAATGTTGAAACTTTTTGCATATTGAGCTATGATAAATCTTCTACAGTGGGGTATTTTTCTCATAATTTTTGGAGTTAGGGAAGTATTATGAATCTTGCATTCTTTACAGATTATACTGTTTTGGCAGATTGCTGTTATGATTGCATAGTTTGCATATGTTTGCTTGTTTAATGATTCTATTTGAGGATAGGAGTATTAAATATGCAGAGGCATTTAGTATGCAATGTTGAATAATAATTTTAGTGATTTGTTACAGTAGAAAATGATAAGGTTTTTGCATTGGTTTATACTAACTTATCTCACGAGTTCTTCTTGAGTTTGGTGTGAATGAAGCTTTCGAGATATAGGAAACCGAGATATAAAAGGAATTAAGGAGACACAAAAGCTCAATCTTGGGGATGCCCAAGGCACCCAAATATAATATTTCAAGAGGTCTCAAGCATCTAAGCCGGGGCATCCCACCTTTCTTCTCCAACAATTATCGGTTAGTATCGGTTGAGCCTAAGTTTTTACTTCTTCACATGAGTTGTGCTATCCTTGCAATGTCATTTTATCTTGCTTTGCTTGCTATTTGAATAAAATACCAAGATCTGAAATTCTTAAATGAGAGAGAGTCTTCACATAGTTACATAATTATTTAGCTACTCATTGATGTTCAATTATATCTTTTTGGAGTAGTTTGTCATTTACTCATGTGCTTCACTTATATCCTATGAGTAAATGGTTGAATGAGTTGAATTTCATAATCTGAAATTATAGACGTTGCATATGCTTACCCCGTTGGGAGTAATGACTTCACATCTAAGAAGTAGAGGTTGTAAATTTATTGAAGGTTAGCAAGCATTGTATTGGTCATTTGAACAATTCATAAAAGAATATTGAAGGAAGAGAAATTTCACATATAAATATAATATCTTGGACATCTTTTATAATTGTGAGCACTCATTAAAGTATGACATGCTAAAGAGTTGATGTTGGACAAGGAAGACAATGTAATGGGTTATGTTTTCTCACATCTCAGTTAAAGTATATTGTCATGGATCGTCCAACATGTTGAGCTTGCCTTTCCCCCTCATGCTAGCCAAATTCCTTGCACCAAGTAGAGATACTACTTGTGCTTCCAAATATCCTTAAACCCAGTTTTGCCATCAGAGTCCACCATACCTACCTATGGATTGAGTAAGATCCTTCAAGTAAGTTTTCATGTTGCAAGCAATAAAAATTGCTCTCTAATTATGTATGACTTATTAGTGTGGAGAAAATAAGCTTTATACGATCGTGTGATATGGAAGTACTAAAAGCGACGGACTGCATAATAAAGGTTCATATCACAAGTCGAAATATAAAGTGACGTTCTTTTGCATTAAGATTTTGTGCATCCAACCCTAAAAGCACATGACAACCTCTGCTTCCCTCTGTGAAGGGCCTATCTTTTACTTTATGTCTTTTACTTTATGCAAGAGTCAAGGTGATCTTCACCTTTCCATTTTTCATTTTATCCTTTGGCAAGCTCTTCGTGTTGGAAAGATCCTGATATATATATATATATATATATATATATATATATATATATATATATATATATATATATATATATATATCCAATTGGATGTAAGTTAGCATGAACTATTACTGTTGACATCACCCAAAGGTGAATACGTTGGGAGGCGAAATTATAAGCCCCTATCTTTCTCAGTGTCCGATTAAAACTCCATAACCATAAGTATTGCGTGAGTGTTAGCAATTGTAGAAGACTATATGATAGTTGAGTATGTGGAGTTTGCTAAATCAAAGCTCTGACATAAACCCTTCCTGAAAATAGGATGAATTGTAATTGTTTGATGACTGAGAATGAAGTTTGCTAGTTTTCAAGAAAGTTTATGGTTTATGTTTTAACATGTGAATAGCTTGTTACTTGATCTTGAGATGTTTTATGAGATGAACTACTGTTATGACATATAAAGATGCTAGAAAAGGTGATTGAAGTTATCATTGATCAAACTTGTGCACCTTCTAGAATTCACACTTCATAAATTCTTTCTTTTATCATTTAGCTACTCGAGGATGAGCAGGAATTCAGCTTGGGGATGCTGATACATCTCCAATGTATCTATAATTTATGAAGCATTCAGGCTATTTTATTATCTGTTTTGAATGTTTATGGGCTTTATTATACACTTCTATATTCTTTTTGGGACTAACCTATTAACCGGAGGCCCAGCCCATATTGTTGTTTTATTGCCTATTTCAGTGTTTCAAAGAAAAGGAATATTAAACGGAGTCCAAACGGAATGAAACCTTCGGGAGCGTTATTTTTGGAAGGGAAGCAATCCAGGAGACTTGGAATTGAAGTAAAGGAAGCTTCGAGGTGGCCACGAGGGTGGGGGCGCCCCCCCCCCTATTGGGCGCGCGCCCCTATCTCGTGGGCCCCTCGAGACTCCCCCGACCGACTTCTTTCGCCTATATACTCCCATATACCCTAAAAACATCTAAGCGTACAATAGATCGGGAGTTCCGCCGCCACAAGCCTCTATAGCCACCAAAAACCTCTCGGGAGCCCGTTCCAGCACCCTGCTAGAGGGGGGATCCCTCAACGGTGGCCATCTTCATCATCCTGGCGCTCTCCATGACGAGGAGGGAGTAGTTCACCCTCGGGGCTGAGGGTATGTACAGTAGCTATGTGTTTGATCTCTCTCTCTCTCGCGCGTGTTCTCTGTATGGCACAATCTTGATGTATCGCGAGCTTTGCTATTATAGTTGGATCTTATGATGTTTCTCCCCCTCTACTCTCTTGTGATGAATTGAGTTTTCCCTTTGAAGTTATCTTATCGGATTGAGTCTTTAAGGATTTGAGAACACTTGATGTATGTCTTGCCGTGCTTATCTGTGGTGACAATGGGATATTCACGTGATCCACTTGATGTATGTTTTGGTGATCAACTTGCGGGTTCCGCCCATGAACCTATGCATAGGGGTTGGCACACGTTTTCGTCTTGACTCTCCGATAGAAACTTTGGGGCACTCTTTGAAGTACTTTGTGTTGGTTGAATAGATGAATCTGAGATTGTGTGATGCTTATCGTATAATCATGCCCACAGATACTTGAGGTGACAATGGAGTATCTAGGTGACATTAGGGTTTTGGTTGATTTGTGTCTTAAGGTGTTATTCTAGTACGAACTCTACGATAGATCGAACGGAAAGAATAGCTTCATGTTATTTTACTACGGACTCTTGAATAGATCGATCAAAAAGGATAACTTTGAGGTGGTTTCGTACCCTACCATAGTCTCTTCGTTTGTTCTCGGCTATTGGTGACTTTGGAGTGACTCTTTGTTGCATGTTGAGGGATAGTTATATGATTCAGTTATGTTATTATTGTTGAGAGAACTTGCACTAGTGAAAGTATGAACCTTAGGCTTTGTTTCCTACCATTGCAATACCATTTACGCTCACTTTTATCATTAGTTACCTTGCTGTTTTTATAATTTCAGATTACAAATACTCATATCTACCGTCCATACCTTCGCCGAACTAGTGCACCTATACAATTTACCATTGTATTGGGTGTGTTGGGGACACAAGAGACTCTTTGTTATTTGGTTGCAGGGTTGTTTGAGAGAGACCATCTTCAACCTACGCCTCCCATGGATTGATAAACCTTAGGTCATCCACTTGAGGGAAATTTGCTACTATCCTACAAACCTCTGCACTTGGGGGCCCAATAATGTCTACAAGAAGAAGATTGTGTAGTAGACATCAGCACTAAGAAATCCCGATTCGGTGGCACCATGACTTGATCAAAATTATATTCAAGTTGGATTATTATCAGGTTTAACTTGAAAATAAAATCACTCCAGGTCATACGATGCCATGATCATGCTACTATTCGATATGCAAAACATGCAACTCACAAGAACGGATCAACCTTATCATAATGACTATCTTTCACTCCTCATCATTAAACCTTACTGAATTTTACTACACTGCCTATTATCATGCATCATTTTGGTTAACTTATCATTTATATGAAATTGAGTTATCAGAAAGAAATTACCATTATTTATCAAAGCACTATCATAAAGCTAAAACTTTACTCTACTTGGCCAAACTAGTTCATGCATTCAACCAGTAACTTAAACAAGCATTTCAAGCATGAAAAAGTAACTAGCATTAAACCATAATTATTTAACTAATTTAAATGCATGAAAAATAGCTCATATTTCAGTAGGAAAAATCATAGATATTGAAGTGACACCATCCAAATGTTGGTGTGGCTTGCCTTAGTGCAGAGGAGGTTCACACTCCTCCTAGATAGCTTCAAGGCAAGTCTCTCCCTCTGAAAATATTTAAGAACCACAAAACAAAATATCAAGAACCATTTTGAAAGTCACCATAAATTCTAGGCAGCAAGGAAAAATCCACACTTTGGTGTGCTGCTAGAGCTCTTCAAAACAAACACAATGCAAAAGGAATCAACTCATTTGGACTTATAGGCTAAGAGATATCACTGGTCAAAGTTCTGGTCAAAATATTTGAATTAAAAGGAATAAAACAGAAAACCTGGGGGTGACGTTGATGGCATAAGGCTAGAAGACGCCTCCACTCGTACCACTTCGGGTGCGAGTGTCGAGGCTGACACTAGGCCCCACCAGTCAGGAGAGAGAAGGGGGAAGAAATAGAGTGCGGCGGCGCTTCACCGGAGCTCACGTCGGCGAGGAGGGTCCTAGGGTAAAACCAGAGGGATGGGATTGAAGAGGGGGCTACGGCACACCTGCCTGTACCCGTGGCACGCCAGGGGATCGCTGGAGCTTCTCGCAATCAAGCTCGGAAGCAGCGGTGGCGGTCGAGACTTGCCGGAGAGGAAGAAGGCGACGGCGAGGGGAGACTCCGGGGGTCGCTGGCGAGCTCTAGTCGGCCACGGTGGCCATAGGCCTGCCTGGTCCAGCTGCGGCTGTGCTACGTGGTTGTGGTGGTGGAGAGGTGCGGTTTGAGGCTTCGAGATGGAGGGGAAGGCTCTATTTATAGCCGGAGGGGGAAGGGAGCAACGTGTCGCCTCCGGAGCTCTCTGGAAGCTGGCAAGCGACGACGAGAGGCGTCAGTGAGGGGCGTGACGGGCTCAGCGATCACGCGGAGGCTGTCCACGCTCGCGGAGGAGCACAGGGCGAATGGGGAGAAGAAGACAGGGGCTCGTGCGCACTGTGGCTTCTAGCCGCGACGTGTCCGTGCTCGCTGCGGCGTCTCCGACATCGGCAAGCGCCAGGGAGGGGTCAAGGGTAAAGAGACGAAGCTGGTGGCACGGTGCAGCAGTCGTCGGCAAGCTCTGGCTCGAGCACGTGCTAAACAAAGGCACTACCGCGAAGCAGAGCGTGTCAAACGCATGCCAAGCCTCCTGTCCACACACGGTCACCACCCTGGCATGGTCAAAACGACGCCCACGCGTGGCCAAACCTTGTGTGGGCTGTTGTCCATGCAGTGTTTAGTCTAGGGTGGGTGAGGACTCACTGCCAGGCCGACCATGTGTGACTCAAGCTTGCTGGCAAGTTTCTGGAAAGAAACTTGGCCGCCAAGTTTGGAGGGCTTCTAGAAAGCCATTAGGGCTGATCTCATGGGGTTAAGGTTTACTTAAGAGGGTAAAGAGGCTCAAGAAAAACCAGCTCCAAAGGATCAAGGAAAAATACAATTGTTGTACAAAGTGCATTTTTGGGCCAGAAGGGAAATGATTTTCTATAGCAAAAATATTACAAAAAGTCATGCAATATTTTTGCTTAGGGAGGTGGGCCAAGTTTCAAATAATATTCAGGAATTATCTCAAGATATTTGGAGCCATAAAAATAGGGGCTGCTTTGGAGCACTAGTTTCTAAAATGAGTTTTTAGAAGGAAAATGAATAGTTTTCTTTTATGAAAAATATTCATTGGGCCATTTTGGGGTTTTTCAGAGAAATGAGGTTGAATGAGAGGTAGATAGGTCACTTGGGTGAAATTCAAGGGCATGCCCAAGTGATAAGTCCATTTGAATTGATTCCAAAGCAAAGGCAAATCAAGTCTGGAAAAAAGAGAAGGCAAAATCCAGGTTGTCACAAAACAGCTCCTGCACACAAAGAACAAATACTTGCAACCCCATGTAAGAGAGGGGTTGTCAATCCCTCACGGGTAAAAAGATATGTAAAATTGTAGTAGATTGGATAAATAAATCTCGCGGGAACACGGTATAAAATAAATAAATAAATAAAAATTGCAGCAAGGTATTTTTGTATTTTTGGATTAATAGATCTGAAAATAAAAGCAAATAAAAATAGATCATGAAGGCAAATATAATAAAGAAAAGGCCCGTGGGCCGTAGATTTCACTAGTGGCTTCTCTCGAGAATAGCATACGGTGGGTAAACAAATTACTGTTGGGAAATTGATAGAACTTCAAATAATCATGACAATATCCTGGCAATGATCATTATATAGGCATCACGTCCAAGATTAGTAAACCGACTCCTGCGTGCATCTACTACTATTACTCCACACATCGACTACTATCCAGCATGAATCTAGTGTATTAAGTTCATGGAGAAATGGAGTAATGCAATAAGAACGATGACATGATGTAGACAAGATCTATTTATGTAGAAATAGACCCCATCTTGTTATCCTTAATAGCAACAATACATACGTGTCGGTTCCCCTTATGTCACTGGGATCAAGCACCGTAAGCTCGAACCCATCACAAAGCACCTCTTCCCATGGCAAGAAAAATTGATCTATTTGGCCTAACTAAACCAAAGATTCGAAGAAGAAATACGAGGCTATAAGTAATCATGCATATAAGAGATCAAAGAAGACTCAACTAACTTTCATGCATAAAAACATAGATCTGATCAAAGTTCATCGGATCCCAACAAACACACCGCAAAAAGAGTTACATCAAATAGATCTCCAAGAGACCATTGTATTGAGAATCAAAAGAGAGAGAGGAAGCCATCCAGCTACTAACTACGGACCCTAGGTCTACAATGAACTACTCACGCATCATCGGAGAGGCACCAATGAGGATGATGAACCCCTCTATGATGGTATCTAGATTGGATCTGGTGGTTCTAGAACTTGTGGTGGCTGGAATTGATTTTCGTCAACTCCACTAGGGTTTCTAGAATATTGGGGTATTTACAGAGCAAAGAGGCGGTGCAGGAGGCCACCGAGGTGGGCACAACCCACCTGGGCACGCCTAGGCCCCCAGGCTCACATTGGTGGGTTGTCCTCCCCTCAGAGCTCCCCTCAGGTACTTTCTTGTCCCAATAGCTGTCTTCTAGTCCAGAAAAAATCCACAAAAAGTTTTGCTGCATTTGTACTCCGTTTGATATTGATTTCCTGTGACGTAAAAAACAAGCAGAAAACAGCAACTGCCACTTGGCACTATGTCAATAGGTTAGTCCCAAAAGAATGATATAAAATTATTGTAAAATTATTATAAAACATCCAAGAATGATAAAAAAATTATAGATATGTTGGAGACGTATCAGCATCCCCAAGCTTAATTTCTGCTCGTCCTCGAGTGGGTAAATGATAAAAAAAGAATGTTTGATGTGGAATGCTACCTAACTTGTTCATCACATATTCTTTTCTTTGTTGCATGGACATTTGGACTTTTATCTGGTTCAAAGCAATAGTCTAGTTTTGAAATGAGGACTTTAATACTCAAGCATATCAACAAACAACCATGTCTTTCAAAATATCAACACTAAAGCAAGTTATCCCTAGCCCATTATGCTCAATCATTGATCCATTCATGAAACACACTCGCATATTAGCTACACCCAATGCTCAAGTACGATCATAGTGCCCCTTAGTTTGTGCTTTATAAGAGAAGATGGAGACTCAAGTAAAAATAAAAATTGCATAAAGTAAATAGAAAGGCCCTTCGCAGAGGGAAGTAGGGATTTGTAGAGGTGACAGAGCTCAAAGCAAAAAACATAGAGATAAAAACATTTTGGTTGGCATGCTTTTCTTGTTAACGAAAACGACTGAGTAGTTCCCAATACTTTCCATCCTAGATATATCATAGGCGGTTCCCAAACAGAAAATAAAGTTCATTTCTTTTTCCACCATACTTTCAGTTTCCATGGTTACCCGTATCCACGGATTCCTTCCATACCAACACTTTCTAAGGAATTTATTATTTGACAACATAAAGTAAAATCATTTTTCATTTTGGGACTAGGCATCCCTAATACCTTTGTCGTACTCTCGTGCAATGAAAAGTGAATAAACACTCATCTTGAGAATAACATATCTAGCATGGAAAAATATCAGCCACCCGGCCCCTACTGTTTCATGAGCTGTACGAGCACACAAAAGAGAAATTTATTTTGAAAATTAGAGATGGCACATACAAATTTTCTTAGAATGTGTCGTGGGAACGAACACCTATGGGGCGGCGGACCGGGCCCCTTTCGGTTCGGCGGGGAGCGGAGATCGCACGAAGAGCAGATCGAGGCGAAGCACACGAGCGGTTTACCCAGCTTCGGAGCTCTCCGGAGAGATAATACTCCTACTGCTGCATGTCTGATTGTATTGTGTTCTTGCTCGGGAGCGCTGAGTGCTACAGTACACACTAGCTGCTAACGAGACCGAGCATGAGTGTTTTATGGTCTCGAACCCTTCGAACCCTTCGAACCCCACTCCACGTTGCGCATGGGCCTCCTTTTATATGCTCAAGGGGTCACCGATAGGTGGCAACGTAGGCAAGGGTAAAAATGGAAAAAGAGTTGCGGTTGGTACAACTACTTGTACAGTGTATCATACCTAACCCTGACGGCAGGGGAAAAGGCATTAAATGCCCGTCTGCGTCGCCCAAATAGTGCAAAAAGGGACCGTCAGGGGCGCCACTGCTCGCCACGATGGCAATCTTGTCAGCGTCGCTTGCCACCTCGCACCGCTGGCTGCACAGCCTCTTGCCACGCGCGCCTGGAAAGGTCTCAGGGCGACATGTTGGTGGATGTGCTGGAGCGTGGGTACAGAGTGGTAGCTTGCCGCGGCAAGTGCCTTGCCGCTATCGTTGTCTTGTCGCGTCCGGAGGCTTGTCGCTCACCGGGCCTTGCCGGGACGCGTGGCGCGTCGCGGCAAGTTCCTTGAAATGCCTTGGTTGGCCTTCCCGGCAAGCTCCTCTTGACGGGGTCTTGTCTCCTTGGCTTAAAGACTTTGTTCTTGAATGGCTCCAAAGGAACCACAGAGGACCTTGGCGGTCACCCGGCAAGCCTTGCCGCGGGGTGCTGCGACTGCCCGTGCACAAGTTCAGGATACTAGGGTACCCCTACTCTAGTACACCGACAGGAGCCCCCGGGCCTAGGCCATACACGGTGCCGAACGCTGTTGGGCCAGGCCCAAAACAGGGCACGGGCACGCGCGGCCTGGTTTACGCCGTATCTTACTCCGTATCCACCGCCCCCTCCCCTAACGGCACACGTTGAATGCGGCGTCGTGGGAGAGATCGTGGGTGGCTTCTTTATTCGGAAAAACGGAACGTCCGCCCCCTCCCTCTTTATAAGCAGGGGAAACAGGGGCAGTTGAGCTCGTGCCAAAGCTTCTGCTGGAGTGGAGGGTGGCAGTGGCGAATGGTGCGAGGAGCGGGATATGCTCGGACTTCTAACTATGTTAGAAGGAGCAGGATCCCGTCCAGGCGACCGTGTCTTGCTTGTGCCAGCATGTTGGCGCGCATGCTGGTCTTGAGCATCCCGAGATTCACCAGCTCGATCTCGGTCCAACAAACGTATGGTACCGCGAGTACCATGACGCTGTTGGTCCCGCACCTCTTGAGATGGGCGCGGTGCATGTACGGACGCCGAGGTCTGTGCAGCCTTGTCCTTGGACCTGGCAGCACCGTGAGCTCCCTCGTCGACGCCCGTTCTTCCGCTGGCGTCTACCCCACCACCCGTTTGCTCCGGTGGCGGAGGGATCGACGTGGACGAAGCAGCCACCTCCGAAGCCTTCTTCTTCAGTGGCATGTCGATGAAGATGATGAAGATCTAGCTCGCGTGAACGCCGGATCAGGTTCACACAACCTCGACGCCCCCTACCTGGCGCGCCATAGATGTCATGGGAACGAACACCTATGGGGCCGGCGGACCGGGCCCCTTTCGGTTCGGCGGGGAGCGGAGATCGCACGAAGAGCAGATCGAGGCGAAGCACACGAGCGGTTTACCCAGCTTCGGAGCTCTCCGGAGAGATAATACTCCTACTGCTGCATGTCTGATTGTATTGTGTTCTTGCTCGGGAGCGCTGAGTGCTACAGTACACACTAGCTGCTAACGAGACCGAGCGTGAGTGTTTTCTGGTCTCGAACCCTTCGAACCCCTCTCCACGTTGCGCATGGGCCTCCTTTTATATGCTCAAGGGGTCATCGACAGGTGGCAACGTAGGCAAGGGTAAAAATGGAAAAAGAGTTGCGGTTGGTACAACTACTTGTACAGTGTATCATACCTAACCCTGACGGCAGGGGACAAAGGAATTAAATGCCTGTCTGCATCGCCCAAACAGTGCAAAAAGGGACCGTCAGGGGCGCCACCGCTCGCCACGATGGCAATCTTGTCAGCGTCGCTTGCCACCTCGCACCGCTGGCTGCACAGCCTCTTGCCACGCGCGCCTGGAAAGGTCTCAGGGCAACACGTTGGTGGATGTGCTAGAGCGCGGGTACAGAGTGGTAGCTTGCCACCGCAAGTGCCTTGCCGCGGTCGTTGTCTTGTCGCGTCCGGAGGCTTGTCGCTCACCGGGCCTTGCCGGGACGCGTGGCGCGTCGCGGCAAGTTCCTTGAAATGCCTTGGTTGGCCTTCCCGGCAAGCTCCTCTTGCTGGGGTCTTGTCTCCTTGGCTTAAACACTTTGTTCTTGAATGGCTCCAAAGGAACCACGGAGGACCTTGGCGGTCACCCGGCAAGCCTTGCCGTGGGGTGCTGCGACTGCCCGTGCACAAGTTCGGGATACTAGGGTACCCCTACTCTAGTACACCGACAGAATGGCAGAAGAATACAGCATATAGGTTGGTATGGTGGACTCATGTGGCAAAACTGGTTTAAAGGATTTTGGATGCATAAGTAGTGATCATACTTAGTGCAAATGAAGGCTAGCAAAAGATTGAGAAGCATCCAACCAAGAAACAAAAAATCTCATAAGCGAGCATTAAGCATAACTAACACCGTATAATGCACCACAAGTAGGATGCAATTTCATTCTATAACTATTGACTTCCGTGCTTGCATAGGTAATCACAAACCTTAACACCAATATTCTTACTAAAGCATATTATTCATCAACATGACTCACATATCACTATCATCATATCTCAAAACTATTACAAAGAATGAAATTTATTTTGTCCAATGATCTTCATGAAAGTTTTTATTATATCCTCCTTGGAAATATATCACTTTGGAATTAGTTTCATATGTTGCTTTTAATAAGCTCAAACAAATATAAGTGAAGAACATGAGCATCATATTTCTTTCTCTCAAAATAGGTTAAGTGAAGCAAGAGAGAATTTCTAAATAAATTACTGACTCTCAAATAAATCTAAGTGAAGCATGAGAGCATTTATTCAGAAATACTAAAGCACACCGTGCTCAAAAAGATATAAGTGAAGCGCTAGAGCAATTCCATAGCTCATAAAGATTTAAGTGAAGCATAGAGAGCAATTCTAACAAGTCATAGCATAATTTTGGCTCTCTCAAATAGGTGTGTCCAGCAAGGATAGATGACTAAAAATACAAAGAAAAACAAGCAAAGACTCATATCATACAAGACGCTCCAAGCAAAACTCATAGTATGTGACAAATAAAAATGTAGTTTCAAGTAAAATACCAATGGTTGTTAGAAGAAAGAGGGGATGCCACTCGGGGGCATCCCCAAGCTTAGTTGCTTGATACTTCTTGAATATTATCTTGGGGTGCCTCGAGCATCCCCAATCTTAGCCGTTTGCTAATCCTTATTCCTTCATCCATCGTAATATCACCCAAAACATGGAAACTTCAATCACACAAAACTCAACAAAACCTTCATGAGATCCGTTAGTATAAGAAAGCAAATCACTACTATAAGTATTGTTGCAAACCCATTCATATTTTATTTTTTTCATTATATATATTGTATTTCAACTTTTCTATGGCAAAAACTCTTCAAAGGAAACCTTATAATCATCAAAACAAGCACACAAGGCAAAGAAAATAGAATCTGTCAAAAACAGAACAGTCTATAGAAATCTGGATATTTCGAATACTTATGTAACTCCAAAAATTCTGAAAAATTAGGACAACGTGGGAAATTTGTATACTACTCCCTCTGTAAAAATATATAAGAGTGTTTAGATCACTACTTTAGTGATCTAAACGCTCTTATATTTGTTTACGGAAGGAGTAATCTTCTGCGAGAACAATCAGTATTTTATCGCGCTTCTCCTAAAAATGAAAATTATTTTAGTGAGTGCAAAATTTTCTGTTTTTCAGCAAGATAAAATTACCTATCACCCAACATGATTCCAAAGGCTTTGCTTGGCATAAACACTAATTAATACCCAGAAAACACAATCATAAAAGTAGCATAATTGTGCAAACAGTTGAGAATAGAAAGAAAAATACAAAAATAAATTGTATTCATTGGGTTGCGATTAAGATAGGCTTTGCGATTTCAATGATGCTCACATGAAAGATAATAATTGAAACACAAAGAGAGCATCATAAAACATGTGACAAACACATTTAAGTCTAACATACTTCGTATGCATAGGAATTTTATAGGCAAACAAATTATAAAGACAAGAAATATCTAGCATATGCATAGGAGAGAAATAAAACTTTGACAATCTCGACATAACGAGAGGCGATTTAGTAACATGAAAATTTCTACAACCATATTTCCCTCTCTCATAATAATTACATGTGGGATCATGTTCAAATTCAATAATATAGCTATCACATAACATATTCTCTACATGATCCACATGCATGCAAAGTAGATACTCTTCCAAAATAGTGGGATTATCATCAAATAAAGTCATGACCTCTCCAAGCCCACTTTTATCAAAAAAAATCACAAGATTGATAATTCTCCAAAGTAGTGGGATCATTAACACATAAATTTGACACTCTTCCAAGCCCACTTTCAATATTATTACAAACATATTCATCATAAGGTTTAAATAAATTTTCAAGATCATAAGAATCATTATCACCCCAATCATGATCATTGCAATAAGTAGTGGACATAGAAATATTAGCATCCCCAAGCTTGGGGTTTTGCATATTATTAGCACAATTGACATTAATAGAATTTAGAGTAACATCATTCCAATCATGCTTTTCATCTAAGGAACTATCATGAATCACTTTATAATTTTCTTCTTTAACACTTCATCATAATTTTCAGATTCATAAATCTCAAGCAAAACATCATAAAGGCAATCTAGTGAACTCAATTCACTAGCAATGGGTTCATCGTAATTGGATCTCTTGAAAAGATTAGGAAGTGGATGAGGATCCATAACAATATATTTTTAGCAAAGGAAGATGCCAGCAAATTGAAGGCACATGGCAACACAACCAAACATGACATCGGACGAGAAAAGGGTAAACAAAAAAGAAGGTGAATAAAATGGCAAATTTTTGTGAAGTGGGGGAGATGAAAACGAGAGGCAAATGGCAAATAACGTAAATTGCAAGGATATGAGATTTGTGATTAAGAACTTGATAGATGTTGATGATGTCTCCCCGGCGACGGCGCCAGAAATTGGCATGTGGCCGGGAGACTAACTTGACTTGATCCTCCCCGACAACGGTGCTAGAAATTCCTTTTGATGCGGCTTTAACTATGTTGGTATTTCCCCAAAGAGGAAGGGATGATGCACCACAGCTATAGTAGGCATTTCCCTCAGTGATGAGACCAAGGTTATCGAACTAGTAGGAGAACCACGCAACACCATGTAAACAGCTCCTGCACACAAAGAACAAATACTTGCAACCCGGCGTAAGAGAGGGGTTGTCAATCCCTCACGGGTAAAAAGATATGTAAAATTATAGTCGGTTGGATAAATAAATCTCGCGGGAACACGGGATAAAATAAATAAATAAAAATTGCAGAAAGATATTTTTGTATTTTTGGATTAATAGATCTGAAAATAAAAGCAAATAAAAATATGTCATGAAGGCAAATATAATAAAGAAGAGACCCGGGGGGCGTAGATTTCTCTAGTGGCTTCTCTCGAGAAAAATAGCATATGGTGGGTAAACAAATTACTGTTGGGAAATTGATAGAACTTCGAATAATCATGACGATATCCAGGCAATGATCATTATATAGGCATCATGTCCAAGATTAGTCGACCGACTCCTACATGCATCTACTACTATTACTCCACACATCGACCGCTATCCAGCATGCATCTAGTGTGTGAAGTTCATGGAGAAACGGAGTAATGCAATAAGAACGATCACATGATATAGACAAGATCTATTTATGTGGAAATAGATCCCATCTTGTTATCATTTATAGCAACGATACATACGTGTCGGTTCCCCTTCTGTCACTGGGATCAAGCATCGTAAGCTCGAACCCATCACGAAGCACCTCATCCCATGGGAAGAAAAATTGATCTAGTTGGCCTAACTAAACCAAATATTCAAAGAAGAAATACGAGGCTATAAGTAATCATGCATATAAGAGATCAAAAGACTCAAATAACTTTCATGGATAAAAACATAGATAAAAAACTCAAAGTTCATCGGATCCCAACAAACACACCGCAAAAAGAGTTACATCAAATAGATCTCCAAGAGACCATTGTATTGAGAATCTAACGAGAGAGAGGAAGCCACCTAGCTAGTAACTACGGACCCGTAGGTCTAAAGTGAACTACTCATGCATCATCGGAGAGGCACCAATGAGGATGATGAACGCCTCCATGATGGTGTCTAGATTGGATCTAGTGGTTCTGGAAGTTATGGCGGTTGGAATGGGTTTTCATCGACTCCCCTAGGGTTTCTGGAATATTGGGGTATTTATAGAGCAAAGAGGCGGTGTGGGAGCCACCGAGGTGGGCACAACCCACCTAGGCGCGCCTCGGCCCCCAGGCGCGCCCTAGTGGGTTGTGCTGCCCTCGGAGCTCCCCTCAAGTACTTATTTGGCCCAACAGGTGTTTCCCGGTCCAGAAAAAAACCACAGAAAGTTTCGCTGCATTTGGACTCCGTTGGATATTGACTTCCTGCGATGTAAAAAACAAGCAGAAAAAAACAACTGGCACTTGGCACTCTGTCAATAGGTTAGTCCCGAAAAATGATATAAAATGATTGTCCAACATCCTAGAATGATAATATAACAGCATGAAACAATCAAAAATTATAGATATGTTGGAGACGTATCACTCACAAAGTGGAACGATGAGATGGTGTTGCAATTTTAGTCCACGGCACACTTCTATCCAGATGGAAGAATTGTGTGGATGACTGAGGGCACTAGATACCAGTCATTGATCACTAAGTGGGCTGCTCGCGTCAAGGCTCCAAAAGAAGATGAAAACGACATATCTTCTAGAAGCAACTCTGAGAATTGAGTGAAGTCCGGCCAACTTAGCCAAGAATTAGGAGAGCCTAGAGTGGATAGTGGAAGACAAAATGTATAATCTTGATGTCAAGGTCCCAGAGATACAATCTATTGTGGAGAAGCTGAGAGATGATGCTGAAGATGGCAATGAGGACACTACCACTGAGAGATATCAGGTTGTTCCAAGGGCACCAAGATCTTCAGTTGTGCCAGTTGCAGACACGAGGCCTACTCACTCTGCACCCGCAGCCACTGCCACAGTGCCACCCCTAGTGTCAACTCCACCTACTCAATAGACATTAGTTGAGGCATTTGCAGAAGCAGTTCTCTCAATGTCGTCTACGCACACCAGAGCAACCAGCTAGAAGACCCTTTTAGGAGTTTCCAGAGATTGTGCCTAGAGTGTCGTATAGCACTATACTTTTCTAGTTTTTTGGTAACTTGTTGCCAAAGGGGGAGAAAATGTATAGATCATAGGCTTCGAGAGAGAGAGTGTGTCTCGTTCTATTGCTTGTTATTTTTATTGCCAGTTGCTACCTTGTTCTTTTGGTTTGTGATACTTATTGTTTGATGCTCGTGAGATACTTTGCGTGGTTGTATGTTTGATCATACTACGCTTAATGTGTGATCTATGCTTATCTCTATGATTACTTGTGTATGACCATTCACTTACATATTTGGTGATGTGTGCATGTTATTTCACTCTTTTCATTTTGTGTGCTCCACCAAGATGTATGTGACAAGGAAGAGTGACCCATGATCCTAATCAATTGTGCATTTGCATTCAAATGCAAATTTTAAATAATACACAAATTTTGGGGGAGCTCTTGCTTATCACATACTTCTCAAAGCAGTGATGTATTTCATCCATTCTATCATTTGTCGAAGTTTGATCTATATGTTGTCATTAATTACCAAAAAGGGGAAGATTAAAAATGCAACTAATCCCCGGGTGGTTTTGGTAATTCAACATATAGCTCATTGAACTAATATCATTTCAAAATAAATATTTCATGAAGTTCAATGAATGGCATGGCATGGACTAGAGATGTGGACCCCCTAAAATGCTAAGGACAAATATTGGCAAAAGCTCAAGACTCCTCATTTTCATTTTAGTGATCCAAGATCACGTTGAGTCCATAGGAAAGCCAATACTATTAAAAGGGGATGAGTTGTTGCTTAATGGATTGCTTGCTCAAATGCTTAGTGATATTGCTCCAAAACCCTTAGCCACTTTCTCCATCCAAATATGTCGAAACCCAAAACTCCAACTCGGCGCCACCGATATTTCCCACTCGGAGTCACCAAGTTCATATGACATAGCCACAGCTAGAAACCCTAACAGTTCGGTCTCACTGATACGGGTCTCGGTCTCACCAAGATGGCCTTGCCAACTCTCTGTTATATGTTGCATTTACTTTGGTCTCACCGAGTTATGCAGTTGATCTCACCGAGATGGCTTGACCAACTCTCTATTGCCTTATTGCTTCACTTTGGTCTCACCGAGTTGATGCAATCGGTGCCACCGTGTGGTGACCCCGACTCATAAGTCATGATCACCGAATGCACGTGTACAGTGATCCCAGAGATCAATGCTCACTGAACACACAGAAGCTGAATAACAAGAGTCTACATCCATACATACCGTTTTAAATAAGTAGGACCATTATGGTCGAGTCTTGAGTATAACATCATAGTGGAAATCTTCGTCAATAACTTGGACCCATGCCATCTACTTTACCCTACAGGCATTCTGACTGGGAAGCATCCTAGCTCGCATGTTCGTCACCGAAGTGTTCTTCATCACATCCTGTTCTTTCATGCCTGGACAATAAAAAAACCAGTGGCAAGCCAATGAGTACTTTGAATGTACTCGCAAGCAACCCATGTTTTGGTTCAAGATACAACAATTAATGACATAGGTAAATTTTTGCAGAAAGCTAGTTTTGAGTGGAATGATATGTTCAACAACTTGTATAGCATGCATCAAGAGGATTCAAGTAACCATGAGGACAGGTTACAGATATCAACATAAATAGAGTGGGCACCAACCCAACTCAATCATGTCAAGTCCCTTGACTTGACCCAAGTAGTCCTTCCACTCATCCATACATACTCACCAGGTTTCGTAAACACATGGACGTAGCCCAAGAGCGGTTACCCAACTGTCCTTGACCGTGGACACGGCAATTCGAATAGTTTTACACTCTGCAGAGGTTGCACACTGTGCCCACAAGATCCGGGGAACTTTCATGTCAGCCACGACCCGCGGTACCTCAAGTACCCGGGGTAAGCACCCGATCACTACCTTTCCCTAGACGACACTAACATGGAGTCCACTCGATTGGCAGTAACCCCCGTGCCCAACATTTCACATAACATTTTCGTGGAGTCTTGCTCCCATATTTATCACATACCACTAGCACGGGGTACCAACGGTGTGTCCGGTGCCCCATAAAAATGGTCATGGCAGCCCTACCTGGCACGACCCCGTCCCGAGAGAGCGCACCAACAACTCTCTCGTCACTAGTAATGCAAGCCCCAAGCTAGTATCGGTCTAGGTACTCAATAATGCCCTTTCCCATATAAGGGTAGAGTGGTTGCGCATGTAAGGTTGGAATAACGATCGCAACTTAAACCAATCCGTTTTGAAAACAACACACACACTTGCCTCAGTACACCACTTTGTCATCAAGTGGTTACCCATCTCATCATCTCCCTCGGGCATAAGTGACACCCGACGGGGTTTTCGAAAAGTCCTTTGAAAATACTTTGTCTCCTTCACCATGCATATTCCCGTCCCTTTTTGCGTAGCACTAATTTAGCATCCTATCTACTCCCACCGGCATAACCCTCATAAGAAGGTAGGGTCATGCACAATGCAAGTATCAATCGAGGAAGTACGGTGGCAAACCATCAAGGTTGTTACCACCTCATCATGATTCCATTGCGACAACAATATGGTGCTATATGACATGCATAAAAAGGGTTTCATAGACATGGTCAAAGGGCTGCTTGCCTATTTCAACAAAGTCTTCGAGGTCTTCAAATATCTCTAGTCCAACTCCGAGCATTTTGTCTACTTCGTCAACTATCGTTGAAAGCAACCATAATAAGCAACACAACAAGGCAGGAAATAAAAGTGCTCTAAAAATATGAGTTGGACTTTTCTGGGATACCTCTGGTCATATGAGGGATGACCAAAGTGGTTTCATTAGGATTTGATCAATGGACATCTCTGAACATTTCAATATGATGGAATCAAGGGGTTTATGGATTTGCAAGAAGTGTACAGAAATATATTTTTGGAAAATGAGCAAAGATACCCATTTAACAAAGGATGATTTTAGAAGCATCTAGGATTTGGTTTTACTGGATTTGGAGTTCAAATGAATTTCTTATGAATTTGCAAAGTTGGCTATATATAAAGAAATAGACCATTACTTGAGGTGATATAGAAAGTATTAACAAAAATGTTCATAAACTAAGTTATGAACTTACAAGCGTCTAGGAATTTTAATCATGGCATTTGGATCAATCTTGAGCTCTCTGTGATTTTCTAAAGTTCATCACAGAAATAGGAAAAATGGGATTTGATAAATATCTGTGAAGATAAGGTCTCTGGAAAAATGTGCATGTTGTATCACCAGGTAGGTCACGATTTATAGAGTCACTAGAAATTTGAATCATCAAATTTGGAGTTAATATGAATATTTTATGGATTTTACAATATTTCTGGGAAAGAATAAGAAGAGGAAAGGAATCAACCTTATAACTTGCGCTGGGCGAAACCCAGCTAAATGATGCCTACTGGGCTCAGCCCAGTGGCTTAGCTCCGCGTGGGAGGTGGTGAAGCCGAAGGCGTACTCCCGTAGTACGTCGTCGCCGCGGGTAGACGGCTTCCTGTGAAACCGTTTCCACTTAAACTGGCGGGCCCGGCCACAGGGTCACCGACATGCGGGCCCCACGCCATCTCTCTCTCTCTTCCCGCCTCCTCCTTCTTCCTCCCGACGGGCAGAGGCAGGGGCGGACGCCGCGCTCACCGGTGATGGTTCCGGACGCTCCCCTGCACCTAGGGCCAGGAAGGTGGTCTGGGAGAATGCCCCGCTCCACTCCGCGCCCACAGATGGTCTCTCTGGACTCGGGGAGCGGCAGAGTCGGGCGGAGCATCGGCCATGGCGGGGACCGGCGACGGCAGAGATGGGCACGACGACACGGCGAGAATGGGAAGTAAGGGATCCCAGGGTGGGTCGGAGGTGGTTATATCAGGGTGCTGGAGGGGCTAGGGGTGAGAAAGAGGAGCTGAGGCGGCCAAATCTAGGCGGAGGCCGGCGGCACTGCTCTGACCATGGAGGTGGATAGAGGGCATGGGAGGAAGAATGAGTTGGTCCAGACGGTTGCTGGGAGGGAGAGAGGGCCAAAGGAGTAGAGAGAGGGCTCGGGGAGGCCTTTAAATAGGCGAACGGCGGGGTGCCGTGGACTCGTGCGCCGGTGGGCTCCTGCTCGTCGCTGCAAGGCTCGGGGGAAGAGGGCATGGTGTTTGGGGTGTTCCTGGACGTCAACTACGTCGGGAGGGATAGAGAGAGGGAGTGGGGAGAGGTCAGAGACGCGCGCGTGTGAGCCGCACCATTGGCGCGCTCGGGCGGCCTCTATTTGCTAGCGCGGAGGCGCGGGGAGCAGAAGAGAGGAGGGGGCCGACCGCGTAGCATGTTGCGGACGCCGAGGCGCATCGGCAGGCGCGCGGGGGAGGCTCGAGGTGGTCGGGGAACGCGGCGTCAACGGTCGGGAGCACGCTGACATGCTCCAGAGCGCGCAAATGGCCGGCATCCGCGGCTTTTCCGCGCGCACTCGTGTGTCCACTTGTGTCTGGAGTCTGAAGGGGGAATAAACAAGAGGGTTGGAGGCTTTGGATGCTCTGGAACTTGCCAGGAGTGAGAGAGAGATGAGAAAAGGGGAGAAATGTAACTGTCCAGAGAGGAAAAATGGATCCCTGCCCCCCTTCATCATTACCTCTCGGGCAGGGAAGCACACCAGAGGTAGAGGGAGACTAGGAGGGGCTGTGGTAAAAAGCTCAGCTCATGGAGATGTCTGGAAATGGCTAAAACAAGCATTTCAAATTTGTGCCAGAAGGTGTTTGATGGTGGTTTGGGCAAGCAAATGGATTCCAAATGATATGGAGATTAACAGGATCAAGTGTCATATAGGAATGGGGTTGATCACCAAGTTAGAGCTCATTTGGAGGAAGTTGACAATGCAACTTTGGTAAACCCTAGAAATTAGCAGAAATGGCTTTACCAAGATTTAGTCATGCAAATCAATTCTCCTTGATGCACCACTTGGTGTAGTGTCATCATTTGAGGTTATGAACATGCCCACAAAAGTTGAGATCAAAAGGAGAAAGTTGCCAATGTAGAGTTGTTCAAATTTGGTTCTGGACAGAAATGGTTTTGGGGCACTTTGATCAATATAACTTGTTCTCCAACTTGTGCCACTTGGTCTAGATGAATAATTAGAGCATTTGAGCATGTTCACAAGGTTTGAGAACATTTGGAAATGTTTGGCACTGTAAAGTTGCTCAAACTTCAAAATGGACAGAAATGGTTTTGAGGGTATTTGATGATGTTATATTGTTCTCCAAGTCATCAAACTTGTCAAGATCATCTAATATGTCATGTGTGAGATGCTAGAATTTTCTTGGAATTTTTGGAGAACATTGCCTTTGTAAATATTTCAAAAGCTTGAAATATCCAGAAAGGGTTTTTGAGGGGTTTGACCAATATTTTGAACATGACCATGTGTTGAAACTCTTATATATGGATAATATATGTCCACTGAGTTTCCCTGATTTTTGTCAAATATTTTTTAAACAATAAAATAATTTTTCCCTATTAAAGACCATCTCTGGCCTTAAGAAAAAGCTTTTAAATAAAATAGAAAAATAACTTTTAAATTTATATTTTTGTGGTTTCTGGGTATCCTATATCTAATAGGAGTCAAATATATTTTTGGAAAGATTTTTACTGCCCTTAATTAAGTACTTGCAGTGCAAACCTCAATTCAGGGGCTTTTGAAAAACTAATTTTTTGAAAATACTATTTGGCCAAATTATTTTTGTAAGGAATTATTTTTATGTCCTATACACATGGCATGATCATTGGGAAAGGTTTTTGGAGCAAGGAGATGAAGTAAAGAAGTTGGAGGATTTATTTGATTTTTAGAGCACTTTCAAACAGCAGACCAAAATCAAATCAAGCAAAGACAAAACACTCAAAAGTTTTTGTCAAACCACATTTTAGCATGATTTATTGACTTAAGTGTTGTGGCATGAAAATCAGGGTGTGACACACCGAGATACGGTTTGCCCTAAGACCTAGCACATTGGTCCCACCGAGTTGTTCCAGTTGGTCGCACCGAGATTCCTAACGTTCATTGAACTAATCAGTGCCACCGAGTTTAACCTTTTGGTCGCACCGAGATGAGTCAAATGTGTGTAACGGTTGGATTTTGTGTGGAGGCTATATATACCCTTCCACCCGCTTCTCCATTTATGAGAGAGCCATCAAAACGTGCCTACACTTCCACCATTAAATTTTCAGAGAGAGAACCACCTACTCATGTGTTGAGATCAAGACATTCCAATCCTACCACAAGAATCTTGATTTCCATCCTTCCCCAAGTTGCTTTCCTCTCAAACCATCTTTCCACCATAGCCAAATCTGAGAGAGAGAGAGAGAGTTGAGTGCTGGGGAGACTATCATTTGAAGCACAAGAACAAGGAGTTCATCATCAACACACCATCTATTACCTTTTGGAGAGTGGTGTCTCCTAGATTTGTTAGGTGTTGCTTGGGAGCCTCTGTCAAGATGTGGAGTTGAACCAAGAAGTTTTTAAGGGCAAGGAGATTGCCTACTTCATGAAGATCTACCCGAGTGAGGCAAGTCCTTCGTGGGCGATGGCCATGGTGGGATAGACAAATTTGCTTCTTTGTGGACCCTTTGTGGGTGGAGCCCTCAGTGGACTCGTGCAGCCATTACCCTTCGTGGGTTGAAGTCTCCATCAACATGGACGTACGATCGCACCACCTATCAAAACCACGCAAAAAATCTCCGTCTCTCCATTGTGCTTGCCTTATCCAAACCCTTCCATTTATCTTCATGTGCAATGTTTTACTTTCCGCTGCTACACTCTTATAATAGCATGTGTAGGTTGATTGCCTGACTTGTGCTAATTGCTAAAATCTGCCTACAACTAAAATTGGGAAAAGGGTAGATTTTTATTTAGTCAAGTAGTCTAATCACCCCCCCCCCTCTAGACATACTTACGATCCTACAAGTGGTATCAGAGCTTTGGTCTCCATTTGCTTTGATTTCCATAGATTGGGTGATCATAGCCTTGGTTTCCCAACCTAGGAGAGTATGGCGTCTAGCGATGGAAATTATCACCGTAGAGGTCCTTACTTTGATGGTACTAACTTTGCTAGTTGGAAAGCATAAGATGAAAATGCATATTCTTGATCATAACCCTTCCATTTGGGCTATTGTGCATATTGTCTTGCAAGGTGATTTCTTTGAGAATGGAAAAGAACCGGATCATGAAGCATCAGCGGAAGAAATGAAGATGTTGCAATTGTGATATTCTCTTCAACGGACTGTGCCCCGAAGAATTCAACAAAATCACCCGCCTTGAGAATGCAAAGGAAATTTGGGATACTTTGGTTGATATGCACGAAGGTACCGAATCTGTCAAGGAATCCAAGTTGGATGTGCTTCAAAGTCAACTTGACAAGTTCAAGATGAAGGATGGTGAAGGAGTCGCTAAAATGTACTCTAGGCTTGCTCTCGTCACAAATGAGATTGTCGGCTTAGGAAGTGAAGAGATGACCGACAAATTCATCATCAAGAAAGTCCTAAGAGCCTTGGATGGAAAATATGATACTGTGTGCACCTTGATCAAAATGATGCCCAATTACAAAGATCTCAAGCCCACGAAAGTCATTGGTAGAATTGTTGCTCATGACATGTCACTCAAGGATAAGGAAGAGCTCCACAGCAAGTCAAGTGGTGCTTACAAAGATTCAAGTGATGCTGCTATAACAAAAGTGAGAAGCAAGTCTATAATGAAGAATTGAGCTTAATGGTGAAGAACTTCAACAAGTTCTAAAAGAACAGAAGCAAAGAGAGAAGCTCCAAGTCAAGGTCCTACAATGACAAAAGATCTTCTAGTCATCTTGGCGTTCTAGGAACCAGGGTACCCAGACTTGCCTGTCTGTGGCCCACGGCATGGATCCATAAACAGCCTCGTATGGCCCATATTCAGCATCGACAAGGCAAGACCCTCGCGAGGGCCAAGCCTCATGAGGCAGGCGATGCCAATACCTCCAGATGGAGCGACCTCTATAGGCTGGCTCCGGAGGAGTGGAGATTCGTATGCAAGCGATCACCTCATGAGGTTGAGGTGACATAAGCCATGACAACCAAGGCCAGGTGGGCGCCAGCGGGTGAAGAGCAGCAGGTTTCCTCTTTGGAGCTAAGGAGGCAAGCGCTAGCGTGGAGTCCCGAGGAATCAGCCAAAGGTTTCCATTCCCGTGCTACAAGACCAAGATTGCCAGGACGGCAGGACGGAGGTCATCGCCGAGCCCACCATGGTGTTACGAGCAGAAGCTTTGCAGGCGAAGACCACCTTTCGTTAGGGTAGGATGTAGTAGTTGTCTCCCATCAAACTTGGCTGTTGTGGAATCCCTTCCCACCTACATTTTGGGGGAAGAGGATCGAGGCTAGAAATATGGCCTAGCCACCACCGTTGGAGGGGAGAGAGGAACCTGAACCCACATTACCTCACACCAACACAAGAACTGGCCTCCTGAGGTTGTTCTTCCTCTGTACTAGTTCATCCTCAGCCCCTCGCGAGGCCAATCCACCCCAAAGCAGGAGTAGGGTCTTACACCGCAATGTGGCCCGAACCTAGGTATACTGCCGTGTCCCTTTCCTTTCCAGTTTGATGAGCTAGGTTGTGAGAGCGACGAGTTGATAGATTGGGGAGATCGAGTTCTTCGCACGCACCCCAGAGTTTGAATCTTTCTTGGGTCTGCGGAGCCTGGAATACAACATTTGGCGCACCAGGTAGGGGTGCGTTGGAGCGTCCCTCCCGCCGGTCGATTCGCCACCGTTCCACCGTTCTCATGGCTGACGCTCGTTGAGTTTGTGCTGAGCGCCAGGCTGGCCTCGCTGCCCTCGTCGCCCAGACAGTGCCTGCAGGCGACGGTGCCCCCGATCGTTCCCCATCGCTTGCGGCTAACGATGCAACCGGCCCTGCGGCCCATGAAGAGCAGGCTTCATTGCTGCAGCCTTCTGTGCGGCGTGATGGATGCACCGCCACTTCATCACTGACTCCAGCGGCTGCTTCGTCTTCTCGTGCTCGTCGCAGGTCGGCTAACACGCAGGCTGCGTTGCTCATGGCACGCGAGCTCCTGCACTATCGCCCGACCGATGACCTCTACGAGGACTGGATGGACCACATCGCCAAGCTCGTCAGCGCCGCTGGAGAGGCCCCCGCACCGTCTCTCTCAATGCATCCCCCGCCGCCTCTTGCGAGCGACGTGGCCCACAGTACGCCTCCTCCATCTCCTAGGCAGGATGCCGCCCTTGAGTCGAGGCGTGAGGCCCCTCGGCGCGATCCGCCGTGCGGGGCACCAGCACATGACGAAGAAAGCTGCCATGTGGTGCAGCGGCCACAAGGAGAGGCACGTGCGCTTCTAGCACTGACGTGTCAAGACCATGTGCTGCTCGAGGCGGCGGCACGCGAGGGCCAAGACTAGGCTATCCCTCTGCGATAGGTTCCCATGAACGCGACAAGTTGCCATGCGTTCACCCTGGAGCCGCGTCGTTTGGCATGGGAAGTTCAAGCAAGACCTGCCTCCGTGCTACGAGCTGAACATCGAGGCGGCGAACGGTGATGAGAAGGTCATGGCGAACTGGTTTCCCATGGCCCTCAAGGATAGCACGCGCGCATGGCTCCTGAACCTCCCCACAGGATCGATCTCCACCTGGGATGAAATGCGAGAGCATTTCATCGCCAACTTACAGGGCACTTGCGACCACTCCCCTGCCGCGGGCAACCTAAGGCGCATCAAACAGCAGCCAGGGGAGACCTTGTACAAATACATACAACGCTTCACCAACGTTCGCCTCAAGATCCCCAAGGTGTCGGATGAGGCCATCATTTCGGCATTCACTAATGGCGTTGCGGATGTCAAGATGAACGAAGAGCTCGCCACACACGAGGACTTGTGCACGGCTCTGGAGATGTTCAACATGGCAACCAGATGCGCGAGGGCAGAAGAAGGTCGCATCTCCCTCCTTGAGCTTCCAGAGGCCGACCCAGAAGATAAGAAGGCCAAGGCCAAGGACGTGAAGCGCAAGGGCCCGACTATGCTCGCGGACGAACCTGAGATGAAGCGTGGTTGCGACCACCCTGAGTCTACCAAGGCCAGCCGCCCGTTCTGCGTCTTCCACAATGTGCACAGCCACAACAGCAATGACTGCCAAGAGCTCAGGGCCATCTGAGATGGGCGCCTTGGTCGCCTCCGTAAGCGTAATGACCACAGCTACGACCGTGGAAGGGGCAGAGGTGGGGGACGCTGGGACAACCGCGACCCCCGCCAGGACTGTTGCGATCAGCCTCATGAGGATCGCTAGTAGGGCCAGCCTCGCGAGGGCCTCTGGAGGGATCAGCCTCGTGAGGACTATCCTCAGGGCACATTGGCCTTCCTCTACTGCCACCGCCGCCAAGGAGGAATGACGACCACCACCGAGATGATGGGGCCAGGGCTTCCAAGAGCCTCGTGCCATTGCTTGCATCCTATGCGGTGCTCAGGCCCCCGCCTCCCATCGCTTCTTCAATAAATCCGCTCACGAGGTGAACACGGCCCACCCTAAGCTCGAGGCATCGCGTCAGCTCAGGTGGTCCAAGTACACTATCACCTTCGACTCTACTGACTAGCGCAAGTGCGTGGACACTACCGGCGCACTCCCGATGCTCTGCTCGCCCACCATCAGCAATGTCCTCGTCACCAAGACACTCATCGATGGTGGTGCGGGGCTCAACCTTCTCTCTGTCAAGATGTTCGACACGCTCCAGGTGCCGTACGACCAGCTCCAGCCTACCAAGCCTTTTTCGGGGGCGACCGACGACTCCATCGTCCCCATAGGGCAGATCCGCCTCCCTGTCACCTTCGGCAAGCGCGACAACTACCACACCGAGCTCATCGATTTTGACGTCACCCACATTTGCCTGTTGTACAATGCCATCCTTGGGTATCCTGCCCTGGCCAAGTTCATGGCCGCGGCCCACCATAGCTACAATGTCCTCAAGATGCCAGGAAGGGGTGGCATCATCACGAGCACCTGCGACAAAAAGGATGCGGTGTGCTCCCTCGAGCGCGCCTATCAGGTTGTGACCGTCGAGAACCCAGATGACGAGGGCGCCGTCTACCCCCCTGAGGTCATCCCCAAGAAGAAGAAGCAGCTGCTCCACCGAGGATCTCAGTTGGACGGGGCGTCCGATGATCGCGCCTCAGGCCCCGCGCCCACTAATGAGGCGCCTTCCCCTCTCGCATAGGAAGGCGCGCCCGGCGCCCCTCTTAGGTTGGGCTCGGAGGATCTCCTCTAGAGGGCTTCAGACCTGGCCAGCGTCACGAGGGAGGCGTTCGGGCACCATCTGGAGGCATGTTTTGATGCGTGCTTCCACGAGAAGAGCACAGGGTGTGATATGCCAGGTGCTCAGGAGTTCATCACCAAGGCGATCGAGGAGCTTCAGGAGGCAAGAGCCATGCGAGGCAAGCGTGACCCCGCACCACCCAGCGTAGCTCCCGTCCCTGACCTGGGCAGCGCGTCGCGTCTACGTCAACATCCCAAGGCTCAATAGAGCTGCGTCTCAGGAGCTCTTCTGGCCATCCTGCGTTGGACGGTGTGAGGGCCCCCCTCATAGCTACGTTAGCATGCCTTTCGGTCTGCTGAACGCAGCGGCTGCGCACCAGCGCCACATGCAGGCCGACCTGGAGACTCACGAGGCCAGGCACAGGATGGTCCAGATGGAGGAGATGACGGACCCTTGCGAGCCCCTCGGGCCTCCGGAGCCTCACGGGGCTCAGGATTTGTACGACTCGTGAGGAGCTACTTCCGCGGCATGCGTCTTCAGCTACTCCAACACTCCTTCAGCAACGGTGTCAGGTGACTTTTTAGTTTGTTCAATTGAGGGCGCCCCTCAAGCTGCATTATCCTCAAGCTTCCAGGGCTAGTCCCGCGGCCGCGCCATTTTATTTCATGAATTCCGGACCAGTATGCTTGCCTGTGTTATCATGGTTATTGACATTACCTTTGTTGTCTTGTTTTCTATGGAACCGCCCCTTGCAGCCTCCGCGCATTGCTAACCCGCCTCTCGCTCATCCCGCAACGGGGGCTGCTGGCACGGCGCCTGTGCTCGGGTCCATCCCTGCAGTGCTGATAAACCTAAGAGACCGAGCTCTGGCTCGCGGCCAGCCTGCACACGTCACCTCACCGGGTCCTCAGTGCCTTCGTCTTCTTGCGGAAAGATCACCGGCAAGACAATAAGTGTGGCTATGTGCTATGTTCTCTTTCTCCGACTAACTCGCAGGGACCTCCGGAGTTGGGATCATGAGCGTCCCCACTAGCACCTCGAGTCACGACCCCTCACAAGGCCAGCCACTCCTTTTTCGAGCAATTCGCTTGCATGTTAAAGGGGGAGCCCCGAGCATCACGCCTCAGGGACTCCTACTGGCTCTTGAACCCTCACCACCTAGCCTTGACCACGGTACCATGACCTGGCATACCAGCGGTGGCTGAGCCTCGCTCGAGGGCCGGGACCCGAGGACGTAGAGCATCCAGATGAGCGAGGAAGAGGGGATCGATGTGATCCCTCCCTGAAGAGCCACCACCACGACACAGTTAGGCACCGCGTAACAACTGTCTCCGCAGTGAAGGAATCATCATGGGCTCACCAAAGATAAGTCACCCCATACACGCCGGCATAAACCTCACAATTTAGCGTTTTTGACTCTCGCGATCCCGCTCGGATAGAGACGCTCCCTTTCGGCCTTCAGGGAGCCCCTTGCGCACTAAAGGGGACACCCTGAGCATCGCGCCTCAGGGGCTCTTACCAGCCCTCAGGCCGCTCACCTCCTGGCCTTGACCACGGCATCGCGACCTGGCATGCCAGCGACGGCTGAAGCCTGCCTAGGGACTGGGTCCTGTCGGCGTAGAGCACTAAGATACCGCGAGAACGAAAGGGAGTGTCGTGCCAAGGCGGGATACACGGTCACAACACCAAGCAAAGAATAATAGCGTCAAGGCAAAAGGTCCACAGTTTTTGCATACCCCCACGGGGCTCGTCATGGTTTTGTGCGGGGAAAGCAAAAGAAAGGGACCCTGCAGAACCCCGGCCTCACCGACATCACCGACGGTGCCAAGCCGACGCCGCGGCTGGGCTCCATGCGCGGCGGCTTGATGGTTCCTAGCTATCATCGTCGCTGGATTCCGGAGAGTCGCTGCTACTGTCGGAGGAGCTGCGGACAAGGCCAAGGGTAAGTTCAACGCCCGTGGCCGCGCTGCCTTGATCGCCTCTCCCGGGGAAGCATTCCAGGCATCGACGTCCTTGCCAAAAACCTTGAAGAAGAGAATCAAAGCTCAGTCGTATTCAAAGTGGATGGGAAGAGCTCCCTCCGAGCAGCAGGCGAGGGCGATCTCGCCTCATCCGCAAGTCATGAAGATGTCGTGGGAGTGGATGACTTTGACTTCCGCTTCAGAAGCTTGGCCGCAGCACACAGCGTGTTGCAGCCATAGCTCGATGGGCCCCCTCGGTGGTATCTCCTCTATAAAGGACCGCGGGAGCCGGATCCATGTGTGCGGCGGCATTGCCGCCCAGACCACAAACTCGTGCACTGTGCCTTTGGCGTGGGTCCGCGAGACGAGCGGCCGTGCTCCCACCGCATGTCCTTCTCCCTGCCCCTTTTCCTTGCGGTGTTGGGTGCTGCCCCTCTGCGCAGGGCTCTCCACGCGGGGATGCACAGGGATTAGGAAGCCCGGTGGAGGCCGTTCATGCCAAGGTCGCGTCACCTCGGGCTCCTCGATGGCGTCACGGGAGCAGTCGAGCCTCTTCTTTGGCGGGAGTGGCCCGAGCTCCACCCGAGGTATTTTCCCCTTATCCGCCGCAGAAAACCTCCTCACCGGTGCCATGGGTGTTTCGACAAGATGGCAGAACAAGAAGGAAGAAGGAGGAGCAGTGTAACACCCCAAAATTTTAACCATGTTTTCTATTACTAATTTTTTTCCAGGAGTTTGAAAATTTTGCTTTCTGGATTTTCTTTTGATTTCAGAACCCCTTTTCTTTAATATTGAGGAGTTTTTACCCCAAGTGGAAACTTTCCAAAAATATTATTGGACTTCTATACTCTCTCAATAAAACAATTCTTAATCAGTGGTTTTATTTGCATAATTGTTTTTCCTGAGCTTTATTCTTTTAGAGTGATTTTCATAAGTCTTGGAGCCTCTTTTGCACTGCAACCATTTGATAAATGCATCTAAAATTTTCACCAAAATTTGGGGATGACATATGATGTCCCTAAATCACTTTTATGCAAAAATATTCCTTAGTCATTTGGAGATTTTTAGTTTTACCACAAGTTTTTTAATCTGGTCCAGTTGCACTTTTGCACTACAACCCATTTAAAAACTTATTTAAAACTTCCACCAAAATTAGGGGAGGTCAGTAGGAGTATATTATCCATATTTATGCAAAAACCCAGTTTTGTCCTTTGAAAAATTTGAGTGAATCAACCTCATTTTCATTCTGGTCCAACTTGAGGATTTGTACTGCAACCATATTTTTACTTGCTCTTTTACCCATGGTTCTTTTTCCTTCTTGTAGTCCTTCCTACAAAACCCTTAAGTCCAAGAGCATGAACCCATTGGAATATTTTTGGTCCATGAAATGACAGCCTTTCGTTTCTGCCCAAAATTGGTTTTCTCAAATATTTGCACTAACAAGTTTCTTTGTTTGACAAACTGACCTGACCACCACCACCTACACCTAAGGAGACACTGATCTGTAGATTTTGGCCACTCCAAGAACTGCCTAGATGCCTTTAGCATTTTGCCAAACACCTTGTGTGCATAGCCAGTTTTGGCATGGTTTTTAGTTAGCATTGCAAGCTTGGTCTCCTGGCCTAACCCCCTTCTCCATTAACTTCCTTGCAACCCCTAGCCTAGTCCTGTTAATTTCCAGCCTCACTCGAGCAATCTAGACCACCCTGGCATTCTGTCGAGCATGTCATGTGCGTGCTCTGGGCGCGCCTAGAGTGCATGTTTCGCACGCGCGCGCGCAACCGAGCCGCCGCGCCTTGCCCTCGACCACTTGCCAAAACACGCCAAGCTACCCTGGTGCCCTACAGCAGCGCTGTCAGAGCTCCTTGGCGGCACGCCGGCGTCCGCAATGCGCCTCTGCCACGGACGGCGCCGCCCGAGCCACAACTCCTCGCCATCTAGCCTCATGAGCAGGTCGCCCTTATCTCCGAGCCGTCCGCTAGCGCCGACCCTGCTCCGGCCATCGCCACATCGCTCTGCCACAACAGAAGCAGTCGGCCGGCGATTTTATCACCGGCGAAGGCGGAACCGACCTTCCCCAGCTATATATAGCCCCAGGCCTCACTCAAGCCCCCTCAGGCAGCCTCGTACCACCCCTCTAGCGCGCCCCATGACCAGCAAGCAACGGCGGGAGGCCTTCTTCCTTGCCTCCGACCGATTCGGCCGCCGCTGCCCTCTGGCCCCAACCATCGCGACCAGAGCCTCCCCCACCTTTCCAGCACCACCACCCGACCCATCTTCGTCTTGCGGAGCCGCCCAGACCCCCAGCTACGATGGAGCACCACCCTGGCCAAAACCCCCAATTCAGCCGAAGCTATCTCCGCCCCGAAGCTCACCACCGGCGACTCCCTCCGTCCCCACCTGCCTAGCGACCACCGGGAGGACCGCCCTGGACTGGCGGATCCATCCCCGCACTCGGAGCCCCGCGAGGAGCTGCCAATCGCCAGCGACGATCGCCGGAGTTCCACCCCCGTTTCGACAGAGGAAGAGGAGGGAAGGGCAACTGGTCAAACCTGACCAGTGGGCCCCCTGGACCCATTGTCAGTGACCCACGCGCCGTCCCCGCTGGAGTAAGTGAAGACGTACTTCCAGAATATGCCTTCAACGTGGTTAGTTTCGAAACGTTTTTCTTTTCTATTTTATTTTAAAAACAGAATTTGACCAAAACTTTGACTGGCTATAACTTTTTAAATATGACTCCAAATGAGTTGATTATTTTTCCTACCTCCCTGAAATATTGTCTAGTTTATTTTCATATTTATTTGAAAATTTTCAGACAACTTTTTGGTACTGTTTTTGAAACTATATATTGATTCAAAAATATTTTAAATAGGATTTTTGGAGAGAGGAGGAAGCTTTCAAAGTTTTGGAGTGCACCATGCCTCCCCACAACTTGAAGGCAAGCATTCTGAACCCTGGCATAATTTTGTGTGTGTTGTCTGATACGGTTGCAATACCACCTCGACACGGAGTATCCGTTATTTTATGTGATATTACGTTCAAACTCATGAGTGCATTTTGATGATTCATGCCATTGGAGTTTGATATGCTTGGGATAGTAGTCACCATCATATGCCTCTCATGCATACTGGGAGGAACCCGGGAAAGCCTCTGTCTTGGGTAGACATGAGCTTGTCTCCGGTCCTCGTCGAGACGATTGTGTCCGGTACGGCATAGTGAGACATGATGAGTGGTGATTGTGGTTGTTGCTTGAAACATATTTGTTATGCTAATCATGCAGGTAACACCTAAACCTCCTGAGTCGACCGTAGATCGAGTCTTGTTCCAGTAACTCCCATACTTGTTTCATGCTACCACTTGTCCCTGTCGTAGGTAGGGTACGGTTCAGTAAGTTGTCAACCCCTTTCTAGCACACACCGTACAGAGAGGCCATGGTGGAAGATACCAGCTGCATCCGGTTGGCATGCCACCTGTTCCGGGGGCATGGGTGTTTCGGTTGTAGCCGAAGGGGGTAGCTCCCCCAGTTTGCGCGCGGTATAAATTTTGTGATCCCATGCTAATCGAGGTTGTAGCCTCCCCACTTAGAGTTTTACTTAAACAGGTGTCATGGGTGATTCCAGACACCGATAAGTCAGGCTGGTGTCTGTGGCTAGGTGTGTTTTCAATTAAAAGACCATAGGCGGAATTAGTCCGGATGGACTAACGGAATCCGTTACTCGTGGGTAAAGAGTACACCCTCTGCAGAGATTCTATCTATTCGAATAGCCATATCCATGGTTAAGGAATACAGTCTAGGTGGGGTCAAGTGTCGGTCTTCGGAGGAAAAACTTCTAAGTCAGAACATTGATTATGACCGGTGACATATGATGATTATGGTTATTATTATTGTGGACTAATGATGTTCATTATTTGATTTATTGAGTATCCCTGGGACGGTTCTACCTCCAGGATATCCACGGTGATTATCCTATTATAAGCCCTTTTTCTGGTGTCGCACAGATGCCCGACTGTGGCATGTTTGTTATTTATTTACCATTAAGCCCTTTATGTGGTGTTGCTGAGACGCCCGACTATGGCATGCTTGTTATATGTTTACTTTATAAGCCCTTTATGTGGTGTCACTGAGACGCCCGACTGTGGCATGCTTGTTATATGTTTACTTTATAAGCCCTTTATGTGGTGTCGCTGAGACGCCCGACTGTGGAATGCTTGTTATATGTTTACTTTATAAGCCCTTTATGTGGTGTCGCTGAGACGCCCGACTGTGGCATGCTTGTTATATGTTTACTTTATAAGCCCTTTATGTGGTATCGCTCAGACGCCCGACTGAGGCACTCTATCTCTACTCGCTAATTGCATTATTCATATTTTATGTGAATAACTTGCTTGCGTAGATCAAGGATTTCATTTTTATGACTGACATTGCGATCGAAGAATACTTTAGAGCATGATTATCATTTGCTATATTATACATGTGTTCATAATGTTTGCGAGTACATTCAAAGTACTCACCGGCTTGTCCCTGGCTATTGTCTTGGCCAGATTTCTTGCGCGGAGAGGAGCGACGAGATGACAGCCCCGGAACCTAAGCAATGGTGATAGCAGCCTCGCGAAGATAGGAGATAACCTGGTCAGCTGTTCCTGTGGGAAATGGAGTCCCATAGACACAGATGACCCACAAACCGCTTCCGCCATCAACCACTAGAAACCTTGTGTTGTACTCATAGGCCAGAATGGCCTTGTACTACATATTATGTATTTTGCTTGGAGTTATTGTATCAAGTTTGTGTCTCGCCAGCTAACAGTAATCCTGGGGCTGGTGAGCATCAGGGCCATTCTCTGGGAAATTAAAATCCCGAAAATCTGGTCCTGACAAACTTGGTATCAGAGCCAGGCTGACCATTGGCTAACCCTATCTTAGCCAGGTCAATAAAACTAGGTTAACCAAACCACCAGACCATAACCAAACCCCGGCCAAGCTTCTAGCGTAAGATAGCCCCACAGGGACCCGACACCTTTTTGGCAGTCGGTGCCCAACCTATCAGCCTAGCCTGTCGATCACGCGCCAGTGACCGACACCTAAATTGTCTCATTCGCAAGCGTGCGAAGGAAGACTCCGCCCTCTTTTTCTATAAAAAGGGCACGATAACCTCAACACAGCACAACACAGCCTCTTTCCCCAAACCGAGCCATAATGCCTGGCCCCGTCGTGCACAATGAGACCACGGCAAACAACCTTGGAGGTTTTGTGACCGTGCTAGCAAACCTCACCCGCCGTGCCTTTGCATTAGAGGAGCCCCCAGAATATGTTGTGTACCAAGGACCCATAAGCGGTGAGAGCCGTCAATTCTGGGCCACTGTGCACATCTACGGTAGGGGTCTATCGCCAGAGCGCCCCTACAAGTTCACCGGAAGGACAACTTCCTTTGAGCCACAAGCTATCCAACTAGCTGCTCGAGAGGCTATAGTTCAACTCCGGGACTTGTTGCCCCGAGTTAACTGTCGCTCATTCTACTACTACCCCAGCCGTGACGGGAATGGTAGGCCACCCAGGTTGTCAATGGAGATCACGAGACGGATCCTGCATTATTGCATTTGGTGCGCTATGTAGGTGCACTAGAGGAACTATTCGATCAGATCACCCTTGATCTGATCGCAGCTCGCGGAGAGCTGGTCCGCCGAGCCCCAGCGAGAGGAGAAGATGAGCCCGACGCCGACAACCCAGTCGTGTTGTTCGGACACCCGATCGAGTCCTTGAGGTCTGCCCCAGCCATCGACCACAATACTTTGGTGTCCCCAGAAGTGCTCGTCGCCTTTTGGGAACACGCTCCAGCGGGATTGTGGCCAACAATCCCCGGGATGGTTAACATCGCTACCCCGACCCAGCAGCCCCTCAACCCCCTCCAGCTAACCCCGACGGTGAAGCAGGTGGAGAAGCCTCGACGTCCACCAGGTAGGCACGTTTAGATATAAACGAATTAGACAAAGCCACTCGAGTAGTATCGAGTCTCGGTATGCCCACGCCCTGTAATTATGTAATCTTGCGTCGACTTGAATAATCGCAGCCTACTTGTGTGCCTCTGTTTTAAATAGCAGCCTTGCATTAAATATGTTAGCATGCGTTTGCGTTTTCTTTTTCGGGCACAGCTACCAAAACGACACCGACGACTTCCACAGTAATACGTCACTTTTACGAGATATGTGTATCTATAGCATTGACCCCGACCCCATGGAGCAGACTCGATAGACTAGTTACCCTTCACTGCGGTAAATGACCCAGCCCCAATGCTATATAAAAGGCCAGCTCGTGAACTTACCAGGTACCCCTCATCTTGAGCACCACTCGCACAACCATTTCCATTGCCATGCCGAGCCCTAGTATTTATCTAAGAACTCCAGATGCAACTCCAGGCAGCTTTGTTAAAATTTTGTGGGACTTTACTTGCAGTACCATGAGTGTTATCCATCCACCCCAGTATGAGTTGCTCAAATCAAGGATCACCCCATCCACCTCGAAATATTGGGCAGTGGTGCACGTCCCTCCCGCAAACCCAAACCAAGACCCCACAGAAGCTCCCTTCGTGGGGAAATTTGTGCCGACTCCGCACATGGCCATAGAAGCTGCTGCATATAAGGTGCTTACTCGTCTTCGATTCGCGGTACCCTATGCCAGCGAATGGGGATATTATTATTTCCCAAGTTGTGCAGCACCCGGAGGAGTAGCATCTTTTCCCGGTGGACGAATCGAGAGAGACCCAGTACTGGCCAATCTTGCCCAGTATGTCATCGCTCAAGAGTGTTTGACCCAGCGAGTAATGGGTTATCTCCAGAGCCTCGCTGATTTTAATCCTCAGATCGCCATCGGCAGACCACTGAGGCCCAACCAGGGAAGGCACATTCATCGACTAGTCAATCCACTTCCCCCGATAGAAGAAGAGTGTGCCCCAATTCCAGAGACTTTTTCTCAGGACCCTGTCCAATTACCATTGTCGTTGTAGATGTCATTGCTGTGTTTATGGTCCCTGCATTTATTTATGTGTTGCAACTTGTGTGTGATATCCTAAATTTGTGCGATGAATTAAATCTTTGGTTTCAATCAATGTGAGTGATTTTACTATGGTAAAAATTTATTAACTGATTTCACTCTCAGTAAATCCTGAAGTGAGATTTTTCTCGGAGTTGTTGCAGCATACATTTCTTCTCGACATAGATTTTTATTTCACGCAGCACCATAACAGCAGACTCACGACCCCAACCACGCGACCTAGTGCAAATCCTTGCGCACATTTTTGCACCAAACTAATCGCCTCCCTAACACCCCACAGTCTCAGAGGGAGAGATTTGTGAGTAATTACTCGGGTACAAGTTACCTCCGGCACCCTGACAACAGTTAGCGCCTAACACCGCACCTAATCATCATGGTCACCGCCACCGTGGAGAGCTAAAACTCGAGCGGCCGCATCACGACGATCATCGAGGATCATCACGCACAGGAGCACGGAGAACCCCAGCAATGCCGCCAACCCTCCGCACATCAGGATCACGTACCAGTCCGGCATCACCTCCGCCATTAGAGCCTCGCCTCGAGCTCCTGCAGACAGAAATGAAGGAGAAGGGAGGAGAAGGAGAAGCGAGGTCATATGGCGGAAGAAGAAGGAGCACCGCGGTCGTTTTATAGCTCGAGATCGGTGTACGGTGGGCGAAGTCCACCAGTGCCACTCGTCGCTTGATCACCGGTGTTCGGAGGCGAATCCGCGAGCAGTGCCGATAGTGCACTGGCCCGTGAGGTGAGTGCACGCTGCGCCGGCAGCTAACACGCCGCGCACTACCGCAGTACGGCCTAGATGCCCTACGAGCTAGACATCACCGGTAGAGAAAGCGCGGGAAAGCGTGCGGGAGAGAGGAAGAAGAGAGAGCCAGAGGTAGAGGAAGAGACCAACAGTGGGCCCCGAGTCCACCTGTCAGCCATAGAGAGCATTGTGCTCTCGGGTACGACCAGCGTATTTTTTCAGTAATTTAGAAGTTTATTCTAAATTTACTGTAACCAATAGTAGAAACTGACCCAAAAAAAATTCCACGCAACGCCAGTATGCCACACTGTAGTTTTACACAACTTATTGCCCTCTCACTGTAGCTACGTTTTAATTACAGGAGCAGGATGGTTATTTTTGTGATGGTAGGAGTAAATTTTTTTTCCAAAACAACCCTTATGAAATCTCGAGGACGAGATTTTTTTAAGGGGGGTAGTGTTGTAACACCCAAAAAATTTAACCATGTTTTGTATTACTAAAATTTTGCCAGGAGTTTAAAATTTTTGCTTTCTGGATTTTCTTTTGATTTCAGAACCCCTTTTCTTTAATATTGAGAAGTTTTTACACCAAGTGGAAACTTTCCAAAAATATTATTGGACTTCTATACTCTCTAAATAAAACAATTCTTAATCAGTGGTTTTATTTGCATAATTGTTTTTCCTGAGCTTTATTCTTTTAGAGTGATTTTCATAAGTCTTGGAGCCTCTTTTGCACTGCAACCATTTGATAAATGCATCTAAATTTTCACCAAAATTTGGGGATGACATATGATATCCCTAAATCACTTTTATGCAAAAATATTCCTTAGTCATTTGGAGATTTTTAGTTTTACCACAAGTTTTTTAATCTGGTCTAGTTGCACTTTTGCACTACAACCCATTTAAATACTTCTTTAAAACTTCCACCAAAATTAGGGGAGGTCAGTAGGAGTATATTATCCATATTTATGCAAAAACCCAGTTATGTCCTTTGAAAATTTTGAGTGAATCAACCTCATTTTCATTCTGGTCCAACTTGAGGATTTTTACTGCAACCATATTTTTACTTGCTCTTTTACCCATGGTTTTTTTCCCTGCTTGTAGCCCTTCCTACAAAACCCTTAAGTCCAAGAGCATGAACCCTTTGGAATATTTTTGGTCCATGAAATGACAGCCATTAGTTTCTGCCCAAAATTGGTTTTCTCAAATATTTGCACTAACAAGTTTCTTTGTTTGACAAACTAACCTGACCACCACCACCTACACCTAAGGAGACACTGATCCGGAGATTTTGGCCACTCCAAGAACTGCCTAGATGCCTTTAGCATTTTGCCAAACACCTTGTGTGCATGGCCAGTTTTGGCATGGTTTTTAGTTAGCATTGCAAGCTTGGTCTCCTGGCCTAAACCCCTTGTCCATTAACTTCCTTGCAAACCCTAGCCTAGTCGTGTTAATTGCCAGCCTCACTCGAGCACTCTAGACCACCCTGGCATTTTGTTGAGCATGTCGCATGCGTGCTCTGGGGGCGCCCAGAGTGCACGTTTTGCACGCGCGCGCGCAACCGAGCCGCCGCATTCACCACCCCGTGCCCTGGCCCTTGCTCTCCTGCAGAGGCACGCCTCGCCTCGACCACTCTCCAGAACGCGCCAAGCTGCCCTGGTGCCCTACAGCGCCGCCGTCAGAGCTCCTTGGCGGCACGCCGGCGTCCACAGTGCGCCTCTGCCATGGACGGCGCAGCCCGAGCCACAACTCCTCGCCATCTGTCCTCATGAGCGGGCCGCCCTTATCTCCAAGCCGTCCGCTAGCGTCGACCCTGCTGCGGCCATCGCCTTGTCGCTCTTCTGCAACAGAAGCGGTCGGCCGGCGATCTTATCCCCGGCGAAGGCGGAACCAACCTTCCCCGGCTATATATAGCCCCAGGCCTCGCTCGAGCCCCCTCAGGCAGCCTCGTACCACCCCTCTAGCGCCCCACGACCAGCAAGCAATGGCGGGAGGCCTTCTTCCTCGCCTCCGACCGATTCGGCCGCCGACGCCCTCCAGCCCCAACCGTCGCGACCAGAGCCTCCCCCACCATTCCAGCACCACCACCCGACCCATCTTCGTCTTGCGGAGCCGCCCAGACCCCCAGCTACGACGGAGAACCACCCTAGCCAGAACCCCCAATTCGGCCGAAGCTATCTCCGCCACGAAGCTCACCGCCAGCGACTCCCTCCGTCCCCACCTGCCTAGCAACCACCGGGAGGACCGTCCTGGACTGGCGGATCCATCCCCGCGCTTGGAGCCCCGCGAGGAGCCGCCAATCGCCGGTGACGATCGCCAGAGTTCCGCCCCCGTTCGGACAGAGGAAGAGGAGGGAATGGAGACTGGTCAAACCTGACCAGTGGGCCCCCTGGACCCACTGTCAGTGACCCATGCGCCGTCCCCGCTGGAGTAAGTGAAGACGTACTTCCAAAATACGCCTTCGACGTGGTTAGTTTCGAAACGTTTTTCTTTTCTGTTTTATTTTTAAAACAGAATTTGACCAAAACTTTGACTGGCTATAACTTTTTAAATATGACTCCAGATGAGTTGATTCTTTTTCTTACCTCCCTCAAATATTGTCTAGTTTATTTTTAGATTTATTTGAAAAAAATTCAACCAACTTTTTGGTACTGTTTTTGAAACTATATATTGATTCAAAAATATTTTAAATAGGATTTTTGGAGAGAGGAGGAAGCTTTCAAATGTTTTGGAGTGCACCATGCCTCCCCACAACTTGAAGGCAAGCATTCTGAACCCTGGCATAATTTTGTGTGTGTTGTCTGATACGGTTGGAATACCACCTCGACACGGAGTATCCGTTATTTTATGTCATGATACGTTCAAACTCATGAGTGCATTTTGATGATTCATGTCGTTGGAGTTTGATATGCTTAGGATAGTAGTCACCATCATATGCCTCTCATGCATACCGGGAGGAACCCGGGAAAGCCTCTGTCTTGGGTAGACACGAGCTTGCCTCCAGTCCTCGTCGAGACGATTGTGTCCGGTACGGCATAGTGAGACATGATGAGTGGTGATTGTGGCTGTTGGTTGAAACATATTTGTTATGCTAATCGTGCAGGTAACACCTAAACCTCCTGAGTCGACCGTAGATCGAGTCTTGTTCCAGTAACCCCCATACTTGTTTTGTGCCACCACTTGTCCCTGCCGTAGGTAGGGTACGGTTCAGTAAGTTGTCAACCCCTTTCTAGCACACACCATACAGAGAGGCCATGGTGGAAGATACCGTCTGCATCCGGTAGGCATGCCACCTGGTCCGGGGGCATGGGTGTTTCAATTGTAGCCGAAGGGGGTAGCTCCCCCAGTTTGCGCGCGGTATAAATTTTGTGATCCCATGCTAATCGAGGTTGTAGCCTCCCCACTTAGAGTTTTACTTAAACAGGTGTCATGGGTGATTCCAAACACCGATAAGTCAGGCTAGTGTGTGCGGTTAGGTGTGTTTTCAATTAAAAGACCGTAGGCGGAATTAGTCCCGATGGACTAACGGTATCCATTACTCGTGGGTAAAGAGTACACCCTCTGCAGAGATTATATCTATTCGAATAGTTGTATCCATGGTTAAGGACCACAGTCTGGGTGGGGTCAAGTGTCGGTCCTCGGAGGAAAAACTTCTAAGTCAGAACATTGATTATGACCGGTGACATATGATGATTATGATTATTATTATTGTGGAGTAACGATGTTCATTATTTGATTTATTGATTATCCCTGGGATGGTTCTACCTCCGGGATATCCACGGTGATTATCCTGTTATAAGCCCTTTTTGTGGTGTCGCACAGACGCCCGACTGTGGCATGATTGTTATTTATTTACCATATAAGCCCTTTATGCGGTGTCACTGAGACGCCCAACTGTGGCATGCTTGTTATATGTTTACTTTATAAGCCCTTTATGTGGTGTCGCTGAGACGCCCGACTGTGGCATGCTTGTTATATGTTTACTTTATAAGCCCTTTATGTGGTGTCGCTGAGACGCCCGACTGTGGCATGCTTGTTATATGTTTACTTTATAAGCCCTTTATGTGGTGTCACTCAGACGCCCAACTGATGCACTCTATCTCTACTCGCTAATTGCATTATTCGTATTTTATGTGAATAACTTGCTTGCGTACATCAAGGATTTCATTTCTATGACTGATGTTGCGATCGTAGAATATTTCAGAGCATGATTATCATTTGCTATATTATACATGTGTTCATAATGTTTGCGAGTACATTCAAAGTACTCACTGGCTTTCCTTGGCTATTGTATTGGCCAGAGTTCTTGCGCGGAGAGGAGCGACGAGATGACAGCCCCGGAACCTAAGCAATGGTGATAGCAGCCTCACGAAGATAGGAGTTAACCTGGTCAGCTGTTCCTGTGGGAAATGGAGTCCCATAGACACTGATGACCCACAAACCGCTTCCGCCATCAACCACTAGAAACCTTGTGTTGTACACATAGGCCAGAATGGCCTTGTACTACATATTATGTATTTTGCTTGGAGTTATTGTATCAAGTTTGTGTCTCGCCAGCTAACACTAATCCTGGGGCTGGTGAGCATAAGGGCCATTTTCTTGGAAATTAAAATCCCGAAAATCCGGTCCTGGCAAGCAGGCAGCGAGAAGATGGAGATGAACAGGGGGCTCTGCCCCCCTCCATTTATAGCCAGAGGGAGGCCAACCGCCGGCCTCCCATGATCCCAAGTAATGATGATCTTTTTTGCATGCAACAGGCTATTGTCAAGTCAAACGATTGCCGAGGCAGCGTGGGAAGCGGAGACGCCCACGTGCCATCAAGCACCACAGGTCGACTCGATCCGCAGGCGATTGGGGCCCACGACGCTTCAACCTTGCCCATTGGCTTCGTCTCGAAGCCAAGTCCGAGCGCACCTTGGGCCCAGGGGCTACTATTGGCATTCTGGGAACCAGGGTTCCCAGACTTGCCTGCCTGCGGCCCACGGCGTGGCTCCGTCAATGGCCTGGTATGGCCCATCTTCAGCATCGACAAGGCAAGACCCTCGCGAGGGGCCAAGCCTCGTGAGGCGGGCGACGTCGGGCAACGTCAAAACCTCTAGAGGGAGCGGCCTCTATAGGTGGCTCCTGAGGAGTGGACATTCCTATGCAAGAGCTCACCTCATGAGGTTGAGGTGACGTAAGCCACGACCAAGGCCAGGTCGGCACCAGCGGGTGCAGAGCAGCAAGTTTCCTCTTCGGTGCTAAGGAGGCAAGTGCACACATGGAGTCCCAAAGAATCAGCCAAAGGTTTCCATTCCCACGCTACAAGACTAAGACTTCCAGGACAGCAGGACGAAGGTCATCGCCGAGCCCACCATGGCGTCAATAGTAGAAGATTTGCAGGCGAAGACCACCTTTCGTCAGGATAGGATGTACTAGTTGTCTCCCTTCAAACTTGGTTGTTGTGGAATCCCTTCCCGCCTATATTTTGGGGGAAGAGGACCGAAGCCGCTATAAATATGGCCTAGCCACCGCTGTAGGAGGGTAGAGACGAACCCGAACCCACATTAGCTCACACCAACACAAGAACTGACCTGCTGAGGTTGTTCTTCCTTTGTAAGAGTTCATCCTTGGCCCCTCGCGAGGCCAATCCACCCCAAAGCAAGAGTAGGTTCTTACACCACAAGGTGGCTCGAACCTGGGTAAACTGTCGTGTCCCTTTCCTTTCCAGTTCATTGAGCTAAGCTATGATAACGACAAGTTGATAGACTAGGGAGATCGAGTTCTTCACACGCACCCCAGAGTTTGAATCTTTCTTGGGTCTGCGGAGCCCCGAATCCGACAAGTCGTGATCATAATTGCTACAATTGTGGAAGACCCAGACAGTACTCCAATGAGTGTACGGCTCCCTACAAGAAACGAGAAGAATCGCCAAAAAGGAGGAGTAGAAGAGATGAATCACCTCCGAAGGAGAGAAGGAGTATAGATGATCATTATGAACGAATACCCTCTCGTAGAAGCAAGGATTCAGAAAGGAAGGACAACTCATCAAAGAACTACACAAGACGAAGGCATCAAGCTCACGTTGGTGAATGGGTATCCGGTTCCGACTCCGACAACTACTCCGAGAGAAGCTATCACTCCAACTCCGATTATGCTCAAGATGAAGGTGTTGTCGGTCTTGCACCTGTGTCATCCAACTCCTATGACATATTTGACTCACCGAATGAAGGAACTTGAAGATGCTTCATGGCTAAAGGCCCTAATGTATCACTCCCCGAGTATGTTGATTTTAATAGTGGTGAAGATGATTTGCTAGGTGATGATGATTTACTTGTTGACAACTCTAGTGATGAAATTATGATGAACTTGCTAGTAATCATGATAATCAAGATGAAACGAATGACAATGATAAGAAGGAGATTGAGCGTCTAACTAAAGAACTAAACACTCTTAAGTTAGCTCATGAAACAACTCCAGAAGATCATAGAGAGTTCCTAAAGACTCAAGAGAAGCTACGCTTTGAGAAGCTAAATTTAGAGAAAGAGCATGAGTTTCTAAAACCTATCAATGATGATCTTCGAAAGAAGAGTTCTTCTTATCTTGTCAAATGTCTCCTCTGGTATACTTATATGCCGCAAGTAAAATCTAGCAACAAGAGCAAGAAAGATTCTTCCTCTATTAGTAGCAATAACGATGTTAAATCCAATATTGTTGCTTCTAATAGTTCTCTTGATTCCACTAATGATTCTCTTAGCCAAGTTACACTTGAGCAAGAAAGTAGCTTATTGAAGGGAATTATAGAGAAAGGTGTCTACAAGAGCCTTGCTAGGAGTAAGAAATTTGAGAAAATTGTATGCAAGCAAGGAAGGCACCGGAAGAATCAAGGTGTTGGTTTTGAATGAAAGTCCAATGCCAATGGAGTTGATTGGGAAGAAGATCAGTACCCCAAGACAAATTTTGTTCCTCAACAAGAGAAGTATGTGATACGTCTCCAACATATCTTTATTTTTTGCTTGTTCCATGTTGTCATATTATCATTCTTGGATGTTTTACAATTATTTTATAGCAACTTTATATCATTTTTGTGACTAACCTATTGACATAGTGCCCAGTGCTAGTTGATGTTTTTTGCTTGTTTTTTTCCTTCGCAGAAAATCAATACCAGATGGAGTACAAACGCAGTGACACTTTTTGGAGAATTTTTATGGACCAGAAGAAACAACATGGGCCAAAGAAGTACCAGAGGGGTGCCCCAAGGGGAGCACAACCCACCTGGCCTCACCGAAATAGCAATCAGTCTCACCGAGATGGCTTGACGAACTCTCATTTGCCTTATTGCTTCACTTCGGTCTCATCGAATTGATGTAATCGTTGCCACCAAGATACGCTTTGCCCTAAGCCCTAGCACATTGGTCCCACTGAGTTGTTCCAGTCGGTCCCACCAAGATTCCTAACGTTCACATTTTTTAACTAATCTGTGCCACCGAGTTTAACATTTTGGTCCCAGCGAGATGAGTCAAATGTGTGTTACGGTTGGATTTTGTGCGGAGGCTATATATACCCATATGTCGTGGGAAACCACGGCCACCAATGGGCCCACGAGCCCCTTGTGGATCGGCAGGGGGATGACCACATTGCACAAAGAGCGAAGAACATCATGAAGCATGGTAGAGATCACACGGGCAATTTTACCCAGGTTCTAACCGCCGCGAGGCGTAAAACCCTACTCCTGCTTTGGTGGATTGATGGTGGATTGTGGTGGAAACACAACGCTCTAGCCCGGCAGGTTTGCCTCGGGGCGAGAGTAGCTACGCGCGTATCGGTGTACAAGGGTCTGATGGTTTCCACGGGCCTTCTTTTATAGATCAAGGGGTTACACAATGGCAAATCAGTCATTATGCACTGATTAGATAGCAAACAGTGCTACCATACCTAACACTACAGATAGGTAGGCCATATTAAATGCGCCACTTAGTGTCACACCATGGCCTGCCTGGCAAGCCTTGCCGGGTTGCTTGGCCGCCTTCTCTCCTTCCTGCATGACATGTCTTTGGACGGGTGTCATTTGGAGGTGATTTCCATAGGAAGTGGCTGCCATGTGGAAGAAATTAGCCACTTAGTCACTTGGGGGTTTGACAACGCACCGATCGATGACTAGCGTCGCCGTGAGGTGGAGCGGTGAAGCCTTGGAAGGGTAGTTTGCCCTCGTAGGGCCCAGCGGGCCTGACGGGACGGTCGCGAAGTTTGTCTTCCGGGGTAACCTTGGCCTCGCCAAGCTCGCCCGCCCGACAAGGGAGGTTTTCCCTTGGTGGTATCTTGCTACTTTGGCTTGGCTTGGTCTCCTGGAGTTGCCCTTTGATTCTTCAAAGAGCTGATCTATTCTACTTGGTCTGATCTTGGATGTTGCAATCTTGTTCTTAGGCCTGTGCACGGTCTGGGCAACAGACCCAGGGTTTGTTGCACCGACAGGAGCCCCGGGCCTAGCCCGAACGCGCTCCCGGGCATCATCGGGGTAGGCCCTAACTTGTGCATAGGCTAGAGATTAGTAGTTGCTTGTCCTTTGAGATCTTCTTTGCTTCTTCATTAACCTGAGCCCAGGTCAGTTTCCGGTTCTCCCATGCGTCGCGTAACACCAATTGCAGTGGGGGAGATAATGGGCCACGACCTGCGGGGTACCCATGTCGTACGTTCACGGGGCGGTAACCACCATCTCATTACCATTCCCGCTCCAAGTGTGTCTACCACATGAATCGCAGGCATTGCGCAAGGTTGGTGGCGGATGCAGAGGGCGCGGAGATGAGCGCCATGGCAGAAAGCTAGGCGTCATGGATTGGTGCAGAGGGTCGGCCTTGATTCTTTGAGTCGTTAATGGCGAGGGGGAGCCGGACTGGTTGAACGGGGTGGCTACCTTCATGGAAAGATCTAGCCCCCAACCCCGCTCGCCTATAAAAGGGGACGCGGGGCGAGGCGTTTCTCCACACCTCCTTCTCCCTCCATTCCCGCAGTAGCCCTCGCCTATCATGGTGAGAGGTTGAGGATCCGGTCTTGCTCCAGTGGCAACAAGAACTTCTGCTCGATGGTGTCTCCCTCCTCCCTCCGAAGATGTGGGGGTGAAGCCCGCTACAAGAGGAGGTGGGAGGGGCGAGGTCATGGTCGTCGTGGCGCACGGGGTTGAGGAGGACGGGGCGGCGCTCTGACTTCGCCCCCACCGGTCGTCCCTCCCCCGATGGAAGGCCACGTTGGGGACCAACCTCTGGAGTTCGTCATCAGGCTATACAAGCCTCCGTGTGGCCGCCTCCCTCTCCCTACTCCATTCGCATGGGTGATGGAGCTCGAACAGCCGCACGTGTTGAAACTGCACATGAGGGGCTACGGGAACGGCAGGATGTAGGTGGATGTGGATTTCCCCGCTCCTCATGTCATGTTCTTCTGCTATGGCTGGAAGACCTTTGCTCGCGACATAGCTTGTTGGAAGGACTCGTCCTCCATTTTAAGTTAATGGAGGCTGGTTTTCTTTCCGTCAAGTTCTTTGGGTGCTCGGGTGTTTTCTTAGGGTGCTACGCAAAGAGCTCGACCAACGACGAAAGCTCCTCCTCGAGCGGTAGCGACGAGGAGTACAGTGATGACGATGATGACGGTGTCGACCAAGAGGACGACGACTCTGACTCCGCTGAGCACCAGCCACACCGTCAACGTCAGGCGGCGGCACGACCATCTGCACCTGCATATCCTCTTTGGCAAGGTGATTTGCTGGGGAGTTGGGTGCCGGGTGAAGGTGGTCCCCCGACTCCTCCAGCAGCCTTCTTGCTGGGCCCTGGCAGGCTTCCTCGCGGGCTGCACCTTCATTCGACCTGCCATGTCCTGCTAGCCCTGGTGGTGGTGGCTGGTAGGCCGTCTCCGCCGATCTCTTCACCATAACCTTTGCCCACGCCTTTCTGGTCTTGTAGGGCTACCTTTCCTGGAGCCCTACAGGGTCAGGTTGGGCTTCTGCCTAGGCTCCCCTTTTGCCCCCTTTGCCTCCTGCCGCAGTGCCTGGGAGGAGAGGGACAGGAAAGGGCATCACACAGCACTTATCTTTTTTCAATCTAAAGTGTGTGGGCATTTGCCAAACTTTCGTTTAAATTATGTAATCTTCTCTACCCATGTTTGTGTTCTGTAAGTTATGTACTTGTTGATCAGCATATATTAATGAAAAACACAAACTTTGTCTGGTACTTGTGCATGTAACATGTCCATGCAGTGGTGATATGCCTCTATACATTTAAGTAAACAAGTTTTCCCCGGCAAGATATCCTGCCGGTACCCTCAGTTTGTTGCCGCGGAGTTAGGCCTGCCATGCATAAACCGTAAAGAGGGACCAGCCCGCCTGTCGGTGTCAAAACCGGCGGATCACGGGTAGGGGGTCCCGATCTGTGCGTTTAAGGCTAATGGTAACATGAGGCAAGGGACACGATGTTTTACCCAGGTTCGGGCACTCTCGATGGAGGTAAAACCCTACTTCCTGCTTGATTGATCTTGATGATATGAGTACTACAAGAGTTGATCTACCACGAGATCATAGAGGCTAAACCCTAGAAGCTAGCCTATGATGATTACAGTGTCCCTCTACGGACCAAACCCTCCGGTTATATAGACAACGGAGGGGGCTAGGGTTTACACAGAGTCGGTTACAAAGAAGGAGATCTAATATCCGGATCGCCAAGCTTGTCTTCCACACAAAGGAGAGTCCCATCTGGACACGGGACGAAGTCTTGAGTCTTGTATCTTCACTGTCCAACAGTCCGGCCAAAGTATATAGTCCGGCTATCCGGATACCCCCTAATCCAAGACTCCCTCAGTAGCCCCTGAACAAGGCTTCGATGACGATGAGTCCGGCGCGCGGTTTGTCTTTGGCATTGCAAGGCGGGTTCCATCCCCGAATACTCCAAAGTAAACCTCAGACAATTAAATCGTATCCGGCTCTGCAAGACGACTTTCACATTCCACCGTAGAGAGAACGATATTCCACAAATGTAATCTGCTAACATCTTTAGACAACATGACATAGCACCATGGTCGAGTCATTATTGAACCGACTTTCCACAACCAACCACCGCACATATTGCGAGGCGGTTTCTCGGGCACATCTCGTCGAAGCGGAGATCGTGTTTCCCTTATCGTGGGGCCTTCATTAATACGGGCACGGGCAGCCCAATTGCACCGCCAACAGCGGCGAGTGGGGAACGAGCGGGTTCCACCATGCAAGTAGGGAGGCGCAAAAAGTTTTTATTGCCTCTATAAAGAGATAGGGCCTCTTCTTCCTTACCCACGCCTTTCCCTTCCGCTCGTCCATTCCCCTTCGCTCGAGCCCTAGCGCCCAAGCACTCATCTCCTCCACCGAAAAAAGGTTCTCCGAAGATGTCCGGATCCGGAGCAGGAGGCAAATGGATGGCCTCTACCGTCTGGGAGAAGGATATCAAAAAGCTTCGAGAGGCCGGGTATCTGGCCAAGCAAATCAGCCATCGTCTTCCGACTGCGGGACAGATCGTCCCCAATCTGGAGCCCCATGAGAGGGTCGTGTTTCTTCCTCATTTTGTCCGCGGGCTCGGGTTTCCCCTCCACCCATTTGTTCGCGGTATCATGTATTATTATGGGATTGATTTTCATGATCTGTCCCCTAATTCTTTCCTTAATATCTCGACGTTTATCATCGTGTGTGAGGCCTTCCTCCGCATTTCACCCCACTTCGGCTTATGGTTGAAGATCTTCAATGTAAAGCCCAAGGTGGTTAACAGTGAAGACGCTGAGTGCGGAGGCGCCATGGTGAGCACGATGCCCAAGGTCACATGGCCGACGGGCACCTTCAATGATTCCATCAAGGAGTGGCAGCAGCAGTGGTTCTATGTCACTGAGCCACGCGGTAAAAAGTGGGTCGCGACTCCTGAATTAAGATCCGGAGCCCTGCTGCGGCTCACATCCTGGCCCAAGAAGGGCCTGAACTGGTCCTCATCTGATGAGCTGTCGGTGCTCCAAACACGCGTCCAGAGCGTGGTAGACAAGGATGTCAAACTCGTCAATGTAGTCCAGGTGATGTTAGTTCGCCTAGTTCTCCCTTGCCAGCACTAAGCCTGCAGTTTGTGGGAATACGACCCAGCCGAGCACCAGACCCTACGGGAGATCTACGGCTCCTCACACAAGGACATCTGGAAGGTGCTCTTCAAGTCCGGTAAACCATGGCCGGGCTCCGCCGAAGACCGCGGGTATCAATTGTCCCGCTCCGCAAGTCCGTTAAGTCATTGCTATGTTCTGTCTATCCATGTTTAGCTGGCATATCCTGAGGGAGATGCCTTATCATGCTTTCTACAATGATCCCAGGAATGGACGAAGAAGGTGAGGCGGATACACTGTCCGGCCCTGCTGCCGGAGGAGCCGGCAGGACCTCTTCTGACGAAGATGCTAGTCCCAGCGCCTTACGAGGCGCCGAATAAAGAGGCTTCCAAGAAGGTCAAGGAGACCCGGAGTGGCCTCCATCGCTGCGATGCTTCAGACACAAAATCCGAAGATTCCAGCACCCATCCCTCCTCCAAACACGAAGAGGAGGAGGAAGAAGACGAGTCCTCCACGGGGGGGAGGGAAGAAAAGGACGGCTTCCTCATCCCTGGAGGCCGAATCGCCAAAGAGGGGGAAAAGTTCCCTCCCAGAGGCGTCCACCGCGGCTGCCAATAGCAGCCTGGAGTGGGATCCCAGGGCCCAGCCCCTGGTAAAGTCGTGAGTACACGAAATCCGAACATGCCTACGCGCCCGGGGTTATTAGGTTGTAGTAGTTTAACTGTCGCCATATTTTGTGCAGCCCGGTGAGGTCCCACGCCGGACAGTCCTCATCAGAGAATTCGCTGAGCTTAGATGCCCTGGAGAGCGAGACGCCTCCAGAGGCCCCTTCCCCGAAGCCTAGGCGCGACACCGAGGTGTCGTCTCAGCGGGACTCGGACCAGAGAGGGCATATCTCTGGGGCCGGATACACAGTAGCAGCGGTTCCCATGATCATCAACGGCGGGGGTGATCTTAGATTCGGCCCACCGCCGGACACAGTCCTGGAGACCTTTAAAGCTCCAGGATTGGGCGAGCAGCCCCCCTCAATGGAGGGAGGCAAGCCCGCTCCACCAGCAACCTCTGTCCAAGCAGGCCTATTGACAGTGCTAAAGAGTGCGTCCATCATCGATGAACATCGCGCCCTCATGGGTGCGGTGATTGAAAAGATTCAGCCCGCTGAGAGCAGACTGAATGAATCCTGCCTTAGCCTTATAAAAGGCTTTGAGGTATGTTTTTAGATATCTTTGAAGATTGTAATAGTATGAGTAGTAGCCCCTGATGCACTGTCCGGTGAAAGAGAGAGAGAGAGTCGGACAGGGGATCAAATTTTCGCTTCGAAGGAGACTCAGTTAATGACATATATCCCTTTGTTTAAAAACAGGCGTCTGTAGTGACGACCGCCTCTCATAATGCGGAGGTGTCCGGACTAAAGCAGAGGCTGGAACGGGTCGAAGAAGAACTTGGCCGTGTGAAGAAGCAGTCGGAGGACAGGCAAGGTATGTCGAAACCTTTTTCTGAGTTGAGCACGAATGATTAGTTGTGCCTGATGAAAATATTTGTATTGGATGCTCTACAAGCGAGTGCCGAAATTGAGGCACTGAAGAAGGCTGTGGCCGAAGCCGACAAGAAGGCCGCCGCAGAGTAGGCTCTTTGCGAGAAGCACGAGGCCAGGGTCATTGAAGCTGAGAAAGAGCTCCATGAGGCCGTGAAGAAAATCGAGACCTTGGAGCAGAGTCTAGCAAGGAAAGAATCCGAACTCGCCCAAGCTCTCCAAGCCGCAGATGATGCTCGGGAAGAGGCCTGAGGTGCTCTGAAGGACATTCAGGAGGCACGGAGGGTTGCGGCTGGTAAGGCTTTTTTTACTCAAAGCAATTTTTAGATAGTAATAGGAGGAACTCTAAGCGAGAAACTGAATCCTTGTTTCTCCAGGGGCGTTTGCAGACCTGCCATGCAGCATATCTGATGCTGCCCAATTCTACCAGGCTGAAGAGAAGAAGTCTGCGGAGAAGCATTTCTGGTCGCAGTATTTGGCGCCGAATTATCCGGTGCCCTTTGTCGAACTGCACCAGGCGGCCGAACTAGCCATGAAGGACTTAGTTGTCCAGCTGTGGCCCGCTGAGCCAATTCCAAGCAGTTACTTCGGGCTCATGAAGCGGATTGTTTGTGCTTGCCCTCGGCTCGATGTCATTAAGCGATCGGTCTATATAGAGGGTGCGTGCATGGCGTTTGCCCGTGCGAAGGTGCACTGAGGGAAGCTTGATGCTGAAAAGCTGATGACTGAGGGACCACCGGAGGGTAAGGAGCATCGCAAGCCCGAATTATATTATGAAGTTGTCCTGAAAGGAGCCTGCCTTGTGGCAGAACAGTGTACCAAAGACACTATATTTCCCTGAAGGCAGTCATGTTGTCCTTTGTAATGCGGGATACTGGCACTGTTATTGTTTATTGCCTATTATATGAAGGTTTTTTCTTCCTGTGCGGCCGTTTGGTATATATAAATCCTGAGAGTTGGCCAGTCGTCGGCTTCTGCCCCCACGTAGAAAGTACGGGGGTGTTCGGGACATACCTGAACACCCTTTATCCCATTTTTGGGTCCTTGAAGGAGGTGTTCATCACCGTGAACTAGGCAATCAGACTATAGGGCTTTATCACTCTCACTTGGCCATAGGAATTCGAGTATGGTAGGTGCAGTCCCTGGTGTTCGGAAGACCGTACGAGGGGCTCTAACGGCGCCTGATCGGAAGACCAATCCATCGCACTTTGTTTTTGTTTTGGCATTATGCGGAATAAATCTTTAAAGATTTTACAACCTCTCGAACAGCTGACAACCTCTTGTTGTATCATGACAGTCAGTTTTCGGCTTTCTCTACTGAGGTGCTCGTCCGGGAGAACCGGGACACAATCGCAGTAGTTCTCCCAGCGCTACCTTAGCAGATGGAGCGGAACGTAAGGTACCAAAACATGGGAGCCGGGCAAACCCAACTAATGACCCAAGACATGATTCGGAGCTGATGCATATAGTGCTATAAGTTCGGGGTGCCGAGCGACTGAGGGAGTCCTGGATTAGGGGGTATCCGGACAGCCGGACTATATACATCGTCCGGACTATTGGAGCGTGAAGATACAAGACTCAAGACTTCGTCCCGTGTCCGGATGGGACTCTCCTTTGCGTGGAAGACAAGCTTGGTGATCCGGATATTGTATTTCCTTCCTTGTAACCGACTCCGTGTAAACCCTAGCCCTCTCCAGTGTCTATATAAACCGGAGATATTGGTCCTTAGAAGGCCTATCACAACTACAATCATATTCATCATAGGGTAGCTTCTAGGGTTTAGCCTCTACGATCTCGTGGTAGATCTACTCTTGTACTACTCATATCATCAGTATTAATCAAGCAGGAAGTAGGGTTTTACCTCCATCGAGAGGGCCCGAACCTGGGTAAACATTGTGTCCCTTGCTTCCTGTTACCATCAGCCTAAGCGCATAGATCGGGACCCCTACCCGAGATACGCCGGTTTTGACACCGACATTGGTGCTTTCATTGAGAGTTCCTCTGTGTCGTAGCTGCAAGGCTCGATGGCTCCTTCAATCATCGTCAACAACACGGTCCAGGGTGAAACTTTTCACCCCAGACAGATCTTTGTATTCGGCGGCTTCGCACTGCGGGCTAATTCACTTGGCCATCTGGAGCAGATCGACAGCTACGCCCCTGGCCACTAGGTCAGGTTCGGAAACCTGAACTACACGGCAGATATTCGCAGAGACTTGATCTTCGATGGATTCGGGCCTGTGCCAGGAGCACCGGACAGTCACGATGAGCATGGCTTAGACCTGCTATCGGATAATGCTCGGGATATCACCCCCGCAGTAGCCCCGGATCTAAATCCGGAGCAGGCTGTGTTGCCTAAGGACGGAGGGATGGACCCTGCCCCGTAGGCCGCACACTCATCGGCGGTAGAGCCAAACACAGGCCTCACTTCTAAGGAAACCTGTGACTCCGGACCCCCGGACTCATATCCGGTTGTAGGTTCCAGTCCGCGCACTCCCAAGGTCGCTGAGCCTGGTTGGGCTCCGGTAATGGAGTTTACCACTGCGGATATCTTCCAGCACTCGCCCTTTGGCGACATGCTGAACTCATTAAAGTCTCTCTCTTTGTCAGGAGCCTCTTGGCTGAACTATGTCCGGCTCGAGTGGGAAGCAGGCGACGAAGGAATTCACTGCCCACCCACCACCCACTTCATTGCTACGATCGACGATCTAACCGACGTGCTTGACTTCGACTCCGAAGACATCGACGGTATGGACGACGATGCAGGAGAAGTACAGGAACCACCGCTCATAGGGCGGTGGACAGCCATATCCTCATACGATATATATATGGTGGACACTCTGAAGGAAACCAATGGTGATGAGGCAACGAAGGATAACCCCTCAGGGAGAAAAACAAAGCATGGGCGTCGTCGGTGCCGCTCGAAGCCCCGCCACAGCAATACCAGCCCAGGAGTCGAAAACAATCTGGATGGTGTCGAAGAGGAATACAACCCTGATCAGCCCGCCTTCGAGCAGGCCAAGCAGGAAGATGAGCAGGTCAGCCCAGACGAACAGGGGACGGATGGATATCCGGAGGAGGACAACTACATGCCCCCTCCAAAGACGAGTTCGGCGTGCCTGAGGATCCCGTGGAGCAGGAGCACTTCAAGCGTAGGCTTATGGCCACTGCGAGGAGCCTGAAAAAGAAGCAGCAGCAACTCCAAGATGATCAAGACCTGCTCACAGATAGGTGGACTGAGGTCCTGGCAGCTGAGGAATACGGACTCGAGCACCACACGGCTAACCGGCCACCCCGCGGCCGGGATAAAACGGCATATCAGCCCGAATACTAGCCCGCACCCCCACGCCAATACACTGCGGCCCGGGGCAACAGGCAAGACCTGCAAGATATACTGGAAAACAAAGCAGGAGAGCCAAGATCGATCTACGGATCGTGGGGGCGTGCCCCAGCACGCGACGATGATCGTCGCGACGGATACACCACAAACAAGTCCTGCCGGGCCGAACACAGCCACCCAGACCAATTCGAATTGTGTAGCCACATAGCCCAGCACAGAGGCGCCGCACACCCCCTCTGCTTCACCGATCAAGTGATGGATCACGAATTCCCAGAAGGGATCAAACCCGTCAACATCGACTCATACGATGGCACAACAGACCCCACAGTATGGATTGAAGATTTCCTTCTCCATATTCACATAGCCCGCGGAGACGACCTACATGCCATCAATTATCTTCCCCTTAAGCTCAAAGGACCCGCCCGGCACTGGCTAAACAGCCTGCTCGCAAATTCCATTGGCAGTTGGGAAAACCTGGAAGACGCGTTCCTCGACAACTTCCAGGGCACATACGTGCGACCACCGGACGCCGATGATTTGGGCCACATTACTCAACAGCCCGGAGAGTCAGCCAGGAAATTCTGGACTCGGTTCCTAACTAAAAAGAACCAGATAGTCGACTGTCCATACGCCGAAGCCCTGGCGGATTTTAAGCATAGTATCCGTGACGATTGGCTCGCCTGACACCTCGGCCAGGGAAAACCGAAGTCCATGGCAGCTCTCACGACACTAATGACCCGCTTTTGCGCGGGCGATGACAGCTGGTTGGCTCGCAGCAGCACCACGCCACAGTCTGGCACTTCGGACGTCCGTGACAATAACGGCAAGCCACGGCGCGACAGACCAACGGCGACAACACCGAACACACGGCAGTCAACGCCGGATTCAGCGGATCCAAATCCGGTCAGCGGAAGAGGCCGTTCAAAAGAAACAATCAGGGACCATCCAGTCTGGACCGCATACTAGAACGCTCGTGCCAAATTCATGGCACCCCAAACAAGCCAGCCAGCCACACCAATAGAGACTGCTGGGTGTTCAAACAGGCCGGCAAAATAAACACCGAAAACAAGGACAATGGGCTGCACAGCGACAATGACGAGGAGCCCCGACGTCCGTACACGGGGGGGGGGGGCAGAAGAAATCCCCCCCCCCCCCAGGTGAAAACGGTCAACATGATCTACGCCACTCACATTCCCAAGCGGGAACGGAAGCGAGCACTACGGGACGTCTATGCGATGGAGCCAGTCACCCCCAAATTCAACCCATGGTCAGCTTGTCCGATCACCTTTGATCGTAGGGATCACCCTACTAGCATCCATCACGGTGGCTCAGCCGCATTGGTCCTAGACCCAATCATCGATGGATTCCACCTCACACGAGTCCTTATGGACGGTGGCAGCAGCCTGAACCTGCTTTATCAAGACAAAGTGCCCAAAATGGGCATCGACCCTTCAAGGATCAAGCCCACCAAAACCACCTTTAAAGGTGTAACTCCTGGAGTAGAGGCCCGTTGTACGGGCTCTATAACATTGGAAGTGGTCTTCGGATCTCCGGACAACTTCCGAAGTGAAGAGTTAATCTTCGATATCGTCCCTTTCCGTAGTGGTTACCACGCACTGCTCGGATGAACCGCATTTGCTAGATTCAATGCGGTACCACACTATGCATACCTCAAGCTCAAGATGCTAGGACCACACGGGGTCATAACAGTCAATGGAAATATGGACCGCTCTCTCCGTACAGAAGAGCATACTGCAGCCCTCGCAGCGGAAGTACAATGCGGCCTCCTCCGACAAACCACCAGTCCGGCTACGACAACCTAGAGCACCGTCAAGCGAGTCTAGAGCGCCCCGCAACAGGATCACCAGGCATGCAAAGAGCGCGACTAGCAGTCCCGCCTCCGCATAAGACCCATCAAAGCAGCATTCATGCCACGCGTACACAATTACGCACTCAAAATACCATGGGCACAGGCGGAGGCGCAGCAGTGACTCAGTCAAGAGTGCGGTATCACCGCAACATACCTTCATAACCTTCCCTTTTTATCTTTCAGGATATTGCTTTAGGGCAGCCTCTTCAGAAAAGCCGGATTGTCGGACTTACATAGGAGAGAGAACCAAGGAGGCAATAGGCTTTGCGCACAAAAGGAAATACCCAGGTGGAATCTGTTCACGATCATTATACCTGTTTTATACACCTACATGCAGCCTGCCCTTGGATAGGACATGTTAAATAGTCCTATTTACTCCTACTTCAAACGCAACCATTGTAAACATACGCTTAAACGTATTATTCAATGGGAGATAATATATAGCGTCAGCTTATTATTCCTATCTGCGCATTTTCCTTGCAAACATTTATTTAATATTGCATCCGTACACCTTGGTACGATTAGTTTGCCACGGGCTTCACATGGCGCCTCATAATACGGCACAACAAGTCCGAACACTTTCAACAGTGCGGCACCCCGAACTTATAGCACTATATGCATCAGCTCCGAATCACGTCTTGGGTCAATAGTTGGGTTTGCCCGGCTCCCTTGTTTTGGTACCTTATGTTCCGTTATATCAGCTAAGGTAGCGCAGGGAGAACTACTGCGATTGTGTCCCGGTTCTTCTGGACGAGCACCTCAGTAGAGAAAGCCGAAAACTAATCGGCATGATGCGGTGAGAGCTGGTCGCTGTTCGAGAGGTCTTAAAATCCTTCAAGATTTTTTTCGCTTTAGGCGATGAATCGGCCTCGTCCGATTTAGGCATATATAGCGCCCAATTCGGCCCTCCGAATTCTAGGGGCTTCGCCGAAATTTAAAATTGTAGACTTCTATGGCTAAGTGAAAGTTATATAGCCGCATAGTCCGATTGCCTTGTTCGCTGCGCCGGATACCTCCTTAAGGGACCAACAATTTGGATAAAGTGTATCCGGGTTTTTCCAGGAACACCCCGGTACTAGCTATGTGGGGGCGGAAGCCGACGACTAGCCTACTTTCAGAATTTTATAAACAGACGCATAGAAGGTAATATTTTAAATCAAACAGCGCTACATAGCGCAAGTAACTTCGTCTTAATATTACAACAACGACAGAGGTACATTTACTCAAGGATCGTGTAGTTGGTACATTCTTCGGCCACGAGACGAACGCCCTTCATAACGCCATCATAATACTTCTCGGGATAGCGATGCGCCTTGCCCTCCGGCGCCTTTCCTTCACCAGCTTCTCCGCATCCAGCTTGCCCCAATGCACCTTCGCGCGGGCAAAGGCCCGGCGGGCACCCTCAATGCAAACGGATTGCTTGATAACTTCAAGTCGCGGATAAGCATTCACCATCCGCTTGATCAGGCCAAAGTAGCTAGTGGGCAGGGGCTCACCAGGCCACATATGGATGCTGCCTCGCGTTTCCTGCGTATTGCCCCGGACCGTGGTGTGTTGGCATCGGGGTGTGGGCTTTAGGACCTCCTTCTTAGGTTGAGGTAGCAAATTGTGCTTTGTGTACCCTTTGGCGGGGCGGTCGAGTCTGTATTCCTTGGTTGCCAGGACCTTGATCCATCTGTCTATGAGCAAATCTTGGTCAGCTTTGAGCTGTTGTTGCTTCTTTTTCAGGCTTTTCGCCGTGGCCATAAGCCATCGCTTAAAGCGAACTTGCTCTGCGGGATCCTCAGGCATGCCAAAATCATCATTGCCAAGGTTCACCTCGTCTTCGGAGGGGGCACGTCGTTGTCCTCCTCCAAGTATCCGTTCGTCGCATGTCTGGACTGCTCGAAGGCAAGTTGATCGGGATTGTATTCATCTTCGGCACCATCAGGATTGTTTTTGACTCCTATGTCGATATTGTTGTGGCGGGGCTTGGAGCGGCGCTGATGACGCCCGTACTTTGCCTCCTTCCTTGAGGGGCTATCCTCCATTGCCTCATCGCCATTGGTTTCTTTGGGAGTGTTCACCATATATATATCATACGAAGAGGTGGCTGTCCAGCACCACGGGGGCGGTGGTACATGTTCTTCTTCTGCACCGTCGTCCACACTGTCGATGTCTTCAGAGTCGAAGTCAAGCACGTCGGTCAAATCATCGACTGTGGCAATGAAGTGGGTGGTGGGTGGGCAACGAATTTCCTCGTCGCTTGCTTCCCAATCGAGCCGGACATAGTTCAGCCAGGAGTCTTTTGACAAAGAGAGAGACTTTAATGAGTTCAGCATGTCGCCAAGGGCGAGTGCTGGAAGAAATCCGCAGCGGTGAACTCCATTACCGGAGCCCAACCAGATTCGACGGGCTCGGGGGCGCGTGGTTTGGAACCTACAGCCGGACGCGAGTCCGAGGGTCCGATGACACAGGCTTCCTTGGGGGTGGAGCCTGTGTTCGGCTCACTGTTCGGCGCTCTTGGCGTAAGCCCGATTCCGTCGAAGATCAAGTCTGCGCGGATATCGGCCGTGTAGTTCAAGTTTCCAAACCTGACTTGCTAGCCAGGGGCGTAGCTGTCGATCTGCTCCAGATGGCCAAGCAAATTGGCCCGCAGTGCGAAGCCACCGAACACGAAGATCTGTCCAGGGAGAAAAGTCTCACCTTGGACCGCGTTATTGTTAATGATTGAAGGAGCCATCAAGCCTTGCAGCGACGACACAGAGGAACTCTCAATGAAAGCACCAATGTCGGTGTCAAAACCGGCAGATCTCGGGTAGGGGGTCCCGATCTGTGCGTCTAAGGCTAATGGTAACAGGAGACAAGGGAAACAATGTTTACCCAGGTTCGGACCCTCTCGATGGAGGTAAAACCCTACGTCCTGCTTGATTAATATTGATGATATGGGTAGTACAATAGTAGATCTACCACGAGATCAAGGAGGCTAAACCCTAGAAGCTAGCCTATGGTATGATTGTTGTAATGTATGTTGTCCTACGGACTAAAGCCCTCCGGTTTATATAGATACTGGAGAGGGCTAGGGTTACACAGAGTCGGTTACAATGGTAGGAGATCCACATATCCGTATTGCCAAGCTTGCCTTCCACGCCAAGTAAGGTACCATCCGGACACGAGCCGGAGTCTTCAATCTTGTATCTTCGTAGTCTTGGAGTCCGGCGGACAATGATAGTCCGGCTGTCCGGACACCCCCTAGTCCAGGACTCCCTCAGTAGCCCCTGAACGAGTCTTCAATGACGATAAGTCCGGCGTGCATAATGTTCGGCATTGCAAGGCGGGTTCCTCCCTTGAATAATCCAGAGAAGATCATGAACACCAGGATAGTGTCCGGCTCTGCAAAATAAATTCCACATTCCACCGTAGAGAGAATAAAATGTACACTTAGTTCAATCTGCTGACGTATTATGCGGCGTGACATCACACCGCCACAAGGCCTTCATTTGAATTACTATACCACCTCAGCATGTTTAGCGAAGCGGTTTCCTTGGCACGTCTTGTCGAAGCAGAGATCGTGTTCCCCTTATTCCGAGATTCTCATCAATACGTGCGTGGGTAACCCAACCGCTCCCATCGCCATGCCTCCTCTATCGAAGGGGAATCCCAAACGGTCACGGAGACGGCTCTTGGTATTTTTTCCCCTTTATAAGAGGACCAAGGCTCGCCATTGTTCTTCAATCTCGCATCGAATCTCTTCCCCGCTCCCGGTTCCAACACCTAGAGCCTCAGATTCGAGCGCTTCGGATCCTCAATCATGTCCGGCTCCGACCTCCAGGGCCGGTGGATGCCCTCCTCCGTCACGGAGGAGGACATATTGAAGTTGCGTGAGGCCAAGTACCTAGCCTACGAGGTTTCACACAGGTTGCCTTCCCAAGGGCAGGCCGTGCCAGCCCCCGAGCCCGGTGAATACGTCGTTTTCGTATCCCACCTCCGTCGGGGTTTAGGCTTCCCGACGGATCCCTTCGTGAGGGGGCTCCTATTCTACTATGGGCTGGACTTTCACGACTTGGCTCCGGAGTCCATCCTCCATATCTCCGCATTCATTATCGTCTGCGAAGCCTTCCCCCGCGTCATTCCCACTTCGGCCTATGGCTGAAGACCTTCAAGGTGGAGCCGAAGATGATCGGGGGGCGCCAAGCGGAGTGCGGCGGGGCGACCATAAGCAAAAAGGTCGATGCCCCGTGGCTCGAGGGTTCCTTCCAAGAGGAACTTGGATTGTGGCAGCAGGAGTGGTTCTATATCACCGCTCTGAGGGGCAGCAGGCAAAAGCCGCCGCCCTTATTCCGCCCGGGACCTCCACGCCAACTGATGTCATGGGTCAACCAAGGGCTTAATTGGGGGCCGTCCGAAGACGTGCCTTCACTGCAGGGCCGGATTCGAGATCTCCAAGCAAGGGAGATCGACCTGATCAAGGTGATGCAGGTCATGCTAATCAGGCATCTTCTGCCCTGCAAACGCCGTCCTCTCCGTCTATGGGAGTTCAACCCGAAGGGACCTCAGATTCTCCAACACTTCATGGGTGCGACACCCGTGGAGATGTGCAAGTTGTTCTTCGGACCGCAGGTGGCGTGTCCGGATTTAGCCGAGGATGCAGGTCTAAGCCGCGATCGCCCGGATACTCAGGTAAGTAGCTCAGAGTCTGGACATTCTGTTTATGTGCCTTTCTAGAGTTCGCCTTCTGACCCTTTGTTCTTTACAGGAATGGGTGGCGCGATCAAGGCTGATAAGGTGTCCGGCCCCCCTCCCAGAGACCGCACTGGAGCCCGTGCTGGTCAGAATGTTGGAGGTTGTGCCCACAGAAGGGGGCGACGGGGAAAACAGATGAGCTAATATTTCGCCCAAAGGGGCGACTGAAGAGGGAGGAAGCAAGAACCCCTCCCTTCAGGGGGAGAAGAGGACCGCCTCCGAAGATCCGGAGGCCAAAGCCCCTAAGCATGGGAAGAGATCTTCCCCGGGGGGTCCGGCGCCCGGAAAGAATCCGGACGCTCAATCATCATTAAAGGATCGGCCCTCCAACGAGCCGTGAGTATGAAAGAGGGAGTTAATTAGTAAGGAAATACCTTCATTTGTGCTTCTATAGATAACCAAAATATTTACATTGCAGTTCGGATCTGCAGCCTTCTCAGATGAGTTCATCTTCGGGGGACCTTCTTCCGGAGATGATGGAGAGCGATACGCCTCCGTCCGCAGCGCCGCCAGATGAGGCAGGCGAACCCGAAGTGTCATCACGGAGGGTATCCCCGAGTCCGGAGGGGCCAGAGAGTTCGGCACCTACTAGTGTTCGGCCAGGAGAACTGAAGAATCTGCTTGAGAGGGCGTCCATTTCAGAAGATCACCGCGCGTTAATGCGTATGGTGATTGGAAGGATTTCGTCCGCTGAGAGCAAATTGCGTAATGCCGCCATGAGTTTGCTAGCGGGATTTGAGGTATGCGAGAATGACGCACCCCTTTGTCTTTTAACAGTTTTGCATATAAAAAATGCGCCCTGTATAGATAGTAGCCCCTGAGACTCGGTAGGTTGTCGGAAACGACAGCATACCGAGGATCGAAATCTAAAGAAATGAATTCCGTCGTTCCTATGTAGGTGGCGGATAGTCCGGGGGCTAGCCGGACTAGTGAGTTTGCCGAGTTAAATCGGCAATTGGACTTGGCAGATGCGGACATCGCACTTGTCAACAGGCGACTTGACGAGTCGCAAGGTAAAATAGTTCTCCGCAGTCGCTTTATTAAGGGGGTCGAAGCCCTCCTTTGATAAATTATATGTTGTTTGTACAGACGGTGCTGCTGTTGTGGAGGGCCTTCGGGCCGAACTTGCTCGAGCTAAGGAGCAAGCCCGAAGGAGTGAAGCGGCTGCCTCGAGGGCGGCCGAGGAGTTGAAAGCCGAAAAGGTTGCGCACTGCCTAAGCAGGGCCGAGGTGGCCGAATTGGCCATGAAAGTAAAGGATGCTGCCGATCGCAATGAGGCTCTTGAAAAGGAGCGCTTATCGGAGCGGGAAGACCTGAAGAAGGCCACCGCCGAAGCCAAGGATGCCCGCTCTGCAATGCGGGCTATGAAGGAGGAGCTGCGCCAGGCCGGAGAAATCATGGCTGGCAAGCCTTTTCTGCTACGTCGCCGATTTATGGATGGAAAGTATGCTCAATTTGAGCGGCTGTGGAGTCCGGAGGATCCGTATATGGACTTAGCTGCAAGTGCGGTCGATGCCGTTAAGCACTTCCGGAGCCAGAAGGATCACGAGACGGAAGAGCTATATTGGTCTCAATTCCACAGTCCGGATCACCCACTTCCATTGACAGACCGGTTGGCCGAATGGGCCGAGCTAAATAGATTGTCCGGACTTGCCATGACTGACATCGTGGCTCATGTCTGGCCAGAGAGGTCCAAGGCGATGAGCTACTTTGGCTTATTACAGCAATTCCTTGGAGCGGTGCCGCATATAAAGGAGATGAAACGGTCGGCCTATATAGAGGGCACGCGGATGGCTCTTGCCCGTGTAAAGGTGCATTGTCCAGAGATGGACGCCACCGCTGTTGCTGCCCAGGGTTCGGATGAAAACCGGCTCCATGCCGAGCACTATTTCGGGGAAGTTATGCGTGGCGCTCATGTAATAGAGTCGCAGTGCTCGAAGAATGTAACGTTCAAATGAACGCATTAGCTTATAAATCGATGATTATGTTATAACTGCTTTTTATACTTGTGCGTCCAAGTAGTAAAACTTCTCCTTTTCGGCCGTTTACGTATACTTGTGTATAACCTGAAAGATGGCAGTCTTCGGCTTCAGCCCCCACGCACAAGGTGCTGGGGTGTTCGCAAAAATAGCGCGTTTTCACACTTAATCCGACGTCTCGATCCTATTATAAGGAGGTGGTAGCGTAGCGAACGAGGCAATCCGGACTATAATGCTTTATCACTTTCACTTAGCCAGTGGAGCTCGAGGGTGGGGCTACGATATAGCCCATGGTGGCCTCGCCCTTCTCCGAAGTCGGAGCGCGTGTGCCTGACCGGGAAATGGCCCTTCGTCAAAGCGGGGAATTCTAAACATTCAGATAGTCGATCGAGGGCTGACCAGTCTCTCGCTGTATCATGACAGTCAGTTTTCGGCTTTCTCTACTGAGGTGCTCGCCCAGCCGAACTGGGGCACAATCGCAGTAGTTCTCTTGGTGCCGCGTTAGCCGATGATACGGAACGTAAGGCAGCAAAACACAGGAGCCGGGCAAACCCAACATTTGACCAAAGACATGATTCGGAGCTGATGCATATAATGCCTAACTCGAGACGCCGAACACTCCCTAAGGTGTTCGGTCTTTATAATAATGGGCAGAACGATGCCCTAAGCCCCTGGTGTCCAGGTACGGGCATGGTCTTCTGACGCGGCCAATGCCAAAACGTCAGGCTCTGCTTGGGCTATAGGAAGAAACCAAGGGAGAATAACAACAAGAGACAGTAAAAAAGGTCTACGCAGGGTCTTAATCTGAAAAGAATCCTCACAACGGGTCCCTACTGCACGTCTGCGCCTGTGTCTCCGTTGCGCCGTTATCCTGGACGGGTATGCACGTTGTTCATATGTAAAAAGAGAGGAACGTTTAGTTAAAAAACAATTCGTGCAAAAAATATTAGAAATATAAATAATTAAAGCGGGGTTTGTATGAACCCGCGGTTATTTGTGCGCGCAGCCCCCTGTGAAGGGGTATGCGGCTAGGGAGCCCCTAGCCTACTGACACCGGATTCGTCTATCCAAGTCCAGGGTCTTTAAGTGACCCTCGCACTAAAATTACGCCACGCGGTCCGGGCATCTTGAGTGTAAGAGATGCGTAATGCGGTATGGCGTTGAAGCGGACAAAAGCCTTTCGTCCCAAGAGTGCTTGATATTCACTTTCAAATGGAACGATATGAAAAATTAATTTTTCGCGTCGAAAATTGTTCAGCGATCCGAACATGACTTCTAGTAATATGGAGCCTGTGCACTTGGCGTAATGGCCCGGCGTCACTCCTTTGAAGGAAGTGCGGCTGTGTCGAATTTTTGGTTGGGTCTATCCCCATCCTATGGATTGTGTTTGAATATAGCAGGTTTAAGTCACTGCCTCCGTCCATTAGGACGTTAGTAAATTGCAATCCGTCTATTATGGGATTCAATATCAGGGGAGTCCGTCCCGCATTTCGAACGCTTCTGGAATAGTCCAGGTGGTCGAAAGTGATTGGTTTTGATATCCAATCTCTACGGTCTACTGGGTTGGACCGTGCGAAGCTCTTTTTAGAAAGTGCCGCACTATTTGTCCGTGTTATCACATGAAGTGAGTTTACTGCTTTGACCCCTTATGGGAAAGTCTTTTGTTTTGCGGTGCTCTGCTGGTGGGGTTTATCTTATTCGCTTGACGCGTCGAGCCCCTTGTGTTCGGCATTTAGTCGGCCGGACTGTTTAAAAACCCAACAATCCCTGTGGGTGTGATTTGCAGGCCTTCCGGGGGTACTGTGGATTTGGCATATCCGACCCAAAATTTTGTTTTAAGTTGGACAATTCGTCACTGTCATCCTTAAGAGGATGTGTTTTATTATTCGGCCGCGAGCTTTTGAATCCGGCGTTGACTGCCGCGCTCTTTGGGCTTTTCTTTTTATTCCGGCGCTGTTCTTTTCTGCGCCGTGATTTTCCGTTTCCATCTCTTATCTCTGATGTACTTGGGTTGCTGGTGCTGCATCGTGCTAACCATCTATCCTCGCCCGCACAGAAGCGGGTCATGAGGCTTGTTAGTGCGGACATTGTCCTCGGTTTCTCTTGACCGAGGTGCCTGGCGAGCCATTCGTCTCGGACATTGTGCTTGAAAGATGCTAAGGCTTCGGCGTCTGGACAGTGGACTATTTGGTTCTTTTTTGTAAGGAACCTGTTCCAGAATTTCCGCGCTGACTCTCCGGGCTGTTGAGTTATATGAATTAGATCATCTGCATCCGGAGGGCGGACATAAGTCCCTTGTAAATTTTCTCTAAACGCATCCTCGAGCTCTTCCCAACTTCCAACAGTATTTTCTGGGAGGCTTTTAAGCCAATGACGGGCTGGCCCTTTGAGCTTGAGGGGTAGGTATTTTATGGCGTGGAGATCATCTCCTCTGGCCATATTTATATGTAGTATATAATCTTCTATCCAGACTCCAGGGTCTGTTGTTCCATCATAAGATTTGATGTTTATGGGTTTAAACCCTTCGGGGATCTGATGATCCATTACTTCGTTAGTGAAGCATAATGGGTGTGCGGCGCCCCTGTATTGAGCGATATTGCGACGCAGCTCAAGAGAGCGCTGTCTGCTGTGTTCGGCCCGGCCGGGGTTATTGTATCCGGCACGATGGTATTCGTCGTGGGTCGTAGGGCGCCCCCATGATCCATAGATGATTCTGGATTGTCTTGCTTTGTCCTCCAATATGTCTCGCAAGTCCGGCGCGTTCCCTCTTGGCTTCGTACTTTTGGAGCGATGCCGGGGTATGGTCTTGGCTGGTGGCCTGGATGCCTCTCTGTCACGACCACGGGGTGGTCGGTCAGCCATATCGTGCGCTGGTGATGGATGTACGTATGCTTCCTCCTCTAATCGGGGGAGCAGCTTGCGTTTTGGGTAACTTTTGGAGGGACGTTCGAGTTTATACTCTTCGGCCGCGAGGACCTCGGTCCATCGATCGGCCAGCAGGTCCTGATCAGCTTGAAGCTGCTGCTGCTTTTTCTTTAGGCTGTTTGCTGTGGTGATGAGCCTGCGCTTGAAACGCTCTTGTTCGACGGGATCCTCGGGTACGACGAATTCGTCATCGTTGAGGCTTGCTTCGTCTTCGGAGGGAGGCATATAATTATGATCCTCAACCTCTTCGTCTGCCGCCCCCTCATGAGGGCTTGCTTCTGCATCCTCCTACGCTGAGTCTTGCTGGAGGGGATTGTCTTCGGCACTCTCTGGAGTATTATTATCTCCTGTGCCGGAATCTCCGTTTTTGCTGTGGCGAGATTTAGAGCGGCGCCGCTGATGCCGGCGCTTGGGCTATTTCTTTAGGGGATCTGCCTCCGATGTTCCTTCGCTGTCCCCATCTTTTGGGGTATCCACCATGTATACGTCGTATGACGAGGTGGCCTTCCAGTGCCCTGTGGGCGCTGGTTCCTGTTCGTCTCCGGCATCGTCGTCCATAGCGTCGATGTCTTCGGAGTCGTAGTCTAGCATGTCGGTTAGATCGTCGACAGTGGCTACAAAGTGGGTGGTGGGTGGGCTCTGAATTTCTTCGTTGTCCGCATCCCAACCATCCTGGCCATAATCTGGCCAGGACTCTCCTAATAACGAGAGATGCTTTAGTGAATTCAAGATATCGCCGAAAGGCGAGCATAGGAAGATGTCCGCGGCGGTGAATTCCATAACCGGCGCCCAATCCGGATCGATTGGTAGGGGCGCGGGAGGTTCGGAGTCCGGCGAGGAGTCCGGCGCCTCAGAATCACGAGTTTCGCAGGGGACAAGATTAGTGTTCGGCTCCATCGTCGTGGATGTTGGAGCCCCCAGGGCGGCGCCTATCCACCGACCCTCGATCTGGGCGATCGGCTCCGGGCTAATGGCCGAAGCGGATCCGTGTGCGGCCACCAAGGCACTGTTCGGCGGCAGAGCTAGATCATGCCCATCGTCACAGCGCGGCACGCTCGGCTCTGGCTCGAGTCCGTCGAGGATCAAGTCTCCGCGGACATCGGCCGTGAAGTTTAAGCTTCCAAATTTGACCTGACGGCCAGGGGCGTGGCTTTCGATCTGCTCCAGATGGCCAAGCAAATTGGCCCGCAGGGCGAAGCCGCCGAATACGAAGATCTGTCTGGGGAGAAAAGTCTCACCCTGGACAGCGTTGCAGGTTGAAGATGCCATCAAGCCTATCGGTGACGACACAGAGGAACTCTCAATGAAAGCACCAATGTCGCTGTCAAAACCGGCGGATCTCGGGTAGGGGGTCCCGAACTGTGCGTCTAGGCGGATGGTAACAGGAGACAAGGGAAACAATGTTTACCTAGGTTCGGGCCCTCTCGATGGAGGTAAAACCCTACGTCCTTCTTGATTAATATTGATGATATGGGTAGTACAAGAGTAGATCTACCACGAGATCAAGGAGGCTAAACCCTAGAAGCTAGCCTATGGTATGATTGTTGTAATGTATGTTATCCTACGGACTAAAGCCCTCTGGTTTATATAGATACCGGACAGGGCTAGGGTTACACAGAGTCGGTTACAATGGTAGGAGACCCACATATCCGTATTGCCGACCTTGCCTTCCACGCCAAGTAAGGTACCATCCGGACACGAGCCGGAGTCTTCAATCTTGTATCTTCGTAGTCTTGGAGTCCGGCGGACAATGATAGTCCGGCTGTCCAGACACCCCCTAGTCCAGGACTCCCTCAACAATGTAGGCTCTTCTTCTCTTCTCCTCTTCGGACCGAGTCCACGGTAGGAGCCTGCAGTTTGGTGCAGATGAAAATGATGCCACATGCGATCTTATCTACATGAACATGTTATACTCATGATATGCTTATGCATGCATGCAATTTGTCGGGGGCCCCCCAGCACTTCATTTATTTCTTTGTTGCTCAGGGTCTGCACCTTGCTTTGTACAAGAGGTTACATGCAACATCCGCAAGGCCTGTAAAAAAGGGTGGATGTTGGGTCGTGGCTTACAGGAAGAACTTAAGGAGATGCTCAATGTTCCATGACTTTTGTAACTGAATGCCATCTCTGGACTCCAGACGGACTGCGCCAGGTCTGGTGACTCGTACTACCTGGTAAGGGCCTTCCCACTTTGGCGTCAACTTGTTTGTACTCTTGGCGGACTGAATGCGCCTAAAGGACAAGGTCGCCTTCCTCAAAACTCTGGGCATGAACCCAGCGGCTGTGATAGCAACGCGTGGCTTGCTGGTAGCATGTGGCATGAGTAGCAGCCCAGAGACGGTTCTCCTCGAGTAGCACAACATCGTCACTCTGGTGTTGTTCCTGCGCTACTTCATAGTAGACAAGTACTCAAGGTGACCCGTAAATGAGTTCCATGGGGATAACTGCTTATGCCCATAGACTAGGGAGAAGGGAGTTTGCCCGGTAGCTCGATTTGGTGTCGTTCTGAGGGACCAAAGAACCACCGGCATCTCGTCGATCCATCTCCTGCCACACTTCTGTAGCTTATCGAATGTCCTTGTCTTGAGTCCTCGCAACACTTGAGCGTTCGCCCTCTCAGCTTGCTCGTTGCTCCTTGGGTGAGCAACAGAGGCGAATGAGCCTTGCTTCCGAGGGCATGAACGTATTGCATGAAGGCATGGCTCATGAATTGGGTGTCGTTGTCAGTGATGATTCGAGTAGGGACCCCGAAGCGGCACACCAATCCTTTCAAGAACTTGATAGCTGACTGAGCAGTCACCTTTCTCACGGGCTCTACTTCCGTCCACTTTGTAAACTTGTTGTTTGCAACAAACAAGAATTCAAAGCCCCTGGTAGCACGGGAGAAGGGGTCCAAGATGTCGAGCCCCCATACCAAAAACGGCCATGACAAAGGGATTATGTGAAGAGCTTGGGCAGGCAGATGGATACTCTTGGAATGAAACTGGCAGGCTTCACATTTAGTGACCAACTCAACTACATCTTGGAGGGCTGTGGGCCAGTAAAATCCTTGCCGGGAGCCTTTTCCAATCAGAGCCCTCGATCCGATGTGTGAGCCGCACATACACTTGTGTATCTCTGCCAACAGTTCCTTTCCATCTTCCCGACAAATACACTTCAATTTCACACTCTTGGGTAGCGTGTCGTCGACGAACTGATACATATTGGCCCTCCGGGCTACTCTTTAAGCTTCTTCTTGCTCTTTGGGAAGTTCTCCAGTTTGGAGGAAATGGACTATGTGTCGTGCCCAAGTTGGAGCCTGAGGCTCGACAATTAGAACTAGCGATACCTCCTCATTCGTGGGAGTGCATTCCTCGACCGTGGGGACCAATGGTCTAGCGGGAGGGCGCAGCTCAGTGATCAAAGGGGAGTTGTTCCCGGCAAGCTCTCTGCTGGGAGCCTTGGGAGGTTCTACCGGGAGAGGCTTGCCAGAGTCCAGTTTCCTCCTTTTCTTAGCCATTGTTGCTGGGGATACGGAGGGTTGAGTCAGATGGAGAAAAAAGTCTCCGGTTCCATAGGGAGTTTTTGCTTAGCGCACTTTGACAGATGAGCAGCAATGATGTTTTCTGCATGGGGTATGTGCTCTATTTGCAATCGATGAAAGCGCTCCTCCAACTTTCTCACTTCCTCAAAGTATGCCTCCATCAATGGACTTTGGTAATCCTTGTTCACTTGTCTCACCACAAGTTGTGAGTCTCCGGGGATTATCAGCTTCTTGATTCCCAATTCTGTTGCAATCCTGAGCCCGGCAAGGAGCCCTTAAAACTCTGCAGTATTGTTGTTGCCTTCTCCTGGGGAAAATGCATCTGGATGACGTACTTAAGGTGTTCTCCAGTGGGAGCAACGAGAAGCACGCCAGCCCCTGCACCTTGTAGGGAGAAGGCACCATCGAAATAGATGATCCATTCTTGGGGCACTTCCTTGCTGGGAATAACTGTCTCCAACACTTCTTCCTCGGGAGTTGGCGTCCATTCTACAATAAACTCTGCCAATGTTGTGCTCTGGATAGTTGATGTACTCTCAAACTTCAAACCAAACCTAGATAACTCCAAGGCCCACTCCACTATCATGTGGGTGGCCTCAGGGTTTCAGAGTATCCGTTGCAAAGGGAAGTGGGTGACAACAGTGATCTTGTGGGCTTGGAAGTAGTGTGCAGTTTCCTTGAGGCTATGACGAGGCCAAAAATTAACTTTTGCATGCTAGAGTACCTGGATCTAGCCCCCTGCAACTGGGAGTTGATGAAGTAAACTGGGCGCTGCACCACCTTCTTCCTTGCCGCAACCCTGGGACTGCCTTCATTGCCTTGCTCTTCCCTATCTTGAATTGCATCTGACCTTGCCGATATGTGTTCACTTCCCTCCCTAAAGAGGATAATGGCCGTGGCTGCCGCTTCATCCACTTCCCACTGTGCCACCAATGCTGCACTAACCACTTGATTAGTTGCCGCTAAGTATAGCAACAACGGCTCTTGTGGTTTGGGAGCGACCAAAGTGGGCATAGAGGAAAGGTAGGCCTCAAATCTTGCAGCGCAGCGTCTGCCTCCGGGGTCCACTCCACAGGTCCTGCCTTCTTCATGATTTTGAAGAAAGACAAGGTGCACTCGGCAAACTTGGAAATGAATCTGCTAAGCGCTGCAACACATCCAGTCAAATGTCTCACATCCTTAACTGTCTTGCCTACTTGAATCTGCTCGATAGCCTTGATCTTATTGGCGTTGGCCTCTATCCCCCAATGGGACATAAAGAAGCCAAGTAGCTTGCCGGAAGGAACTCCAAACACACACTTCTCCGGGTTCAGCTTTAAGTTGATCTTGCACAAATTAGCAAAGGTTTCTTCCAAGTGCTGAATGAGGGTTGATCATCCTTGTTCTTGACCACAATATCATTCATGTAAGCTTCAATGCTTCTATGTAGCAGAGACTCAAAGCCAATTTGTACTGCCCTTACAAAAGTGGATTCGGTGCTCATCAACCCGAAGGGCATCCGTACAAAGCAGTACGTGTCACATGGGGTTATGAACATGGCCTTCTCTTTGTCTTCCTTGGACATAAAGATCTGGTGGTATCCAGAGTAGGCATCCAGAAAAGAAAGCAGGTCGCACCCGAAGGTGGAAACCACAATCTAGTCAATGCACGTCAAGGGAAATGGGTCCTTCGGCCATGCCTTGTTCACATCCGTAAAATCTATGCACAGCCTCCATTTCCCGTTAGCCTTGCGTACCACCACAGGATTTGCTAACCACGTTGGATGCAGTACTCCTCTGACCAGACCAGCTGTGTCAAGTTTCTTGATCTCCTCGGCAATGAACTATTGCCGCTCCAAGGCTTACTTCCAGGCCTTCTGCTTGACGGGTCGGGTATGTGGGCAGACAGCAAGGTGGTGCTCGATTACCTCCCTGGGAACACCGGGGATATCTGATGGTTGCCAGGCAAACACATCGATATTCGCTCGCGGGAAGGCAACGAGCGCACTTTCCTATTTGTCATTGAGGGTGGCACTGATAGTGAAAGTACCATCAGCGCCAGTCAGCCCTGCCAAGACCTTTTTCATAGCGGGTGCAGCAGCCTTGGATCTCTTGCTATTGGAACTCTCCGGCAAGTCATCAACAGGTGCAGTGCACTCTGAAGAGGCACGCTTCCCAGATTCCTTGCTAGCATCCTTGTTAGATTTCCTCTTTCCTTTACTTCCGTTGGCGGGAATAGTGGCTTCAGCGGCCTCTGCCGTGACTGCTTCCCAGGACATCTTGTCCATGCAAATGATTGCGTCCTTCTCGTCTTATGGAATGGAAATGATGCCTATCAGCCCTGGCATCTTCATGGTGCTGTAGGCATAGTGGGATGCCACCATGAATTTGGCCAGAGCTGGGTGACCAAGGATTCCATTGTATGGCAGGGGAAGGTCGACCACATCAAACACGATCTTCTCAGTCCGGTAATTTAACTCCCCCCCCCCCCCAATGTCACTGTGCTACAAAAAAATACACTTCCGTTCCTGTTTGCCACAGTAGGTCATGTTTTTTGTCATGCATGTACATCCATGACGATTTTATGACAGAATCAAGATAGTCATGCATGTGCTGTCGTAGAAGTGTTCCATGACATTACCAAAATTATCATCATGGAAGTGTCCTCCATGACGATAAATCGCGCGTCATGGAAGTGCTTTCGTCAAGGGTAACCGACATGTGGCATCCACCATAACAAGTCGCTGTTAAGCTATCGGGTCCGGTTTTGGATCTGATAACCTGCTAACAGCCATGACCAATGGGGATTTTCCATGTGTAAATTTCTCATTGGCCGGAGGAACCACGTGTAGGCTCACCGTTGGGACAGATGTCATCCACTCATTGGACAGAAGGCGCCTATGATACGTCGAAACGTGGCACGGCTCAACAGAGGCCCATTCCGGTGAAAATGCCGGCCCGTTTGACCTGGTCAAAAGGTAGCGGGCCGGCCCATGGAAAGCCTGTTAATGGCCTGTTCGCAAATAGCCCATTTATAGCCCGCTAAGTCACGGCCCATTATGGCCTACCGAAATTAGGCCAGTAGCGTCATCTGGGCCGCCCAATATGATTCCAGCCCATTGTAACTTCCGGCCCATATATGGCCCATGACGTCTTTCAGCCCATATGAGCCGCTTTGTAACTTTTGGCCCATTAACGGCCCATGGTGAAACTGGCCCGTGATGAATAGTGTATCGCTTTATGCCCATTAGCGGCCCATTATTCCATTGGGCCGTTTGCAGCCCATGTTACCTTTCGGCCTTCTCAGGGCCCGTTTATTCTTGGGCTCATTTCTAGCATTCGGTTACTTACGGCCCGTTACTGGCATTTTCTGCTTGTGGGCCTGTCGGATTTCGGGTTCCGGCAGACCCTTGAGGTTCGAACTCTCGGGTGCGCACGAAGATCTTTCCCCTACCAGCTCACGTTATGAAGCTTCGCAAGGAATCTAAGCTAGAAAGAAGAACACACAGGGACACGAGATTTATACTGGTTCAGGCCACCATTGTGGTGTAATACCCTACTCCAGTGTGTGGTGTAGGGGATTGCCTCAGGGGCTGATGATGAATAGTACAAGGGGAGAACAGCCTCGCGAGGGCTGTTCTTGAGCTGGTGCGATGAACTGCTTGGGTGAGTTCAGTCGCATCTCACTAGTCTATGTGTGATCTCCTCCTAGATGGATCGATCCCCCCTACTCTATGGTGGCTAGCTCTATTTATAGAGGAAGGCCCTGGGCCTCTTCCCAAATAATGAGCGGGAAGGGCGCCAACAATTGGCCATTTTGAAGGGGAACATCTAGTACACTTATCCTGACTAAAGTTGGTCTTCGGCTGCCAAAGGCTCTGATTGGACGTGGGCATCTCCGCTTTCCCATGACGCCTCGGCAACTGCACGACTTGACAAGTCCCTGCATGCAAAAATGGGTCATGATTACCTGAGATCGTGGTGGCTGACGGTTGGCCTTCTCCGGCTATAAGTACAGAACGACGCGAGCCCTTCTAGTCCATCCCTTCCTGCTACTTCCTTTCTTCTTCTTCCTCGCCCTTGCTCCACCTTACGCCAATGGCACCAATCCGCCGATTTTCTGCATAAGAGAAGGGAAAGGCCCCCCGAGAGGGTCCTGACCCGCTTCCGCCGAAGAAGCGGCTGGTCCTCTGCCGCCAAGATGAGGGCGCTCGTCAGGAGGCGTCGAGGCCCTGGTACGAGCGGCCACCGCCTGGGTTTCTGTTGCCCTTGTACGCCCGCATCGAGGGCCCTGGAGAAGAGGGCGCCGAGCGACACCGACGGCGCCGCCACCGACGCCGGCGGGTTACGGCGGTGCGCGTCGTTCCTCCTGGAGTCCATGCCGAGGGCTCCTCTCGCGAGCTTGTGCTCCACACCGCCATGCCTCCTCGATCCAGGATTCGCCTTCCTCCCTCCTTCGCCTTCAAGATTCCGTCGAGGGGGGCACTTGAGCTCTGGCTACAGCACACTGACTACAGTACCCCTGTGACCAGAGCGGAGGTCGAGGTCGTCGCTCCGGGCAAGGTCTACATGACCCGTGGCTGGGGCGAGATCGCCTGTGTCTGCCGGACAAGGGGCGCCCTCGTAATCCACCTCGAATACGATGGCGCCTCCTTGATGTTCTGCAAGTCTCTTCGAATTATCAGTTTGGTTTGGCCTACTAGATTGATCTTTCTTGCCATGGGATAAGTGCTTAGCTTTGGGTTCAATCTTGCGGTGTTCTTACCCAGTGACAGAAAGGGTTGCAAGACACGTATTGTATTGTTGCCATCGAGGATAACAAGATGGGGTTCATATCATATTGCATGTGTTTATCCCTCTACATCATGTCATCTTGCTTAATGTGTTACTCTGTTCTTATGAACTTAATAATCTAGATGCAGGCAGGAGTTGGTCGATGTGTGGAGTAATAGTAGTACATGTAGGCAGGAGTCGGTCTACTTGTTATGGACGTGATGCCTATATACATGATCATGCCTAGATAATCTCATAACTATGCGCTTTTCTATCAATTGCTCGAGAGTAATTTGTTCACCCACCTTAATATTCATGCTATCTTGAGAGAAGCCTCTAGCGAAACCTATGGCCCCAGGGTCTATCTCATATCATATTTGCTTTCAATCTACCTTTATTTGCATCTTTACTTTTTGCATCTATATTATAAAATACCAAAAATATATTTATCTTATCATACTATCTTTATTAGATCTCACTTTTCGCAAGTGGCCGTGAAGGGATTGACAACCCCTTTATTGCGTTGGTTGCGAGTTCTCAGTTTGTTTGTGTAGGTGCGTGGGACTTTTGAGGAGCCTCCTACTGGATTGATACCTTGGTTCTCAAAACTGAGGGAAATACTTACGCTACACTTTGTTGCATCACCCTCTCCTCTTCGAGGAAAACCAACGCAAGCTCAAGACGTAGCAAGAAGGATTTCTGGCGCCGTTGCCGGGGAGGTCTTTGCTCAAGTCAAGACATACCAAGTACCCATCACAAACCCATCTCCCTCGCATTTACATTATTTGCCATTTGCCTCTCATTTTCCTCTCCCCCACTTCACCCTTGTCGTTTTATTCGCCCTCTCTTTCCCAACCTCCTCCTCTTTTTCGCTTGCCGTTTTTCTGTTTGCTTGTGTGTTGGATTACTTGTTGCCATGGCGCAAGATAATACCAAATTGTGTGACTTCTCGAACACCAATAATGATGATTTCTTTAGTACTCCGATTGCTCCTCTTAATGATGTTGAGTCTTGTGAAATCAATACCGCTTTGCTGAATCTTGTTATGAAAGATCAATTCGCCGGCCTTCCTAGTGAAGATGCCGCTACTCATCTAAACAATTTTGTTGATGTGTGTGATATGCAAAAGAAGAAAGATACGGATAACAATATTGTCAAATTGAAGTTATTTCCGTTTTCACTTAGAGATCGTGCTAAAGTGTGGTTTTCGTCTTTGCCTAAAAATAGTATTGATTCTTGGAACATGTGCAAAGATGCTTTTGTCTCTAAGTATTTTCCTCCCGCTAAGATCATCACTCTTAGGAACGATATTATGAATTTTAAACAACTTGATCATGAGCATGTTGCCCAATCTTGGGAAAGAATGAAATTGATGCTTCGCAATTTCCCTACTCATGGCTTGAATTTATGCATGATCATAAAAAAATTTATGCCGGTTTGAACTTTGCTTCTAGAAATCTCTTAGATTCGACCACGGGAGGCACGTTTATGGAAATTACGTTAGGATATGCTACAAAATTGCTTGATAATATTATGGCTAATTATTCTCAATGGCACACCGAAAGATCTTCTAGTCAAAAAGTGCATGCTATAGAAGAAATCAATGTTTTGAGTGGAAAGATGGATGAACTTATGAAGATGTTTGCTACTAAAAATACTCCTCTTGATCCCAATGATATTCCTTTGTCTTCCTTGATTGAGAATAATAATGAATCTATGGATGTGAATTTTGTTGGTAGGAATAGTTTTGGAAACAATGCTTATAGAGGAAATTTTAATGCTAGACCGTTCCCTAGTAATCCCTCTAATAATTATGGAAATTCCTACAATAATTCTTATGGTGATTTTAATAAGATGCCCTCTGATTTTGAGAATAGTGTGAAAGAATTTATGATTTCTCAAAAGAATTTTAATGCTTTGCTTGAAGAAAAATTGCTTAAAGTTGATGATTTGGCTAGGAACGTTGATAGACTTTCGCTTGATGTTAATTCTCTTAAACTTGGATCTTCTTCTCCTAAGCATGATATCAATGAGTCTCTAAAAGTAATGAGAATTTCCATTGACGAGTGCAAGGAAAGAACCGCTAGATTGCATGCTAAAAAAGAAAGCTTTATAAAACCGCGTTCTTCTAGTTTCCATGAAAATAATGATGAGGATCTTAAAGTTATTGATGCGTCTCCGATTAGATCTATGTTTTGCAATATGAATTTTAATGATTATGGGAGTTATGATGAATCCACTTTGCCTAGAAGGCGTCCCAAAAATTCGGAGTCTTTAGATCTTGATGCTAAATTTGGTAAAAGTGAGATTGGAGAATCCTCAACTTCTAATAACATTGAACCTACTATCTCGGATTTCAAGGAATTTGATTATGATAATTGCTCTTTAAAAGGTTGTATTTCCTTGTTGAAATCCATTGTTAATTCTCCTCATGCTTATAGTCAAAATAAAGCTTTTACCAAACATATTGTTGATGCCTTGATGCAATCTTATGATGAAAAACTTAATTTGAAAGTTTCTATACCTAGAAAACTTAATGATGAGTGGGAACCTACTATAAAGATTAGAATTAAAGATTATGACTATTTTGCTTTGTGTGATTTGGGTGCTAGTGTTTCCACGATTCCGAAAACTTTATGTGATATTCTAGGTTTCCATGATCTTGGTGATTGCTCTTTAAATTTGCACCTTGCGGATTCCACCATTAAAAAGCCTATGGGGAGGATCAATGATGTTCTTATTGTTGCAAATAGAAATTTGGTGCCCGTAGATTTTATCGTTCTTGATATAGTTTGCAATCTTTCTTGCCCTATTATTCTTGGTAGACCTTTCCTTAGAACGATTGGTGTGATTATTGATATAAAGGAAGGGAACATTAGATTCCAATTTCCTTTAAAGAAAGGCATGGAGCACTTTCCAAGAAAAAAATTCAAATTATCCTATGAATCTATCATGTGTGCTACTTATGAATTTAGTGCCAAAGATGGCACTCGTTAGATCTATCTTTGCTTTTTTATGCCTAGCTAGGGGCGTTAAACGATAGCGCTAGTTGGGAGGCAACCCAATTTTCTTTATGTTTTTTGTTTTTGCTCCTGTTTAGTAATAAATCTTGCATCTACCTTCTGGATAGATGTGTTTTTATCTTCTAATTAGTGTTTGTGCCAAGTAGAACATATAGGATAACCTACGATGATAGTTGATTTGATTCTGCTGAAAAACAGAAACTTTGCACGCACGAATATAATTTTGTTAAATCACAGGAACGTGATTTTGCATTGATTCTTTTTGATTCTGTTCAACAAATAAATTGTCCAGGACTTCCTATTTTAGTAGGATTTTTAGAGTTCCATAAGTTTGCGTTAGGTACAGATTGCTACAGACTGTTCTGTTTTTGACAGATTCTGTTTTTCGTGTGTTGTTTGCTTATTTCAATGCATCTATGCCTAGTAAATTAGTTTATAAACCATAAAGAAGTTGGAATACAGTAGGTTTAACACCAAATTAAATAAAGAATGAGTTCATTGCATTACCTTATGTGGTGGTTTTGTTTTCTTTCACTAACGGGGCTTATAAGATTTCCTGTTGAGTTTTGTGTTGTGAAGTTTTCAAGTTTTGGGTAAAGCTTTTATGGACTATGGAATAAGGACTGGCAAGAGCCTAAGCTTGGGGATGATTATGGAACCCCAAGAAATTCAAGAATAGCCAAAAGCCTAAGCTTGGGGATGCCCCGGGAAGGCATCCTCTCTTTCGTCTTCGTTCATTGGTAACTTTACTTGGAGCTATATTTTTATTCGCTACATGATATGTGTTTTGCTTGGAGCATCGTGTATTATATTAGTATTTTATTTTTAGTTTACCATAATCATCCTTGCTGTACACACCTTTTGGGAGAAGCCTATTTGATTAGAATTTGCTAGAATACTCTATGTGCTTCACTTATATCTTTTGAGCTTGATAGTTTTTGCTCTAGTGCTTCACTTACATCTTTTAGAGCACGGTGGTGTCTTAATATTGAAGAAATTACTAGTCTCTCATGCTTCACTTATATAATTTTGAGAGTCTTTTAGAACAGCATGGTATTTGCTATGATCATAAAGTTGGTCCTAGAATGATGAGCATCCAAGTTGGGTATAATAAAAACTATCATAGAAAGTGAATTGGATGCTATGATCAATTTGATGCTTGATAATTGTTTTGAGATATGGAGGTAGTGATATTAAAGTCATGCTAGTTGGGTGATTTTGAATTTAAAGAATTCTTGTGTTGAACTTTGTGATTCCCGTAGAATGCACGTATGGTGAACCGCTTTGTGATGAAGTTGGAGCACAATTTTATTTATTGATTGTCTTCCTTATGAGTGGCGGTCGGGGACGAGCGATGGTCTTTTCCTACCAATCTATCCCCCTAGGAGCATGCGCGTAGTACTTTGGTTTTTGATGACTTCTAAATTTTTGCAACAAGTATATGAGTTCTTTTGATTAATGTTGAGTCCATGGATTATACGCACTCTTTCACCTTTCCACCATTGCTAGCCTCTCTTGTATCGTGCAATTTTCGCCGGTACCATACACCCACCATTTACCTTCCTCAATACAGCCAGCATAGCTACCTATTATGGCATTTCCATAGCCGTTCTGAGATATATTGCCATGCAACTATCCACCGTTCTGTTCATATGACACGCATTACTTTTGTCATATTACTTTTTGCATGATCATGTAGTTGACATTGTATTTGTGGCAAGGACACCTTCATAATTTTCATATATGTCGCTCTTGATTCATTGCATATCACGGTACACTGCCGGAAGCATTCATATAGAGTCATATCTTGTTCTAGCTTTGAGTTGTAAATCCATAAAAGTGTGATGATCTTCATTATTAGAGCATTGTCCTAGTGAGGAAAGGATGATGAAGACTATGATTCCCCCACAAGTCGGGATGAGACTTCGGACTTTATAAAAAGAAAAAAAGAAAAAAAAAGAAAGAGAAAGAAAAGAAAAAAGAAGAAGGCCAAAGAAAAAAAAGAAAAGAAAGAAAAAAATAAAATGAGAGAAAAAGAGAGGAGGGACAATGCTACTATCTCTTTTCCCACACTTGTGCTTCAAAATAGCACCATGATCTTCATGATAGAGAGTCTCATATGTTGTCACTTTCATATACTAGTGGGAATTTTTCATTATAGAACTTGGCTTGTATATTCCAATGATGGGCTTCCTCAAAGTGCCCTAGGTCTTCGTGAGCAAGCAAGTTGGATGCACCCCACTTAGTTTCTTTTATTGAGCTTTCATATATTTATAGCTCTAGTGCATCCATTGCATGGCAATCCCTACTCACTCACATTGATATCTATTAATGGGCATCTCCATAGCCCGTTGATACGCCTAGTTGATGTGAGACTATCTTCTCCTTTTTGTCTTCTCCACAACCACCATTCTATTCCACATATAGTGCTATGTCCATGGCTCACGCTCATGTATTGCATGAAAGTTGAAAAAGTTTGAGATTATTAAAGTATGAAACAATTGCTTGGCTTGTCATCGGGGTTGTGCATGATTAAATACTTTGTGTGATGAAGATAGAGCATAGCCAGACTATATAATTTTGTAGGGATAACTTTCTTTAGCCATATTATTTTGAGAAGACATGAGTACTTTGATTAGTATGCTTGAAATATTACTATTTCTTATGTCAATATGAACTTTTATTTTGTATTCATTTGGGTCTGAACATTCATGCCACAATAAAGAAAATTACATTGAGAAATATGCTAGCTAGCATTCCACATCAAATTTTTCTTTTTTATCATTTACCTACTCGAGGACGAGCAGGAATTAACCTTGGGGATGCTTGATACGTCTCCAACGTATCTATAAGTTTTTACTGTTCCATGCTATTATATTACCCCTTTTGGATGTTTATGGGCTTTATTTTACACATTTATATCATTTTTGGACTAACCTACTAACCGGAGGCCCAGCCCATATTGCTGTTTTTTTGCCTATTTCAGTATTTCGAAGAAAAGGAATATCAAACGGAGTCCAAACGGAATGAAACCTTCGGGGGTGTGATTTTTGGAACAAATCTGATCCGGAGAGCTTGGAGTGCAAGTCAAGAAGCTCCCGAGGGCCCCACAAGATAGGGCCCCCTGTAGGGCGCGCCCCCCTGTCTCGTGGGCCACTCGGGCAGCCACCGACGTACTTCTTCTTCCTATATATACCTACGTACCCCAAAAACATCCAGGAGCACCACGAAACACAATTTCCACCGCCGTAACCTTCTGTATCCACGAGATCCCATCTTGGAGCCTTCGCCGGCACTCTGTCGGAGGGGGAATCAACCATGGAGGGCTTCTACATCAACATCCTTGCCCCTCCGATGAGTTGTGAGTAGTTTACCACAGACCTACGGGTCCATAGTTATTAGCTAGATGGCTTCTTCTCTCTTTTTGGATCTCAATACAATGTTCTCCCCCTCTCTTGTGGAGATCTATTCGATGTAAACTCTTTTTGCGGTGTGTTTGTCGAGATCTGATGAATTGTGGGTTTATGATCAAGTTTATCTATGAATAATATTTGAATCTTCTCTGAATTCTTTTATGTATGATTGAGTTATCTTTGCAAGTCTCTTCAAATTATCAGTTTGGTTTGGCCTACTAGATTGATCTTTCTTGCCATGGGAGAAGTGCTTACCTTTGGGTTCAATCTTGCGGTGTTCTTACCCAGTGACAGAAAGGGTTGCAAGACACGTATTGTATTGTTGCCATCGAGGATAACAAGATGGGGTTTATATCATATTGCATGTGTTTATCCCTCTACATCATGTCATCTTGCTTAATGCATTATTCTGTTCTTATGAACTTAATACTCTAGATGCAGGCAGGAGTCGGTCGATGTGTGGAGTAATAGTAGTAGGTGCAAGCAGGAGTCGGTCTACTTGTTATGGACGTGATGATGATATACATGATCATGCCTAGATAATCACATAACTATGCGCTTTTCTATCAATTGCTCGATAGTAATTTGTTCACCCACCGTAATATCCATGCTATCTTGAGAGAAGCCTCTAGTGAAACCTATGGCCCCCGGGTCTATCTCTTATCATATTTGCTTTCAATCTACCTTTATTTGCATCTATATTATAAAATACCAAAAATATATTTATCTTATCATACTATCTTTATTAGATCTCACTTTCGCAAGTGGCCGTGAAGGTATTGACAACCCCTTTATTGTGTTGGTTGCGAGTTCTCAGTTTGTTTGTGTAGGTGCGTGGGACTTTTGAGGAGCCTCCTACTGGATTGATACCTTGGTTCTCAAAACTGAGGGAAATACTTACGCTACACTTTGCTGCATCACCCTCTCCTCTTCGAGGAAAACCAATGCAAGCTCAAGACATAGCAGGACGCCGGCTGGAATGCTGCCCCGAGGAAGGCGGCCAGGGCCTCGGAGTGGAGAGGACCAGGCCTGCGAACCGCTTCCCCAACAGCTCCTCAGGCAGCAGCGGAGGTGCCAGAGGGTCCAGCGACTCCGCCGAGCTTCACGCGACTCCGGAGACGAGCGACGACAGCTACGAGCCCCCAAGCTCGTGTCGCGCTCGGAGCAGGGCAGCTGCATCAGGCCGCCGACGCCACTGATCTGGATGGGGTTGGCGCCGGCGCCTGACTGCCCATTATTGATGATGGCGTCTCCCGCGGAGGCGCGCGTAGTTAGCGCTCCTTAGGATTAGCACCTTTTGCTCCCTGCAAGGAATCGAAGTAACACCCCACGGGGGTATGTAAGGCGTCTGCCATGTCTTTTGTGAATATTATATCCTTATTATGAATCGCTGTGAGATGCTTGTCCCGTCCCGGCTCAGCTCCCCCTTTCTTTCCTCATGAGGGCTTGATGCTCTACGCTGACAGGTCCCGGTCCCCAGGCAGGCTTCAGCCGTCGCTGGTATGCCAGGTCGCGATGCCGTGGTCAAGGCCAGGAGGTGAGCGGCCCGAGGTATAGTAAGAGCCCCTGAGTCGGATGCTCAGGAGGTCCCCTTTAGCGATCAAGCAGCCTCCACTGGGTGAGAAAGGTAGGCAATGTTGCCGTGATAGAGCTGCACTAGGCGAGGGTTTAGCACTGAGACAAAGTAGTTTTCGCGTGACTTATCTCATGGGCTCGGCGTAGGCTTTGTCGAGGTGTCGGGCCTCACGAGGCGGCAGCTGGGTGTTGCTGGGTTAGGCCTTCGTGAGCTTCTTCCCTCTCCCCCGCACTTTCCTTAATGCTCTACGTCCTCAGGCCCCGACCCTTGAGCGAGCTCAACCGCCGCTGGTATGACACGTCGCCATGCCGTGGTTCAAGGCCAGGGGGTGAGGGCTGGATAGCCAGTAAGAGCCCATGAGTCACGATGCTCAGGCGCCCCCTTTTAACGTGCAAGCGGATTGTGCCGGAGGGAAGGAGAGAAAGCTCATGACGTCCCCAGCGTTGCTTCTGGAGTAGGTCCTGCATACCAATCACGAGGGGAAACAAGGTCTGTTGTTACGGTCGCCAGCCAACCATTGGTCGCTCCGAGGGAGTGATCGGGGCACTGAGAGCTTGGTGAGGTGGCGCCTTGCAGGGCTGCCGCGACCAGAGCTCAGCCACTCAGATTTATCGGCGTTGCAGGGACGGACCCGTGCGCAAGTGTCGTGCCAGAGCGAGCGGCTCCAAAGGTAGGTGTCAATCGAGCAGGCGATTAGGTCAAACATGTTAAGCACGAAGGAGCAAATCCATTTAGATAGATGCAAAAAAGGCAAACACTACTGGGTCAGGCCCGAGCAGCTTGGGGATAATGCAGCCCGAGGGGCGCCCCCAACAAGGTAGGTAAAAAGCATAAGGAAAATGGATACATGATGCAGGGACGGACCCACGCGACCTGGGAATGATGCAGCCCTGCGGGCGCTCCCAGCTAAAAATGGAACTTGGAAAGAAGTCACCTGATACCATTGCAGGGCGAGTGTCGGAGTAGCTGGCGACGCATGGTGAAGAAGCCAATCCTCATGAGCCTCCGGAGCCCTGAGCCTCGAGAGGCTCTAGGGGTCCGGGCGGCTCCTCAAGGTCCATCTCCATCTCCTCCAGGAATGCGCGGTGCCTGGCCACCTGAGCTTCCAGGATGCTCCTCATCAGGCACTGGTGGGCAGCGGCCGCGTTCGGCAGGCTGAAAGGCATGCGAACATAGTTGTGAGGTGGATCCTTGCAACGCCCCATGCGCGAAGGCCAGAGGCGCTCCTGAGACGTGACTCGGTTGAGCCCTGGTACATCGATGCAGATGCGCAGCCCACCATCCTCGCCGGGATGTGGGGCTACGGCGGGTAGGCGGCGGCTGCCGCGCATGACTCTTGACCCTGTAGCTCCTGAGTATTCCTTGTGATGAAGTCCTGAGGGTTTGGCCCTCCTTGCCTCGTACCTTCCCGAGGGAAACGTGCTTTGAAGCAGGCCTCCAAGTGGTGCCCGAGCGCGTCCCTCGTGAGCTTGGCAAAGCCGGTGGCTCTCCAAGAAAGAGCCCCCGAGCCCTGCCCGAGGAGGGCGCCGGGCGCGCCTTCCTATGCGACAGAGGGTGGCGCCCCTTGAACAGGCGTGGGTCTAGACGCGACGTCTCTGGAGGTGCCTTCCTCGTGAGGGTTAGGGCCAGGCGAAGCCTTCTTCTTCTTAGGGACCGCCTTGGGAAGTCTCCGGCTCCTGTGATCCGGTTCTTCGATTGCTGCGGCTTGGAAGGCACGTTCGAGAGAACACACTACACCCCTATCCTCACAAGGCACTGTGATGACTCCACCGCTTCCTGGCATCTTGAGGACATTGTAGCCATGGTGAGTCACTGCCATGAACTTGGCCAGGGTTGAGTACCCGAGGATGGCATTGTACAGCAGGTGAATGTGGGTGATGTCGAAGTCAATGAGCTCGGTGCGGTAGTTGTTGCACTGCCCAAAGGTGACAGGAAGGTGAACTTGCCCTATCGGAACGGTGGAACCATCAGTGACTCTTGAGAAAGGCTTGGTTGGCTGAAGGTGATCATATGGCACTTGGAGATTGTTGAACATCTCGACAGACAGGACATTGAGTCCTGCTCTGCCATCAATGAGGGTCCTGGTGACTTGCACATTGCTGATGACTGGGGAACAAAGCATCGGGAGGACACCGGCCGTTGCCACGCACTTGAGCTGATCCGCTGAGATGAACATGATAGCGCACGCTGACCACCTGAGAGGGCGCGTGGCCTCAAGCTTGCGGAGGAATGCATTCACCTCGCGAGCAAACTTCTTGAAGATGCGTTGAGAGGCTGGGGCCTGAGCGCCGCCCAAGATGCAAGCGATTTCGCGCGGCTCCTAGAAGCCCCCAGCCCCCTCGTCTTGATGATGGTCTTCATTCCTCCTCAGCGGTGGTGGCAGAGGAGGGAGGCCTACGTTGCCTTGAGGGCGATCCTCGCGGGGCTGATCCCTCCAACCTCCCTCGCAAGGCTGGTCCTGACAGCGATCCTCGCGAGGTCAGTCACGCCACCCTTGGCAAGGGCCACAGTCTTCCCAACGTCCTCCACCTCTTCCTGCTCCTCGGCCATAGCCCCAATCGTTGCTGTCGGGGCGTCGGCCGATGCGCCCATCTCGCACGGCCCTGAGCTCTTGACATTCGTTGGTGTTGTGGGTGTGGAGGTCGTCGTACACGCAGTACCGGCTGCCCTTGGATGACTCAGGCTGATCCCTGCCTCACTTGGTGTCTGGCTCCGCTGCGAGCACAGCAGCCCCCTTGTGCTTCCTATCCTTGACCTTGGGCTTCTTCTCTTCTGGATCGGCAGCTGGAAGCTCGAGGAGGAAGAGGCGCCCTTCCTCAGCCCTGGCGCACTTGGTCGCCAAGTTGAACAACTCTAGGGATGTGCATAGGTCTTCGTGGATTGCTAGCTCCTCTTTCATCTTGATGTCATGTACACCATCGAAGAAGGCTGAGATGATGGCTTCCTCAGTCATCCTGGGGATCTTGAGGCGGGAGTTGTTGAAGCGCTGGATGTACTTCTGCAGGGTCTCTCCTGGCTGTTGCTTGATGCGGCGCAGGTCACTCATGGCCGGGGGCCGGTCGCGAGTGCCTTGGAAGTTGGCGATGAAGCGAGTGCGCATCTCGTCCCAGGAGGAGATCGTGCCAGGAGCCAGGTTCAGGAGCCAGGTGCTGGCACCGTCCTTGAGCGTCATGGGAAACCAATTTGCCATGACCTTTTTGTCCCCATTGGCGGCTTTGATGCCCAGCTCGTAGAGCTGGAGGAACTCCGCGGGGTCGGTAGTACCGTCGTAGCGAGGAGGCAGGTCCGGCTTGAAATTGCCGGGCCATGCGACGCTTCGCAGCTCGGCGGTGAAGGCGCGGCAGCCTGCAGTGGCCACCGGAGCTCTCTGCTGATGCGGGGCTTGCTCCTGGAGATTCCCGCGCACCGCTGCCTGGAGCAGCGTGGGGTCTTGACGCGGCGGTGCAGGGATGCGGTCATGGCGCACCGGTGCTGGGAGCACGCGGGCACCTTCTTGGGGGCGAGGGATTTCTTGGCAACTCCTTTCTTGTCGCACAGGCACCGGACGCGGTGGGTCTCGTCCTGGTGCCGCGCGCCTTGGAGCCAAGGCGCCTTCTTGGGGAGGAGGTAGGGGAGGCACCTCTTGATCCTCGCCTCCTGCGCAGGATGGAGGGCGAGGCAGCGAGAGAGATGGCATGGGAGAGCCCCCTGCGGCGCTGACGAGCTCGGTGATGCGGGCGAGCCAGTCCTCGTAGAGGTCGTCGACGGGATGGTAGTGCAGGAGCTCACGTGCCAGGAGCAGCGCAGCGTGCGCGTCCGTGGGGGCGCGACGGGCATGGGACGACGAACCGGCTAGAGTCAGCGACGGGGTGGCGGTGCGGCCTTCCTGCCGCACCGAAGGATGCAGGGACGAGGCCTGCTGGTCGTTCCCCGCCGGGCCGGTGGCGGCGTTGGCGGCAGGCGACGGGGAACGACGGGGGCATCCGCCGACGGGAGCCGTCTGGGCGACTCGAGCGGCGAGAGCAGCCCGACGCTCGGCGCGGGCTCGGCGAGCGTCAGACATGGGCACGACGGAAGATCACAAGCGACCAACGGAAGAAAGATTCCGGTGCACCCCTACCTGGTGCGCCAAATGTCGGATTTTGGGTTCCGACAGACCCTTGAGATTCGAACTCTGGGGTGCGCACGAAGATCTTTCCCCTACCAGCTCGTGGTATGAAGCCTCGCAAGGAATCTAAGCTAGAAAGAAGAACACACAGGGGACACGAGATTTATACTAGTTCAGGCCACCATTGTGGTGTAATACCCTACTCCAGTGTGTGGTGTGGTGGATTGCCTCAGGGGCTGATGATGAACAGTACAAGGGGAGAACAGCCTCGCGAGGGCTGTTCTTGAGCTGGTGCGGTGAATTGCTTGGGTGAGTTCAGTCGCCTCTCTCTAGTCTATGCGTGATCTCCTCCTAGATGGATCGATCCCCCCTACTCTATGGTGTCTAGCTCTATTTATAGAGGGAGGCCCTGGGCCTCTTCCCAAATAATGAGCGGGAAGGGCGCCAACAATTGGCCATTTTGACGGGGAACATCTAGTACACTTATCCTGACTAAAGTTGGTCTTCGGCTGCCAAAGGCTCTGACGATGACGCCGTCCTGGGCTCCACGATGACCTCCATCCTGCCGTTCTGCTGGTCTTGGTCTTGTTGCACCGAAACAATAACCTTTGCCTGATGTCTTGGCCTGTGCTTGCCCCCTTTGCACCGAAGGGGAAACAAGGACACTGCGCAGGCCGGCGCCCGCCTAGTGCCCGCCTAATCCCGATCGTCATGGCTTGCGTCACGGGCTCCTCGTGAGGTGCCCTGCCTTGATCTCTCCACCTCCTCGCGAGCCTGCCTGATGAGGCTGCTCCTGAGGAAGCTTCCTGTCGTCCGCCCCACGAGGCTTGGCCCCTCGCGAGGGTCTTGAGCTTGAGTTGATGAAGCTGGGCTGCACTGGGCCCCCACTTGAGCCACGCCGCAGGCCGCAGGCAGGCAAGTCTGGGGACCCCCGTTCCCAGAACGACGACAGGGCCAAATTCAGCCCGTGGTTACAGTCAGCCTATTTGTGGCCCGTTAACCCATTGGTCTATTCTCATAACGTCATCAAGTACGGTCTACTAACGGCCAGTTATGATTGCGCTATAAAACACATGACTTCCACTCTAGCCCATTTACGGCCCATTTGTCGGTCCATTATTGATCCACGAATGGTACGGCCCACATTTGGCAAAACGATTATATGACTCGTATAAGGCCCATGGATCCATCAGCCCATAGAAGGCCCATGGATCCATCGGCCCATAGAAGGCCATGGATCGTACGTCCCGTAGATGGCCCATGGATTGTACGGCCCATGGAGGGCCATGTTCACTACAACTTTTGGGCGAGTTGGCCCCCGTTTGAATGATATAGCATATTTAAAGAATTATCCTACTCTATACTATCACCTCTAAAAAGCATACACTATACAATAAAGAGACTAAGGCATAGAAACGTAGAATAATCCTAACTATACAATAAAGAAATTACAGCCAATTATACCCACTGGGCATTATGGTTCGGCACCGATGATAATAAAGCATACACAAACAGCAAATTATATACATTGGGCAAATACAGCTCATACATCATGGACGCGCATCAACATAACTTACCATTTTAAATATAATCTCTTCAGAAAATAGGATTGGTCGGATTCAGATAGCACAAAATTTCAGTCTGCAAAGTCTCCAATTCCTTCATGGTTACCTCAGTCTCTCGTTTCATTTTCTTGACTCCTACATCTAATACCTGCAAGTCCAGTCTCAAATTGTTGATTGCACATTCAGAATCTTGTACACGTTGTCTTGCCACCTCTAGTTGATGCTCGAGAACATCAGCACATTCCAATTCCAATCCATAATCATTTGGTAACGGCCATGTCGCACTGCTCGCAGATCTTTGTGTTGATGTCACTTCGTCCTGAAATGTTTTTGTAAGTACACATGACTAGGGCAAAAATATAGTTACAACAATGAATCAAGCAAGACAGACTATTTTGTACATGGCAAAATAGGACTAACAATAATGCTACACGTCATGAAGCATAAGCAGGTGATATTTTAAAAATTATAAAAATGGTAGTCTGTGCAGCCCGCATACAGAAATCTCTCTTAGCTCACCAGAGGAGCATGATGTTGGGGCAAATCCAACAGACAGGTTACAAATTTAGATAGCACGTTGCGTATAAGAAAGCAGTTGGCCATTCTGTAGCTCAATTAAAGTCTTAGGGAGCATAATGAACAGCAGAGGGATTCATACGAACCTAGTATAAACAAGATTGTGAGCCTCATGCAGTAATAGTTGGTTAATAGACTTCAAAGCTTCAAGGACACTTCGCCAGAGTAATTAAATGGTAAGGCCTTTAATTATGTCAACTAATAGTTATACAAGCACCCAACATCAGGCATCATTATTTGGGCATCTCATTAACTGAGGACAAATAAAGAAATTGAAAAGAGCAATTTAACTATGCCTGAAACAAAAAAGCAATTGAATTGTTGAGTTGGCAGCAAGCATACATGCACGCCTCAATAACATCCATGGCCTAGCTACATTTACTATATAAAGGAACAAGTAATGTAATATTGTTTTCCCCCCATTAAGTATCTCGACTAGTATGTAATCAATATCCTAGTAATTATAGGGAGGCTAATGATGTGAATATGCGTTTGGTTATGACATTTATGACACCGACAACTCTACCATGGTAGGAACCAGTTTCACACTGTTCACTACTATTAGATGTTTTAGATATTTAAAAGTAGACTCCGTAATGAGTATTAAAATGTTTTTACATACATCTGAGTTACAAAAAATTTAGAACATCATATAGTAGTGTGTGGAGGGGTTTTAATCAATGGACCAATGACTGGGTTACAGGTGAAGAACCCTACGCAAGCACAATGTCAGACAAATAGGATGTCCTGGTAATTGTAATACAGTGTGACTTACCTTAACTGGTTGAATAGGCTCAGCGCTGCTCCTTCTTCTCTTGCAAGGCTCCTTCCTAATATCTTGTACTTGGAAATCCTCAATCTTATCTTCATTGCACCCCCTCTACAAGGTGACACAAACTAGTTACTGGTCTCCTTGGAAGATAAATATGCATACTTTCCAGTGTGTGAACAACAAAAAAGGATGATATTATAACAAAACAACAACACATAATGAAACATGCCACATCTCTTGCACAAAATGAAATGAGCATAATATGCATACTTTCCACTCTGTGAACAACAAAAAGGGATGATATTACAACAAAACAACACCACACAATGAAACACGCCACGTCTCTTGCACACAATGAAATGAGCATTTATTATGTGTGCACTATGTAAAAACTAGGCATACCTTCGAAATGGATCTCCAAGTACTCTTGGAGAGCCTACTTTAGTGTACAACCAAACCTTTATGTCACCTATGAGTTATACAAGCCCCCACTACAGTAGCCCTTAGTGTCTAAATCATTGACAAGCTCTGTTAGTGTTAGGTCAAGGACAGCAAGTAATCAAAGCAAACAGTCCTAGTATGGCTGGCTGATACAAACAAGCAATTGAATAGATGTGTGAGCAAATCTTACATATCAAGAAAAGAAGCATAGAAGGAGGCTTAAAGACCATCACTTGACTGACCAGATTTAAGGGGCATTTAAACATCATGTGCAACATATGGACTAACATAAACATTGCATATTTCAGATTCTATAATGAAATGCACCTGTATTAGGTTATGCCATGTATGATGATGCCTAAATGTACACTATAGCAGGCAGGAGAGATTCATCATTGCACGCACAATTGAATTGCATGTTAAAGGCGAGTTTTATTCCGCCTTTTCAGAGCTTATTGTCAAAATAAGCCATAAAACATGTAAAGAAGTCATTTTTGAGTTATGGTCTTGGGCTTAACTTATTTCGCTTTAGAGGGGGGTGTTTCGGGTAGAAGCTCACTAAAAAATGAAGGGAAGGGGAATAGTGAAATGACTCTATTGTCTGCTTATATTACACTCAAAATGCCACTGCGCACGCCCACATCACACCTGACCCTCAAGTAAAAACAAACACGCAAGCGTTCATTGCCCTGCCCGCTTGCATCTCCTCTCCCCTTTCCCTCTACCTCGATCCCCTGCCTGCAGCGCTAAGGTTCCTCCAGCAAGTCGTCGCCACTGGTCCCATCTGGTCTGGTCCTTAATGATGACCTATCCAGCTAGGCTACATGGCCGGCGGGTAGGGCCAAATTTCCCCGGCTGCTCCTCCCACTGGCGCCGCCCCCCATTCTCATGGTCTCCATCAGCTGCTCGCTGTGGTCCGTCCAAAGCACTACTCCGGCGGGCGCCGCATAACTACGGCTGATGCCACACTGTGGCAGAAGGCACCTCCTTCCCCCTCCCCTCCTCCCAGGCTGTGGCCTTAACGTGCTGTTAAAGGATGAGCTCATCCAACAAGGTGAGGATCTCCTCTGATTTTTTGCCAAATTTTCATTCTGATCCACTATACGACCAATTGCTATGAGCTGCTTCTGCTGCTGCTATATGATGCATTGCTATGAGCTGCTCCTGTTGCAGCTATATGATGAATTTCTATGAGCTGCTGCTGCTATATGATGAATTGCTATGATCTGCTACTGGTATATGATGAATTGCACGTTGCTGCTGCTGTTGTATGATAAGTTGCTATGAGCTGTTGCTGCTATATGATGCTTTCAGGTGGTGCTGCTATATGATAATAACCAGCCACTTGGACAATCAAATTTCGGTAAATAATTGTTCTTCATTTAAATTTAGGTCATGCATTCTTCATTTAAATTAGGCAATGGGATCTCTATGGAAGACATTGACCAAAGTACATTTTGCCAAGTAGATGGTATCTTTGTATGTGCCTTTTGAACAAAATATTTATGGTCTGTTTTCCTACCATATTAATTACTGCACTAGGTTCATTTTGATGTTTGCAAGTCAAAATAATTTTCATATGGATAGCAAAATGACAAAATATAATGCAATCTAGACTTTTCACTGATCATACCACAGATAAGCTGAAAAGGCAGGCAATGAAAAGAACTGGTTGGCTTATTACCTGGAGCTTATATTCAAAGGTGCTTACTTTCTTAGGATAACTCGAAATAACTGTCCCTAAGAAACTTGGCCAATAGAACTGACATACAAATAACATTTCACGATGATTGCAATGGGAGAATCCTGGAAGAGAACTCGGCCAAAGTGACCAACCATAGCACACTATATAGGCTCACCACTGCCTCTCCTTTTTTTGCGATGTTCCATGAAATTGCCACATACATCTTGGACTTTTTTATTGTGTAAACCTATCTGCAAGTTGACACGGCTAATTTCAGACAGCTCTACATGATAATACATTGTATATCCCTTGCGCATATTTAAACCACCAATTAACGATTGTGTGCATAGCATAAACTAGCCATGACTCTGTGTGCTGGACTAGGAGGCACTCTAAGGGAGCCTAATGTAGTGCACTATAATTCCTACATGCCACCTTTGATTTTGTGTAATGTACTACTTCTGTTCCAGCGAGTATCATGTATGACATCTACATATCTAATTTAGTAGCCAGTAGTAGAAATCATTGTCTGCACAAAGGGATTACTGATCTAAAATCCTAGCAAAGCATGCTAGCAGGCACACAACAATACAAGAGAGAGAGAGAGAGACGCACTTACAAGATCATAGCAATGCCTTAGTCCAGGATCTTGGTTGGCCAAGCTGTTAGATCCAGAAGAAACATCGTCCTTGTAGTTTTTGCCAGCTACATAACATGTAACAGCGACCTGTTAGTATATTTGAAGTACATCTGGCAGGTGATGTTGGACGGGTTTAAAGCTAGCAAGTACCTAGGCTGTGGCGGCTGTTTGGTATCTTGCTAGACGGTGGGAATCAGGTTAGAAATGTAAGGGTGATGACGCTGCGCTGGCTGTCAGGTTCCGGTGGAGAACGGCTCCTCGGAAGCCATCGGAAGAGTGGAGAAAATGGTGAAGGAGGAGATGGGGGAGCGGCGGGGGGGGTGCGATTCTTTCCCTCTGTCTATCTGGCCTCGTTTAAATAGAGGCCGGGCGGTAGGAGCTTGGCCGGCGTCTGGCCTCGTTTAAACTGAGGGCGGACGGGAGGAGCTCCGCCGACGTTCTGTTTAATTTCGGCCAGCTCATGAATGGACGTGTGGCCAGAGTAGGTTTCTCGGTTTGCATGCGGGTTTAACGGGTGCGTTTGATGGAGGCGAGGAGGCGTGTTCAGCCGGGCGTGCAGCGGGCGGCGCAGTACTATTCAATTTGACAGTGGGCAGCGCAGTTCTCGAGATGGGTTTAATGCAAACAAGGGAGAGGGTAGCGGTTCCTGAAATATTGAACGGCCAATGGTGCATCCTCCTTCAATTAGAATCATGAATGCAAGAGGGAAGTAATGGGAGGAGGACCAGGAAAAGAGGGAGCATGAGGTGAATGCAACGCAGTTTGCACTCATATAAAGGCACCCCTCTGTTCCAATGCATCTACCACATCGTACGCACCTAAGCACCTACACTAAGTGCAAAAGTGCTCACTCCAGACCCATCGTGGCGATGCGCGTGAGCGGCCAGCGGCTGTGCCAGATGGTCAATGACGCTGGCCTGCAGCATGGCGCCGAGGATCGTCTCCAGACGGTGTTGGCGACCGGCTGGTGGATGGCCAGCGATGATGCCAACTAAGACTCTCAATTGGACCAGAAGATCCTTGCCACCATCAACAAGTTCACGGTCGTCAAGAAGCTCACGGACAACATCGCCAAACTCATCCAGCCCGCGCGCCCGGGCTCCTCATTGCATGTCACCCTAATCGGCCTCCATGGCCAAAACCTCTTTCAAGCACTAGTGGCCCTGCGACTGCCCGCCGACGCAACAAAGAATGTCCACCTGGAGGTCGCGCTCGCCGCGAGGCGCCTCGCCCTGTAAGAATTCGTCGACCTACACATCCACGTGTACGAGTTAGTCATGTACATAGGTATCTACAAGGCCGGTGAGGACACTACGACGTTGGCCTTCCTCAACCGGCTGGAAGCATTGGACGCCTTTGCTGAGAAGCACCTTAACCTCGCCACAAAAGTTGTGGCTGCTAAGCCGCCGGTTGGTGGCCCGGCGCACTGAGTCGAGGAGGAGGAGATCGTACGTTGATGGATGCATCTTCTTCTTGCCTCCTGTAACCACCACTATGATTGCATCATCATGGCCTTAATTCTTATTACGCTATTGCATTCTCGTTCCAATCAATACAGACATGTGCGATCCCTTTGCTCACATTTGGAGGCAATTATATGCATGTAACTAGTACTCCATTCGTCAATTTATAAGTCGTGCTTACCTTTTCCATCAACTTCGTGCAACGCATGGGCATCTTGCTAGAAACACTACAGCATGTCGAACCGCATGTGACCAAACCGACGCTGCGCCAACCTAGCAACTACCTTGCTTATTTCGGGGAAAAGGCCCGCCCTAGCGTTTCCAATCGTTATTTCTATCTATCGAACGTGCCAAGGAGCAGAACCAAATGGTACAATTTATACATTTTTCTACTCTTATAAAAGAGTGTTTTCTTTCAAGTTTGTGAACAAGTACTATTCTACTTTGGATCCGTCGCAACGCACAACCACATTGCTAGTAAAAGAAAAAGGACTGCCGCGTTCGCGTCGTACCCCCACATGCCCAGGAATCGAGAGTACTCCATGGACCATCCGGCACGCCACATAGCTAGGGAAGGCGTGTTGCCTAGAATTTTCACTTTCATGTGGGACCGCAGTTGATCAAACCGACTATCGGCAAACAGGACCACGGCAAACCGCACCCCGCCCGCCGCATTGGAAAGCAGCAATGAGGGGAAGATCTAGCTGTAGCACAGAAGCCAAGAAATTTGGTGTCAGATGGGGCTCGTTGATAGAGTAGGATCGCTCCTTCCCGCAAAAAAAAGAGTAGGAGCACACCGTACTAGTACTCCTGCTAGTACGAAGTTTGTACTACAACTAGTACTACCACTATACAACTAGGTACGTGCACGACACAGCATCATAGGAACAAAAAACGGGAAGATCTTGTTTAGGGTGATTTATCTTTTTTAAAGTCAATGTAGTATGAATAATATGATGTGGGGGGCACCCATGAAGCTTATGTGGCTTGGTTGCATGGCTAGGAAAGGCTAGAGAAAAATAAATAGTTAATGTGTTTAGAGCGCACTCCACTAAATAGATACTTTGGATCCATTGCAACACATGGGCCGGCACATTGGTAGTAGTAAGAGACAACTTCCGGGTTTGGCACGAGTTCATACTGCGGGAGCACCACAAGGCCTGGCGTAGGAGTGACATTTCCCCCTCTCAGGGCCCACGAGACCGAGCTTCAATGGCTTAGTGCACCGGCCTATGAGTCAATGACATGTGTACCTTAAATCCGGCTGGCCCACATGTCATTCTCATGGAAGTCGAGCGATGGTGGGACCGAGAGGGGTGAGGCGCAGGTCGGTGGACGAGGCTTGCCTGCTCCCCTCCCATGCTCTGGTCCATACTCCCGCACCACTAAATATCATCCAACGGTTATACTAATAGATTTCCTCGTGTGGGTCATTTATAGCCTCAAAGAAAGGTAAACAAAGGCCGTATTTCTAGGAAATAATTTCTTGCATGAATCTATACACGCATGTAAGACCCTTTCCTTTCCTACTCGTCCTCCTCCAGATCATCAGCTGCGTTGACAATGGCGGTGCCAACGCTAGAGCGTCGCAACAGGTGCCTACCTAAGCCATGTAGCACACTGTGGCACCAGCGAGTACCACCTCCTCCACGCGAACATTGGTGTCTGGGCCATGCACATGCAGTTGCTCCCATAGTATTTTACCCGCATGTTTGACTGCAGTACCACATCGATCTTGGACGAGACCATGGAGCTTGTGGCCAAGAAAAGCCTCTACCCGGCTGACACATGTCGAGGCGCTTGACTGTTGTGACATGCCACACGATGTTTACTAGCTTGCGCTCCGAATGAGCGGTAGAGTGCTGCTCCCAATCGTCAGTGATGCGACGGCAACGACGGTCAGGTGGGAGCTCGAATGGGAGCCAGTGATCTACCCGGGGCACATAGCTTTGACCTGGGCTCGAGATTCCCACCGCTTGCACTGTCCCAAGGATGTACCACTCAGCGACGAGGCTGGAATGTTGGATACGTATAGGCGTGTGCTTGTGGGCAGGAGGAACCTGCTCAACGGATACTGGTTTGCGAACATGATGTACTCTACGTAGCCTGAGCCTGGAGGCGTTCCTACCATCGTACGTTGACGCGCGTCTCAAAGGCATGCGGCCATGTGCCAGCATAGGTTGGCTATGGGGAAGTGGCATCGGTGTTGTTCGAGATGCCTAGCTGGCCGTTGTCGTGGTGGCATTCGTGACTCACTCCTTTGAGTTGAACCGGCAGGTGCTGGCCTGGCTATGGCGAGGATGCCACAGCTGGACGTTGGGGTGTTATGAGGCATAGATGTCCATGGAAGGAAAACATGGCAATTTTGCAAAAAGATACCCACACCCCTCTCCACATTTGCAAATAAGGCCTTCCCTCATTCATCCTTTTCTCCCACAAGATAAACTACTCATACAAATGCATCTTGATGTTCCGTGCAACGCACGGGTATTTTGCTAGTAAGAAACAAATCTCGAGTTTGGCACTAGTTCGTGCAGCAGTAGCACCACAAGGCTTGGCGCAGGAGTTACATTTACCTCTCGGGACCCATGGGACCGAGCTTCAGTGGACCCGATAGGTGGCTGCTCCACATGTCATGCTCCTGAAGGTAGAGGGGCGGTGGGGCCGAGAGGGGTGAGCCGCAGGAAGGGGGCGTGTTGTGTGGTGTCATGGGTACGAGCGGTGTCGTGGGAATCGCGTGTGGCTGTGGAACCTTGATACTCGCCGCATTTCAGCTGGCCCACATGTCATGCACACAAAGGCAGAGGGGTGGTGTAGCCGAGAATGGTGAGGCGCATGTCGGGGGACGTTGTGCGTGTCGTGGGGTGGAGCGGTGTCGTGGGAATTGCGAGCGGTAGTGTATGAAACATGATGGTCACCGTAGTTCAACTTCCATGGACAAGCTGTCATGTCTACTGACACATGGATTACATACCGATCACTGGAAGGAGTGGTAGAGAAAGCTAGGCAGATAAAAAATTCCTTATAGTCAAGCGGACCTATGCTGCTCCTCTACTTGTTCCAAAGACATGCACACAATCGAAATAGTTCATCTATATCATTATACACAGAGAGGAAATGTTTTTTTACAAGAGAGGAAATAGTTCATCCATCCATAATGCCCTGCTGCTAGTGCCGCTTCTTCTTCTTCTTCTTCTACTCATTTTCTGTGGGAGATGGCTTCACAACAAGCTCTTTGGACCTTGCAGCTATTTTGAAACTCACACATGCATCGAGGGCAGCATATTTTATCCGCTCGTACGTCAAGGGATAATTCTTCCATCCAGACGACCTTAATGCCATCGTCTCGTCACCCTTCTGAAGATTTGTACCAAGCACAAAATTTGCTACGTCGAATAGGGATGGTGTCTATTTATCACAATCTTCTACGGGAATTTTGATTCTGGTTTGTAGGTCAGTGATGCTTTTCAAATCAAGGTTGTATGGTGCTAGCTTCTGTTTGTCCCCTTCGATGGCTGCCCCATAGAAGTATATATCCTCCCGAGACAAGAAATATGGAGCTCACCTGGTATGGAGGGCGCGTGTATGATGTGGTACACCAACACATCATCTTTAAGGCACAGCTGAAGGACGGCGGCGCGTTGGATCTTCCCAGTGGCACGCTCTGTGTACTCTGCGTCGAGACCGATGACCTTCATCTCTACCATTTCGAGGGAGTTGGATACATTGTTGATCCACTTCTGAACAACCCTTGGGTGGTCGGTGACGGTGGGAACTATGCTCAACGAGCCTTCGATGAGGACATGTTGGACGCTAAAAACCTGCATCTGGATCTCTTTCGCCATTTGGAACTGCTGGAACGGAGGGCTATGGTTTGTAGAATTAGGATTATATGGCTAGTTTAATTGAAGTAGATGATTATTTAAAGGGGCTTCGGAATTACTCCAGAATATGTGAAGAGGTTAAAACAATGTGAACGCAGTGGGGTTTGGATGCAAATGAAGACGAAGGAGAGGTGAAGAAGCCAAGGGAAATCGGTTCCCGATGGAGAAGTAAATGGGAGAAGTGGCATGCAGGAAGTTGATTAGACGGCTAGGTAGACTAAACGAAAAGGCTATGCGGGTAGACTGAGGAGTCGTACCTGTTCGTGTACGTGCCCATCCTTCTAGCGCTACATGTGCCACTGGCTACTTGAGGTCACTCTTTCGAATCACTGTGGCGAGACATTTTATGATTCCTTTATATTTCTGCACCTTCCCTAATAGGTGGGACCTATGCAAATAGATAAAAAAATGTGTCGTAGCTGGTTCAGATGGATATTGGCGCATGCGTGGGAGACACAACATTCTCTGGTTAAGGAATACACGGTTATCCTCAAAAAAGAAAAGGCCCATCTTTGCGCTTCCGCATGCACGAGAATTTGGTTATGCTCGCAATATGGATGATACCTGGAGGATGAAGTGAACGCAGAGGCATGCTAGCACGGGAGACCTATTTCTTCTATACAGTATTGGAGTACTCATGTTCCTACTAGTAGTAGTAGTAGTAGTAGTACAACTGTGGTACACTAGATGGTCAAAATACTATTCTTCCGGTCCTCACAAGTGAAGTGACAACACCCTGCGCCTGACACTAATCTAGGCGGCGTGTTCGGGTTACCAAAGTTAGCCTCACCTTGTGGACTGTGTAGTCTGTCACCGCCACTGTATAGCACATTAGCATGCCTCGCCTCGTATCCCTCTCCCCTAGCACCACTCCATCTCCATCTAACTGTGCCCCTGCGTACCATCGCCTCGCTCGCCTCCCCCAGTACCACTATTCCCTCGCTAGCCGCTCTAGCACGGACAGCCTTCTCCCTCGTAAATCAAGCCCCCAAAAACCCCACCTTCCAAACTCCACCATGGACAAACACGAACCACGCAGCATCCATATGAGCTGCGATTGGAGCAATCTGCGCAGTGACATCCTCGACCTCTGTTGTTCGTGTATGGATATGTTGAGCGTCGTGTGGCTGGCTGCATGCTCGAGGGACATGCACACGGCCATCATCGAAGCGAGGCCTAAGCTTTTCAAGACACCCTGCTTGCTGCTATCTGGTCTTGGAGATTGGCTCACCATGACACGGAGGCGTACATGATGCCCCTCGACTTCAATCCAACCTCCATTAGCCGAACTTCTTTGCAAGTATGTAGTGGGTCGCCGTACATCATTTCTCTCGACTCCGATCCGATCACCATCGCCCAAAACTTCTTGGCAGGTATGTACTGGGTCAACATGAACTCCCACTGGATGACTGACATTGGAGAAGACGGGAGAAAGTTGGTGCTCGTGAATTTCCAGACCTCCCATGAGATTATCCTTCCTTTGTTGGATTATATAGGGTTTTACCGTCGCGGTCCAAGTCATCTAGATTACCATGTCAGTTGGACGGACCTTGTTTTGCAGAAGATTGTAATCTGCCAAGTGCCCACACGACATGCGGAGCACGCAGACTTCAAGCTAATTGCCTTGTTCGACCGTGAACTCGCCTATCTTTACGCCGGTGCCTTCTTTAGCTGGAGACAACTCAGCTCGCAGTGGATCATCAAAGCTGATACACAATTCTGTGATGCTATTGAACACAATGGCATCATATACGCGATCGACAAAGCAGATGGCACCACGTATTGCTGGGATGATGCGTGTAAGTTGTTTTCGTCTGATGTTAATGATAACGCCATGAAACTATTTGAACTTCTTGTGATGATTGGCATATCCATGTTTGAGCATAATTTGAGTAGAACTATGGCAATGTATTAGAGACGTCGTAAATCAGCTATATTTGGAATGAGTTAATTCATGCGATTGTGACCATGTCATTACAGCCAAATTGTACCCTTGAATAATCAAACGGTTAGGAACATATGGATATTCTCCTTAATTTATTCTCCTTGAATATGTTTGTACCCTTGAATTTGAGTAGTAATCTATATACTACTAAATATGAGTGTGTATCAATAGCCATGTTACTTTCCTCATTTTCATGATGTAGAAACATGCATCACACTGTTGGTTTCATCTAACCATACATTAGGGAAGTAAATGTGCATATGGAGAAATTTCTATATTTGGAAGTAGTGAAATCCTATAATGCTTACTATGTGTACATACATATATTCGCCCTTCAGCAATCAATGGCTAGAATAATATCCTCACAAAATTTTCCCACAGAACATGAGTATATAACAATGCATGGTCTATTAGTTTCCTTGAAGAATTTGTGTGTAACGACAGAACATGATTACATAACATGCATGAAATGGTAGTTTCCTGTGAAGAATCGATTGCGAGATAACATGAGTATAACCATGCATGGCACTTCTATATTTTCGAACCCAGTATATATTTCCCTGTATTTTCCTCTTAGTTCCAACAGGGACATATCAATGTTGTTTCTTGCATTATCCTACTCATACTCTAGACAATGCTGACCTTACATTAATAGTGCATGTCCTTTCTGAGATGATGTAGTGTCCCTGCGGTTACTGCCCTTTGTAATCACACCACCTTTGCCAAAAACAGGGAAGCACAACTGGTTCCTCACTCGATCAGATGACGGCAAAAGACTGATGATCATTCGCACACATGAGACGGAAAAGTTATATTGCAAAAAACCCATTGTGTACAAGCACCATGAAATACATGAGTATCCGAACAGTGGCTGTTACATCTATGAGCAGGATACCGGCTAGTTGGGGCCTTCAGGATTTTTGACTTGGAGGCGGATAAACAGCCTCGGTTCACACTCTCTGTTTCTTAGACTCAATTGTCCGATTAACCAGGAGATCACCGTTGTCAAGGACCTTGATGGCAGAGAGGCTCTATTTGCTATGGAACGTTGTGTCTACAATGGTGAGCCCTAGGAGTTCAGGAGCAAACTCCCCTGCTTGTCAACGATACAGCCTACAGCCAAAAGAAGGTGAGAATGACACAAGCATCTGGATTAACTTTGATCCATGGATGTCTCAAGTCCGACAGGCAGTGATGTGGTTCAAGCCTTCTGGTTGATAGGTAATTGGGTTATTGCATCGAAAGGGTGGAGTATTGGTGTCTCCGGCTCACTGGTGTTGAAGCAGGGCTGCAAATTATGATGGTGATGGATCATCCCTCTTCGAATGACTTGTTGTCTTTGCTGCTTGTTCTGGATGGCTACTTCTCTCTTTTCTTATGCATATTCCTTATCATTTGGTCATCCTCATCTATGTCACTCTTACTATGTAATAGTTGCCTCTCTTTAGAATGTCATTCTCGTCTGGATCATGAGAGTCTCAGTGCTGCAGATGGGTGCGTTTTGGTGGTGTAGCAAGACTTCTTATGAACTATCATGTCTTGTTGTTTATGTCAGTAGTAGTCACTAGTCAGTGTTTGAATGTTGTATATATTGTTGTTTCGAACTATTTATTGTCTCGAACTGCTGGTTGGCTAAATTAGGGCATCACCATTCTCCAGTGTTCAGAGTATATCTCCTTTTTTCAAGTTATAATTTGAGCTCAGTGTCTTTTCGATGATGTACACTTGTTTGGGCTAGCAACGGTTGAATATGGGCCAAGTAGTAACGCAATGCCAAACAGGTCAATTATGACTCTCAGGCTAGGCTCTCAAAAGATCCTCAAAAAAAGTTTGGGCTCTCAAAAAAAGAATAAGGACTCTTAGGCCGACATGTGGGCGCCACCGGTGTTTTCGTGTGCTTGCGCGCCAAGAGCATATTGGCGCGTGTTTGAAATTCATGCTACCTTTTCATCCCTAATCTCCCGCTCCTCCTCCACCTCTAGAATCTTGATTCCTACTCCAGTTCCCCCAAACCCCCCTCATGTACTCCCTGTACTCAAGCACACTATCATGTCACCGGTCAATGCGGATCCCCGAGCCGGAGATCCTGAGGTCCGTCCTGCCTTCGGGTGTTGCGTGCTGTCACTCAACAGTGGCATGGCGGCGCTTGATGACCAGTTTGCTAGCAAAGTGATGATGGTAACCATCAACAGCAACCGGCCTCCCGTCTCGCCGGACGACCTTGTCAAAGCTCTTGGCATTGCGCATGACATCCAAATAAGTGACTTGCTCGTCGAAGTCTATCCGCCACTTGTTGATTTCTTTGTCAGGTTCCGTACAACTTTCGACTGCACTCGTGTGTTCGAATCTTCCCAACGTTTGTTCTGAGATGGCGCGCTGGTGAGCTTTGATCAGCAGCACCCAGGATGGGGCTCGGTTCCCTTTGAGCTTGAGTTTTTAACAAAGCTTACCTTCCACGGCATGCCTCGATGTGCTTGGAACAACGAGTCCATGAATGAGCTTATCAACGACCTTGGAAGTGAGCTCGTAAGTATGTTTGTTCCTCCAGATAGCTGGGCTCTGACGGTTATGGCATGGATGAAGAAGGCTCCCACCATACCGAAGGTGATTGGTGTTGAGATACCGGTGCAGGAACCGGGTTTGTACTATTCGTCGCCACCAAGGCCACCGCAGACCACGTTAGAGATGTACCTGTATTGAGTGTTCGTGCATGTCGAAGAAGTGGTCAATCCATCAATCAAAGTCTTGCCGCCGCCGCTGGTGATAGGGTCCATCGACGACGTCCATTACAGGAGTCAACATCAGACTTTCCTCGTGTTGCCCGAAATGATGGATGGCACAGGGCCTACTCCATCGCGCGACGGAGGCCACTGCTTCTTTCGGAGAAGAGGCAGGGCTGGCTGCCTGGATGTTCTCTAATTTGAGGTAACAACTGAATCTTGTCAGATACTAGTTAAATCCGAGCTATCGGTGTGAAGCACTGATGTGCCAGTACATTTGATTGTGACCTGTTCTATTTTTGTACCTGAACTTTTTTTAGAAAGGGTTGTACGTCCACTTAATATGCTAGCAGAACTTATTGTGTTGTCAGCATTCAAGATATTTCCTCGTCATTGATAAAGACAATGAAATGTTATGTACGAGTTCGTTGGTTTCAACATAACCCTACCCATAGCGGTCCACTGCTTCCACCCTGATTGTGTCACCTGCGTGAAATTTTTGTATGCAAGTGTAGTGTACTATGATGTCCTATATGATTGTGTCAACTATATAAGTTTATACTGAGCATCGGCAATTAATGCATATGGCTGAAAGATGTATTTACGAGCATCGACCAATGGCTCTCTCTCTCTCTCTCACACACACACACACACAAGTGGGACCCGTTGAATTATGCTCGTGACAGCTTTTAATTAGGTTCCACTGTACTCTAACTTTTTTCTTAAGTTATTAGTTGAGCTCAGTGACTTCAAAAAGTTGCACAGAAGCCTCGTCTCGGCCTTTCCGGCGTCGTTGAATGTGGGCTGAGTAGCCATGTAAAGTTGTAATATACTACATAGGCTTTTTGTTTGAACATCAGCAATGCAACTGGGCCGACAGCTGTACACAATATCATAAAATAAGCGCAGCCTAGCCTATCTTTCTTTTAATAAAATGCACAACCCAGTTCATTTTTATATAATAATATTACCTAGTCCAACTTAATTTTTTTAATAATATTCATATCTCAATGTTATTTTTATACGAAATGCTCAGTCCAGACCATCATTGTTTTTCACCCATCCCAGAAAATGGGTCCATTTCTACTAAAATCAAATGGCTTGTAAATTATCATAAATTATAAATGCACTACATGTATGCAATATTATTTTTGACCCGACTCATTAAATAGGTGTATTCGAATAAATAATCAAATGCATTGTAAATTATCATAAATAGTTTTTTTGAGAAGCAATTATCATAAATAGTAAATCGGTTATTATTATTATTATTATCCAGCCCAGGAAATAGATTATTTTTTGAGTCATAGCCAGGAAATAGATGTATTGGCAAACAAAATGAAATGGGCTATAAAACCTAAATAAATGGGCTGCATTCCGGCACAGCTTTTGAACCTAACTTTGTTCCCATCTTAGGCCTCGCCGTCATCCACCGCCCTTCGTGCTCTCGGCGCAGCTTGGTCAACGTGGTCAAGGAACGCCTTCCATCAAAAGAGGACTATACGTGGAGAGGCTGGCGGCTGGGTCCATAGCCGCAGCAAGGAAGCGCCTACGCGCAAAACAATTATTCCTCCACCTAATAGCGGGATCTATCGGAAGGGCCTCGAAAAAATGTATCCCCCCTGACAGCTAGGACCCACCAGCTACATCTTCGTACACAACGAAGTGCGTCCGTATTATGGGCAAAAAATGATTCTTCCCCCTGACAGTTGGGACCCACCAGCTATAACTTCGCATGGAAGGAAGTGCCTCCTTATCCTCCCTGATAGCTAGGACCCACCAGCTACATCTTCGTACGCAAGGAAGTGTGTCTGTAGTACGGGCAAAAAAATGATTCTTCCCTCTGACAGTTGGGACCCACCAACTATATCTTCGCACGGAAGGAAGTGCCTCGTTATCCTCCCTGACAGCTGGGACCCACCAGCTATATCTTCGCACTGAAGGAAAGGCCTCCTTATCCTCCCTGACATCTGGGACCCACCGGGTCGAACCGTATGTCGAGTTCTCTGTCTGGTCACGATCGTGTACATACATACGGGTCGATCGGTCTCTCTACAGCGATGAACCGTGTTCGAGTAAGGAGATGCATGTGTCGCAGTAGAGGCGCGGACGTGGCATGTCACGCAGTCCCGTCTATATATATCGTGTACACGTACATACAGCTACTCTACAAGAAAATAAATACAGCTACGTATGTACATACGGGCGGGGCCTCGAATGCATACTCGCGCATACGTATGGCCAGGGCTCGTGTACATGGAGAGGCAACGGACGCAGCGATGTCGTCCTATTCATCGGCAGCTAACTGGTTGGGCCGGAACGGAGGAAACAGCGTCGTCGTCACCGAGAGCCAAGTGACTGGGTCGGAATACGTCCTGTTCAACGGGAGCGAAGCCACTAGGTCGGAACGCATCATGTTAATTGGGAGCCAACCGGCTTGGACGAAACAGCCGAAACGAGGACTGGCATACGACAGAACGGAGGACACGGGCCTTCTGTTCGACCATGTACGGTCGAAACAGGGTCATGTTCATCGGGAAGGGTCTGGCGTACCACAAAACGGTGGAAACGGACTTCTCTTCGAGCTCCTACGATCGAAATGGGGTCCTCTTGATCGAGAGGGGTGTGGCGTACCACAAAACGGAGAAAAGAAACTTCTCTTCGACCTCCCATGGTCGAAATGGGGGTCATGTTCATCGGGAGGGGTGTGGCGTACCGCAAAACGGGACTCCACGGGCTACTATTCATCCACGTCGACTTCCTCCAGCCTCCACCTGCTACTGTTCATCCACTGTCGACTTCCTCCAGCCTCCATCGGCAACTATTCATCAAGCCCTCCACGGGGTCCTGTTCATCCAGCCTCCACCAGCTACTGTTCAACCAGCCCTCCACGGGGTCCTATTCAACCCGCCCCTCCACGTGTTCCTGTTCAACCAGCCATCCACGGGCTCCCTCCATCGACTACTGTTCATCCACCCCCACCTCCTCGATCGGGGTCCTGTTCATCCAGCGGCAACTGCATCTACTACCACGGGATCTGTTCATCCAACCCCCATTGGGAACTTGTCGGATATCGGGTTCCAGCAAAACCCTTAAGGTTCGAACTGTGGGGTGCACGCGAAGATCTTCTCCCTATCGAAACACGCCTAGAACCTCGCCGCGATTCTAAGCTAGCACGATGAACAACGCAAGAGACACAAGGTTTATACTGGTTCAGGCCACTGTTGTGGTGTAATACCCTAATCCAGTGTGTGGTGTGGTGGATTGCCTCTTGGGCTGATGATGAACAGTACGGAGGAAGAACAGCCTCGCGAGGAGAGGTGTTCTTGTGGTGGTGTGCTTGGAGAGGAATTGATCCGTCTCTGTTGGCTCTAGATGAGATGCCTTCTACTGTGGTGGCTAGCCCTATTTATAGAGGCCCTGGTCCTCTTCCCAAATATTGAGCGGGAAGGGAGCCAACAATGGCCATTTTGTAAGGGGACAACTAGTACAAGCTATCCTGACTAAAGGTGGTCTTCGACTGCCAAAGGCACTGGTGATGACGCTGTCTTGGGCTCCACGGTGACCTCCGTCCTGCCGTCCTGCTAGTTTTGGTCTCGTTGCACTGATATGGAAACCTTTGCTTGATGCCTCGGTACTCCGCGCCTGCGCTTCCCCCTTTGCACCAAACAGGAAATGAGGACACTGCGCAAGCTGGGGCCCGCCTGGCGCCCGCCTGGTCTTGATCGTCATGGCTTGTGTCATGAGCACCTCGCGAGGTACCCCTGCCTTGATCTCCCCGCCTCCTTGCGAGCCTGCCTGGTGAGGCCGCCCCTGAGGAGGCCTTGTGTCGTCCGCCCCGTGAGGCTTGGCCCCTCGCGAGGATCTTGAACTTGGGTTGATGAAGACGGGCCGTACTAGGCCACTGGTTGAGCCATGCTGCAGGCCGCAGGCAGGCAAGCCTGGGGACCCCCATTCCCAGAACGCCGACAGTAGCCCCCGGGCCCAAGGCGCTCTCGGACTTGGCTTAGCAGCGAAGCCAAAGGGCAAGTACGGAGCGCCGCGGGTCCCAACAGCCTGCAACCTTGGTCGCCGTGTGGTGGTTGATTGGACGTGGGTGTCTCCGCTTCCCCATGCTGCCTCGGCAACTGCCCGATTTGACGAGTCCCTGCTGCATGCAAAAAGAGTCATCATTACCTGTGATCGTGGAGGCCGGCGGTTGGCCTCCCTTGGGCTAAAAGTGGGGAGGGGCGAAAGCCCCCATTGCACATCTCCCCTCGCTCCGCCTGCTTCTTCTCCCTCCTCACTCTGGTTGCTTGCAGCGTCCCATGGCACCCGTGACGAGGTTCTCGGCCGCGGAGAAGGGGAAGGCTCGCCAGGAAGGGCATGGCTCTCCTCCACCCAAGCGTGGCCGCGGCCGTCCCCGCAAGCATCCCGCGACTCCTGTCGCGGCTTCTCGTGGTCGTGGTGGTGGCCCTTCACGTGGTGGTGGACGCCTGTATCGAGGCAGCCCAGTCAATGGAGGAAGGCGTGTCGTGGCTGCGCGGCCTCCCCGGCCGCGCTTCCATTCGGCAGAGGTGCTGCCGGAGTTTGTTGTGTGGTCGGACAACCCGGCCGGCAACTGGCTCCAGCTCCCTCGCTTCTTCGCCGGCGAACTGCCGGCTGCTGGCCTCGGCGGGCTCTGGCTGCAGGCGGACGGCTGCTGCAGCAGGGCCTCCTGCGTCGTGGTGGAGATCTCCGTCGCCGAGAACGTGGCCCTGGTCCGGGGCTGGCAGACGTTTGCCTGCGCGCATGGCCTGGGCCGGCGGTGCACCCTCCACTTCAAGTATGACAGCGACGCGACCCTCTACGTGAGGGTGTTCGGAGAAGATGACCGCCGTGTTAGGTGCTGCTCTGAAGACGATGACGGCGACGGGATGCTCGGCCTTGGTGTTGGCCATGACGAGGGCAAAGGCGAACCCGCTCCCGGCGGCGACCGCAGTGCGCCGAGCTTTAGCGGTTCCTCCTCCGGCGATAGCTCCTCCAGCGGTGGCCACGACCAGCCACCATGCCGCCGCGCCCGCTACGAAGGTGGTAGCGGGTCGTCCCGTGACCGCGCCCCGGTGAAGCGCGGGGCGGAGTCCGATTGAGCTCAGGAGGATGACGCAGATCCCTTCTTGCGAGCTGTGCGCTGTTTTTATTTGGGATAATTAGATTTATGCCCCTAGTTGTGTCCCACTCGTCTGTTTTACCCCTAATTCCCAAAAGTCACTGGTTCTGTCCAAGTCACTTTGCTCCTCTTATACTTTTGCCCTTATGAAGAAGGCCCGGTGCCAGTGAAGCTCGCCACCCAAAGAAAGGCCCGGTGCCTGTGAAGAAGGCCCAGTGCCTGTGAAGCTCACTGCCCGTGACACTCTCACGTAATAATGAGTCGGGGATGTACACGCCTCGGAGTCTCCGGAGTGCCGCCCTCAGGCCTCGAGGGCTCCCGCCCATGCCCAGTGGCAGCACTTAGCTCCGCGCTGGTGAGAAGACGTTGAAGACTAGACTAGGTGCCGGACGCGGCTTTTCATTTGCTTTCCGCAGTTGGCTTGTTCTCCCTTGTTTGAACCTTTATTGAAGTTGCTTCTAGTGTTGTTTGCCGTCTTCTACCCCTGTTCTCTGTTTTTGGCTTTTGTCTATCTTGCTCTCTCTCACAAACCTCGCGAGGGGGCTGCGCGGGCGCCCTCGTGAGCCCTTTCTCGCCTGGTTTTCGCGATGCCCCCTCGTTCAAGTTCACAGCGGGACCACCCCTCCCGGTCCATGCCCCTCGGGCATCGCAACACAGAGCACCGGGCCATACCCGGCAACCCTCGCGACTAGGGTTCGGAAATGATTCTCCCAACTGACTTTTGCAGCTCTTAAGGTGCCCGGCGAGGCCCCAAGAAAGCACCTCGCAAGGCGGAAACTACTGCAAACATCCCGAGCTAAGTTTTTCCTATGCGCAGGCCCATAACCACGACACCATCACACAACACGGGGACAATGAGTGTAGCACAATAATTAGGGGATCATAGTCTGTTGCACGCCCCCACGGGGCTCCATACTTCTCTCTCTCTCAATGCAGGAAAAGGAGAAAAACAAAATAAAAAGGAATAATTAGATTTATGCCCCTAGTTGTGTCCCACTCGTCTGTTTTACCCCTAATTCCCAAAAGTCACTGGTTCTGTCCAAGTCACTTTGCTCCTCTTATGCTTCTTCCCATTGACCGTTTGACCGTCAGTTTGAAAACTTCATAACTAATTCATACTAAATCAGAAAAATGCAAATAAGATACCAAAATGTTCAGAAAAACATCACCTATATGCCAGTGTCATTTGCATTCATGAAAAAAGTGTTGGAAAGTGCACATCCGAGTTTTAGCTCTTATGCTACCAGCATGAATAGTAAAATCTAAAAAAGGTCAAAAAAATAAAAAAATCAGTGGCAAAGAATGATAAATGTTTAAAGTGCCTGCCAAGTTTCATCAGGGAATAACATTCGTGGGTGCCGCGGCAAAAAACAATCAGCACTCCAAAATAGATTATTTTTTTGCCACGACTTCCACGAATATCATTCCCTAATGAAACTTGGCAAGCACTTAGAACATTTGTCGTTCTTTGCCACCATACTTTTTTAATTTATTTTTTTTGAATTTTTTAGAGTTTACTATTCATGGTGGTATCAAAAGAGCTAAAACTTGGATGTGCACTTTCCAACACTTTTTCATGAATGCAAATGACACTGGCATATAGGTGATGTTTTTCTGAACATTTTGGTATCTTATTTGCATTTTTATGATTTAGTATGAATTAGTTATGAAGTTTTCAAACTGACGGTCAAACGGTCGAAGGGCAAAAGCATAAGAGGAGCAAAGTGACTTGGACAGAACCGATGACTTTTGGGAATTAGGGGTAAAACAGACGAGTGGGACACAACTAGGGGCATAAATCTAATTATCCCTTTTTATTTGGTTTTTCTCCTTTTCCTACATTGAGAGAGAGAAGTATGGAGCCCCGTGGGGGCGTGCAACAGACTATGATCCCCTAATTATCGTGCTACACTCATTGTCCCCGTGTTGTGTGATGGTGTCGTGGTTATGGGCCTGCGCATAGGAAAAACTTAGCTCGGGATGTTTGCAGTAGTTTCCGCCTTGCGAGGTGCCTGCTTGAGGCCTCACCGGGCGCCTTAAGAGCGGCAAAAATCAGTTGGGAGAATCATTTCGGAACCTTAGTCGCGAGGGTTGCCGGCTATGGCCTGGTGCTCTGTGCTGCGATGCCTGAGGAGCATGGACCGGGAGGGGTGCTCCCGCTATGAACTTGAACGAGGGGGCATCGTGAAAACCAGGCGAGAAAGGGCTCACGAGGGCGCCCGCGCAGCCCCCTCGCGAGGTTTGCGAGAGAGAGCAAGCCAGACAAAAGCCAAAAACAAAGAACAAGGGTAGGAGACGACAAACAACACTAGAAACAACTTCAATAAAGGTTCAAACAAGGGAGATCAAGCCAACTGCGGAAAGCAAATGAAAAGCCGCGTCCGGCACCTAGTCTAGTCTTCGATGTCTTCTCACCAGCGCGGAGCTAAGTGCTGCCACTGGGCATGGGCGGGAGCCCCCGAGGCCCGAGGGCGGCACTCCGGAGACTCTGAGGCATGTACAGCCCCAACTCATTATTACGTGAGAGTGTCACGGGCAGCGAGCTTCACAGGCACTGGGCCTTCTTCACAGGCACCGAGCCTTTCTTTGGGCGGCGAGCTTCACAGGCACCGAGCCTTCTTCACAGGCACTGGGCCTTTCTTCAAGGGTAGAACTTCCGGAGGTGCTGAATGTTCCAAGCGTTTGGGATGGGCACCCCTTCCTGAGTCTCCAAGCGCGCGGCGCCAGGCTTGGAAACATGGACAACCTTGAACGGGCCCTCCCACATGGGCGAGAGCTTATCCAGCCCCTCCCTGGAGAGCACCCACCTGAGTACGAGGTCACCTACCTCGAGAGTCCTGGGGCGGATGTTACAGCAATGATACAGCCGCAGCGCTTGCTGGTATCTTGCTGCTCGCAGTGCGGCTTCTCGACGGTGCTCCTCCCCCAGCACGAGGTCCATCCCCCGCGTGGCGTCCTGTTGCGCTTCATCAAACGCTAGGACCCGCGCGGAGCGACGCCTGACCTCGTGAGGGAGGACCGCCTCTGCTCAGTAGACGAGGAAGAACGGGGTCTCGCCAGTCGACTTGGTGGCGGTAGTGCGGATGGACCACAGCACGGACTGGAGCTTGTCGTACTAGCCACTGTCGCAGGCCTCCTGCTTCTTTTTGAAGGTCCTAGTTTTGAGGCCTCTCAGGACCTCTGCGTTGGCACGTTCGGCCTGGCCTTACTCCGGGGGTGTACCACCGAAGCATAGCATATCTGCGTACCAAGGTTAGCACAATATGTTTTGAAGAGATTGCTGGTGAACTGCGAACCGCTGGCCGTTACTCTACCCTCAAAAACTGTTGTGATTCCCTATACTTGTGGGTTACCATGATGCTAAATAATGGTTTAATACTCTTGATCCTGGTTGTTTGCATAGTCCCCGGGATATGATATATTACTTCTCTGAAAAATATTTTCCTGCTCATAAGAAACAAGCTGCCTTACAGGAAATATACAATTTTGTGCAATTTGAGGAATGGCATCTCCCTTAAGCTTGGGGGAGGCTCCTCCAATTACTTAATGCTTTACCTGACATCCTCTTAATAAAAATGAAATACTTGGTATCTTTTACAATGGATTAACCGATGCTTCTAGGGACTACCTAGATAGTTGTGCTAGTTATGTTTTTAGGGAATGAACTGTTGAACAGGCTGAAGAACTATTAAATAATATATTAAGGAATGGCGATGATTGGGCACTTCCTGAACCACCACTAGAGCCAACTCCGAAAAAAGAGAGATATTATATTCCTCAGTCAAGAAGATATGCAAGAAGCAAAGAAATCTATGAAAGAAAAGGGCATTAAATCTGAAGATGTTAAGAATTTACCACCCATTCAAGAAACACATGGACTTGATATCCCGTCACAGGTAGTAGAGGTAAATTCTCTTTATAGATTTGATGAGGGTGATATTCCATATAATAAATCTCCCTGTTAGTGTTTTGATGAATTTGATAACTTTGTTATGAAGAAAGAAAACTTTAATATATATGTAATCAATCAATTGAAACGCAATTCTATCATGATTGAATGCTTGAGTGATTTGATGTTTAGAATTGCTAATGATGTTAAAGTCTTATGCAAACATGCATCTATGGTTCATACTCAATTAGAACAAGTCTCTAGGTCACAAAATAATTTTCTTAATGAGATGAAAATTAAAATGAATGATAGTGTTGTTAGAGTAGTGACTAGAGGAGGTAAAATAATTCAGGATCCTCTATATCCTGAAGGTCGTCCTAAAAGAATTGAGCAGTATTCTCAGAGAATTAATAATGATGTACCTGGTTCACCTATGAAGAAAAAGAAGAAGAAAAAGGATAGAACTTTGCATGCTTCTAATGAACCCGTTGTAGACAAACCCCATGAGAATCCCAATGATGTTTCTATTTATGATGCTGAGACACAATCTGGTAATGGACATTTGCCTAGTGATAATGATAATGCTAACGGTGATCATGTTGATCCTCAACCAGATGATAATAAGGAATCTGGTAATGATGTAGAAATAGAACCTGCAATTGATCTTGATAACCCACCTACTAAAAATAAAATATATGATAAAAAGGATTTCATTGCTAGAAAACACGGTAAAGAAAGAGAACAATGGTTTCAAAAACCCGTGCCATTTTCTAATAAGGCCGTTAAATATAAAGATGAGGAGGCGTTTAATCGATTCGTTGAAATGCTTAGACCTTTGTATTTGCAAACATGTTTTACCAATATTTTGAAAATGTCTCTGTATTCTAAATACATGAAAGATATTGTCACCAATAAAAGGAAAATACAAGAAGCTGAAATTTCAACCATGCTTGCAAACTACTCTTTTGGTGGAAAAGTACCTCAGAAATTAGGAGATCCACGGATACCTACTATACCTTGCTCAATTAAAAGAAACTATGTTAAAACTTCTTTATGTGATTTAGGTGCAGGTTTTAGTGTTATGCTTTTCTCTTTATAAATTAGTTGCTATACCCATCGGTATTTCTGAGGATGTCCCTCTTTTATTGCTAATGTTACTATCTTGACAGACTTTGTTATTCTTGATATGCCAGAGGACGACAACATGTTGATTATCCTTGGTAGACCCTTTTTGAATATTGTTGGGGTTGTTATTGATTGCAACAAAAGTAAGGTCACTTTTTATGTCAATGGTAATTATCATACTGTAACTGTCCAAAGAAGCAGAGTTCAGTGAATAGTATCAACTCTATTGAGAGAATGACAATTACTATTGGAGGTTTCAAATTTCCTCTTTTGGATGTCAAAAATAAATATCAGACTCTCGTTGTTGGGGAAATTCATATCCCCATTGAGGTAACCTAGTGTTATACGAAATTTCTTTGGTTTCATGTTACTCGGAAATAGTTTGTTAATAAGACTCAATCAACCTTATTAATGGAATCTTTTGAGGGGCATGTAATTGATGAATTTAGTAAGCACAACCTATTTTACTTATAGTTTTCTCGTATATTATTAGTTTATTGAAGTAAAAATGCCATGATTACTTTGTTTTCTGAATTATCGGTGCAATAAAAAAAATCCTGAAAATGGAAGTCCTCGGAATGTCTTGAAAATTTAGAATGATTTTTCCATAATTTTTAGCGCTGAACACACCCCAGGGGGGTGCACCTGTGAGCCACAAGCTCCCATGGTGCACCCACCCCTAGGCGCATGATAACCCACAAGTATATGAGGTCGTTTGTAGCCTTTTTGATAAGTATGGGTATTGAACCCAACGAGGAGATAAAGGTAGAATTTATATTCTCTTCAAGTTCTGTCGACCACCGATACAACTCTACCGACGGTTGCTTTACCAAGAAAAAGTAATAAAACTAATTAGTAGCGATAAAACTAGAACTACTTTGCAAGAATAAAACTAGGAGTAATTTGCAAGATAATAAAAGTTAGTTGTTTAGTAGAAAGCTTTTTGTAGAACGATGAGAAATATTTCCCATAGGCAATTGAATAAACATGGTGGATACTTATCATATGCAATGAGGGAGAGGCATGAGCTAACATACTTTCCATACTTGGATCACATGCACTTATGATTGGAACTCTAGCAAGCATCTGCAACTACTAAAGATCATTAAGGTAAAACCCAACCATAGCATCAAGTATAAAGTCCCCTTTACTCCCGTATGCAACAATCCCCTTAGTCAGGTTTAAGCTTCTGTCACTCTCACAACTGATGTCTACTACACAACTTATTCTTGAAGACTCGTGTTGGGACTCCAAGCGTAGAGTTTTGTAGGACAGCAGCAAATTTCCCTCAAGTGGATGACCTAAGGTTTATCAATCCATGGGAGGTGTCGGATCAATATGGTCTCTCTTAAACAACTTTTCAATCAAATATAAGAAATCTCTTGTGTCCCCAACACACCAAATACAATGGTAAATTGTATAGGTGTACTAGTTTGGTGAAGAGATGGTGATACAAGTGTAGTATGGTTAGTAGATATAGGTTTTTGTAATCTGAAAATATAAAAATAGCAAGGTAGCAAGTGATAAATGGAGCACAAACGGTATTGCAATGCTTGAAAACAAGGCCTGGGGTTCATACTTTCACTAGTGTGATCTATCAAAAGTGCTAACATAATTGGATCATATAACAATACCTCAACGTGTGACAAAGAATCACCCCAAAGTTTCTATCGAAGAACGTAGGATGAAAACATGTATCAGGCCCTATGCATAGATTACCCCAATGTCACCTCGGGAATCCGCAAGTTGATTACCAAAACATACATCAAGTGACTCAATAGAATACCACATTGTCACCATGGGTATCCACATGCAAGACATACATCAAGTGATCTCAAATCCAATATTCAATCCAACATAACGAAACCTCAAAGAGCAAGACTCAATTCATCACAACAAGATAGAGAGGGAAGAACACCATATGATCCAACTATATTAACAAAGCTTGTGATACATCAAGACCGTGCCAAATCAAGAACACGAGAGACAGAGAGATCAAACACATAGCTACTAGTACATACCCTCAGCCTGAGGGTGAACTACTCCATCCTCATCATGGAGACCGTCGGGATGATGAAGATGGCCTCCGATGATGATTTCCCCTCCGACAGGGTGCCGGAAAAGGCCTCTGGATGGGGTTTCTTTGGAATTGAGGGTTGCGGCGGCGGAGTCAAAGTTCTAGGTTTATTTCTGGGCTTTCTCTATTTATAAGAATTTTTAGTGTTAGAATCACGCAAAAAGGAGTTACAAGGGGCCCACAAGGCAACATCACACGACCACCCCCTGGGTGCGTCGGGTTGCCTTGTCACCGCCTCGTGGGTCTTCTAGTCCTCCCACAAAGCTTTGGGGGTCTCTTATGTTCCAAAAAAATCGTCAAAAAGTTTCGTCGTGTTTGGAGTTCGTTTGGTATGGATATTTCTGGAAAACCAAAAACAAGCAGAAAACAACAACTGGCACTGGGCACTAGGTTAATATGTTAGTCCATGAAAATCATATGAAAGTCATATAAAAGTGCACCAAAAGCATATAAAATTATGGGCCATTTGCATTTCTATCCCTAACTCAAACCACCTACTTAGATTTAGCCCTAATTCCGAAGCATCCTCAAATTTGCCCCTATGCCGTCAAGTCACCTTATAGAAATGCCCTTCCGTGCCGTTATTGTCCAGTCAAAGGGCTTTGACCGTCTGGTGACAGTAACTCGGTGAACAATAAATTCAAAAAAAGGAGAAAAAAATCTAGAATTTTGTGGGATCAAAGATACTCGGGTGCTCAAGGTGCGTGCAAAGTTTCATGATGTTTGGGCATTCCAGGAGCTCATGAGAAAGGAAAGAATTTAATCTGTGTGCGTGTGAACAGTAAATTCAAAAAATAGCAAAAAAATCTAAAATTTTACAGGATCGAAGATGCTCGGGTGTTCAAGGTGCATGCAAATTTTTGTGGTGTTTGTGCATTGTAGGAGCTTGTGGAGGAAAAAAATTTGGCTCGAAAAAAAACTTCCAAAAAATGCACTGTTTTTTTTTTGCTAAAGCTCCTTGCATGTCATTTGGTCACAAAAATTTGGATGCACCTTGCACACCCGAGCATCTTCGATCCCGCAAAATTTCAGATTTTGTTGCTATTTTTCTTGAATTTACTATTCATGAGCACACGGATTAAATTCTTTCCTTTCTCATGAGCTCTTGGAATGTCCAAACACCACGAAAATTTGCATACGCCTTGCTCACCCGAGGTTATAAGACTTTTATGCATGTGGACCATGAAGAGAAAATCTTATATGATAGATATATTGTTGAATTTGATTATGATCCAACATGTAATTATTATGGGAGAGGAAAATATGGTCGTGGACATTTTCATGTTACTAAATTACCTCTCGTTATGTTGAGATTGTCATTGTTTTATTCCTCTCCTTTGCATATGCTAGATATTTCTTGTCATGATAATTTGTTTGCTTATAAAATTCCTATGAATGGGAAGTATATTAGACTTAAATGTGTTTTTCACATGTTTTATGATGCTCTCTTTGTGTTTCAATTATTATCTTCCATGTGAGCTTCAATATAATCTCAAGCCTATCTTAATGGCTATAAGGAAAGAGCTTGTTGGGAGACAACCCAATAGTTATTTTTCTATTTTATTGTGTGGACACAATTATGGTACTGTTATGGTTGTGTTTTAATTAGTTTTTGTGCCAAGAAAAGCTTGTGGGATGATTTGGTTGATAGTTTCTTTGATTCTGTGCATAAGCACAAACTTTCGCGTTTAGTAGCAGAATTACTAAGAATCACTAGAGCGATGAAAAATTCTGAATTTTTTACACATGATTGATATACAAATTTCCCATGTTGTCCTAGTTGTTCAGAATTTTTGGAGTTACAGAAGTATGGTCAATGTTCAGATTACTACAGATTGTTCTGTTTTTGATAGATTATGTTTTTCATGCATTGTTTTGCTTGTTTTCATGAAATTATGGATTGTATCAGGGGGTACAGGCCATGGAGAAGTTACAAAATAGTATCTATAATGCAAAAACAAAATATGAATGGGTTTGCAATAGTACTTAAAGTAGTGATTTGCTTTATTATACTAACGGATCTCATGAGGTTTTGTTGAGTTTTGGGTGATTGAAGTTTTCAAGTTTGGGGTGAGATCGCAATGGATGAAGGAATAAGGAGCGGAAAGAGTCTAAGCTTGGGGATGCCCAAGGCACGCCAAGGTAATATTCAAGGACTCCCAAGCAACTAAGTTTGGGGATGCCCCTGAAGGCATCCCCTCTTTCTTCTACCAATTATCGGTAATTTTACTTGGAGCTATATTTTTATTCGTCACATATCATGAGTTTTACTTGGAGCGTTTTGTATGATATGAGTCTTTGCTTTGTTTGCTTTTTAGTTTGTCACAATCATCATTGCTGAACACACTTGTTTGAGAGAGCCACACGCTTATCATGATTTGTTAGAATACTCTATGTGCTTCACTTAAATCGTTTGAGCTAGGCAGTTGCTCTAGTGCTTCACTTATATCTTTTTGAGCATGGCAGTGGTTATATTTTAAAGAAATACATACACTCTCATGATTCACTTATATAATTTTGAGAGTTGATAAGATTAAATTTTAAATAAATATTTGGACTCTCATTCTTCACTTATATCTTTTTGAGAGTGGATAATAGCAATGGTAATTTGCACAAGATATGAATTTGGTCCCAAAGTGATGGATATCCAAGGGGGATATAATAAAAACTTCCATATAGATCATTGGATATGATAAACCTGATTCCTTGCAATAGTTTTGCGATATGGAGATAGTAATATGTGAGTCATGTTGGTGAGTAACTGTGCTTTAGTAAGAATATTGGTGTTAAGGTTTGTGATTCCCTATGCAAGCACATAAAGTCCATAGTTATGCAACGAAGTTATATCCTACTTATGGTGCATTATTTAGTGTTACTTATTTTTAATGCATGCTTATGACCATTTTCATTTTTTGGTTAGTCGCTTCTCAATCTATTTGCTAGCCTTCATTTGTACTAAGCGAGAATGCTGCTTGTGCATCCAACACCTTAAACCCAAAGTTGTGCCAAATGAGTCCACCATACCTACCTATATGCGGTATTTCCATGTCGTTCCAAGTAAATTTGCATGTGCCAAATCTAATTTTTCAAAATGAATTTCCGTTTTGTGTGCCCGTACCGCTCATGAAGCGGCAGGGCGTGGCTAATATTTTCCATTCTAGGTATTTTATTCTCACGATGAGTGTTTATTCACTTCTCATTGCACGAGAGTGTGGCGGGTAATAGGGATGCACAGTCCTGAAATGAAAAATATGACAATAATAAATTCCTTGGAAAGTGCTGGTACGAAAGGCACCCATGGATACGGCTAGCCATGGATTGTGAAAGAATGGTGGAAAGGAAATAAACTTTATTTTTTTGTTTGGGTACCGCCTAAAATTTGTCTAGCATGGAAGATATTGGGAATTCTCGTTCATTTTCATTGACAGGAAAAGCATGCCTCTCAAAATAATTTTATCTCTAATTTAAGCCTTGAGCTCTGGCACCTATGCAGATCTCTGCTTCCCTCTGTGAATGGCCTATCTATTTACTTTTATGCAATTTTTATTTTTAATTTGAGTCTCCATCTTCTCTTATAAAGCACCAACTGGAGAGCACTAGTATCATACTTTTGCATTGGATGTACCTAATGTTGAGTGTATTTCATGAATGGATCAATGATTGAGCATAATGGGCTAGGGATAACTTTCTTTAGCGTTGATATTTTGAAAGACATGGTTGCTTGTTAGTATGCTTGAGTATTGATGTCTTCATGTCAAATTATAGACTATTGCTTTGAATCATTCAAGTCCAAATATCTATGCTACAAAGGAAAAAAGAATATATTATGAATATGTTAGGTAGCATTCCACATCAAAAATTCTGTTTCTATCATTTACCTACTCAAGGACGAGCAGGAATTAAGCTTGGGGATGCTTGATATGTCTCCAACGTATCTATAATTTTTTATTGTTCCATGGTATTATATTATCAATCTTCGATGTTTTATATACACTTTCAAGCAATTATATATCATTTTTTGGAACTGGCCTATTAACTTAGTGCCCAGTGCTAGTTGTTTTTTGCTTGTTTTCAGTTTCGCAGAATATCAGTACCAAACGAAGTCCAAATGCCATGAAACTTTTTGGAGATTTTTTTCTGGACAAAAGAGATGCTAGAAGCTTTAGGAGAAGACTAGATGATGCACCATGGGCCCACGAGGCACCTGGGCGCACCCTGGTACCTTGTGGGGCCCATGAGGCTCCGTTTGACCTAAGTCTCCCTCTAAAAATTCTTTAAAATCATGAACCAACAGGGGAGTCCACGAAATACTTTTTCCGGCACCGCAAGTTCCAGAACCACAAGATCCCATCTAGAGGACTTTTCCGGCACTCTGTCGGAGGGGGATTCAATCACGGAGGGGCTCTACATTATCCTTGCTGCCCCTCTAATGATGGGTGAGTACTTTATCATGGACCTATGGGTCCATAGTTAATAGCTAGATGGCTTCTTCTTGTTGTTTGATCTTCAATACAATGTTCTCCTCGGTGTTCTTGGAGATCTATTTGATGTAATGAATTTTTGCGGTGTGTTTGTTGGGATCCGATGAATTGTGAGTTTATGATCAGATCTATCCATGAATATTATTTGAGTTTGCTTTGAACTCTTTTAGGCATGATTACTGTAGCCTCGTATTTCTTCTCTCATTTATTGGTTTCGTTTGGCCAACTAGATTGATTTATCTTGCAATGGGAAGAGGTGCTTTGTAATGGGTTCGATCTTACAATGTTCAATCCCAGTGACATCATTGCTATTAAGGGTAAAATATGGGGTTTATTCATACGTGAGTTTATCTTGTCTACATCATGTCATCTTGCTTAAGGCGTTACTCCATTTTCCCATGAACTTAATACACTAGATGCATGCTGGATAGCGGTCGATGTGTGGAGTAATAGTAGTAGATGTTGAATCGTTTCGGTCTACTTGTCTCGGACATGATGCCTATATATGATCATTGCCTTGGATATCATCATAATTGTTTGCTTTTCTATCAATTGCCCAACAGTAATTTGTTTACCCACCGTATGCTATTTTTCAAGAGAGAAGCCTCTAGTGAAAATTCTGGGCGTCGGGTCTATCTTTTATCATATATCAAAACAAAGTACCTTGTAGCAATTTTCTTTTATTTATTTGATTTTGTACTTTTGTCCGATCTATCTATCAAAAAGTATACAATTTAATCTTGCTCGTAACAGTCAAGGGATGACAACCCCTTGTTCGCGTTGGGTTGCAAGTATTTGTTGTTTCTGTGCAGGTGTTGTTAACGAGTCGTTGCTTGGTTCTCCAACTGATTGATAACCTTGGTTTCATAACTGAGGGAAATACTTATCTCTACTGTATTGCATCATCCTCTCCTCTTCGGGGAAATCCCAACACATCTCACAAGTAGCACCCTCCCGTGGTAGCGGGGTCCATAAGGAAACTAAGGGATATTAAGGCCTCCTATTAATAGAGAACCAGAACAAAGCATTAACATATGGTGAATACATGAACCCTCGAATTACAGTCATCTCCGGAGAGTATCCCAACTATTGTCAGCTTGGGCTCTACGGATCAGAACAATAACAAGTGCATATAACTAGCAGATAAGATCAAGAACTCAAATATATTCATGAAAACATAGAGGGTTCAGATCTGAAATCATGCAGTCGGGCCCTAGTGACAAGCATTAATTATAGCAAAGTCATAGCAACATCAATCTCAGAACATAGTGGATACTATGGATCAACCTTAACAAACTGACTCGACTGCATGATAAATCTCATCCAATTCCATCACCGTCCAACAAGCCTACAAAGCGATTACTCACTCCTGGCGGTGAGCATCATGGAATGGTTGATGGAGAAGGATTCATGATGATGATGGCGACGAATCCCCTTCTTCGGATCCCCGAACGGACTCCAGATCAGCAATCATGTTGAAGAACAGGAGGTGGCAGCGTCTTCGTATCGTAAAACTCGATGATTCTTTCTAGGTGGCTTGCCCTAGGGGGGCACCACCTGAGCTTGTGGCTCTCTGGTGGCCTCTTCGGTAGATTTTTTCACCAGTATTTTTTATACATTCTAGAAAAATTCTCCCTAAAGTTTCAGCTCAATCCGAGAACTTAAGTTTCTGCACAAAAATAACACCATGGTAATTCTGCTGAAACCAACGTCAGCCCGTATTAGTTCCATTCAAATCATGCAAATTAGAGTCCAAAACAAGAGAAAAAGTGTTTGGAAATGTAGACACGTTTGAGACGTATCAGCCAGCCATTCATCACTAACGTTGTTTTTATACGCGGGTTGATACGTCTCCAATGTATCTATAATTTTTTATTGTTCCATGCTATTATAGTTCAATCTCTGATGTTTTATATGCAATTATATATCATTTTTGGGGGACTAACCTATTAACCCAGTGCCAAGTGCCAGCTGTTGTTTTTAGTTTTCCAGTAAATTAGTGCCAAACAAAGTCCAAATGCTACAAACTTTTGACAATTTTTTCTTGGACAAGGGAGACCCTAGAAGCATCAGGATGAGACCAGAAGGCAAACGAGGAGACGACGAGGCAACAGGCGTGCCCGGATGCCTTGTGGGCCCCACGTGGCTCTGTCTAACCTAATTTCACCTCTATAAATTCTCTAAAATCAGGAAACCAACAGAGAGCCACCCAAAATACTTGTTCCCCCGCCGCAAGTTTCTGTTCTTTTGCGATCCCATCTAGAGGCCTTTTCTAGTACTCTGCAGGAGGGGAAATCGATCAGGGAGGGCTTCCACATCAACCTTACTGCCCTTCTGATGATTTGTGAGTAGTTCACCACATACCTACGGGTCCATAGCTAGTTGAAAGTGCAACTATCCCTAGGTGGTTTTGGTAATTCATAACAACATATAGCTCATTGAGCTAATGCTATTCCAAGACTATTATTTCAGGAAAGCTCAATGAATGGCATGGCATGGATGATGAAAGTGGATCCCTCAAAATACTAAGGACAAAGGATTGGCTCAAGCTCAAAAGCTCAAGACTCTTAATTTTATATTTTAGTGATCCAAGATCACATTGAGTCTATAGGAAAAGCCAATACTATCAAGGAGGGATGAGGTGTTGCTTAATGAGCCTCTTGCTTCATGTGCTTAGTGATATGCTCCAAAACCCTCAGCTACTTTCCCACATCCACAAATGACCTAAACCCAAAGCTAAAATCGGTCACACCGATTCTTCCTATCCGGCGCCACCGATTCCAAAAGTCATAGCCACTGCCACAAACCCTAAGCAAATCGGTCTTACCGATAGGGATCTCGGTCTCACCAAGATGGGATTGTAATCTCTCTGTTTCCCTTTGTAACGTTTCGGTCTAACCGAAGTGAGCGATCGGTCCCACCGAGATTGCAATGTAAACTCTCGGTTTCCTTTTTGTAACATTTCGGTCTCACCGAAAAGAGCAAATCGGTCCCACCGAGTTTACCTGACCAACTCTCAGGAAAGCTTATTACCAAATTGGTCTCACCGAGTTTGTGTAATCGGTCTTACCGAGATTACATTATGCCCTAACCCTAACCGAATCGGTCTTACCGAGATGCATGTCAGTCCCACCGAAAAACACTAACAGTCACTAGGTTTACTAAATCGGTCCGACCGAGTCTGTTGAATCGGTCCCACCGAGTTTGGTAAATTATGTGTAATGGTTAGATTTTGTATGGAGGCTATATATACCCCTCCACCTCCTCTTCATTCGTGGAGAGAGCCATTAGAACAAACCTACACTTCCAACTTACCATTTCTGAGAGAGAACCACCTACTCATGTGTTGAGGTCAAGATATTCCATTCCTACCATATGAATCTTGATCTCTAGCCTTCCCCAAGTTGCTTTCCACTCAAATCTTCTTTCCACCAGATCCAAAACCTATGAGAGAGAGTTGAGTGTTGGGGAGACTATCATTTGAAGCACAAGAGCAAGGAGTTCATCATAAACGCACCATTTGTTACTTCTTGGAGAGTGGTGTCTCCTAGATTGGCTAGGTGTCACTTGGGAGCCTCCGACAAGATTGTGGAGTTGAACCAAGGAGTTTATGAGGGCAAGGAGATCGCCGACTTCGTGAAGATCTACCGCTAGTGAGGCAAGTCATTCGTGGGCGACGGCCATGGTGGGATAGACAAGGTTGCTTCTTCGTGGACCCTTCGTGCGTGGAGCCCTCCGTGGACTCGCGCAACCGTTACCCTTCATGGGTTGAAGTCTCCATCAACGTGGATGTACGATAGCACCACCTATCGGAACCACGCCAAAAACATCCGTGTCTCCCATTGCGTTTGAATCCTCCAAACCCTTCCCTTTACTTTCTTGCAAGTTGCATGCTTTAATTTTCGCTGCCTATATACTCTTTGCATGCTTGCTTGAATAGTGTGATGATTGCTTGACTTGTCCTAAAGTAGCTAAAATCTGCCAAACTCTAAAATTGGGAAAAGGTTAAGTTTTTAATTGGTTAAGCAGTCTAATCACCCCCCCTCTAGATATACTTCAAGGTCCTACAAGTGGTATCAGAGCTTTGGTCTCCATTTGCTTTGATTTCCATAGCTTTTGGTGGTCATAGCCTTGGTTTCACAACCTAGGAGAGTATGGCGTCTAGCGAGGGAAATTATCACCGTAGAGGTCCTTACTTTGATGGTACTAATTTTTCTAGTTGGAAGCATAAGATGAAAATGCATATTCTCGGACATAACCCCGCCGTTTGGGCAATTATTTGTATTGGCTTGCAACATGAATTTTTCGATGGGAGAGAACCGAACCGTGAAGCTAATGCGGAAGAATTGAAGATGCTGCAATACAACGCTCAAGCTTGTGATATCATCTTCAACGGATTGTGCCCCGAAGAATTTAACAAAATCAGCCATCTTGAGAATGCAAAGGAAATTTGGGATACCTTGATTGATATGCATGAAGGTACCGAATCCGTCAAGGAATCCAAGTTGGATGTGCTCCAAAGTCAGCTTGACAAGTTCAAAATGAAGGGTGGTGAAGGTGTCGCTGAAATGTACTCTAGGCTTGCACTTATCACAAATGAGATTGCCGGCTTAGGGAGTGAAGAGATGACCGACAAATTCATCATCAAGAAGATCCTAAGAGAATTGGATGGAAAGTATGATACCGTGTGCACATTGATCCAGATGATGCCAAACTACAAAGATCTCAAGCCAACGGAAGTCATTGGAAGAATTGTTGCTCATGAGATGTCACTCAAGGATAAGGAGGAACTTCACAACAAGTCAAGTGGTGCTTACAAAGCCTCAAGTGAAGCCCCCACATCATCAAGTGAGAAACAAACCTTCAATGAGGAATTGAGCTTAATGGTGAAGAACTTCAACAAATTCTATAAGAGTAGAAGCAAAGAAAGAAGCTCCAAGTCAAGGTCTTACAATGACAAAAGATCTTCTAGTCGAGAGCGCAATTACTACAATTGTGGGAGACCTGGACACTATTCCAATGAGTGTACGGCACCCTACAAAAGAAAAGAAGATTCTCCAAGAAGAAGAAGCAAAAGAGAAGAATCACCACCAAGAGAGAGGAGGAGGAGAGATGATCGTTACGAACGAAGACCCTCACGGAGAAGCAAGGATTCGGAAAGGAAGGACAAGTCATCAAGGAGCTACACAAAACGAAGACATCAAGCTCATGTTGGTGAATGGGTATCCGGCTCCGACTCCAACAATCACTCCGAGAGAAGCTATCGCTCCGACTCCGAATATACTCAAGATGAAGGTGTTGCCGGTCTAGCACTTGTGTCAACCAACTCCTACGACATATTTGATTCACCAAATGAAGGAATTGGAAGATGCTTCATGGCCAAAGGTCCAAAGGTAACACATCCTGAGTATGTTGATTTCAATAGTGATGAAGATGACTTGCTTGTGGATGATGATTTACTTGTTGACAACTCTAGTGATGAATACTATGATGAAATGTCAATTAATCATGCTAATCAAGATAAAATGAATGACAATGATAAGGAGAATATTGAGCTTCTAACTAAAGAACTAAACACTCTTAAGTTAGCCCATGAAGCTATCTTCGAAGATCATCGTGAACTTTTAAGGGCTCATGAGAAGTTACGCTTTGAAAAGCTCAATCTTGAGCAAGATCATGAGTTCTTAAAAGCAATCAATGATGATCTCCGCAAGAAAAGTTCTTCTTACATTGCCAAGCGTTTACTCTTATCTACTTACATGCCTCAAGTCAAGTCTAGTAACAAGTACAAGAAAGGTACTTCCTCTAGTAGTAACAATAATAATGTCAAATCTAATATTGTTGCTTCTAGTAGTTCTCTTGATTCCAATAATGATTCTCTTAGCCAAGTTACACTTGAGCAAGAAAATAGCTTATTGAAGGGAATTATAGAGAAAGGTGTTTACAAGAGCCTTGCCGGGAGTAAGCAATTCGAGGAAATTGTACACAAGCAAGGACGGCACCGGAAGAATCAAGGTGTTGGTTTTGAACGAAAGTTCAATGCCAATGGAGTTGAGTGGGAAGAAGATCAATACCCCAAGACGAAGTTCGTTCCTCAACAGGAGAAGTATGATCCTACTTCCTTCAAGGGAACACAAGCTCAAGATGATCTTCCACCACAAGACCACAAGAACAAAGGCAAGGACAAGCTTCAAGAAGAGATTGATGCATTTGAAGAAGCACCTAAAGCCTCGTTCAAGTGGGTTCCCAAGAATACGTCAAGTTCTACTTCATCAAGTACAACTACAACTCCAAGGATTCCCATCAAGATGATGTGGATCCCGAAGAAGAAGAACTAGAGAGTTCTTGAGGGTGACTCCACCAACATTCTTCACTCATATCATTATGGCAAGAACAAGTGCAATCAACTTCCACATCTTGCACTAGTTCAAGGAGTCACAAACCCTCATGTTGGTAAGGCAAGGGACAAGTTAACCTAATGATTTCATGGACATCATCTTGTGTGTGCATCACTCTATGTCTATGGATATTCTTGTTTGTTCCTTGTGGGACTAACCCATGTAGGTAAGTTGAAAGTGCAACTCACTCCAAAGGATTGCTCCAAATGATCAACATCAACATTGACCATCCACATCTTCAACACCTACATGAAGTCATCATCGACAAAACCCAAGGTTAGTTCATCCCTCTAAGGGGGGATCTCACATCTAGGGGGAGCTTAACTCTAAGAATTGAGTCAAAGCAACTCTAATGGTGTGAACACATCGATGCATTATGTAAAAGTGGTAACCCCACTTGAGCTTAAACGATGAGTATGACCTATGATCAAATGTTCCCATTTGACTCCTAAGTCAATATACTCATATATAGATGACCTAGTCATCGCCAATTGTTTGATAGATGCTAGAATTGGTTGTGCATGCTTTGCCACATATTTCATTTGCCATCTTATTGTGTGAGCATGTTGGTGCATATTTTACTCATTCAAGGACATCCACTTGTTGTTTTGATTGTTTGGCTTTTTCTTTTTGCCAAGTGGATGGACAAGAATGCCTAAGAACTTTCTCTAGCTATCTGTGCTTTCCTCATCTCAAACTCTATTCATGCTACATCACAAAATTTGATCAAGTCAGATTCGAACCACTCTGTGTGAGGAGGACTCGGAGTCCCCGATTCGTCATAGACTTAAACTTCCAAAACCTCTTTGTGATTCTCGGTCTGACCGATTCCTCCATTTCGGTCCTACCAAGATCATTAAGTTGATCTAAGTTTTCAATCTTGGTGCAACCGATTTGAACTTTTCGGTCACACCGATTTGCTGTAACTGTACACAGTTATGCATCTCGGTGCCACCGAGTTGTTCCACTCGGTCACACCGACAGGGTCGGGCTATATATAGTCACGGGCAAAATTTTGGAAATTTCTCCGAACCCCTTCGCCCGCGCAATAGCTCGCTCTGCCTTCGAAGGTCTCCGGACCTCGTCGCCAGCCGCCTCCAGTAGCTGGTCTCCGCCGCCATCAACGGATTTCGCCCCCGCCGTTGTCGCCGTAGCGAGTTCACCGCCAAGCTAGGGTATGGACTCGATCATTGTGCTATCCTCGTCTGATTCCTAGCACATTGTATTCTTATTGATTCTTGCCACGATTGAAACAATCCTATCCACTCAATATAGTCTGTAGATTAGATGAGATTCAAAATTTTAGGGTAAGGTTTCCGCCGAAACCATCTCGGACCCACCGAGTTGAAAACCTCGGTCTCACCGATTTGGCTTATGCCATTGCACTAGTGACTCTCGGTCTGACCGAGAATTACTAATCGGTGCGAGCGATTTTAGGATTCTGTGAAACCCTAGCAGTCTCTGTGCCACCGAACTGTGACTCGGTCCAACCGAGATCATCAGTTTAGGTTCCAAAACTGTTTCGGTATCACCGAGTTTGAAAATCGGTTGATCCGAAATGCTTTCTGTGGAAAATTAAAACTGAATTTTTGAATCATTCTTTTGAAAAAATCTCTGCATTTTGTGATGCTCATCCATTCTATCTCATCTATAACTCTTCACAGGGTCAGCAGTCAGCTTTTGCAGCATGTCAGACCAGAGTGACAGCTAGAACAGGTCAGAAGAGCAGATGGACTTGAGTGAGGGCACTAGTCCCTCAAGTACAGATGAAGGGAGCAGAAGCACTCCAAGCAATTTGCCTAAGGCTGCTACCAGGCAAAGGAGGAAGAGAACTTCAGACTCAGAGGATGAGGACTATAAAGCTGAAGAAGATGAGGCTACTTCCAAGACAGTAGTGCTCAAGAAGGAATATGGCTCAGCAAAGAATACAAAGCCAGGCCTCAACAAGAAAGTTCCTGCCAAGAGGACACCAATGCCCAAAGCCAGAAGGTCCACTCAAGTGCCAGAACAGACTGGACCCAAAGAGGCACCTGAAAAGAAAGTCACTTCTTCCAAACCCAAGAAAGTTCCCACTGGAGAGATTATGAAGTTCACCATAGAATCAGAGGATGAAGGTGCTCAGGACAAGAAAAAGAAGAGAGCAAGAACCACAACTGCCCAGGTTCTTGGAAAGCCCTCTATGAGAAGAGACTCTGAAGAGGAAGAAGAGGTTGCTGCACCAGCACCAAAGGCACCCAAGCTTATGGGTGATGCTATAAGGTCAGGGGCTGCAACATCTAAGCCTAAGGAAGCACCCAAAGCTGCCTCCAAGGCCAAGCAAGTACCAAAGAGGAATACTAGGAGTATTCCAGCCGCTGAGAAGAACAAGGCCCCAGTGCCAAATGTTGCTGAAGAAAAAGATGAAGAAGGACAGGTCCTAAGGAAGCTCAAGCCCAAGATACCAGACCACAATGATGCCCATCCTGTGGCTGAGGACATGAGGACCAGGAAGGACTCAGGGTTGAGGCTATGGAGGATGGAAGATCCATATGCCTCAAGGAGAATAACTACTATTGATTACAGGTTCCATACAAAGGAACAGCAGGACTTCTATGAGACAATTCTATTGGATAAGAAGCCCATAGTTTGTGATATGAGGTGGGTCGACTGGACCTACATCAAGGACAATGAAGAGCACTATCCTGGAGTGCAAGAAAGCTTTGTTGCTTGTGGAGTTGCTGATTTTGTTGGGCAAAATCTCACTCACTGGAATGATGAACTTATCATGCAATTCTACTCCATGGCACATTTTTATCTAGATGGAAGAATTGTTTGGATGTCTGAAGGTACAAGGTACCAATCCACTGTTGAAGAATGGGCAAGTCTGATAAATGCCCCAAAGGAAAATGAGGATGACCTGGATATCTATGCAAAGAAGAAGATGGATCACAATTCCATGGCTCACATGTACAAGGAGATCCCAGACAAGGCAGTTGAGACACATAAGTTTAGATCAGTTCACTTTCTGTTGTCAGGGCTGCCAACTATCAATTGGATTCTGAGGCACACTCTGTTGCCGAAGTCTGGTGACCATAACATGATCAGAGGGCATGCCATCAACATGTTGCATGTGTTTGATGTGCCACAAAAGTTTAAAGTCATGAGCCTTATGATTGAAACCATTAAGAGGACTGCAGCAGATCAGAAGAGGAGTTGTGGATATGCCCCTCAGATTTAGGAATTGATAAACTCAAAGATGGGCACAGGGAAATATCAATTGGATAAGGAACATTTTCCACTTTATCCAGACTTTGAGGACAATGAGGTTGTCATGAATGAGAATGATCCAACATCAGTTCAAGCTCAAGAGAAGAAGGAGAAGGCTGCCAAGATGCCAACTCAAGAGGAGGCATCTGAATATTTCTTGAAGAACAAACAGGAGCAGCTTGGTTACTTAATAGCATCAACACCGAGGATTGAGAAGGGACTGGCCACCCTCACTCAGAATCAGGAGAGCTTGGAGAGAATCATGGAACTCAAATTCCATGACCTTGATGTCAAAGTAACTGAGATTCAGTCAGTTGTGGAGCAGCTGCAGGATGACATGCATGAGAGGCAGGGCAAGACTACCACAAATGTGTTTTCCAGAGTGCCTAGAGCCCAAAGGTCAGTTGCAGTGCCTGTGACAGACACCAGAGCAACAACAACTGCACCAGCTACAGCCCCTTCAACTCCAGTGCAACCAGCTCCAGCATCAACTCCAGCACCCTCTACTTCAATTGAAGCCTTCGTCCTTGGAGTTATCAGGACACCACCACCTGAAGATCAAGCCTGAGAGTCGATCTAGCACTATGCATTTTTTATGAACTTTTTGGTAACTTGATGCCAAAGGGGGAGAAAAATGTATAGATCATAGGCTTCGAGAGAGAGAGTGTGTTGCTTTTGTTCTCTCTTGCTTTATTTGGTGGTAAAACTTGTTTGCTTTTGATTGCCTGAGATACTATGCTTGTGAGACATTGATGATCATGTGGTTGATCATAAGCTACACTTATGCATGTTTGATGATATTATCTTATCTATCCTATGTGATCATTCACTTTGCTTGGTGATGAGTGCATGTATTCAATGTTTATTATTTTGAGCACTCCGCCAAGATGTATGTGACATGGAAGAGCAACCCATGAGCCTAATTCATTGTGCATTTGCAGTCCAAAGCAAATCTTAAATTATGCACAAATTTAGGGGGAGCTCTTGCTTATCACATACTTCTCAAAGCGACGATGTTATTCAATCTTATTATCATTTGTCGAAGCTTTGATCTATATGTTGTCATCAATTACCAAAAGGGGGAGATTGAAAGTGCAACTATCCCTAGGTGGTTTTGGTAATTCATAACAACATATAGCTCATTGAGCTAATGCTATTCCAAGACTATTATTTCAGGAAAGCTCAATGAATGGCATGGCATGGATGATGAAAGTGGATCCCTCAAAATACTAAGGACAAAGGATTGGCTCAAGCTCAAAAGCTCAAGACTCTTCATTTTATATTTTAGTGATCCAAGATCACATTGAGTCTATAGGAAAAGCCAATACTATCAAGGAGGGATGTGGTGTTGCTTAATGAGCCTCTTGCTTCATGTGCTTAGTGATATGCTCCAAAACCCTCAGCTACTTTCCCACATCCACAAATGACCTAAACCCAAAGCTAAAATTGGTCACACCGATTCTTCCTATCCGGCGCCACCGATTCCAAAAGTCATAGCCACTGACACAAACCCTAAGCAAATCGGTCTTACCGATAGGGATCTCGGTCTCACCGAGATGGGATTGTAATCTCTCTGTTTCCCTTCGTAATGTTTCGGTCTAACCGAAGTGAGCGATCGGTCCCACCGAGATTGCAATGTCAACTCTCTGTTTCCTTTTTGTAACATTTCGGTCTCACCGAAAAGAGCAAATCGGTCCCACCGAGTTTACCTGACCAACTCTCAGGAAAGCTTATTACCAAATCGGTCTCATCGAGTTTGTGTAATCGGTCTTACCGAAATTACGTTATGCCCTAACCCTAACTGAATCGGTCTCACCGAGATGCATGTCAGTCCCACCGAAAATCACTAACGGTCACTAGGTTTACTAAATCAGTCTGACCGAGTCTGTTGAATCGGTCCCACCGAATTTGGTAAATTATGTGTAACGGTTAGATTTTGTGTGGAGGCTATATATACCCCTCCACCTCCTCTTCATTCGTGGAGAGAGCCATCAGAACAAACATACACTTCCAACTTACCATTTCTGAGAGAGAACCACCTACTCATGTGTTGAGGTCAAGATATTCCATTCCTACCATATGAATCTTGATCTCTAGCCTTCCCCAAGTTGTTTTTCATTCAAATCTTCTTTCCACCAGATCCAAAACCTATGAGAGAGAGTTGAGTGTTGGGGAGACTATCATTTGAAGCACAAGAGCAAGGAGTTCATCATCAACGCACCATTTGTTACTTCTTGGAGAGTGGTGTCTCCTAGATTGGCTAGGTGTCACTTGGGAGCCTCCGACAAGATTGTGGAGTTGAACCAAGGAGTTTGTAAGGGCAAGGAGATTGCCTACTTCGTGAAGATCTACCGCTAGTGAGGCAAGTCCTTCGTGGGCGACGGCCATGGTGGGGTAGACAAGGTTGCTTCTTCGTGGACCCTTCGTGGGTGGAGCCCTCCGTGGACTCGCGCAACCGTTACCCTTCGTGGGTTGAAGTCTCCATCAACGTGGATGTACGATAGCACCACCTATCGGAACCACGCCAAAAACATCCGTGTCTACAATTGCGTTTGAATCCTCCAAACCCTTCCCTTTACTTTCTTGCAAGTTGCATGCTTTAATTTCCGCTGCCTATATACTCTTTGCATGCTTTCTTGAATAGTGTGATGATTGCTTGACTTGTCCTAAAGTAGCTAAAATCTGCCAAACTCTAAAATTGGGAAAAGGTTAAGTTTTTAATTGGTCAAGTAGTCTAATCACCCCCCCCCCCTCTAGACATACTTCAAGGTCCTACACTAGTAGTTATATGGCTTCTTCTCTCTCTTTGATCTTCAATACAATATTCTCCTCAATGTTCTTGGAGTTCTGTATGATGCAATCTTCTTTTGCGTTGTGTTTGTTGGGGTCCGATGAATTGTGGGTTTATGATCAGATTATTCATGAATTAATCTTCTTTGAATTCTTTTGTGCATGATTATTATAGCTTTGTATTTCTCTTCAACCTATATGTTTGGTTTGGCCGACTAGATCGATTTACCTTGCAATGGGAGTGGTGCTTTGTAATGGGTTCAATCTTGCTCTATATCCCAGTGACAAAGTAGGAGACAAGACACGTATTTGTCTTTTTGTCAATAAGGGGAAAATGATGGGGTTTATTCATATTGGTTCGATTTACTTTATCTACATCATGTCATCTTGCTTAAGGCATTACTCCATTTTTACTAACTTAATACCCTAGATGCATGCTGGATAGCGGCCGATGGGTGGAGTAACAGTAGTAGATGTACGCAGGAGTCAGTCTACTTGTCTCAGATGTGATGCCTATATACATGATCGTTGCCTTGAATATCGTCATAACTATGCGCTTTTCTATCAATTGCCCAACAGTAATTTGTTTACCTGTCGTATGCTTTTTGTTCGAGAGAGAAGCCTCTAGTGATAATTATGGCCCCCGGGTCTACTTTTATCATATATAAAATACAAAAATACCTTGCTACAATTTTATTACTGTTATTTTATTTTGTATTTTATTTTATCTATCTATCACTACGAGATTTGATCCTTGCGAATAACCGCTGAGGGGATTGGCAACCCCCTTGATCACGTTAGGTGCAAGTATTTGCTTTTGTGTGTGTTGGTGTTGTTAACGAGGTTTCGCGTGGTTCTCCTACTGGATTCATAACCTTGCTTCTTAACTAAATGAAATACATATCTCTAATGTACTGCACCATGCTCTCCTCTTCGAGGAAATCCCAACGCAGCTCACAAGTAGCCGGAAGAATTTCTAGCGTCGTTGCCGGGGAGACATCACCAAATCCTATCAAGTACCTTCACACAAACTATCATCTACTTGCTCTTATTTTTATTTTCCTTTGTCTCTTGTTTTTATCTCCCCCACTTCTCATAAAAAATACAAAAACAAAAAAATATTTTGTTTGCTTCCTTGTTTGCTTTTATTGCCTTCATGTCATGACTCAAGAACAGAAAGAAAAACAAGAAAATTAAGATAACTATGGATCATCATCCACTTGCTAGAAAGTTGAGTGCACTTGATTATCTCTATGAAGCTTTGCTTTAAAACCTTGAATCTGAAAATTGTGATTAAGTGTTAGAAGAAGAAATTTATAAAGTGGTTCATGATAGTTCCTTGAATGAAAAGCATGATTACAATGATGTTAGTATAAAATCTATTAATGTCAATTGTGCTAATGATATGCAAAACTAAAAGCTTGGGGATGATGAATTTGTTATGTCCACTACTTATTGTCATGATCATGATTGGGTGATGCTTATTATGATCTTGAAAATTTATTTAAGCCTCATGATGAATATAATATTGATAATAATGTTTGTGATACTAGTGAAAGTGGGTTTGGAAGAGTGTCAACTTAAGAAAAAAATAACCCTACATATTGGAGAGTGTTCAATCTTATGAAATTATTGATAAAAGTGGGTATAGAGAGGTCATGACTTTAGTTGATGTTAATTCCACTATCTTGGAAGATGATAACCCACAAGTATAGGGGATCGCAACAGTTTTCGAGGGTAGAGTATTCAACCCAAATTTATTGATTCGACATAAGCGGAGCCAAAGAATATTCTCAAGTATCAGTTGAGTTGTCAATTCAACCAGACCTGAAAGACTTAATATCTGCAGCAAAATATTTAGTAGCAAAGTAGTATGGAAGTAACAGTAACGGTGGCAAAAGTAACAGTAGCAGTTTTGTAGCAATCATAACAGTGACAACGGAAAAGTAACTTAGCAAAGATCAATATGAAACAAACTCGTAGGCAATGGATCAATGATGGATAATCATGTCAGATGGCATTCATCATGCAATAGTTATAACATAGGGTGACACAGAACTAGCTCCAATTCATCAATATAATGTAAGCATGTATTCTATATATAGTCATACGTGCTTATGGAAAAGAACTTGTATGACATCTTTTGTCCTACCCTCCCATGGCAGTGGGGTCCTAATGGAAACTAAGGGATATTAAGGCCTCCTTTTAATAGAGAACCACACCAAAGCATTAGCACTTAGTGAATACATGAACTCCTCAGACTACGGTCATCATCGGGAAGTGTCCCGACTATTGTCACTCCGGGGTTGCCGGATCATAACACGTAGTAGGTGACTATAACTTGCAAGATAGGACCAAGAACACAAATATATTCATGAAAACATAATAGGTTCAGATCTGAAATCATGGCACGTGGGCCCTAGTGACAAGCATTAAGCATTGCAAAGTCATAGCAACATCAATCTCAGAACATAGTGGATACTAGGGATCAAACCCTAACAAAACTAACTCGATTACATGGTAAATCTCATCCAACCCATCACCATCCAACAAGCCTACGATGGAATTACTCACGCACGGCGGTGAGCATCATGAAATTGATGATGGGGGATGGTTGATGATGACGATGGCGACGATTTCCCCTCTCCGGAGCCCAAAACGGACTCCAGATCTGCCCTCCGGAGGAAGAACAGGAGGTGGCGGCGGCTCCGTATCGTAAAATGCGATGAATCCTTCTCTCTGATTTTTTTTCTCCCCGAACGTGAATATATGGAGTTGGAGTTGAGGTCGGTGCAGTTTCATGGGACTCACAAGGCAGGGGAGCGCGCCCCCTAGGGGGCGCCCCCACCCTTGTGTACAGCTGGTGGGTCCCCTTCGGTTGATTCTTTCGCCAATATTTTTTGTATATTCCAAAAATATTCTCCGTGAAGTTTCAAGTCATTCTGGGAACTTTTATTTCTGCACAAAAATAACACCATGGCAATTCTGCTGAAAACAGCGTCAGTCCGGGTTAGTTCCATTCAAATCATGCAAATTAGAGTCCAAAACAAGGGCAAAAGAGTTTGGAAAATTAGATACGATGGAGGCGTATTAGAAGACTATAAGATTTGCATGCATATGGGTCATAAAGAGAATGTTTTACACGATAGTTATATTGTTGAATTTGAATATGATCCTACATGTAGTTATTATGAGAGAGGCAAATATGGTTGTCGAAATCTTCATGTTACTAAATTACCTCTCTCGATGTTGAGATTGCTATTGCTTCTTTCTTCTTCCTTGATTATGCTTGGTTTTGCTTGCCTTGATAATTTGTTTGCTTATAAAATGCCTATGCATAGGAAGTATGTTAGACTTGAATGTGTTCGTCACATATTTTATGATGCTCTCTTTGTGCTTCAATTCTTGTCTTTCATGTGAGCATCAATGAAATTTCAAAGCCTATCTTAATGGCTATAAAGAAAGAGCTTGTTGGGAGACCACCCAATATGTTTTATTTTCTGTTTTCTTGTGTGCACACAATTATGCTATTCTTGTATTATTTTTTGTGTGTGTTTAAATTAGTGTTTGCACCAAGTAAAGCCTTTGGAATGATTTGGTTGATAGTTGATTTGATTTTGTGAAAAAGCAGAAACATTTGCGCCTAGTACCAGAATTGTATAAATTCACTAGAACGTAACAAATTCTTCATTGTTTACACATGATTAATATGCAAATTGCCCACGCTGTCCTAATTTTTCAGAATTTTTAGAGTTACAAAAGTATTGTGTCTGTTCAGATCATTACCGATTGTTCTGCTTTTGACAAATTCTATTTTCATTGCATAGTCTGCTTGTTTTAATGAATCTATGGATTGTATCGGGGGGTTATGCAATAATAAGATATGAATGGGTTTACAACAGTACCTAAAGTTTGTGATTTGCTTGTTATACTAACGGATCTCACGAGTTTTTTGTTGAGTTTGGTGTGCTAAAGTTTTCAAGTTTTAAGTGAGATCGCGATGGATGAAGGAATAAGGAGTGGAAAGACCCTAAGCTTGGGGATGCCCAAGGCACGCCAAGGTAATATTCAAGATACCCAAGCGTCTAAGCTCGGGGAAGCCCCGGAATGCATCCCCTCTTTCATCTACCAACCATCGGTAAATTACTTGGAGCTATAACCATCGCCAAGTTTTGCATGGAGCGTCGTGTATTATAGTGGTATTTTCTTTGTTTGATTTTTAGTTTGCCACAATCATCTTTTATGCACACACCTTTTGAGAGGGACGTGCATTATTCATGATTTGTTAGAATACTCTTTGTGCTTCAATTATATATTTTGAGCTAGGTCGTTGCTCTAGCGCTTCACTTATATCTTTTAGAGCACGGCGGTGGTTATATTTAAAGAAATAGTTGCACTCATGCTTCACTTATATCATTTTTAGAGTTTTATGATAGTAATGGCAATATGCACGGGTTATGAAATTGGTCCTAATATGATCTTTCATGTAGATCACTGAATATGATAAGTTTGATTCCTTGCGATTGTTTTGTGATATTAAGATGGTAATATGTGGGAGGTACTAGTGAATGTTTGTGGTTTAGTAAGAATATTGATGTTAAGGTTTGTGATTCCCTAAGCATGCACATAAGCCTCCTTATATCTTCCTCAAAACAACCATCATACCTACCTATTATGGCATTTCCGTAGCCATTCCGAAATATATTGTCATGCAACTTCCCCCGTTCCATTTATTATGACACACGTCATCATTATCATACTGCTTTGCATGATCATATAGCTGACATAGTATTTGTGGCTCAGCCATCGTTCATCATCATTTTTTATACATGTTATGCTAGATCATTGCACATCCTAGTACACTGCCAGAGGCATTCATATAGTCATATTGTGTTCTAGTATCGAGTTGTAATTTCGAGTTGTAGGTAAAAATAAGTGTGATGAATTATTCATTATTAGAGCATTGTCCCAGTGAGGAAATAAATATAAAAGTAGAGGCCAAAAAGAGCCCACCAAAAATAATAAGAAAAAGAGAGAAGGGGCAATGTTACTATCTTTTTTCCACACTTGTGCTTCAAAGTAGCACCAGTTTTTCATATAGAGAATCTCCTATGTAGTCACTTTCATATACTAGTGGGAATTTTTCATTATAGAACCTGGCTTGTATATTCTGATGATGGGTTTCCTCAAATGCCTAAGGTCTTCTAGAGCAAGCAAGTTGGATGGACACCCACTTAGTTTTTAGTTTGAGCTTTCATACACTTACAGCTCTTAGTGCATCCCTTGCATGGCAATCCCTACTCCTTGCATTGACATCAATTGATGGGCATCTCCATAGCCTGTTGATTAGCCGCGTCGATGTGAGACTTTCTTCCTTTTTGTCTTCTCCATATTAATCTCTACCATCATATTCTATTCCACCCATAGTGCTATATCCATGGCATGCGCTCATGTATTACGTGGGGGTTGAACAAGCTAAAGCCCATTAGAAAGTATGGACCAATTGCTTGGCTGACACCGGGGTAGTGCATGATTTATATTTTGTGTTAAGTAGATGGAGCATGAAGGCTATTTGATTTTGTAGAGATAGCGTTCTTTAGCATTTTTATTTTGAAGACATGAATATTTGTTAGTATGTCTGAGTATTGATGTGTTTATGTCAAATTATAGACTATTGCTTTGAATCATTCGGATCTTAATATTCCTACTTAAAAGAAAGATTACATGATAGACATGTTAGGTAGCATTCCTCATCAAAAATTCTGTTTTTATTATTTACCTACTCGAGGACGTGCAGGAATTAAGCTTGGGATGCTTGATACGTCTCCAATGTATTTATTACTTTTTATTGTTCCATGCTATTATAATATCAATTTGGATGTTTTATATGCACTTATATATCATTTTTTGGGACTAACCTATTAAACCAGTGCCAACTGCCAGTTGTTTTTGCCTATTTTTAGTTTTCTAGGAAATCGGTACCAAACTTTTTGATGATTTTTTTCTGGACAAGAGAGACCCTAGAAGCTTCGAGAGGAGACCAGAAGGCAAATAAGGAGACGGCAAGGCAATAGGGCATGCCCAGGGAGGGTAGGCACGCCCTGATGCCTTGTGGGCCCCTCATGGCTCCGACTGACCTAATTCCACCTCTATAAATTCTCTAAAATCAGGAAACCAATAGAGAGACACCACAAATACTTTTTCCACCACCACAAGTTTTTGTTCTTCCGCAATCCCATATGTAGACATGGTATTTTTGTGTTTTTATATATGATAAAAGTAGACCCGATGGCCATAGTTTTCACTAGAGGCTTCTCTCTCGAGCACATAACATACGGTGGGTGAACAAATTACTTTTGGGCAATTGATGGAAAAGTGCATAATGATGAGGATATTCAAGGAAATGATCATGTATATAGGCATCACGTCCGAGACAAATAGACCGACTCTTGCCTGCATCTACTACTGTTACTCCACCCATCGACCGCTATCTAGCATGCATCTAGGGTATTAAGTATAAAACGAAGTAACATCTTAAGCAGAGATGACATGATGTAGACAAAGTAAACCTAAGCAATATGAATAAACCTCGTATTTTTATCCTTAATGGCAACAATACAAATATGTCTCCTTTCCCAGCACCGCAAGATTGAACCCAGCACAAAGCACCTCTCCCATTGCAAGAGAAATCAATCTAGTTGGCCAAACTAAACAGATATATCGGAGAGAAATGCAAAGCTATAACAACCATGCATAAAAGAATTCAGAAAAGACTCAATTAATATTCATGGATAATCAGATTATAAACCCACAATTCATTGGATCCCAACAAACACACGCAAAAGAAGATTACATCGCATAGAACTTGAAGAACATCGAGGAGAACATTGTATTGAAGATCAAAGATAGAGAGAAGAAGCCATCAAGCTGCTAGCTATGGATCTGCAGGTCTGTGGTGAACTATTCAAGCATCACCAGAAGGGCAGAAAGGATGATGTAGAAACCCTCCGTGATCGATTCTCCCTTCGGCAGGGTGCCAGAAATGGCTTCCAGATGGGATCTCGGAAGAACAGAAACCTGTGACGGCGAAAAAAGTGTTTCGGCTGGCTCTCTGGTATAATGGGAATATTTGGGAATTTATAGAGGTCGAATTTGGTCAGGAGGTGCCACGAGGGGCTCACAAGCTTGGCGGCCCACCCCCTAAGCTTGTCGCTCCCTCGTGACTCCTCAGGTCTTCTCTCGAACCTTCGTGGGTCCCTTTTGGTCCAGAAAAAATTAATCCAAAGTTTTTTCACCGTTTGGACTCTATTTGATTTTGATTTTCTGAAAAGCCAAAAACAAGCAAAAAACAGCAACTGGCAATGGCAACTAGGTCAATAGCTTAGTCCCAAAAAATGATATAAATTTGCATATAAAACATCCAAAATTGATATTATAATATCATGGAACAATCAAAAAATATAGATAAGTTGGACACGTATCAATCAACACCCTCATCCCGGCACGGGAATAGTTCGCTGCTAAGATAACTTTGCATTAAGAGGGTCTTTGGATCCGATAAAGCAAAACACCTTTTCGGAAGCTTGATTGGGGCTCCTCGGACATCCGAGGTCTGTTATTCCTCGAGCAGGATTCTAGTCGCTTTGGAAGAAGTCGCGCAAAGAATATGTTGAACCAGTTTACAAGGCCCAAAACCATAGATGGAAGACAGCCGCCGGAGGAAGTCCTCGGCTTGAACACCGGTTCGAGGGCTACTGATGGTCTCTTGGATAAGTGGGTGCTAACCATGTCAGCTCCCAGAAGACATGGGTTGGGCCGAGAACCCCCAAATGACCAAGCAGTGGGCCACATTCGTCAAGCCTCATGGAGGAATCAAGATGGAATCTTTTGAAGACGTGATGCATACTCCAAGGCACGAATGCAATCTTCGGCATGTTTATCTTTAGATGCAACCGACCTATATGTAAACCTAGGTAGCCCGGTGTCTATACACGCCGAGGGGCTTAGATAGTAGAGAGGGACTCATTCATACACAATCTCGAGGTAGATCAACTTGTAATATGTACCCCATCCACAATCAAAACAACAAAGCAGGATGTGAACCTCGGTAAAACATCATGTCCCCTTCATGTCATGTTACCATCATGCCAAGACTACCAGCACGGGACCCGCTACCTGAGATCTGCCGGATTCGACTCCATCACCAGGTAGTGCTCCCCACAAAGGCCCACGAAGAAGCGCCTTGGGATCCCTACGGATATGAACTGACTCCATATCGACAAGTGGAGATGTGAAGACATGCACGCTCACTTCTGGGAGGTGGAACCCTCCCAAAACTATGGCAACACCCGCATCTCCAAAGATGTGAAGCGCCCCTCGGGCAAAGTGAGGCCAACCAAGTTGGGCACTCACGAGAGAAAGTAAGCCGCCTCCAAAAGACGGCATCTTCCCCGAGATGCGAAGAGCCCCTCGGGCAAGGCGGGAACGCCAAAGGAGAAAGCATGCCACCCCCCAGAGGCGGCATCCTCCATGGCTATGACAAAACCAATGTCGGAATACAAAAATGAGGCAAGATAAAAGTGCTAAAGCAATCACATTACCAGACATGTCATCAGTACAAAGGAAGGACCCCCAAAGTGGCCGAAGTCCTAACGAGCCCAAGGCTACGCTACCAGTATGTCATGTGATATGGCAGAGCACCAAAAAGCATGCAATTCATCAAGACATTGATGTCAACGCATGCCACTTACACTCTCCCATGAAGATGGTAGAGACACCGAGTGCTTAAAGATGGTCGAAGCATACCGCGGATGCACCAAGCCCCCTTCAAGGAAAGCTCCAAGAGGAAGTTGTCGAGAGCATCCTCCACCACCCAAAAGTAACGGGAAGGCCTCGCTCGCTCGTGCAAGGAAGCATGCAGGATGCACCAAATTCAAGCACAAGGCATACGAGAAAACAAAGCACCGCACACAAGGCCAAAGAAACGGTCATCAAAATATGTACTCCCTCCGTCTCAAAATTTAAACTAATTTAGTACTAAATCAGCGACACTTAGGCCAACTCCACCGCGCGACCCCAAATTGTCCGGGTCTGTCCGTTTGGGGCTAAACGGACATATGAGACGGCCCAACGCACAGCCCCATCTGTAAAAAGCGTCCGCTTTTTTGTTCGTCTCGCCCCATCCTAGACGCAAATTTAAGCTGGGTTTGCGGTCGAAGCGAACACTTTGGGTTGCGTCCTCGTCCGGACTCGTCTGCCTGCATGTGCCCCCTGGCCCGCCTGTCAATGAAACCAAAGGAGCCCACCCACCCACCCATCCCTTTCTCTCTCCTCCTTTTCTCTGTACCTCCTGCTCGGCACGCAGTTCGACGGCCGGCCGGGCGTGGCCGCGCGTAGGCAAGCAGGCGGCGCCGTGCCGTGGGCGAGGCGGCCCAGGCTCGTAGCCGGGGAGGCGGGGCCGCGGCGAGGCGTGCGCGGCGCCGGCGAGGCATGCAGAGGCGGGCGCGGGGCGCGGCTGCGGACGATCATGGCGCGGGCGGGGCGAGAGCGTGGCTGGCGCGAGCGGGGCGAGGCGGGGGCTGGAGGGGCAAGGGTGAGGCGCGGTGGGCGGCGGCTGCAGGGCCAAGCGGGCGCAGCGCCGCGGCTCGCGGCGGCTGCGGTGGCGAGCACAATGCGACCGGGCGAGCGGCGAGCACGGCAGGCGACTGCAGGGCGGGGCGGAGCGCGTGCGGGCGCGGCCGAGCTCACGGCGAGTGGGGCGGGGCAAAGCGTGCGCGGGCGTGGCCGAGCTCGCGGCGGCCGGGGCCGGGGCGCGGCGCAGCGGCCGGGGCGGGGTGGGGTGGAGCGCACCCGCGGCGTCAGGGCGAGGCGTGCCGGGCGGCGGGCGAGCTGCGTGCACGCTGCTGCCCAGCGAGCACGGCGGGCGTGCACGCTTGTTAGACTATGTATAGCTTCTGTACTTATGTACGTATATTGTACGTATTGTAACACATCCATTATATATAATGAGATAAGCCACCCCTAGAGGGTTGTGCTGGTTCCCCAAAACTTATTGTCTTACATGGTATCACGCTAGGTTACGATCGCTTCCGCTTCCAAACCCTAATACCCGCACCGCCGCCACCGCCTTCACCGCCGCCGCCGCGCCACCGATCGCGCCGCCGCCATGTCGAGCGCCGCCACCACCGGTTCCACTGCTGCGGGGTTCCTCCCGGCCTCTCTTGCGGCTCTGCTCAACCTCCCGCTCGATGCCGTCGCCGTTCCGGCTCCGATCGGGACCAGGAGCATCGGCTCCGTCTACTCCACGCCGCCGGCGCCCTCGCTTGGGCGCGACCTCGTGGTCCACACCGCGGCGCCGCCGTCCGCTGCGGACTCCGCGGGCTTCGTCCCGCCGCTCCTGCCGCAAGCGGATCACACCGCCCCGCTGGCGGGGTTGGCGGCGTCCGCCCCGGCCGCGGGCCTTGCGGCGTCCGACCCGGCCGCGAGCTTTGCGGCATCCGCCCTGGCTGCGGTCCCGCCTCCTCCCGCATCGGCTTCGGTGCCTCCGGCTGCCTCCATGGTGTTTGCACCCCAGGCAGCCCCCTCGATGGGATCGTCTTCGCCGCCGCCGTTTCACTTCGGTCATCTCATCACCATCAAGCTCTCCGCCGACAACTACATCTTCTGGCGTGCACAGGTTCTCCCGCTCTTGGGGAGTCACTACCTGCTAGGCTACGTCGACGGATCGCTTCCCTGCCCACCCGCACTGGTAGACAGCGTGCACGGTCCGGTCTACAATCCGGCCCATCGCGTCTGGACGGGGCAGGACCAGGCGAATCTCTCCTCCATCCAGGGGTCGCTCTCGCCGGCAGTTGCCGGACTTGTTGTCTTCGCGAAGACGTCTCATGAGGCCTGGACCATCCTTGAGCACACCTTTGCAGCGCAGTCCCAGGCTCGTATCTCTGCACTCCGTCGTCAGCTTGGAGAGTGTCAGAAGCTTGACTCCACTGCCACTGAGTTCTACAACAAGGTCAAGGGCCTCGCCGACACATTGGCCTCCATTGGACAGCCCCTCACCGACTCTGAGTTCAACTCGTTTATTGTCAATGGTCTTGATGAGGAGTATGATGCCTTAGTCGAGATCATCAACGAGCGGGGCAACTCGACACCCATGCTGGCACACGAGGTTTTCTCTCGGCTCCTTCTCACTGAGCAACGGGTCGAGACACGCCGCTCCAGGGGCACTAGCTCCCTCTCGGCCAACGCCGCCACCAAGGGTGGCCGCTCTTCTTCATCACCCCGGTCTCCCTTGGGGCTGCCACCGTCGCCCGCCTCGGCCCCCCCACCTACTGCGACCTTACCGGGGGCTGGCGGTCCACGTGTGTGTCAGCTTTGTGGCCGCGATGGGCACTGGGCCTCCAAGTGTCATAAGCGCTTCCAGCGAAGCTTCCTTGGTCTTGGCAATGACGGCAAAGATACACGCAACAATGCCCGTCAGGTCGCCATGGCTGATCGTCCCGCGCCGCAGAAGCAACAGGGACACACTCAGTCCTACTCCATCGATCCACACTGGTACATGGACTCTGGGGCGACCGAGCATCTGACCAGCGAGATGGGGAAGCTTCACACTCGTGAACCCTATCATGGCTCCGACAAGATCCACACCGCCAATGGAGCAGGTATGCACATCTCTCATATTGGTCAAGCATCTCTTCTCACTAGACATGCCAATAGGAGTCTTCAGCTTCGCAATGTTCTTCGAGTTCCATCTGTGACCCGTAATCTTCTTTCAGTTCCTAAACTCACACGTGATAATAATGTGCTTTGTGAATTTCACCCTTTTGATCTTTTTATTAAGGATCGGGGCACGAGGGACATTCTTCTTAGTGGGCGGTTGTGCCAGGGTCTCTACCGTCTGGAGCATCCTGGCGTCGCCCGCGTTTTCAGTGGAGTTCGGGTCTCTCCGTCACAGTGGCATGCTCGTCTTGGTCACCCGGCCACACCTATTGTCCGTCATATTTTGCGTCGTCATGAGCTTCCTAGTTTGTCTAGTCATAAAGATGTAGCAGTGTGTGATGCTTGTCAGCAGGGGAAGAGTCATCAACTTCCTTTTTCGGAGTCCAGTCGTGAGGTGAAACATCCTTTAGAACTTGTGTTTTCAGATGTATGGGGTCCTGCTCAGACTTCTGTCAGTGGTCATAATTACTATATCAGTTTCGTTGATGCTTATAGTCGCTTTACCTGGCTTTACCTTATTAAACGCAAATCTGATGTGTTTGATATTTTTGTTCAGTTTCAAAAACATGTTGAACGTCTTCTCAAGCACAAAATTGTTCATGTCCAGTTGGACTGGGGGGGCGAGTATCGCAACCTCAACTCCTTCTTTCAGTCGCTTGGGATAGCTCATCGTTTAGCATGTCCACATACACATCAGCAGAATGGTTCAGTCGAACGTAAGCATCGTCATATTGTTGAAGTTGGTCTTACTCTTTTAGCCCATGCATCTGTTCCGTTTCGGTTTTGGAGTGATGCTTTCACCACTGCATGCTTTCTCATCAACCGTACTCCCACTCGTGTCTTAAACATGAAGACTCCCATTGAGGTTCTCCTTAATGAACAGCCTGATTATACCTTTTTCAAGGTATTTGGGTGTGCTTGCTGGCCGCATCTTCGTCCATATAATAAGCGCAAGCTTGAGTTTCGTTCTAAGAAGTGTGTTTTTCTTGGCTATAGCTCTCTTCATAAAGGTTACAAATGTCTTCATGTTCCCACTAATCGTGTCTATATATCTCGGGACGTCGTGTTTGATGAGCATGTTTTTCCCTTTGCCAAACTTCCTGTGTCCACTGTCGAACCACCATCTCTGCATTCATCCTCTGTTGCTTCTGACCAATTTGATGATGGTGCAGGAACCGGACGTGGGGCTCGTTTGGAGCTGTTGGAGGATTCACCATCATCATCGCCGCCTTCTGATGGGCACGTCGATCGCCCTATGTTGCATGGCATCGATTCGCGTGCCCATGCATGGTCACCCGAAGAGCCCGTCGCGCCGAGCATCTCCACTGCTCGGTCCGCTACGCCAGCGACCGCCGAGTCTCCAGCGGCTCGGCCCTCTTCGCCAGCGACTCGGCCTGTCACGCCGTCTTCGCCCGCAGCTCGGCCCGTCACGCCGTCTTCGCCTACAGCTCGGGTCCGCGACGCCGTCCTCACGTTGCCTTCCTCCGCGGATCGGCCCGCGACACCGGCCGCGCCACGGCCCACTATGCCGGGCTCGCCATCGGCCCGGTCCGTGACGCCGGCGTCGCCAGCTGCTTCGTCTGCTTTGCCGGTTTCGCCGGTGGGCCGGCCTTCTTCGCCGACCGAGCCCGAGGCTACTGTGTCTGGCTCCTCGTCACCGGCTGACTCGTCAACGTCGCCGTCCTCCAGCCCGTTGCAGGATGCTCCGTCGACCTCGGTGGTTCCTGTGTCCCGACCACATACACGCAGTCGCAGTGGCATTTTCAAACCTAAGGAACGTAAGGATGGTACGGTTGCTTGGTTGGCTGCTTGTTTGGCTGCTGCTGTTGCGGATCCATCTTCTGAGCCTCGCTCATATCAGGCTGCCCTGCGCATTCCACATTGGCGAGAGGCTATGGAGCAGGAGTTTCATGCTCTCCTTCGTAACAAGACATGGACTCTCGTTCCTCCACCACCACGGGTAAATGTTATTGACTCAAAATGGGTATTCAAAGTGAAGAAGCATTCGGATGGATCTATTGAGCGTTACAAAGCGCGACTTGTTGCTCGTGGTTTTCGGCAACGCCATGGTCTTGACTATGAGGACACCTTCAGTCCTGTCGTCAAGCCTACCACTATTCGGCTTCTTCTCTCCATTGTTGTTTCTCGTGGTTGGTCACTTCGTCAACTTGATGTGCAGAATGCTTTTCTACATGGATTTTTGGAGGAAGAGGTTTATATGAAACAGTCGCCTGGTTTCTCTGATCCTGATCGTCCTGACTATATCTGTCGTCTCTCCAAAGCACTATATGGTTTGAAGCAAGCTCCTCGTGCCTCGCATGCCCGCCTTGCCTCTACCCTTCGTGCTCATGGGTTTGTGCCGTCCACTGCTGACACTTCATTATTTCTTCTACAGAAGCCAGAAGTCACTATGTACCTTTTGGTATATGTCGATGATATTATCCTTGTCAGCTCTTCTCAGTATGCTGCTGATGCTCTTGTCTGCTCTCTTGGTGCTGATTTTGCGGTCAAAGATCTTGGGAAGCTTCACTACTTTCTTGGAGTTGAGGTCACTTCTCGTGCTACTGGTCTTGTCCTTACGCAGAAGAAGTACTCCTTGGAGTTGTTACAAAGAGCTGGCATGCTGAAGTGCAAACCGACCACCACACCCATGTCGTCTACCGACAAGATAACAGCTGTTGATGGTGAGCTTTTGTCTCCTGCGGATGCCACAGAGTACAGGAGCATTGTTGGTGGACTTCAGTACTTGACGATCACGAGACCAGATATCTCTTATGCTGTTAACAGGGTTTGTCAGTATCTTCAGGCTCCCAGAGATACTCATTGGGCTGCTGTTAAATGCATTCTTCGTTATGTTCAGTTCACCCTGACATTTGGTATGCATATTCGGCCGACTTCCTCTCGGGTCCTTTCGGCCTTCTCTGATGCAGATTGGGCTGGTAGCCCAGATGACAGGCGATCCACGGGGGGTTATGCAGTATTCTTTGGCCCTAATTTGATCGCCTGGAGTGCTCGGAAACAGGCTACTGTGTCACGTAGCAGTACTGAAGCTGAGTACAAGGCTGTGGCTAATGCTACTGCAGAGATTATTTGGGTGCGGTCTTTGCTTCAGGAGTTGGGTTTGTCTCAACCACAGCCTCCTATTCTTTGGTGTGATAACATCGGTGCTACATACCTTTCTGCAAATCCAGTATTTCATGCCCGAACGAAACACATTGAAGTTGACTATCACTTTGTACGGGAACGTGTATCACAGAAGCAACTCCAGATCAAGTTTATCTCATCTAAGGATCAACTTGCAGACATCTTCACTAAGCCTTTACCTCTGCCACAGTTTGAGGCTTGTAGGCGCAATCTTACCCTTCTCAGTTCTTTAGAAAGTGGCTAAGATTGAGGGAGGGTGTTAGACTATGTATAGCTTCTGTACTTATGTACGTATATTGTACGTATTGTAACACATCCATTATATATAATGAGATAAGCCACCCCTAGAGGGTTGTGCTGGTTCCCCAAAACTTATTGTCTTACAACGCTTGCTAGCTAGCTAGCTAGGCGCGGTCGCTGCTTGCTAGCTACTCCCTCCGTTCGAAATTACTTGTCGCAGAATGGATGTATCTAGACGTATTTTAGTTCTAGATACATCCATTTTCGAGACAAGTAATTCCGAACGGAGGGAGTAGCTAGCTACGCACGCGCCGTCGTTGCTTGCTAGCTAGCTACGCACGCGAGGGTGGTGAGCGGGCTGGACGGCGTGCAGGCACGGGTGAGCTCGACTGCGACGGCTACATCGGCGAGGCTAGAGCGCGAGCTCGCGGGCAGGCGAGGCGCAGGCGGGGGCGCGCGGTCGGGGCGGACAGTTTTGGGGTCGGTCGGCGCGTTGGGCGACTTCAATCCGTCTCGCTAGTTACTTTTCTTTCAGTGTTACTTTTCTTTTCAACATGCATGTCCGCGCGCAGGCAAGCAGGCGGGCGCTCGTTACTTCAACAGAGGGAGTACTGGCACGCCTTTTATTTCCAGGATTAATAGAACGCATATAGTGTCATGACATTTGGAATCCTACACGAATAAAAAGCAATCAATCGGTAATAGAAATTGTTTGGTTCCATCAAAGAGATAACACAGAAATTGACAGCAAGCGAAAGGACGATACAACATGTAACACTGAAAGAAAAGTAACGAGCGAGACGGATACAACATGTAACACTGAAAGAAAAGTAACTAGCTGAGGCGGGAAACACGGCAACACTAGAACATGTAAGGCTGAAAGACAAAAGCACGAGACATTAAAAGGGACCCGTAATACAATATCTCAATCCACTGATATCAAGAATAAACAACACAAACCTCACATCTATTCTTACACCACCATTTTTGTCAAAAAAAGGGATCGTTGCATCTCTCGAGGATACTAGTTGAAGATCCATTTTCAGTCTCAAGACTGACTTCCTTGCGAGCTTCCTCTTCTCACCCCTCTCTTTAATCTTTTGTACATTAAAAACATCTTCACTAGCCCACTGTACCGGTAGTATGAAACTGGCAAAGTGGATCTCCTACATGACACAATTGCGACAGGTCACGTCACAGTTTAACTGCCTCCCTTCTGCTTGAGGGTAATCTTGTCTCCCAAGCTGAGCGCAATTCCTTGGGTCTTGCTCCTTATTCTGATGTAACCGCTGAGCTTGCCATCAACTTGCTTCTCAATGCTAATGTTCACCAAAGCATCTTCTCCAAACACACTCTTTGCGTAAAGATTTGCGGCAAGGAAACCGCATTCACCATCAAGCGCAGACCTGATATCAGGTTACCGTTTCAGAAGTAGGTAACTCCATCAGTAATCAGATAAGGAAGAGAAAGCCTGGAATAAAGATGGAAGACCGCAACTTACGGTGGTGTTAGACACTTCATGTTTGTTGACTTGATAACATGATTCAAGAATTCCTTCTCGTCTTGAATTACTGTATTAACGGCAACCTGGACGAAAAGGAAATAGTTGTTATATAAACTGAAATAAGGAGCAACAACAGATTCATCAACACAAAGCAGTGTGACAAGACAACTCAATAAACTAGAGATGATACATCGTGCATTGCTGTGAGAATTGGTTGCAATTGTTTCAATTAGATTTGATTGTATGATTAGATTGTCAATATGAGAATTGAAACTAAAATGCATGCAAGTTAGCTGTAGAATACTTATTTAATCTGAGTAGCATGCATGGTGTATGTTAAATGTGGCTCTTTTACCATGTATGGTGGCATTGGTGGGTTTGCATAGTTGCATGGTGAGAGAATTAGAGTTAGTGTGGATCAACTATTTAGGTATATAGAATTCCATATCAACCAGGTGCAATGACAACAGTACCCTTATTCCAAACAGTTTTCAAAGCAAAACTAGACAAAAATCATGAACCAAACTGAAAAGTAGGAAGTCTGATTGAGCATACTTTTAAAAGATTTAACAGCTTCAGCTAGAGATTTTGCAATTGGAAAGGAAAACATCTTGCAAAGAGGTTTTGCAATGACTGAATTGTAGAAAGAAGCCAATTACCTTGTTCTCCCACTCAAATTCTGCCCACATGTTCCGGAAAGTAACATCTGCACATGTAGCAGGTGAGATATAATCCATGATGTCAATGTGAATATCATTCAGGACAACCACTGATCTTTCCATCACATTGGAAGTCTCGTAGACTATGTTCCCAAATATGACTCCAGTCTCCGTGGAAGAAACCTTGATATTAGCACGAATTTGCTTCCTTGACTCAGGAGCCAACGTATAGTTCTGAGGGCGGTCAACAAGCTTGAGGTCTCCCATTGTAGCTAATTCCAAACACAGGTTCTGAAGTGTCTCCTTTGTACGGTTTATGACAGTAACATCAAGTACAATATCATAATGATGAACTGTCACAAACGCTTCAGCATATACAGGATCACTGAAGCCAGTCAACTGAAGAATGCGGTTAAGCCTGTTTGCATCATCTGTTTCCTTACTGAATCCACCAGTTGCAGCCTTCAAATCATCTTGGACCTCATCTTCCAACTCAAGCTGGCTCATGCCCTAGGAAACAAAAATCGACAATTTAAAGAACAGAGGGAACAGATATAGAAGAGCATTTTACTAAATCATATTCTTTTTTTGACGGTTACTAGATCATACGTATTCTCGAAGCAACAATATGGTTTACGTGTATCACTATTACACATGCTATAATGCTGTTGAAATAACTACCAGCTTTTCCTCTGCCCAAATATCAACAAAAAAAAACTTTCTAGCCAAGGATACAAACTTCTGAAAGATCTGACTAATCTTACATATCTACAAGAAATCAAATCCAACAAACATGCCAAAACCTTTCATGTTATAACAAGGCTGCTCAAACTGAGCAACGGCACAAAACGCAAACATAGACTAGTCAAGTAACATTCACAATATTGTGTTGTATACTCATACAAAAAGGAGAAAAAGAAAACACTTATTATATTGCTTCATCAGAAAATAAATACACCACGAGATTCTAGTGGAAATAAAAAAAATAAGAACTGGTTACACAGGGAAAGTCCCAGAATTGTAGTAAGACTGAAGGACAGGAAAAACCACGACAGCTATTATTTAGAACTTCAGATATTATTTAAGGTCATGAGAGAAGCCACAGAATGTAACAGTTTGTTGCAAGATGCAAGAAAGAAAGATAATGCTCCTATTGCATGTAATATGCAGTAACTTGAGAATATATGTCAATAGAGTTGTAGTGCAAGCACCAAGTAATGAATTTATTGTTCATTTTAGAACACAATGATTGAACGCTTGTGGGCTAGCTTGCGAGCATGCATTAGACAAAGACAAATGTTGCAATTTGCATAATGCAAAAGCAACAACTAGTAAGCAAGTTTCTCTTACCCTTCTGCTCTTCAGGTGGTAGAAATCAATAAGATCATCTGGCTGGGCATGAGAGATCTGTGATTTGGCTTTCATCTCCTCTGTCTCCCTGAATTGCTTCTCAGCAAGCATCTTGGCAAAACTCTGCCTACATGACTGCAGCCAAATCTTTCTCACATCATCACCAGTATTGCAAAGCAGCCGCACACAAAGCACGATCCTGTCATATGAATCATTATCAATCGGTTGGGGAAGGTACGAGGATAGCCCCAGCTGCAGAATGGACGTCATGACCATCAAGGCCCCAGTACAAGCCTTGTTTGTTTCAGCCTTTGATGGCTGCACCTCCTCCAGCCTCAATACCAATTTGGTAAGCGTACAGGCAACAACTGCAGCCAAGAAGAAATCACCTGACAGAATGAGTGATCTGAGATTCAGGGTCGATGCCAATGATCCAGCAGTAACTGGTGGAGTCGAAATGGCCTCAGTAGCAGCACTCTGTGTGGCGTAAGTGCCATCCGCAAGAACAACAGGCCGCCTGGAAGACACAGTGACAGAGTTCACCATCGGCTGGGTTGGCTTGGAGGAATCAGTTGTCTCGCCTTCCTCTGAGAGAGTGAACAATGGTAGATCCCCAAGGCACTGCTTGATGGTAGTAATGGCACTCTCAACCTCCGATAATGACAGGGAGTACTCACCAAGAATCCAGAGAGCGATTGAACAGACACGGGATGCACGGATCTGATAAAAGGTATCGCTCAGTCTCTGGACCATGGACACACGCAGCTTGGGATTAGTCTCAATGATCTCACGCACAAACAAAACAACATCAACTGCTGCCGCGACATTAGTGTCACCAAGGAAGTCCATGAGGAGGTGCACCACCGACCCAGCTACCTCTGGGTACTCTACAGCACATGCATGGATCGCTTGCACCAGCATCTGGCGGTACTCGCCACCCTTCTCAAGTTCCCCTGATTGTGTCTTGACCACTTCCTTCTTGAGGTAAAGCACCACCTCCTCCACATTACGAGGAGTGAGCAGATCGAGCACTAAATCCAGCACCTTCCTCTTGACATCTAAGTTCGGGCTGGAAAGTGCACGCAGCACATCCATCACTACATCCACCATCACATCCCGGTGTGCCGTGCGCAGCTCATTCAGACGGTCCAGGAGAATGAGCCGGACATTGTTGTCACTCTGCGATGAGAGGAGCTGGCAGTATGTGTTGGCAACAGCGCGCACAGCAGTGGGCGCCGAGGAGAGGGACACCAGCGCCCCAGCACACTCATAAACAACAGCTGTGCTGGGAGAAGAAAGAAGGGATATTATGATCTTGATATACCTGCCCTTGTCCGCACGGTTTGGAGAGCGGCAGACCTTGCGGATGAGGTCTACGGCGGCCATCTGCAGGAGATCGGGCCACTCGGTAACACGTTCCGCGTTGGAGAATAGGTACGCAACAGCACGTTCCTGACCACAGAGGCAGAGCATGAGGAAAGCGTTCCGCCGCGCGGAGGCGTCCTGCTCAGAAGCGAGCGCGCGCTCAACGAGCTCGGGAGCGTCAGGGATGAGCTGGTCGCCGTGTGGGAGGCGGTAGATCGCCGAGATGGCGGAGAGCGCGTGGCGGCGGATGAAGTGGTGGCGGTGCTCGAGATTCTCGAGAATGGAAGGAACGAGCGGCTCAAGCACCTCCGGCTCGGAGAGGCGGCAGAGGAACCGCAGCGTGACGCCCCGGATGTACTCATTGGGGTGCTGCAGGTTGTTGCGGAGATTCTGGCAGATGAGGATCATCTCCGGGAGGACGCGGCCAGCGGCGTCGCGCTTGTCAATGATCTCGAGGTAGAGGAGCAGAAGCTTCTGGATGGTGTGGTCCTCGGAGGGGAGGACGTAGCGGACGACGGTGATGAAGAGCGTCGGCAGGGTCTCACCATTGAGGAGGAGCATGACGGCGCGCTTCATGGCCTCGACCTTGGCGGCGACGTCGCTGCCCTCCAGATCCGCCTTGATCTCATTCGCCATGGCGGCGGAGCCCTTGTCGAAGTGGACTAGCAGCGTGCACGGCTTGTCCATGGCGCCGGATCTGCCGTGCACCCGCGCCGGAGGGCGACGGCGGGTGGGGTATTGGTGGTTGGATCTGCGGCGGAGGTGGATCGGGATCTGGGAGCGGGAGGAGGGGGGGAGTGGTTGACAGGGGCGAAGAGGCGAGAGGCCAACTGAAAAATAGTTCTATGAGACCGGGTCCAAATCTCTCGAGTGTTAACCCATCCGGATGCACAACACGTTTTTTTAGTCTGGATGCATAACACGTGGCCATCACAATCTCAAAGCAGCCAGCTTTTTTTTTACATAATCTCAAAGCAGCCAACTCATTTCCACCCTTAGGGCCAGTTCTTTTCCCCTCATAATTCTCTAGAATATGATTCTGGGATACTGCCCACAGAATCGTCTGCCCACAGAATTATCTGTCCAGTTCTTTTCTGTAATTCTAGCATGTGATTGTTCTATGAGTTGTCCATTGAAATGTCTGTAACGCCCTTAGATTCAAGTGAGTGTTGAATTGGTAACACTTGGTTATTACTGATGGTTTCATGTGTAATGTGAACACAAAAACAAGATGCAAATCTCATAAACTATTAATTTGGAAATAACATATAGTAATATTACAATATAAAAGCGACTTGCAAATATCATAAAGTGCTTACCATTACAATTTAGAACCAGAGTTGAAAATATCATATATTGCATAATATTACAAGTTAAAAGGGAGTTGCAAACCAGAGTTGAAAGCATTTGAAACATAAAGGTTCTACTTATTGTTGAACTCCCATGCTTTGTTTATCCATATCAGCCTCGCACTAGGCTCGTGAGTCTTGAAGGCAGAGAAAACATCACGATTTGTCTGATCCTTGAATAGCTATGAAGCATAGAAATGAACATCACTCCCAGGTGCACCACCATCTGCTTCTACCATGGCCATCATTTCATGAATCTCTTGTCTTGCTGAAACTTGAGTCTCATCTCTCTTGTTCCTTGAATCAAAGAGGTCCACCATACGAACAAATGCCTCATTCTTTGCATGCTCACTTGCCCACTTTTCATTCGCCTTAGGACTTGGGGAATAAGGAGATGCCCTCTTCTTCCCAACCTTTGCACGATTCGCACGAGGTGTAACTTCAGTTTTGTCACCTTCACAACCAGACTCATCATCCAAATTGATTCGAGACGTAGAACCTTGATATGTGGGAATTGGCACTCTCGCATGCTCGTTTGTGACACAACAAGCATCAAACACCTCCTCCATTTTGTCCTCCTCCGCAAGTGGAGCATGCCGATACTTGGTAGCCTGCGGACGTGCCTGCAATGAAAAAGCATCTATCCATGTTAAATGAAATGAAATGACAGAAGCAACATAACTCGGTAAAATGACAAAACAAAAAGGCACCTTCAACTCCAATGCCCACCACTCATCCGTAGCAGTAATGGTCTTTGTATAAGGATCTCTTCCGATGCCCGAAGCTTTTTGAAGCAATGTCTTCCATATGGCATAATCACTTCTACATGCATCCCACCGGTTTCTTAATTGTTGGTGAGAATAGTTTCTCCCGGAGCGCTCATTAAACTTAGTAAGCAAATTAACTTGGCCTACATCGGACAAAGTGGTGTGTCCTGGAGCGCGGTTATTGGCTCGCACCTCCTCTACGCACACATCCATATAAATGGAATGAGCCGCAGCATCCCAAATTGCTTTCGGACCCTTCACTTTTTCCATCTACAACATTCACATGTCAATGTTTTTACTAAGCAGACATCTATCCATACCAACACAGAATTAATAGTAAGCAATCAATCATATAGAAGTACATTCCTTACAGATTTTCATACAATGTTTTTTGCTAAATGTTTCATATAAAAAATTTCAGTACATGCCATCAATCACATGTTTGCATCATCCAAAGCAACATACAAATTAACTAACAAGAAACCATACAAGATTCCCCTGCTTTGCCTCCTGTAGTAGCAGCAATACAATGAGAAATCATGAGGAAGAAGAGAGGCAGTGGAGGAGGTACTCACCAGCTATCCAGGCCGGGCGGAGGCCGGGCGCGTCCTGCTGCCGGGCAGGGGGAACGGAGGGCGAGCGGGCTGGCGGGCCTGCGGACGCCTCCTGCTGCAGGGCGAGGATGGACGTCGGGGCGGGCGGGGAGGAGTCGAGGAGGGGCGGCTGGTCCGGGAGGAGTGAAGGAGAAGGGGCGGCCGGCCTGGGGCGGCGTCGTAGGGGCCTCCCGCCGGCGGATCGGACGACGCCGGGGCCGGGAGCTGGCTGGCGGCGCGCCAAACCCTAGCTCCAGATAGCTGGAGACGATGGGTGTGCGGGGACGATGAAGCGCTTAGTGAGAAATCCCCTGCTTTTTGCCTCGCTCGGTCGGCCCTCCCCGGTGGCATTTTGGCTGTAAATACAGTTGCCAATAGGGGTATTTGGTTCAAAGCGAACCGTTTTGTTTTGAGGGAATGGCCAGAATGACCAGAATTGCCAAGTTTCGGTGATTCTAGATTGCACTGTAATTCTGAGATGATTTTGGACCATTCTTGAGGCAGAGATGAGTTCTTTTGTAATTCTGATTCCTCAGGCAGTAATTCTTCACAATTGAGCCAAAAGAACTAGCCCTTATTCTCTTCCGCTGCATTTAGTTTGGTAACCAAGTGAAATGAAATTTAATGTGTACGAGTTAAAAAATGAATGGAATGCTTTCATTCTTGCACGGAAGGCTTCGACGAGGCCCTCCGAGAGGCATGGCAATGTGATAGCGACACTGTCGACCCTTTCACAAGGCTAGACGCTCTTTTTAGAAACACGGTGACGTTCTTCCAAGCGTGGGGTCAATGCAAGGTTGAAACATCAAGTCATTGATGGCGGTGGCGAACTGGGTGATACTTAGGCTCGACCAAGCGCAAGAAGTTTGGCATCTTACCGGTCAGGAACTATGGCTAAGGAGATCCCTCAAGTTAGCGCTCCTCGGATTGGCGTCACTGAAAAGGACTATCAATCGGCAATTCACGCATCAAATGGCTCAAAGAGGGAGACGTGAACACAAAACTATTTCAGGTAGTGGCCAGTGGTCGAAAATCTAAAAACTTCGTTCCTAAAGTACGACACGGCTTGGAGATCATTACTGAGCAAGGTAGAATTATGGAGGTCTTCTCGGAGGCTTACGACAACCTGTTGGACAAGGCACCTGCGCGGGATCACACGCTTGATCTAGATTACCTGGACATGTCCCAACTTGACCTCACCGAGCTTGAGGAGATCTTCACAGAAGACGAAATTTGGCAAGTCATCAAAGAACTACCTCCGGATAGAGCTCCCGGATCGGACTGATTCATTGGAATGTTTTACCACAAAGCTTGGCATGTGATAAAGAATGGTCTCATGGTGGCTCTACTCAAGCTCTTCGTTGGCGACGGGCAGGGTTTTGGAAAATTAAACAAAGAGCATATCGCGCGTATCCCCAAAATGGCATGAGGCGATGGATGCTGGTGATTACAGACCGATCAGCCTCCCGCATAGCTTCTCCGAACTGTTTGCTAATGCGCTAGCTATGAGAGCTCGCAAGAAGATGCATGAGATTGTCTGCGTCAACCAGTTGGCATTCATCAAAGGCAGGAGCATCCACGTCATCTATTTGCTGGTACGTCAAGTGGCGCGAAAAATTCACGCTCCAAGGTGCCTAGAATTTTCCTCAAACTTGACATTTCCAAGGCCTTCGACTCCCTATCTTGGCCATTCCTTATGGAGGTGTTGAGGGCACGGGGGTTCGATAGTAAATGGGGGTTCTGGGTGACCAGCCTTCTGGCCAAGGCAAGCACCAAAATCATTGTGAACGGGGCTTTAGGAACATCAACTTTACATGCCCAAGGACTGTGGCAGGGGGACTCGATCTCCCACCTGCTATTTGTGATAGCCATGGACACGCTCTCCGCAATCATATGCAAGGCCATGCCCGAAGGGGCAATGCGCTCGTTTCGCAAAATCAGTCCTCTGTAGTGGTTGTCCGTCTATCCCGACGACGTGGCTATGTTCATCAAACCGAAGAGGATGGACCTGATTTGCATCTGAGAGCTGCTAGACATTTTCGCAGGTGCCTCGGGCCTTAGAATTAACTACAATAAATCTGCGGCCACAATCATTAGGGGCACCGAAGCGGATGCAGCCAGAATCATGGAAGTTATGAACTGCAGATTAGGCGAATTTCCCTGCCAGTACCTGGGTATCCCGCTGGCCATCAAGAAACTGTCGCGGGCGGATTAGCAGTCGCTGCTGGACCAAGTGAGGAAGTTCATACCAGCCTCACTTGATCTTTGTGAGGCCAATCAACCAGCTACTGGTCCTCAACGCCCCGCTTTGGGTGTTCGAGCAGATTAACACTTGGACGCGCACCTTCTTTTGGGCGGGGAAGGAGAAGGTCAATGGTGGTGTGTGCTCTGTTGCTTGGGACACAGTGTGTCGCCCCACGTCCCTTGGTGGGCTGGGAGTGAAGGATATCCGATTGTAGTCTATTGCCTTGCACGTTAGATGGGAGTGGTTACGCAGATCGGATCTCTCCAGGCCATGGCAGGGTATTCCAATGGTAGAAGACAAGGAGGCCAAGCTCGTGTTTAACAGCCTCATCAAGATCACGTTGGGAGTTGGGGACAGAGTCCTATTCTGGAAGGACGGGTGGATCCACGGCTTTACTATCAACGAGATTGCGCCCGTCGTCCTCACGTCGGTGAGCACAAGGGCGCGTAGCAATAGGACTGTTGATAACCCACAAGTATAGGGGATCGCAACAGCTTTCGATGGTAGAGTATTCAACCCAAATTTATTGATTCGACACAAGGGGAGCCAAAGAATATTCTCAAGTATTAGCAGTTGAGTTTTCAATTCAACCACACCTGGATAACTTAGTATCTGCAGCAAAGTATTTAGTAGCAAAGTAGTATGATAGTAATGGTAACAGTGTCAAAAGTAAAGATAGCAGTTTTGTAGTAGTTGTAACAGTAGCAACGGAAAAGTAAATAAGCAAAACACAATATGTGAAAATCTCGTAGGCATTGGATCAGTGATGGATAATTATGTCGGATGCGATTCCTCATGTAATAGTTATAACATAGGGTGACACAGAACTAGCTCCAATTCATCAATGTAATGTAGGCATGTATTCCGAATATAGTCATACGTGCTTATGGAAAAGAACTAGCATGACATCTTTTGTCCTACCCGCCCGTGGCAGCGGGGTCCTAATGGAAACTAAGGGATATTAAGGCCGCCTTTTAATAGAGTACCGGACCAAAGCATTAACACTTAGTGAATTGTCACGCCCAAGATGCGACCCTATCCTAAAGGAACTCGAAGGTCCCACCAAGGATAGAAGCGCATCTTGAAAACGCTTTTGCAAGGTGGATATCATTACATCAACATTACATAATAGATGGGGATACATACAAAAGGCATACAATGCCACACGAATACAACATCATCTTACATAAGAGCACCATCCGACTACGGATGAAACACAAACAGAAACTCAAACGACATCCACCCTGCTAGCCCAGGCTGCCGACCTGGAACCTATCCCCTGATCGAAGGAGAAGCAGAAGAAGAACTCCAAAACAAGCAAACATCGCTCTCGCGTCATGATCATCGCATAAACCTGTACCTGCAACTATTGTTGTAGTAATCTGTGAGCCACGAGGACTCAGCAATCCCATTACCATGGGTATCAAGACTAGCAAAGCTTAATGGGAAAGGAAGGGATAAAGTGGTGAGGTTGCAGCAGCGACTAAGCATGATATGGTGGCTAACATACGCAAATGAGAGCGAGAAGAGAAACAAAGGAACGGTCAACTAGCAATGATCAAGAAGTGATCCTGAACTCCTACTTACGTCAAACATAACCCAAAAACCGTTCACTTCCCGGACTCCGCCGAAAAGAGACCATCACGGCTACACACGCGGTTGATGCGTTTTAATTCGGATCTGGTGTCAAGTTATCTACAACCAGACATTAACAAATTCCCATCTGCCACATAACCGCGGGCACGGCTCTCGAAAGTTTATACCCTGCAGGGGTGTCCCAACTTAGCCCATGATAAGCTCTCGCGATCAACGAAGGATATTCCTTCTCCCAGGAAGACCCGATCAGTCTTGGAATCCCGGTTTACAAGACATTTCGACAATGGTAAAACAAGACCAGCAAAGCCGCCCGGATGTGCCGACAAATCCCGATAGGAGCTGCACATATCTCGTTCTCAGGGCACACCGGATGAGCCAGACGTCGGGTTGGCATAGACCCTGGTTGCCCAGGGGGCGCCGGACATCGCTCGGTTCGGACCAGCACTTAGAGAAGCACTGGCCCGGGGGGGCTAAAATAAAGATGACCCTCGGGTTGGCCGACCCAAGGGAAAGGTATAGGTGGTGGTGAGGCAAATGGTAAAACCAAGGTTGGGCCTAGCTGGAGGAGTTTTATTCAAAGCGAACTGTCAAGGGGGTCCCATAAATCACCCAACCGCGTAAGGAACGCAAAATCCGGGAACATAACACCGGTATGACGGAAACTAGGGCGGCAAGAGTGGAACAAAACACCAGGCATAAGGCCGAGCCTTCCACCCTTTACCAAGTATATAGATGCATTAATAATATAAGAGATATTGTGATATCCCAACATAACCATGTCCACCATGGAGCAATCTTCAACTTCACCTGCAACTAACAATGCTATAAGAGGGGCTGAGCAAAGCGGTAACATAGCCAAGCAACGGTTTGCTAGGAAGGGTGTCAAAGGTTAGAGGTTCATGGTAATTTGGGAGGCTTGAAGAACAAGTTATAGGAAGCGCAGCAAAGCGATAGAACGAAGCAACTAGCATAGCAATGATAGGAGTGAGATCCAGGGTAGCGGTCATCTTGCCTGAAATCCCGCTAGGAAGAAGAACGAGTCCATGAAGAAGATGAAGCTACGAAGACGAACCAAGCGCAGACGAACGCATCCTCACGATCGCAACGAAACGGGAACTATCGAGAAGAAGCACACAACATGGTAAACACACCACACATAGACAATACATGATGCACAACAAGCATGATGCATGACAAGGCTACATGAAGCTACTCATGACAAGAGATGACGCAAACAAGAACAACACATCAAGGCAAGTTTAAATGAGGCCGGGAACAACATATAACAAATCCGGTAAGTCCTCATATGCAAATTTAGAAATTGGTCCAGAACTGAATAAACCTTAAGTTGAAGTTGTTAAACAGCAAGTTAAAGAGCACCAAGAGGTCTACACGAAATTCTAGTCAAGTTACATATAAAGTTCATTTAATTCGGAGTTACGGTCTAGAAGATATGAGCAAAACAAGTTAAGCATGGCATTGAAGCAAAATTCATACAAACATCAAGCAAACACACCAAAACAAGGATGCAACATGATAATATGAAGCTACATGCAAAATCAAGCAAGTTTCATATAGAGCACACTCAAAACGGAGCAACGGTTCAACACATACACTATACAAGTTATAGCAACAATCTGTCCATAACAGCAACTAGGCATCTTACAAGCATCAAAACAACAAGCTAGCACCCCAACATAATAACAAAAGGCATGGGCATGAAGTACAGGTAAAGCATGACAAAACATGAACTCTGAGCTATCTCCAGAAATTACTAGAACATGCTCAAAAAGACATGGAAAGATTGCAAATAATAACAGTTTCAGACTTATCAGGAAATAACATCAGGTTGCAATGTTTAGAGCTATCAAACAACATGATACAGGAAGCTATCATGGCAAAAAAAGGCATGGCATGAATCTACCAAACCCATAGAACAAAAGTCCCTTACTGACCATGAGCCAAAAGGTCACAGAAAATATGATAGCACCCATGTAAACATAGCAAGTTATATGACAGATTCATACATGGCAGGAACAACAATAAGTAGGCATGTTGGTGAGCTTGAACCACTCACCACAGAGCAATACATGGCATGGCAAGGCAACCAACAGTAAGAAGACATGTTTATGAAGCTAAGCATGGCAAGAACAAGTTCATAGGATGCATGTTTAGCAAACTTTGGAGCAAGATAACAACATGATACAGCAAACTTTGGAGCAAGATAACAACATGATACAACAGGCTATAAATGCAACCAGGGGCATGAATGGATAGATCAAGACATGTATAAGAAAACATCCTTAGTGAACATCTCCAGAATAATGCACAAAATAACTTGTAGCAGCAGGTTTACATAGCAACAAAATATAACAGAATCAGTCAGGAAAACAGCAACAGCAGGTACCCTACTTAACAAGCTCGATGCACTCAGTACAAGATTCACAAAAATACATGGATGGCACCTCTGGAAAGATGGCATGGCATAGATCAAAACACATGTAGACATCAACCTCATAGGATGCACACATCAAAAATGGCAAAAATGACAAATGAGCATGTTAAAACAGTTTTAGCAGATTAACATCACATAGCACGCTTCCAACAGCATTTCGGGCATCAAGATGAGCTCAAATGAAAATGATGCAATGGAATGAAATGAACTACTTGTCGAGACAAACAATTTGACATATTATACGCCCGAAACAGAGCAGTATGCAGCAAGTTATGATGTGATGAACATAGCATGATAGTGTCAAAATTATAGGACTTAGTGGATACGGGGTCAACCTTCGATCTGCACGGTTTTCGAGGTTCGTCAGAGTTCGTCGCCGGAGACGAGGAGGAAGATGCCGGGGAGGCGCGGGGAGGCGGCCCCAGCCCGGATCTGACCGGATCCGGCCGGCGGCACGTTGGGGCGGCGGCGGAGGGAGCTGCGGTGGCGGGGCGCGGGGCGTATCCGGCCGGGGCGCCGCCGGTCGGGGGCGGCCGGGGCGGAGCGACGCGGCGGCGCGGGGCCGCGCCGGAGGCGGGAGAGGCGGAGGCGGGACCGAGGTGAGGTCGCGGGATCCGCGGCCACCGGGCAGCGAGCGCCGGCGGGGGCGCCGGCGGCGGAGGCGGCGGGGCACGCCGGCGAGGACGGCGCCGGCGGCGGGGCCGAGCCGCCGTGGGGCGAGGAGGCCGGGCGGCGTGGGAGGCAGGCGGGCGCGCGGCTGCAGCAGCCGGGCCGGGCGGCGGCGGCGCGAGGGCCCGCACGGGCCCGCGATGGGCTCCGCGGGCCGGCGGCGAGGAGGGCGCGGGGACGCCACGTGGCGCGCGGTGGTTGGACGGGGGCGGCGGCGTGGCTGAGGTGGCAGCCTCCGATTCGTCGGAGTGAGGTGGCCGGCGGGGACGGACATGTCCGGGGCGGTGGAGACGCGTCCGGTGGCGCCGGGAGGGGTTTGATCTAGGGTTAGACCGGGATTTTTGGAGGGGGAGGTGTTTATATATACAGGTAGAGGGAGCTAGGAGAGTCCAAATGAGGAGCGATTTTCGGCCACGCGATCGTGATCGAACGACCAAGAGCATGGAGGGGGTTTGGATGGGTTTTGGGCCACTTTGGAAGGGTGTTGGGCTGCACACAAAAGAGGCTTTTACGGTTACCCGGTTAACCATTGGAGTATCAAACAATCTCCAAATGGTACGAAACTTGACAGGCGGTCTACCGGTGATGTACCAAGGCCGCTTGCCAAACCTCGGGCCATTCCGAGAATGTTTAACACCCGCACACGAAAAGATGCAAAAGGGGACGCCGGGGGATGATAGAGGCAAAGGTGTCCCGTCTTTCGATGAGATGATGGATTTCGCTTTGGTGGAAGTCGACTTTGACGATCCGACTACGAACGTGCGAGGACGTCGCGCCTTAGCAATCGCTAAACCAACTCCGAGAGGTTATTGACCACGCTGGAGCATGATCAACCTGACCACGAGGGTCTGTTTCCTGCGAGCAACAAACAACAAGCAAGAAACTGAGATTGCAATCTGGATATTGCGAATATAAGATGAAAGCTTTATTGATCAAGGTGGGGTTCTGTGACGCCTTTGTCTGGTCGTTGAACACAAATGAAGTACGCGAAGTTGCAGCTATGGCGAACTTTTAATCTAAACAAAACCCCCTAAGTCTAAACGGTGCCCTAAGGGCTGTATATATGGAGGAAGAGAGGGGGAATTTCGTGGCCCTTGGTGGAGGGGTCCGAAATCAACCCTATCTCTTGTTTCCCCACACATACGGACTCTAAAAATAGCCTATACTTATGTATTTCGAAATTACATGGGCCTGGCCCAATAAAAAGGTGATGCAGCACCTATAATAGCCTCGGGACAAAATTTATGAAGTGGCATCTTGTATATTTCGTCCAAGGCTTCATGCACCCATTATGGTGGCTTCAAAGTCCTGAAATCATCACTTGTAACTCCGTTCTTGTTCCCCTTGCACATGGCATCATCTCCATGCTTGTTCTTGCTCCAATGTTCATCCTTCTCCAAGCTAGGCCCTTCATTTGTAAGCAAAACAAATGTATCCAATTTAGGCAGCATCATATTCTCATGAACATTAGAATCATTACCAAGAAACGAAAGTACCTGATAATTTAATTGGCGTGCGCGAGCTCTAGTAATTGGTCCCGTATATGTAGCAGTAGGGGCTGTGGGTGTAATAATGGTATTGATGTCCTCATCATCCTCCCCTTCTTGAAATGAAGTCGTCCTCGACAGAAGCTCATCTTCCTCACCCAAATAAGGCTTCAAATCTGCAATGTTAAAAGTGGGACTAACCCCAAAATCTGCAGGCAGCTCAAGTTTATATGCATTATCATTTATTTTCTCTAACACCTTAAAGGGACCATCAGCACGTGGCATTAGCTTTGATTTGCGCAAATCAGGAAATCTATCCTTACGCAAATGTAACCAAACAAGATCTCCAGGTGCAAACACAACATGTTTTCTACCCTTATCTCCAGCAAGTTTATATTTAGCATTCATACGCTCAATGTTTTCCTTAGTTAACTCATGCATTTTTAAAATCAATTCAGCACGTTGTTTAGCATCAAAATTAACCTTCTCCGAAGATGGAAGAGGCAACAAATCAATAGGTGCACGAGGTAGGAAACCATACACAACTTCAAAAGGGCACATCTTAGTAGTAGAATGCAATGAACGATTATAAGCAAATTCAATATGAGGCAAGCAGTCCTCCCACATTTTCTTATTATTCTTCAAAACAGCCCTAAGCATAGTAGACAATGTTCTATTGACTACTTCAGTTTGTCCATCAGTTTGGGGGTGACAAGTAGTACTAAAAAGCAGTTTAGTCCCCAACTTAGCCCATAAACATCTCCAAAAGTGACTAAGAAATTTAGTATCACGATCTGAAACAATAGTATTTGGCACACCATGCAAGCGAATAATTTCACGAAAGAACAAATCAACAACATTAACAGCATCATCGCTTTTATGACATGGTATAAAGTGTGCCATTTTCGAGAATCTATCCACGACAACAAATATGCTATCCCTCCCCTTCTTTATTCGAGGTAAACCTAAAACAAAGTCCATAGATATATCCTCCCAAGGAACACTAGGTACAGGAAAAGGCATATATAAACCATGAGGATTGAGTCGTGACTTAACTTTTTGACATGTAGTGCAGCGAGCAATAAAATGCTCGACATCCCGTCTCATCTCTGGCCAAAAGAAATGTGTAGCAAGTACGTCCTCCATCTTCTTCACGCCAAAGTGTCCCATTAATCCTCCTCCATGCGCCTCCTGCAACAACAAAAGACGAACGGAGCTAGCTGGAATGCATAGCTTGTTAGCACGAAACACAAATCCATCATTAACGACAAACTTGTTCCACATTCTTCCTTCTTTACAATTCTGCATTACATCTTTAAAATCAGCATCATGCACATATTGATCTTTGATGGTCTCCAAACCAAATATTTTGAAGTCAAGTTGTGAAAGCATAGTAGAGCAATGAGACAATGCATCAGCAATAACATTTTCTTTTCCCTTCTTGTGTTTAATGACATAAGGGAAAGTCTCAATAAATTCAACCCATTTAGCATGTCTACGATTCATTTTAGCTTGACTTTTAATATGTTTCAAAGATTCATGATCAGAATGTATAACAAATTCTTTGGGCCATAAATAATCTTGCCATGTTTCTAAAGTCCGAACAAGAGCATATAATTCTTTATCGTAAGTAGAATAATTCAGACTAGGCCCACTCAATTTTTCAGAAAAGTATGCAACAGGTTTGCCATCTTGTAATAACACACCTCCTAATCCAATTCCACTAGCATCACATTCAAGCTCAAAAGTCTTATTAAAATCAGGAAGTTGGAGTAAAGGAGCATGTGTCAACTTATCTTTCAATACCGTGAAGGCTTCTTCCTATGCGGTACCCCACAGAAAAGGCACATCTTTCTTTGTAAGCTCATTGAGAGGTGCAGCAATGGTGCTGAAATCTCTCACAAAACGCCTATAGAATCCAGCGAGGCCAAGAAAACTCCTCACTTGTGTGACTGTTTTGGGCTGCGGCCAACTCTCAATAGCTTCAATCTTGGCTTTATCAACTTCAATTCCCTGTGGACTAACAACATAGCCAAGAAAAGATACTCGGTCGGTGCAAAAGGTGCACTTCCCAAGGTTACCAAACAAACGTGCATCACGTAGAGCAATAAAAACAGCACGTAAATGTTCCAAATGTTCTTCCAAAGATCTGCTATAAATCAGTATATCATCAAAATAGACTACCACAAATCGTCCAATGAAAGCACGTAAAACTTCGTTCATTAATCTCATGAAAGTACTAGGCGCATTAGTTAACCCAAAAGGCATGACTAACCACTCATATAATCCAAACTTAGTTTTAAATGCTGTTTTCCATTCATCCCCCAATTTCATGCGAATTTGATGGTATCCACTACGCAAATCAACTTTGGAGAATATTGTAGAGCCACTCAATTCATCAAGCATATCATCTAGCCTAGGAATAGGATGACGATAACGAATAGTAATATTATTAATGCCTCTACAATCAACACACATACGCGATGTACCATCCTTTTTCGGCACTAGAATAATAGGAACAACACAAGGACTAAGGGATTCGCGTATATAACCTTTGTCGAGAAGCTCTTGTACTTGACGCATAATCTCCTTCGTCTCCTCTGGATTGGTACGGTATGGCGCACGGTTTGGCAGTGAAGCACCGGGAATTAAGTCGATCTGATGCTCAATCCCTCGAATAGGTGGTAATCCCGGTGGCACGTCTTGTGGAAAGACGTCAGCGAACTCCTGCAAAATGTTAGTGATAGCAGGAGGCAAAGAGGAAGGCACGTCCTCGAATGAAAATAATGCCTCTTTGCACACAAAAGCATAGCAAACAGATTTGCTGAAATCTAGCTCATCAATATCAGATTTGGTGGCAAATAAACATGCACTTTTCAATTTAATTTCAGAAGCAACACTAGATGGTTTATTATTAGGCTGCATTTGTTGCTCAAATTCTTTTGCCACAATCTGATTTTTCACTCTTATTCTTCTCCTGTTTTGCTTTATTAGCTCTATTAATATCATCTTTCAAAATGGAATCAGGAGTCATAGGAAGCAAAGTAATATTTTTATCCTTATGAACAAGAGTATAATGATTGTTTCTACCATGGTGTACAGAATTTTTATCAAATTGCCATGGTCTACCAAGTAATAAGGAACATGCTTGCATAGGTACCACATCACAATCAACATAATCAGCATATGTAGAGATACTAAAATGCACACGAACAGTACGTGTTACCTTAACCTTGCCGCTGTTGTTGAACCATTGGATGTAGTAAGGATGTGGATGTGGTCTTGTCGTGAGAGAAAGCTTCTCCACCATCTCCATGCTAGCCAAGTTGTTGCAGCTCCCTCCATCTATGATGACGCGCACAGAACGTTCTTTCACAACTCCCTTGGTATGGAACAAATTGTGCCTCTGATTTTGCTCAGCTTGTGTGACCTGCACACTCAAAACACGTTGAGCAACTAAACATTCATACCTGTCAGCGTCTTCAGGAGCCATGTATTGCGTCTCATGATCAGAATCATCTCTACCATGTTCTTCACGTGTAATAAGAGCCAAAGTCTCCTCATCATAGTCACTAGCGGACTCATATCCACCATCCGCGGTAGCAATCATCACACGCGGAGATTTGCATTCTCTCGCATAATGACCTCCTCCCTTACAACGATGACAAATAATATGACTTGTGTGCCCTGTTGATGCCATGGAAGAAGAAGAACTCTGTGCAGGCCCAGCAGGTGCGCTCTTCGCAGAAAATGGTGGTTGTGCCTGTTTTCTTGTATCACGACTGGAGGAGGCACGTGATTGAGGTGCTGGTGCAGTTGAAGTAGAAGATGCACGCGGTGTCCATGATGAAGGTCGGCCTGCAGAAAAGTTAGTTCGCGCCAATGCTTGTCGATCCTGCACTTCACGTTCAGCTTTACAAGCAAGATGGAATAAACGAGTGATATTAGTATACTCCTTATAGTCTAGAATGGTCTGAATCTCTCTATTTAATCCACCCAGAAAACGTGCAAGCATAGCTTCATTCTCCTCAACAATACCACATCTAATCATGCCAGTTTGCAATTCCTGATAATATTCTTCTACAGAATTTTTTCCCTGTCTTAAACGCTGCAATTTTTGAAGCAATTCACGTTGATAATATGGTGGAACCCAACGAGTGCGCATAGCAGTTTTCAAAGCAGCCCAAGTAGCGGGAATAGGATATAATCTACAATGTTCAGACCACCATACACATGCAAAACTAGTGAAAGCACAAACAGCAGCAGCAACCCGTCTCTCCTCGGGATATTGTAAACATGTAAAACGTTGTTCAGTTTCTAACTCCCAGGTAAGATATATATCAGGAACATATCTACCCTCAAATGGTGGAATATTCAATTTCAGTTTAGGAATATGGACATCATCTCGTACCTGAGGTGGTGGTGCAGGCCTACCATTACGAATATATACCTGAGGTCGACCTGGTGGTGGTGGTGCTGTTGGCTGCACGTAGTGCTGATTTTGATCAACCTCATCCTCATAATCGCCCGCATACTCATCATCCTCCTGGGTACCAGCAGCAGCAGTAGCAGGGGCCAAAGAAGCATCAACAACATGAACAGCAGCACCAGAAGTTTGGCCATCCTCAATAGGAACACGCTTCGCTCGTCCATACTGATTCGAAAGGATGCGTTGTTGTTGTTGTTGTTGTTGTTGTTGGAGAGGTGCGTTAGGTGCAGCGGGTGGTGGTGGTGGAAGACGCGCGAGCAATTCATTAAACTTGTTATCGAGCTTTGTTTCGAATGTCTTCTCCATGCCATCTATCTTCTCCATGGCCTCTTCAAATCTGTTTAGCACATCTTGCACCTGTCCACTCATCATTTGCTGAAATTTATCATGCAATTCCTTATTCGTCATGTTCTCCCAGTCAGTCTCGTCGGCTTGTGATCTTGGCATGGTTAGAAGCAATAGAAACACACAAGAATATGATCCTACAGACTACTAACAAGAGGTGGTGGTGGGTGTCACAAATCCGTCAAGCAAATCTCAAATTCTTACCAGTTCTTACCCAGCAGCAGGCGGTGATCGACAACCGTTGTAGTCAAAAACTCTCAAAGCTTGGATAGAGCAATTACCAGGGAGAGTCAAACACACGACGTAGATGTATGTGGAGCTGGGAAGGCTTATAATATGGTAGCAAAAAGGGTCAGCAATAATCAATTCAGAGATGCAAAGTTGAATAAACGCTCAACGACGGTACTGTGCTGGTCCTAGGCTAGACTGTGCTAGAGACGCGAGCCTAGAACACCAACAAAATCACGGCGCGACACGTAAACAAGGGAGGAGCACACTCTGAATTTTTTTCTCTTCTTTTTTTTTGCACTTTTTTTCCTCTTTTTTTTGCTCCGCAACAAATATTTTTCGAAAAAGTCTACAAATGGTCTAAAAACTGCCTAGCCAGAATTTTCCAGACTTAGTTTTTTTTTGAAACTGGAACTATTTTTCTTCTGCGGATGGCTCGGAAGTTGGGGAGTCCTTCTCTGTCACGACTCGGAGTATCGCGTGATCTGGAAATCGAGAACAATGCAACAATTACTGGACTCGGACTAGGACTGGTGGCGGAGATGAATCTGGTGGAACTCGGATTGGTGGCGGAGATGAATCTGGTGGAACACGGACAGGTGGCGGATATATGTTGCAGGTGAACTCGGATTGGCGTGATGGCGGCAGATATGTGGTGGCGTATATGGATTCGGATTGGCGGTGAATATGTGGTGGTGGTATATGGCAACAGCGACGATGATGATGCGGTGGTGATATATGGCAGCAGCGACGTGACAACCTGTGAACAGAACTCGAAACTCTAAAAGACTAGACGCTAAGACCAGCAACTTGACACGATGATGCAACCGCAAATTCAACAAAGCAAATACAGAAAAGATTATGCAAAGGCTCAGATTGGTTCGGATGGGATGAACTAACCCTAATTTGTTTTTTCTTGGCTTTTTCGTGGACTATAGGTATGAAGAACAGACTCGATCTAAACTACGAAAAACTGTAAAATCTCACCAAGCAACCTGGAAATCTGATACCACTTGATAGAGGCAAAGGTGTCCCGTCTTTCGATGAGATGATGGATTTCGCTTTGGTGGAAGTCGACTTTGACGATCCGACTACGAACGTGCGAGGACGTCGCGCCTTAGCAATCGCTAAACCAACTCCGAGAGGTTATTGACCATGCTGGAGCACGATCAACCTGACCACGAGGGTCTGTTTCCTGCAAGCAACGAAGAACAAGCAAGAAACTGAGATTGCAATCTGGATATTGCGAATATAAGATGAAAGCTTTATTGATCAAGGTGGCGTTCTGTGACGCCTTTGTCTGGTCGTTGAACACAAACGAAGTACGCGAAGTTGCAGCTATGGCGAACTTTTAATCTAAACAAAACCCCCTAAGTCTAAACGGTGCCCTAAGGGCTGTATATATGGAGGAAGAGAGGGGGAATTTCGTGGCCCTTGGTGGAGGGGTCCGAAATCAACCCTATCTCTTGTTTCCCCACACATACGGACTCTAAAAATAGCCTATACTTATGTATTTCGAAATTACATGGGCCTGGCCCAATAAAAAGGTGATGCAGCACCTATAATAGCCTCGGGACAAAATTTATGAAGTGGCATCTTGTATATTTCGTCCAAGGCTTCATGCACCCATTATGGTGGCTTCAAAGTCCTGAAATCATCACTTGTAACTCCGTTCTTGTTCCCCTTGCGCATGGCATCATCTCCATGCTTGTTCTTGCTCCAATGTTCATCCTTCTCCAAGCTAGGCCCTTCATTTGTAAGCAAAACAAATGTATCCAATTTAGGCAGCATCATATTCTCATGAACATTAGAATCATTACCAAGAAACGAAAGTACCTGATAATTTAATTGGCGTGCGCGAGCTCTAGTAATTGGTCCCGTATATGTAGCAGTAGGGGCTGTGGGTGTAACAATGGTATTGATGTCCTCATCAGGGGAACATAGGAGTGCCGGATTGCAAAACGGACAACGGGGAAAATGCTCGGATGCAAGAAACGAACACGTATGCCAATGCGATGCACATGATGACATGATATGAAATGCAGATGATGACATGGCAAAGTGCAACACGCAAGCAAATGACAAGGCAACGAAGGTGAATAACTGGCGGACACCTGGCGCATCGAATCCGGGGCGTTACAACACTCCTCCACTAACAAGAGATCTCGTCTCGAGATCTTAGGACCAAGACAGAAGGGAAAAGGGATGAGGTGAAACAAGAACTCAAGAGAAGAAGCAAAGAATCGAGAGCACTCGAGAAGAAGAGATGAATGACGAGAATAAAAAACCCACGGAATCAGATAGACTATGAAACCACTCCAGTTAGAACGAGATAAGAAACGAATAAGACTGAAAGGATTTAGGCAGCACTCTGGTTGAACAAGGAAAGAATAGAACACAAACTTGAGAGGACGGAATGATACTTGACGACATAAGCAATGCAATGCCTCTGGAAGAATTGAAAGAATTGAATGAAAAGAACGGAGAAGAAAATGACAACTTGTGCCACGAATGAAATTGAAAGCATCTTTAGAAGGAAGGATTGAACGGAGTTGTTGGAAATTAAACAACAAAAGAATAAGCTTGTTGTGGACTTATGGATAACATCTCAGAAATTATGAGGTGATAACCGACCACAAACGGAAATGATAGAATAGCCGAGAAAGCCGAAGAAATGCAAAACTCCACTTCAAAAGAACACAGAGAATTAATTGCACTTCGATACGTGAGAAGAAAAGATACTTGAATTTCTCCAACAAGTCTTGATGAACTCTTGAAGAATGAATTAAATCATGAAGAACCACCATGAAGAACTCCGGTAAACAAAAGGATAATGGAATAGAATTGAAGGATGAAAGAATAAGATGAGCCTTGCGATGATTTAGATGGAGGTTCCGACGAAATGGCCGAGGAAATTTGAACTCTGGAAAAGAAAAGATGAAACACTTGAAACAAGAATTTATTCGTCAAGAACAAACTCCGAAGGATGGGATTAATCCCCTTGAGGAAATAAGAATAAGATTTATTGTATGCTTATCCTTCATCAAATTAAATTGAAGACAAGCAATGGATTTTGCATACTACTTATTCTTCTTGAAAAGGATTGAGAAGTGACATATCACAAACTTGAGAAGGTCTTCATGAACCACCGGTAGGATTGGAAAGAAGGAATGAATTAAATGATGATCAAGGAAAAAGAATCTAGAACGAACCACCGTTAGAAATGAAAATGAACGAAGAAAAGAGAAATAATCGTCGGGAAGAATTAGAGAAGCACGAAGATACTTGAGGGAATTAAAATGCAAGAGAACAAAGAGATCGAGAACTGATTGAAGAATACTTGAATGAAGCACCGGAATAAATAGAGAACGATAACTGGAATGATGGCCTCCGGTAAAAGAAATGGGAAAACAACTACTGACATACTCCGGATGGGTAAGAACAGAATATCTGACGAATGGAATAATTTGCGATGATAACATGAAGCTAAAACCACGAATCTCGAGAGAACGGGCAAGATTTAGAGGAAAACTCTTCTTCGGTCTTCAAATGACGACGAGAAACACCACCAAAATTACTGAGATACTCCGGGAGAATGAAAAACAAAGAGGAAGGGTTGAACCAACAATGAAATGAATTTGAAAGCGATCTTGGAGAAGGCATGTGACTGATGGAATCCATTCTTACGTCACACTTTGAAAAGAATTTGGAATAACCCCGGGGGAATTAGAAGAGTCAGGTAAGATCCTGGGAAAAGACCTGCGGGTTAGGGCCCACTAAAAGAAAACACTGTTGGAAAGGGATGTTGAACAGATAGATGATGCACCGGAACAATTGAAATATTCGAATGAGGTAACAACCTCGAATTAATTTGAACACAGACGAATCTCCTGAGATGTCTTGAACACTCCGGAAGGATAAACTGGCGAGAGGCGAACGAGCAAAGGGAAATATTTGAGCTGAGGGAAAGAATACGATCGACAACGAAAAACTTGAATTGAATCCACCGGAGAAGAAAAGAGATGAAGAATGACGAACGAGACGAGAATTCACCGGTTGAAATGATTTACGAAAGACTGAAGAGGCTTCGCACGAATGAAATTGATGCTAAAAAGAGACTCAGGCTCCGGGAAGAAGAGGGTGGTAGGGCGGGAAAAACAAAGACACTGGAAGGGGAGAAACCGATGAATAACTTGAAGAGAAAAACACCGGTTTAATTATTGAGGAGAGAAAGCAAAGACTTCGCACGAGTAGGATGGATACTCGATTACAGGCTCCGGTTCCGAGATGAAAAGGGGTGGGCGGGTGGGAAAAGAAAACAACTGAGGCTCGAACTTGACAACGATGAAGAGGCTCGAGTCAACTTGACGAGAAATGCACCGGATCAAAAGAGCTGAGAACCAGTGATCGGAAAACCAACTGCGTGATCCTAAAGAAAAATTTTGAAGGGGAAGAGAAGTAATTCAAAACACCAACGTCAAGATTCCTCACCAGAGCGACGAAGGGGCTGAGGAGTAAAAAAGAATTCCTACTCTCCGATATAACTACACTCCGAAAACAGTTTTCTTCTAGACTCAACAACGGCCAAACTACACGATCAATCAAGGGGGCTCTTAGGGTCAGTCGAGGCTCTGATACCAACTTGTCATGCCCAAGATGCGACCCTATCCTAAAGGAACTCGAAGGTCCCACCAAGGATAGAAGCGCATCTTGAAAACGCTTTTGCAAGGTGGGTATCATTACATCAACATTACATAATAGATGGGGATACATACAAAAGGCATACAATGCCACACGAATACAACATCAACTTACATAAGAGCACCATCTGACTACGGATGAAACACAAACAGAAACTCAAACGACATCCACCCTGCTAGCCCAGGCTGCCGACCTGGAACCTATCCCCTGATCAAAGAAGAAGCAGAAGAAGAACTCCAAAACAAGCAAACATCACTCTCGCGTCATGATCATCGCATAAACCTATACCTGCAACTGTTGTTGTAGTAATCTGTGAGCCACGAGGACTCAGCAATCCCATTACCATGGGTATCAAGACTAGCAAAGCTTAATGGGAAAGGAAGGGATAAAGTGGTGAGGTTGCAGCAGCGACTAAGCATGATATGGTGGCTAACATACGCAAATGAGAGCGAGAAGAGAAACAAAGGAACGATCGTCAACTAGCAATGATCAAGAAGTGATCCTGAACTCCTACTTACGTCAAACATAACCCAAAAACCGTGTTCACTTCCCGGACTCCGCCGAAAAGAGACCATCACGGCTACACACGCGGTTGATGCGTTTTAATTCGGATGTGGTGTCAAGTTATCTACAACCGGACATTGACAAATTCTCATCTGCCACATAACCGCGGGCACGGCTCTCGAAAGTTTATACCCTGCAGGGGTGTCCCAACTTAGCCCATGATAAGATCTCGCGATCAACAAAGGATATTCCTTCTCCCAGGAAGACCCGATCAGTCTCGGAATCCCGGTTTACAAGACATTTCGACAATGGTAAAACAAGACCAGCAAAGCCGCCCGGATGTGCCGACAAATACCGATAGGAGTTGCACATATCTCGTTCTCAGGGCACACCGGATGAGCCAGACGTCGGGTTGGCATAGACCCTGGTTGCCCAGGGGGCGCCGGACATCGCTCGGTTCGGACCAACACTTAGAGAAGCACTGGCCCAGGGGGGCTAAAATAAAGATGACCCTTGGGTTGGCCGACCCAAGGGAAAGGTATAGGTGGTGGTGAGGCAAATGGTAAAACCAAGGTTGGGCCTAGCTGGAGGAGTTTTATTCAAAGCGAACTGTCAAGGGGGTCCCATAAATCACCCGACCGCGTAAGGAACGCAAAATCCGGGAACATAACACCGGTATGACGGAAGCTAGGGCGGCAAGAGTGGAACAAAACACCAGGCATAAGGCCGAGCCTTCCACCCTTTACCAAGTATATAGATGCATTAATAATATAAGAGATATTGTGATATCCCAACATAACCCTGTCCACCATGGAGCAATCTTCAACTTCACCTGCAACTAACAACGCTATAAGAGGGGCTGAGCAAAGCGGTAACATAGCCAAGCGACGGTTTGCTAGGAAGGGTGTCAAAGGTTAGAGGTTCATGGTAATTTGGGAGGCTTGAAGAATAAGTTATAGGAAGCGCAGCAAAGCGATAGAAGGAAGCAACTAGCATAGCAATGATAGTAGTGAGATCCAGGGTAGCGGTCATCTTGTCTGAAATCCCGCTAGGAAGAAGAACGAGTTCATGAAGAAGATGAAGCCACGAAGACGAACCAAGCGCAGACGAATGCATCCTCACGATCGCAACGAAACGGGAACTATCGAGAAGAAGCACACAACATGGTAAACACACCACACATAGACAATACATGATGCACAACAAGCATGATGCATGACAAGGCTACATGAAGCTACTCATGACAAGATATGATGCAAACAAGAACAACACATCAAGCCAAGTTTAAATGAGGCCGGGAACAACATATAACAAATCCGGTAAGTCCTCATATGCAAATTTAGAAATTGGTCCAGAACTGAATAAACCTTAAGTTGAAGTTGCTAAACAGCAAGTTAAAGAGCACCAAGAGGTCTACACAAAATTCTAGTCAAGTTACATATAAAGTTCATTTAATTCGGAGTTACGGTCTAGAAGATATGAGCAAAACAAGTTAAGCATGGCATTGAAGCAAAATGCATAAAAACATCAAGCAAACACACCAAAATAAGGATGCAACATGATAATATGAAGCTACATGCAAAATCAAGCAAGTTTCATATAGAGCACACTCAAAACGGAGCAACGGTTCAACACATACACTATACAAGTTGTAGCAACAATCTGTCCATAACAGCAACTAGGCATCTTACAAGCATCAAAACAACAAGCTAGCACCCCAACATAATAACAAAAGGCATGGGCATGAAGTACAGGTAAAGCATGACAAAACATGAACACTGAGCTATCTCCAGAAACTACTAGAACATGCTCAAAAAGACATGGAAAGATTGCAAATAATAACAATTTCAGACTTATCAGGAAATAACATCAGGTTGCAATGTTTAGAGCTATCAAACAACATGATACAGGAAGCTATCATGGCAAAAAAAGGCATGGCATGAATCTACCAAACCTATAGAACAAAAGTCCCTTACTGACCATGAGCCAAAAGGTCACAGAAAATATGATAGCACCCATGTAAACATAGCAAGTTATATGACAGATTCATACATGGCAGGAACAACAATAAGTAGGCATGTTGGTGAGCTTGAACCACTCACCACAGAGCAATACATGGCATGGCAAGGCAACCAACAGTAAGAAGACATGTTTATGAAGCTAAGAATGGCAAGAACAAGTTCATAGGATGCATGGATCACTAGAAAAGCACATGGCCAAAACTGAACTTCATGTTAACAGGTTGACAGCAACATTATTTAGCAAACTTTGGAGCAAGATAACAACATGATACAGCTGGCTATAAATGCAACCTGGGGCATGAATGGATAGATCAAGACATGTATAAGAAAACATCCTTAGTGAACATCTCCAGAATAATGCACAAAATGACTTGTAGCAGCAGGTTTACATAGCAACAAAATATAACAGAATCAGTCAGGAAAACAGCAACAGCAGGTACCCTACTTAACAAGCTCGATGCACTCAGTACAAGATTCAAAAAAATACATGGATGGCACCTCTCGAAAGATGGCATGGCATAGATCAAAACACATGTAGACATCAACCTCATAGGATGCACATATCAAACACGGAAAAAATGACAAATGAGCATGTTAAAACAGTTTTAGCAGATTAACATCACATAGCACTCTTCCAACAGTATTTTGGGCATCAAGATGAGCTCAAATGAAAATGATGCAATGGAACGAAATGAAGTACTCGTCAAGACAAACAATTTGACATATTATACGCACGCAACGGTGCAGTATGCAGCAAGTTATGATGCGATGAACATGGCATGATAGTGTCAAAATTACAGGACTTAGTGGATACGGGGTCAACCTTCGATCTGCACGGTTTTCGAGGTTCGTCGGAGTTCGTCACCGGAGACGAGGAGGAAGATGCCGGGGAGGCGTGGGGAGGCGGCCCCGGCCCGGATCTGACCGGATCCGGCCGGCGGCACGTTGGGGCGGCGGCGGAGGGAGCTGCGGCGGCGGGGCGCGTGGCGGATCCGGCCGGGGCGGAGCGACCCGGCGGTGCGGCGGCGCGGGGCCGCGCCGGAGGCTGGAGAGGTGGAGGCGGGACCGAGGCGCGTTCGCGGGATCCGCGGCCACCGGGCAGCGAGCGCCGGCGGGGGCACCGGCGGCGGAGGCGGCGGGGCACGCCGGCGAGGACGGCGCCGGCGGCGGGGCCGAGCCGCGGCGGGACGAGGAGGCCGGGCGGCGCGGGAGGCCGGCAGGCGCACGGCTCCGGCGGTCGGGCCGGGCGGCGGCGGCGCGAGGGCCCGCGCGGGCCCGCGATGGGCTCCGCGGGCCGGCGGCGAGGAGGCCGCGGGGACGCCACGTGGCGCGCGGTGGTTGGACGGGGGCGGCGGCGCGGCTGAGGTGGCGGCCTCCGATTCGTCGGAGTGAGGTGGCCGGCGGGGACGGACATGTCCGGCGCGGTGGAGACGCGTCCGGTGGCGCCGGGAGGGGTTTGATCTAGGGTTAGACCGGGATTTTTGGAGGGGTAGGTGTTTATATATATAGGTAGAGGGAGCTAGGAGAGTCCAAATGAGGAGCGGTTTTCGGCCACGTGATCGTGATCGAACGACCAAGAGCATGGAGGGGGTTTGGATGGGTTTTGGGCCACTTTGGAAGGGTGTTGGGCTACACACAAAAGAGGCTTTTACGGTTACCCGGTTAACCATTGGAGTATCAAACGATCTCCAAATGGCACGAAACTTGACAGGCGGTCTACCGGTGATGTACCAAGGCAGCTTGGCAAACCTCGGGCCATTCCGAGAATGTTTCACACCCGCACACGAAAAGATGCAAAAAGGGGACGCCGGGGGAACATAGGAGTGCCAGATTGCAAAACGGACAACGGGGAAAATGCTCGGATGCAAGAAACGAACACGTATGCCAATGCGATGCACATGATGACATGATATGAAATGCAGATGATGACATGGAAAAGTGCAACACAAAAGCAAATGACAAGGCAACGACGGCGAATAACTGGCGGACACCTGGCGCATCGAATTCGGGGCGTTACATGAATACACGAACTCCTCAAACTACGATCATCACCGAGAAGTATCCCGATTATTGTCACTTCGGGGTTGTCGGATCATAACACATAATAGGTGACTATAGACTTGCAAGATAGGATCAAGAACTCACATATATTCATGAAAACATAATAGGTTCAGATCTTAAATCATGGCACTCGGGCCCTAGTGACAAGCACTAAGCATAGCAAAGTCATAGCAACATCAATCTCAGAACATATTGGATACTAGGGATCAAACCCTAACAAAACTAACTTGATTACATGGTAAATCTCATCCAACCCATCACCGTACAGCAAGCCTACGATGGAATTACTCACGCACGGCAGTGAGCATCATGAAATTGGTGATGGAGGATGGTTGATGATGACGACGGTGACAAATCCCCCTCACCGGAGCCCCGAACGAACTCCAGATCAGCCCTCCCGAGAGAGATTAGGGCTTAGCGGCGGCTCCATATCGTAAAATGCGATGAAACTTTCTCTCTGATTTTTTTCTCCGCGAAACGGATTATATAGAGTTGGAGTTGAGGTCGGTGGAGCATCAGGGGGCCCACGAGACAGGGGGCGCGCCCAGGGGAGGGGGCGCGCCCCCCACCCTCGTGGACAGGGTGTGGGCCCCCTGGCCTTGATTCTTTTGCCAGTATTTTTTATATTTTCCAAAAGTTATCTCCGTGGATTTTTAGGCCATTCCGAGAACTTTTGTTTTTTGCACAATAAACAACACCATGGCAGTTCTGCTGAAAACAGCGTCAGTCCGGGTTAGTTTCATTCAAGTCATGCAAGTTAGAGTCCAAAACAAGGGCAAAAGTGTTTGGAAAAGTAGATACGTTGGAGACGTATCAACTCCCCCAAGCTTAAACCTTTGCTTGTCCTCAAGCAATTCAGTTGATAAACTGAAAGTGACAAAGAAAAACTTTTACAAACTCTGTTTGCTCTTGTTGTTGTGAATATGTAAAGCCAGCATTCAAGTTTTCAGCAAAGATTATGAACTAACCATATTCACAATAACACTTAGGTCTCATGTTTACTCATATCAATGGCATAATCAACTAGCGAGCAATAATAGTAGAACTCGGATGACAACACTTTCTCAAAACAATCATAATATGATATAACAAGATGGTATCTCGCTAGCCCTTTCTGAGACCGCAAAACATAAATGCAGAGCACCTATAAAATCAAGGACTGACTAAACATTGTAATTCATTGTAAAAGAGATCCAGTCAAGTCATACGCAATATAAACTAATAGTAATGCATGCAAATGACAGTGTGCTCCCCAGCGGGTGCTTTTTAATAAGAGGGTGATGACTCAATGATAGAGGTAAAGGTGTCCCGTCTTTCGATGAGATGATGTATATCGCTTTGGCGGAAGTCGACTTTGACGATCCGACTACGAACGTGCGAGGACATTGCGCCTTAGAAATCGCTAAACCAACTCCGAGAGGTTATTGACCACGTTGGAGCACGATCAACCTGACCATGAGGGTCTGTTTCCTGCGAGCAAATGAAGAACAAGCGAGATTGCAATCTGGATATTGCGAATATAAGATGAAAGCTTTATTGATCAAGGTGAGGTTCTGTGACACCTTTGCCTGGTCATTGAACACAAACGAAGTACGCGAAGTTGCAGCTATGGCGAACTTTTAATCTAAACAAAACCCAAAGTCTAAACGACGCCCTAAGGCTGTATATATGGAGGAAGAGGGGGAGGGGGGATTTCGTGGCCCTTGGGGAAGGGGTCCGAAACTAACCCTATCTCTTGTTTCCCCACACATAAGGACTTTAAAAACAACATATACTCAAGTATTTCAAAAATACATGGGACTGGCCCAATAATAAGGTGACGCAACACCTAGAATAGCCTCTGGACGAAAGTTATGAAGTAGCATCTTGTATATTTCGTCCAAGGCTTCACGCACTCATTATGGTGGCTTCAACGTCCTGAAATCATCACTTGTAACTCCGTTCTTGTTCCCGTTGCGCATGCCATCATCTCCATGCTTGTTCTTGCTCCAATGTTCATCCTTCTCCAAGCTAGGCCCTTCATTTGTAAGCAAAACAAATGTATCCAATTTAGGCAGCATCATATTCTCATGAACATTAGAATCATTACCAAGAAACGAAAGTACCTGGTAATTTAATTGGCGTACGCGAGCTCTAGTAATTGGTCCAGTATGTATAGCAGCAGGGGCTGTGGGTGTAACAATGGTATTGATGTCCTCATCATCCTCCCCTTCTTGAAATGAAGTCTTCCTCGATGGAAGCTCATCTTCCTCACCCAAATAAGGCTTCAAATCTGCAATGTTAAAAGTGGGACTAACCCCAAAATCTGCAGGCAGCTCAAGTTTATATGCATTATCATTTATTTTCTCTAACACCTTAAAAGGACCATCAGCACGAGGCATTAGCTTTGATTTGCGCAAATCAGGAAATCTATCCTTACGCAAATGTAACCAAACAAGATCTCCACGTGCAAACACAACATGTTTTCTACCCTTATCTCCAGCAAGTTTATATTTAGCATTCATACGCTCAATGTTTTCCTTAGTTAACTCATGCATCTTTAAAATCAATTCCACATGTTGTTTAGCATCAAAATTAACCTTCTCCGAAGAAGGAAGAGGCAACAAATCAATAGGTGCTCGAGGTAGGAAACCATACACAATTTCAAAAGGGCACATCTTAGTAGTAGAATGCAATGAACGATTATAAGCAAATTCAATATGAGGCAAGCATTCTTCCCACATTTTCTTATTATTCTTCAAAACAGTCCTAAGCATAGTAGACAATGTTCTATTGACTACTTCAGTTTGTCCATCAGTTTGGGGGTGACAAGTAGTACTAAAAAGCAGTTTAGTCCCCAACTTAGCCCATAAACATCTCCAAAAGTGGCTAAGAAATTTAGTATCACGATATGAAACAATAGTATTTGGCAAACCATGCAAGCGAATAATTTCACGAAAGAACAAATCAGCAACATTAACAGCATCATCGCTTTTACGGCATGGTATAAAGTGTGCCATTTTCGAGAATCTATCAACGACAACAAATATGCTATCCCTCCCCTTGTTTGTTCGAGGTAAACCTAAAACAAAGTCCATAGGTATATCCTCCCAAGGAACACTAGGTACAGGCAAAGGCATATTTAAACCATGAGGATTGAGTCGTGACTTAGCTTTTTGACATGTAGTGCACCAAGCAACAAAGCGCTCAACATCCCGTCTCATCTTTGGCCAAAAGAAATGTGTAGCAAGTACGTCCTCCGTCTTCTTCACGCCAAAGTATCCCATTAATCCTCCTCCACGCGCCTCTGTAACATCCCAAAATTCTAAATTTTGGAATGTTATAATAAATAGATAGATTTGATTGATTGTTTGATTGATTGAGTGAAATTCGAAACTTTTTTGAAAGTTAAATGAGAGGGAATAAAAGGACTTTCCCAAACTTTCATTTTCTTTTCTGATCTTCATGAATTCAACTTCTTTTTAAATACAAAACCCTTGAGCGAAGATGATATGACTTCTTCCATTTATTTAAACGAAAGGGTATTTGAAAATAGTTGAATTTCATTTGGAAATATTTCGATTCATAAACTTCATGCAACTTAATGATTTTCATGACAGAAGATAAAATGACTTCTTCAAATTATATGAAATATGAGTTGGGAGTTTTAAAAGAATTAAATTCAAAGTTCTTTTGAATTTATTTTCAATTTGGAGTTATTGGAGTTTTATTCAAATTATTTTTCTCCAAAAAAAGTAAAATATATGGAAAATAGGGTAACATGATTCCCTACAATAGAAAATTGGAGATAAATAAATTTGATATCATTTTGGTATTTTTAAAATGATTTTCATTGGATTTTAGTAAGGCAGTAGCACTCTTTGAATTATTGGATTTTTCTAGTTTTATTTGATGCTACAAAAATGTTCATCTTGTAGGAAATAAATTTCTGAAAATTTCGATACATTATACGCCTTTATATTATTTTACTTCTCTTGTTTTTATTGTGTTTGTCGGTGTTTTTTTTTAAAAAAAACTTTCTCTCCACCTACTGGGCTGACCCAGCCGAAGCCAGGCCAAGGCCCAGCGCGCCACCATCTTCGTCCCCGACTCCCGAGCGTGCATGCATCGCCGCCGCCGTGCTCCGCCTGGCCTCCCGCCGCCGCCTCCCTTTCCCCTCCTCTAAGCCCGACCCGGCCCCTCCTTCTTTAAATACCCGAGGCCCCGGGCCCCATTCCTCTCCTCCCCGAGCTGTCGCCGCTGCCCACGCAAAACCTCGCCAGAGTTGCGAGCTCCGACGAGATCTTCCGCCGCCGCTGCACGCCGTTCCGGCTCCGCAGCCGAGCGCCGACACCGCCACCGTCTTCCCCTCGTCGCGCCGCACCTCCCCAACTACTTCGCCGCCTTCCCCGACGCCCAGAGCCACCGCCCCGACCGGAGCCGAGCCGCCGCCGGTCTACCGTGTCGCCGGACTTCGCCGCCACCGCCGCGGTAACCGCCGCCCCTCCTCGTCCATCCGATCTGGATCTAAGGATCCAGATCCATTTGTTTTTTTCCTAAGCGTTTTTTTATTTAGAAAGTGTTCGTTAGTTTAGGCTCTGGAGCGAATGGTTTTCGTTATTTAGCCTTCGGTAGCGAACGTTCGTTCGGTATAGTTTTTTTTATTTTCTGCTAGGGACCTAGTTGTAATTGTTTTATTTTACAGTTTAGTCCCTATACTTCAATCGCACACAACTTTTTACACGTTTGTCCAAATCCAACGAAACCAACGCCCACCTCTTCGTTATGATCCCCTCTATCCAGTAAAACAACTTAAACATGTTTTTGAAAGTTTAAAATTTGAAATTCAAACAATTTAGTATTTGAACTTCGTTTGATCATAACTTGAATTCCGTAGCTCCGTTTGAACTGATTCTTTTTGCTATTCGATGCTCTTGACCTAAACTTTCTGATAAGGCCAAATTCACATAATTTTGGTACTGTTAGAAATTGTCTTATGTTGCAAGAGTTATTTGCTTGGTTTTGATGTTTTCCGAATCGTTTTCTTCGTTCTTTTCGATCTTTTGAGTGATTGCTTATGTGTGGTTACTATTGCTTGCTCATGATAGATTGACCGGCAAGTTCACACTTTGATCATATCTCTTCTCATACCCAGTTTTTATGCATTAGATCGATCCTCAAACATTGCATGATTAGGATCTAATTAAATTGTGGGTTATGGGAATTAGTTGAGGTAGTACCTATTACTTGTTTTATTATTCAAACCCGTGGGAGTTACTTCTACGTTTGCTTATTATGCCATGCTATGCTAGTAGACGTGGATTGGGTGAGTGTATCCATGACAGATGTGAGTTTGTTAATTAAAGGTTTATTTAAGGTGGCAACTTAAACACACATCTGGGTGGGTTGAGGCACCTGGTTTCCAGGACTTGCCTGTTTTTCTTCGGACTGCCACCCAGGCTCAAAGGGATCATGAGATTATTCAAACTAGAAACTTACGTGTGCAGCCACAAGCCATTATGGGCTCTGGCATAGTTGATTAAGTCGTGCGAACTCTTACGGGTGGACTAGCAGATGTAGGGGAAAGTAGGTGTACCGGTCTACCCTTTATGTAAGGTGCTAGCGCTTCTAAAAGACTATGTCTCGGTCATCCGTTTCTCAAACACCATGTAGTGCGAACGGAGGAGATCGAGTCATGTGGGGAAAAGTGCGCAAACCTCTGTAGAGTGTACAAACTAATCATGATTAGCCGTGTCCCCGGTTATGGACATCTTGAGTATCTAGTACTTGGAATTTCCTGTGAATCTCATCATGTTACTTTAATTAATATTGTTGGGTTGTTAATGAGTACTTTTAATTGGGATTGAGAATGCTGTCAACCATTCTCAATGTTTAACAACCACCATGATAGTTAAATAGAATTTATTCCTTTGCAGTAGGGAAAAATTGGCTTTACGCAAAACTGTAACCATAGAGCTTTTTCCACCAGCCAAATATGCATGTAGTGATAGCCATATTTCAGCATTGCTCTATAGTGTGAATTTTGCCAGTACATTCAATGTACTGACCCTTTGTGGCTGCAACGTCTCATGTTGCATGACCTTACGACGAGTAAGTGATACGTTAGGGTTACGATTCCTATACTCAACTTTGCCGTTGGTGTTGATGGGAATCCACAACCTTGTTACTTCCGCTATTTTTGGATTGAGGTAATAGTATTTACGTTATTTTATACATGTGATTTACCTCTGTTATAAATCCTCGAGTACTGTGTGTGTCGGCATTCCGATCCAGGGATGACACTTAAGCACAGAGACTTGATCCATTCCGGTCGGGTCGCTACAAGATGGTATCAGAGCACATGTTGACTGTAGGACGTGACCCTAGAAACTTGCAAGCCCATAGGAAATATTTTTCTCTACAACTTTCTTCTCAAAAGAATGTTTTACCTCTCTTCTCTTCTGAGCTTATTCAAAATTTTCCTTTTAGTGAGACCATACCCCTTTTCCCCTTTTGACCCCTTGAAGATTCGGATGTTGAGACCACTCAAAGGAGTACAAGATATCGGACAACTAAGACTACTTTGGAATAAAGAGGATTTTTACCGTGCAATACAATGACGGAAACTACAACGGTGAAGACTCCGAAGACTAGGAGAATTTGAAGGCTTTGAAGAATTTCCAGATTTGGTATGACCAAGGAAAGCTGCACCTATGGAACTTGACAGACTATGGAAGCTGTCAATACCCGAGATCAAGGTGTATCAGAGAAAGACCTGAACATGGAGCATTAGAACTCAAGGTTTTGTCAAGAAAACCGTAAGGCAGGAGATATCAACTATGGAATAAAAGTTCATGTAAATGACTAGGGCAAAAATATGGATATCCAAGATGTTATCGCTCTCCTATGCTATTGTCACCGTGCTGAGTTAAGCATGCATATGCATGGAAAGATTGGATGGTAGAAGGCTGATGGAGCACCTATCAGCAAGGTGAAGTTTTAACCTTAGCCGGTGTATCACCAGGATCTGGAGTGTTACACCAGGAAGTTAAGATGGACCTACAAGAAGCAGTATTTTGAAAAGGAGGCAATTCGTGAAGAACTTAGGAACCAGAAGCTGAAGTAGACAAGCTGGAGGAACAAAACCTCGAGATACCGGAGATTTGTCAGGAACTGAAGGACATTAGGACCATGGTTCAGGCCAAGGATGTTGAAACCCAGAAGTTTGGAATGCAACCCCAGAAATATTAAAGGATGTCATGAGAGACTTCGTGTCAATAGAGATGATTTGGCAAAAGAACTTGAGAAGGACAAGCATGATCAGAAGGAGCCATCGGAGACATGACCAAGACTTGAAGGGTTTGATGGCGTTGAGATCTATAGACCAGTAGAAGACCCAACCCCTGTTACATACTTACGTTAGATGCGACGATTGTGAGCTATCATTTGTTTGTTGTTTCTTCGACAACGACAATAAAATCTGCCTTTTCAAAACTTTTGTTTGTATTGTGTGTATCCCTCTCTATCTCTCTTATCCCACCCCAAAACCCATGGACCCCCATAGAGGATGAATGGAGATGAGCTTGTATTGTCTGGACCAATGAGTCAATTGGAGACAGACCAATGGATTCAGGACATGGAGGATCAAATGGAGAATAACCCTATAGCCGGAAAGGATATGACCCAGCATGCTCTTCAGTGCTTTGTAAGAGTTGCTACTACTTGTTGGAGGATGTACCAAACCGTCAATGAATGGCAAAGAGTAACCACTTGGGAAGAATTTAAGTTGACTCTGCAAAGATCTCGTCTTGTGTCCTAGAAGTTGAGGCCTTACGGAAAGGATATGAAGAAATCTTGTGCATACAAGCTTTGTGGAGAAATAGGACACAACCATAAAGAAAACAAGGATGTATACCCTCGTAAGCGGGGGATTACCAAAGGAAGTTAGCCGAGGATCTCAGGGAACTTCAGTTGGAGATTGTTCCCAAAGGTTTTGTTGCAGCAATGGAAGTTCAGTCTACATTGTTGGGAAAGATCCGTGAAGCTCAGAAGTATGACAAAGAGATTGCTGAGATAAAAGAGAGGATGAGCAAAGGAAAGGCCAAAGGTTTTCATAGGGATGAGCACGACACCTTATGGTTCGAGGACCGTGTATATGTTCCCAATAATGCAAAGATCAGGAAGTAAATACTTCAAGAGGCTCATGACTCACCATACTCGATTCGCCCTGGAAACACCAAGATGTATTTGGATTTGAATGAGTGTTTCTGGTGGACTGGTATGAAGAAGGATATTGCGGAGTATGTAGTCGTAGGTGATGTATGCCAGAGAGAGTAAGAGCAGAGCATCAGAAGCCAACAGGATTACTACAGCCTATGTCGATAACCGAATGGAAGTGGGATAAGCTTGGCATGGATTTCATTACCGGATTTCCTAGAACCCGATCGGGATATGATTCTATCTGGGTAGTAGTTGATTTGCTTGACCAAAGTGGCTCACTTTATCCCAGTGAAAACCACCTATACAAGTGCGAAGTTGGCCAAGATATTTTTGACCAGGATCGTATATCTGCATGGAGTTCCGAGGACCATCGTATGAGATGAGGAACATAATTTACCTCAAAGTTTTGGAATCAGCTGCACCAGACTTTGGGTACTAGGCTAAGAGTTCAGCACAACCTTTCATCCGCAGACAGATGGATAGACCGAGAGAGTCAATTAGATTTGGAGGACATGTTGAGAGCGTGTGCGCTAGATTATGGATCTAGTAGGGATGATAATCTACCTTACGCTAAGTTCTCATACAACAACATTTACCAAGCTAGTTTGAAGATGGCCCCTTTTGAAGCTTTGTATGGGAGAAGGAGCCAGACACCGTTGATGTGGGATGAAGTTGGAGACCGTCAGTTGTTTGGATCAAATGTGATCAAGGATTCAGAAGAGAATGTTAAGTTTCTTCGAGATAGACCGAAGGTAGCTCAGTCCAGGCAGAAGAGTTATGCAGACTCAAAAACGCAAGGAGGTAGTCTATGAAATTGGAGATAGAGCATGTCTTCGTGTGTCCCGTTTGCAAGGAGTTAAACGAATTGGAGTTAAGGGAAAGTTAGCCCCGAGATTTGTAGGACCATACCGAGTTTGGAGCGTATGGGAGAAGTGGCCAACAAGTTGGAGTCACCCAAAGGACTGACAGGAGTTCATGTTGTATTTCATGTTTCCCAGTTGAAGAAGTGCCATGCAGAGATGGCCAATATTCCCCTGTAAGGATGCTTGACCCTAGAAAGGATAATGATGTTCCACGAAGTGGAGTATGGACTTCATAAGTATAAGTTTTTATCTCGGTATGTGGGACATCCCACGAGGATGAAGAGATGAATTACTATTGGATATAAAGGAGACATGATGTTGGAAATATGGATCAATGGAAATTCCATGATGAGTCTGAGTAATCATGTCCTGGTTTGGTTCCAATAGAAGGAAGGAAGACAGTACAATTGGATGGATTGAAGAATACTAGGAAGTTGGAAGTTGGAATAATGATCAGTCGCCCGCGATGATGAGTTCAAGGTTTACAAGTGATGAGATGGGCCATAACCCACAGGCCCCAAAACCTGCCAAGAAGCAAGCACACTCTTGCTGAAGGAAAAACCCTGGAAGAGATTACGACCTTACCCACATACGATTTTATAGGAGCAATGCAAAACCTGAGAGTTGTTAAGAAAATGGTAGATGTTTGTTCGGCTTGCAGAATCAATGGATTTATCCAAACTTGGTTCGTTGACAAGAGAAATTCTGCAATGCTTGTGAGGATGACCGAGTGTTAGAATGCGAGATTCGCTAAACCATATACAAGGTAATGATTTGGGTGTGGGATGGATTGATCACCATACCGACTTACTCTTATTATTCGCCTTGCTATTTGGGATGGTAAATCTGAGTAACTTACCTATAGTAGAGAGACGACGATCAAAACCTTGTTTGAACATTAGAATGGTATAAGTATTCTTCCCTTGTACAAGGCAGTTGTTGCCAATCGTAGGTTATACGGTGAGGTTCAACCCAGACCCGTTTTCTGCAGGAGAAACCATAAATTGTTGACCACCATGAGATATCGATAGCTAATTAGTATTGGCGGTAGACCTGTCAGCCAAGAAGACCCAGTCTCGGAATAACCTTACCAGGATGAAAGGACAGAAGTATTGAGGAAAGGTTATGCCACCACCAAAAGAGCCCAGAGAAGGAATTATCCCGAAGATCTGAGGAGACCGCTACTGTCAGGAATAAGGATGGAGTATATGATTTTTTGATGGAACCGTAACCATGCTTCTAAGGGTGGTAGCACCCCAGACCCCCTGAGACGATCAATGGATTTTGAGAAGACCCCCAAACACTAACCTATTTCTTTCTAGCCTCTCCGAATCTCGAGGACGAGATTCATTTCAAGGGTGGTAGGTTTGTAACATCCCAAAATTATAAATTTTGGAATGTTATAATAAATAGATAGATTTGATTGATTGTTTGATTGATTGAGTGAAATTCGAAACTTTTTTGAAAGTTAAATGAGAGGGAATAAAAGGACTTTCCCAAACTTTCATTTTCTTTTCTGATCTTCATGAATTCAAATTCTTTTCAAATACAAAACCCTTGAGCAAAGATGATATGACTTCTTCCATTTATTTAAATGAAAGGGTATTTGAAAATAGTTGAATTTCATTTGGAAATATTTCAATTCATAAACTTCATGCAACTCAATGATTTTCATGAGAGAAGATAAAATGACTTCTTCAAATTATATGAAATACGAGTTGGGAGTTTTAAAAGAATTAAATTCAAAGTTCTTTTGAATTTATTTTCAATTTGGAGTTATTGGAGTTTTATTCAAATTATTTTTCTCCAAAAAAATAAAATATATGGAAAATAGGGTAACATGATTCCCTACAATAGAAAATTGGAGATAAATAAACTTGATATCATTTTGGTATTTTTAAAATGATTTTTATTGGATTTTAGTAGGGCAGTAGCACTCTTTGAATTATTTGAATTTTTCTAGATTTTATTTGATGCTACAAAAATGTTCATCTTGTAGGAAATAAATTTCTGAAAATTTCGATATATTATACGCCTTTATATTATTTTACTTCTCTTGTTTTTATTGTGTTTGTCGGTGTTTTTTTTTAAAAAACTTTCTCTCCACCTACTGGGCCGGCCCAGCCGAAGCCAGGCCAAAACCCAGCGTGCCACCGCCTTCGTCCCCGACTCCCGAGCGCGCACGCATCACCGCCGCTGTGCTCCGCCTGGCCTCCCACCGCCGCCTCCCTTTCCCCTCCTCCAAGCCCGACCCGGCCCCTCCTTCTTTAAATACCCGAGGCCCCGAGCCCCGTTCCTTTCCTCCCCGAGCTATCACCGCCACCCGCGCAAAACCTCGCCGGAGTTGCGAGCTCCGATGAGATCTGCCGCCGCCGCACGCCGTTCCGGCTCCGCAGCCGAGCGCGGACACCGCCACCGTCTTCCCTTCGTCGCGCCACACCTCCCCAACTACTTCGCCGCCTTCCCCGACGCTGGAGCCACCGCCCCGACCGGAGCTGAGCCGCCGCCGGTCTACCGTGTCGCCGGACTTCGCCGCCACTGCCGTGGTAACCGCTGCCCCTCCTCGTCCGTCCGATCTGGATCTAAGGATCCAGATCCATTTGTTTTTTCCTAAGCGTTTTTTTATTTAGAAAGTGTTCGTTATTTTAGGCTCTGGAGCGAACGGTTTTCGTTAGTTAGCCTTCGGTAGCGAACGTTCGTTCGGTATAGTTTTTTTTTTTGATTTTCTGCCAGGGACCTAGTTATAATTGTTTTATTTTACAGTTTAGTCCCTGTACTTCAATCGCTCACAACTTTTTACACGTTTGCCCAAATCCAACGAAACCAACGCCCACCTCTTCGTTATGATCCCCTCTATCCAGTAAAACAACTTAAACATGTTTTTGAAAGTTTAAAATTTGAAATTCAAACAATTTAGTATTTGAACTTCGTTTGATCATAACTTGAGTTCCGAGCTCCGTTTGAACTGATTCTTTTTGCTATTTGAAGCTCTTGACCTAAACTCTCTGATAAGGCCAAATTCACATAATTTTGGTACTGTTAGAAATTGTCTTATGTTGCAAGAGTTATTTGCTTGGTTTTGATGTTTTCCGAATCGTTTTCTTCATTCTTTCCGATCTTTTGAGTGATTGCTTATGTGTGGTTACTATTGCTTGCTCACGATAGATTGACCGGAGTGTGATGAGTAGAACTATCAAGAGTTATGAGTGCGAATCATCTTCATCAACATTGCAGGCAAGTTCACACTTTGATCATATCTCTTCTCATACCCAGTTTTTATGCATTAGATCAATCCTCAAACATTGCATGATTAGGATCTAATTAAATTGTGGGTTATGGGAATTAGTTGAGGTAGTACCTATTACCTGTTTTATTATTCCCTGGGAGTTACTTCTACATTTGCTTATTATGCCATGCTATGCTAGTAGACATGGATTGTGTGAGTGTATCCATGACAGATGTGAGTTTGTTAATTAAAGGTTTATTTAAGGTGGCAACTTAAACACACATCTGGGTGGATTGAGGCACCTGGTTTCCAGGACTTGCCTGTTTTTCTTCAGACCGCCACCCAGGCTCAAAGGGATCATGAGATTATTCAAACTAGAAACTTACGTGTGCAGCCACAAGCCATTATGGGCTCTAGCATAGTTGATTAAGTCGTGCGAACTCTTACGGGTGGACTAGCAGATGTAGGGGAAAGTAGGTGTACCGGTCTACCCTTTATGTAAGGTGCTAGCGCTTCTGAAAGACTATGTCTCGGTCATCCGTTTCTCAAATACCATGTAGTGCGAACGGAGGAGATCGAGTCATGTGGGGAAAAGTGCGCAAACCTCTGTAGAGTGTACAAACTAATCATGATTAGCCGTGTCCCCGGTTATGGACATCTTGAGTATCTAGTACTTGGAATTTCCTGTGAATCTCATCATGTTACTTTAATTAATATTGTTGGGTTGTTAATGAGTACTTTTAATTGGGATTGAGAATGCTGTCAACAATTCTCAATGTTTAACAACCACCATGATAGTTAAATAAGATTTATTCCTTTGCAATAGGGATATATTGGCTTTACGCAAAACTGTAACCATAGAGCTTTTTCCACCAGCCAAATATGCATGTAGTGATAGCCATATTTCAGCATTGCTCTATAGTGTGAATTTTGCCAGTACATTCAATGTACTGACCCTTTGTTGCTACAACATCTCATGTTGCAGGACCTTACGACGAGTAAGTGATATGTTAGGGTTACGATTCCTATACTCAACTTTGCCGTTGGTGTTGATGGGAATCCACAACCTTGTTACTTCCGCTATTTTTGGATTGAGGTAATAGTATTTATGTTATTTTATACATGTGATTTACCTCTGTTATAAATCCTCGAGTACTGTGTGTGTCAGCATACCGATCCAGGGATGACACTTAAGCACAGAGACTTGATCCATTCGGGTCGGGTCGCTACAGCCTCCTACAACAACAAAAGACGAACGGAGCTAGCTGGAATGCATAGCTTGTTAGCATGGAACACAAATCCATCATTAATGACGAACTTGTTCCATGTTCTTCCTTCTTTACAATTCTGCAATACATCTTTAAAATCAGCATCATGCACATATTGATCTTTGATGGTCTTCAAACCAAATATTTTGAAGTCATGTTGTGAAAGCATAGTATAGCGACGAGACAATGCATCAGCAATAACATTTTCTTTACCCTTCTTGTGTTTAATGACATAAGGGAAAGTCTCAATGAATTCAACCCATTTAACATGTCTACGATTCAGTTTAGCTTGACTTCTAATTTCAAAGATTCATGATCAGAATGTATAACAAATTCTTTGGGCCATAAATAATGTTGCCATGTTTCTAAAGTCTGAACAAGAGCATATAATTCTTTATCATAAGTAGAATAATTCAGACTAGGCCCACTCAATTTTTCAGAAAAGTATGCAACAGGTTTGCAATCTTGTAATAACACACCTCCTAATCCAATTCCACTAGCATCACATTCAAGCTCAAATGTCTTATTAAAATCAGGAAGTTGGAGTAAAGGAGCATGTGTCAACTTATCTTTCAACACCGTGAAGGCTTCTTCCTGTGCGGTACCCCAAACAAAAGGCACATCCTTCTTTGTAAGCTCATTGAGAGGTGCAGCAATGGTGCTAAAATCTCTCACAAAACGCCTATAGAATCTAGCAAGGCCAAGAAAACTCCTCACTTGTGTGACCGTTTTGGGCTGCGGCCAACTCTCAATAGCTTCAATCTTAGCTTTATCAACTTCAATTCCCTGTGGAGTAACAACATAGCCAAGAAAATACACTCAGTCGGTGCAAAAGGTGCACTTCCCAAGGTTACCAAACAAACGTGCATCACGTAGAGCAATAAAAACAACACGTAAATGTTCCAAATGTTCCTCCAAAGATCTGCTATAAATCAATATGTCATCAAAGTAAACTACCACAAATCATCCAATGAAAGCACGTAAAACTTCGTTCATTAACCTCATGAAAGTACTAGGTGCATTAGTTAACCCAAAAGGCATGACTAACCACTCATATAATCCAAACTTAGTTTTAAATGTTGTTTTCCATTCATCCCCCAATTTCATACGAATTTGATGGTATCCGCTACGCAAATCAACTTTGGAGAATATTGTAGAACCACTCAATTCATCAAGCATATCATCTAGCCTAGGAATAGGATGACGATAACGAATAGTAATATTATTAATGCCTCTACAATCAACACACATACGCGATGTACCATCCTTTTTCGGCACTAGAATAATAGGAACAACACAAGGACTAAGGGATTCGCATATATAACCTTTGTCGAGAAGCTCCTGTACTTGACGCATAATCTCCTTCGTCTCCTCTGGATTGGTACGGTATGGCGCACGGTTTGGCAGTGAAGCACCGGGAATTAAGTCAATCTGATGCTCAATCCCTCGAATAGGCGATAATCCCGGTGGCACGTCTTGTGGAAAGACGTCAGCGAACTCCTGCAAAATGTTAGTGACAGAAGGAGGCAAAGAGGAAGGCACGTCCTCGAATGAAAATAATGCCTCTGTGCACACAAAAGCATAGCAAACAGATTTGCTGAAATCTAGCTCATCAATATCAGATTTGGTGGCAAGTAAACATGCACTTTTCAATTTAATTTCAGAAACAACACTAGATGGTTTATTATTAGGCCTCATTTGTTGCTCAAATTCTTTTGCCACAATCTCATTTTCACTCTTATTCTTCTCCTGTCTTGCTTTATTAGCTCTATTAATATCATCTTTCAAAATGGAATCAGGAGTCATATGAAGCAAAGTAATATTTTTATCCTTATGAACAAGAGTATACTAATTGTTTCTACCATGGTGTACAGAATTTTTTTATCAAATTGCCATGGTCGACCAAGTAATAAGGAACATGCTTGCATATGTACCACATCACAATCAACATAATCAGCATATGTAGAGATACTAAAATGCACACGAATAGTACGTGTTACCTTAACCTTGCCGCTGTTGTTGAACCATTGGATGTAGTAAGGATGTGGATGTGGTCTTGTGGTGAGAGAGAGCTTCTCCACCATCTCCATGCTAGCCAAGTTGTTGCAGCTCCCTCCGTCTATGATGCCACGCACAGAACGTTCCTTCACAACTCCCTTTGTATGGAACAAATTGTGCCTCTGATTTTGCTCAGCTTGTGTGACCTGCACACTCAAAACACGTTGAGCAACTAAACATTCGTACCTGTCAGCGTCTTCAGGAGCCATGTATTGCGTCTCATGATCAGAATCATCTCCACCATGTTCTTCACGTGTAATAAGAGCCAATGTCTCCTCATCATAGTCACTAGCGGACTCATACCCACCATCCTCAGTAGCAATCATCACACGCTGATATTTGCATTGTCTCGCATAATGACCTCTTCCCTTACAATGATGACAAATAATATCACTTGTGTGCCCTGTTGATGCCATGGAAGAAGAATAACTCTGTGCAGGCCCGACAGGTGCGCTCTTGGCAGATAATGGTGGTTGTGCCTGCTTTCTTGTATCACGGCTGAAGGTGGCACCTGATGGAGGTGTTGGTGCAGTTGAAGTAGAAGATGCACGCGGTGTCCATGATGAAGTTGGCCTGCAGAAAAGTTAGTTCGCGCCAATGCTTGTCGATCCTGCACTTCACGTTCAGCTTTACAAGCAAGATGGAATAAACGAGTGATATTAGTATAATCCTTATACTCTAGAATGGTCTGAATCTCTCTTTTTAATCCACCCATAAAACGTGCAAGCATAGCTTCATTCTCCTCAACAATACCACATCTAATCATGCCAGTTTGTAATTCCTGATAATATTCTTCTATAGATTTTTTCCTTGTCTGAAATGCTACAATTTTTGAAGCAATTCACGTTGATAATATGGTGGAACCCAATGAGTACGCATAGCAGTTTTCAAAGCAGCCCAAGTAGCTGGAACAGGATATAATCTACAATGTTCAGACCACCATACACATGCAAAAATAGTGAAAGAACAAACCGCAGTAGCAACCCGTCTCTCCTCGGGATATTGTAAACATGTAAATCGTTGTTCAGTTTCTAACTCCCAAGTAAGATATACATCAGGAATGTATCTACCCTCAAACGGTGGAATATCCAATTTCAGTTTAGGAACATGGTCATGATCTCGTACCTGAGGTGGTGGTGCAGGCCTACCGTTGCGAATAAATACCTGAGGTCGACCTGCTGTTGGTGGTGCTGGTGGCTGCACGTAGTTCTGATTTTGATCAAACTCATCCTCGTAATAGTCCTCCACCTCTGGAGTAGCAGCAGGAGCTACAGAAGCACCAACAGCAGTAGCAGCGGCACCAGAATTTTGTCCTGGCTCAATAGGAACACGTTGTGCTTGCCCTGCTGTATCGCGGCGTAGAACTGGTTGTGGGAGACGTTTGAGTAATTCATCGAACTTGGCGTCCAATTTGGTGTCAATTGTCTTCTCAATGTCATCCATCCTCTCCAATGCCTTTCCAAAGCTGGCCATCACGTCTTCCACCTGTTGACCCAACATTTGATGAAACTTATCATGAAGCTCCTTGTTCGTCATGTTCTCCCAGTCAATCTCGTCGGCTTGTGTTCCTACCATAGTTAGCAGCAATAGAAACAGACAAGAATATGATCCTACAGACTACTGGAATATGGTGGTGGTGGAGTGTCACAAATCCGTCAAGCGGATCTCAAATTCTTACCAGTTCTTACCCAGCAGCAGGTGGTGATCGACAACCGTTGTAGTCAAAACTCTCAAAGCTTGGATAGAGCGATTACCAGGGAGAGTCAAACATAAAAGTAAATAGATAGGCCCTTCGTAGAGGGAAGCAGGGATCTGTAGAGGTGCTAGAGCTCAATTTTAAAATAGAGATGAATAATATTTTGAGCGGTATACTTTCACTGTCAACGCAACAACTATGAGATGGCAATATCTTCCATGCTACATACATTATAGGCGGTTCCCAAACAGAATGGTAAAAGTTTATACTCCCCCACCACCAACAAGCACACTCCACGGCCATCCGAAACAACGGGGTACCGTCCATACCAACAACAGTCCGGGGGAGTTTTGTTTTAGTTATTTTGATTTGCTTTGATCTTTTTGATCATGGGACTGGGCATCCCGGTTACCAGCCATTTTCTCGTGAATGAGGAGCGGAGTCCACTCCCCTTGAGAATAACCCACCTAGCATGGAAGATACAGACAGCCCTAGTTGAAACATGAGCTGTTCGAGCATACAAAACAGAATTTCATTTGAAGGTTTGGGGTTTGGCACATACAAATTTACTTGGAACGGCAGGTAAATACCGCATATAGGAAGGTATGGTGGACTCATATGGAATAACTTTGGGGTTTATGGAGTTTGGATGCACAAGCAGTACTCCCGCTTAGTACAGGTGAAGGCTAGCAAAAGACTGGGAAGCGACCAACTGAGAGAGCGACAACAGTCATGAACATGCATTAAAATTAATCAACATCGAGTGCAAGCATGAGTAGGATATAATCCACCATGAACATAAATATCACGAAGGCTATGTTGATTTGTTTCAACTACATGCGTGAACATGTGCCAAGTCAAGTCACTCGAATCATTCAAAGGAGGATACCATCCTATCATACCACATCACAACCATTTTAATAGCATGTTGGCACGCAAGGTAAACCATTATAAGTTCCTAGCTAATTAAGCATGGCACAGGCAACTATAATCTCTAAATGTCACTGCAAATATGTTTATTCATAATAGGCTGAATCAGGAACGATGAACTCATCATATTTACAAAAATAAAAGAGGTCGAGTTCATACTAGCTTTTCTCATCTCAATCAGTCCATCATATATCATCATTATTGCCTTTCACTTGCACGACTGAACAGTGTGTATAACAATAATAGTGCACGTGCCTTGGACTAAGCTGGAATTTGCAAGCATTCAATTCACGAGAGGAGACAAAGTAATATGGGCTCTAAGTTAAATCAACAATCATGCATATGAGAGCCACTAAACATTTTCATTAAGGTCTTCTACTCTCGACCCCCAAAGGAAAGAAAAGAAATAAAACTATTTATACAGGAGAGCTCCCAACAAGTAAAATAAGAATGAGAAATCTTTTTGGATTTTCATTTAATTAATACTTACAAGCATAGAAATTAAACTAACTAATTTTTTTTGGTTTTTCTTAAGGTTTATCAAACACACAAGAAGAAAGCTAGAAAAATAAATTAAACTAGCATGGATAATACAATGAAAGAGTATGAGCACCGACAACTAGAATAGTGTGTGAACATGAATGTAAAGTCGGTGAGAAATACGTACTCCCCCAAGCTTAGGCTTTTGGCCTAAGTTGGTCTAATACCAAGGATAGCCTAGCTGATATCCGAAGTTATAACTGGGATCGTACTGAGATGCAGCAGCCAAAGCATCCTGAGCTGCGGCATGTTGGCGAGCTACCTCCGCTCTCCCCTCGTGTTCGGCTGCCTCCTCCCTGGTAACAACCTATCTTCGTTTTGCCTGGTAATCAAAAAGGGAAGGAGCAGGGAGACTAACATGGACAGAGCGACGTCTGTCAAAGATTAGTCGATACTGGAGGAATTGTTCATTCCTCACAAGAAAACGATGCCTGACCATAGCGACAAAATCTAAATAAGCAGCAGGCAACTCAATATCACCCTCTCGTGGAGATATACCAAGATAATTAGCAACACGGGTCGCATAAATTCCTCCAAATAAATCTCTAGATATACCATTATTATGCAACCTACTTGTAGCTATTGCCCCCAAGTTGTAATCTTTATTACCTAATACAGCACTCTTGAGGACACAAAGACCAGGGACACTCATGTGACATGCTTCATCTTTACCGTTAATGCATCTACCAATGAAGAGAGCAAAATAATGTATAGCAGGAAAATGAATGCTCCCTATGGTAGCTTGTGCTATATCCCTAGATTCTCCCACAGTGATACTAGCGAGAAAGTCTTTATATTCAGATTTGTGGGGTTCATGAACATTGCCCCACTGAGGGAGTTTGCAAGCAGTAGTAAAATATTCTAGGTCCATGGTATAAGATTCATCATAAATATCAAACATGACATTCTGAGAATTACGCGAAGATGTAAATTTAAACCTTCTCACAAATGAATCAGTCAATTGGTAGTACTGAGGACACTTATCTTGTATGAAGTCCTCAAGATCAACATTACGCACATATGCGTCTGATGACCCACAAGTATAGGGGATCTATCGTAGTCCTTTTGATAAGTAAGAGTGTCGAACCCAATGAGGAGTAAAAGGAAATGACAAGCGGTTTTCAGTAAGGTTTTCTCTGCAAGCACTGAAATTGTAGGTAACAGATAGTTTTGTGATAAGATAAATTGTAACGAGTAACAAGCAATGAAAGTAAATAAAGTGCAGCAAGGTGGACCAATACTTTTTGTAGCAAAGGACAAGCCTGGACAATTTCTTATAACGAGAAAAGAGCTCCCGAGGACACATGGGAATTATCGTCAAGCTAGTTTTCATCACGCTCATATGATTCGCGTTCGGTACTTTGATAATTTGATATGTGGGTGGACCGGTGCTTGGGTACTGCCCTTACTTGGACAAGCATCCCACTTATGATTAACCCCTATTGCAAGCATCCACAACTACAAAAGAAGTATTAAGGTAAACCTAACCACAACATTAAACATATGGATCCAAATTAGCCCCTTACGAAGCAACACATAAACTAGGGTTTAAGCTTCTGTCACTCTAGCAACCCATCATCTACTTATTACTTCCCAATGCCTTCCTCTAGGCCCAAATACTGGTGAAGTGTCATGTAGTCGACGTTCACATAACACCACTAGAGGAAAGACAACATACATCTCACCAAAATATCGAACGAATACCAAATTCACATGACTACTAATAGCAAGACTTCACCCATGTCCTCAGGAACAAACATAACTACTCACAAAGCATATTCATGTTCATAAGCAGATGAGTAATAATATGCATTAAGGATTTGAACATATGATCTTCCACCAAGTAAACCGATTAGCATCAACTACAAGGAGTAATCAACACTACTAGCAACCCACAGATACCAATTTGTGGTTTTAATACAAGATTGGATACAAGAGATGAACTAGGGTTTTGAGAGGAGATGGTGCTGGTGAATATGTTGATGGAGATTGACCCCCTCCTGATGAGAGGATCGTTGGTGATGACAATGGTGATGATTTCCCCCTCCCGGAGGGAAGTTTCCACGGCAGAACAGCTCTGCCGGAGCTCTAGATTGGTTCCGCCAAGGTTCCGCCTCGTGGCGGCGGAGTTTTGTCCCGTAAGCTTGCCTCTAATTTTTTCCAGGGTAAAAGCCTTCATATAGTAGAAGATGGGCACCGGAGGGCCACCAGGGGGCCCAGGAGATAGGGGCACGCCCAGTAGGGGTGGGCGCGCCCCCCACCCTCCTGGCCTGGGTGTGGGCCCCCTCTAGTAGTTTCTTCGCTCAATAATTCTTATTAATTCCAAAACCGACTTCCGTGGAGTTTCAGGATTTTTGGAGCTGTGCAGAATAGGTTTCCAATATTTGCTCCTTTTCTAGCCAGAATTCCAGCTGCCAGCATTCCCCCTCTTCATGGTAAAGCTTGTAAAATAAGAGAGAATAGCCATAAGTATTGAGATATAATGTGTAATAACAACCCATAATGCAATAAATATTGATATAAAAGCATGATGCAAAATGGACGTATCAACTCCCCCAAGCTTAGACCTCGCTTGTCCTCAAGCGGAAGCCGAAATCGAAAAATATGTCCACATGTTTAGAGATAGAGTTGTCGATAAAAATAAAATACGGACATGAGGGCATCATGATCATTCTTATAACAGCAACATAAATAGATTTTGTCATATGATTTCTTATGTTCAAGTAACGATCAATTCACAATGTCAAGTATGGTTCAGAAACTTCACTGGGAACCAACAAACTATAATCTCAGTCATTGAAGCAATTGTAATTTATCATAACATCGGAAAGAGTCAAGAATAGAGCTTTTTAGCAAGTCCACATACTCAACTATCATGTAGTCTTCTACAATTGCTAACACTCACGCAGTACTTGTGGTTATGGAGTTTCAACCGGACACTGAGAAAGATAGGGGCTTATTGTGTTGCCTCCCAACGTATTCACCTTTGGGTGATGTCAACAATAATAATTCATGCTAACTTACATCCAATTGGATATATATATATATATATATATATATATATATATATATATATATATATATATATATATATATATATATATATATCGAGATCTTTCAAGCACGAGGAGCTTGCCAAAGGATAAAATGAAAAAGGGAAAGGTGAAGATCACCTTGACGCAAGCATAAAGTAAAAACATAAAGTAAAAGATAGGCCCTTCGCAGAGGGAAGCAGAGGTTGTCATGTGCTCTAGGGTTGGATGCATAAAATCTTAATGCAAAAGAACGTCACTTTATATTGCCACTTGTGTATGGACCTTTATTATGCAGTCCGTCGCTTTTATTGCTTCCACAACAAGATCGTATAAAGCTTATTTTCTCTGCACTAATAAGTCATACATATTTAGAGATCAATTTTTATTGCCTGCAACATGACAACTTACTTGAAGGATCTTACTCAATCCATAGGTAGGTATGGTGGACTCTCATGGCAAAACTGGTTTAAGGATATTTGGAAGCACAAGTAGTATCTATACTTGGTGCAAGGAATTTGGCTAGCATGAGGGGGAAAGGCAAGCTCAACATGTTGGGAAGATCAATGACAATATACTTTAACTGAGATGTGAGAAAACATAAACCATTATGTTGTCTTCCTTTTCCAACACCAACTCTTTTAGCATGTCATACTTAATGAGTGCTCACAATCATAAAAGATGTCCAAGATAGTATATTTGCATGTGAAAACCTCTCTTTCCTTATTACTTCCTATTAATTGCAACGATGACCAAAACTATGTTTGTCAACTCTCAACAACTTTTATGCCTCATACTTTTTATGTTTAAAGTCATTACAAGATCAATATGAACTCTTTTATTCTTTTTTTATTCTTTCTACTTTCTCAAGATCATGGCAAGATAGCAAAGCCCTTGACTCAACACTAATCTTTATTATAGATAGCTCATGGACTCGATTACAAAAAGAGATCACAAAGCAAAACTCAAAGCTACTTGATACTAAAACTTCAATCTACTAGATCAAGATGCTACTAAAAGGAACGAACTAAATAAAATGGTAAAGATAGGAGTGTGATGGTGATACGATACCGGGGCACCTCCCCCAAGCTTGGCAGTTGCCAAGGGGAGTGCCCATACCCATGTGGTTATGTCCTCGGAGGTGATGAAGGTGGTGATGATGATGGTGGATAATCGCACATCAAGTGTAAAAACTCCTCCAACTTGCGGATAATGCCCTTGAGTCCAGCGATATGATCCTTCAACAAAATATTCTCCTGTGTGAGATACTTGTTTTGTATGTGAGCTAAATCAATCATCTTGAAAGCTTCGATCTCAGTTGGAGTAAAGAGGTTAGCTAAAGGTTGAGCGATGTTTTCTTCTTCCACCGCCGGAGCTTGATCCTCCATGGCCTTCTTGATCCCTTCATCCTTGTTGATCTCCTCCGGTTCTTCTCTTTTCAGCTCTATCTTCAATAGCCAAGCGTCTTGTATTCATTGTTGAAGGAGGGCGATGTCATGGTGCTCTAGATCTGTCAGAAAAATAGCTCGAAGTGAAAACAGAGGAGTTTTGCGTGATACAGTGGTCAAAACCTTCGGGAAATTATATAATGAATTTTTACCGACCAAAATACGTAACGTGCAAGAAAACAGAGTCCAGGAGGCACACGAGGTGGCCACGAGATAGGGGGCGCACCCAGGAAGGGTGGGCGCGCCCTCCACCCTCGTGGAGGCCTCGTGTCCTTCCCGGATTACTTCTTTCTTTCCGAAATTCTTAAATATTCCAAAACTGATAAAAATTGCCACTAGAATTGTTTTGGAGTCGGTTTACTTACCGTACCACATACCTATTCCTTTTCAGAGTCTGGAACGTTCTAGAAAGTGTCCCTTATATATTCCTCCGGGGTTACTTCAATAATATTAGTTTCAAAATTAATAGGATTACCTGAGATATAATGTTTAATTCTTTGACCGTTCACCACCCTCGGACTTGTTCCTTCGAAGTTGTTGATTTTTATGGCACCGGAACGAGACCTCCTCGATAACGTAAGGACCTTCCCATTGAGAGAGAAGTTTTCCTGCAAAAAATCTTAAATGAGAGTTGAATAATAACACATAATCACCTACGTTAAACTCACGTTTCTGTATCCTTTTATCATGCCAGCGTTTGACCTTTTCTTTGAATAGCTTGGCGTTCTCATAGGCTTGGGTTCTCCATTCATCAAGTGAGCTAATATTAAATAACCTCTTCTCGCCGGCAAGTTTGAAGTCATAGTTGAGCTCTTTAATAACCCAATATGCTTTATGTTCAAGTTCAAGAGGTAAGTGACATGCTTTTCCATAAACCATCTTATACGGAGACATACCCATAGGATTTTTGTATGCACTTCTATAGGCCCATAATGCATCATCAACTTGCTTGGACCAATTCTTTCTAGATCTATTCACAGTCTTTTGTAAAATTAATTTGAGCTCTCTATTGCTCAACTCTACTTGACCACTAGATTGCGGGTGATAAGGAGATGCGATTCTATGATTAACATCATACTTAGCTAGCATCTTACGGAAAGCACCATGAATAAAATGTGAACTACCATCAGTCATAAGATATCTAGGGACTCCAAACCTCAGAAAAATAACTTCTTTAAGCATCTTAATAGAAGTGTTATGATCAACACTACTAGTTGGAATAGCTTCTACCCACTTAGTAACATAATCAACAGCAACTAAAATATGTGTGTAACCATTAGAGGTAGGAAAAGGTCCCATATAATCAAAGCCCCAAACATCAAATGGTTCAATAACAAGAGAATAATTCATAGGCATTTCTTGACGTCTACTAATATTACCAATTCTTTGACATTCATCACAAGATAAGACAAACTTACGAGCATCTTTGAAGAGAGTAGGCCAATAAAAACCAGATTGCAATACCTTATGCGCAGTTCTATCTCCAGCGTGGTGTCCTCCATATGATTCAGAGTGACACTTGCGTAGGATCTGTTCCTGTTAATGCTCAGGTACACAACGTCTAATAACACCATCTACTCCTTCTTTATAAGGTATGGGTCATCCCAGAAGTAATGTCTTAAATCATAAAAGAACTTTTTCTTTTGCTGGTATGTGAAACTAGGTGGTATAAATTTAGCAACAATGTAATTAGCATAGTCAGCATACCAAGGAGCAGTATGAGAAGCATTAATGACCGCTAATTGTTCATCAGGAAAGCTATCATCAGTAGGCAGTGGGTCATCAAGAACATTCTCTAACCTAGAAAAGTTGTCTACAACGGGGTTCTCAGCTCCCTTTCTATCAATAATATGCAAATCAAATTCTTGGACAAGAGAACCCATCTAATGAGTCTAGGCTTAGCATCTTTCTTTTCCATAAGATATTTAATAGCAGCATCCATAAGATTTGTGAGGATCTTTATCATTAGGAACGACAGTAATACCTCCCTTTTTAGGAACACAATGGACAGGGCTTACCCAATCACTATCAGCAACGGGATAAATTATACCTGCCTCAAGGAGCTTTAGTATCTCCTTTCTTACCACTTCTTTCATCTTAGGATTCAATCGTCGTTGAGGATCTCTAACTAGTTTGGCATCATCCTCCAAATTAATTTTGTGTTGGCATAACGTGGGACTAATGCCCTTAAGATCATCCAGGGTATATCCAATAGCTGCACGGTGCTTCTTCAGAGTTTTCAATAATCTTTCTTCTTCATGCTCTGAAAGGTTAGCACTAATAATAACAGGATATATTTTCTTTTCATCAAGATAAGCATACTTAAGATTATCAGGTAATGGTTTGAGTTCAAACACGGGATCACCCTTGGGTGGAGGGGGATCCCCTAGAATTTCAACGGGTAGGTTGTGTTTCAGAATAGGTTCCTATTGAAGGAACACTTCATCTATTTCCCTTCTTTCCTTCATAAACATATCATTTTCATGGTCTAGCAAGTATTGTTCTAACGGATCAGTAGGAAGCACGGCAATAGAAGCAAGACCAATAATCTCATCCTTACTAGGTGATTCTCTATCACGAGGTTGTCTACGAAACTTAGCAAAATTAAACTCATGAGACACATTCTCTAAGCCAATTGTAACAGTATCCTTTTCACAATCAATCCTAGCATTAACAGTATTCAAGAAGGGTCTACCAAAAATAATGGGACAAAAGTCATCTTGTGGGGAACCAAGAACAAGAAAATCAGCAGGATATTTAACCTTCCCACACAAGACTTCAACATCTCTAACAATCCCAAAAGGCTTAATAGTATCCCTATAGGCAAGCTTAATAGTAACATCTATATCTTCCATTTCAGTGGGTGCAATATCATGCATAATTTCTTTATATAAGTCATAGGGTATTGCACTAGCACTAGCACCCATATCACATAAGCCATGATAACAATGATCTCCTATTTTAACAGAAATAACAGGTATGCCTACAACAGGTCTATGTATCTTAGCATCTGGTCTAGAAATATTGGCAGTCTCACCACAGAAATAAATAACATGCCCATCTAAATCATCATCCAAGAGATCTTTAACCATAGCAATACTAGGTTCAACTTTAATTTGCTCAGGAGGTGTATAAGTCCTAGTATTACTCTTACGAACAACAGTTGTAGTTTTAGCATGATCCTTTATCCTAACAGGAAAAGGAGGTTTCTCAACTAAGTAGTAGGAACAATAGGATCACTATAAGTGACAGTCTTTTCTTCAACTGTAATAGGTGCAACTACTTTTACTTCAACGGGAGGATTGTATTTAAACCACTTCTCCTTAGGAAGATCAACGTGAGTAGCAAAAGATTCACAGAAAGAAGCCACTATCTCAGAGTCAAGTCCATACTTAGCGCTAAATCCACGAAAAGCATCGGTATCCATAAAAGATTTAACACAATCAAACTTAGGTGTCATACCTGACTCCTTACCATCGCCGGAACCCCAATCTTCAGAGTTGCGTTTATTTCTTTCTAATAAGTCCCATTTGAATTCAATAGTCTTCAGCATATAAGAACCAACACAGGAAGTATCGAGCATGTTGCAATCATTGGGAGAAAGACGAGCATAAAATTTTTTAATAGTCATTTCTCTGGAGAGCTCATGATTGGGGCATGAATATAACATTGACTTAAGCCTCCCCCAAGCTTGAGCGATGCTTTCTCCTTCGTGAGGCCAGAAATTATATATGTAATTACGATCACGATGAACAATATGCATAGGATAGAACTTCTGGTAAAATTCCAACTTCAATCGTTTATAATTCCAAGATCCCGTATCATCACATAGCCTATACCATGTCAATGCATCCCCCTTCAAATATAATGGGAAGACCTTCCTTTTGACAACATCATCGGGAATACCTGCAAGCTTAAACAATCCACAAACTTCATCCACAAAGATAAGGTGTAAATCGGGATGCAATGTTCCATCTCTTGCAAATGGATTAGCTAGCAGTTTCTCTATCATACCCGAACGAATCTCAAACTAAATATTTTCAGTAGGTTCAGTGTTAGGGAACATAGAAGAAATTCAAAATTTTCTACGCAACAGCAAGGTCAATCTATGGAGATTCTAGCAACAAGAGAGGGAGAGGATGAGCATCTTCATACCCTTGAAGATCGATAAGCGTTTCAAGAAGGCGGATGATGGAGTCGTACTCCCGACGATTCAAATCGCGAAAGATCCGATCTAGCGCCGAACGGACGGCGCCTCCGCGTTCAACACACGTACAGCCCGAGGACGTCTCCTCCTTCTTGATCCAGCAAGGGGAGAGGAGAAGTTGAGGGAGAACTCCGACAGCACGACAGCGTGGTGGTGGTGGAGCTCGTGGTTCTCCAGCAGGGCTTCACCAAGCACTACTGAGGAGGAGGAGGTGTTGGAGGAGGGAGAGGGCTGCGCCAAGGGAAGGGTGTGCAGCTGCCCTCTCTCTCCCTCACTATATATAGGGGTAAGGGGGGTGGAGGAGGCGCCCTAGGGTTCCCTAGGGGAGGGGCGGCGGCCACAGGGGAAACCCTAGATGGGTTTGGGCGCCCCCACACCCTAGGAAACTTGCCCCCCAAGCCGGGAAGGGGGGCTGCCCTAGGGGAGGCGCCCCCACCTCTCCTGGTTACGTGAGAGGGGCTGGGAGGGGCGCACCACCCCTTAGTGGGCTGGTTTGCCCCTTCCCCTTTGGCCCATGAGGCCCTCCAACACTTGCCGGGGCTCCCGAAACACCTTTCGGTCATGCTGGCCATAGCCTGGTACCCCCGGAACACTTCCGGACTCCAATACCCTTCGTCCAATATATCGATCTTCACCGCCTGACCATTCCAAAACTCCTCGTGACGTCCGGGATCACATCCGGGACTCCGAACAACCTTCAGTAACCACATACTATTTCCCATAACAACTCTAGCGTCACCAAACCTTAAGTGTGTAGACCCTACGAGTTCGGGAATCATGCAGACATGACGGAGACAACTCTCTGGCCAATAATCAACAGCGGGATCTGGATACCCATGTTGGCTCCCACATGTTCCATGATGATCTCATCGGATGAACCACGATGTCAAGGATTCAATCAATCCCGTATTCAATTCCCTTTGTCTAGCGGTATAGTACTTGCCCGAGATTCGATCGTCGGTATCCCGATACCTTGTTCAATCTCGTTACCGGCAAGTCTCTTTACTCGTTCCTTTACACATCATCCTGTGATCAACCCCTTGGTCACATTGTGCACATTATGATGATGTCCTACCGAGTGGGCCCAGAGATACCTCTCCGTTACACGGAGTGACAAATCCCAGTCTCGATTCGTGCCAACACAACAGACACTTTCAGAGATACCCGTAGTGCACCTTTATAGCCACCCAGTTACGTTGTGACGTTTGGTACACCCAAAGCATTCTTACGGTATCCGGGAGTTGCACAATCTCATGGTCTAAGGAAATGATACTTGACATTAGAAAAGCTTTAGCATACGAACTACACGATCTTTGTGCTAGACTTAGGATTGGGTCTTGTCCATCACATCATTCTCCTAATGATGTGATCCCGTTATCAACGACATCCAATGTCCATGGTCAGGAAACCGTAACCATCTATTGATCAACGAGCTAGTCAACTAGAGGCTTACTAGGGACATGGTGTTGTTTATGTATCCACACATGTATCTGAGTTTCCTATCAATACAATTATAGCATGGATATTAAACGATTATCATGAACATGGAAATATAATAATAACTAATTTATTATTGCCTCTAGGGCATATTTCCAACAGTCTCCCACTTGCACTAGAGTAAGTAATCTAGTTCACATCGCCATGTGATTAACACTCAGAGGTCACATCGGCATGTGACCAACATCCAAAGAGTTTACTAGTGTCACCAAACTAGTTCACATCATCATGTGATTAAGACTCAATGAGTTCTAGGGTTTGATCATGTTTTGCTTGTGAGAGAGGTTTTAGTCAATGGGTCTGCAACATTCAGATCCGTATGTACTTTGCAAATCTCTAGGTCATATTGTAAATGCTGCTTCCATGCTCCACTTGGAGCTATTCCAAATGGTTGCTCCACTATATGTACCCGGTTTGCTACTCAGAGTTATTCGGATAGGTGTTAAAGATTGCATCAACGTAACCCTTTACGCCGAACTCTTTTATCACCTCCATAATCGAGAACATGTCCTTATTACTCCAAGGACAATTTTGACCGCTGTCCGGTGATCCACTCCTTGATCACCTTTGTACCCTCTTGCCAGACATTTGGCAAGGCACACATCAGGTGCGGTACTCAGCATGGCATACCATATAGAGCCTATGACAAAAGCATAGGGGACAACCTTCGTCCTTCCTCTTTCTTCTGCCGTGGTCGAGCTTTAAGTCTTAACTTCATACCTTACAACTCAGGCAAGAACTCCTTCTTTGACTGATCCATCTTGAACACCTTCAAGATCATGTCAAGGTACGTGCTCATTTGAAAGTACCATTAAGCGTTTTTGATCTATCCTCATAGATCTTGATGCTCAATGTTCAAGCAGCTTAATCCAGGTTTTCTATTGAAAAACACTTTTCAAATAACCCTATATGCTTTCCATAAATTCTACATCATTTCTGATCCACAATATGTCAACAACATATACTTATCAGAAATTCTATAGTGCTCCCACTCACTTCTTTGGAAATACAAGTTTCTCATAAACTTTTGTATAAACCCAAAATCTTTGATCATCTCATCAAAGCGTACATTCCAACTCCGAGATGCTTACTCCAGTCCTTAGAAGGATTGCTGGAGTTCTGCATATTTGTTAGCGTTCTTCAGGATTGTCAAAACCTTCTGGTTGTATCACATACAACCTTTCCTCAAGAAAACTGTCGAGGAAACAATGTTTTGACATTCTAACTTTCAAGACTTCATAAATAATGCAGTAACTACTAATCCATTTCCAACAGACTCTTAGCATTGCTACGAGTGAGAAAGCCTCACCGTAGTCAACTCCTTGAACTTGTCGGAAAACATCTTAACGACAAGTCGAGATTTCTTAATGGTGATTCTTACCATCATTGTCTGTCTTTCTTTTAAAATCCATCTGTACCCAACGGCCTTACGATCATCAAGTATTTCTTCCAAAGTCATGGATCCTTTCTCGGATTTTATGGCCTTGAGCCATTCGTCGGAATCCGGGCCCACCATCGCTTCTCCATAGCTCGTAGGTTCATTGTTGTCTAGCAACATGACCTCTAAGACAGGATTGCGTACCACTGTGAAGTAGTACGCATCCTTGTCACCCTACGAGGTACGTTAGTGACTTGATCCGAAACTTCATGATCACTATCATAAGCTTCTACTTCAATTGGTGTAGGCGCCACAGGAACAACTTCCTGTGCCCTGCTACACACTAGTTGAAGTGACGGTTCAATAACCTCATCAAGTCTCCACTATCCTCCCACTCAATTCTTTCGAGAGAAACTTCTCCTCGAGAAAGGACCCGTTTCTAGAAACAATTACTTTTGCTTCCGGATCTGAGATAGGAGGTATACCCAACCATTTTGGGTATCCTATGAAGATGTATTTATCTGTTTTGGGTTCGAGCTTATCATGATGAAACTTTTCACATAAGCGTCGCAGCCCCAAACTTTTAAGAAATGACAACTTAGGTTTCTCCAAACCATAGTTCAAACGGTGTCGTCTCAACGGAATTACGTGGTGCCCTATTAAAGTGAGCGGTTGTGTCGCGGCGGGTGCACGGTCTACTTCCGTGACCGCCGGGCACCTATGGGGCACGGGGGGCCCCTTTTCTGGTTCGGAGAGGGGGGCGGAGGCCGCGCGCAGAGCGGATCGAGGTCCCGGGCGCGCGGTGGGTGAGAGCGACGGCGGGCAATCTTTTTACCCAGCTTCGGAGCTCTCCGGAGAGATAAAACTCCTATTGCTGCTTTGTGTTGTTATTTGATCTTGCTCGAATACGAGCGCACGGTGGTGTGATGTGTATGTGTTCGACCGGACCTTGATCCTGTGTCCTCAGATGAACCCTAAAACCTACCGAGCCGAACCGAACCGAACCGAACCGAACCACTTCTACGTGCGCATGGGCCTCCCTTTTATAGTCTAAAGGGGGCACCAACAGGTGGCAGCGTAAGAAGAGGGGGTAGAAAGGTAAAAACGCAGGTTGGTGTAACAGTGACCAACAGTGCCCCCTACCTAACTGATGGCAGGGGACAGGGGCATTTAATGCCCGTCCGGTCGCCCCAACAGTGCAAGGAGGCGATCGTCAAGTGAGCCACCGGTTGCCACGATGGCGTCTCTGTCAGCTCCGCTTGCCACCTCGCTCCGCATGGCTGTGTAGTGCCTCGCCACGTGCCTTTGGGACGGCCTTGTGATGACACGTCGTCGGATGTGCTGGAGTTTGGTTGGCAATCTTGCCGCGGCAAGTGCCTCGCCGCGGTCCTCCTCTTGTCGGGCCGGCAAGCTTGCTGGCCCTCGGGCCTTGCCGGGGCGCGCGGGGCGCCGCGGCAAGTCCCCTGGAGGTGCCTCGGTCGGCCTTCCCGGCAAGTTCCTCTTGCCGGGGACTTTGTTTTCTTCCCGGCGGGCTCTTCTTGCCGGGGCTTTGGTTGGCCTTCCCGGCAAGCTCCTCTTGCCGGGGGCTTTTGCTTGAGTACTCCGTTCTTGAACGGCATCATCGTAGCCGCAGAGGATCTTGGCGGACACCCGGCAAGCCCTGCCGCGGGTTGCCGCGACTGCCCGTGCACAAGTTCGGGGTACTAAGGTACCCCCTACTTTAGTACACCGACAGTAGCCCCTGGGCCTGGGCCATACACGGTGCCGAGCGTTGTTGGGCCAGGCCCAAAACAGTGCACGGGCACGCGTGGCCTGGGTCCACACAAAATCGGACTCCGCTTCCACCGCGTCCTCCCGCAACGGCACGCGTCGGTTGCGGCGTCGTGGGAGACGTGGTTAATACTTAATTCCAGGGAATGCGCAACGTTCGCATCCCCTATTTATAAGCGGAGGGAACGGAGCCGCTCCCCCACTTTCGCCACTTGCGGTTCCTTCCTCCGAAAGCCCCGATGCCCTCCTCTGTCTCCTGAATCGAGGACGAAACAGCGTCCCGCCGCCCGTCGCCGCCGCCGTCGCCGTTGCTTTCGCCTTCCCCCGTTGCCCCCGCCATGGCTCCGAAGGCCGGGAGGGCTACGAAGGCGGCGAAGGCCGCGAAGTCGGCCGAGGCACTGGAGCTCGAGGCGCTGCGTAAGAAGCAGGTGCTCTTCTCCCCTGAGCTCACCCCGGAGGCGTTGCGGTCTGGGTTCTACCTCTTTTGGTCGACGGAAACGCGGGCGCACCCACGCACGCCGGTGCTTTCCGCGGAAGCCTCCAAATCGAAGAAGTGTCCCAGAGGGTACTACTTCTTCCCTGTGTTCTTCTATTGCGGTCTCTGCCCGCCTTTTTCCGATTTCTTTTGCGACATCATGAATACCTATGGGTTCCATCTGCTTGATTTCACCCCCAATGCCGTCCTGACGATGGCGGTTTTCGCGCATCTTTGTGAGAACTTCGTTGGTATCCTCCCCAATGTCGCTCTTTTTCGCCATTATTTTTCCCCTCGGGCTGAGAAAGGGGAGCCACTGGCTGGCGGAATCGCCTGGACCTCCCGGATGGGCATGAAGGAGGCGTACTTGACGGGCGAGCTTCGCAGCAAGTGGAACGAGTGGAGGGCGGAGTGGTGTTGGATCTGTGACGCCGATCCACCGTCGTTCACCGAGCTGCGCAAGACTTGGGTGGTGCGCTGCGGCGACTGGAGCGCTCTGTCGTCGGATGACGCCAAATTGACGATTGCCACCACCCGAATCCTCCGGCTCCGGTACGCCGGGCTCACAACAGGGGCGGTCGGCGCAGATTTCCTCCGCCGTCGTATCGCCCCTTTGCAGGCAAGGGGGAGGCCCGCCTGGCTGTTCGGCGGCCCGGCGGATTTCATGAGGCTGCGCCCGGGCCTCAACTTCAACTTCACGGTTCTGGAGCTTGACGCGATGCTGAGGGAGACGTTCAAGCACGACGCCAATCATCCAGAGTGGTTCCGGCTGCCGGCGGGCGTCATCCCCTTGTGCAACAACTCCCAGCGCGATCGCATCTGCGCAATGATGCCAGAGTGCGATTCGCACGGGGTAAGTGCTAACTGGATAGAGCCCGCCGCCGAGGTCGTGCAGCAATTCTTCGATGACTTGTCAGAGACGGCAGTCAATTCTGACGAGCAGAAGCTCCTCACCCGCTCCACCACTGCCGATGAGCTGGCGTACATCGCCAGCAGGGCCGAGGAGGTGGCGGCAGCCACTGCCGTGGGCGAGTTTGGCTTCACGCTGGCGGAGGCGGAAGCAGCTGAGGCGGCAAGCCTTGCCGCCTGGAAAGATCTTGCCGGAGATGGTGATGACGAAGGGGAGGCCGCGGCCGAAACGAGCCAGCCCGCCGAGGGCGCGAGTGGTCGGCCGTATTCGAGCAACTTGCCGCCGATGGAGCCCTCCGTGCAGCCCCAGTTCCGACCGAGAAGGTGTCTTCGTCGAGTTGGAGAGCCGGCAGAGGCGCGGGTCGACCAGCAGCCGCAGCAGCCGCGGCGCCGCGGGTCGCGCTCAGCCGCGGCAAGTTTCGTCGCGGTGGGAGGGTCCCAAGCCGCGCCGAAAACTGAGGCGGGGTCTTCCCGGGCCGCCACGTCTGACCCTGCCGCAGCCCTTGGCAAGCGCCAGAGGGAGCCTACTCCTCCGCCACGCCGCGCGGGGTGGGCACCGGAGTTCGACCTTTCCGCGCTGAGCTCTGATGACGACGAGGAGGAGGAGGACGAAGAGGAGTAAGGCTTCCTCCGTATTGCACTCGCCTTTCGCTCGATCCTTGTCGCTGTTTGTCTTGTATCTAATCTGTTTTTTTTAAACTCCTGTTTGGCCTCAGGACTTTGGCGGAGAGGGCGGCGAAGAGGGCCAAGGTCCCCGTAGTTGAGGACAATCCTGCTGTGGCAGCGGAAGATACGTCGGAGACGACCTTACGGACCCGGCCCCTTCCCCTCGTAGCAGCTCCCAGCACAGCCCCCAGCGTAAGTGCCTCGAACCACTTCCTATCGTGGGGCGCGCATGGTCGCTGCTTCTTTTGCCAATATCTTGATTATTGGCTCTCTCTTCTTTTTTTATACAGACGAAGAACAGGCCCACCAGGAGCAGTCGGAGGTCGACCCGGAGGTGTCGTCGGCCTCGACTACGCCACCAAGGGCTGATTCCCCGATATTGGAGCCATCTCCGGCAAGGATGGGGTCTCCGGCAAGAGGTGGGATCAGTGAGCCCCCGGTGGTGGAGCCCACGATCACAGAGCTCAGCGCAGGTAACCCTCCTTGTCAGAAATTTCCCCTTGGGTTCTTCTTCTCTTGGTCTTCTTTTTTGGATATTTGCTTGACTTTTTCTCCCCCCTTTTCCTGCCTTCAGATCCTCCCTCTGTGGAGCCATTGGAGACCGAGGCCACCGGTGAGGAGAACTTGCGCGGCGATACTGGTGATGTCGCCGCTACTGAAGAGGAGGCTGGCGCTGGTGACCTTGCCGACGAAGAGGCCGCCAAGGCTGCTGGCGCTGGAACTGGCGAGGGATCCGGCGATCGTACTGACGATCCGGGGGCCGCAGGAGCGCAGGGCGCTACCCCGAACGCCGATCCCTTCGCCGCGGACGCAGCGCCAGGCTCCGAAGAGCCCCAGCCCGGCGCCTACTTGAAGGCCGGCAAAGGCGTATACATCAAGCTCCCCTAGGCATCGAATTCCAGGGGGCCGGTCGAAGGAGAGGAGTTTGACGGGGAGGTACTTGCCTCCGCCGGGCTGGCGGTGGTCGATAGGCCAAGCAGCAGTAGCGGCGAGTCCGAGGAGGAGCAGCTGCTCCAAAAGCTGGTGTCACTCTACCGCGTCCGGCAAGCGAAGCTCGAGTCCCGGGAAGCGCTTGTCGCGCAGGCGGGAGTTGACATAGAAAAACATGTGCAAGAACTCAAGAGCCGCAACCAGGAGGCCCTCCAGTCCATTGCCGAGGAGAGGGCGCAACTTGACGGAGCGAAGAAGGCGTTCATCCTGGAGAAGGCTGAAGCCGAGGAGCAGCAGAGGCTTACCGCCGAGGAGCTGTCCAAGCGGGACGGCGAGCTGATACAGAGGAAGGCGTACTTGGACAGCCATGACGAAGAGCTCGCCGTCCGGGAACAATCACTTGGCGGGGCACTCAAGGAGGTGAAAGACGCCGCCGCGGCCGCTGAAGCCGCCAAGAAGGAGTTGGAGGAGAAGGTGGCGCAGCTGGAGGCGGAAGTGACAAGGAAGAACGAAGAGCTTGCCGCACTCCAGCGCGACTGCGAGAAGGATGCGCGCGCTCACGGCGATCTGAAGTCCAGCTCTCCGAGAAGATCAAGGAGCTGAACGCCGCTAAGGACTCGAGCGCCAATCTGGAGTTGAAATTGGCCGCTTTGACGGAGACGCTGGACGCCGCCAAGAAGCGAGAAGATACCCTGAGGAAAGACCTCAAAGGCAACGAGGAGCTGCTGGTGAGGGCTGCCGAGACCCAGAACACTTTCAAGACCACGGTGGAGCTCTGGACGGAAGGCCTCGTCAGCATCATCGCGCTCATCGATGAGGAATTAGCAGAGCTGAACTTGACGGGCTTCGGGTACCCCTCCGAGGAGAACCTCCAGCCTAGCGCCAAGCTCACGCTCTTCTTCAAGGATGTGGTGACGGCTCTCCGGCAGCTTCGGGAAAGGATCCCGAAGCAGCTGGCCAACGAGTCACGCGCGATCTGCGCCAGGGTCTTGGAGAAGGTATTGGTGAAGGTCCTCTTCCGCAACCCGGGCATCGACCTCTCCCGCGTCACCAAGAAGCTGCCGGAGGGCGCCGATCTTGAAGAACTCAAGGCCATCGTCGCACCCATCGTGGACAAGGTGAACGAGGTCAGGAGGGTCGATGGCGGGCGCGCGGATTAGGCCGCCCTTCTTCTCCTGTTTTCTTGCTGCTGTTATTTTGGTCACGAGGACAACTTAGTCAGCGTCACAATAAGTCATTCTTGTAACATAACTCTACTCTGGGTACCGCTCGCTATGTCATTCCCTTTACTTTGCTGCGTTCCTTGTATGTTTTTACCCTATGCTTTGAGGGGACTTGCCGGCGCAAGCACACTTGCTGAGTGCGGAACATCAGCAGCCTGCTGGCGGTGCTGCCCCCGGCAAGAAACCTTGTCGGGGCTAGTTGCGGCGCGCTTGTATTGTTGAGCGGGCTCGAAAACAACCAAGGGCGCAACTAAGCCACGAGTCGATTCCTCCGCGCACAGGTTTTCCATACAAGGCACGGACGTTCAAGGAATATAACTTAAAAATTTAAAATTGACTATGCTCAAACTTTGGCAACTTAGCTTTTTTTTGTCGCCTGCGTCCCGGCAAGGCTAGATTCCTTTGAACGACGCCCGGTCCACATCTTTATCTTCTCTCCCCCCTGGTGAACTTGTGGGCGGAGGGATCTTCTTTTTGAGAAGGAAGAAAAGAAAATAATGATATGGAACCTTAAAGTTCGCTATTTCTTACCGGGGGTAAGTGCTGCACAAAGTGTCAGTCATACATGCAAAAAAGAGAGATGCATTAAATTTGACAAAATGTGCGAGGCATATAAACTTTATTTACGCACGGGGGCTGCACCCGGCTTTGTACAAAGTGTTACATGCAACAGCGGCAAGGCTTGTACAAAAGGTGGTTGCCGGAACAAGGCCCGGCAACCGCGCCTTATGGGTAAAACTTGCGGAGATGCTCTATGTTCCAGGAGTTGCTCACCGGAATGCCATCTTCGGTCTCAAGGCGGACAGCGCCGGGCCTAGTGACTCGTTTCACCCGATAAGGGCCTTCCCACTTCGGCGTCAACTTGTTGGAATTCTTGGCGGATTGAACGCGCCGAAGAACAAGGTCGCCTTCCTCGAAGCTTCTGGCATTAACTTTGCGGCTGTGGTAGCGGCGCAAAGCTTGCTGGTAGCGAGCAGCTCGCACAGCAGCCTGAAGACGATCCTCCTCGAGGAGCAGCGCGTCATCTTGACGCAGCTGCTCTTGCTCAAGCTCACCATAAGCGAGCACCCGAGGCGACCCGTATACGAGTTCCGTGGGGAGAACTGGCTCTGCTCCGTAGACAAGAGCAAAGGGTGTCTGGCCAGTGGCTCGATTTGGCGTCGTTCTGATCGACCAGAGAACCACCGGCAGCTGCTCAATCCAATTTCTTCCGCACTTGTGTAGCCTGTCGAAAGTTCTGGTCTTAAGCCCGCGTAGCACTTCAGCGTTCGCCCTCTCCGCTTGACCGTTGCTTCTCGGGTGAGCAACAGAAGCGAAGCAGATCTTGGTGCCAAGATCTTGGACGTACTGCATGAAGGTGCGGCTTGTGAATTGTGTGCCATTATCGGTGATGATCCTATTAGGGATTCCGAAACGGCAAACAATCGACCTGAAGAACCTGACTGCTGACTGTGCTGTCACCTTTCTCACTGGTTCCACCTCAGGCCACTTTGTGAACTTGTCGATTGCAACGTACAAGTACTCAAAGCCCCCGATGGCTCGGGGGAAGGGGCCGAGGATATCGAGCCCCCAGACCGAAAATGGCCAGGATAAAGGGATTGTTTGGAGAACTTGAGCTGGTTGATGAATCCGCTTGGAATGGAACTGGCATGCTTCACACTTGGTTACTTGCGCAGTTGCATCCTGGAGGGCTGTCGGCCAGAAGAAGCCTTGCCGGAAAGCCTTGCCGGCGAGTGCTCTTGCGCCAATGTGATGACCACATATGCCTCCATGTATCTCTGACAACAGCTCTCGTCCATCTTCCCGGGAAATGCACTTTAATTTCGCTCCGTTGAATCTTCTTCTGTACAGTATGTCATCGACAAACTGGTACATACTTGATTGTCGGGCTACTCTTTCCGCTGCTTGTTGTTCCTCGGGTAGTTCTCCTGTTTGAAGGAATTGGACGATCTGCTGTGCCCATGCCGGAGCTTGTGGCTCGACGACAAGGACTAAAGGCGCAAATGCTGCTGCAGGAACATCCGCTTCCACGACAAGAGTCTGAGATTCTGCCGGAGCGTGATGCTCCCCGGCAAGCGTGTTGGGACACGGCTTGTCGGGAGCGTCTGCTTCAACGAAACAAACCCTAGGGCTTGTCGAAGTAGACTGCTCCTCAGCGCTCTTTGTGTCGAGCCTGGGGACCTTCTTGGCGGCGGCTCCGGGAAGCTCTACCGGAAATTACTCGCCAGTGACCAACTTTCTCTTTCCGCTCTGTCCAATTGATGGTGTGACAGATGGTTGAGTCAGCTTGAGCACAAAAATTCCTGGTTCCACAGGTAACTTGAGTGCGGCACATTTTGACAGGCCATCTGCAATGTCATTCTGAGCTCTCGGAACATGTTCCATCTGCAAGCCGTCAAAATGTTCTTCTAGCTTCCTCACTTCATCGATGTACGCTTCCATCAATGGACTCTGATAATCTTTGTTAACTTGACGGACGACAAGCTGTGAGTCACCCCTGACAATGAGCTTCTTGATCCCAAGTTCTGCTGCTATTCTGAGTCCGGCAAGCAACCCTTCATACTCTGCAGTATTGTTTGTTGCTTGCTCCTTGGGAAAATGTATTTGGACCACGTACTTGAGGTGCTCTCCGGTGGGGGCGACAAGTAGTACGCCCGCACCGGCGCCTTGCAGCGAAAAGGCACTGTCAAAGTACATGATCCACTCTCTGCTCGCTTCCTTGACGGGGATGTTCCTCTCCGGAGTCTCTTCATCAGGTGTTGGCATCCACTCCGCTATGAATTCTGCCAAGGCTCGGCTCTGAATAGTTGAAGTACTTTCAAATTTGAGGCTAAAGCTTGACAGTTCCAGTGCGCACTCGACAATCCTGCCTGTTGCTTCTGGATTTTGCAATATCCTCTTCAGCGGAAAGCGAGTGACAACTGTGATCTCATGTGCTTGGAAGTAATGGCGCAGCTTCCTCGAGGCCATGAGGAGGCCGAAAAGCAACTTCTGCACACCAGAGTACCTTGATCTAGCCCCCCGGAGAAGGGAACTGACAAAGTAAACAGGGCGCTGCACCATCTTCTTCTGTTTCTCCTCTGGCACTTGTACAGATCCATCCTTGCCGGAGCCAGAACTTGTCGGACCAGGGCTTGTTGGTCCAGAACTCGTCGGGGGAGCCCCATGCTTGTCGCTGGATTCGCTTGCCGCGGCCGCTGGCTCATCATCTGCCTCCCTCTCCGCTACTAACGCAGCACTAACCACTTGATTGGTTGCCGCCAGATATAGCAGCAACTTCTCTTGTGGCTTAGGTGCGACAAGTGTTGGAGTGGAGGGCAGATATTTCTTCAAGTCTTGCAGCGCAGCCTCCGCTTCCGGAGTCCATTTCATTGGACCCGCCTTTTTCAAGATTTTGAAAAACGGCAGGGCGCGTTCAGCAGACTTGGAAATGAACCTGCCAAGAGCGGCAACGCAGCCGGCAAGCCTTCGTACGTCCTTGACTCGCTTCGGCGCTTCGATTTGCTCGATGGCCTTGATCTTGTCAGGGTTAGCTTCAATCCCCCTCTGTGACACAAAGAATCCAAGAAGCTTGCCGGAAGGGACTCCAAACACACACTTCTCGGGATTCAACTTGAGATTGATCTTGCGCAGATTTGTGAAGGTCTCGTCCAAATCTTGGATCAGAGTTGCCCTATCTCTGCTCTTGACCACTATGTCATCCATGTAAGCTTCTATATTTTTGTGCAGCTGTGGCTCAAAAGCATGACCGACTACTCTTGCAAACGTCGAACCAGCATTCTTTAGTCCGAAAGGCATCCGTACAAAGCAATACGTGCCACATGGAGTAATGAATGCGGTTTTCTCTTCATCCTCTTCTGCCATGAAGATCTGGTGATATCCTGAGTATGCATCAAGGAACGAGAGCAGATCACATCTTGCGGTGGAATCAACAATCTGATCGATGCGCGGCAAGGGGAATGGATCCTTGGGACAGGCTTTGTTGACATCAGTGAAGTCAATGCAGAGCCTCCACTTCCCGTTCGCCTTGCGCACGACTACCGGATTGGCTAGCCACGTTGGATGGAGTACTCCCCGGACCAATCCTGCTGCTTCCAACTTCCTAATCTCCTCTGCTATGAATTCTTGGCGCTCTACTGCTTGTTTCCTGACTCTTTGCTTGACGGGCCGCGCGTGAGGGCACACGGCAAGGTGGTGCTCGATTACTTCCCTGGGAACACCGGGGATGTCAGATGGTTGCCACGCAAACACATCGACATTCGCCCGCAGGAAAGCAACGAGCACGCTTTCCTATTTAGGATCAAGTGTGGCACTGATGGTGAAGGTACCGCCGGTGCCGTCCTTCTTGGCGGCCACCTTCTTGGTCTCTGGCGAGGCTATCTTTGCTTTCTTGCACTTGCCGGTGGAGCTCAATGGTGCGCTCTCGACGGCAGCGCAACACTCCGAGGAGGTGCGCTTGCCGGAGTGGGCATCAGGGCTGCACTTGCCGGACTTGAGCTTCTCCTTCCCCGGGGGAGCTTCAGCGGCAAGAGGCTCGTGCTCTGCTGCGGCTGCTGCTTCCCGGTAAATCTTGTCGGCGCAGATGAGTGCATCCCTCTTGTCACCTTGGACAGAAATGATACTCATCGGGCCAGGCATCTTGAGCACGTTGTATGCGTAGTGAGAGGCTGCCATGAACTTGGCAAGCGCTGGTCGGCCGAGTATCCCATTGTAGGGTAATGGGATATCAGCAACATCGAAGGTGACCCTCTCTGTCCTGAAATTCAGCTCACTGCCAAATGTCACTGGCAATGTGATCTTCCCCTTGGGCTTGCTCCTTCCCGGATTTATCCCTTGAAAGGTACCAGTCTCTTCGAGCTCGCTGTCGGGGATCTGGAGCTTCTTGAGCACTGTGGAGGAAATCAGGTTCAGGCCGGCCCCGCCGTCAACCAACATCTTCGTGACCTTGAGGTTGCGGATTGTTGGTGAGACCAACATCGGCAAGCACCCGACCGCAGTGATGCGATCAGGGTGGTCTTCTACATTGAAAATGATGGGCGTGCCGGACCATTTCAGAGGCCTGCGCGCCTCGACGGATGGCTCCGTTGCGTTCACCTCTCGCACCCACTGCTTGAGTTGGCGGTGCGAGGCGTGCAGAGAGGCGCCGCCGTCGATGCACATCACCTCTGTCGCCCTCTGAAACTCTTGGTCATCGGTCTCATCTTCCTCCATCTCATGTTCATCTTCGTCCTTGTCGCGGCCGCGGGGAGGCCTATCTCCTTGCCGCGGCTTGGGCTTGCTGCGGTGTCCTCCCCGGGCGGGAAGTTTCTTGCCGGATCCTCCGCCTCCTCCCTGGGCTGTCTCCTTATCGCGGCGCTCGTACTCTGCTTTCTGCAGCTCCGCCATCTCTTCGACTTTCTTGTAGGTTTGGAGATCGTGGCCCTTGGTGCGGTGGATCTTGCAGTACCGCTTGCCGGAGCCATCCTGCTTGTCGGCGGCTACCACAGCCTCACCAGAGTCATCGGCCTTGGCCTTGTCGGAGCCGCCTCCGTTGCCGGAATGCTCAACAGCTAGCACATCCTTAGCCTTTCTCTTCCTGTTGCTCCGTCTCCGGTTCTTCCTTGCCGGGGCGGTATCCTCACTGTCAGATCCTTCTGCTCCCACAACCTCTCCGGGGATTTTCCTCCCCTCCTCAGCCCGTGCACATTTGTCGGCCAGAGCATAGAGCTCGCTGACGTCTCTGATCTTGCACATCGCCATCTCCTCCCTCATCCTGCGGTTACGCACGTTCTGATGAAAGGTGCTGATAACCGCGGCAGGGTGGACGTCTGGGATGTTGCGTTGCACCTGGCTGAATCTCTGTATGTACTTGCGCAGGGGCTCCCCCTCCTTCTGAACAAGCAAGTGGAGGTCACTTTCCTGGCCATGAGGCTTGTGGCCGCCCGTGAAGGCGCCGACAAACTGATGACACAGGTCAGCCCATGAAGAGATGGAACCGTCCGGCAAGTGCATGAGCCAAGATCTGACATTGGGCTTGAGTACCAGTGGGAAGTAGTTGGCGAGGATCTTCTCATCGCGCCCTCCGGCAGCCTGCACCGCGATGGTGTAGATGCTGAGGAACTCCGATGGATGTATCCTGCCATCGTACTTCTCGGGCACGTCTGGCTTGAAGTTCTTGGTTTTGGGCCGCTGGACTTGCCGCAGTTCGCGGGTGAACGCAGGGCAACCTGCCGCGTACGGCAAGTCGCCTGGCTCCCCTAGTGCATGCATGTCGACAGTGGGCCCAGCACGCTGGTCAGATTGACGTCGCGTTTCCCTTCTGCGCTCGATGCGAGTGCGAGCGTCTTCGTGCCGCCGTTCTTGGAGAACGTGGCGCTGGTCGCGTCGAGTCCGCGGATCCGACGACACGGTGGAGTCGCCGTCGGGGTTGGTCCGACGAGCCGGCGATCTTGGCCTTCGGGGCTGGGAGTGCACGGAGGTGGCTCCCCCAGCGGTCTTGTCGGCGTCGGCTTGCGCTTGGACGCCTTGCCGGGGCCTCAATGCGCTCGGTTGCCGGGGCTTGTCGCCGTTGGCGAAGGCGATGAGGCTGTATATGGTCATCCTCCGGTCGTCGATCTTGTGTGGCGCCGGAGGGTAGTCTAGGAGCAGCTGGGCTCGGGCCGGCGCTTCCTCTGTTGTCTTGGGTGGTGGTAGCGACGAGCGGCACGAGGAACGGGAGGTGCATCACCCCGCCCTGGCGACCGTACCTCGCTCGTGCCAGCATGCGGGCGTGCATGCTGACCTCGAGCGTCTCGCGACCCGCCAGCTTGGCCTTGCTCCAACGCGAGCACGGTGCTAGGAGCACCGGGGCGTTGTTGACCTTGCACCTCCTGGGAAGGGTGCGGTGTATGCATGGTCGCCGACGCTTGCGGGGCCTTGTTTTTGGATCTGGTGACGACGTGAGTCCCACCGTCGGCGCCCGCTACTCCGCCGGCGCCCACTCCACCGCCCGTTTGCTCCGGCGGTGGTGGCGGAATCGATGCAGACGGAGCGGCTACCTCCGAAGGCTTCTTCTTCGGTGGCATGTCGATGAAGGCGTTGATGCAGCGCGCGCGGAGACCGGATCGGATGCTCACGACCTCGACGCGCCCCCTACCTGGCGCGCCAAAGATGTCGCGGCGGGCGCACGGTCTACTTCCGTGACCGCCGGGCACCTATGGGGCACGGGGGGCCCCTTTTCTGGTTCGGAGAGGGGGGCGGAGGCCGCGCGCAGAGCGGATCGAGGTCCCGGGCGCGCGGTGGGTGAGAGCGACGGCGGGCGATCTTTTTACCCAGCTTCGGAGCTCTCCGGAGAGATAAAACTCCTACTGCTGCTTTGTGTTGTTATTTGATCTTGCTCGAATACGAGCGCACGGTGGTGTGATGTGTATGTGTTCGACCGGACCTTGATCCTATGTCCTCAGATGAACCCTAAAACCAACCGAGCCGAACCGAACCGAACCGAACCGAACCGAACCCCTTCTACGTGCGCATGGGCCTCCCTTTTATAGTCTAAAGGGGGCACCAACAGGTGGCAGCGTAAGAAGAGGGGGTAGAAAGGTAAAAACGCAGGTTGGTGTAACAGTGACCAACAGTGCCCCCTACCTAACTGATGGCAGGGGACAGGGGCATTTAATGCCCGTCCGGTCGCCCCAACAGTGCAAGGAGGCGATCGTCAAGTGAGCCACCGGTTGCCACGATGGCGTCTCTGTCAGCTCCGCTTGCCACCTCGCTCCGCATGGCTGTGTAGTGCCTCGCCACGTGCCTTTGGGACGGCCTTGTGATGACACGTCGCCGGATGTGCTGGAGTTTGGTTGGCAATCTTGCCGTGGCAAGTGCCTCGCCGCGGTCCTCCTCTTGTCGGGCCGGCAAGCTTGCTGGCCCTCGGGCCTTGCCGGGGCGCGCGGGGCGCCGCGGCAAGTCCCCTGGAGGTGCCTCGGTCGGCCTTCCCGACAAGCTCCTCTTGCCGGGGACTTTGTTTTCTTCCCGGCGAGCTCTTCTTGCCGGGGCTTTGGTTGGCCTTCCCGGCAAGCTCCTCTTGCCGGGGGCTTTTGCTTGAGTACTCCGTTCTTGAATGGCATCATCGTAGCCGCGGAGGATCTTGGCGGACGCCCGGCAAGCCCTGCCGCGGGTTGCCGCGACTGCCCGTGCACAAGTTCGGGGTACTAAGGTACCCCCCTACTTTAGTACACCGACAGGTTGTCTCTAATGCCTAACCCATGAATGATAGTGGTAATTTGATAAGAGACATCATGGTACGCACCATATCCAATAGGGTGCAACTATGATGTTCGGACACACCCTCACACGATGGTGTTCCAAGCGGTATTAATTGTGAAACAATTTCCACAATGTCTTAATTGCGTGCCAAAGCTCGTAACTCAGATACTCATCTCTATGATCATATCATAGACATTTTATCCTCTTGTCACGATGATCTTCAACTTCACTCTGAAATTACTTGAACCATTCAATAATTCAGACTTGTGTTTCATCAAGTAAATATACTCAACATCTACTCGAATCATCTGTGAAGTAAGAACATAACGATATTCACTGCATGCCTCAGCACTCATTGGACTGCACACATCAAAATGTGTTACTTCCAACAAGTTGCTATCTTGTTCCATTTTACTGAAAAACGAGGCTTTTTAGTCATCTTGCCCATGTGGTATGATTTGCATATCTCAAGTGATTCAAAATCAAGTGAGTCCAAACGATCCATCTGCATGGAGTTTCTTCATGCGTATACACCAATAGACATGGTTCACATGTCTCAAACTTTTCAAAAATGAGTGAGTCCAAAGATCCATCAACATGGAGCTTCTTCATGCGTTTTACACCAATATGACTTACATGGCAGTGCCACAAGTAAGTGGTACTATCATTACTATCTTATATCTCTTGGCATGAAAATGTGTATCACTACGATCGAGATTCAATAAACCATTCCTTTAGGTGCAAGACCATTGAAGGTATTATTCAAATAAATAGAGTAACCATTATTCTCTTCAAATGAATAACCGTATTTCGATAGACATAATCCAATCATGTCTATGCTCAACGCAAACACCAAATGACAATTATTCAGGTTTAATACTAATCTTGATGGTAGAGGGAGCGTGCGATGTTTGATCACATCAAACTTCCAACACATATCGTCAGCTCCCCTTTAGCTAGTCTCCGTTTATTCAATAGCTCTTTTATTTCAAGTTACTAACACTTAGCAACCGAACCGGTATCTTAATACCCTGGTGCTACTAGGAGTACTAGTAAAGTACACATTAACATAATGTATATCTAATATACTTCTATCGACCTTGCCAGCCTTCTCATCTACCAAGTATCTAGGGTAATTCTGCTCTAGTGGTTGTTCCCCTTATTACAAAAGCACTTAGTCTCGGGTTTGGGTTCAACCTTGGGTTTCTTCACTAGAGCAGCAGCTGATTTTGCCGTTTCATGAAGTATCCCTTCTTGCCCTTGCCCTTCTTGAAACTAGTGGTTTCACCAACCATCAACAATTGATGCTCCTTCTTGATTTCTACTTTCGCGGTGTCAAATACCGCGAATACCTCAAGGATCATCATATTGATATGTTATAGTTCATCACGAAGCTCTAGCAGCTTGGTGGCAATGACTTTGGAGAAACATCACTATCTCATCTGGAAGATTAACTCCCACTCGATTCAAGTGATTGTGGTACTCAGACAATCTGAGCACAAGCTCAACGATTGAGCTTTTCTCCCTTAGTTTGTAGGCTAAGAAACTCGTCAGAGGTCTTATACCTCTTGACGTGGGCACGAGCCTGAAATCCCAATTTCAGCCCTCGAAACATCTCATATGTTCCGCGACGTTTCGAAATCGTCTTTGGTGCCTCAACTCTAAACCGTTTAACTGAACTATCACGTAGTTATCAAAACGTGTATGTTAGATGTTCGCAACACCCACAGACGACGTTCGAGGTTCAGCACACTGAGCGGTGCATTAAGGACATAAGCATTCTACGAAGCAACAAGGACAATCCTCAGTTTACGGACCTAGTTCGCATAATTGCTACTATCAACTTTCAACTGAATTTTTTCTCTAGGAACATATCTAAACAGTAGAACTAAAGCGCGAGCTTATGACATAATTTGCAAAGATCTTTTGACTATGTTCAGGATAATTAAGTTCATCTTATGAACTCCCACTCAGATAGACATCCCTCTAGTTATCTAAGTGATTACATGATCTGAGTCAACTCGGCCGTGTCCGATCATCACGTGAGACGGACTAGTCATCATCGGTGAACATCTTCATGTTGATCGTATCTACCATATGACTCATGCTCGACCTTTCGGTCTTCCGTGTTCCGAGGCCATGTCTGTACATGCTAGGCTCGTCAAGTCAACCTAAGTGTATTGCGTGTGTAAATTTGGCTTACACCCGTTGTATTCGAACGTCAGAATCTATCACACCCGATCATCACATGGTGCTTCGAAACAATGAACCTTCGCAACGGTGCACAGTTAGGGGGAACAATTTTCTTGAAATTATTGTGAGGGATCATCTTATTTACTACCGTCGTTCTAAGCAAAGAAGATGCATAAACATGATAAACATCACATGCAATCAAAAGTGACATGATATGGCCAATATCATTTTGCTCCTTTTGATCTCCATCTTCGGGGCTCCATGATCATCATCGTCACCGGCATGACACCATGATCTCCATCATCATGATCTCCATCATCGTGTCTCCATGAAGTTGTCTCGCCAACTATTACTTCTACTACTATGGCTAACACGTTAGCAATAAAGTAAAGTAATTTACATGGCGTTATTCAATGACACACAGGTCATACAAAAAATAAAGACAACTCCTATGGCTCCTGCCGGTTGTCATACTCATCAACATGCAAGTCGTGATTCCTATTACAAGAACATGATCATCTCATACATCACATATATCATTCATCACATCCTTTGGCCATATCACATCACAAAGCACTTGCTGCAAAAACAAGTTAGACGTCCTCTAATTGTTGTTGCAAGTTTTTACGTGGCTTCTATAGGTGTTCTAGCAAGAATGTTTCTTACCTACGTAAAACCACAACGTGATATGCCAATTTATATTTACCCTTCATAAGGACCCTTTTCATCGAATCCGCTCCAACTAAAGTGGGAGAGACAGACACCCGCTAGCCACCTTATGCAACTAGTGCATGTCAGTCGGTGGAACCTGTCTCATGTAAGCGTACGTGTAAGGTCGGTCCGGGCCGCTTCATCCCACGATGCCGCCGAAGCAAGATAAGACTAGTAGTGGCAAGAAAATTAACAACATCTACACCCACAACTACTTTGTGTTCTACTCGTGCATAGTAACTACGCATAGACCTAGCTCATGATGCCACTGTTGGGGAACATAGCAGAAATTCAAAATTTTCTACGCAACACCAAGATCAGTCTATGGAGATTCTAGCAACAAGAGAGTGGCGGCGGCATGAGCTCCTTGAGTGCTCTGTAGTTTCGAATTAGTCGAACCCCCCCACGTTGCGCATGGGCATCCTTTTATAGGCTAAAGGGGTCACCGACAGGTGGCAACGCAGACAGGGGTACAAATGTAAAAAGAGGGGTTGGTACAACTGCTATCTACAGTGCACCCTACCTAACTCTGATGGCAGGGGACAAGGGCATTTAATGCCCGTCCGGTCACCCAAACAGTGCAGAAAACGACCGTTTGGGGCGCCACCGCTTGCCACGACGGCCTTCTCGTCATCTCCACTTGCCACCTCGCACCGCTTGGCTGCACAGCCGCCCGCCACGTGTGCCAGGAACGATCTTGGGGCGACACGTCATTGGATGCACTGGAGCGTGGGTGCAGAGAGGTGGCTTCACAGCGGCAAGCGCCTTGCCGCGGTCGTTGTCTTGTCGCACCCGAAAGCTTGTCGCTCGCCGGGTCTTGCCGGGACGCGTGGCGCACCGCGACAAGTTTCTTGAAATGCCTTTGTTGGCCTTCCCGGCAAGCTCCTCTTGCCAGGGCCTTGTCCTTTCCGGCAAGCTCCTCTTGCCAGAGTCTTGTCTTCTTAGTTAAAACACTTTGTTCTTGAATGGCATCAATATGAGCTACAGAGGATCTTGGCGGGCGCCCGACAAGCCTTGCCGCTGGGCGCTGCGACTGCCCATGAACAAGTTCGGGGTATTAAGGCACCCCTACTTTAATACACCGACAGGAGCCCCTGGGCCCGGGCCATACATGGTGCCGAGCGCTATTGGGCCAGGCCCAAAACAGGGCACGGGCACATGCGGCTTGGGTCCACACCAAATCTAACTCCGTATCCACCGCGCCCTCCCGTAACGGCACGCGTCGAATGCGGCGTCGTGGGAGAGATCGTGGGCGATACTTTAATCGAAAAAGGCGTAACGTTCGTCTCTCCTCTTTATAAGCAGAGGAAACAGGGGCCGTTCCCCCACCTTCGCCACTTGCGGTTTCTTCCTCAGAAAGCTCCGCCGCTCCCCTCCGCTTCCCAAGCCGAAAGAGAGCAGCGCTCTGCCGCCCGTCGCCGCCGTCGCCGCCAACGCCCCCGCTCTCCCCCACCGCCTCCGCCATGGCTCCGAAGACCGGGAAGAGTGCGAAGTCAGCCGAGGCGCTGCGGCTCGAGGCGCTGCCCAAGGAGCGAGCACTTTTCCCCCCCAAGCTCACCGCGAAGGAGCTGCGGGAGTGGTTCTACCTTTCCGCTCTCCACTCATCCCATTTGCTGCGAAGCTCCCCCTCCAGATATACTTCCTTCTTGCCGGCCCTCGAGATCCAGGCGATCCCGCCAGAAAAGGGCTCTCCTTTCTCGGCTCGGGGGATGAAATAGTGGCGAAAGAGAGCAACATTTGGGTGGATGCCAATGAAGTTCTCGCAGAGATGTGCGAAAACCGCCATTGTCAGAACGGCGTTGGGGGTGAAGTCAAGGAGATGAAACCCGTAGGTATTCATGATGTCGCAGAAGAAATCGGAAAAGGGTGGGCAAAGCCCGCAGTAGAAGAACAAAGGAAAGAAGTAGTACCCTTTTGGGCACCGCTTTGAAGTAGAAGCTTTGGCGGAGAGTACCTGCGTGCGCGGATGCGCCCGCGTCTCCGTCGACCAGAAAAGGTAGAACCACTCCCGTAGCTCCTTCGCGGTGAGCTCGGGGGGAAAAGTGCTCGCTCCTTGCGCAGCGCCTCGAGCCACAGTGCCTCGGCTGACTTCGCACTCTTCCCGGTCTTCGGAGCCATGGTGGAGGCGGTGGGGGAGAGCGGGGGCGTTGGCGGCGACGGCGGCGACAGGCGGCGGAGCGCTGCTCTCTTTCGGCTTGGGAAGCGGAGGGGAGCGGCGGAGCTTTCTGAGGAAGAAACCGCAAGTGGCAAAGGTGGGGGAACAGCCCCTGTTTCCTCTGTTTATAAAGAGGAGAGACGAACGTTACGCCTTTTTCGATTAAAGTATCGCCCACGATCTCTCCCACGACGCCGCATTCGACGCGTGCCGTTACGGGAGGGCGCGGTGGATAAGGAGTTAGATTTGGTGTGGACCCAGGCCGCGTGTGCCCGTGCCCTGTTTTGGGCCTGGCCCAACAGCGCTCGGCACCGTGTATGGCCCAGGCCCGGGGGCTCCTGTCGGTGTACTAAAGTAGGGGTGCCTTAATACCCTGAACTTGTGCACGGGCAGTCGCAGCGCCCAGCGGCAAGGCTTGCCGGGCGCCCGCCAAGATCCTCCGTAGCTCATATTGATGCCATTCAAGAACAAAGTGTTTTAACTAAGAAGACAAGACTCCGGCAAGAGGAGCTTGCTGGAAAGGACAAGGCCTCGGCAAGAGGAGCTTGTCGGGAATGCCAACAAAGGCATTTCAAGAAACTTGCCGCGGCGCGCCGCGCGTCCCGGCAAGACCCGGCGAGCGACAAGCTTTCGGGTGCGACAAGACAACGACCGCGGCAAGGCGCTTGCCGCTGCGAAGCCACCTCTCTGTGCCCATGCTCCAGCGCATCCAACGACGTGTCGCCCCAAGATCGTTCCTGGTGCACGTGGCGGGCGGCTGTGCAGCCAAGCGGTGCGAGGTGGCAAGTGGAGATGACGAGAAGGCCATCGTGGCAAGCGGTGGCGCCCCAAACGGTCGTTTTCTGCACTGTTTGGGCGACCGGACGGGCATTAAATGCCCTTGTCCCCTGCCGTCAAAGTTAGGTAGGGTGCACTATAGATAGCAGTTGTACCAACCCCTCTTTTTACATTTGTACCCCTGTCTACATTGCCACCTGTCGGTGACCCCTTTAGCCTATAAAAGGAGGCCCATGCGCAACGTAGGGGGGGCCAGGTAGGGGGGCGTCGAGGCTGCGTGAACCTGATCCGGCGTTCACGCGAGCCAGATCTTCATTTTCTTGATCATCATCTTCGACATGCCACCGAAGAAGAAGGCTTCGGAGGTGGCTGGACCATGCGCGTCGATCCCACCGCCACCGGAGCAAACGGGCGGTGGGGTAGACGCCGGCGGAGGAACGGGCGCCGACGAAGGAGCTCATGCCGCCGCCAGGTCCAAGGACAAGGTTGCGCAGACCTCAGCGTCCGTGCACGCGCTGCGCCCGTCTCAGGAGGCGCGGGACCGACAACGTCATGGTACCCGCGGCACCATACGCTCGTTGGGTCAAGGCCAAGCTGGTGGATCTCGGGACGCTCAAGATCAGCATGCACGTCAACATGCTGGCACGAGCGCGGCACGGTCGCCTGGACGAGATGCTGCTCCTTCTAACACTGTTAGAAGTGCGAGCATATCTCGCTCCTCGCGCCGTTCGCTGCCGCCACCCAAGACTCCAGAAGAAGCATTGGCCCGAGCCCAACTACTTCTAGATTACCCTCCAGTGCCAGACAAGATTGACGATTGGAGGGCCACCATTCAGAGCCTCATCGGCTTCGCCAACGGCGACACTCCCCGGCAACCGACTACATCGAAGCCGCGGCAAGACGCCCAAGCGCAAGCCGATGGCGACAAGACTGGTGGGGGCGCGGCAACCGTGCACTCCTCGCCCCGAAGGCCAAGATCGCCGACTCGCCGGGTCAACCTCGACACCGACTCTACGGCGTCGTCAGATCCACGAGCTCGTCGCGATCAACGCCAAGTTCTTCAAGAACGACAGCACGGAGATGCTCGTACACGCATTGAGCATCGAAGAGAAGCGCGACGTCAGTCCGAACAGCGCGCTATGCCCGTTGTTGACATGCACGCGCCAGGGGAACCAGGCGACTTGCCGTACGCGGTAGGTTGCCCTGCGTTCACTCGTGAGCTGCGGCAGGTCCAATGGCCCAGTACCAAGAATTTCAAGCCAGATGTACCCGAGAAGTACGACAGCAGGTTGCACCCGTCGGAGTTCCTCAGCATCTACACCATCACGGTGCAGGCTGCCGGGGGGCACGACGAGAAGATCCTCGCCAATTACTTCCCGCTGGTACTCAAGCCAAACGTCAGATCCTGGCTCATGCACTTGCCGGACGACTCCATCTCCTCATGGGCGGACCTGTGTCATCAGTTTGTCGGTGCCTTCACAGGCGGCCACAAGCCCCATGGCCAGGAGAGCGATCCTCATCTGCTCGCCCAGAAGGAAGGAGAGTCCCTGCGTAAGTACATTCAGAGATTCAACCAAGTGCAGCGCAACATCCCAGACGTCCACCCTGCCGCGGTTATTAGCGCGTTCCATCAGAACGTGCGTAATCGCAGGATGAGGGAGGAGATGGCGATGTGCAAGATCAGAGATGTCAGCGAGCTATATGCCCTGGCCGACAGATGCGCACGTGCTGAAGAGGGGAGGAAACTCCCCGGAGAGAATGCAGGAGCAGAAGGGTCTGATAGTGAGGATGCCGCCCCGGCAAGGAAAAACCGGAGGCGGAACAACAGGAAGAGGAAAGCTAAAGATGTGCTAGTTGTCGAGCAGTCCGGCAACGGAGGAGGCGCCGAGAAGGCCAAAGCTGGTAACTCCGGCGAGGCTGTGGTGGCCGCCGACAAGCAGGACGGCTCCGGCAAGCAGTACTGCAATATCCATCACACCAAGGGCCACGATCTCCAGACCTGCAAGAAAGTTGAGCAGCTTGTTGAACTGCAGAAAGCTGAATACGAGCGACACGACAAGGAGAAGGGCCAAGAAGGTGGTGGAGGATCCGGCAAGAAGCGTCCCGGCCGGGGAGGGCGCCGCGGCAAGGCCAAGCAGCGGCAAGGAGACAGGCCTCCCCGCGGCTGCGACAAGGACGAAGATGAAGATGAAGATGAAGACATGGAAGATGATGAGGCCGACGAGCAGGAATTTCAGAAAGCAACAGAGGTTCTGTGCGTCGATGGTGGTGCCTCTCTGCATACTTCGCACCGCCAGCTCAAACAGTGGGTGCGGGAAGTGAATGCAGCAGAACGACCAGTTGAGTCATGCAAGCCTCTGAAGTGGTCCAGCACGCCCATCATCTTTGACGTTGAGGATCACCCTGATCGCATAACCGCGGTCGGGTGCTTGCCGATGTTGGTTTCACCAACTATCCGCAACCTCAAGGTCACAAAGATGCTGGTTGACGGCGGGGCCGGCTTGAATCTGATTTCCTCCGCGGTACTCAAGAAGCTCCAGATCCCCGACAGCGAGCTTTAAGAGACTGGTACCTTCCAAGGAATCAATCCGAGAAGGAGCAAGCCGAAGGGGAAGATCACGTTGCCAGTGACATTTGGCAGCAAGCTGAATTTCAGGACAGAGAGAGTCACCTTTGACGTTGCTGATTTCCCATTGCCCTACAATGGGATACTCGGCCGTCCAGCGCTCGCCAAGTTCATGGCAGCCTCTCACTATGCCTACAACGTGCTCAAGATGCCCGGTCCGATAAGTGTCATTTCTGTCCCTGGCGACAAGAAAGATGCCCTTATCTGTACCGACAAGATCTACCGGGAAGCAGCAGCCGCAGCAGATCGCAAATCACTTGCCGCTGAAGCTCCCGGGAGGAAGAAGAAGACCAAGTCCGGCAAGAGCTCTGATGCCCACTCCGGCAAGCGCACCTCTTCGGAGTGCTGCACTACCGTCGAGGACGCACCATCGAGCTCCACCGGCAAGTGTAAGAAGGCGAAGGCAGCTCCGCCAGAGACCAAGAAAGTGGCCGCCAAGGAGGACGGCACTGGTGGTACCTTCACCATCAGTGCCACGCTTGACCCTAAATAGGAAAGCGCGCTCGTTGCTTTCCTGCGGGCGAATGTCGATGTGTTTGCATGGCAACCGTCTAACATCCCCGGTGTTCCCAGGAAAGTAATTGAGCACCACCTTGTCGTCTGTCCCCACGCGCGGCCCGTCAAGCAGAAAGTTAGGAAGCAAGCAGTGGAGCGCCAAGAATTCATTGCTGAAGAGATCAAGAAGTTGGAAGCAGCAGGCCTGGTCAGAGGAGTGCTCCATCCAACGTGGCTGGCCAATCCTGTAGTCATGCGCAAAGCAAACGGGAAATGGAGGCTTTGTATTGACTTCACTGATGTTAATAAAGCTTGTCCCAAAGATTATCAGAGTCCATTGATGGAAGCCTACATTGATGAAGTGAGAAAATTGGAAGAGCACTTTGACGGCCTACAGATGGAACATGTTCCGAGAGCACAGAACGACATTGTAGGTGGCCCGTCAAAGTGCACCGCACTCAAGTTACCTGTGGAACCAGGAATTTTTGTGCTCAAGCTGACTCAACCATCTGTAACACCATCAACTGGACAGAGCAAAAAGAGGAAGTTGGTTTCTGGTGACTACTTTCCGGCAGAGCTCCCTGAAGCCGCCGCTAAGAAGGTTCCCAAGCCTAACACCAGGGGTACTGAGGAGTAGTCTGCTCCGACGAGCCCTAGGGCTTGTTCCGTTGAGACACAGCAGGGCGGCAGGCAGGCCAACAGCCGCAGCGCCGCGGGACACGCTCTACCGCGACAAGCACCATTGCCGCGGGAGCATCTCATGCCGCGCCGGCAACTGGAGCGGGATCTTCTTGAGCCGCTACTCCTGATCCTGCCACAGCTCCCACCAAGCATCCAAGGGAGCCTACTCCTCCGCCTCGTCGCGCTGAAAGAGTGCCGGACTTCGACCTCTCCGCGCTGAGCTCCGACGAGGAGGAAGAAGAGGAGGAGGAGTAAGACTTTCTTCTTGTTGTAGTTATATTTCTTCGATCCTTGCTGTTTCTTGTCTTGTATCTGATCTGCTTCCCTCTGAACCTCGTTCCATTTCAGGACTCTGGCCGAGAGAGCGGCGAAGAGGGCCAAGGTCCCTGTGGTTGTCATCGAGGACGATCCTACTGTGGTAACAGAGGATGCATCCGAGACCACCTTGACGGACCCGGCAACCTCTCCCCGAAGTAGCCCCCAGCGTAAGTATTTGTTCACTTTGTGTTGTGGGGCGCGCATGGGTGCTCTTTCCTTGCTGATATTTTGATTGTTGATTTGCTTGTGCAGGAACAAAACGGGCCCATCAGGAACAACCAGAAGCCGCTCCTGAGGTGCTATCTGCTTCGACTACGCCGCCAAGGGGCGATTCCCCGACAAGGGAGCGCTCTGGGGCAAGGGAGAGGTCCCCGGCAAGGAGTATTTCCCCGGCAAGGGACGGGACCGGCGAACCTTCGGTGGTGGAACCTATGATCACAGAGCCCAGCACAGGTAACCCTCCTTGTCGGAAATTTTCCCTTGGGTTCTTCTTCTTTTGATCTTCTTCTTGGATATTTGCTTGACTTTTTTCTCCCCTTTTCCTGCCTTCAGATCCTCCCTCCGCGGAGCCAATGGAAACCGAGGCCACCGGCGAGGAGAACGTGCGCGGCGATACTGGCGATGCCGCTGCTACTGAAGAGGAGGCCGGCGCTGATGACCTCGCCAAGGCTGCTGGCGCTGGAGCTGGCGAGGGGTCCGATGTCCACACTGACGACCCGGGGGTCGCAGGAGCGCAAGGCGCTACGCCGACCACCAACCCCTCTGCCGCTGACGCAGCGCCAGGCCTTGAAGAGCCCCAGCCCGGCGCCTACTTGAAGGCCGGCGAAGGTATCTTCATCAGGCTCCCCTGGGCGTCAAGCTCCAGGGCGCCGGTTGAGGGAGAGGCTTTTGACGGAGAAGTACTCGCCTCCGCTGGGCTGACGGTGGTTGACGCGCCAAGCAGCAGCAGCGGCGAGTCTGAAGAGGAGCAGCTGCTCCGGAAGTTGGTGTCGCTCTACCGTGCCCGACAAGCGAAGCTGGAGTCCCAGGAAGCGCTTGTCGCGCAGGCGGGAGTTGACATAGAGAAGCATGCGGAGGAGCTCCAGAGCCGCAACCAAGAGGCCCTCTGGTCTATTGCTGAGGAGAGGGCGTAGCTTGTCGAGGCGAAGAAGGCGTTCATCCTTGAAAAGGCTGAAGCCGAGGAGCAGCAGAGGCTTGCCGCCGAGGAGCTGTCCACCCGGGAAGGTGAACTGACGCAGCGGAAAGTCAATCTGGACAGCTATGAGGAGGAGCTCGCCGCGCGAGAGCAATCACTTGGCGGGGTGCTCAAGGAAGCGAAGGACGCTGCCGCAGCTGCCGAGGCTGTCAAAAAGGAATTGGAGGTGAAGATGACGCAGCTGGAGGCTGATCTGAAAGGGAAGGATGAGGAGCTTGCCGCGCTCCAGCGCGAACGCGAGAAGGATGTCCTCGCTCATGGTGATCTGCAAGTTCAACTTGCCGATAAGGCAAAGGAACTGAATGCTGCCAAAGACTCAAATGCTGATCTGGAGCTGAAGCTGGTCACGCTGACTGGGACGCTGGACGGCGCCAAGAAGCGAGAAGATGACTTAAAGAAAGATATCAAGGCCAACGAGGAGCTGCTAACGAGGGCCGCCGAGACTCAAAACACCTTCAGGGCTACGGTGGAGCTCTGGACGGAGGGCCTCGTCAACATCGCTGCAGTCATCGACGAAGAGCTGGCGCAACTGGACTTGGCGGGCTTCGGATACTCCTCCGACGAGAACCTTCAGCCCGGCGCCAAGCTTACTCTGTTCTTCAAGGGCGTGGCGATGGCTCTCCAGTAACTCCGGGAAAGGATCCCAAGGCAGCTGGCTGACGAGTCGCGCGCAATCTGTGCCAGGGTCTTGGAGAAGGTGTTGGTGAAGGTACTCTTCCGCAATCCGGGCCTCAACCTCACCAACGTCCTCAAGAAGCTTCCGGCAGGTGCTGATCTTGCAGAACTCAAAGCCCTTGTTGCACCCATTGTGGACAAGGTGAATGAAGTCAGGAGGATCGACGGCGAGCGCGTGGATTAGGCTGCTCTTTCTCTCCTTTCCTTGCTGCTGCCATTTATGTTATGAGAACAATTTAGTCAGTGGCACGACAAGTTTCCGTTGTAATATAACTTTATCTTGGGTAGTATTTGCTATGTTATTTCCTGTACTTGATTCCTTCCTTTGTATGTTTGTACCCTACACTTTTAGGGAACTTGCCGGCGTAGGCACCCTTGCCGCGAGCGTTGAGTGCGGAACATCAACAACCTGCTGGCGGTGCTGCTACCGGCAAGGAACCTTGCCGCAACTAGTTGCAGCACACTTAAGTTGTTGAGCGGACTCGAAACAAAGTAAGGGCGCAACTAGCTACGAGTTGGTTCCTCCGCGCACAGGTTTTCCATACAAAGCACGGTCGTTCAAGGAAGATAACTTTAAAAAATTTAAAAAATTTAAAAACTGATCATGCTCAAACTTTGGCGACTTAGCTTTTTCTTTCGTCGTCTGTATCCCGGCAAGGCTATACTTCTTTGAACGACGCCTAGTCCACACCATTATCTTCTTATCTCCTCCTCCCCCCGGTGAACTTGTGGGCGAAGGAACCTTCTTTTTGAGAAAAAGAAAGAAGAGAAAATAACGATACGGAGCCTTAAGGCTCGTTATTTGCTTACCGGGCAAGTGCTGCACAAAGTGTCAGATAATGCATGCAAAAAAGAAAAAAGGCATGAAATTTGACAAGATGTGCAAAGCACATGAGTTTTATTTATGCACGGGTTCTGCGCCCGGCTTTGTACGAAGGGTTACATGCAACAGCGGCAAGGCTTGTACAAAATGTGGTTGCCGGAACAGGTTCCGGCAACCGCGCCTTATGGGTAAAATTTACGAAGATGCTCAATGTTCCAGGAGTTGCTCACCGGAAAGCCATCTTCGGTCTCAAGGCGGACAGCGCCAGGCCTAGTGACTCGTTTCACCCGATAAGGGCCTTCCCACTTTGGCGTCAACTTGTTGGAATTCTTGGCGGATTGAACACGCCGAAGAACCAGGTCGCCTTCCTCGAGACTTCTGGCATTGACTTTGCGGCTATGGTAGCGGCACAAAGCTTGCTGGTATCGAGCAGCTCGTACAGCAGCCTGAAGACGATCTTCCTCAAGGAGCAGTGCGTCATCTTGTCGCAGCTGCTCTTGCTCAAGCTCATCATAAGAGAGCACTCGAGGCGATCCGTATACGAGTTCCGTGGGGAGAACTGCCTCTGCTCCATAGACTAGAGCAAAAGGTGTCTGGCCAGTGGCTCGATTTGGTGTCGTCCTGATCGACCAAAGAACCACTGGCAGCTCCTCGATCCAATTTTTTCTGCACTTGTGCAGCCTGTCGAAAGTTCTGGTCTTGAGCCCGCGCAGCACTTCAGCGTTTGCCCTCTCCGCTTGACCGTTGCTTCTCGGGTGAGCAACAGAAGCGAAGCAGACCTTGGCGCCAAGATCTTGGACATACTGCATGAAGGTGCGGCTCGTGAATTGTGTGCCATTGTCGGTGATGATCCTGTTAGGAACTCCGAAAGGGCAAACAATTGACCTGAAGAACTTGACTGCTGACTGTGCTGTCACCTTCCTCACTGCTTCCACCTCCGGCCACTTCGTGAACTTGTCGATTGCCACGTACAAGTACTCGAAGCCCCCGATAGCTCGGGGAAAGGGGCCGAGGATGTCGAGCCCCTAGACCGAAAATGGCCAGGATAAAGGGATTGTTTGGAGAGCTTGAGCTGGTTGATGTATCTGCTTGGAGTGGAACTGGCACGCTTCACACTTGGTTACTTGTGCAGTTGCATCCTGGAGGGCTGTTGGCCAAAAGAAACCTTGCCGGAAAGCTTTGCCGGCAAGTGCTCTTGCGCCAATGTGATGGCCACATATGCCTCCATGTATCTCCGCCAACAGCTTCTGTCCATCTTCCCGGGGAATGCACTTCAATTTCACTCCGTTGAATCTCCTTCTGTACAGTATGTCATTGACAAACTGGTACATACTTGATTGCCGGGCTACTCTCTCTGCTTCTTCTTGCTCTTCGGGAAGTTCTCCTGTTTGAAGGAAACGGACAATCTGCTGCGCCCATGCCAGAGCCTGTGGCTCAACAACAAGGACAAAAGGCACAAATGCTGCTGCGGGAACATCAGCTTCTACGGCAAGAACCTGAGGTTCAGCTGGAGCTTGATGTTCCCCGGCAAGCTTGCCGGAGCAAAACTTGTCGGGAGCGTCTGCTTCAACGGAACAAGCCCTAGGGCTCGTCGGAGCAGACTGCTCCTCAGCACCCCTGGTGTTAGGCTTGGAAACCTTCTTAGCGGCGGCTACAGGGAGCTCTGCCGGAAAGTAGTCACCAGAAACCAACTTCCTCTTTTTGCTCTGTCCAGTTGATGGTGTTACAGATGGTTGAGTCAGCTTGAGCACAAAAATTCCTGGTTCCACAGGTAACTTGAGTGCGGCGCACTTTGACAGGCCATCTGCAATGTCGTTCTGTGCTCTCGGAACATGTTCCGTCTGTAGTCCGTCAAAGTGCTCTTCCAATTTTCTCACTTCATCAATGTAGGCTTCCGTCAATGGACTCTGATAATCTTTGGGACAAGCTTTATTAACATCAGTGAAGTCAATACAAAGCCTCCATTTCCCGTTTGCTTTGCGCACGACTACAGGATTGGCCAGCCACGTTGGATGGAGCACTCCTTTGACCAGGCCTGCTGCTTCCAACTTCTTGATCTCTTCAGCAATGAATTCTTGGCGCTCCACTGCTTGCTTCCTAACTTTCTGCTTGACGGGCCGCGCGTGGGGACAGACGGCAAGGTGGTGCTCAATTACTTTCCTGGGAACACCGGGGATGTCAGACGGTTGCCATGCAAACACATCGACATTCGCCCGCAGGAAAGCAACGAGCGCGCTTTCCTATTTAGGGTCAAGCATGGCACCAATGGTGAAGGTACCACCAGTGCCGTCCTCCTTGGCGGCCACTTTCTTGGTCTCTGGCGGAGCTGCCTTCGCCTTCTTACACTTGCCGGTGGAGCTCGATGGTGCGTCCTCGACGGTAGCGCAGCACTCCGAAGAGGTGCGCTTGCCGGAGTGGGCATCAGAGCTCTTGCCGGACTTGGTCTTCTTCTCCCCCCCCCCCGGAGCTTCAGCGGCAAGTGATTTGCGATCTGCTGCGGCTGTTGCTTCCCGGTAGATCTTGTCGGTACAGATAATGGCATCTTTCTTGTCGCCAGGGACAGAAATGACACTTATCGGACCGGGCATCTTGAGCACGTTGTAGGCATAGTGAGAGGCTGCCATGAACTTGGCGAGCGCTGGACGGCCGAGTATCCCATTGTAGGGCAATGGGAAATCAGCAACGTCAAAGGTGACTCTCTCTGTCCTGAAATTCAGTTCGCTGCCAAATGTCACTGGCAACGTGATCTTCCCCTTCGGCTTGCTCCTTCCCGGATTGATTCCTTGGAAGGTACCAGTCTCTTCAAGCTCGCTGTCGGGGATATGGAGCTTCTTGAGTACCGCGGAGGAAATCAGATTCAAGCCGGCCCCGCCGTCAACCAGCATCTTTGTGACCTTGAGGTTGCGGATAGTTGGTGAAACCAACATCGGCAAGCACCCGACCGCGGTTATGCGATCAGGGTGATCCTCAACGTCAAAGATGATGGGCGTGCTGGACCACTTCAGAGGCTTGCGTGACTCAACTGGTGGTTCTGCTACATTCACTTCCCGCACCCACTGTTTGAGCTGGCGGTGCGAAGTATGCAGAGAGGCACCACCGTCGACGCACAGAACCTCTGTTGCTTTCTGAAATTCCTGCTCGTCGGCCTCATCGTCTTCCATGTCTTCATCTTCATCTTCATCTTCGTCCGTGTCGCGGCCGCGGGGAGGCCTGCCTCCTTGCCGCTGCTTGGCCTTTCCATGGCGCCCTCCCCGGCCGGGACGCTTCTTGCCGGATCCTCCACCACCTTCTTGGGCCTTCTCCTTGTCGCGTCACTCGTATTCAGCTTTCTGTAGTTCAACAAGCTGCTCAACTTTCTTGCAGGTCTGGAGATCGTGGCCCTTGGTGCGATGGATCTTGCAGTACTGCTTGCCGGAGCCGTCCTGCTTGTCGGCGGCCACCACAGCCTCGCCGGAGTTACCAGCTTTGGCCTTCTCGGCGCCACCTCCGTTGCCGGACTGCTCGACAACTAGCACATCTTTAGCTTTCCTCTTCCTGTTATTCTGCCTCCGGTTTTTCCTTGCCGGGGCGGCATCCTCACTGTCTGATCCTTCTGCTCCTGCATTCTCTCCGGGGAGTTTCCTCCCCTCTTCAGCACGTGCACACTTGTCGGCCAGAGCATATAGCTCGCTGACATCTCTGATTTTGCACATTGCCATCTCCTCCCTCATCCTGCGATTACGCACGTTCTGATGGAACGCGCTGATAACTGCGACAGGGTGGACGTTTGGGATGTTGCGCTGCACCTGGCTGAACCTCTGAATGTACTTATGCAGGGACTCTCCTTCCTTCTGGGCGAGCAGATGAAGATCGCTCTCCTGGCCATGGGGCTTGTGGCCGCCTGTGAAGGCGCCGGCAAACTGATGACACAGGTCCGCCCATGAGGAGATGGAGTCGTCCGGCAAGTGCATGAGCCAGGATCTGACGTTTGGCTTGAGTACCAGCGGGAAGTAATTGGCGAGGATCTTCTCGTCGCACCCCCCGGCAGCCTGCACCACGATGGTGTAGATGCTGAGGAACTCCGACGGATGCAACCTGCCGTCATACTTCTCGGGTACATCTGGCTTGAAATTCTTGGTACTGGGCCATTGGACCTGCCGCAGCTCACAAGTGAACGCAGGGCAACCTACCGCGTACGGCAAGTCGCCTGGTTCCCCTGGCGCGTGCATGTCAACAACGGGCCCAGCGCGCTATTCGGACTGACGTCGCGCTTCTCTTCGACGCTCGATGCGTGTACGAGCATCTCCGTGCTGTCGTTCTTGAAGAACTTGGCGTTGATCATGAGGAGCTCGTGGATCTGACGACGCCGTGGAGTCGGTGTCGAGGTTGACCCGGCGAGTCAGCGATCTTGGCCTTCGGGGCGGGGAGTGCACGGTTGTCGCGCCCCCACCAGTCTTGTCGCCATCGGCTTGCGCTTGGACGTCTTGCCGCGGCTTCGACGTAGTCGGTTGCCGGGGAGTGTCGCCGTTGGCGAAGCCGATGAGGCTCTGAATGGTGGCCCTCCAATTGTCAATCTTGTCTGGCGCTGGAGGGTAATCTAGAAGTAGTTGGGCTCGGGCCAATGCTTCTTCTGGAGTCTTGGGTGGTGGCGGCGAACGGCGCGAGGAGTGAGATATGCTCGCACTTCTAACAGTGTTAGAAGGAGCAACATCTCGTCCAGGCGACCGTGCCGCGCTCGTGCCAGCATGTTGACGTGCATGCTGATCTTGAGCGTCCCGAGATCCACCAGCTTGGCCTTGACCCAAAACGTATGGTACCGCGGGTACCATGACGTTGTCGGTCCCGCGCCTCCTGAGACGGGCGCGGCGCGTGCACGGTCGCCGAGGTCAGCGCAGTCTTGTCCTTGGACCTGGCGGCGGCATGAGCTCCTTCGTCGGCGCCCGTTCCTCCGCCGGCGTCTACCCCACCGCCCGTTTGCTCCAGTGGCGGTGGGATCGACGCGGACGGTCCAGCCACCTCCGAAGCCTTCTTCTTCGGTGGCATGTCGAAGATGATGATGAAGAAAACGAAGATCTGGCTCGCGTGAACGCCGTATCAGGTTCACGCAGCCTCGTCACCCCCCTACCTGGCGCGCCAAAGATGTCATGGGGAACGAGCACCTATGGGGCAGGGCCCCTTTCGGTCCGGCAAGGGAGCGGAGAGCGCACGAAGAGCAGATCGAGGCGGAGCACGCGAGGGATTTTTACCCAGCTTCGGAGCTCTCCGGAGAGATAAAACTCCTACTGCTGCTTTGTGTTTGTATTGTGTTCTTGCTCGAGAGCGTGAGCGCTCTGTAGTTTCGAATGAGTCGAACCCCCCCTACGTTGCGCATGGGCCTCCTTTTATAGGCTAAAGGGGTCACCGACAGGTGGCAACGCAGACAGGGGTACAAATGTAAAAAGAGGGGTTGGTACAACTCCTATCTACAGTGCACCCTACCTAACTCTAACGGCAGGGGACAAGGGCATTTAATGCCCGTCTGGTCGCCCAAACAATGTAGAAAACGACCATTTGGGGCGCCACCGCTTGCCACGATGGCCTTCTCGTCATCTCCACTTGCCACCTCGAACCGCTTGGCTGCACAGCCGACCGCCACGTGCGCTAGGAACGATCTTGGGGCGACACGTCATTGGATGCGCTGGAGCGTGGGTGCAGAGAGGTGGCTTCGCAGCGGCAAGCGCCTTGCCGCGGTCGTTGCCTTATCGCACCCGAAAGCTTGTCGCTCGCCGGGTCTTGCCGGGACGCATAGCGCGCCGCGGCAAGTTTCTTGAAATGCCTTTGTTGGCCTTCCCGGCAAGCTCCTCTTGCCGGGGCCTTATCCTTTCCGGCAAGCTCCTCTTGCCGGAGTCTTGTCTTCTTAGTTAAAACACTTTGTTCTTGAATGGCATCAATATGAGCTACGGAGGATCTTGGCGGGCGCCCGGCAAGCCTTGCCGCTGGGCGCTGCGACTGCCCGTGCACAAGTTTAGGGTATTAAGGCACCCCTACTTTAGTACACCGACAGAGAGGGATAGGATGAGCATCTTCATAACCTTGAAGATCGCTAAGCGGAAGCGTTTCAAGAACGCGGATGATGGAGTCGTACTCGCGGTGATTCAAATCGCGAAGATCCGATCTAGCGCCGAACGAACGGCGCCTCCGCGTTCAACACACGTACAGCCCGAGGACATCTCCTCCTTCTTGATCCAGCAAGGGGAGAGGAGAAGTTGAGGGAGAACTCCGACAGCATGACAGCGTGGTGGTGGTGGAGCTCGTGGTTCTCCAGCAGGTCTTCACCAAGCACTACTGAGGAGGAGGAGGTGTTGGAGGAGGGAGAGGGCTGCGCCAAGGGAAGGGTGTGCGGCTGCCCTCTCTCTCACTCACTATATATTGGGGTAAGGGGGGTGGAGGAGGCGCCCTAGGGTTCCCTAGGGGAGGGGCGGCGGCCACAGGGGAAACCCTAGATGGGTTTGGGCGCCCCCACCCCCTAGGAAACTTGCCCCCCAAGCCGGGAAGGGGGGCTGCCCTAGGGGAGGCGCCCCCACCTCTCCTGGTTACGTGAGAGGGGCTGGGAGGGGCGCACCACCCCTTAGTGGGCTGGTTTGCCCCTTCCCCTTTGGCCCATGAGGCCCTCCAACACTTGTCGGGGCTCCCGAAACACCTTTCGGTCATGCTGGCCATAGCCTAGTACCCCCGGAACACTTCCGGACTCCAATACCCTTCGTCCAATATATCGATCTTCACTGCCGGACCATTCCGAAACTCCTCGTGACATCCGGGATCACATCCGGGACTCCGAACAACCTTCAGTAACCACATACTATTTCCCATAACAACTCTAGCGTCACCGAACCTTAAGTGTGTAGACCATACGGGTTCGGGAATCATGCAGACATGACCGAGACAACTCTCTGGCCAATAACCAATAGCGGGATCTGGATACCCATGTTGGCTCCCACATGTTCCATGATGATCTCATCGGTTGAACCACGATGTCGAGGATTCAATCAATCCCATATTCAGTTCCCTTTGTCTAGCGGTATAGTGCTTGCCCGAGATTCGATCGTCGGTATCCCGGTACCTTGTTCAATCTCGTTACCGGAATGTCTCTTACTCGTTCCGTAACACATCATCCCGTGATCAACCCCTTGGTCACATTGTGCACATTATGATGATGTCCTATCGAGTGGTCCCAGAGATACCTCTCCATTACAAGGAGTGACAAATCCCAGTCACGATTCGTGCCAACACAACAGACACTTTCGGAGATACCCGTAGTGCACCTTTATAGCCACCCAGTTACGTTGTGAAGTTTGGTACACCCAAAGCATTCCTACGGTATCCGGGAGTTGCACAATCTCATGGTCTAAGGAAATGATACTTGACATTAGAAAAGCTTTAGCATACGAACTACACGATCTTTGTGCTAGGCTTAGGATTGGGTCTTGTCCATCACATCATTCTCCTAATGATGTGATCCCATTATCAACGACATCCAATGTCCATGGTCAGGAAACCGTAACCATCTATTGATCAACGAGCTAGTCAACTAGAGGCTTACTAGGGACATGGTGTTGTCTATGTATCCACACATGTATCTGAGCTTCCTATCAATACAATTATAGCATGGATATTAAACGATTATCATGAACAAGGAAATATAATAATAACTAATTTATTATTGCCTCTAGGGAATATTTCCAACATTCAGTAGGTTGAGGAGCAACTCTTTGATCTTCTGGTCAGGGTGAAGATACCCCGAACAAGCCCCTCAAAGGATTAGTTTCCATAGTAACAAGTGACAAAAAATTTCAGCACACTATATAAATGTTTCCTTACCAAGTTCCACTCACCAAAGGCGCTTCAATCCATGGCAAGGCGCCAGAAAAGAGTCTTGATGACCCACAAGTATAGGGGATCTATCGTAGTCCTTTCGATAAGTAAGGGTGTCGAACCCATCGAGGAGCAGAAGGAAATGACAAGCGGTTTTCAGTAAGGTTTTCTCTGCAAGCACTGAAATTGTAGGTAACAAATAGTTTTGTGATAAGATAAATTGTACCGAGTAACAAGCAATGAAAGTAAATAAAGTGCAGCAAGGCGGCCCAATCCTTTTTGTAGCAAAGGACAAGCCTGGACAATTTCTTATAATGAGAAAAGAGCTCCCGAGGACACATGGGAATTATCGTCAACCTAGTTTTCATCACGCTCATATGATTCGCGTTCGGTACTTTGATAATTTGATATGTGGGTGGACCGGTGCTTGGGTACTGCCATTACTTGGACAAGCATCCCACTTATGATTAACCCCTATTGCAAGCATCCACAACTACAAAAGAAGTATTAAGGTAAACCTCTCTGAGGGAGTCCTGGACTAGGGGGTGTCCGGATAGCCGAACTATCATCATCGGCCGGACTCCAAGACTATGAAGATACAAGATTGAAGACTTCATCCCGTGTCCGGATGGGACTTTCCTTGGCGTGGAAGGCAAGCTTGGCAAGACGGATATGTAGATCTCCTACCATTGTAACCGACCCTGTGTAACCCTAGCCCTCTCCGGTGTCTATGTAAACCGGAGGGTTTTAGTCCGTAGGACGACAACAACAACAATCATACCATAGGCTAGCTTCTAGGGTTTAGCCTCCTTGATCTCGTGGTAGATCCACTCTTGTACTACCCATATCATCAATATCAATCAAGCAGGAGTAGGGTTTTACCTCCATTGAGAGGGCCCGAACCTGGGTAAAAACATCGTGTCCCTTGTCTCCTGTTACCATCCGCTTAGATGCACAGTTCGGGACCCCCTACCCGAGATCGGCCGGTTTTGACACCGGCACTCACCACAACATTAAACATATGGATCCAAATCAGTCCCTTACGAAGCAACGCATAACCTAGGGTTTAAGCTTCTGTCACTCTAGCAACCCATCATCTACTTATTACTTCCCAATGCCTTCCTCTAGGCCCAAATACTGGTGAAGTTTCATGTAGTCGACGTTCACATAACACCACTAGAGGAAAGACAACATACATCTCATCAAAATATCGAACGAATACCAAATTCACATGACTACTAATAGCAAGACTTCACCCATGTCCTCAGGAACAAACGTAACTACTCACAAAGCATATTCATGTTCATAATCAGAGGAGTAATAATATGCATTAAGGATCTGAACATATGATCTTCCACCAAGTAAACCAATTAGCATCAACTACAAGGAGTAATCAACACTACTAGCAACCCACAGGTACCAATTTGTGGTTTTGATACGAGATGAACTAGGGTTTTGAGAGGAGATGGTGCTGTTGAAGATGTTGATGGAGATTGACCCCCTCCCGATGATAGGATCGTTGGTTATGACAATGGTGATGATTCCCCCCTCCCGGAGGGAAGTTCCCCGGCAGAACAGCTTTGCCGGAGCTCTAGATTGGTTCCGCCAAGGTTCTGCCTCGTGGTGGCGGAGTTTCGTCCCGTAAGCTTGCCTCTATTTTTTCTAGTGTAAAAGCCTTCATATAGCAGAAGATGGGCACCGGAGGGCCACCAGGGGGCCCAGGAGACAGGGGGCGCGCCCAGTAGGAGTGGGCGCGCCCCCCACCCTCCTGGCCTGGGTGTGGGCCCCCTCTAATAGTTTCTTCGCTCAATAATTCTTATTAATTCCAAAACTGACTTCTGTGGAGTTTCAGGTTTTTTGGAGCTGTGCACAATAGGTTTCCAATATTTGCTCCTTTTCCAGCCAGAATTCCAGGTGCCGGCATTCCCCCTCTTCATGGTAAACCTTGTAAAATAAGAGAGAATAGCCATAAGTATTGAGATATAATGTGTAATAACAACCCATAGTGCAATAAATATTGATATAAAAGCATGATGCAAAATGGACGTATCAGTGTCAAATTCATCCTTGATGCCTGCATTAACCATAAACTCTTCTGACGGCCATTCACAAGGCCGCACCTCAGTTTCCCTTGGTGGTTCATCGTCTTGCTCACGCATAGCATGCCTAGGTCCTCTATTTGTTGAGGAACCACCTTGGTACATTCTCCTAGACATATTTCTTTCTCTAAAAAATTTCTGAAATTTTTAGTAACTTCAAAATAAAAGTGAATCAAACTAAACAAGATTGATAGCAACTACTCCCACAAGTGCCTAGAACCTATATCATGTATTAGAATTACTTGGGGACTCATAAATTTGACATGCAAGCTCAAGAACAGGGTCACCTATGTGGCAAAAATTTGCAATGAATAAAGCACTAGAACTAAAACTAATTGGACCAATGGAGGAGTCACATACCAAATAGCAATCTCCCAAAGCAGTTTTGTGAATGGAGCTTTGAGCAAGGAGATCGAAAATCGCAGCAAAATGAGCTAGAACTCGTGCTTGAGCTGGATGGGAATTTTTTTGGGAGGAAGATGGAGTGTGTGGGTGCAGGAATAAGTGGAGGGGGGCCACTGTGGGCCCACGAGACAGGGGGCGCGCCCAGGGGGAGTGGGCGCGCCCTCCACCCTCGTGGCTAGGTGCTTGCCCCCCTGCAGTGTTCTCAGTGCCTAAAATCCTCAAATATTCCATAAAAAATCATACTAAATTTGCAGGGCATTTGGAGCACTTTTATTTTTGGGATATTTTTTATTGCACGGTTAATTCAGAAAACAGACAGATAATACTATTTTTGCTTTATTTATTCTAAATAACAGAAACTAAAAAGAGGGTACAGAAGGTTGTGCCCTCTAGTTTCATCCATCTCATGATCATCAAAATGAATCCACTAACAAGGTTGATCAAGTCTTGTTAATAAACTCATTCCGAATAACACGAAACCGGAGAAATTTCGAATAACACTAGGTTACCTCAACGGGGATATGAACATCCCCAACAATAAGAATATCATACTTTTTCTTGACAGTAGGGAGAGGAAATTCAAAACCTCCAATAATGATAGTCGAAACTTTTCCAATAGAATTGATGCTATGAACTTGAGGTTGTTTCCTCGAAAGTGTACCGTATGCTTGTTACCATTAACATGAAAAGTGACATTGCCTTTGTTGCAATCAATAACAGCCCCTGCATTATTCAAAAAGGGTCTACCAAGGATAATCGACATACTATCGTCCTCAGGAATATCAAGAATAACAAAGTCCGTTAAGATAGTGACATTTGCAACCACAACAGGAATATCCTCACAAATGCTGACAGGTATAGCAGTTGATTTACCAGCCATTTGCAAAGATATTTCAGTAGGTGTCAACTTATTCAATTCAAGTCTACGATATAAAGAGAGAGGCCTAACACTAACGCTGGCTCCAAGATCACATAAAGCAGTTTTAACATAGTTTCTTTTAATGGAGCATGGTATAGTCGGTACCGCTGGATCTCCTAGTTTCTTTGGCATTCCACCCTTAAAAGTGTAATTAGCAAGCATGGTGGAAATTTCAGCTTCCGGTATCTTTCTTTTATTTGTAATGATATCCTTCATATATTTAGCATAAGGATTTACTTTAAGCATATCAGTTAAGCGCATACGTAAGAAGATAGGTCTAATCATTTCAGCAAAGCGCTCAAAATCCTCATCATCCTTTGTCTTGGATGGTTTAGGAGGAAAGGGCATGGGTTTCTGAACCCATGGTTCTCTTTCTTTACCATGCTTCCTAGCAACAAAGTTTCTCTTATCATAACATTGATTCTTTGATTGTGGGTTATCAAGATCAACAGCAGGTTCAACCTCTACATCATTGTTATTGCTAGATTGAGCAACAACATGGACATTATCATTAACATTATCACTAGGTTCATGTTCATCACCTGATTGTGTTTCAGCATCAGAAATAGAAATATCATTAGGATTCTCAGGTGTGTCTACAACAGGTTCACTAGAAGCATGCAAAGTCCTATCATTTTTCTTTTTCTTCTTTTTAGAAGAACTAGGTGCCTCTAAATTATTTCTCTGAGAATCCTGCTCGATTCTCTTAGGGTGGCCTTCAAGATACAAAGGTTCCTGAGTCATTCTACTAGTTCTAGTAGCCACTCTAACAACAAAGTCATGTTTATTATTTAATTCATCGAGCAAATCACTTTGAGCTTTAAGTACTTGTTCAGCTTGAGTGGTAACCATAGACGCATATTTGCTAATGAGTTTAAGTTCACCTCTAACTCTAGCCATATAATCACTCAAGCGTCCTATCATGAAAGCATTACTCTTTAATTCTCTACCAACATAAGCATTAGAACTTCCTTATCTAGCCATAAAGTCATCAAATTCATCTAAACATGGGCTATGAAATTTAGTAGATGGGATTTCAACTTTATCATATCTATAGAGAGAATTTACCTGTGCTATCGGTGTCGGGTTATCAAGACAATGTGTTTCTTCAACAGGCGGTATATTAAGACCATGTATTTCTTCAATAGGAGGTAAATTCTTAACATCTTCAGCTTTAATACATTTTCTTTCATTGATTTCTTTGCCTCTTGCATATCTTCAGGACTGAGAAATAGAACACCTCTGTCGTGGATTTGTCACGGCAGATGTCCTTAGTGTATGGACTTAGTCGTGAGGCCAACACATCTATGTGGTAGCTTGAGAGGGGTTGAGCGGAATCGAAAGACGCAACACAAGACAAGGGTTTAGACAGCTTCGGGCCCCGGGAAACATCATCTGGTAATAACCCTGCATGCTGTTTGTGGCTAGGTCTCATTATGATCATGAGGGAGTCGCCAGTAAGCCGGCTCTTTGTGTCTAGCCCTAGAGATTATTGCTTCTTGCTTGTCCCTCTTTGGGGTGCCCTGCCCCTCCTTATATAAGTTGGAGGGGCGGGTTACATGTGGAGTCCAAATAGGATTAGGACTAGTCTATCTTCTACTACAAGCCGGATACAAGTCCGGGTCTTGATTCCTTGTAAGGAAGATATTCCTCACGCCTTTCCTCTTAAGCCGACCTACCATAATGTAAGTCGGCCTTCTGGGCCTTGAGCCTCCTGGGCCCCCGGGTCTTGTCGCTCCTCTGATCCGCTTGCCAGGTCATCCATAAGTCGCCAGGATCGGGCGGGTTATCTGTGAATCGCCAAGCTCCGGGCGGGTCACCAGTGAGTCGCCAAGTCCGACTGGGTTATACATCCAGCCGGGTCATACCGTGGGGTATATCCCCGACATTAGCCCCCAAGTTTAGCTTGGATTTATCCATGGTAAACTTATGCTGCAAAATAAACACAAGAACAAATTTGACAGGTTGTGCTCCGGGTTATGAATTCTTGTAAACCGGCACCTGAACATCCTTAAGTCCTTGTCATTTCCTTCTTCTAGAAAATCCGGGTCAATAGACCAGCTTTACAATCAATTTGCTTGTAGAAGAAATACTGTAAACAAATAATCCATTTGAAATGGCTTCCAAAGCGTCGGCTTAAAAATATAGGTCTTGAAATACTCATCTAATTTTCAACCGGCTTAAAGATGTAGATCTTACCGAGTTATAATTTCCAAAATCTTCGGGTTATAAAAGACTGATGATGTCGAGTCATAATTGTTGTTGACACCGGGTCATGTAATTGATCTTCCTGATTTACTCAAAGCTGAGAATTTGAAGATGTTCCTTCTTTATATGCATAATACCTATAGCCCCCAAGGCTTAAGAGGAGAACATAGTGATAACTTAAGACTTGCTTCAATATAAGTGTTGCAACCTTGAAGAAACCCGGGTTATTCATCTCAATCATTAGTCATAAACTGAATATTCCGCATATGTAGCCCCCAAGTGCCGGGTTGTCATGCTTGCAGAAACCTGGGACTTGTAATTGACTTATGCTCATAAAAACTTCAACTAGTGTAGCCCCTAAGGGCCGGGTCATTATGCAATAATGAGGAGGGACTTTGTAAATAATTCATTGATAATAACATCATATGATGTAATCTCCACCATGGGGCTTGAACCCACGTCCATAAGGTTAAGAGCTTTGTACTTTACCAACTGAGTAGTGGATCTCTTAATGTAATGGACTAAGGTTTGTGTACTTTGAATTTTCGATAGGAGCAATTGGTAGCCCCCAAGGGACGGCTCATTTAAAATGTGATGAGTCGGGTCTTCAATAAGTTGAGCAAAAATGACTTTGTATTAACCCCCAAGTACCATGGTGCATGCTGGCAGTGACATGGGACTTGTATATTTGATGCAATCTTGATTTGAACAATGTAGCCCCCAAGTGCCGGGTCCTAAGCCTGCAGCGACTCGGGACTATTTCCTTCATTGTAAAATAAATCATGCCCATTGATAAAAATAATAGCCGTTGTGCTAAAGCGACTTTCAAAACCTCAATCCTAACACTGGTTATTGATAATCACAATAGAAATCCAGCCATTTTGGCTATTTTAGATTTGAACAATATAATCCGGTATGAAAACCTCAATCACTCAATATCATCATGAGAATCCAGCCAGTTTTGGCTATTAAAGATTTGAATACCTCATCGGTTGACAAGTAAATCCGGAGTTTAAATACCTGGCGACTCTTGGCCGATGACGACTTAATGCGCATTCATGGTAACCCGATGGCGTATAGCTTTTGAGAAAATCAAGAATTAGTAACCCTTTTGAGACATCAATTTCAATCTTTGATGATGGGCTTGAACTTGATCATTTATGTACGCCATAGCTCTGTAATTCCTGCACAGAGTTTAAACAACATATGCCCTGGCGACTTAATGTCAAAAGATAGGGCGGGTAACCACCCAAATATAGTCTTATCCTACACACAAGTAGATCACAAGATCCCTATGATCCTTTGAATGATACCGCCGGTTTATATGACCCGGATAGTGAAGTTGATAACTCAACTCTATAAGAGCCGACACATATGATATTTGTGACAACTCAAATACTTGCGATTGTATAAAAATAGATAAAAATTTTGAGGCTTCTGATTCGAATACGATCAGTAAACCGTTCCAAAGGGGTTAAGCTAAGATTCGAATACGATCATATAGCTCCCAGTGGCGTTGGCGTTGCCGATCAAAGTGGGTATCGACAGCTATGTTCTCTTTGGTTCGAATATGACCTATGTTTGAACAGGAAGCCCCCAAATGACCTTAAAAGTTGTTTAACGATGCTAATTCGAATACGATCCACGTCGATTCCCAAAGGGGTTGAGCTATGATTCGGATACGATCAAGAAGCCCCCAAGTAGGTTCAGTAGTTTGCTAATCAAAAGGGTATCGACAGCTATGTTCTCTTTGGTTCGAATACGACCTATGTTTGAACAGGAAGCCCCCAAGTGACCATATAAATTTTGGCATTGCGCCGATCAAGAGGGTACTGATAGCTATGCCCGATGAGCAAGAAGCCCCCAAGTGACCATAATAAGTTCTTTTTGGCACCCTTTAATCTTTCTGAGAACTCAAACTTGCAAGAGATTAATTCTTTTTGAACCGGAAGTTTAAACCGGATTCCTTCTTTTTAAGCCGGAAATTTTCTAACAGCCATTAAATTTTTCACCAATATAGCGGTAGCCTCTGGAACCAGGTTACCTTCCCTCCAATGATCCGGAGTTCTTGAATCCATTGAAACCGGAAATTTTGCCGATCCATACCATTGTAGCCCCCAAGTCTCAAGATGACTCGAAGAGTTGGCTTGAGATTCTCCATATTTGACCATAGCAGAAGGTGTATATCATTGGCGTTGATAACGCGCTATGAATCCACAGAAGGTCGAGGTGACTGCAGCGGGTTATAAATGATCCCGTATGAACCGTGTCAGCAACTCGGCCAATGGTTCCTTCCAACTGGCTATTTGAAGTTAACCAAACCGTAGTGGCGGCGACTTGTGCGTCTGCCCATTGAGCCATCCAGTGCAGACGGCGGCTGATAATATCTGATAATTTGCCTCCAATTTGTTGGAAGAAAACTGGGCTTCCCAAGTAGTGACTTGCTCATACTCAATAAACAACTCATGCAGACGGGTGCGGCCCGATGTGTTGATGTAGACCAGGCGACGAGAGACGGACGGTAAAGGCGACCGCAATATCTGAGGTGGCACAGACAGATAAACCGGCCGTGGCGTTGTAAGCCGGTGCGGACGGGCAAGTTGTCCTCCTTGTTGTAAGCCGGCATGGCCGGGAGAGACAGCCACAGCGTTGTAAGCCGGTGCGGGAGTCTGTTGAGTAACGACGACCATCTATGCCCAAAGATGTTGGCATGCCTCCATCTCCGCGGTATAATATGTCATAAATAATTGCCCTGTATAAACAATATTGCAGACCAAGGCGAAGACAAACTGTTCTTTGATAAAAAACAATATGTGCTAACATAATAAACTTGGACAAATATCACCTGAGTATTCCGGACGATAAATGATTTATGTATGACGTCCATAGATAATCTCCAACAATTTTAATGGCGATTGAAGCCCTTTCTGGCCGGCTTGTCCATACTGGAATATTTGCATTGATGCTTCTGGTGTAACACTAGCTCCACCTTTTTTTTCTTTGCCACAGGCTCCACTTGTGTCCATTGGACAATGCCAAAACCAGTGTTGCGTTGTAGCTTTATCAGCCAGAGACAAATAACCAACGACAGCAAACAGTAATATGATGTAATTCCTGATCACTCATTATGTGACCCCTTGTCGCGCTTTGGCTTTTAATCTTCTCCGAGGAGTTGCGGCCTCTTTCTTTTCTTTCAACAACCCAGCGAAGAAGCAGGGGCTTGACCCGGCAGCGACTCAGCAAATTTTATGGACGTGACCTGCAGCAGAGCCGGATACGCGGCAGAAGCAGTGATGCTTTGAATCGGGGTGACTCGCAGCCAGCGTAAGCCCAAGCTGGAGACTGGGAGAATTAAGGGCATCTCGGCAGTGCAGCAGTCCAGCGGAGGTGGCTCAGGGGCGCAATGGCCTAATGCAAATGGCTCGGAGGCGCAGTGGAAGAGATGGAGAGCAGCGGTGGCTCAGCAGATCTCGGAAAAGTCTCAACGGTGAATCAGCGGCGCAGCTGCTCATCTCATCCATGGAGGCGGCAAGCGCTCGGAGCAAGGCCACAACAGCAGGCCATGGTAGAGGCGGAGAGCGACAGCGTCGGCTTAGCCACAGCAGCGGCAAGTTGAGGTCTGGCACGGGTGGCTTGAAGCGGCTCTACGACGGATCAACAGGAACAGGGCAGCTCATCTGAAACATCTCCAAATGGATGGCGGCTCGACATGCAGCGGCTGAAACGGCAGGGAGGCATGTCAACGAGCGAAGGTCAGGTCGCTGGCTTGGAAAACGGCTCTGTGACGGCCGCAGTGGCAATACCGGCGAGGCGAGACCCAGTCGCAGCGGCAGCGTCGGCCACGACGGCTCATGGCAGTAGCGAAGCCCATGGGGCAGAGGTAGAGTTGGCCATGGCGGCTTACGGCAGTGGGGGACGGCAGAGACGAGCCAGCGGCTGCGGCTGAGCCGGTGTTGAGGTACATCAGCCAGCGTGCATCGGCCGGTCGATGGCGCGGGCCAACCGGGCGGATCAAGGCGCAGCGCCGCTGCGGCAGAGGCAGAAACCGTGGAGGTGTCAGCATCCGAGTCCCTGTCGTTCTCTGGGTTGTAGTAGTTCCTTTGTACAATCAAGTTTGACCAATCAGGTTTGACCAATCTGATTTCTTGCTAGCAATACATGCTTCTGTCAAATTAGTAGTAGTACTCCGTAGATATGTCCACTTCCGGGTCGTGGTCCTCTTTCCTTCTCCACATTTTTTTAATTCACAGGCACTGTATTTCAATGACTTACACTTGCAACATCTTTGTTTTTGGAAACAGTACGTCCGAAGTTTGCTGGAAACCAACGAATTGCTTTTTTCCTTTGCAACCTCCCCGAGATGAGACGCCGTGCATTGAAAGTAGTACCAGAATCGCTTTTAACCCGCGGCGACTTGACAGATTAAACCACTCGTAACCTTGGGATTGGATCCTCTACATTGCACGTGGACGAGGAAAGATGTAGTAGCACTTCGGATGCGGCCGCCGCACAAATTGATACTGTAGCGGAAATTTTTGACGTCCTCAAACTCGGCAACTTGCAACGGTGAACGGATGTGTAACACTAATTTCCTTTGAACCTCAGACGGATATTAGATCTGATTGCTCGTCTTCTCGACAATTTAACTCCTTCCGTAATAATTCTTCTTCATCCGGACAATCGCAAACTTCTTGATCCCTATGAGAGATCCCTTCAAGAACTCATCACCACCGTGCAAGCCCCACGGTGGGCGCCAGCTGTCGTGGATTTGTCATGGCAGATGTCCTTAGTGTAAGGACTTAGTCATGAGGCCAACGCATCTATGTGGTAGCTTGAGAGGGGTTGAGCGGAATCGAAAGACGCAACACAAGACAAGGGTTTAGACAGCTTCGGGCCCCGGGAAACATCATCCGGTAATAACCCTGCATGCTGTTTGTGGCTAGGTCTCATTATGATCATGAGGGAGTCGCCGGTAAGCCGGCTCTTTGTGTCTAGCCCTAGAGATTATTGCTTCTTGCTTGTCCCTCTTTGGGGTTCCCTGCCCCTCCTTATATAAGTTGGAGGGGCGGGTTACATGTGGACTCCAAATAGGATTAGGACTAGCCTATCTTCTACTACAAGCCGGATACAAGTCCGGGTCTTGATTCCTTGTAAGGAAGATATTCCTCACGCCTTTCCTCTTAAGCCGGCCTACCATAACGTAAGTCGGCCTTCTGGGCCTTGAGCCTCTTGGGCCCCCGGGTCTTGTCGCTCCTCTGATCCGCTTGCCAGGTCACCCATAAGTCGCCAGGATCGGGCGGGTTATCTGTGAATCGCCAAGCTCCGGGCGGGTCACCAGTGAGTCGCCAAGTCCAACTGGGTTATACATCCAGCCGGGTCATATCGCGAGGTATATCCCCGGCAACCTCTCTTCTTCGGAGTTGGTTTAGGAATAGGCTCAGGAGTTGGCTCAATTGGCTCAGGGATTGGCTCAGGAATTGGCTCAGGAAGAGTCCAATTATTTTCATTAGTCAACATATGATTCAATAACAATTCAGCTTGGTCGACTGTTCTTTCCCTGAAAACACAACCATCACAACTATCTAAGTGGTCCTTGGAAGCATCGGTTAGTCCATTATAAAAGATATCAAGTATTTCATTTTTCTTAAGAGGATGATCAGGCAAAGAATTAAGTAATCGGAGAAGCCTCCCCCAAGCTTATGGGAGACTCTCTTCTTCGATTTGCACAAAATTATATATTCCCCGCAAGGCAGCTTGTTTTTTATGAGCAGGGAAATATTTAACAGAGAAGTAATAAATCATATCCTGGGGACTACGCACACAACCAGGATCAAGAGAATTAAACCAAGTTTTAGCATCACCCTTTAATGAGAATGGAAATATCTTAAGGATATAATAATAGTGAGACTTCTCATCATTAGTGAACAGGGTGGCTATATCATTCAACTTGGTAAGATGTGCCACAACAGTTTTAGATTCATTGCCATAAAAAGGATCGGATTCAACCAAAGTAATTATCTCATGATCAACAGAAAATTCATCCTTATCGGTAACAAATATAGGTGAAGTAGCAAAGGCAGGGTCATATTTCATTCTAGCATTCAGAGATTTTTGTTTAAGTTTAGCTAGTAACTTCGTAAGATCAGATCTATCATTGCAAGCAAAAAGATCTCTAGCAGTTTCTTCATCCATAACATAACCCTCAGGAACAACAGGCAATTCATAATTTGGGGAGAACCTTCATCATCACTATCATTAATAATTTCATCTTCCATAATTTCATTCTCTCTAACCCTAGCAAGTTGTTCATCAAGAAATTCACCTAATGGCAAAGTAGTATCAAGCACAGAAGTAGTTTCATCATAAGTATCATGCATAACAGAAGTGGTATCATCAATAACATGCGACATATCAGAATTCATAACAGTAGCAGGTTTAGGTGTCGCAAGCTTACTCAAGACAGAAGGAGAATCTAGTGCAGAGCTAGATGGCAGTTCCTTACCTCCCTCGTAGTTGAGGGAAAAATCTTAGTTCTTTCGTCTTTCAAGTTCCTCATAGTGATCAGCAGATATAAATCCCAAGTGACTCAAAGAATAGAGCTATGCTCCCTGGCAATGGCGCCAGAAATTAGTCTTGATAACCCAGAAGTATAGGGGATCACAACAGCTTTCGAGGGTAGAGTATTCAACCAAAATTTATTGATTCGACACAAGGGGGAGCCAAAGAATATTCTCAAGTATTAGCAGTTGAGTTGTCAATTCAACCATACCTGGATAACTTAGTATCTGCAACAAAGTATTTAGTAGCAAAGTAGTATGATAGTAATGGTAACAGTGGCAAAAGTAAAGATAGTAGTTTTGTAGTATTTGTAATAGTAGCAACGGAAAAGTAAATAAGCAAAACACAATATGTGAAAAGCTCGTAGGCATTGGATCAGTGATGGATAATTATGTCAGATGCGATTCCTCATGTAATAGTTATAACATAGGGTGACACAGAACTAGCTCCAATTCATCAATGTAATGTAGGCATGTATTCCGAATATAGTCATACATGCTTATGGAAAAGAACTTGCATGGCATCTTTTGTCCTACCCTCCCGTGGCAGCGGGGTCCTAATGGAAACTAAGGGATATTAAGGCCTTCTTTAAATAGAGTACCGGACCAAAGCATTAACACTTAGTGAATACATGAACTCCTCAAACGACGGTCATCACCGAGAAGTATCCTGATTATTGTCACTTCGGGGTTGTCGGATCATAACACATAATAGGTGACTATAGACTTGCAAGATAGGATCAAGAACTCATATATATTCATGAAAACATAATAGGTTCAGATATGAAATCATGGTACTCGGGCCCTAGTGACAAGCATTAAGCATAGCAAAGTCATAGCAACATCAATCTCAGAACATAGTGGATACTAGGGATCAAACCCTAACAAAACTAACTTGATTACATGGTAAATCTCATCCAACCCATCACCGTCCAGCAAGCCTACGATGGAATTACTCACGCACGACTGTGAGCATCATGAAATTGGTGATGAAGGATGGTTAATGATGACGACGGCGATGAATCCCCCTCTCTGGAGCCCCGAACAGACTCCAGATCAGCCCTCCCGAGAGAGATTAGGGCTTGGCGGTGGCTCAGTATCATAAAACGCGATGAAACTTTCTCTATGATTTTTTTCTCCGCGAAACGGAATATATAGAGTTGGAGTTGAGGTCGGTGGAGCATCCGGGGGCCCACGAGATAGGGGGCGCGCCCAGGGGGAGGGGGCGCGCCCCCCACCCTCATGAACAGGGTGTGGGCCCCCTGGCCTTGATTCTTTCGCCAGTATTTTTTATATCTTCCAAAAGTTATCGCCATGGATTTTCAGGTCATTCCGAGAACTTTTGTTTTCTGCACAATAAACAACACCATGGCAGTTCTGCTGAAAACAATGTCAGTCTGGGTTAGTTTCATTCAAATCATGCAAGTTAGAGTCCAAAACAAGGGCAAAAGTGTTTGGAAAAGTAGATACGTTGGAGACGTATCAACTGTCCAGCAAGCTTTGATTGATAATGCATGGTCCTTGGATGTGGAAGGTGACATCACTTTCACGACGCACATGCGGATTGCCAATATGTGTGCGGTGATCACCACAATGCCACGTAACGAGCTTGAGCCTAATCAGTTCCATTAACCGGCAGACGCGTCTGGGAAATACACGGCTAAATCGATTTACCAGAGACTAACCTTGGAGCTAGTGCGATCGCCAACCGCGACATGCATCTGGAGGAGTTGGGCACCTCTCAGATGCAAGATTTTTGCATGGCTCATGGTACAATACAGGCTCCGGATCACGGACAGACGGGCCAGGAACAGTCTCCAGGACGAGCCTTCAGCATGATTTACTTGCCGGCAGGAGCAAGACGATGTCGACCACATCTTAGCCCACTGTGTCTATGCTAGAGAGGTATGTCACCGCTGTTTCAAGGGGCTCAACCTGAATATCCTACACCCCCCAACACTCGCACTACTTTCAAGGACTGGTGGCTCGACCGGAGGAGAAACTTCTCGGGCAGAGTCTTGCGTGGCTTCAACTCCTTCGTGATTGGGACAACTTGGGTGTGATGGAAGCAACATAACGCTAGGGTGTTCAATCATACGGCAGATCAAAAAACACCTGGCCAACTTGTGCTACAGGTGCTCATTGAGGTCAAGGAGTGGAGGCTCGCCGGCCTCGGTGTAGGTGGTATAGACCCTTTTGTGAGAGATTAGCTAGGTTCTCTTCCAGTTGGTGTTGGTGTGGGGTTTGACTGAACGAGATGTTTGCATCTTAGTTCAGCCTCTTGTGTATTTTTCCTCTACCTTCTATAAAAATATGGTACACCCTTGGCGTACTCTAAAAAAAAACCATTCTTGTGTTTGGTTGAGGAGATGGACTGTGACGAATTGGATTCTGGTCACCTGTATATGAAAGGTGATGTAACCTCTTATATATGAACTAGGTAATTGCACGTGCCCCTCAAATAGAAACAAAAAAGATGATTGTCCGTGCCTTGTGATGGGGCCAAATAATTTTCAACACAATGATAGTAGATGAAAATACACTAGTGAGCACGCCAGGGCTGCAGCCGCATCGTTAAAGTCTGCGACTTGTCTTTTTTAACTAGCCGGAGAGAGAGAGAGAGAGAGAGAGAGAGAGAGGGAGAGAGAGGGAGAGAGAGAGGGAGAGATAGAGGGAGGGAGAGAGGGAGGGAGAGAGGGAGGGAGAGAGGGAGGGAGAGAGGGAGGGAGAGAGAGAGAGAGAGATAAGATATACAAATCGTGTTTTGAAAACATGCAAACTTTCCAAAAAAAAAGATATGCATTCTAAGTGATTCGGGCATGATCTCCTAATCCCAACACGCATGTGAGGCGTTACACAATCAAATGTGTATATGTAATAATCTAATAATAACAAAGAATGTAGGATGTGTCATGTATGGTAATGGCGTCAAATCTAGTAGATCTCGGATAGGGGGTCCCAATCTTGTAGTCTTCGCTAGATGGTAACAAGACACAAGGGGACACCGATGTTTACTAGGTTCAGGCCCCCTCGAAGAGGTAAAATCCTACGTCTTGCTTTGTTGTATTGATGGATGGGTACAAAGTATAGGTCGATATATCTCGCGATCGAGTATGAATGAGTTGGCCTCTATAGTCCACACCCCCCGGCTTATATAGACGTGGGGGGTACCTAGGGTTACACATAGTTGGTTATATCTAAAGACAAGCATATCGAAGATTGCATTCGTGCCTTCGAGTATGCGCCAAGTCTTTGTATGATTCCTCCGGGGGCCTGACGAATGTGGCCCACTGGTTGGTTTTTTTGGGATCACCGGCCCGGCCCACATGCTGCGGAGCCGACCTGATTAGCACCCCCTTATGCGGGACACCATTAAGAGCTGTCGAACCGGTCTTCAAGCCCCGGACTATCCTCGGACTACTGTCCTCTATTGTTGGTCTTCGGCCTTTCAAACTGGTTCCACAACTTCTTTGCATTTTCCACCCCCAAAGTGATCAAGTTCTGTTTGAGGAATACCATACTTTAGGTATCCAGGAGCCCCAATCGAGCTTCCCAAGTAGCTTTTATCCAGTTGTCAGATCAGAAGACCCTACCTATGCAGAGCTACCTTAGTGGTGAAGTCTTCCCACGCCGGCATAATGGTGTCGACCTGGCCGTTTTCTGACAACTTTGACCAAACCTGAACCGCTAAGCGCACTAGAGAACCATGTGCTTTTTTCAGATGTCATCATGGTGTGTTAGCCAAGCTCGAGGCTATGTCTAGTCAATAAAGTGGCTGTCTCTGGATTTTGGGCGGCATTATCAGCAAACCCCTCGATTTGTGCCTGCACATAACACATATTGCATGTGGAACTCATGTAGGATCGAAAGTATGTCGAGAGAGGGGGGGGGGGGGGTAGACTACTTGACCAAATAAAAATCTATCCTTTTCGCAATTTTAGTTGTGGGCGGATTTTAGCAATTCTACCAAATCGAGTATCACCCTACAATGCAATTCTAAGAGTATAGCAGCGGAAAGTAAAACATTGCACATGTAAGTAAAGGAGGGGTTTGGAGATTTTAAATGCAATGAAGACACGATGATTCTTGGCATGGTTTCGATAGGTGGTGCTATCATACGTCCACATTGATGGAGACTTCAACCTATAGAGGGTTACGGTTTCGTGAGTCCATGAAGGGCTCCACACATGAAGGGCCCACAAAGAAGCAACCTTGTCTATTCCACCATGGCTTCCATCCACGAAGGACTAGCCTCACTCGGGTAGATCTTCACAGAGTAGGTGATCTCCTTGCCCTTACAAACTCCTTCGTTCAACTCCACATGATCTTGGAGGCTCCCAAGTGACACCTAACCAATTTAGGAGACACCACTCCAAAAGGTAATAGATGTTGTGTTGGTGATGAACTCCTTGCTCTTGTGCTTCAAATGATAGTCTCCTCAACACTCAATCTCTCTCTCATGGGTTTGGTTTGGGTAGGAGAAGGATTGGAGTGGAAAGCAACTTGAAGAGGCTAGAAATCAAGGTTCAAATGGTAAGAATAGAATCTCTTGAACTCAACACATGAGTAGGTGGTTCTCTCTAGAAAATGAATGGTGGAAGTTGTGTTTTTGATGGCTCTATTAGAGAGTGAGTGGTGGTGGAGGGGTATAAACAGGCAGCACCAAAAATCCAGTTGTTACAAGTCTTTGACCCAACTCGGTGGCACCGACATGAAAAATCTCGGAGAGACCGACTAGTGCAAAAGACTTGACCGTTAAGCTTTTCAGTAAGACCGATTATACCAACTCGGTGGGACCAAAGTGCAATCACTAGGGCAAGACCTCGCTTCGGTAATTACAATCAATTCATCTCGGTGATTCTGAAATGAAGCAACTTCATCATAGAAACTTGGTCAGGTCGTCTTGGTGGGACCGATAACCATTTCGGCCAAACCGAATTGCTAGGGATTTGGCTATGGCAATGTGATATGTCTCCCATGTATCTATAATTTTTTATTGTTCCTGAAGGAAATATGCCCTAGAGGCAATAATAAAGTTGTTATTTTATATTTTCTGATTAATGATAAAGGTTTATTATTCGTGCTAGAATTGTATTGATCGGAAACCTAAATACATGTGTGAATACATAGACAAACACTGTGTCCCTAGTGAGCCTCTACTTGACTAGCTCATTGATCAAAGATGGTTAAGGTTTCCTAACCATGGACATGAGTTGTCATTTGATAATGGGATCACATCATTATGAGAATAATGTGATGGACAAGACCCATCCGTTAGCTTAGCATATTGATCATTCCGTTTTATTGCTATTGCTTTCTTCATGTCAAATACATATTCCTTCGACTATGAGACTATGCAACTCCCGGATACCGGAGGAATACCTTGTGTGCTATCAAACGTCACAACGTAACTGGGTGATTATAAAGATGCTCTACAGGTATCTTCGAAGGTGTTTGTTGGGTTGGCATATATCGAGATTAGGATTTGTCACTCCGAGTATCGGAGAGGTATCTCTGGGCCCTCTCGGTAATGCACATCATAAGAAGCCTTGCAAGCAAAGTGACTAATGAGTTAGTTGCAAGATGATGTATTACGGAACGAGTAAAGAGACTTGCTGGTAATGAGATTGAACTAGGTATGTGGATATCGACAATCGAATCTCGGGCAAGTAACATACCGATGACAAAGGGAATAGCGTATGATGTCATAACGATTCGACCGATAAAGATCTTAGTAGAATATGTAGGAGCCAATATGAGCATCTAGGTTCCACTATTGGTTATTGACCGGAGAGGTGTCTCGGTCATGTCTACATAGTTCTCGAACCCATAGGGTCCGCACGCTCAACATTCGATGGCGATTTAGTATTATATGAGTTATGTGATTTGGTGACTGAATGTTGTTCGGAGTCCCGGATGAGATCACGGATATGAGTAGTAGTCTTGAAATGGTCGAGAGATAAAGATTGGTATATAGGACGATAGTATTTGGACACCGGAAGTGTTCCGGAGTATATCGGGTATTTATCGGAGTATCGGGGGGTTACCGGAACCCCTCGGGGGATAATGTTGGGAAATGTAGCATGCAGTAACCCCCCGGGGGGATAATGTTGGGAAACGTAGCATGCAATTTCAAAAAATTCCTACGCTCACACAAAATCTATCTAGGAGATGCATAGCAACGGGAGGGCGAGAGTGTGTCCACGTACCCTCGTAGACCAAAAGCGGAAGCGTTAGCTTAACGCAGTTCATGTAGTCGAACGTCTTCTCAAATTAACCAATCAAGTACCGACGTACGGCACCTCCGAGTTCTGCACACGTTCAGCTCGATGACGTCCCTCAAACTCTTGATCCACAAGAGTGTCGATGGAGTCGATGAGTTTTGTCAGCACGATGGCGTGATGACGGTGTTGGTGAAGTGATCCGTGCAGGGCTTCGCCTAAGAACTACGACAATATGACCGGAGGAGTAAAAGGTGGAGGGGGGCACCGCACATGGCTAAACAATTGATGTGCTTTGGGGTGCCCCCGCCCCGTATATAAAGGAGGAGGGGAGGAGGCCGGCCACAAGGGGCGCTCCAAGGGAGGAGTCCTACTAGGACTCCACTCCTAGTAGGATTCGCCCCCCTTTTTTTCCTTCTTCCGGAGGGGGAAAAGGGGGAAGGGAGAGGAAGAGGAGAAGGAAAGGGGGGCGCGCCCCTTCCCCTTCTCCTATTCGGACTCCCCATGAGAGGGGGGCGCGACCACCCTTGTGGTCTGCCTCCCGTCTCTCCTATGGCCCATGTAGGCCCAATAATCCCCCGGGGGGTTCTGGTAACCTCCCGGTACTCCGAAAATGTCTGAACCTTTCTGAAACCATTTCGGTGTCCGAACATAACTTTTCAATATATCAATCTTTACCTCTCAATCATTTCGAGACTCCTCTTCATGTCTGTGATCTCATCCGGGACTCTGAACAACCCTTGGTCACCAAAACACATAACTCATATTATACCTATCGTCATCGAACGTTAAGCGTGCGGACCCTACGGGTTCGAGAACTATGTAGACATGACTAAGACACCTCTCCGGTCAATAACCAATAGCAGAACCTGGATGCTCATATTGGTTCCCACATATTCTACGAAGATCTTTGTCGGTCGAACCGCAATGTCAAAATAGTTATTCCCTTTGTCGTCGGTATGTTACTTGCCCGAGTTTCGATCGTCGATATCTTCATACCTAGTTCAATCTCATTACCGGCAAGTCTCTTTACTCATTTCATAGTGCATCATCCCGCAACTAACTCATTATTCACATTGCTTGCAAGGCTTCATATGATGTGCATTACCGAGAGGGCCCAGAGATACCTCTCCGATACTCGGAGTGACAAATCCTAATCTCGATCTATGCCAACCCAACAAACACCTTTGGAGATACCTGTAGAGCATCTTTATAATCACCCAGTTATGTTGTGACGTTTGACAGCACACAAGGCATCCTTCGGTGTCCGGGAGTTGCATAACACTACTGCAGAATGCTGCTAACGCGGCACTACGATCAAAGAGCCTTCGAGAAACTATGTGCGATGCAATAATCACAAATGGTGGTGTTAGAGAACCGTCTAAAATGTGCAAAACATTTGTGATGAAGGATGCATCAAACACAGTTCAGATTTTAGTTGCGTGTGCGATGAAGGGCATACGGTTGATCCAGCAGAACTGTTTGCGATGAGGAAGAACAACAGAAATGGGCAGCCATATCAATGTGTGTTTGATATAAGGCATACAATTCCCTCCGATGAACTGTGTGCTATTAGGGAATGCAATAGAAACGGTCAGCCAGATCAAGGTGTGTGTGATATACGGCATATGGTTCACTCGGACAGACTATTTTCGATTAGGCAAGAGAACGGAAACGGTTCATCTTAACAAGATGTGTGTGATATGTGGCATTTGCGATCAGCCAAAAGAACACAAACGATTCGTGTAAACCAGATGTGTGTGATACGCAACAAACAGCCCACTCGGATGAAGTGTTTGCGATGAGAGATTATAACACAGACGGTTACTATAGTAAGTCTGTGTGCGATTCTGTTCGTACAAAAAACTTTGAAAATGCAAACAGTTGCTTGCGTATAAACAATTATCAAAAAGTAACGAGATAGACCTTCTTCAAGCCAATCAACATGTGTTCAAAAAACAAAGAATGTCAAAAATTACAAAACAAAGACCTCAATATTGACTAGATGGGATGGGTCAGTACAAAGGCTTATAATAAACCTTTTCAGTTACCCATCCAACTAGTTAATATTGAGACCACTTCCCATCCGGTCACCCATCTCATGACTACTCCAGCCTCAGTACAGTTAACTTGGGAGTTCTGGTAGATGAGCTATCGGTAGGGAAGCTGGTCCTTGCTGTTGTAGATCCCTCTTTGCAGCCTTTATTGCGCAAGACAATAGAAATGGTTCAGCTGAACAATATGTGTGTGATACGCGACAAACAGGTCCGTGATTAGAAATGTGTGCGAAGACCAATAATACAGACGATTGCTGCTAATAAGCCGTGTGATTTGCTCTGTCTACATAAGAATAACATGTGTGTGTGTGAGTGTATATATATAACTGAAATAAACATCCAATTACATAAGTGACTATACAGATCATTCGCACACACCTCAATAAACAATTGCATGCATTCTAAAGTAGGAGAAATGATCGTCTAGTCATCTACTTCTTGTGACGCTCCCGCCACTGCTTTGTGGCTCAATCCCTCAGCTGGGTCATGAACAAGACACTTCCTCATGTCAATGATCTGCCTGTACATCTCGTAGCTTGTGTACGCGTCATTGGCCGTGTACTTGACGTGTTCTTCGTCCAGTCTCTTATGCCAAACACGGTGCCAGGTGTCCTTGTCCTTCTTGCTCACATACTTCATCTTCATGTAGTAGGGGTCGATGATGGCCGAGGCAAGGTCAACCAGGGAGTTCAGTTTGTTCTTGGCCTTGCCCCAGACCTTGTAGTGGTCCTGGATGTTGACAAGATTCAGGCATTTCAAGCCGGAAACCTTGAGCACTTTTAGATCGTTGGTGGTGTCCACCACAGCAAACTTATAGTCGGAGCTGTTGATAAAACTGGAGAAACGCTCGCAAGGCCTTGTGGCCGGGTGGTAGTGGTAGACGAGGACATCATGTCGGACGCACAACTGGGTGATGACAACCTTCTGATCGTGCCTGGCACGACCGATGGTGTACTCGAGGTCGAAGCCGACCACTTGGTACTTGTCCTCGGCAAGGAACTACTCCATAGTTTGGATGGAACTCTGAATCGACACTGGACCGTTCGTGTACACCACCGAAAGGGCCTTCCCCCTCACGTGGGTGTCCACTACATGATGCATGGTGAATTGCCTGCCGTGTTGTCGTCGTCGGCCGCTGGGAGCGCCATTGGAGCCACGGGGATCGCCATTGGAACCGCTGGATGTCCTCTCTATATGTGTCGTCGTGGAGGTGCTTATTGTGTCGTGTGACACGAGAGATAAGGTAAATGGCCACAGGAATAAAGGGGGGCGGGTGGCCTGGATTCTCGGCGCGTCCGCATGGCAGTTTTTGCATCGGGTAACTGCATTGTGGAGCCGCGCCCGGCGCAACCGCATGCACACGAACGTGCGTGATCGTGCGCCGACCCCAAACACTAGCAGTGCGCGTGGAGGGATGAGGGCAGATCACCCAAAGGGAAGTGAGAGGGCAGAGCGCGCGCTGTGGGATGCGAGCAGCGCGCGTTGCGGCCGCCTCAACCACAAGCAACCACACGCATAGATCAGTTGAACACACAAGAAATGGCCGCCTACAAGTCAATCGACACTTGCGTCGTTGCGTAGAGAGCGGCCGTGTGCTACTACCTCCGTCTTGGTCTATAGTCCCCATTATATTATGTGCCATACTTTGCCCTCAAATTTAACCAACAAAATGTTAATGCATGTTATAAAAATTATAATTGGAAACTATGTTCAAATACGAATCCAACTATATAATCTTTTGTGACATGCATTCATATTTTATTAGTTAAATCCTACTTATAAACCAGGAGGGGTGTATAGTAGGTAATTCAATCGCAAACATTTTTTTATTAACCGTATGTGTACGTGGCCTTTTGTCCTCCTCTCGCACGTCTTGTCACCCCGCTGCCGCAGACGGCTTACAGTGCAAGCTTGCGCAACGCGCGAGAGCGTTCTTTTGGCCAGACGGTGGCACCAATGAATCGTCGGTGAGCCCGTTACCGCGCAACCTTGCAGGTTCCCACACAAGCTTCCCGCCCGACTCGGTGAAATCCCCCAAAATCCCAATGCTTACCAACCTGCTATATAAACCCTCACGGCCGGTGAGTCCTGCATTGCATTTTCCCCTCTCTCCCTGTAGCTTATCTTGTCTGCTTCTCCCACAATCGCCAATGGCACCGGTCCGTCGTGGTAGCTCAGCCACTCCATCGTCATTAGACTATAGCTCCAGCTGGGAGGCTACACCATGGCGGCGGCACAGTCCCCGGTGTAGTATAGTGCACGTGGTGTCCCTGTTGGGTTTGCTCGGAACACCCACCACACGCTCCGCCGCCGGTGCCCGACGGCAGCTGTTGCCGGCTGCCATTGCCGCCACACCACCGTCGAAAGCCAAGGCCATTGCCCGCTCCGCCGCTGCGGCCCGAAGGCAGGAGGTGGCCATCATGGCTACTGAGGGAGTCCTGGATTAGGGGGTCCTCGGACAGCCGGACTATGTACTTGTGCCGGACTGTTGGACTAGGAAGATACAAGATTGAAGACTTCGTCCCGTGTCCGGGTGGGACTCTCCTTTGCGTGGAAGGCAAGATTGGCAATTCGGATATGTAGATCTTCTTCTCTGTAACCGACTTTGTGTAACCCTAGCCCCCTCCGGTGTCTATATAAACTGGAGGCTTTAGTCCGTAGGACAACAACAATCATAATCATAGGCTAGCTTCTAGGGTTTAGCCTCTACGATCTCGTGGTAGATCAACTCTTGTAATACTCATATTATCAAGATCAATCAAGCAGGAAGTAGGGTATTACCTCCATAGAGAGGGCCCGAACCTGGGTAAACATTGTGTCCCCCGCCTCCTGTTACCATTAGCCTTAGACGCACAGTTCGGGACCCCCTACCCGAGATCCTCCGGTTTTGACACCGACATTGGTGCTTTCATTGAGATTTCCACTATGTTGTCACGTTAAGGCTTGATGGCTCCTTCAATCATCTATAACGATGCGATCCAGGGTGAGGTTTTCCTCCCCGGACAGATCTTCGTATTCAGCGGCTTCGCACTGCGGGCCAACTCGCTTGGCCATCTGGAGTAGATCGATAGCTACGCCCCTGGCCATCAGATCAGGTTTGGAAGCCTGAACTACACCACCGACATCCGCGAAGACTTGATCTTCGATGGATTCGAGCCAGTGTTAGGTGCGTCGAACAGTCAGGACGAGCATGACTTAGATCTGCCATCGGATGGTGTTCGTGAGATCACACCTGCGGCTGCCCTGGCCCTTAATCCGGAGCAGATCGTGCCATCCGAGGACGGGTGGATGGACCCCGCCACGGAGGCCGCATACTCAGCGGCGATAGAGCCGAACACAGGCTTCGCCTTCAATGAGGTCTGTGTCATCGGACCCTCGGACTCGTCTCTGGCCATGGGCTCCGAACCGCATGCATCCGTGCCTACCAAACCTGATTGGGCACCGATCATGGAGTTTACCTTTGCGGACATGCTTCAGCACTCACCCTTGGGCGACATGCTGAATTCATTGAAATCTCTCTCCTTGTCAGGAGAGTCCTGGCCAAATTATGTCCGGCTTGAGTGGGAAGCGGACGACGAAGAAATTTGTTACCCACCCACCACCCCCTTAATAGCCACTGTCGGTGACCTAACCGACATGCTTGATTTTGACTCCGAAGACGTCGATGGTATGGACGACGACGCCGGAGAAGAACAGGAACCACCGCCCACAGGGCGCTGGACAGCCACCTCATCATATGATATATATATATATGGTGGACACACCCAAAGAAAGCAATGGCGATGAGGCAACGGAGGATAACCCCCTAGAGAAGCAATCTAAGCGCCGGCGTCCGCGACGCCGCTCTAAGCCCCGCCATAGCAAAAGTAGCGATACCGGCACAAGAAGCAATAGCACTCCGGACAATGCCGAAGACGAAAACAATCCCGCCCAGCAAAGCTTCGAGCAAGCCGAACGGGAGGATGGGCAAGCTAGCCCTGATGAACAGGCAATGGATGGAGACTTGGAGGATGACAATTACATGCCCCTCTCCAAAGACGAGGTGAGCCTCGGCGACGACGAATTTATCATGCCTGAGGATCTTGTCGAGCTGGAGTGCTTCAAGCGCCAGCTTATAGCCACTGCAAAAAGACTGGAGAAAAAGCAGCAGCAGCTTCAAGCTGATCAAGATCTGCTAACTGATAGATGGACTGAGGTCCTGGCAGCCAAGGAATACGGACTTGAGCGCCCAACCAAAAGTTACCCAAAGCGCAGGTTATTACCTTGATTCGAGGAGGAGGCTCTAGAGCCTACACTACCAGCGCAGCATGCGGCTGACTGGCCACCACGTGGCCGAGACAAAGCGGCGTATCAGCCCGAACAACAGCCCGCACCCCGTCTCCAATCAAATAAAAACACGAAGGCCCAGGGCTACACGCAGGACCTGTGAGATGTGTTGGAAAACAAAGCAAGACAGTCAAGATCGATCTACGGATCACGGGGGTGCGCCCCAATGCGTGACGATGATCACCATGCCGGATACACTAAGTACAAATCCGGTCGGGCCGAATACAACCAACCAGACTCATTTGAACTATGTCATGATGTAGCTCGGCATAGAGGCGCCACACACCTCCTATGCTTCACTGACGAAGTAATGGATCATGAGTTCCCTGAAGGGTTTAAACCCGTGAACATCGAATCAGATGAAGGGACAACAGACCCTGCGGTATGGATTGAAGATTTCCTTCTCCACATTCACATGGCCCACGGTGATGATCTACATGCCATCAAGTACCTCCCACTAAAACTCAAGGGACCGGCTCGGCATTGGCTGAATAGTTTGCCAGCAAACTCCATTGGAAGCTGGGAGAACCTAGAAGACGCATTCTTGGATAACTTCCAGGGCACTTATGTGCGACCACCGGATGCTGACGACTTAAGTCACATAATCCAACAGCCCGGAGAGTCAGCCAGGAAATTCTGGACTTGGTTCCTAACTAAAAAGAACCAAATAGTTGATTGTCCGGATGCCGAAGCCCTAGCGGCCTTTAAGCATAACATCCATGACGAGTGGCTTGCCCGACACCTCGGCCAAGAGAAGCCGAAGACCATGGCAGCCCTCACGACACTCATGACCCGCTTTTGTGCGGGCAAGGACAGCTGGTTGGCTCGTAGCAACAGCACATCAAGAAATCCTGGCACCTCAGATGCCAGAGACAGCAACGGCAAGCCCCGACGCAACAGACACAAGCGTCGCAATAATGACGATAACACCGAAGACACAGTCGTCAAAGCCGGATTCAGTGGCTCTAAGTCCGGTCAGCGGAAAAATCCATTCAAAAGAAACAATCCGGGCACGTCGAGTCTGGACCGCATACTCGATCGTTCATGTCAAATTCACGGCACCCCCGATAAACCAGCCAACCACACCAACAGAGAATGTTGGGTGTTCAAACAAGCTGGCAAGTTGAATGCCGAAAACAAGGAAAAGGGGCCGCATAGTGATGATGACGAGGAGCCCCGGCTGCCGAACACAGGAGGACAGAAGAAATTTCCTCCACAAGTAAAAATGGTAAATATGATATACGCAACCCATATTCCCAAGAGGGAGCGGAAGCGTGCACTAAGGGACGTCTACGTGATGGCGCCAGTCGCCCCAAAGTTCAACCCCTGGTCTTCTTGTCCGATCACCTTCGATCGCAGGGACCATCCGACCAATATCCATCATGGCGGTTCGGACGCGCTGGTCCTCGACCCCATCATTGACGGATTCCACCTCACACGAGACCTTATGGACAGTGGCAGCAGCCTGAACCTGCTCTATCAGGATACAGTGCGCAAAATGGGCATCGATCCCTCAAGGATCAAACCCACCAAAACCACCTTCAAAGGTGTCATACCAGTTGTAGAGGCCTATTGCACGGGCTTAATCACACTGGAAGTAGTCTTCGGATCCCCGGATAACTTCCGAAGCGAGGAATTAATCTTCGATATCGTCCCTTTCCGCAGTGGCTATCACGCACTGCTCGGACGAACTGCATTTGCTAGATTCAATGCGGTACCGCACTACGCTTACCTCAAGCTCAAGATGCCCGGACCTCGCGGGGTTATAACAGTCAATGGAAACACATAGTGCTCCCTCCGTACAGAGGAGCACACTGTGGCCCTCGCAGCAGAGGTGCAGAGCAGCCTTCTTAGACAGACCTCCAATTCGGCTATAAAGCCTTCGGACACCGTTAAACGGGTCCGAAGTACCCTGCAACAGGATCGTTCGGCACGTCCAAAGCTCGCGAAGCAATTCGCCCTCCGTCCTCGTCCCAGACAAGCGATGAAATTCGTGCCGCGTACATAACTATGCACTTAAAATACCATAGGCATTGACGGAGGCACAGCTAGAATGCGGTCCACAACACGGCTCAGCCGCCCCAGGATCCGTATACCTTCACCCCTTTTCCTTTCTTTCAGGTCCCTATTTTCTGGAGACTCTTTCCGATAGCCTGATTATCGGACCCATCACGGGACAGACACACCAAGGAGGCAAGGAGCTTCGACGTACAAGGGAATCCCCAGGTGGTCTCTGATAACGATCGCTATACCTGTTTTACATACCCACACGCAGCTCACCTTTGGTTAGGACATGTCAAATAGTCCTATTTTTCTTATCGCACTACTTGCATACATACGCCTTGACATATTATCCAAATAACAATGGAAAATAATGTACAGTGTCAGCTTATTATTACATTTCTTTATCTTTTTCCTTGACTGTTTATTTATTACAATTGCACCCGTACATTTTGGTACATTCAGTCCGCCAGGGGCTTCAGTGTACCCCATAACATGGCAAGAAAAGTCCGAACACTTTCGACAGTGCGACACCCCAAACTTATAGCATTATATGCATCAGCTCCGAATCATGTCTTGGGTCAATAGTTGGGTTTGCCCAGCTCCCATGATTTGCTGCCTTACGTTCCGCTATATCGGCTAAGGTGGCACATGGAGAACTACTGCGATTGTGTCCCGGTTCTTCCAGACGAGCACCTCAGTAGAGAAAGCCGAAAACTGACTATCATGATATGGTGAGAGCTGGTCGCTGTTTGAGAGGTCTCAAATCCTTAAAGATTTTTTCCGCTTCGGGCGAGGAATCGGCCTTGTTCGATTTAGGCGTGTATAGCGCCCCATGTTCGGCTTTCCGAATACCAGGGGCTACGCCAAAATTTAAAATTATAGACTTCTATGGCTAAGTGAGAGTGATAAAGCTGTATAGTCCGTTTGACTTGTTCGTTGCGCTAAACACCTCCTTAAAGGACACCCCGGTACTAGTTACATGGGGGCAGAAGCCGATGACTGGCCAACTCTCACATTTTATAAACGGCCGCACAGAAGGTAAAATTTTAAATCAACAAGCGTTATATAGCACAAATGAACTTGTTTTCATATTACAAGATCAAATGAGTACATTCATTCAAATATTACATCCTTAGCACATAGATCCGCCACAAGGCGGGAGCCCTTCAGGACACTGTCATAATACTTTTCGGGGTGGCGGTGCTCCTTGCCCTTCGGCGGCCCCCCCCGTCACCAGCTTCTCGGCATCCATCTTCGCCCAGTGCACTTTCACGCGGGCGAAGGCCATGCGCGCACCTTCAATGCAAACCGACCACTTTATGACTTCAAGCTGTGGGCAGGCATTTACAAGCCGCTTCACGAGGCCAAAGTAGCTGCTCGGCAAGGGCTCGGCAGGCCACAACTGGACTATAAGGTCCCTCATGACCCGTTCGGCCGCCTTGTGCAGTTCGACCAGTTGCTTCAGCTGGTCGCTCAAGGGTATCAGATGTTCGGCCCCAATATACTGAGACCAGAACAACTTCTCCGTCGAGCTCCCCTCTTTGGCTCGGTGGAACTCTGCGGCATCCGATATGCTGCGGCAGATCTGCGAATGCTCCTGGAGAGCTCCAAATTCGGGTCAGTAAAAGGAAAGTCTCCTTCGCATGCTTGCTTTGCATAAGGAATGCCTTACCCGCCGCTATCTTCTTGGCTGCCTCAATCTCCTGGTGGACCTTTTGGGCCTTGGCTCTGGCATCTTTCACGCTCTGGAGGGCCTTAGCAAGCTCAGACTCTCGTGTCTTAGAGTCACGCTCCAAGGACTCGTATTTTTTGACAAAATCCTGGAGCTCTTGCTGGACCTCGTCGACCCGGGCCTCTTGCTTCTCGCGCTCGGTGCGCTCCTTGGCCGCTTTGTTTTCAGCCTCGGTCAGCGCCTTCTTAAGGGCCGCCATTTTGGTCATGGCCCCTATTAAAGTTCATGACGCTTCTATGAGTTGAAACCATTTTTCCTTTATCAATATACAGACGGGGTATTATGTACCTTTGTTCTCCTCGAGCTGCCTCTTCACGAGGCCGAGCTCTCCTTCGGTCCGCTCCACGTCCTGCTTCAGTCCGGAGACCTCCGCAGTACGAGCGGCAGCAACCAGCAGTGACGCCTGCTTATTCACATGGACATTTTCTGTTAGACACCTGCGGATGTTATTCGATCCTCCATTCGACCTTTCTTTTTGAACGCCAAACAGAGCGTCAGGGGCTAATGTCTATACTGTGATATTTTCTTATAATTTCATTACTTACCTCAAAGCCTGTTAGGAGGCTAGCGCAGGCTTCGGTCAATCCGCTTTGGCGGACCAGACCTTCTCGATCACCGCACTCATAATGGTGTTGTGCTCTTTGTCAATGGAAGCATCGCGAAGCGCTTCCAGCAAGTTGTCTGATGCCTCTGGATGGACAGAAGTCATCGACACAGGCGGCACGCCCCCCTTAGTGAGAGGCTGCCTGCCTGAATCCAGAACCACTGGGGGTTCCGGCGCAGTATCCAGGTAGGGGCCTGACTTGTTGTGGCCCCCGTTATCGGAGTCCATGGGGGCCTTCCCCCCCATGAGCCCGGCGACTGGGATTTCGCCTAGGGGCGTCTCTAGAACTGTCTCCCCTTGGTCCGGTATCCTCTGAGACAACACCTTGGTGTCATCCATGGGCCGGGGGGAGGTGGCTGTCGGGAGTGAATTGCTGTTCATCGCCGACTGGCCCAAAGACCCATCCGAGGAGGATACCCCGATGTGGGACTTGGCCGGACTGCATATGCATGTTCGGCATGATAAGAAGCAATAACGCAAAACATACCGGAAGTATTATGGTGTCCGGATACTTACGACTTCGCCAGGGGCTTGTCCTCGGGCAACCACTCCTCGTCGATGTAGGCGGCGGTGGTGGAGTGGTCCGGAGGGAGGGTCTTTCCCTTCTTGGACCCTTCGACCTCCCCTGACGGGGCGGCCTTCCTTTTCTTCCCCCCCGGTGTGGGGGGAGGGATTTCCTCTACCTCCTCCTCGTCTTCATTGGAGGAGCGCGCCTCGGCTTCTTTGGACGATGAGTCCGATACAACCTTGCACCGGAGACCTTTCCTGGTCCCCGCAGCCTTCTTCTTGGCCTTCTTCTCTGGCACCTCATAGGGCGCCGAAAAAAACATCTTCGTTAAGATAGGCGATGCTGGATCTTCGGGTAGTGGAGCCGGGCAGTAAATCTGCTCCGCTATCGCCACCCAGTCCTGTTAAATTGGCATGGAGGCTTAGATTCCTCCCACGAACATGCTGGGAAAAGGCACATATTTGCAAAATATGAAAACTTACCGGATTGGCGGGGCGCTTGGCGCTGAGTCCGTGATCTTCGGTTATGGGCGGTGGTACCTCGGCGGCCTTGAATAGCACCTTCCAGACGTCTTCATGCATCGTGTCGAAGAGCTCTCGCAGCGTCTGGTGTTCGGCCGGGTCGAACTCCCACATATTATAAGCCCGTCTCTGACACGGAAGGATCCGGCGGAAGAGCATGACCTGGACCACGTTGACAAGCTTGATTTTCTTGCTTATCATATTTTTGATGCAGGTCTGAAGTCCAGTCAGCTCCACCGATGAGCCCTAGGCCAAGCCCTTCTCTTTCCAGGAGGTGAGCCGCATGGGGATGCCGAATCGAAATTCGGGGGTCACCGCCCAGTTGGTGTCACGTGGCTCGGTGATGTAGAACCACCCCGATTGCCACCCCTTCACGGTCTCCACAAAGGAGCCTTCGGGCCAAGTGACTTTTGGCATCTTGCCCACCATGGGACCTCTGCACTCTGCTTGCTGGCCGACCACCACCTTCGGCTTCACGTTGAAGGTCTTCAGCCATAGGCCGAAGTGGGGCGTAATGCGGAGGAAGGCCTCACACACGACGATAAATGCCGAGATGTTGAGGATGAAATTGGGGGCTAGATCATGGAAGTCCAGTGCATAATAGAACATAAGTCCGCTGACGAATGGGTGCAGGGGGAATCCCAGTCCACAGATGAAGTGAGAGAGGAACACTACCCTCTCCTGAGGTTCCGGGGTAGGGACAATTTGCCTTTCAGCTGGAAGCCGGTGCGTGGTGTTCGTGGACAGGTATCCAGCCTCCCGGAGCTTCGTGATGTCCTCCTCCTTAACGGAGGAGACCATCCACTTACCTCCCGCTCCAGACATGCTTGGAATGGATTTGCGGAGAAGGTTAAAACTTTGGCACTGGAGATCGAGCAAGGGAGAATGGATGAGCATAGGAAGAATAAGGCGTGGGTGGAAAAAGGTGAATCCTTAGCTCTTTATAAAGGCGGTGGAAACCATGCGCCTCCCCACTTGCCTTGTAAACTCACTTATTCCCCAAGCGCCGCGTTGATGGCGCGGTTGGGTTACCCACACCCGTATTGATGAGAATCCCGTGATAAGGGGACACGATCTCTGCTTCGACAAGACGTGAAAACGGTTCGAATAATGACCAGGCCATGGTGTGATGTCACGCTGTGAAAAGTCGTGAGCAGATTAGATTAGTGGAAAATTGTGCTCTTTATGGTGGTATGTGGAATTTGTTTTGCAGAGCCGGACATGATCCTTGTGTTCAAAATCTTCTATGGAGTATTCGGAGAAGGAACCCGCCTTGCAATGCCGAAGACAATCCGCGCACCGGACTCATCGTCATTGAAGCCTGGTTCAAGGGCTACTAAGGGAGTCCTGGACTAGGGGGAACTCGGACAGCCGGACTATGTACTTGTGCCAGACTATTGGACTATGAAGATACAAGATTGAAGACTTCGTCCCGTGTCCGGGTGGGACTCTCCTTTTTGTGGAAGGCAAGCTTGGCAATTCAGATATGTAGATCTCCTTCTCTATAACCGACTATGTGTAACCCTAGCCCCCTCCGGTGTCTATATAAACTGGAGGGTTTAGTCCGTAGGACAACAACAATCATAATCATAGGCTAGCTTCTAGGGTTTAGCCTCTACTATCTCGTGGTAGATCAACTCTTGTAATACTCATATCATCAAGATCAATCAAGCAGGAAGTAGGGTATTACCTCCATAGAGAGGGCCCGAACCTGGGTAAACATTGTGTCCCCCGCCTCCTGTTACCATTAGCCTTAGACGCACAGTTCGGGACCCCCTACCCGAGATCCGCCGGTTTTGACACCGACAGCTGCCACCCCACTACCGGCCACCGTGTCCATCACTCGCTCCGCCACCGCGGCCCGAAGGCGGGAGGTGGTGGTTGTGGTTGCCACCCCATCATCGGCCGCCGTGGCTGCCAGCCCATCGTTGACTCCAGGGTCATCACCCACTCCGCCACCGCCGCCCGAAGGCGGGAGGCAGAGGTGGATGCCGACACGTGCATCAGCGACCTTGCGCGCTACACCGAGTTCCTGCGGGAGGAGGAGGAGCGCCTCATCGAGCATGCAAAGAGCCTTACCGCCACCGTGGCCGCGGCACACGCCGCCTTAGAGGAGAGGAATCAGGAGATCTACGAGGAGAACCTCCACTTCGAGAGGGATCGTCTGGAGCGGCAGTGGGCGTTCGAGCTGGCGAGCATCGCCGAATGTGCAGCAGTGGCAGGCACCGTATTGCATTTTTCTAGCTCGTCGGTAGGCTTCTCCTCTGCCTCTTACTGAGCGTGCTCGGCAGAGGAGAGGCTGCCGGAAGTAGTACAAAGCCCCTTCCATGGTATTAGTAGTATTTAGGGGTTATTTTGTTCAGTTCATCTGACAATAGATGTGGTGGAACTGTACAACGTACTTAAAATTAGCTAGTATATAAAGTATAACTAGCTATTTTAGTACGTGGTTGGCAACAATTGGGGAAAAGTTTGGTCGGTTCAGCTGTCGAGGGACTATTTGTATAAATTAAGCACGACTGCTTAATCTATGAATGAAATCTATGCTTAATTACTGAATTTTAGTTGCAAAAATTAGATAGTGCCAGTGATTTTTAGCTGCATATTTTGACAAATCGCAGTGTTATAAGGTTGACAAATGGCAATGTTACTAGATCAACAAATGGCAATCTTTCAAGTTTGACAAATGGCAACATACCCAATATGACAGATGCAAATCTTACCAAATTGTTTGTAAGTGGTTGCACACGAGTCATCCAAAACAACCGTTTGCGTTGAAGAGATGCACAAATCCTTCTCTTGCTTTGCATACGGGTGTTCTATCTAAAATGTTTGCGATCAAGCGCTGCACAAATCCTACTCGGCACATTTTCCCTTGGCTTCCTGGGGAAGCTGTCGGTTTGCATACGGGCGTTCTAACTAAAACGTTTGTGATCAAGATACAATATTAAACCCAAGAAAAAAACTATTTCCGACGGTGGCGGAGGCGGCGTGCTGCGCCGTTCTTGTCGTTGTCGTCCTCCGGGAAGCCGTTGTTGAAGTCTTCAAGGTAGCTCAGAATGGTCTTCACTCGTAAATCAAACATCACGTTGTCGCGCGATCGGCAGACGGGGCGTGGGAGGACGGCAGCTGGTGGCGCTGAGAGGTAGCGGTCGACGACAGCGTCCCATGCCGCTGAGGGGGGCGCGTGCATGGGCACGGGCACGGCGGGTGCAGCCAAACGCATGGGGATCGGTGCCGCGGTGGGTGGAGGGGCGCGCACGTGCACGGGCACGGGCGCTGGCGCTGGCGCTGGCATGTACACGAGCTCGCGCGGGTCCACGGAGACGTCGGTGACGCGTGCGGCTTCCAGCTCTGCGATAGATCTCAACGACCAGCCCGTCAATGCTACGCGAATGGTCGCTGGCGCGGGCGCTGGGATGGGAGCTAGGACGGGAGCGGGAGCAGCAACAGCCGCGGCCAGCTTGTTCTGGGCCATGTCCATGAGGCCCCATTCCTCCTTATTTTGTATCTCCCCCGGCTCAAAGTCGACTTCATCAAACTTGAAGACTAGTGGCAGATGATCCTTCTGCGCCATGGCATTGGCAGAGGTCTGCGGGAGGGAGGGGAATGGGAGGCGAATAGTAAGGCCACCCGTATTAAGCAGCGGCTTGGGCGCCATTAATGGAGAGGAAGGCGGGCGGCCATGGAAGTCAAAGGGCTGAATTCCCAGTGAGCCTGCGCAGCGTACAACTCGCACGCTTCCCGGTGAGCCTGCACATTGGAGGACAGCTTGCACACCTCTTGGTCAGCCTACGCACCAGACTACGCTTGCATGCCTCCCATTCAGTCAAGCAGCTATCCACACGACACCTCCTATAGCCATTAGAATGAAGACACTTAGCATCACGTGAATGGTTAATATAACGCACACAATTTGAATTATACAAACGTTTGTGAGGTTAGAGTGGCAGCTATTTGTTTGGAAATGCCTTTGTTGGCTGTTATTCAAGTGCTTCTTCTCTCAAAATGGACACAAAAAATAACACATCATGTCGGGTGCCATTCCATGATAGCATGCCAAGTTTCATGAATTTCAGACGAGTTTTGGATTTGCTAGAATTTAAAAATAAAGTATCTCAACGTTTTGCCGGTAATCAACAGTGCCCTGGTGTTTGAAATTCATTCTCATTTCTTGCATGGAACCTATGCATGCACCCAAGGACAAAGATTTGTTTTTTCAACCAATTTATATGCACTAGAGCATGTGCATGTAGTTCAAATTTGAATTATGCACATAAAATGCCTAGAAAACCAAGTTAATGTATAAAAATGTCCAAACAAACCCCCAAAAATTGCAAAATTTAACACAACACTCATGTTGTTCTCTGTTGACACTAGATTTTTTTTGAAAGCAATAAGAGGCAGCGGATATCATGTCATCCCCGAAGGTGGGACATTCCCTACCGAAACCATCAGGCTTGTTGTGAGAAGCTCTAGTTTGTGAGAAGCTTATACCCAAACCTGTCCCAAATGGGACAAAAAATTTACCACAACATGTCAATGCCGCTCCATGATAGCATGCCAAGTTTCATGAATTTCAGACGAGTTTTGGATTTACTAGAATTTAAAAACCAGTAATCTCAATGTTTGCGGCCGAGTGACGGTGGCAGGGTGTTTGGCATTCATTCCCATTTGTTGCATGGGACCTAAGCATGCAACCGAGGACACATATTTGAATTTTCAACCAATTTATATGCATTAGAGCATGTGCATGTAGTTCAAATTTGAATTATGCACGTAAATGCATCAAAAACTCAATTAATAAATAAAAATTTCCAAACGAACCCCGAAAAATCCCAAAAATTGACACAACACTCCTATTGTTCTATGTTGACACTAGAAATTTTTTGAAATCAATAAGAGGCAGCGGATATCGTTTTGTCCCCAAAGGTGGGACGTTCCCTACTGAAACCATCAAGCTTGTTGTGAGAACCTTTAGTTTGTGAGAAGCATATCCCCAAACCTGCCCCAAATGGGACTATATTTTTACCATGGCATGTTGATGCCACTCCATGATAGCATGCCAAGTTTCATGAATTTCAGATGAGTTTTGGATTTACTAGAATTTAAAAACCAGGAATCTCAATGTTTACGACCAAGTGACAGTGGCAGGGTGTTTGACATTCATTCCCATTTCTTGCATGGGATCTAAGCATGCAACCAAGGACACATATTTGAATTTTCAACCAATTTATATGCATTAGAGCATGTGCATGTAGTTCAAATTTGAATTGTGCTCATAAATGCATTGAAACTGCAATTAATGCATAAAAATGTCCCAACGAACCCCGGAAAATCCCAAAAATTGACACAACACATCTATTATCCTATGTTGACACTATAAAAAATTTGAAAGCAATAAGAGGCAGCGGATATCGTTTTGTCCCCAAAGGTGGGACGTACCCTACCGAAAACATTAGCTTGTTGTGAGAGCCTTTGGTTTGTGAGAAGCATATCCCCAAACCTGCCCCAAATGGGACAATATTTTTACCATGGCATGTTGATGCTGCTCCATGATAGCATGCCAAGTTTCATGAATTTCAGACGAGTTTTGGATTTACTAGAATTTTAAAACCAGGAATCTCAATGTTTGCGGCCGAGTGGCGGTGGCAGGGTGTTTGACATTCATTCCCATTTCTTGCATGGGACTTAAGCATGCAACCAAGGCCATAGATTTGAATTTTCAACCAATTTATATGCATTAGAGCATGTGCATGTAGTTCAAATTTGAATTATGCTCATAAATGCATTGAAAACACAATTAATGCATACAAATGTCCAAACAAACCCCAAAAATCCCAAAAATTGACACAACACTCCTATTGATCCGTGTTGACACTAGAATTCTTTTGAAAGCAATAAGAGGCAGCGGATATCGTTTCGTCCCCAAAGGTGGGACGTACCCTACTGAAACTATCAGGCTTGTTGTGAGAGCTTTTGGTTTGTGAGAAGCATATCCCCAAACCTGCCCCAAATGGGACAATATTTTTACCACGGCACGTTGATGCTGCTCCATGATAGCATGCCAAGTTTCATGAATTTCAGACGAGTTTTGGATTTACTAGAATTTAAAAACCAGGAATCTCAATGTTTGCGGCCGAGTGACGGTGGCAGGGTGTTTGACATTCATTCCCATTTCTTGCATGGGACCTAAGCATGCAACCAAGGACACATATTTGAATTTTCAACCAATTCATATGCATTAGAGCATGTGCATGTAGTTCAAATTTGAATTGTGCTCATAAATGCATTGAAAACACAATTAATGCATGAAAAATATCAAAACGAACCCCAAAAATCCCAAAAATTTATACAACACTCGAGTTGTTCTATGTTGACACGAGAAACATTTTGAAAGTAAGAAGAGGCAACATATATCATTCCTTCCCCAAAGGTGGCACGTACCCTACTGAAACCATCAGGCTTGTTGTGAGAGAAGCTTTGGTTTGCGAGAAGCTTATACCCACACCTACCCCAAATGGGACAGTATTTTTACCACGGCATGTCGCTGCCATTCCATGATATTATGTCAAGTTTCATGAATTTCAGACGAGTTTTCGATTTACTAGAATGTTAAAAGCATGTATCTCAATGTTAGCGGCTGAGCGAAAGTGTCAACATGTTTGACATTCATTCTCATTTCTTGCATGTGACCTAAGCTTGCAACCAAGGACAAACATTTGATTTTGCAACCCGTTTTTATGGACGGGAGCATGTGGTTTAATTTTGAATTGTGCACCTGAAATGCCTAGAAAACCAAGTTACCGTATAAAATGTCCAAAGGAACCCTGAACAATTCCAATCTTTTTACGACACACATATAGTTGCATGTTCACTGTAGATAAAAGGTCTAGCAATTCAAACACCGTCCATTGCTGCTATGACCCCATTCTGTAATTCAAGTCAAAATTAAAAATCAAGTAGATCCCACACAGTTTACTATCACCAACCATGTGAGATGCAGTACAAAATATGCTGGAGTATCGTCGGTGTATAGTACGCCTATGGCTTACGCGAGAAGGTGCGTCGGCTACAGTCCACAGCCGGCATGTCAAGCACACTAGCTCATTCGCCAAATATCATTTCAATGTTCAATCGTCGCCAATGAAAGATGGGGACGTGGACCCGCGTCGTGAGGGCAACTTCGGCGGCCCACTCCGGCAAGAGCGTGGCCGCAGCCGCCATGCGCGTGCAAACAAGGTGCATGATCTCGGCCGCAATCAGCGACCGAGCGGCCATGGCAGCCCAAACGGCTGATGTTGCTTCTCAGGTGGCGGCAACAACATCTGCCTTGGTGATAGCAGCTGGCGAGAGTGGCACAACAGCTGTCTGTTCCACAGCGGCGGCCTTAGCCCTGATGGAGGCCACACACGACCATGTCTAGGCCGCCCATGCCCAGCTCGTGGCGGTCACCGCACAAATTGAACGAAGCTTCTCTGACAATGGTCGGCAACCCACGGCCGAAGAGTTGGCAATCGCCGAGAGCGTTCGAGCAGCCGTCCGTTCCTCCGCCGCTTACCTTGCCACGACGGAGCCCGTCCAAGCCCAAGTCGCGGCCGCCCACGCCCAGCCCGTGGCGGCCTTTTCCAAAGAGATGGCGGACGCAGATGGCGAGATGCTTGCCGAATATGGTGTGATGGATGCCATGGAGCTCCTTCCCCAAGAGACCGTCGGGCGCGAGCTGGACATGGAGGAGGCGGCGGAGATCAACGAGCACTAGCCGTGGTAGTACTCTTTGTTTTGTTTAATTAAGAGCGCCAATCTTTAACTTGTTAGAGTAATGTTTCGGCCAGCTAGCTCTGTTTAATTGCTAAACTTGCTCGATTAAGAAGTGTGGGTGTGCTGTAGTCTCCTTTGTGTACCCAAATTATGCAAGGACGTGGATGAGCACTGTAACTAGGGAAATTGGAACCAAAATTTTTGACGTTCAAACTCATCGCACACGGGTTAAGCTATCTGAACCGTTTGTGATGTCCACATATCGTACACAGTTCAGAATAAGGGACCGTGTGTGATCACACTTTGCGTGCCTGCTTTTCACTGAAGCGATTCCAAAATTTCGGCTTCCGCGGAAATATCTACCTCCCCGCCCCCTTCCCCTTACCAAAAGCCACATTTCCCCTGTTTCCGTCTTCCTTTCCAAGTTGAAACCTTAACTCCTTGCTTGCAGCGCCGCCCCCCTCGCCGGCGACCCTCCTTCATGCTGCTCGGCCTTGTCTATCCAGGAAGGTAATCGACACCAGACCCCCATCCTCCTCCTCCTTCCACATCCCACATGCCCCGACCGCCGGTGCGACACCTTCCACCCAAATCACTGACCCATCCACCAAAGCGCCACCCTAAGCCATGGTGCACGCAGTATAGCTAGGAGCTCAAGGAGCATTTGGCAGCGGAGAAGCAAATCATGGCCGCACGCGCGAATGAGGTTGTGATGGCTACCATTCATGCTGACCCCTAGATCTTGGAGGAGCACCTTGCCATTTGCTAGCTATGCTGGTTAAGCATGCTCGGTTTACCCGTTGCGTGTGCTACTCCTGCCTTTCCTTAACAAATCCTGGTGAATTGTGCTATCTAATTTTACCATGCAATCTGTTGCTCCTGTGTATATCTTCTATATGTCGTGCAGTGTGGTGCTCACTTATTAACTGTTTGGTCAATTAGTTTTCATCTTCAGGTAACTGTTTGCTTCAATTCTGCAAATGTGATGTTCAATTCTTCAGGCTGCAATTTTGTATTGTCTTCCATGTGAGAAATAAATCGAATTTATCTTTACAAAATACATGAGAAAAGAATACAATTCTATATTTCCAAGTTGTCAAGCATGCTTGGTTTGGTTATACATTGTGCAATGTGGTGCTCAATTAACGTTTGGTTCATTTGTGTTGTGGTGTTTAGTTAACTGTTTGGTTCAATTCTGCAATGCGATGTTCAATAGTTGTGGGTGCATTCTGTTATTTTATACCATGTGAGAAATAAATCGAATTTGGCTGTACTAAATACATGAGAAACAAATACAATTGCTATATTTCCAAGTTGTCAAGCATGCTTGGTTTGGTTATACATTGTGCAATGTGGTGCTCAGTTAACGTTTGGTTCATTTGTGTTGTGGTGTTTAGTTAACTGTTTGGTTCAATTCTTCAATGCGATGTTCAATAGTTGTGGGTGCATTCTGTTATTGTATACCATGTGAGAAGTAAATCGAATTTGGCTGTACTAAATACATGAGAAACAAATACAATTGCTATATTTCCATGTTGTTAAGCATGCTTGGTTCAGTTAACTGTCTGGTCTTCTATTAGGAGTATGTTATATTGTGCAATGTGGTGCTGACCTAATGTTTGGTTCATTTGTTGTGGTGTTTAGTTAACTGCTTGGTTCAATTCTGCAATGCGATGTCCAATTGTCATGGTTGGAATTTTGTATTGTTGTGCATGTGAGGAATAAATCAAATTTGGATGCACTTAATACATGAGAAACATATACAAGTGCTATATTTCCTAGTTCTTAATCTTGCTTGGTTTAGATAAATGATTTTTCCATGTGGCTTAAATTAATCTGATGAATCTGCAATGTGATTATTTTTCATCAACATATTTTACTAATAGCATGTGAACCCTTACTTAACCTGATGACTAACTACCTGAAAGGATCGATATAGTTGACTAGAGGGGGGGGTGAATAGGCAACTAAAAAATTTTAGCTTTTCTTTAACAAATTAAAATGTGCATAAAAGTAGGTTGTCTAGATATGCAACTAGGTGAGCAACCTATATGATGCAACAATAATAAACACACAAGCAAGCAAAGGATAGAACACAATATATCTTGCACAAGAAAAGGTAAGAGATAACCAAGAGTGGAACCGATGGAGACGAGGATGTGTTACCGAAGTTCCTTCCTTTGAGGGGAAGTACATCCCCGTTGGAGCGGTGTGGAGGCACAATGCTCCCCAAGAAGCCACTACGGTCACTATATTCTCCTTAGGCCCTCACACAATGCGAGATGCCGTGATTCCACTATTGGTGCCCTTGGAGGCGGTGACCGAACGTTTACAAACAAGGTTGGGGCAATCTCCACAACTTAATTGGAGGCTCCCAACGACACCACGAAGCTTCAGCATAATGGACTATGGATGTGCGGTGACCTCAACCATCTAGGGTGCTCAAACACCCAAGAGTAACAAGATCTGCAAGCGATTAGTCGGGGGAATCAAATTTCTCTTGGTGGAAGTGTAGATCGAGGCCTTCTCAAGCAATCCCTAAAGAATCAACAAGTTTGATTGGCTAGGGAGAGAGATTAGGCAAAAATGGAGCTTAGAGCATCAATGGAGCTTGTAATGGAAGAGGTGGTCAACTAGGAGAAGAAGACACCCCTTTTATAGTGGAAGAACAAATCCAACCGTTATCCACCAACTCAGCCCGCGACGCGCGGTACTACCGCACCATACAAATGGTACTACCGCGAGGCACCGCGGTACTACCGCTGGCACGGCAGAGGCCAGGACTAGACCTGTAGTGCAGAGACATGGAGCGGTAGAACCGCTGGTGCGGTACTACCGCGCCCCCTTGCGGTACTACCGCAAGGCAGGAATAGTCAAGCCAGAGAAGGCACAGACATAAATAATTATGTCTGTGACTACTTCCGCTGAGTTTAGGGCTATGCAAAAATCTGACATGGTACTACCACATGACAAGAGAGGTACTACCATGTAGGGTGCGGATGTAAAAAATTACATCCGCCCCTACTTCCGTTCGTGCCGCTGTGCCTAGCCAGATCTTACGGTACTACCGCATTGGACGCGGATGTAAAAAATTACATCCGCGCCTACTACCGCTCGGGCAGCAGCACCTGACCTGAAACCTACGGTACTACCGCTCCCATGGAGCGGTACTACCGTGAGCACTTGCAGTACTACCGCGTAGGATGTCGGTACTGCCGCAAGGGCATGCAGTAGTACTGCTCTAGGGAGCAGTACTACCGCCTGCCTCAAAACAACAACATTAGGAGTCCTTCATTTTTCCTAGACATGGAAAGACGGAGGATGCTCCAAAGAGCCAAAGGAAAGGTGGTGCAAAAAGGAACAAATGTGTACAAGAGATTCCACCCAAACCTTTCCAATGCGGACCCCCTCTTAATAGTGCAACTTTCCTACGACTCAAATCCACCGAAAAGAAACATAGAGAAACGCCATCTTCAATAGTCTTCGAGGGGCACCAAATCATCTTGTGTTTAGACATGATATATGTGAAATGCTCAAAGCACACGATTAGGCCGCAAAAGCATTGTCATCAATCACCAAAACTACTAAGGGATAAATATGCCCTTACAATCTCCCCCTTTTTGGTGGATTGATGACAATACGAGATTTGCACATAGGGATATAAAATGAGGCGACGACAAACCCACAAACTATAGAATATATACGGGCTCCCCCTAGATGTGTGCACTCTAGAGATGTGCTTTGGACTGCACGACACACATACTAGGATCAACACTCCCCCTATATTTTATAGACAAGGCATCTCTTGCAATAATAAAACTAACACTAAGCAAGTAGGCAAGATGATGGATATGACTAAGTGACAATGACAAAAGATACGATAGAGTGCATATGTCTTACACCATATGATAGATAACTTAGTCTTATGAGCACAAACCAAACCAAAGCAAACGAGGTTCAACAGACCGAAAGCAAAGCGACAAGGCGAAACACACGACACAAGATGCGCAAATCCTACATTCTCTCCCCCCTTTGTCATCGAGACACCAAAAAGGCAGAGAAGACACATACGACACAGGTGGTAGCTCAGGCAGAAAACGACTCCTCGTCTGACTCGACAGCGGGAATAGGCTCCTCCTCTGACTCCGTCCACTGATACCCCTGCTTGGCTATCTAGGCAGCCTTCAGAGTGATGGCTTCCTCTGAGCCACTGGTGATAATCTCGCCAAAGGTCCTCAGTATCTTCTTATCGCGCTGGCGGCTCTTCTTGGAGTCAACATGGGCCCTGTACTGCCCCTTGGTCTGCATGCAGAACAGCTTCTTCATCTTCGTCTTCAGCTTCTTAGCCCAAGAGGGCTCAGTAGAGGGAGGGGTGTATCCATCAGAACTGTCCTCATCAGCTTCCTCCTCCTCGATCTCATCCTCATCCACATCCATCGTGGCAACCTCGGCCTCAGCACTGGTGGTGGTGTTAGCCCATTGGCTCTTGATGCGGAGCTTGATGGGCTCATGACAAATCTAGCCGGGGGCAATGAACTCATGATTGGGATAGAGCTTCTCCCATGTCTTGGAGATCAAGAGAAACAGGTAAGGCCCATAGATGGGGACCTTACGGTTGAACACCGCAAACTGAAGCTCGCACCACATGATATGTGAGACATCAAGTGGTTGCGTTTGAGCCTGACGCGCCTCCTCACAAATGAGCATCATATCCACGAGATAGGCATGCACCTTGTCCTTGTCACCGATGCGCGGGAAGAGGGAGTTGCAGAAGATCCGATGCATGATGTCAAGGAAGGAGTTCAGCACCCACACCTTGTTCTTACTAGCAAGCATCTTCTCAACAAGGAAGGGCTGGAGCTTGTTCTTGTTGGCAGACTCAGAGTTGGCATGAGGGCGAACTCCAACGGGCGTGTCGAGCCCCTCATCAGGAACCTGAAGCAAATCTATGAAGTACTTCCACTTAGCAAACAACTGTTGACCATTGGTCATCCATGTCATGGTCCTTGGCTCATCAGAATGGAAGTGGATCGAAGCAAAGAACTGAGCCAAAATGTTTGGGTCAAAGTCCAGGTGAAAGGTAAGCATGTGCTCAATGCCAAACTGCTCCACGGGATCCAAAGCCTCTCCAAAATAGTCACGGTGCTTGTCCTGCCTCATGTGATTCATGTCAATCCAGTGCTCTTCCACATAGACGTTCTGCTTGGCCTTGATCACATCCAGATAGATAAGGTTCTCCTACTTGGTCCAGAACAGATCATTCCCTCTGAAGTTGGCACGGGGATTCACATAGGGGTTGATCTTCCTTCGAACAATGAACTCAGCCAGAGGTATCTCATCCATGCCCATGGTGGGCTCCTTGTGCTTGGTGGTGGTGTGCTTGGTTCTGCGCTGGGAGGCATTGGAGCCGTCTGGAGCTTCGTCTTGGTTGTGGAGGCGCTTCGAGCCCATGTCACGGATGGGATTCGAACGACGAACATTGGAACCGGACCCACCACCTAGACATACAGCATAAGAACACGCACGAAAAACAAGAAGGATCAATGCAAAGACCAGGGCCAAAGCCAAAAGAAACAAGCAAGAACGAGATTTGGAACGAGAAAATAGTATATTTTGCACATCTATGCTAGTACCGGACCGGCGCACGGATGTAAAAAGTTACATCCACTCCAGCTACGGTAGTACCGTGCCGGGGTGGCATGGTAGTACCGCGCCTGGAGCGGAAGTAGTTTTTTACTTCTGCGCCCCAAGCGGAAGTACTGCTCCAGGGGAGCGGTAGTACCGCGTGAGGCAGATCGCGAGCGAGGATGCGGTAGTACCGCTCAGGAGGAGCGGTAGTACCGCATGGATTCAAATGTGCGGATCTGGGTTAGGAACAGCCGCAAAATGAGATCGGTACTACCATTGATCAAACTAAACTGTTGTGACATACCAAATAGCATACTTGCTACACTACCACTCACCTACAATTCCCTCTTGCATAGATCTAGCGAAAAATCACATGAACTACACATGCATCTCCCCAAGACATAGAAGCACAAGAACAAAACAAAAAGAGAAGGACTTGGGGAAATACCGGGGTCCATGGCAAGAGGACGAGGTGGGGAACGATCCCACCGAACGGAGTGCAAGGAGAGCGGCCGGAGACGGAGATCCAATGAGGACCGCTGTCGCCATTCTTGAGCAGGAGAGAGAGAGACAGGGTGGGGAAAAGAGATGAATGGGTATGGGGGAGTTGGAACTCCCCCTACCCCGCTCTTAACCCCCACCCGCTCGTGTCGGTGCGCTAGTACTGTGGGTCATTGTGGTAGTACCGCCCGGGTGGAAGTACCGCTCGCTGGGCGGTAGTACCGCTCTTCCAGCGGCAATAAAAAAATTACTGCCGCGATGGAAGCAATAGTACCATGCACTGGGGATGCAACTGTGCATGCACAAAGCAAACCACTCCTGCGGTAGTACCATGGCTTGCCAGGGTAGTACCGTACCCCCAAGAAAATGCAAGTTTCGCAAAAGAAACGACCTTTGCAAATCAACCTTCAATACACCGAACACACCAAGAGGCAAGCACAAACGATGACACAAGCACGGCACAAAGAGAAGGCAAAAGACAATGAAGACCAAAAAAATAACCACAACTCTAAGGAAGAGAGGGCGGTGGCCGGAGCCACCTATGTATGAGTCAATTGGTATGGCACCGCGAAGAATTATCCCTGGGCCCATGACCAAGACTCGTCTTTGAAGCACAAATACCATAAAAAATGGCTAATGTGAAAGAGTTGATCAATTTATGCATAATGGGGGGAGGGAAAGTTCATTGAGAGAACAACACTCCCCCTATGTCCATGCCTACACCTAAACAAGATATCACGTTGAGCATGGTGGGGTGTGCATGGGTTCAAGCTACATTTCTCGAATCGATGATATTTAGCTCATGCCTTAACTCGCGAAATCTTGCTTCATCCAAGGGCTTCGTGAAAATATCTGCAAGGTTATCATGAGTGTTGACATACTTGAGCTTGATCTCCCCTCGCCTAATGTGATCCTGGATGAAGTGATATCGAATCTCAATATCCTTCGTCTTGAAGTGTTGCACCGGATTGAGAGAGATCTTTATGGCACTTTCATTGTCACACCAAAGAGGCACTTCATCACAAGTGACACCGTAATCATTCAAAGTTTGCCTCATCCATAGAAGTTGAGCACAACAACTACCGGCAGCCACATACCCCTCTTCAGTGGACGAGAGAGATACACAACTTTGTTTCTTAGAAGACCAACTCACCAAAGAGCAACCAAGAAATTGGCACCCTCCGGAGGTGGACTTCCTATCCACTTTGTCTCCCGCCCCATCTGAGTCCGAATAGCCCAAAAGATCAAAGTTGGATCCTCTTGGGTACCATAAGCCAAAGTTTGGGGTATGAGCCAAATATCGAAAGATTCGTTTGACCGTCACAAAGTGACTTTCTTTAGGTGCCGCTTGAAACTGTGCACAAGTTCCCACACTCAACATGATATCCGGTCTAGATTCACAAAGGTAAAGCAAGGATCCAATCATGGAGCGATATACCTTTTGATCCACCGCTTTACCATTGGGATCAATGTCAAGTTGGCATTTGACGGGCATTGGAGTGAAGCCGGCTTGACATCACTTAGCTTGAATCTCTTGAGCATGTCTTGAGTGTATTTGGCTTGGTTGATCAAGGTTCCTTCTCTTCTTTGCTTGATTTCGAACCCAAGAAAGAACTTCAACTCTCCCATCATAGACATCTTGAACTTTGAGGTCATGAGAGCGGCAAATTCCTCATTGAAAGCTTTGTTAGGGGAACCAAAGATAATATCATCAACATATAGTTGGAACACAAACAACTCCCCTTTGACCTTCTTAGTAAAAAGAGTGGGGTCGATTTTCCCAATTTCGAACCCACGATCTTGCAACAACTCAGTAAGATGCTCATACCACGCACGTGGGGCTTGTTTAAGGCCATAGAGTGCCTTGATGAGTTGGTACACATGATCGGGGAAATAGGGATCCTCGAACCCCAGGGGTTGTTTGACATACACCAACTCATTAATGGGACCATTAAGAAAAGCACTTTTCACATCCATTTGTTGCAACTTGAAATTATGATGAGAAGCATAAGCAATCAACAAACGAATAGATTCAAGGCGAGCAACGGGAGCAAAGGTTTCACCGTAGTCGATACCCTCGACTTGGGAGTAGCCTTGTGCCACCAAACGCGCCTTGTTGCGAACAATGATTCCATTAGCATATTGCTTGTTCTTGAATATCCACTTGGTTCCAATGACATTATGATTCCCGGTTGGCCTTGGCACTAATTTCCAAACTTGGTTGTGCTCAAAGTTGTTGAGTTCTTCATGCATGGCATTGAGCCAATCCGGATCCTCGAGCACCTCATAGACCTTTTGGGTTTGACACAAGAAACAAACGTGTGATGTTCACAATAGTTTGCTAATTGTCTACGAGTGCTTACCCCCTTTCTTAGGCTTCCAACCACATTCTCCATGAGATGACCTTTGGTTGTGAGCTTGGAAGCGATCTTTGCGGCACGACGCTCTAAGTCCTCCTCGGGTGTGAAAAGAGGAGGGGAAACTTGATCATCTTGAGCACCGTCTTGAGCTTGGTCTTGATCTTGAACTTGCTCGAAAGGGAGAACTTGACCTTGGGCGTCACTTGGTGGCTTGCCACCATCTTGTGGTTGATCTTGCCCTTGATATTGTTCACGTGGTTGATGGCCTTCACTTTGTTCTTCGAAAGTGTGTTGGTCTTGAGTCGGTGATGGCTCCACTTGAGTGGAGCATTGTCCTTCTCCTTTGGCCACAAGGGGTTCCTCAATGGGTAGGATATGACCAACACCCATTATTCTTATGGCTTGGGGAGGAATTTCATCACCTACATCACAAGTACCACTTTGCTCCACTTGGGAGCCGTTATTCTCATCAAAACTCCATGTTACACGTCTCCTCAATGAGTCCCATGGACTTGTTGAGGACACGATAAGCATGAGATTTTGTAGCATAACCAACAAATATGCCCTCATGAGCTCTAGCCTCAAATTTAGACAAACGAACACCTTTCTTGAGAATGAAACACTTACACCCGAACACCCGGAAGTACTTGAGGTTGGGCTTGTTACCGGTGAGTATTTCATAAGGAGTCTTGTTCAAGCCTCTGCGGTGATAGAGCTGATTGGATGCATGACATGCGGTGTTGATGGCTTCGGCCCAAAAGTTGTAAGGAGACTTGAACTCCGCCATCATGGTCCTTGCTGCATCCATCAACGTCCGATTCTTTCTCTCCGCGACACCATTTTGTTGAGGGGTGTATGGTGCAGAATATTGATGCTTGATCCCCCATCACTAAGAAACTCATCCAAGGTGTAGTTCTTGAATTCGGTGCCGTTATCACTTCTTATTGTCAAGATCTTTGCATCGTGTTGACGTTGAGCTTCATTTGCAAAGTCGATGACGGTTTGTTGAGTCTCACTCTTCCTCTTGAAGAAATATACCCAAGTATATCTTGAATAATCATCCACAATCACCAAGCAATACTTTCTACCCCCAAGACTATCAAAGGATGGAGGCCCAAAGAGATCCATGTGAAGGAGCTCCAAGGGTCTCTTCGAGTAGATGATAGTCGTGGGAGGGTGAGCCTTCTCATGTAGCTTTCCTTCAGTACAAGCACTGGAGGCACGATCTTTTGGCAAAACTAACATTTGTTAGTCCATGGACATGGTCCCCCTTGAGAAGACTTTGCAAAGATCTCATATTGACGTGGGTTAAATGGCGATGCCAAAGCCACCCACATCAATTTAGCCATTAGGCATTCGCGGTCTTAGTGGGTCGCTCCGAAAAGTTAATCACATAAAGACCATTCTCGACATGCCCAACAAAGGCTACTTTAAGAGTCTTTCTCCACAAGAGGGCCATGGTATCAATATCAAAGAATGTGGCAAAGCCCATGAGTGCAAGTTAACGAACAGAAAGTAGATTGTATGCAAGGGACTCAACAAGCATGACTTTCTCGATCGTGAGATCATGAGAAATGACAACCTTGCCAAGACCCAATACCTTAGAGGACGAGGCATCACCCCACTCGACATTGGTGGGCATAGATGGGATCTTGTGCACGTCCACCACTAAGTCCTTGCTTCCGGTCATATGATTTGTGGCTCCACTATCGAGCAACCTTGATCCCCACCGGAAGCAAACACCTACAAGAGATCAATGCTTGGTTTTAGGTACCCATTTTGTAATGGGTCCTTTGATGTTAGTAACAAGGGTCTTAGGAACCCCATTCAATGTACTCATAAGGAGAACCAACAAATTTAGCATAAACATGCCCATCACTAGCACGGCACAACATATAAGAAGGGTTAAAGTCGCCAGCTTTGTTGGGAGGGGTGGCATTGCCCGTTTTGACATCACCACCCTTCACATTGTTCTTCTTCTCCTTTGGAGCACCCTCTCCCTCCTTCACAAAAGTTTGCTTGAGAGGGGGAGGTCGTTTGGTCTTGTTGTTCTTCTTCTTGTTCTTGGACTTGGGTGCGAACCCAACTCCCTCCTTGGCCACAACTTCCTTTTGATTGCTCAAAAGGTCATTGAGGTTCTTCTCACCTTGTATGCATGTCACAAGGCCTTTCTCAAGTTGCTCCTTCAACTTGGCATTCTCCTCCACAAGATGCACATGCTCACAACACGGGTTAGTAGCATTTGCATTATCAATTAATACCATGTGAGGAAAGGTGGCTTTCTCCTTGGTTAGCTTCACTTGGAGTTGATCATGAGACTCCTTGAGGCTAGCAAGAGCACCCTTCAAGACCTTGTGAGACTTGTCGAGTATATCAAACTCCTCCTTGAGTCTAGCATGGTCAACCCCAAGTTTAGCCTTCTCGGAATTTAGCACACGAGATACAACAAGAGCATGATCAAGATCTTTCTTTAATTTAGCATGGTCATCATTGTGTGACTCCTCAAGAGACAAATGATGCACACGCTCTTCCTCAAGAGCATTAGAGAGATCCGATATATCATCGGCATAGTCACGACTATGACCTTCCATCTTAGAGATGGTTTCTTCATGAGCCTCGATCATGTCATTGGCTTCACCAAGTTGTTCCAAGAAAGCAACGAAGTGCTTCTTGGATTTGCCCTTGAGCTTACTCATAAAACACTCAATTCATTTACTTCCTCATTAGACCTCTCACTTTCATCAATGCAATCCATCAAGGAGGGATTAGTAATGATGGTGGTTTTGATGTTGGGGGGTACCTTGTTGGTGGCTTTAGCCATGAGGCACTTGGCAGTGATGTTCTCATTGGGTGAGTCGAAGAGGGAGACCCGTGGAGTTGTGGCAATGGCAACGGAGGCCATGGCCATGGCTTCACTATCTTCATCATCATCATCATCCTCATGGTATTCTTCTTGAGCCACCAACCCTTTAGTTGGAGTCTTCTTGGTGAACTTGTTCTTCTTGGGGAAGGACTTGGCTTTGTCTTTTCGGATGATCTTGCCACCATTGTCTTCCCTCTTCTCGTAAGGGCACTCCGCAACAAAATGGCTCACATTGCCACAATTGTAGCATGTTCTCACAGTTGCTTGCCCTTGAAGCCAGTTGAGTTGTTCTTGTTGAGGTTGGCCTTGTGTTCTTCTTGCTCCAAAATTGCCTTGAAGCAAGAGCCATGTGCTCATGGTAATCATACTTAGTATCTTCGGGGTTGCTCTCCTCTTCTTCCTCTTCATCCTCTTCTTCCACACTAACCTTGGCCTTCAAGGCAAGGTTGGGCTTCTTTTCTCTTTGAGAACGCAACACCGCATTGTCGGTGGTCTTGTCCAAGATCCTCATTGCCACAAACTCATCCAACACTTCACTTGAGGACAAGGTGTGGAAGTCCAGCCTTTGACGGATGACGGAGGACATGGCCTTGTGGTAGGGCATCATGGCCTTGAGAAACTTGCGCTTGATCCAATTGTCATCCGTATCCTTGCTCCCATGATCTCGGAGTGATACCGCGAGAGTGGTTAATCTTCGGTAGAGCTCACGAGGTTCTTCATCTTCATTCATTGCAAGCTCATCGGCTTCATCTTGCACCACTTCATAGTTGGAGCGTTGAATGCTTGCGCTTCCCTTGTAGAGGGAAACAACATGGTGCCATGCTTCCTTGGCTACGGTGAAGGGTCGGAGGTGCGCAGTGTCTTCGGGTGGAATTGCATCTTGGATGATGAAGAGAGCATTCTCATTGAATTGATTATCCGCGGCTTCTCTAGGGGTGATTGCTTCAATCATGCATATAGAAACCTTCCTCAATGATTCTCCAAAGGTTAGTATTAACATGATTTAAATGACGTTTAAAGCGATAAACCCAAGAGTCAAAATCCTTATTCTTCACAATCTTGGGAGGAGAACCCGCATGATTTAAATGCGTGGAGGGAATCGGTCCTCCATAAGTGAGAGGTGGTTCAACATGACAATATATGCCATTACCACTTTTACCACTAGGCAAAGGAACCTTTTCACTAGAAGCTTCCCCCTTATCGGAGTTGGCATCCGCCACCTTGTTAGTGGAGCAACCACTTCCAAAGGTGCGGTGGATAATTTAAGACCATCAAGGAACTCTTCGAACATGCCTTTGACCTCGGTCGTCATGGAGGTTTTCAATGTGTCCAAAGCCACATTGAATCCTCACGTGAGACCGGGGATGCCCCATCGGCCGTAGACGAGGACAGAATCACACCGGGGTGCTCCTCCTCACCGTCTACGGTGTCAACCATACTCTTCGGACGGCAAAGTCTTTAATAAAGAGACGAGGCTCTGATACCAATTTAAAGTATCAATATAGTTGACTAGAGGGGGGAGGGTGAATAGGCAACTAACAATTTTTAGCGTTTCTTTAACAAATTAAACTTTGCATCAAAGTAGGTTGTCTAGATATGCAACTAGGTGAGCAACCTATATGATGCAACAACAATAAACACACAAGCAAGCAAAGGATAGAACACAATATATCTTGCACAAGTAAAGGTAAGAGATAACCAAGAGTGGAACCGATGGAGACGAGGATGTGTTACCGAAGTTCCTTCCCTTTGAGAGGAAGTACGTCTCCATTGGAGTAGTGTGGAGGCACAATGCTCCCCAAGAAGCCACTAGGGCCACCGTATTCTCCTCACGCCCTCACACAATGCGAGATGCCGTGATTCCACTATTGGTGCACTTGGAAGCGGTGACCGAACCTTTACAAACAAGGTTGGGGCAATCTCCACAACTTAATTGGTGGCTCCCAACGACACCACAAAGCTTCACCACAATGGACTATGGCTCCGTGGGGACCTCAACCGTCTAGGGTGCTCAAACACCCAAGAGTAACAAGATTAGCAAGTGATTAGTGGGGGGAATCAAATTTCTCTTGGTGGAAGTGTAGATCGAGGCCTTCTCAAGCAATCCCTAAAGAAAATCAACAAGTTTGATTGGCTAGGGAGAGAGATCGGGCGAAAATGGAGCTTAGAGCATCAATGGAGCTTGGGGATGAAAGAGGTGGTCAACTCAGAGAAGAAGACACCCCTTTTATAGTGGAAGAACAAATCCAACCATTATCCACCAACTCAGCCTGCGACGCACGGTACTACCGCACCATACAAGCGGTACTACCACACGGGCCTGCGGTACTACCGTGGGGGACCGCAGTACTACCGGTGGCATGGCAGATGCCATGACTAGACCTGTTGTGCAGAGACAGGGAGCGGTAGAACTGCTAGCGCGGTACTACCGTGCCCCCTTGCGGTACTACCGCAAGGCAGGGATAGTCAAGCCAGAGAAGGCACGGACATAAAAAATTACATCTGTGACTACTTCCGCTGAGTTTAGGACTATGCAAAAATCCGACACGGTACTACCGCACAACATGTGCGGTACTACTGTGTAGGGCGCGGATGTAAAAAATTACATCCGCCCCTACTTCCGTTCATGCCGTTGTGCCTGGAAAGGGCTTACGATACTACCGCGCCGAGAGCGCGGTACTACCGCGTTGGGCGCGGATGTAAAAAATTACATCCGCACCTACTACCGCTCGGGCAACAACACCTGACCTGAAACCTACGGTACTACCGCTCCCATGGAGCGGTACTACCGTGAGCACTTGCGGTACTACCCGCGCAGGATGCTGGTACTACTGCAAGGGCATGCAGTAGTACCGCTCTGGGGAGCAGTACTACCGCCTGCCTCAGAACAGCAACATTAGGAGTCCTTCATTTTGCCTAGACATGGAAAGACGGAGGATGCTCCAAAGAGCCAAAGGAAAGGTGCTGCAAAAAGGAACAAATGTGTACGTGAGATTCCACCCAAACCTTTCCAACACGGACCCCCTCTTAATAGTACGGCTTTCCTACGACTCAAATCCACCGAAAAGAAACATAGAGAAATGCCGTCTTCAATAGTCTTTGAGGGGCACGAAATTGTCTTGTGTTTAGACATGATATATCTGAAATGCTCAAAGCAAATGATTAGTCCGCAAAAGCATTGTCATCAATCACCAAAACTACTAAGGGATAAATATGCCCTTACACTACCTTATATGTGTTGCAGGTAAACAATGGGAAGCACCGAGGTTTACAATCGAGGTTAGCACGTGCATGGTCCGTTGTTTAATAGTACATTATTGTGCAATTGCAGGAACCATTCTAATACTTAGGTTTCTAAAAATTTGGTCTTGCACATGTAGGTCCTGCTGTCAAGGTTTTGACCCACTATTCGACCCATTTTGCATATGGGGAAATGAGTTGTCCATGAATATCAATCAAGTCAAGAAACTCAGAAAGATTGTTAGGATAAAGAAATTGGCGACAAAAAACAACAAGATCTTTGTTTGCACAATGAAGAAGACATCAGTTCACTACAAGATGGTACTAACTATTATACCTTGCCTTTTTTTATTCCTTTGCCCCATTTCCAATATAGAGAATATATTTATGCACATCCTTGTTTTCAGGCCTTTCCAAAGTAGTTCACTAATGATTACCTCTCAAGCCACCTCTATGGTCAGGAGGCGAGGAAGGTTTTCATACAATACCCATGGTTCAATATTGAAGTGTTCCTGAAGAGGACGAAGGATGGGCGGTCAATCATCCATAGGCACTAGCCTAAAGTTGCAAAGACCTTCAACATCAATGAAGGTTCAATATTCGCCTTCCGCTTCAGCAGTTTTCTCGATGAGATGCATCTGTCTATGTACCGTCTATGATGCTAATTTCGAAAGGTCATGTGAAACTTGGTGCTGGTGCAGTTGTGTAATGGGGTAGCTGAGTGCTGAAGCTATCATGTTGTACTCTGATGTATTTCAATTATGAAATCCTGCTTCCTTAATATGGGGATGAAATATATTATGTGTTTAATATGAATGTCAATTAGATTAATAAATGGATTATTAATAATAGGAAAATTAGCCTGCTAATGCCGAATTAGCCTGCTAATTGGTTTTTGCTATTGCAAATGGTTATTGAGAAAATACCGTGGCCGATGACCTAAGGCAACGCACACAGTTTCTAGGAATAAACCGTGTTGGAACGATGAACAATCACACACGACATTCTCTTCAAAACTATTTGCGTCAGGCCACGTTGCGCAAACGTTTACCGCATAAAAATTGTGTGTGATGGACAACCTTTGCCACACAATTTCTTCTACGCACCACGTGTGATGCATTCAATAACGCAAACGATAAATTTTTTAATATTGAGTGTGATGGAACGCCATCACAAACGATTTAACGGGGAAAATTGTGTGTGATGTACCTACAAACGGAAACATTTTCCTTGCAGCGACTGTGTGGGATGTATATACAAACCGGAACATTTCGCGGGGAGTGACTGTGTGGGATGTATTTATGACCGGAAATGATTTTGCCTGTATAAATATTTTTTAGCACTACTGTACGTATAACCGTATTTGCTCACTCGCCGGTCGCACACGACCTCATTTTGCCGAGCGTGTGTGCTAGGAGGGCATATCCCCGATGGTTTCTGGGTCGTGTGTGAAGGACCCCCTAATCACGCACACTCACTAGGTGACTGTTCCGAACACCGTCGCGGAAAGGGGTTAGAAACCGTTTGTATAGCACCTCGCTGTACCAGTGTAATCTCATAGTCGGAGGAATATATATTTGACACGAAGAAAGTAGTAGTAGTAAAACTGAACGATCATTATGCTAAGCTAACGGATGGGTCTTGTCCATCACATTATTCCACTAATGACGTGATCCCATTATCAAATGACAACTCATGTCCATGGCTAGGAAACTTAACCATCTTTGATCAATGAGCTAGTCTAGTAGAGGCATACTAGGGACACTTAGTTTTGTCTATGTATTCACACATGTATCAAGTTTCCGATTAATACAATTCTAGCATGAATAATAAACATTTATCATGAATAAGGAAATATAAAATAACAACTTTATTAGGGCATATTTCCTTTAGTCTCCCACTTGCACTAGAGTCAATAATGTAGATTACATTGTAATGAATCTAACACCCATGGAGTCTTGGTGATGATCATGTTTTTCTCGTGGAAGAGGCTTAGTCAAAGGGTCTGCAATATTCAGATCCATATGTATTTTGTAAATCTCTATGTCTCCTTCCTTGACCAAATCTCGGATGGAGTCGAAGCGTCTCTTGATGTGTTTGGTCTTTTTGTGAAATCTAGATTCCTTCGCCAAGGCAATTGCTCTAGTATTGTCACAAAAGATTTTCATTGGACCCGATGCACTAGGTATTACACCTAGATTGAATGTGAACTCCTTCATCCAGACTCCTTCATTTCCTGCTTTCGAAGCAGCTATGTACTCCGCTTCACACGTAGATCCCGCCACGACGCTTTGCTTGGAACCGCACCAACTGTCAGCTCCACCATTCAATAAAAATATGTATCTGGATTGTGACTTAGAGTCATCCGGATCAGTGTCAAAGCTAGTGTTGATGTAACCATTTACGAAAAGCTCTTTGTCACCTCCATAAATGAGAAACATATCCCTAGTGCTTTTCCAGGTACTTCAGGATGTTCTTGACCGTTGTCCAGTGATCCACTCCTGGATTACTTTCGTACCTCCTTGCTAAACTTATAGCATGGCACACATCAGGTCTGGTACACAGCATAGCATACATGATAGAACCTATGGCTGAAGCATAGGGAATGACTTCCATCTTCTCTCTATCTTCTACAGTGGTTGGTCATTGAGTCCGACTCAACTTCACACCTTGTAACACAGGCAAGAACCCTTTCTTTGACTAATCCATTTTGAACTTCTTCAAAACTTTATCAAGGTACGTGCTTCGTGAAAGTCCTATCAAGCATATTGATCTAGCTCTATAGATCTTGATGCCCAATATATAAGCAGCTTCACCGAGGTCTTTCATTGAAAACTCTTATTCAAGTATCCTTTTATGCTATTAAGAAATTCTACATCATTTATAATCAACAATATGTCATCCACATATAATATTAGAAATGTTATAGAGCCCCCACTCACTTTCTTGTAAATATAGGCTTCTCCAAAAGTCTGTAAAAAACCATATGCTCTGATCACCTCATCAAAGCGTCCTTTAGGATCGACAAAACCTTCTGGTTGCATCATATACAACTCTTCTTTAAGAAATCCATTAAAGAATGTAGTTTTAACATGATTCAGACAGACTTAAGCATAGCTACGGGTGAGAAAGTCTCATCGTAGTCAACTCCTTGAACTTGTCGAAAACCCTTTGCAACAAGTTGAGTTTTATAGATAGTAACATTACTGTCAATGTCAGTCTTCTTCTTGAAGATCCATTTATTCACTATGGGTCACCGATCATCGGGCAGATCCACCAAAGTCCACGCTTTGTTCTCATACATGGATCCTATCTTAGATTTCATGGCCTCAAGCCATTTATCGGAATCTGGGCTCATCATAGCTTCTTCATAGTTTGTAGGTTCGTCATGGTCAAGTAACATGACCTCCAGAACAGGATTACTATACCACTCTGGTGTGGATCATGCTCTGCCAGACCTACGAGGTTCTGTAGCAACTTGATTTGTAGTTTCATGATCTTTATCATTAGCTTCCTCTCTAATTGGTGTAGGCATCACGGGAACTGATTTCTTGGATGAGCTACTATCCAAATTGAGAGTAGGTACAATTACCTCATCAAGTTCTACTTTCCTCCCACTCACTTCTTTTGAGAGAAAGTCCTTCTCTAGAAAGGTTCCGTTCTTAGCAACAAAAATCTTGCCTTCGGACTTGTGGTAGAAGGTGTACCCAATTGTTTCCTTAGGGTATCCTGTGAAGATACATTTCTCCGACTTGGGTTCGAGCTTATCGGGCTGAAGCCATTTGACATAAGCATCGCATCCCCAAACTTTAAGAAACGACAGCTTAGGTTTGTTGCCAAACCACAGTTCATACGGTGTCATCTCAATGGACTTTGACGGTGCCCTATTTAAAGTGAATGCAGCTGTCTCTAATGGATAACCCCAAAACAATAGTGGTAAATCGGTAAGAGACATCATAGATCGCACCATATTCAATAAAGTGCGGTTATGACGTTTGGACACACCATTACGTTGTGGTGTTCCAGGTGGCGTGAGCTATGAAACTATTCCACATTGTTTTAAATGAAGGCCAAAATCGTGACTCAAATATTGTCCTCCACGATCAGATCATAGAAACTTTATTTTCTTGTTACGATGATTCTCCACTTCACTCTGAAATTCTTTGAACTTTTCAAATGTTTCAAACTTGTGTTTCATTAAGTAGATATACCCATATCTGCTCAAATCATCTGTGAAGGTCAGAAAATAACGATACCCGCAACAAACATCAACACTCATTGGACCACATACGTTGGTATGTATTATTTCCAATGTCACTAGCTCATTCCATTGTTCCGGAGAATGGAGTTTTAGTCATCTTGCCCATAAGGCACGGTTCACAAGTATCAAATGATTCATAATCAAGTGATTCCAAAAGTCCACATTTATGGAGTTTCTTCATGCGCTTTACACCGATATGACCCAAACGGCAGTGCCACAAATAAGTTGCACTATCATTATCAATTTTTCATCTTTTGGCATCAATATTATGAATATGTGTATCATCACGATCAAGATTTAATAGAAATAGACCACTCTTCGAGGGTGCATGACCACAAAAGATATTACTCATATAAATAGAGCAACCATTATTCCCTGATTTAAATGAATAACCGTCTCACACTAAACAAGATCCAAATATAATGTTCATGCTCAACGCTGGCACCAAATAACAGTTATTCAGGCCTAAAACTAACCCCTAAGGTAAATGTAGAGGTAGCGTGCTGACAGCGATCACATCAACCTTGCAACCATTTCCGATGTGCATCATCACCTCGTCCTTAGCCAATCTTCGTTTAATCCATAGTCCCTCCTTCGAGTTACAAATATGAGCAACCAAACCGGTATCAAATACCCAGGCACTACTACGAGAATTAGTAAGGTACACATCAATAATATGTATATCAAATATACCTTTGTTCACCTTGCCATCCTTCTTATCCGCCAAATACTTGGGGCAGTTCCGCTTCCAGTGACCAGTCCCTTAGCAGTAGAAGCACTCAGTTTCAGGCTTGGGTCCAACTTTTGGTTTCTTCCTGGGAGTGACAACTTGCTTGTCAGTCTTTTTGAAGTTCCCCTTCTTTTTACCCTTGCCCTTCTTCTTGAAACTAGTGGTCTTGTTAACCATCAATACTTGATGCTCCTTCTTGATTTCTACCTCCGCGGCCTTTAGCATCATGAAGAGCTCAGGAATAGTCTTTTCGATCCCTTGCATATTGTAGTTCATCACGAAGCCTTTGTAGCTTGGTGGCAGTGATTGAAGAACTCTATCAATGAAACAATCATCTGGAAGATTAACTCCCAGCCGAGTCAAGTGATTATGGTACCCAGACATTCTGAGTATGTGCTCACTAACAGAACTGTTCTCCTCCATCTTGCAGCTATAGAACTTGTTGGAGACTTCATATCTCTCAACTCGGGCATTTGCTTGAAATATTAACTTCAACTCGTGGAACATCTCATATGGTCCATGACGTTCAAAACGTCTTCTAAGTCCCAATTCTAAGCCGTAATGCATGGCACACTAAACTAACGAGTAGCCATCAGATCGAGCTTGCCAGGCGTTCACAATGTCAACTTCTACTCCTGCGGCAGGCCTTGCACCTAGTGGTGCATCAAGGACATAATTCTTCTGTGCAACAATGAGGATAATCCTCAAGTTACGGACCCAGTCCTTGTAGTTGTTGCCATCATTTTTCAACTTAGATTTCTCTAGGAACACATTAAATTCAAAGGAACGGTAGCACGGGCCATTGATCTACAACATAGATATGCAAAAAACTATCAGGACTAAGTTCATGATAAATTAAGTTCAATTAATCATATTACTTAAGAACTCCCACTTAGATAGACATCCCTCTAGTCATCTAAATGATACGTGATCCCAGTCAACTAAACCATGTCCGATCATCACGTGAGATGGAGTAGTCTTCAATGGTGAACATCACTATGTTGATCATATCTACTATATGATTCACGTTCGACCTTTCGGTCTCCAGTGTTCCGAGGCCATATCTGTATATGCTAGGCTCGTCAAGTTTAACCCGAGTATTTCACGTGTGCAAATCTGGCTTGCACCCATTGTATTTGAACATAGAGCTTATTACAACCGATCATCACATGGTGTCTCGGCACGAAGAACTTTCGCAACGGTGCATACTCGGGGAGAACAATTATACCTTGAAATTTAGTGAGGGATCATCTTATATTGCTACCGCCATACTAGGCAAAGTAAGATGCATAAAAGATAAACATCACATGCAATCAAAATATGTGACATGATATGGCCATCATCATCTTGTGCTCATGATCTCCATCACCAAATCAACGTCATGATCTCCATCGTCACCGACTTGACACCTTGATCTCCATCGTAGCATCATGGTCGTCTCGTCAATCATTGCTTCGACGACTATCGCTACCGCTTGGTGATAAAGTAAAGCAATTACATAGTGCTTGTATTTCATACAATAAAGCGACAACCATATGGCTCCTGCCGGTTGCCGATAACTTTTACAAAACATGATCATCTCATACAACAATATTTATATCACATCATGTCTTGACCAAATCACATCATAACATACCATGCAAAAACAAGTTAGACGTCCTCTACTTTGTTTGTTGCAAGTTTTACGTGGATGCCACGGGTTACTAGCATGAACCGAACATACCTACAGCACAAAAACCACAATGCTGATTTATCAAGTTTGTTGTTTTAACCTTCACAAGGACCGACCGCAGTCAAATTCGATTCAACTAAAGTTGGAGAAATAGACACCCGCCAGCCACCTTTATGCAAAACTAGTTGCATGTCTGTCGGTGGAACCGGTCTCATGAACATGGTCATGTAAGGTTGGTCCGGGCCGCTTCATCCAACAATACCGCCGAATCAACATAAGAGATTGGTGGTAAGCAGTATGACGATCACTGCCCACAACTCTTTGTGTTCTACTCGTGCATATCATCTACGTATAGACCTAGCTCTGATGCCACTGTTGGGAAATGTAACATGCAATTTCAAAAAAATACATACACTCACGCAAGATCTATTTAGGAGATGCATAGCAACGAGAGGGGGAGAGTGTGTCCACGTACCCTTGTAGACCGAAAGCGAAAGCATTAACTTAACGCTGTTGATGTAGTCGAACGTCTTCTCGAATCAATCCATCGAGTATCAAACGTACGACACCTCCGAGTTCTGCACATGTTCATCTTGATGACGTCCCTCGAACTCTTGATCCAGCAGAGTGTTGATGGAGTCGACGAGTTCTGTGAGCATGACGGTGTGATGACGATGTTTGTGAAGTGATCTGCGCGGGGCTTCACCTAAGCACTACGGCAATATGACCGGAGGAGTAAACAGTGGAGGGGGCACCGCACATGGCTAAACAATTAATGTGCTTTGGGGTGCCCCCTGATACGTCTCCAATGTATCTATAATTTATGAATTATTCATGTTAATATGTTATCATTCTTGGATGTTTTACAATCATTTTATAGCAACTTTATATCATTTTTTGGGACTGGCCTAGTGCCCAGTGCCAGTTGCTGTTTTTTGCTTTTTTTTACATCGCATGAAATCAATATCAAACGGAGTCCAAATGCAACGAAACTCCTGGAGGATATTTTTTGGGCCAAAAGAAAGCCGGTGGGCCAAGGAAGCACATGTGTAACATCCCAATTTTCAATTTGGAAGTTATACATAGATCATCATATGCATATCATATTTATGTGCATTTTGGTTGAGATCATGGAAATCTTAAGCAACTCAAGGACCTAAGGAGAGAATTGGAGGTTTCACAAATTTCATATTTGAATTTAGTTCAAATTTGAAAAAAAGGATCAATTTGATTTTAATTATTTTCCTCTCCAATTATTTCCAATAAATAAAGTAAATGAGAGAAGATAATATGACTTCTTCAACAGAAGAGAATATTGGAGAAGAAATTTTAAAATCAGATTATTATTTTATTTGCTATTTTATTTGAATTAGAGAAAACTTGCATTTTTGAAAATTGCATTTTAGTCCTGAAAAATGTTCATCTTGTGCTAAATATTAGGTTTGGACGGTGAAAATTGTTTCTGGAATTTTTAGAACTTTTTATATTTTATTAGGATTTTTCCTCTGCTGTGAAAATTATTTAAAAAAAAGTGTTCTGGACCGACTGGGCCGAAACGCAGCCGGCCCGCGCGCGCGCCCCGCCTTCCCCGCGGGCAAGTCGTGCCGCCACCGGACTCCGAGGAGTCTGGGCACTCCCCGCCACCGCCGGACCCCTCCTCCAAGTCGAGAACCCCCCGGGGCCCCTTTATAACTGCCAGCACCGCCGCCCTCTCTCCTCATCGCCTCGCCCCGCCTCCCGCAGCCGACGCCGCCCGCACCGTTGAGCACCGCCGCCGCCGTAACTCGCCGCGCCGCCGCCCGTGCTGCTGCAGCCGCCCGCGCCGCCATCGCCTCGTTCCACCGCCGCCAGGAGCCCTGCCGCCCGCGCTGCCGTACGTTGCTGCGCCCGATCCGATCTCGCCGCCGACCGGTCAGCTTCGGCGAACCGGTAAGAACCGCGCGGTTTGAACAGTTTTTATCTCGTTTTTATTTTGGTTTTAGGTTAGGTCGGTTTTTAGTTCTTTTAATTCGTTTAGTTCTGTTAACGAACGTTCACATGGTAGATTTTTCATTTCAATTTATTTTCGGCCAGGGACCTATCCGCGAATAAGTTTTATCACAATTTAGACCCTGAACTTAAAACTAGCGTAACTTTTTTCTCGTCTGTCCAAATTAGATGAAACGAGCGCCTAAATCTTTTTTACGATCTCTTCTTTCTAGTTAACCAACTTGAACATGATTTTGACAATTTAATATTTGAGTTTAGTTCAGATTAGTAAATGATCTTGTTTCGTTCGTATCTTGAGTTTCGTATCTCCATTTGAGTTGTTTCTTTTTGCAAATCGTAGCTAATTGCATCTATACTATTAAGATCTAATCCACATGATGATAATGCTATTAGGTTTTTTTGTCTGTTTAGTTTAGTCGTTTGTTTGTTTCGAGTTTCATTTGGATCTTTTCTTGGTTTCTCTTTGTTTCGTTTGAGTGATTGCTTATGGATGCTACTGTTTGTCTACGCTAGATTACCTGGAGTGAGAAGCTTGTTACTACGAATCTCTAGAGTTTGCAGATTGTCAGCAAGGCAAGTTACACTTTGATCATACTCTTCTATACCCAGTTTTTACTATGCATTAGTATTGCTCCTCAAATATTTGCATGAGTAGGATTGGGAACATGCTGTTTGGTTGTAGTACTTGAGGTAGGAACCTAATACCTTTTGATCACCCTGGGAATATACGTCATGCTTTATTATTGCTTAGCTATGCTCGTAGACGGGGGTTGGATCGTGATTCACATGGAAGTTATGAGAGTTATTAATCTTGGATAACATTAAGGTGGAAGTTTTAATACACATATGGGTGGATTGGTTGGGGCACCTAGGGAACCCAATGTTGTCCATTAAGGGAAATCCTGGGGTACCCATGTGATTTTTCCTCGGTTCGCCACCCAGGCTCAAAGGGATCATATGATATTTCATGCCTAGAAACTTCCGTGTGCAGCCACAAGCCATTATGGGCTCTGGCATAGTTGAGTAAGTTGTATGAGCTCTCGAAGAGGTGGACTAGCAGATGTAGAAGGAAAGTAGGTGTACCGGTCTGCCCGGAGTAGAGAGTTAATGGTTCAGAAAGACTATGTCTCGATCTTCCGATCATGGATGCAGTCGCGTCTTGTGGGGAAAATGCGCAACCTCTCCAGAGTGTATAAACTAATCATGGTTAGCCATGTCCCCGGTTATGGACATCTTGTGTATCTGGAATTGGATATTATTGTTGATCTCATCACTCTTTAATTAATTGAATTGGGTTTAATGATGATACTTGTTAAATGGGGATTTTGAGTTGGGGGAACCTTCTCAAATATTGGAACAACTTGGGAGTAGTTTAAATAAATTTATTCCTTTGTTGTAGGAAAAAACTAGCTTTATGCAAAATTAAACTTAGAGCCTCCACCAGCCAAATATTGCATGTAGATATAGTTCTTGCATTCATTGCTTTACAGTGCAACTCTGCCAGCATATTCAATGTGCTGACTTACACGGCTGCAACATCTCATGTTGCAGACTACTCAGACGATGAATAAGGTGCGATAGGTCGTTGTCTTGCACTCATCTATGCCGTTGGAGTTGATGGACTCATGATGGACTCATTTACCTTCGAAGCTTCCGTAGTTATTTAGTTTAGATGACCTTTGGCCATATTATTTGTGTAATCATACTCTTTCTGAGGACTGGATGTAATAAGTGTGCGATTGAACTCTGTTATAATTCCTCGAGTAATGTGTGTATCAGCATTACCGATCCAGGGATGACACTTAAGCACAGAGACTTTGGTCCATTAGGATTGCAGTGCTACAAGATGATATCAGAGCACACGCTGACTGTAGGACGCGACCACTAGAATAAGCCATAGCATTTCTCTTCTCTGCTCATTTCTAATTCTCCTCTATTTCTACTCTATAGATGGCGGACCCCAGGAAAAAGTTCACTCAGCCGGATGACGACACCCCTTTTGGACGACACTTGAAGGAAGTCACCAAGTACTTGAACATCGGACTACCAAGCTTCACCGGGACTTTCTCTGCAACTTTACCGGAAGAGGAGCGCTGGAAGATCAAAGTCTGGGTACCTGGGAGGACATTCGCGCCAACAATGGAGCCTATAGATTTCTACCTGGATGCACCAAGTTAGAGTTTGGGAAAGAGCATGGCAGCCCACATCACTTTTGGATGCATATGTGAAGTGTATCACAAGGAGCTGGAAAACACCATTTATCAAATATGCGGACGCCATGACGAAGAGTGGGAGATGATTCGAACCAGGAAGGATGGATCAATTGCAGCTTACGTTCAGGAGATGGGTGATCATGTTCATCGACAAGAGAATCAATTATGCTTCAACATGAAGAAGATCAAGAAGCCGATGAAGAAGAATAGCGAGCTAGAATAGGAACTCAAGTTTACACGCGATGGATATGAGGAAGAAATTGCCGTACTACTGGAGAAGCATGAAGATTTGAAGAGGAAGCTAGGACTACCCGTGGAGAACCATAAGCGAGAACCAGCAAAAGAGATCAGTTCGGAGGACTACATCATCTTGGACGACACCGATACAGACAGTGATGTAAATGATGACAGTGATGACGACTACATTGATGAAGCCGGAGCAAATATTATGGAATCTTCCTCTGATCAAAATTTCTAGACGACTACCATGTTACTAGTAGTATACTTCCAAGTAGTTAGCATCGATCGAGTTTGTAATTGTAGTTAGATCCTTTGTGTGAACCTTGTGTGCTATTGAATGAAGTAAATTGATTGTGTTTGTCTCATGTGCATATGGGTAGTGAATCTCTCTTAGACCTTATTCTATTCTGTTTTCTCACCCCTTCTAACCCATCAGATGCCTCCGAGACGTGACAATAGATTTGTGTTCCCACCGGAGCTCACTCAGTTGATCCAGCAGCAGAATGCCTTGATGCAGATGCTAGTTCAGAACCAGAACCAAGGCAACAACAACAACAACAACCCACCGCCACCACCCCCTGTTGACAACCTAGCCAGTTTTCTAAGGTTGAATCCACCGGTGTTCTCTAGTAGCACCGAGCCGATTGTTGCAGATGATTGGCTCCGCAAGATTGGAAGAGAGCCGACCACTGCCGGATGCACAGATGCAGAGAGATTGTGCTTTGCCTCACATCAGCTTGATGGACCCGCAACATCTTGATGGGAGAACTTCACCACCACTTACCCCATTGATACAGTTACATGGGATCAGTTTCAGTAGGCTTTCCGCACCGCCCATGTTTCAGCAGGAGCTATGAGCATGAAGAAGCGCGAGTTTTGCAACTTCTCCAAGGAGGTCGTACAGTGGGACAATATGTGGATGAGTTTAGCAAGTTAGCATGCTATGCCCCAGATGATGTGGCCACAGATGCCGCAAAGTAGGAGAAGTTTCTCGAGCGACTCAATGATGAGCTGAGTATGCAGTTGATGGTGGCAACATTCAACAACTACCAGGAGTTGGTAGACAGGGCCATCATGATAGAAGGCAAGCAACAACGGATTGACAATCACAAGAGGAAGTATGGGCAGGGGAGGCATACTTCTAGAGCTCAGCAAAAGCCCTGCTACTCCCCGTACTCGGGAGGACATACTCATAACCATGGAGGCCATAACCATGGAGGACACACGCAAAACGGAGCAAGTTCGCACAACCACAGTGGCCCCAAGAATGGCAATGAGAATGGAGGAAGCAACAGTCAAAACCGTTCCAACACCTCAACACCAGCCAAGAGGGATCTGAGGCACATTACCTGTTTTAAGTGCCAGAAGACCGGACATTATGCCAATGATTGTCCTGAAGCCAATAATGGAAATGGTAATGGAGGTTCTGCAAAGAAGCCCAACCCCTTCACCAATGGTCAGGTGAACCACGTCAGTGTGGAGGAGATTGAGGATCAACTCGATGCAGTTGTCAGTAAGTTTTTGATTAATGCATTTACAACATTTGTTCTTTTCAATACTGGTGCATCTCATTCATTCATATCAAGGGGATTTGTGGATAAGTATAAGTTGCCAACAGTAGCCCTTAAGTCACCTATGTTAGTAAGTTCCCCAGGAGCGGAGTATATGGCTAGTAGGGGATGCTATCAGTTGCCAGTAACCATAGGTAGACATGTTTTCCCCACCGACCTGATTGTTCTGGAGTCACAAGGATTGGATGTGATCCTAGGCATGGATTGTCTATCTAAGTTTGAAGGAAACATCGGTTGCGCCAGTAAATCAATTCTACTCACCACCCTGGAAGGAAAGAGGATCAAGTATGTGTCTAGGCATGCACCAAGGACACAGGTGAATTCCCTATCAGGAGTTGTTCAGGAGGAAGTACGAGTGGTGAAGGATTTCCCCGATGTATTTCCGAAGGAGTTACCAGGCATGCCACCAGATCAAGATATTGAGTTTTTGATTGAGTTATTGCCAGGCACCAGACCAATATCCAAGAGACCGCATCGGATGCCCGCAAACGATCTAGAGGAAATTAAGAAGCAGATTAAGGGGTTACTTGAGAAAGGTTATATTCACCCAAGTTCATCACCTTGGGGAGCCCCAGTGCTTCTAGTGGATAAGAAGGATGAATCTTTGAGGATGGTTGTTGATTATCGTGCGCTGAATGAGGTGACGATCAAGAACAAATACCCTCTACCAATGATCAATGATTTGTTTGACTAGATGCAAGGAGCTAAAGTTTTCTCCAAGATTGATCTTCGATCAGGTTATCACCAGTTGAAGATCCGAGAGCAGGATATACCTAAGACAACTTTTACTAAGAGGTATGGGCTATATGAGTATACAATTATGTCATTTGGTTTGACTAATGCCCCTGCCTATTTCATGAGTATGATGAACAAGGTGTTCATGGAGTTTTCGGATAAGTTCGTCATGGTGTTCATTGATGACATTTTGGTCTACTCGAAGAATGAAGAGGAGCATAAGGAACATTTGCGATTGGTTCTCGAGAAGCTCAAGGAACATCAATTGTATGCCAAGTTCAACAAATGTGAGTTTTGGTTGAAGGAAGTTGGATTTCTCGGCATGTTATATCCGGAGAAGGAATAGCAGTAGACCCTACCAAGGTTGCTTCTGTCACTAAATGGTTGGCACCCCCCTCACTGGGAGAGATCAGAAGTTCTCTTGGACTCGCAGGTTATTACCGGAGATTTATTGAGAATTTTTCCAAGATAGCGAAGCCCATGACGGAGTTATTGAAGAAGGACACCAAGTTTAAATGGACTAAGGATTGTGAGGCCAGTTTTCAGGAGTTGAAGAAATGTTTGATTACAACCCCAGTGCTGATTCTCCCAGACCAACGCAAGGATTTCCAAGTGTATTGCGATGCTTCACGTCGAGGACTTGGAGGAGTGCTTATGCAGGAGGGAAGAGTTGTTTCATATGCCTCACGACAGCTTTGACCTCATGAGTTGAATTACGCTATGCATGATTTGGAGTTAGTAGCTGTAGTACATGCGCTCAAGACATGGAGATATTTTCTCATCGAAAACCGTTGTGACGTTTACACGGATCATAAGAGTTTGAAGTACATCTTCACGCAGAAGGAGTTAAATCTCAGGAAAAGGAGATGGTTGGAGCTCATAAAGGATTATGATATGAGATTACATTATCATCCCAGAAAGGCCAATGTCGTAGCGGATGCGTTGAGCCGCAAGAGTTATGTTAACACGCTCATGATCGGAGGACTACCTAAGGAGTTAGCAGACGACCTTCAAGAGCTACACTTGGAGATAGTTCCGAGAGGTTATGTTGCAGCATTGGAAATTCAGTCCACTTTGTTGGGTAAGATCGGAGAATCCCAGAAGACGGACAAAGAGATTGCTCAGATAAAGGAAAGGATGAGTAAAGGAAAGGCTAAAGGATTTCGTGAGGATGAGCATGCCACCTTATGGTTTGAGGTTCGTATTTATGTGCCTAGTGACCCTGAGATCAGGAAGTTGATTCTTCAGGAGGCTCATGATTCGCCTTACTCGATTCACCCAGGCAACACCATGATGTATCTGGATTTGAAGGAAAGTTTCTGGTGGACAGGAATGAAGAAGGATATTGCAGAGTATGTAGCAGTATGCGATGTATGTCAAAGAGTTAAGGGAGAGCATCAGATACCAGCAGTATTGCTACAGCCGTTGCCGATACCTGAATGGAAGTGGGATAAGCTTGGCATGGATTTTATCACTGGATTACCCAGAACTCGTTCAGGCTATGACTCTATCTGGGTTGTAGTTGACCGTTTGACTAAAGTAGCCCATTTCATCCCAGTGAAGCCAACTTATACAAGTGCTAAGTTGGTGAAGATATACATGACCAAGATCGTATGTCTGCATGGAGTTTTGAGGAACATTGTATCAGATAGAGGAACACAGTTTACTTCAAAGTTTTGGAATCAGTTGCATGAAACTTTGGATACCAGGCTAGAGTTCAGTACAACCTTTCACCCACAGAAAGATGGACAGACCGAGAGAGTCAATCAGATTCTGGAGGACATGTTGAGAGCTTGTGCGCTAGATTATGGATCTAGTTGGGATGAAAATTTGTCATATGCAGAGTTCTCCTATAATAACAGTTATCAAGCAAGTTTGAAGATGGCCCCTTTCGAAGCTTTGTACGGAAGGAGGTGCAGGACACCGTTATCATGGGATGAAGTTGGAGATTGACAGTTGTTCAGACCAAACTTAATCAGAGATTTTGAGGAGAAGGTTAAGTTCATTCGAGACAGACTCAAGGTAGCCCAGTCCAGGTAGAAGAGTTATGCGGATACTAAACGCAAGGAGGTAGCCTACAAAGTCGGAGACAGAGCATATCTTCGTGTGTCACCACTTCGAGGAGTTAAATGTTTTGGAGTCAAGGGAAAGCTAGCACCACGTTTTGTGGGACCATATAGAGTTTTGGAACACATGGGAGAAGTTGCATACAAGTTGGAATTGCTAGAAGGATTCTCAGGAGTTCATGATGTGTTTCATGTTTCCCAGTGTAAGAAATGCCAAGCAGAGAAGGCCGACATTCCTCTGAGGGATATAGTGCCAATGGAAGCAATTCAGTTGGATAGTGATCTGACCTATGAAGAGAAGCCAGTCAAAATTCTTGAGTTTTCCAGCCGAGTTACTCGCAACAAGGTTATCAAGTTTTGCAAAGTTCAATGGAGCCACCATACCGAGGAGGAAGCCACCTGGGAGTGAGAAGAAGATCTTCACAAGGACCACCCAAACCTTTTTGCTGACCAACCCGAATCTCGAGGGCGAGATTCATCTTAAGGGGGTTAGGTTTGTAACATCCCAATTTTCAATTTGGATGTTATACATAGATCATCATATGCATATCATATTTATTTTGCATTTTGGTTGAGATCCTAGAAATTTTAAGCAACTCAAAGACCTAAGGACTTGGAGGTTTCACAAATTTCATATTTGAATTTAGTTCAAATTTGAAAAAGGATCAATTTGATTTTAATTATTTTCCTCCAATTATTTCCAACAAATAAAATAAATGAGAGAAGATAATATGACTTCTTCAACACAAGAGAAATATTGGAGAAGAAATTTTAAAATCTGATTATTATTTTATTTGTATTTTATTTGCTATTTTATTTGAATTAGAGAAAACTTGTGTTTTTGAAAATTGCATTTTAGTCCAGAAAAATGTTCATCTTGTCCTAAATATTAGGTTTGGACGGTGAAAATTGTTTCTAGAATTTTTAGAATTTTTTTATATTTTATTAGGATTTTTCTCTGCGGCGAAAATTATTTAAAAAAAGTGTTCTGGACAGACTGGGCCGAAACGCAGCCGGCCCACGCGTGCGCCCCGCCTTCCCGCGTGCAAGCCGTGCCGCCACCGGACTCCGAGGAGTCCGGGCACTCCCCGCCACCGCCTGACCCCTCCCCCAAGTCGGGACCCCCCCGGGGCCCCTTTATAACCGCCCGCGCCGCCGCCCCCTCTCCTCGTCGCCTCGCCCCGCCTCCCGCCGCCGACGCCGCCCGCACCGCCGAGCACCGCCGTCGCCGTAACTCGTCGCGCCGCCGCCCGTGCTGCTGCAGCCGTCCGCGCCGCTGTCGCCTCGCGCCACCGCCGCCAGGAGCCCCGCCGCCCAAGCTGTCGTACGCTGCCGCGCCCGATCTAATCTCGCCGCCGGCCGATCAACTCCGGCGAACCGGTAAGTACCGCACGGTTTGAACGGTTTTATCTTGTTTTTATTTCGGTTTTAGGTTAGGTCGGTTTTTACTTCTTTTAAGTCTAATTAGTAACGTTCACCCGTTCATTCGGTTTACCGAATGGTTTTCGTTCGTTTAGTTCTGTTAACGAACGTTCACGCAGTAGATTTTTCTTTTTAGTTTATTTTCGGGCCAGGGACCTATCCGTGAATAAGTTTTATCACGACTTAGCCCCTGATCTTAAAACTAGCGTAACTTTTTGCTCGTTTGTCCAAATTAGATGAAACTAGCACCTAAATCTTCGTTATGATCTCTTCTTTCCAGTTAACCAACTTCAACATGATTTTGACAATTTAAAATTTGAGTTTAGTTCAGATTAGCAAACGATCTTGTTTTGTTCATATCTTGAGTTTCGTATCTCCGTTTGAGTTGTTTCTTTTAGCAAATCGTAGCTAACCGCATGTACCTATTGTTAAGATCTAATCCACATGATGATAATGCTGTTAGGTTTTGTTGTCTATTTAGTTTAGTCGTTTGTTTGTTTCGAGTTTCATTGGATCTTTTCTCGATTTCTCTTTGTTTCGTTTGAGTGATTGCTTATGTATGCTATTGTTTGTCTACGCTAGATTACCCGGAGTGCGAAGCTTGTTACTACGAATCTCTAGAGTTTTTAGATCGTCGGCAAGGCAAGTTACACTTTGATCATACTCTTCTATACCCAGTTTTTATTATGCATTAGTATTGCTCCTCAAATATTTGCATGAGTAGGATTGGGAACATGTGGTTTGGTTATAGTACTTGAGGTAGGAACCTAATACCTTTTGATCACCCCGGCAATATACGTTATGCTTTATTATTGCTTAGCTATGCTCGTAGACGGGGATTGGATTGTGATTCACATGGAAGTTATGAGAGTTATTAATCTTGGGTAAACATTAAGGTGGCAACTTTAATACACATCTGGGTGCATTGGTTGGGGCACCTGGGGAACCCAGTGTTGTCCATTAAGGGAAACCCCAGGGTAGCAATGTGATTTTTCCTTAGTTGGCCACCCATGCTCAAAGGGACCATATGATATTTCATGCCTAGAAACTTCCGTGTGCAGCCACAAGCCATTATGGGCTCTGGCATAGTTGAGTAAGTTGTATGAGCTCTCAAAGAGGTGGACTAGCAGATGTAGAGGGAAAGTAGGTGTACCGGTCTGCTCGGAATAGAGAGTTAATGCTTTAGAAAGACTATGTCTCGATCTTCCGATCATGGATGTGGTCGAGTCTTGTGGGGAAAAGTGCACAACCTCTGCAGAGTGTATAAACTAATCATGGTTAGCCGTGTCCCCGGTTATGGACATCTTGAGTATCTGGAATTGGATATTATTGTTGATCTCATCACTCTTTAATTTTATTGAATTGTGTTTAATGATGATACTTGTTAAATGGGGATTTTGAGTTGGGGGAACCTTCTCAAATATTGGAACAACTTGGGAGTAGTTTAAATAAATTTATTCCTTTATTGTAGGGAAAAACTAGCTTTATGCAAAATCAAACTTAAAGCCTCCACCAGCCAAATTTGCATGTAGATATAGTTCTTGCATTCATTGCTTTATAGTGTAACTGTGCTAGCATATTCGGTGTGCTGACCTACACGGCTACAACGTCTCATGTTGCAGACTACTCTGACCACGAATAAGATGCGGTAGGTCGTTGTCTTGCGCTCAGCTATGCCGTTGGAGTTGATGGACTCATTTACCTTCAAAGCTTCCACAATTATTTAGTTTAGATGGCCTTCAGCCATATTATTTGTGTAATCATACTCTTTATGTCACACCCTGATTTTCATGCCACTACACTTAAGCTAACAATCATGATAAAATGTGGTTTGACAAAAACTTTTGAGTGTTTTGGACCTTCCCTTGATTGGTTTTTGTCTACTGTTTGCAAGTGCTCTAAAAATCAAATAAATCCTCCAACTCCTATACTTCATGTCCTTGCTCAAAACTCTTGAACCAATGATCATTCCATGTGTATAGGACATAAAAATAATTTCTTACAAAAATAATGTGGCCAAATAGTATTTTTAAAAATTATTTTTCCAAAAACCCATGAATTGAGGTTTGCACTGCAAGTACTTAATTAAGGGTAGTAAAAATCTTTCCAAAAATATATTTGACTCCTATTAGATATAGGATACCCAGAAACCACAAAAATATAATTTTAAAAGTTATTTTCATATTTTATTTAAAAGCTTTTTCTTAAGTCCAGAAATGGTCTTTAATAGGGAAAAATTATTTTATCGTTTCAAAAATATTTTATAAAAACCTAGGGAACCTCAGTGGACATATATTGTCCATATATAAGAGTTTCAACACATGGTCATGTTCAAAATATTGGTTAAATCCCTCAAAAACCCTTTCTGGATATTTTAAGCTTTTGAAATATTTACAAAGGAAATATTCTCCAAAAATTCCAAGAACATTCTAGCATGTCACATATGACATGTTTGATGATCTTGACAAGTATCATGTCATGGAGAATAGTATAATCTCATGAAATCCCCTCAAAACCATTTCTGTACATTTTGAAGTTTGAGCAACTTTACATTGTCAAACATGTCCAAATGTTCTCAAACCTTGTGAACATGCTCAAATGGTCTAATCATTCATCTAGACCAAATGGCACAAGTTGGAGAAAATGTTATATTGATCAAAGTGCCCCAAAACCCTTCCTGTCCAGAACCAAATTTGAACAACTCTACATTGCCAAGTGTGTCCCTTTTGATCTGAATTTTTGTGGACATGTTCAAATACCCAAATGATGACACTACACCAAGTGGTGCATCAAGGAGAATGGTTTTGCATGACTAGATCTTGGAAAACCCATTTTTGTTGATTTCTAGGGTTTACAAAAGTTGCACTGTAAACTTTGCCCAAATGAACTTAAATTTGGTGGAACACACTATTTCTAAGTGCCATTCCATCCTGTTAATTCTCATGGCAAGTGGAATTAATTTTCTTGCCCAAACCAACAACAAACACCTTCTGCCATTTTTCCAAAATCATCATTTTGACCTCTTCCACTAATCTCCATGAGCCAAAGTTTTTACCACAGCTGAACCTGATCACCAGAAACCTCCAGTAGCTCCCCCTCTTCCAAAGCTCAATGATTGAGGAGTAAAAACCCCCATTTACCTCTCTGGACAGCCCTTTTCTCTCTCTTCCTCAACCTCCCTCCTCTCCTAGTTGCTCACTAGGGCATCCAAGGCCACCTCCCCTTTGTTTACTCACCCCACAAAGCCCCAGACAGTAGTGGACACGCCCCTGGCACATAAACAATGCCATGGCATGTAGAGCTCGCGCTCTGGAGCATGCTACAGTGCTCTCCGGCACTGTAGCACGCCCATTCCAAGGTCTCCTGTCGACCTTGGGCGCCGGAATCGTGTCCCCCAAGGCCGCATCGCGTCCACGACATGCAACACTGTCGGCCCCCTCCTTCCCCTCTCTCCTTCTCACCCTGCTGAGCTCGCCCGACGCCGCCCAGCTCGGCCAGTGGGTGCACGAGCTCGGGGCCCTCCTGGAGCTCGCCCTGCTCCTTCTCTCCTCTCCTCTCGGCCTAGACCATGACCACGAGCACCCCAGGCACACACCAGAACGCCCTTTTGGCCTCTGGCAACGCCACGGGCCGTGGCCGTGCGCCTCGCCTACGGCACCTCCCCGCCGCTCCCATATAAGGCCACCCCGAGCCCTCTCTGTTCTCCGTCTGCTCTCTCCCCCAACCGTGCATCCCCTAGACCAACCTACATCTCCCTCTCGTCCCCTCCGCCCACCTCCATGGCCGGAGCCATGTCGTCGGCCTCCTCCTAAATTCGCGCTCTGTGGCCTCTCCCCTCCCCTTTAGATTCCACCAGAGCATCACCAACCTCCCCAAGGACATCTCCTGAGCTCAATTTCTTCCTCTCCGCGGCCGCAGCGTCATGTCCCACCCTCACCGTCGCCGCCGTCCGCCGCGGGCGATGCGCTGCTCGCGTCCGACCACCCCAGCAATCGTGGCGCACCTCGACGGATGCGAAACTCTCTCCTGAGCACGCCGGTATGTTGGGCATCGATGGAGGTGGCCGGTGCCGCCGGGAAGAGTGCCGGTGCCGCCGGGAAGAGTGCCGGCGCCGCTCAGCCTCGCCTCCTCTGTTTCCCGTCGCGCCACGCGGGAGGTTGAAGGCGACCTGCAGCTGGGCCCCGCGCGTCAGCGACCCAGTGGGCGGGCCCCGCCATTTAAGTGGAGACGGCTTCGGCAATGACGCCTTCGACGTTGCCCTGTTGCCCGCATGGCCGAGCCGCTGGGCCGGCCCAGTGCGCTGCCCCGCTATGTCTCGCCCAGTGCACGTTGTCGCCGCCAGATCCAGCCCGTTTGGGTAAAAACCTTGTTCCTTTTTCTTTTCTGTACAACTTGTAAAATCTCCCAAATATTCATATTACCTCCAAATTGGATGATTCAAATTTCTGGTAACTCATAAAATCATGCTCTACCTGTTGGTGCAACATGCACATTTTTCCAGAAAGTTTTTCTTCACAAACATTTATCAAACCTTGTTTTCCCATTTCTGTAATGAACTTTAGAAAATCACAGAGAGCCCATTTTTTATCCAAATTCCATGGTTCAAAATCCTAGATGTCTATAATTTCAAAATTAGTTTTTGAACATTTTTACTAATACTTTCTGTACCACCTCAAATAATGTTCTATTTCTTCATGTATAGCCAACTTTGCAAATTCATAGAGAAATCATTTGAACTCCAAATCCAGTGAAACCAATTCCTATATGCTTCTAAAATCATCATTTGATAAATGGGTGCCTCAGATCATTTTTGAAAATAATGTTTTTGTACACTTTTTGCAAACCCATTAATCCCTTGATTCCATCATATTGAAATGTTCAGAGATGTCCATTGATCAAATCCTAATGAAACCACTTTGGTCATCCCTCATATGACCAGAGGTATCCTAGAAAAGTACAACTCATATTTTTAGAGCACTTTTATTTTTGCCTTGTTGTGTTGCTTATTATGATTGTTTCCGACGTTAGTTGACGAAGTAGACGGAGTACTTGGAGAAGGACCAGAAGACTTGAAGACTCTGATGAACCAGGCAAGCAGCCCTTTGACCATGTCTATGAAACCCTTTTTATGCATGTCATATAGCACCATATTGTTGTTGCAACGGAATCATGATGAGGTGGTAACCACCTTGATGGTTTGCCACCGTACTTCCTCGTTGATACTTGCATTGTGCATGACCCTACCTTCTTATAAGGGTTATGCCGGTGGGAGTAGATAGGATGCTAAAGTAGATGCTACGCAAAAAGGGACGGGTATATGCATGGTTAAGGAGACAAAGTATTTTCAAAAGACTTTTCGAAAAGCCCGTCGGGTGCCACTTATGCCCGAGGGAGATAAAGAGATGGGTAACCACTTGATGACGAAGTGGTGTACCGAGGCAAGTGTGTGTGTTGTTTTCGAAAACGGATTAGATTTAAGATTTGTTGACTGTCCCAACCTTACATGCGCAACCACTCTACCCTTGTATGGGAAAGGGCATTATTGATTACCTAGGCCGATACTAGCTTGGAACCCGCATTACTAGTGACGGGGGAGAGTTGATGCTCTCTCTCGGGACGGGGTCGTGCCAGGTAGGGCGGCCATGACTGTTTTCACAGGGCACCGGATACACCGTTCTGTCCCCTCTCGGATGTTACGATCTCGAGTGAGTCTCGTATGATGTACATCGTGAGGATATGGAACAACGAGTGGACTCCTTGTTAGTGTCGTCTAGGGAAAGATAGTGATCGGGTGCTTACCCCGGGTACTTGAGGTACCACGGGTCATGGATGACATGGAAGTTCCCTGGATCTTGTGGGTAAAGTGTGCAACCTCTGCAGAGTGTAAAACTATTCGAATAGCCGTGTCCACGGTCAATGACAGTTGGGCGGTGCTGCTTAAACTACGTCCAGAGTTTCACAAACCAGTGTGTGTGTTTGGATAATTTGGAAGATCTACTTGGGTCAAGTCAAAGGACTTGACATGATTGAGTTGGGTTGAGGCCCTCTCTATTTATGTTGACATCTGTAACCTGTCCTCATGGTTACTTGAATTCTCCTGATGCATGTCTTACAAGTTGATAGATCATGTCATTGCACTCAAAACTAGCTATCTGCAAATTACCTACTTAGTGTTGTATCATTGCATTATTGTGCCTTGTTCCAATCATGGGTTGCTTGCGAGTACATTCAAAGTACTCATTGGCTTGCCACTGGTTATTTAGTTGGCCAGACATGGAAGAACCGGAGTTCGAAGAAGAGATTTTTGGAGACGAACATGCGAACTAGGACGTTTCCCAATCAGAATGCCTGTAGGGTTAAGGCAGATGGCATGTGTCCAAGTTGTTATTGAAGATTTCCGCTGCGATGATACACTCAAGACTTGACCATAATGGTCCTACTTGTGTAAAACGGTATGTATGGATGTAAGACTCTTGTTATTCAGTTTTTGTGTGTTCAGTGAGCATTGATCTCTGGGATCACTGTACACGTGCATTCGGTGATCTCGACTTATGAGTCGGGGTCCCCACACTTTATGATGACTCAATGTAATAAGTCGATGGGACTCTGTTATGATTCCTCGAGTACTGTGTGTGTCAGCATTACCGATCCAGGGATGACACTTAAGCACAGAGACTTCGGTCCATTGGGATCGTGGTCGCTACAACCTGGGGGAGTGCTCAAGGGGAGCAACACCCACCAGGGTGTGCCAGGAGGCCCAGGCGCGTCCTGGTGGGTGATGGCCACCTCGGGTGCCCCCGGACCGCCTATTTACCCTATAAAATCCCATATATTCCAAAACCCTTTGGGGTAGCCCTAGATCATAAGTTCCGCCGCCGCAAGGCCTTTGTATCCACAAGATCCAATCTAGACCATGTTTTGGCAGCCTGCCGGAGGGGGGAATAATCTCCGCTGGCCATCTTCATCATCCCGGCGGCCACCACGATGAGGAGGGAGTAGTCCACCCTCGGGGCCGAGGGTTTGTACCAGTAGCTATGTGTTTAGTCTCTCTCTCTCTCTCTCTCTCTCTCTCGTGTTCTTGAGATGTCAATCTTGATGTATCGCGGGCTTTGTTAATATTGTCGGATCATATGGTGTTTCCCCCTCTCTATCTTGTTGTGATGAATTGAGTTTTTCCCTTTGGGATTTCGTTGTTATCAGATTGAATACTCTTATGGATTTGAGAACACTTCATATATGTCTTGCAATTGAATACTCGAGGTGACAATGGGATATCATATTGATTGACTTGATATATGTTTTGGCACTCAATTCGCGGATTCCCAAGGTGACATTGGGGTAATCTATGCATAGGGGTTGATGCACGTTCTTTTCTTTGTTTCTCCGGTAGAAATCTCGGGGCACTCTTTGAATTTCTTTATGTTGGATTGAATATTATAAATCTGAATTTTCTTTGGTGTTATTTTAGTACGAACTCTAGGATAGATCGAATGGAAAGAATAGCTTTGTGTTATTTTAGTACGAACTCTTGAATAGATCGAACGAAAAGAATAGCTTTGAGGTGGTTTCGTACCCTACAAATAATTCGGTCTTATGTTCTCCGCTAGATAGGAAATTTGGAGTGATTCTTCATTGCACTTTGAGGGATGGTTATATGATCCAACTATGTTAGCATTGTTGAGAGATTGCAGTAGTGAAAGTATGCACCCTAGGCCTCATTTTCAAGCATTGCAATACCATTTTTGTGCCCGTTTACTAATTTCTACCTTGCTGTTTTTATTTATTCAGATTATAAAAATATATTTCTACCATCAATATTACACTTTTATCACCATCTCTTCGCCGAACTAGTGCACCAATACAATTTGCCATTTTACTGGGTGTGTTGGGAACGCAAGAGATTTCTTGTATTGGTTGCAGGGTCGTTTGAGAGAGACTATCTTCATCCCACGCCTCCCACGGATTGATAAACCTTAGGTCATCCACTTGAGGGAAAATTGCTACTGTCCTACAAAACTCTGCGCTTGGAGGCCCAATACGTGTTTACAAGAATAAAGTTGCATAGTAGACATCACCCCGCCCCCGTATATAAAGGAGGAGGGGAGGAGGCCGGCCACAAGGGGCGCGCCAAGGGAGGAGGAGTCCTACTAGGACTCCACTCCTAGTAGGATTCGGACCCCCTTTTTTTCCTTCTTCCAGAGGGGGGAAAGGGGGAAGGGAGAGGAAGAGGAGAAGGAAAGGGGGGCGCGCCCCTTCCCCTAGTCCAATTCGGACTCCCCATGGGAGGGGGGCGCGGCCACCCCTTGTGGGCTGCCTCCCCTGTCTCCTATGGCCCATGTAGGCCCAATAAACCCTTGGGGAGTTCCGGCAACCTCCCTGGTACTCCGAAAAATGTCTGAACCTTTCCGAAACCATTCTGGTGTCCGAACATAACCTTCCAATATATCAATCTTTACCTCTCGACCATTTCGAGACTCATCGTCATGTCCGTGATCTCATCCGGGAGTCCGAACAACCTTCGGTCACCAAAACACATAACTCATATAATACCTATCGTCATCGTACGTTAAGCGTGCGGACCCTACGGGTTCGAGAACTATGTAGACATGACCGAGACACCTCTCCGGGCAATAACCAATAGCGGAACCTGGATGCTCATATTGGTTCCCACATATTCTACGAAGATCTTTATTGGTCGAACCGCAATGTCAACATAGTTATTCCCTTTGTCATCGGTATGTTACTTGCCCGAGATTCGATCATCGGTATCTTCATACCTAGTTCAATCTCGTTACCGGCAAGTCTCTGTACTTGTTGCATAGTGCATCATCCCGCAACTAACTCATTAGTCACATTGTTTGCAAGGCTTCATATGATGTGCATTACCGAGAGGGCCTAGAGATACCTCTCTGATACTCGGAGACAAATCCTAATCTCGATCTATGCCAACCCAACAAACACCTTTGGAGATACCTGTAGAGCATCTTTATAATCACCCAATTACTTTGTGATGTTTGATAGCACACAAGGCATTCCTCCAGTGTCTGGGAGTTTGTGACGCCCCCGATTCAATCGTACACTAATCATACACGCAAATGTGTATGATCAAGATCAGGGACTCACGGGAAGATATCACAACACAACTCTAGACGCAAATCAAAATAATACAAGCTTTAGATTACAAGCCAGGGGCCTCGAGGGCTCGAATACAAGCTCGATACATAAGAGTCCGCGGAAGCAACAATATCTGAGTACAGACATAAGTTAAACAAGGATGCCTTAAGAAGGCTAGTGCAAAAGCAACAACAATCGAAGAGGCAAGGCCTCCTTCCTGGGACCTCCTAACTACTCCTGGTCGTCGACGGCCTCCATGTAGTAGCATCCATCGGCGGTGGCATCTGGCTCCAAGGATCCACCATCTGGTTGCAACAACCAGAAAGAAGAAAGAAGGGGGAAAAGGGGGAGCAAAGCAACCGTGAGTACTCATCCAAAGTACTCGCGAGCATCAGACCTATACTAAGTATGCATTGGTATCAAATGGAAGGTTGTATCTGTGGACTGCATTGCAGAATGCCAGAATAGAGGGGGAAAGCCTAGCCTATCGAAGACTAGCATCTTCACGCAGCTCCGAGCATCTTGCAGCATGTAGAAGAGTAAACAATAACAGTTTATATTTATCAAACATGTTGTAACATTAATGCCCAGAGATCCTTCCTCGACTCCCTGCGAGAAAGAAATCCCGGAGCCACATATTTCAAGTATCCATTTGTAGTTGTATGAGATCAGGATATAAGTCTGAACGTCCGTTACCGTGGACATGGCTATTAATAGAAAATCTTCCCTGCAAGGGTGCACCACGTTTTCCAACACGCTTGATTACTCTGGCCGGACACACTTTTCTGGGTCAATGCCCGGCCTCGGAAAATCAACACGTCGTAGCCCTACCCAGGCTCAGCAGAGAGGTCCCCGCCGATCTACATCCTAAGCACTCCGGGGTCTGGGCCCATCGCCCGTTGCACTCCGGATCGTTGCGCGCAGGGTGGGTCCAGGCTACACCACTACTGGATGGTGCCGGCCCAGCCGTGCCGCACTGCTGGACTGGACGTCTGACAAAGCTTCGGCTAATACTATGTCCTCGAGGCCCATAACTATTCTCACGTGGTGGTTGGTGTGTAAAGTCCAAAGGCCAACTCAGAACAAATACCCAAACCATAGTGTATTATTAGCTTGCGGAGACGAGCAGAGACTCACGATCGAAAGTGACCCCGTCGCCCCATCTCGTGGACTTACGACAAAGGCCTAGAATGCCCGGCCGTGCCACGTCATGATCTTGCGGGTGCTCTCCTGGCCCGCCCAACTTTCACCAAGGTCTCAAGTAAAGTCAAGGTAACCATGTGTCCAAACATCAAGGGGAAAACCCGAGGAATCACCCCCGGTGGATTCCACTCAATGTAATCATCAAGGTGAACGTAAGAGGGACCACCCTCGAGGTTCACACTTGAGGTGTTGCACGACAGAGCCGTATCGGGAATGATGAACGAGGAACCACCCTTGTTGATTGATACGTCTCCAACGTATCTATAATTTATGAAGTATTCATGCTATTTTATTATCTGTTTTGAATGATTACGGGCTTTATTATACACTTTTATATTACTTTTGGGACTAACCTATTAACCGGAGGCCCAACCCATATTGCTGTTTTATTGCCTTTTTCAGTATTTCGAAGAAAAGGAATATCAAACGGAGTCCAAACGGAATGAAACCTTCGGCAGCGTTATTTTTGGGAAGAATATCATCCTAGAGACTTGGAGTTCACGTCAGAAGATCCTCGAGGAGGCCAGGAGATAGGGGGCACGCCCCCCCTACTGGGCGCGCCCCCCTTGTCTCGTGGGCCCCTCGAGCACCTCCCGACCGACTTCTTCCACCTATATAAGCCTACGTACCCTAAAAACATCGAATATCAAGATAGATCGGGAGTTCTGCCGCTGCAAGCCTCTGTAGCCACCAAAATCCTCTCGGGGGTCTGTTCCGGCACCTTGTCAGAGGGGGAACCCATCACCGGTGGCCATCTTCAACATCCCGGCGCTATCCATGACGAGGAGGGAGTAGTTCACCCTCGGGGCTGAGGGTATGTACCAGTAGCTATGTGTTTGATCGCTCTCTCGTGTTCTCTCTATGGAACGATCTTGATGTATCGCGAGCTTTGCTATTATAGTTGGATCTTATGATGTTTCTCCCCCCTCTACTCTCTTGTGATGAATTGAGTTTCCCTCTTGAAGTTATCTTATCGGATTGAGTCTTTATTTGAGAACACTTGATGTATGTCTTGCCGTCTTTATCTGTGGTGACAATGGGATATCACGTGCCACTTGATGTATGTTTTGGTGACCAACTTGCGGGTTCCGCCCATGAACCTATGCATAGGGGTTGGCACACATTTTCTTGACTCTCCGATAGAAACTGTGGGGCACTCTTTGAAGTACTTTGTGTTGGTTGGATGAATCTGAGATTGTGTGATGCATATCGTATAATCATGCCCACGGATACTTGAGGTTACAATGGAGTATCTAGGTGACATTAGGATTTTGGTTGATTTGTGTCTTAAGGTGTTATTCTAGTATGAACTCTTGAATAGATTGATCTGAAAGAATAACTTTGAGGTGGTTTCATACCCTACCATGATCTCTACGTTTGTTCTCCGCTATTAGTGGCTTTGGAGTGACTCTTTGTTGCATGTTGAGGGATTGTTATATGATCTATCTATGTTATTATTGTTGAGAGAACTTGCACTAGTGAAAGTATGAACCCTATGCCTTGTTTCCTATCATTGCAATACCGTCTACGCTCACTTTTATCATTAGTTACCTTGCTGTTTTTATAATTTCAGATTACAAATACCTTTATCTACCATCCATATTGCACTTGTATCACCATCTCTTCGCCGAACTAGTGCACCTATACAATTTACCATTGTATTGGGTGTGTTGGGGACACAAGAGACTCTTTGTTATTTGGTTGCAGGGTTATTTGAGAGAGACCATCTTCATCCTACGCCTCCCACGGATTGATAAACCTTAGGTCATCCACTTGAGGGAAATTTGCTACTGTCCTACAAACCTGTGCACTTGCAGGCCCAACAACGTCTACAAGAAGAATGTTGTGTAGTAGACATCATTGACCATGACCGAATAGCTACACTACAGAATTATCATCAGGAGTGCGTTATGAGGGATCACCCTCGGCACTTGATAGTAGCTCCGCAGAGCCGAGCAACTAAAGGGGTGTGATGTGATGTGAGGTGTCGGGCTCTGGTCATCGATCACTCTGATCGAGTCGTCGAAGATGGATCACTAACCAAGCTATACTAAGCAGTTTAGGGTAAGCGGGTAAGGTACAACAGCAGGTACAAAAGCAGGCTATGCATCAGAATAGGAGCAAACAATAACAGTAGCAAAATCTAATGCAAGCATGAGAGTATAGAATGGGCGATATCGGGATGATCAAGGAGGGGGGCTTGCCTGGTTGCTCAGACAAGAAGGAGGGTCGTCGTCGACGTAGTCGATCACAGGCATTGTTGAGGAAATCGTTAACTGGTAGCTGCTCGGTCGGTTGGCGAGTAGGGGATTAATAGGCTAATTGGCAAGTTAATCGGCCATTTAATCAATTCATCGGACGATTTATCAGTTTATCGGCTACTCGGTGACCCTACGAGTTGGGATTAATCGGCAAGTTAACCGATTAATCGGACGAATTCTTGAACAGGGATCACAGGGACATCAACATCGGTCTCGGGGTCTACCGGAGAGAAGAGGGGGAATAAACAGTAAATACATAGCAGGCAAGTGCATAATAGGACAAAAGACATAGCTAGATGTGTTCTAACACAGTGCTAGGCGATACTGGCGAAGGGGGAAACATCTGAGAAAGTATTCCCGATTCCAGAGGTCTGTCAGACAAATGAACCGGAGGGGAAAAGTTGCATGTTTGCTATGCTAGGGATGTGTGGCGGGTGAACAGATTGCGTATTCGAATTTGTCTCATCGTTCTGAGCAACTTTCATGTATAAAACTTTTTCATCCGAGTTACGGTTTAATTTCTATTAATTTTCAAAGTTTTATTACTATTCTGAAACTAATTTTAATTCGAAAATAAATGCTAAAATGCTAGGCGCACCCAGCACAGTGTACACAGAAGTGTACCCAATGGCTGACAGGTGGGCCAGGGGGTCCCAGTTGACCAGTCAACGTTTGACTGGTCAACAGGGGTGCCCCCCTGTCATTCACTCACCAGCTAATTAGATGACTAAATAGACTAACTAGTAATTAGATTAGTTAAACATAATTAATTAAGTTAATCAATTAATTAATTATATTCTTATTATTTATTTTTAAAAACTCTTTTTTTAACCATTTGTTTTTTTAGTTTTATAGGGGCGGGCCCCCTATGCCAGTGGCCCATAAGGCCTAACAGGCGCTGGGCAAGCGGTTGCGGGCGCCCGCCCGAACGGGGCGCGGGCAAGGCCGTGGCCGGCGATGGCCACTGGGGCGGCGGCGCGGCGCCGGCAAGGGGATGCGGAGGCGAGGCCAGGCGCGGTGGTGGTCGGGGCGGCCGACGGAGAGGCGGGGGAGCACGGGGCACCGGCTGAGGCGGCGAACGGCGTGGGCTATGGCGAGCCTCGGCCATGGCGAGCGGTGGCCGGCGACTGGCCGTGGCCAGTGCGGTCAGCAGAGAAGGCGCGGGACGGGGTTCAGGGGCGCGTTCGTGCGAGGCAGAGGCAGGGGAGTAGCACCACGTGCAGCAGTAGAGCAGAGTAGCAGGCGTGCGACCATGGACATGCGGGCACGCCGGGACAGAGCTGGGAGTGCGACGACCTCGAGCAGGGGAACGTGGCGGGTCAGGGGAGCGGCCGAGGGGAACGCGGGCAGCGGCGGAGCAGTCGGGGGCGTCGGGTGCACGGAGGCGCAGCCGTGGGCGCGTGCAGGCGATGCTGGGGGCGCGAAGACGGGTCGGTGAGAACGTCGACAGGGGCGACATCCGGCGGCGGCTACGGGTGGTGTTCGACAATGGGAGCAGAGGAGAAAAGGGAGGAGGGGAAAGAAGCGCAGGCTCATAGTGCTCCTGCAGATGTGCATAAGTGGGCTCGGGGAGGGCTCGACGGCGTCGGAATCGAAGACGAATGCCGGCGGTGGTTCGAGGTTGAAGAAGGGTTCGATCCCGATGAAGGAGGGGCGGAGAGCTCGAATCCTTGTTCGTAGAGGAAGCAGAGGGACGAGGCAGGGCTGTGGGCAACCTGGCAGCGCTCGAGGTGGCCAGTGGCCGCGGCAACGGCACGGCGACGCAGCGAGTGAAGGAGCTCGGGGAAGGGGATCTGGCGAGGGGGAGAGAGGCCGAGAGGGTGAGGGGAACGGGCGGGGTAGCTAGGGTGTCGGGGGAGGGGGGAGGGGGTCTCCCATATAGGTCAAAGGGAGGGGCTCGTGGCAGCCATCCATGGCCATGGCGTCGTGGATGAGCGCCACGCCCTCCTGGTCTCCTGTAAAGGAGGGAGAGGTGGAGGTGGGCTAGTTGTGTAGCTAGATGGGCAATGTGGCCCAGGGGGAAATGGTTTCTATTTTCTCTTTATTTTATTTTTGTTATCTATTTTCTGTTTTCAACTTTAGCTATTGTTTTCTTATTAAAAGGTAAAACTAAATGAGCTTTGTTAGAAATGACACTTGTCACATAATTCAAGCAACTTGTTTCTAGAAGTCACAAAATGTTTGAGGCCATAAGGAGTTTTCTAACCATTTTAGAAAATGGAAAGGCCAATTTTAAAAGCCGCTGGACCAACAAATAAAATTCCAGGGCACTTTGGGAAACCAAAAGAGGTTGGTTCCAACATGACAAATATCCAGGGATTATTTGCCACACTTTGAACTCTTTTTTTTTGCATGCTCGAGAATTTTGAATTTGAGTTTGAACTAAGATTTGGATCAAGCGAGAATTAGCAACAATAATATGATGACATGGCATCATTAGCAGGGGATTACTGTAGCTTAAGTATCCGAGCGTCACAGAGTTGCATAATCTCATAGTCAGCGGAATATATATTTGACACGAAGAAAGCAGTAGCAATAAAACTGAATGATCATTATGCTAAGCTAACGGATGGGTCTTGTCCATCACATCATTCCACTAATGATGTGATCCTGTTATCAAATGACAACTGATGTCCATGGCTAGGAAACTTAACCATCTTTGATCAACGAGCTAGTCTAGTAGAGGCATACTAGGGACACTTAGTTTTGTCTATGTATTCACACATGTATCAAGTTTCCGATTAATACAATTCTAGCATGAATGATAAACATTTATCATGAATAAGGAAATATAAAATAACAACTTTATTACTGCCTCTAGGGCATATTTTCTTCAAATAATGGACCATATGGGCCATGAGAGGGGAGCATACCAGCCCACAAGGGGTGGCGCCCCCCTATGGCAGGAGGCCGATTGGGAGAAGGAAGAGGGGTTCGCCCCCCTTTCCTTCCTCCTTTCCCTCTTCCCTTTTCCTCTTCGGTAAAATAAGGAAGGGGGGCGCCACTTGGGAAACCCCAAGTAGGATTCGGATCCTACTTGGGGCGCCCCATGGCTGCCTCTCCTCCCCTCCCACCTATATATATGTCGGGAGGGGGCGCCTAGAAGAGACAACATCAATTGTTAGCCGTGTGCGGCGCCCCCCTCCATAGTTTATACCCCCAATCATAGTTTTGCAGTGCTTAGGTGAAGCCCTGCGAGAATCACTTCATCATCACCGTCACCATGTCGTCATGCTGACAGAACTCCTCAACTTCCTCGACACCTTGCTGGATCAAGAAGGCGAGGGACGTCACCGAACTGAACATGTGCATAACTTGGAGGTGCCGTACGTTCTGTGCTTGAACGGTCGGAGCTATAAGAATTTTGACTACATCAACCGCGTTGTCAAACGCTTCCACTTTCGGTCTACGAGGGTACATAGACACACTCTTTCTCCCCTCGTTGCTATGCATCTCCTAGATAGATCTTGCATGAGCATAGGAATTTTTTTTGAAATTGCATGCTACATTTCCCAACAATGGCATCCAAGCCAGGTCTATGCGTAGATAATATGCACGAGTAGAACACAAAGAATTGTGGGTTGTGATCGTCATACTTCTTGCCATTAATGTCTTATTTTGATTCGGTGGTATTGTTGGATGAAGTGTCCCAAACCAACCTTACATGACTACGTTCATGAGATCGGTTCCACCGACGGTCATGCAACTAGTTTTGCATAAAGGTGGTTGGTGAGTGTCCGTTCCTCCTACTTTAGTTGAATCGAATTTGACTGCGGCCGGTCCTTATTGAAGGTTAAAGCAGAAAACTTGATAAATCACCATTGTGGTTTTGATGCGTAGGTAAGAACAATTCTTGCTAGAAGCCCGTAGCAGCCACGTAAAACTTGCAACAACAAAGTAGAGGACGTCTAACTTGTTTTTGTAGGGCATGTTGTGATGTGATATGGTCAAGACGTGATGTGATATATGTTATTGTATGAGATGATCATGTTTTGTAGAAGTTATTGGCAACCGGCATGAGCCTTATGGTTGTCTCTTTATTGTATGAATGCAAACTCCATGTAATTGCTTTACTTTGTCACTATGCGTTAGCGATAGTTGTAGAAGCTATAGTTGGCGAGACGACCGCGACTCTACGATGGAGATCAAGATGTCAAGCTGATGACAATGGAGATCATGACGGTGCTTTGGAGATGGAGATCAAAAGCACAAGATGATGATGGTCATACCATGTCACATATTTTGATTGCATGTGATGTTTATCTTTTATGCATCTTATTTTGCTTAGTACGGCGGTAACATTATAAGATGATCCCTTAACTAAAATTTCAAGGTATAAGTGTTCTCCCTGAGTATGCACCGTTGCGAAAGTTCGTTGTGTTGAGACACCAGATGATGATCAGGTGTGATAGACTCTATGTTCACATACAACGGCTGCAAGACAGTTTTGCACATGCAGAATAATCGGGTTGAACTTGACGAGCCTGGCATGTACAGACATGGCCTCCGAACACTAGAGACCGAAAGGTCGAACGTGAATCATATAGTAGATATGATCAACATAGAGATGTTCATCGTTTATGACTACATCTCACGTGATGATCGAACATGGTTTAGTTGATTTGGATCACGTATCATTTAGATGACTTGAGGGATGTCAATCTAAGTGGGAGTTCCTATGTAATTTGATTAATTGAACTTTAATTTATCAGGAACTTAGTCTTGATATTTTTGCATATCTATGTTGTAGATCAATAGCTTGCAATATAGATCCTATATATTTTTTCTATGTTCCTAGAGAAAACTAAGTTGAAAGATGAAAGTAGCAATGACGCAGACTGGGTCCGTGATCTAAGGATTAGCTGCACAGAAGAATTATGTCCTTAATGCACTACTTGGTGACAAACCTATTGCAGGAGCAGATGCAGACGTTATGAACGTTTGGCAAGCTTGATATGATGACTGCTTAATAGTTTAGTGCATCGTGCTTTACGGCTTAGAACCGAGACTTCAAAAACGTTTGAAAACCATGGAGAGTACGAGATGTTCCAAGAACTAAAACTTGGTATTTCAGACTCATGCCCGTGTCGAGAGGTATGAGACCTCTGACATGTACTTTTCCAACAAGATGGAGGAGAATAGCTCAGCCAGTGAGCATGTGCTCAGAATGTCTGTGTACTACAATCGCTTGAATCAAGTGGGAGTTAATCTTCCAGATAAGATAGTGATTGACAGAGTTCTCTAGTCACTATCACCAAGCTACTAGAACTTCATGACAAACTATAATATGCAAGGGATGACGAAAACGATTCCCGAGCTCTTCGCGATGCTGAAATTGGCGAAGGTAGAAATCAAGAAAGAGCATCAAGTGTTGATGGTTGACAAGCCCACTAGCTTCAAGTAAAAGGACAAGGGAAAGAAAGGGAACTTCAAGAAAAATGGCAAGCAAGTTTCCACTCCCACGAAGAAGCCCAAAGCTAGACCCAAGCCTGAAACTAAGTGCTTCTACTGCAAAGGAAATGGTCATTGGAAGCGGAACTGCCCCAAATACTTGGCGGATAAGAAGGATGGCAAAGTGAACAAAGGTATATATGATATACATGTTATTGATGTGTAATTTACTAGTGTTCATAGTAACCCCTGGGTATTTTGATACTGGTTCAGTTGCTGAGATTAGTAACTCGAAACAGGAGTTGCAGAATGAACAGAGACTGGTTAAGAGCAAAGTGACTATGTGTGTTGGAAGTGATTCCAAGGTTGATAGGATCACCATCGCACACTCCCTCTACCTTCGAGATTAGTGTTGAGTCTAAAATAAATGTTTTTTGGTGTTTGCGTTAAGCATGAATATGATTAGATCATGTTTATTGCAATACGATTATTCATTTAAGTCAGGGAAAAATTGTTGTTCTGTTTACATGAATAAAACCTTCTGTGGTCATACACCCAAGGTGAATAGTTTATTGAATCTCGATTGTAGTGATACGCATATTCATAATATTGATGTCAAAAGATGCAAAGTTGATAATGATAGTGCAACATACTTGTGGCACTGCCGTTTAAGTCATATTGGTGTAAAGCGCATGAAGAAACTCCATACAGATGGGCTTTTGGAATCACTTGATTATGAATCATTTGATACTTGTGAACCATACCTCATGGGCAAGATGACTAAAACTTCATTCTCCAAAACAGTGGAGCGAGCTAATGACTATTGGAAATAATACATACCTATCGATGTATGTGGTCCAATGAGTGTTGAGGCACGCGGTGGGTATCATTATTTTCTAATCTTCACAGATGATTTGAGGAGATATGGGCATATCTACTTAATGAAACACAAGTCTGAAACAATTGAAAAGTTCAAAGAATATTAGAGTGAAGTGGAAAATCATCGTAACAAGAAAATAAAGTTTCTATGATCTAACCGCGGAGGCAAATATTTGAGTTATGAGTTTGGCATTCATTTAAAACAATGTGGAATAGTTTCACAACTCACGCCGCCTGGAACACCACAACGTAATGGTGTGTACGAACGTCGTAACCGTACTTTACACTACAAGAAGTCTGTTAATACACAACGGTTCTAATCTGTCATGGATCGGCAAAAAACTGTCATGCATGATCGTTCATGATGGACATGAAATCCGTCATGTATATCGCGTCATAATTTCACCTCGTACCGTCCATGACGGTCCTTGGCCGTCATGGATTTGCTTCGGACGTGCTTAATGAACAGGCTTGCTAACGGTGTTAACATGTTTGCCACATGATGACATGGATTGGACATGGCAGCCCATGTAGTAATCAGCCCAATTAAAATCTTGGTCCACTAAAATTCAACAAGGTCACGGAGTGGTGGCCCATATAGTATCAGCCCAGCTAAATGTTTGGCCCATTAATTTATGGTCCATCCAAGGCCCACTAATTCACTCCAAGCGATGTGTTCTGTCAGAAAAAATATATATTTATTTATTAAATAAATAATTGTTACATAAAACCCAGGAAATACACATGTACAAAATTAAAAAAGATCAAAAGTACTTCATGGAGCGATGTTCGGCTAAACAACACTCGCCCGATAGCTAATCCAACCGTATGCTACACTGTAGACTTGCCCATGGATGGTTGGATATAGCATGTCGTCCGAATTTCGGTCGGCAACTATTGTCCATCTAGAATGCTCAAAAAAGATCCCTGAAAACTTGAAATTACAAACATCGGACCGAACACTAAGCTACTCTCCAACTCCTCAAGCGCTGGTGGCGCTCGTCATACATCAAGCAGGTTCATCCCCGTGCCTTTATGGCCACAGATCCGGCCGATTAAGAGGGAGAGACCTTTTTTGCAACCATCTCACAATGAACAATGCTCCTGAACAACACCTTGTCTGTACTGATGAAGACTCCATGGAACATGTACTACCTGCGTATCGAGAAACCAAGAACGTATTGGAATATCACAAAAGAAAGGGATGGGAAAATCAAAAGCAACAGTGGGAAAGGGACCTGGTGCTACATGCGGCTCACATCCTGCCGAGGTCGGTGAATATGACAAGGCGACGGAAGTGGCGCCGGTGGAGACGAAGGGATGGCACCAGGCTTGGTATGGCATAGCAGCCCAAATGCATGAGCCCGTCAGCAAATCATCGAAGGCAGAGATCCCGCCCGCCCGATGCGGCGGAAATCCACCTCGAGCACGTCCGTACTCATTGCGCCAGGCCCATCCAACTTTGGCACTTACAAGAGGGACCTGCTATCTCCTTGCAACAAGATGGGCACCATCCGCAGCAACGGCACCGGCAACGCTGCACAAAGGTCGCCTTCAAGGCCGTCTCCGCCTGCGGGACGAGGCTATCGTTGCGGCGGCAGATGGCCGTGGATGGCGAGGTTGAGGCAGCCCCCGGCCTTTTTGGTGCAGTGGCGGCGGCCATGGATGGGGAGAGTGGAGGATGGGGGATCTGGAAGAGGGCAACCGAGATCCACTTCCTCCAAGTGGAATAGAAGCGGGCGTCTCGTGTGGGTGGGCGGAAGGAAACACAAGAAAGAGGGGGAGGCTTCCTTGCCGTTGGATCTCAGGGGTATAGACGGTATGGATCTGCGATCCGTGGGATGCTTAGATCAACCAATCACAGCGCGGCTTCGGCCTCACGTTGGATTGCCACTTCGGCTGCGAACTTATGTGGGCCTCTATTGACAGTGAGCCAGCGCGGAATTCAGTTTTTATTATTATTCAAATAACCAAATAAGGCATCCCTTTTGAGTAACTTGGAAAAAGAATTATCATATGTATCACAATAAAATTTTAATGTAAGATTCTGCATGCAAATTTTTTTGTAGGATATTCCATAAAATGGGTATTCCTGCTTGTCCATTTAAATTAATCCAGTTTGACCTACATTTATATCAAGTAAGGTTGAAAACATTGCCAGCCCGTTTCCTCTGGAAATGATATATTCTTAGTGGTCTATATTAGAGTGTAGAAAAAAATTATTGTCAAACGAGGAAGCAACTCACACCATGTGTTTTCGTCAAAGATGTTCCGGCTTTCATGTAGTGCATGTCATAATTTTTCTGAAACCTTCTCAACATTTTACTACAACCTATGGAAATTATATGATATGAAGGCACCATGCCAAATATTTTTCGGACATCATTTGTATTTTCCAAAATTACGAAAATAATAAACTCCATGTTCAGGGTTAAGACCTGGCACCCTCGTGTTTTGAATTCCTTCATTTTCTTGGATAGGGCCAAAACATAGACTCAAGAACACAAATATGACTTTTTAAATAATTGGAACCAACTTTTTCATTCAATTGTAGTTCAAAATTCAATTATATTCATCAAATGCCTAGAAATGCACTAAATGACTTACATATAGAAAACAGACACTGAAAATGCTAAATTTTTTGACATGGATCGTGTAGGGTGTATGTTGAGTGTAGAAAAAAATTCAAGGCCAACTGATGAAGCAGCGGTTGCTTCGCCTCCATACCCCACTCGTTATCTATTGGAACCTAAATTCTTTTTCGAAGATTGTCCGGTTTCTAAGCACCATATGTCACAACTTTTGTGAAACCTCTCAACTTTCACCACGACCTCCAAGTGTCGTATGAGGGAACCATGCCAAGTTTCATGTTTTTGAGACTTTGTTACCATTTTTCAAATACTTGTAAGGACAAAAACATATATAAATAACATTCGAGCCGTATCAAAATGGTAAGCACCTAGTTTCAGACATGTGAGGTCGAGGGCTCGAGTCTGGACTGGTAGCCTATTTTTAGTTCAGCAAGAGCTAGGCCACAATATTTAACTAAGACAACCAAAAAAAGTGTTTGTGCATTTGACAAAAGCATTCAAAAATGATTTTGGAAAAAATCACGTGTTTTAGAAAATTGTGGGCGTACTTTTGAAAAAAATATCAGGCTTTCAAATAATTGACAACGTCTATTTCCAAAAAATCAATATGCTTCTAGAAAATGTTCGGATATTTTTAAATGCATACTATTTTTTTTAATAATTATGTATTTTTTAAATACAATGAATATACACAATAATGGCGGGTGCTTGTGGTCATAAGTGAATTTACATACTTTAAAAGATCACATATCAGTTATGTTTACCTCTTCAGGTTATCTATATAATGAAATATAATAAATATTCTAATACACAATATTTGTGTATTAGCAATTACTTCGAACTTCTCTTACATTTATTTTTCAATGGGAAAGCCAATAGAAAAATTAAAATGAACTTGAAAACGAATTATATGAAAACCAGTAGTTGATCATATAATTGAGCAAAAAATATAACCATTTATAAAAACATGATGAACATGTTGTCATTTTTATAATAGTTTGTAGTTTAGAAATACAATCTTGATACACATTAATTTTGCATGCTTGTAGTCCGAAATGAAGATACATAATTGTTGTTACATTTCCTTTTATTTTAAATCCTCACAAGTTTCAAACGAGTTCATGTTTACCTCTTCAAGCTAAAATATAATGAAATTTAATAGAATTAAAATACACAACAATTTTATTTCTTAAAAGGTAAATGTAAAAATAAACATGAACTATGTAAAAAAAGAAAAAAATCATGTAGAATACGCATTAAGAAAATTGCTAGAAGATAGGGCCAGCCCTAGTCCTTCTAAAAAGAGTGATATGTAGTCTTAAAGAAAAGGTGCGTGCACTACCGCTAGCTTCGCGACTATTTGTCGCTTTAAGCGACGCGAGACGGGAAGTTTCGCTGTAGGTTTGTTCAACATTTTTTCAAATACTTGTTCAACATTTTTTCAAATAATTTGGTTAATATTTTTCTAAATACTTGTTCTACATTATTCAAATACTAGTTCAACACCATTTTATATATGATGAACATTTTTAAAAATAATTTGTTCAACATATTTTCAAATATTTGTTCTACATTTTTTCAAATACTTGCTTAACATTTTCCAAATACTCATTTAACATTTTTAAGTACTTGTTCAACATTTTCATATACCTGCTCAACATTTTTAGTACTTATTCAACATTTTTAAATACATGTACAGGATGTTTAATACTTATTCAAAACATTTCAAATTCTTGTTCAACATTTTTAATCCTATTAAACATTTTTAAATGAGTTTTTGGGAAAGTCTTTTTGCAATATATGTATTTAGAATATTTTAAAGTATAAAAAAGAACTAAGAAAGAAAGCAAAAAAGAAAAAACATGAAAAGATGAAACATGAAGCAAGAGTTGCTTACCTGCGCACGTGGGCTGGCCCGTATGCTCGATGGCTTCAGCGAGTCGGAATGCCTGACTAGCTGAGCGCTAGAAATAGCATTGCCCTACCGCTAGTTGGTTTCTTAGCTTGCACGGCTCTAACATGACATGTACCGTCCCTAAAAAAATAACATGTATTTCCTCTGTACCAAAATATGAGTCATTTTGGTAGGAGGGAGTACATCTTAGACTCGAATCTACTACTACACCAAAAAAATGAAACTATTTTCTCTCTCTTATATACTAACATGTGGGACCTACACTTATACTATGCGCTAAAGTGCCAAGGGCTGGGTTGTAGGGAGTTGTGTTAATATGCGTGATTATCTGTAAATAACTCTCGTGTGAGTCACAGTGTCAGTCTACCATAAGCAGGCAATTATGTGTATTTTTTGAGACAAAGTTATCTGTATATACTTAACGAAAAATGGTTAGATTCGGGAGGTTCTTTTTTTTTCCTTCTAAAATTTCTTTTTAAAATTCTCATGACGTGTCTTTTGTTCCCCTTGTATGACCCATATGTCAGTCCGAATCGAACCATTTTACCTTAAGTATATACACATAACTTATGGCCTAGATTAAGGGTCTTTTTTTGTTTTTAAAATTTTCTTTTTATTAATGCATTCTTTTTCTTTTTATTTCTTTTGTATTACAACATTAGACTGACAATTGGCCATACAAGAGGAACACAAGACACATCAGCACAAGTCATCCATGATGGTTCGGACATTGTATATATAAAAAAGAAAGGCTAGGCCCAGCTCCTAGATTCGTGACGGTTTCCATGACGGTTCCTCTAGATCTGTCATAAGTGAGCTACCGTTTTGGGGCCTAACCTCGCCTTGCGGATCCGTGACGGTTTCTGTGACAGTTCCGGAGAACGTCATGAGGAATCCGTCATGGATTAACAGGTTTCTTGTAGTGTTATTAGGTATGGTGCGATCTATGTTGTCTCTTACCGATTTACCACTATCTTTTTGGGGTTATACATTAGAGACAGCTGCATTCATGTTAGGGCACCGTCTAAATCCGTTGAGACGACACCATATGAACTATGGTTTGGCAAGAAACCCAAGCTGTCGTTTCTTAAAAGTTTGGGGTTGCGACTCTTATGTCAAAAGGCTTCAACCTGATAAGCTCGAACCCAAATCGGAGAAGTGCGTCTTCATAGGATACCCTAAGGAAACAATTGGGTACACCTTTTACCACAGATCCGAAGGCAAGATCTTTGTTGCCAAGGATGGAACATTTCTAGAGAAGGAGTTTCTCTCGAAAGAAGTGAGTGGGAGAAAAGTAGAACTTGATGAGGTAATTGTACCTTCTCTCAAATTGGAAAGTAGCTCATTAGAGAAATCCGTTCCCGTGATGCCTACATCGACTAGAGAGGAAGCTAATGATGATGATCATGAAACTTCAGATCAAGTTACTACTGGACCTCCTAGGTCGAACATAGCACGATCCACACCAGAGTGGTACAATAATCTTATTCCGAAAGTCATGTTTCTAGACCATGGCGAACCTACGAACTATGACGAAGCTATGATGAGCCCAGATTCCGACAGATGGCTTGAGGCCATGAAATCTTAGATAGGGTCCATGTATGAGAACAAACTGTGGACTTTGGTGGACTTGCCCAATGATCGGCAGACCATTAAGAATAAACGGATCTTCAAGAAGAAGACATACGCCGATAATAATGTCACTATCTGCAAAGCTCGACTTGTCAAAAAAGGTTTTTGACAAAGTTCAAGGAGTTGACTACGATGAGACTTTCTCACCCGTAGCGATGCTTAAGTCTATCTGAATCATGTTAGCAATTGCCACATTTTATGATTATGAAATCTGGCTAATGGATGTCAAAAACTGCATTCCTTAATGGATATTAAAGAAGATCTGTATATGATGCAACCAGAAGGTTTTGTCAATCCTAAAGGTGCTAACAAAGTGTGCGAGCTTGAGCGATCCATCTATGGACTGGTGCAAGCATCTCGGAGTTGGAATATACGCTTTGATAAGGTGATCAAAGCATATGGTTTTATACAGACTTATGGTGAAGCCTGTATTTACAAGAAAGTGAGTGGGAGCTCTGTAGAATTTCTGATATGATATGTGGATGACATATTATTGATTGGAAATGATATATAATTTCTGGATAACATAAAAGGATACTTGAATAAGAATTTTTCAATGAAAGACCTCGGTGAATCTACTTATATATTGGGCATCAAGATCTATAAGGATAGATCGAGATGCTTAATAGGACTTTCACAAAGCACATACCTTGACAAGTTTTTGAAGAACTTCAAAATGGATTAGTCAAAGGGTTCTTGCCTGTATTGCAAGGTGTGAAGTTGAGTAAGACTCAAAACCCGACCATGACAGAAGATAGAGAGAGAATGAAAGTCATTCCCTATGCCTTAGCCATAGGTTCTATAAAGTATGCCATGTTGTGTACTAGACCTATTCTGTACCTTGCCATGAGTTTAGCAAGGGGGTACAATAGTGATCCATGAGTAGATCATTGGACAGCGGTCAAAATTATCCTTAGGTACCTAAAGAGGACTAAGGAAATGATTCTTGGTCATGGAGGTGATAAAGAGTTCATCGTAAAGAGTTACGTCGATGTAATCTTTGACACCAAACCGGATGAATCTGAGTCTTGATCTGGATACATATTGATGGTGGGAGCAATTAGCTAGAGTAGCTCCATGCAGAGCATTGTAGACATAGAAATTTGCAAAATACATACGGATATGAATGTGACAGACCCGTTGACTAAATCTCTCTCATAAGCAAAACATGAGCACACCTTAGTACTCTTTGGGTGTTAAACACATGGCGATGTGAACTAGATTATTGACTCTAGTAAACTCTTTGGGTGTTGGTCGCACGGCGATGTGAACTTTGGGTGTTAAATCACATGGTGATGTGAACTAGATTATTGACTCTAGTGCAAGTGGGTAATGATGTCTACTATGCAACCTTCTTCTTGTAGACGTTGTTGGGCTTCCAAGTGCATAGGTTTGTAGGATAGTAGCAAATTTCCCTCAAGTGGATGACCTAATAAGGTTTATCAATCCGTGGGAGGCGTAGGATGAAGATGGTCTCTCTCAAACGACCCTGCAACCAAATAGCAAAGTGTCTCTTGTGTCCCCAACACACCCAATACAATGGTAAATTGTATAGGTGCACTAGTTCGGCGAAGAGATGGTGATACAAGTGCAATATGGATGGTAGATATAGGTTTTTGTAATATGAAATTATAAAAACAGCAAGGTAACAAGTAATAAAAGTGACCGAAAACAGTATTGCAATGCTTCGAAACAAGGCCTGACAAGGCCTGGGGTTCATACTTTCACTAGTGCAAGTTCTCTCAACAATGATAACATAATTGGATCATATAACAATCCCTCAACCTCATTAATAGCAGTACTCCAAAGTCACCTCAAAGTCACTAATAGCGGAGAACAAACGAAGAGATTATTGTAGGGTACGAAACCACCTCAAAGTTATTCTTTCCGATCAATCCATTGGACTATTCCTATAAGTGTCACAAACAGCCCTAGAGTTCATAGTAAAATAACACCTTAAGACACACATCAACCAAAACCCTAATGTCATCTAGATACTCCAATGTCACCTCAAGTATCCGTGGGTATGATTATACGATATGCATCACACAATGTCAGATTCATCTATTCAACCAACACAAAGAACCTCAAAGAGTGCCCCAAAGTTTCTACCGGAGAGTCAAGACGAAAACGTGTGCCAACCCCTATGCATAAGTTCACAAGGTCACTGAACCTGCAAGTTGATCACCAGAACATACATCAAGTAGATCACGTGAATATCCCATTGTCACCACAGATAAGCACATGCAAGACATGCATCAAGTGTTCTCAAATCCTTAAGGACTCAATCCGATAAGATAACTTCAACGGGAAAACTCAATCCATTACAAGAAGGTAGAGGGGGAGAAATATCATATGATCCAACTATAATAGCAAAGCTCGCGATACATCAAGATCGTGCCATATCAAGAACACGAGAGAGAGATCAAACACATAGCTACGGGTACATACCCTCAGCCCCGAGGGGGAACTACTCCCTCCTTGTCATGGAGAGCGCCGGGATGATGAAGATGGCCACCGGTGAGGGATCCCCCTCCCGCAGGGTGCTGGAACAGGGTCCCGATTGGTTTTCGTGCCTATAGAGGCTTACGGCGGCGAAACTCCCAATCTTGGTTCTGTTTTGGAAGTTTGGAGATATATAAGAGGTGTTGGCATCGAGAACAAGTCAGGGGGGTCTACGAGGCAGGCACGAGGTAGGGGGCAAGCCCTCCACCCTCGTGGTGGCATCAGGACTCTTCTGGTCCATCTCCGATGCTCCGTGAGCTTCTTCTGGTCCAAAAACAATCTGTGTGAAATTTCCAGAACATGCATGTATGTCTGCTCAAACTGTAACATGCAGGTCATCCTAGAGCATGACAATCGTTGTACTAGCCACTTCGACTTGATGGGAGGGATTCATGCGTAAACATGCATGTGTGTGTGCTCAAACTGTAACATGCAGGTCGTCCTAGAGCATGACCTCTCTATATATAAATATATATATATATATAGGGTGGGTCTATTATGATAACACCCCTTAAGACCTTATTATGCACCTCAAAACCTTATTCTGCTAACACCTCCTCCCCACTACCCCTGACCCATCCCACTTTCTTCCTCCCGTCCAACCACCAAATCCACAAACCTCTTCCACCGGCGCGCCACCTCTTTCCCCCGCGCCGCCTGCTTCCCCCACGCCGCCGCCCCACCTGCCTCCCTCACGCCGCCGCCCCACCTGCCTCCCCTGTGTTGCCTGGCCACCATCTTCGCCCGCGCCGTTGCCCCACCTCCTTCCCCCATGGCACCGCGGCGCCATCCCGATGACCTCCTACCTCCCACCCCGCGTCGGCCCCTCCCTGTGATGCGGCCGACCTCCTCCTTCCAACCCGCACCACTGGAGACCCGCCCCCGCCACGCGCCGCCGGAGCCCCACCCCGCCACCTACCACCACGCCCCGCCTCTTCCCCTGCAGCACCTTCCCGTGGCGTCGCCCCCTACTTCCCGTGGCCATGCCGACGCCCTAGCCCCGCCTGCGCCACTAGCGCGGATTTGACCCGCCTCCATCACCCTTCGGACGAAGGCCTCCCCAGCAGTTAGATCCGCCTCTCCCATGGCCGGATCCGCCTCTCCCAATGGCTAGAGCTCTCTCTCACTGGTAGCCGTCGCCCCTGCTTCTCCACCGCTGGAGAGGGGGAGGGCAGCGGATTAGGCCGAGAAGCAGTCCATGGTGGGGCAGCGGCTCCGTCCACGGGATCTCAACTCCCCCCTCTCTTAATGGATCCATGGTGTGGCAGTCCAGCATGCGCACGCGTGCAACATGGTTGTGGCGTCGAGGCAGCTCGTGTTGTTCCTTCAGGTAGTGGAGCGTTGGTCTTTAGTTCAGAAAATAATTGTTTAGATTTTGCCGATGCAATGCGGTGAGCAATTCAACTATGTATTTCTGAGATTTTCCTTTCAGCTTGGTTTGTGTGCGTAGTGCAGTTTGTTGCTACGGGTGGCTGGCATCAACGTGCCTCCAGAAGCAGCTCACTCCTCAACTCGTCGCAGTTCCCTAGCGGTGGGAGAGAAGTGCAGTGCTCTATGGTGCTCTCTTTCACGGGAGCAGGTGGTCATCCGCTGCGGTGCAGCTCAAAAACATGTGCCAGGCTGTTCTGTGCTTTGGCTAGGTGACGACGAGTGTTGCCCCCGGTCAACGCCATTGTGCCTCCTTCTGCCGAGTGCAGTACTCACCTCACTACAATACATATTTCAAGTGCATGCAGCTCGCAACCCGCCAATGTGCCATGCAGCAAAACTTTTGCAGTTTTTTTGTTCTTTTGTTCCAAAATTCATATGGTTGTGCTCATAAAGAAAAACTTCTATAGAGAAAAAATAAAGAGGAAGTACAGTGCACTCCGGTCTTAAAAGAAGTCCACTCCGAAGGACTTTGAAGTACACATCACTTGGAAAAATGTATTTAAAAATTTATGTTGTGTTTGTTGAAAGACATTTAAACTAGTAAAAGAAAGTAATGTGGTTCACTCTCAAGAGTGTTGTGGATCACTTTCAAGAGTGTTGGGGTTCACTTGCCGTCGTCTATGTGGTCCATTCTCGTTCATAAAAAAATAGTTAAAAAAGGACAACAAAAACTCGTATGAGAAAAATTACATCTGACAAAAGAAATTATGCACCTCGCTTGCTCGTTCGATGTAGTGCGGTTTTCATTCTGAAGCAGTGCGGTCAGCCGTATGATGTTGTTCATCCCATAAGTGCAAAAAAATTGTTACGAAAGCGAAAAAAGTAATGCGGTTCACTTCTTGATAGTGTTGTGGTTCATTTACACCCGATGTGAAGTGCACTCTACTTTCTCGTTCTTGAAAAAATTACGTTTGAATAAAAGAAACCATGCAGTTCTCTTACCCGTGTGATGCAGTGCGGTTTTTCGTCCGTTGTAGCGTGGTTTTCAGTCGGATGAAGTACTCACGTCGATTTGGGTGTCGCGAAAAACAGAGTGTCCGCATTTCGGTAAATTCGAAATTCCTCTTAAACCATAAAGAATTAGAGAGAGTGTTCTACATGAAAGAGTTGCGTATCATTGATATCTTTGCAACTTCGTATCGTTTGAATCATTCCAACCAGCGGTTTGCAAAAATTTCGCCAAAAACGGTCGCTGCCACTCGCCGTCCGCCGCACGATTTTCAAAATTAACTTAAAACTGGAAGGAATTTCAAAACTATTTCAACATATGAAAATTGCGCCTCGTTCGTAGCTTTCCAACAGCATATGACACGCCTCGTTTCGACAAATGGTTCAAAAACTAGAGCGAAAACAATACCGAAAATTTGAAAAACAGAATTCCGCGATTTAGTAAATTTGAAATTGCTCTTAAACCGTAAGGAATTAGAGAAAAATTTATATATGAAAAAGATGCGCCTCGACGATATCTATCCAACGACGTATCGTTTGCTTCATTCCGACGAGCGGTTCAGAAGAAATCATGAAAAATGCTCGCTACCACTCATCATGGGCCGCACCATTTTCAAAACTACTCTTAGACCTTGTGGAATCTCGAAAAGTGTCCAACATGTCGAAGTTGCGCCTAATCCATAGCTTTTCAACGGTATTATTACACGCCTCATTTCGATAAACGGTTAAAAAATTAGAGCGAAAACAATACCTAAAAAATAACGCGTGCAGTTTTTTCCGACGAGAAGTTCACTCGTGTGAGTACTGCAGCACACTTGGTTAAAAAAAATGACATGCACTTGTGTTCAGCATGCAGTGCGGAAGTGGTGTGGAGAATAGTTATTCTGCTAATATTAGCAGAATAGACCGTATATATATATATATATATATATATATATATATATATATATATATATATATATATATATATATATATATCACAGGTTCCTGAGATCCCCGATTGAAAAAAAAGAGAACCACCCCACCCGCTCGCGACGATCCCCCCCCTAACCTCCCTCGATCCCATCTGGCCCCTCCCTCAATCTGCATCGCGCCACCGCCGCCTCCCTCCCTACCCCGCGCCGCCGCCGGGCACCGGCCACCTCCCATGCCGCTGCCAGGCCGCTGCCACCTCCCGCGCCGCCGGCTGGTCCCGGCCACCTACAGCGCGGCCGTTGGGCCCCTCCCCTGCTTCAACCACGGGATCTGCCCTCCTGTCACCTCCCGCGCCGCTGCCGGACCCCGGCCACCTCCCGCGCCGCCGGCTGTTCTCGGCCACCTACAGCGCCGCTGTCGGGCCCATCCCCTACTTCAATCACGGATCCGGCCACCTCCCGCGCCGTCGGCTGTTCCCGGCCACCTACAGCGCCGTTGTCGGGCCCCTCCCCTGCTTCAATCATGGATCCGGACACCTCCCGCGCCGCCGGCTGTTCTTGGCCACCTACAGAGCTGCCATCGGGCCCCTCCCTTGCTTCAATCACGGATCCGGCCACCGCGTGCACCCCACCTAGGATCCATTCACCGTCGTCCCCGGATCCGGCCACCGCGATGGCGTGCCTTCCACCGCACATTGTCGCCCTGCCTTCCCAACCGCGCTGCTGCCTGACTTCCCCATCGTGCCGCTGCCTTCTCCCATCGCCCAACCGACCGGGTCGCCCCACCAGCCCCTCTACATGCCGCCGCAGACGACAGCTGCACCCATCCGCGAGGGTCACGCACCAGCTACTGGCCTCGCGGTCCCCCTCCACCAGCCCCGGCCATTGGTCTGCCTCCGCCACCGAGCGCTTGTCTCCCTCCATCTTCCTCTGCACGATGGACGTCATGGCACGAGAGCTTTTGTGAGCTCAGTGGGTTCCTGTGCGGCGTTGCGGTTCAAGAAAAATAAGGATAGAAGTTCGAGAATACTTGTTTGAGAAGCTATGGATTTGTTCTGCTAATTACTGAACCAATAGTCAATCTTAAATTGTGAAAATAAAAAGGAAATCATGTAGAAAAAGTGGTGTCGTTGTTCTGTTTGCCTCGTTCACTTTGGTCCAAAAAAAAAAGATTGTTATTTGTTTAGAACAGGTGACAAAAAGAACGACTTTCAACAGAAGAAACTAGCGTTGTTGTTCGGTACAGAGTGCCAATGAACAACAAGTTCACTTCTTGCTCTCTTTTTCTATTTTACGTAGGAAAGATGATTTTTAGATGCAAAAGAAAAAACATATGAAAGATGATTTCTTCATGAAAAGTGTATGGTAGTTGTGGGTGCGCGTGTTTTGTATGTGTTTGTGTGATGGGGTGTGTCCTTTTATTTCATTCATGTGTGAAAGGAAGAAGAATTCATATACAAGACGAGGAAAAAGTTCAAAAAAAATGTAATAAAAACAAGTTTATGCATGAAAATTAACTTATTCTCTTGTAAGAAAAAACACACAAAGAGGTTCAAATTTTACAAGAAATGATAACATCGTTTTGGTGTTTTATAAAAAGGGCTTATAAACGGCGATGAATTTGAAAAATAAAATTGTCTATATGAAAAATTTCCCCAAGGATTTTCCCTGTGACACTATTTTTGTATGTTGGTACCAAGCTTGATGATGTATTGGTGTGATATACTTGATGATGTATTGGTTGTGCACGTAGCACACGAAGTGTATGTATATTGTTGTGTGTAATTTTCTTGAATTTCAATAGCATGTGAACGGTTTAAAGGAATATTTCATGTTTATGGAAAACTCAGATTCTTTCCATTTCTAGGAAAAATAAAAGTACGAGGTTCCATTTAAAAAAATGTTTGATGCTTATTTGAAAACATGTTTTTTCTAAGAAAAAAGACAAAGAAGTTCAATTTAAAATAACATAGAAGCTCGAAGTATATAAAAGAACTCAGATTTTTTCTCGTTACTAAAGAATAAAATAAAGTTCAAATTTGAATAGGAGAGCAGTTCGATATTTATTACAAACTAGTATATTTCCGTTTGTAAAAGCTAAAAAACGAAGAAGTCCAAATTATAAAAAATTAATAAATTCAATATTTATAAATCTCGGGTTTTCCTTGTTACAAAAGAATAAAATGAAGAGGTTCAAATTAAAATAAGGGAGTAATTTGATGTATACAGAAAACTCAAATGCTTCCCGTTTCTAGAAAAAATAAGAGTATGAAATTCAATTTAGAAAAAAAAGTTTGATGCTTATCTGAAAACATTTTTTTCCGAAAAATACATGGCCGAAGTTCAACGTGAAAACATGGAGCAGTTCAAGTGCTATAAGGAATGCGTTTCAGATGAGAATATAATAATACAAAATTAAAAGCCTAAAATGTTTGTTGAAAGAAGTTCACGTTCTCCACCCTGCATGGTTCAAAAACTATATTACGAGACGTCCGACCTTCAATTACATGATTAAAAAGAGAGAATAAAACAACATTTTTCCCATTTTTAAAACTGCTCTCAGACGACAACGAATTTGTAACACATGTCTACAGGAAAAAGTTGCTCCTATTCATAAGCTTTCCAAAGATATATTATATGCTACATTCCGATGTACAATTAAAAAATTTCATGTATACCAATTAAAACACGCTTTTATGTATTGAAAAAAATTATTTTGAACCATCACGAGTATGAAAAAATAATCAACACAGCAAAGTTGTGTGTTTTCAACAGCTTTCCATCGATATATCATTTTCTAAATTTCGGTAAGTGGTTGGGGAGTTACGGGTAAAAAACAACACGTGAAAGACAGAGTGAAATTCAAAAATAACTGCTCTAGAAGTTCAACCTCTTCACGAAGTGCATTTTCAGGGACTCTGTTTTTTCGATAAAGGCAGAACGCATAATCTCAGAAGTTCAAATTGATAACTGCCAGAAGTTCACGTACTACACAGTGTGCATTTTGTATTAAAAAAGAATGAAAATGCAAAGCATAAAGTTTTGTTGCTAGAATTTTAAGTGTTCGTCCTGAGAAAGTTCAAAAACTCTTGTGTGGGAGAGGTTGAAAAAAATACGTGACAGAAGTTCAAGGTAAAAACAACGAGAAGTTCAACTACTGCAAGGAATGCATTTCAGGTGAGAATAAAAGTATAGAAAAATAAAAGCATAAAATGTTTGTTGAAAGAAGTTCAAGTGCTCTATCCGGGGAAACAAGAAGTTCAAAAATTAAATAACAAAGAACTTCAACTTTTAATAAATAGAGCGCTTCAAAATTTTGTAAAAAATATTAAGAAATTAAACCAGGAAGTCCATATTAAAAACATGGAGAAGTTCGATGATTATAGAAAACTCAGGTTTTCCTCATTATTAAAGAATGGAAACAAGAAGTTCAAGTTTTAATAATAGAGCGCTTCAAAATTTCGTAACAAAAGATTAAGAAATAAAACCAGGAAGTCCATATTCAAAAGATGGAGAAGTTCGATGATTATAGAAAACTCACATTCTCCTCGTTATTAAAGAATGGAAACAAGAAGTTCAAAAATTAAATAACAAGAAGTTCAACTTTTAATAATAGAGCGCTTCAAAATTTCGTAAAAAAGATTAAAAAAATCAGATTAAAAATTCATAAAAAACTAAAATATTTTCACGTAACCGAGAGAAGATCAGGTTGATAACTGCGAGAAGTTCATGTACTACACGGTGTTCATTTTGTATTAAAAAGGAATAAAAAGCAAAGGCTAAAAGTTTTGTTGTTATAAGTTCAAGTCCTTCGTTGGAGAAAGTTAAAAAAATTATTGTGAGAGAGATTTGTACAAAAGGAATATCATCCGTGTAACACTGACGAATGGATGAGAAAATTACAAACGAAAATACGTCACAGAAGTTCAACTAAAAACAATAGGAAGTTCATTTACTACAGTGGATGAATTTCAGATGAAAAACTATTAAAATCGTCGCGGGTATGAAAAAAATGATCAATACGGGAATGTTGCGTGTTTACATCAGCTTTCCATCTGGATATCGTTTGCTCAATTTCGGTGATGGATGGAAATCTACGAGAAAGAAAACACGTGAAAAACAGAGTGAAGTTCAAGTAGACATGCCGAGAAGTTCAAGTTCTTCACGCGGTGCATTTTCGAAGAATTCGTTTCGCGATAAAGGCAGAACGCATGATCTCACTGTTTTTTAAATTACTTGAAAACGGCTAGGAATCAGAGAAAACTATGAACATGAAAAAGTTTCGCATTTTCCGTAGCTTTTCAGCGGTATATTATTTGAAAGTTTTCCAGTTACATGGGAAAGTTTGATATTTATTTGAAAAATTGGACTTTTCTAGTTACTAAAGAATAAAACCAATAAGTTCAATTCCAAGAAACGAAGAAGTTTGATGTTTTTCTAAAAAACCTCCAATTTTCACATTTCTAAAAACACACAATGAAGTTCGAATAAAAAAGGTAGAGCGGATCGATGTCTATAAAAAACTCAGATATTTTCATGTAATAGAGAGAAGTTCGGATTAATAACCGCGAGAAGTTCAAGTACTACACTATGTGTATTTTGTATGGAAAAAAAGAATGAAAAAGCAAAGGCTAAAAGTTTTGTTTCTGGAAGTTCAAGTGCTCGGCCCGAGAAAGTTCAAAAATTCTTATGAGAGAGGTTGAACATAAATATGTGACATAAGTTCAAGGTGAAAACAACGGCATGTTCAACTACTACACGGAATGCGTTTCAGATAAAAATATAAGAATAGAAAACAAAGGCTTAAAAGGTTTGTTGCAAGAATTTCACGTGCTCCTCCGTTCACGGTTCAGAATTAATATTGCGAGACATCCGACCTCCAATTACATATTTCAAAATGGCAAAAAATGATGTCCGACCTTCAATTGCGTGTAATTCAACGTATACACAAAAATGTGACAGAAGTTCATAGTGAAAACAATTAGAAGTTAAAGTACTGCAAGGAATACATTTCAGGTGAGAAATAAAAGTGTAGGAAAAATAAAAGTTTAAAAGTTTGTTGAAAGAAGTTCAAGTGCTCTTTCCGGGGAAGTTCAAAAATTCTTGCGAGAGAGGTTCACCTCGTATTTCCATGTTCAATTTTTTCCGTATAAAAATCGAATACAATTCTTTACTCAAAAATATAAAAAGGTGAAGTTCAAATTGAAATAACAGAGAAGTTCGGAGTTTACTAAAACCTAGGATTTACCTGTTCAAAAAATAAAAAACACAACACCATTTTTTGCACTTTTAAAAACAACTCATAAACGAAAAAATGGTTGCTAGAAGTTCAAGTGCTCGGCGAGGAAAAGTTCAAAAAATTCTTGTGAGACAAGTTTACCGTGTATTTAGATGTCCAAAATACAGAAAACTATGTTGTTTTTTATGTTTTAAAATAATTCTCTCAAACCAGAGAGAAGTTCAAAGTGATAACAACTGGAAGTTCACGTACTACATGCTGTGTATTTCATATAAGAAAAAATACAAAAAAAAAGTGAAACAGGGTGAAGTTCAAACAGAGATGCCCCAAAAGTTCAACTACTTCACGTAGTGCAAAAAACACCATGTAAAAAATCAGCACATCAAAAACAGAGTGAAGTTCGAACAGACACGTCCTAGAAGTTCAACTACTGTACAGTCAAAAAAAAGGTCAACTACTCCATGCAGTGCAAAAAACAACACGTTAAAAACAGTGTGAAGTTCGAACAGACATGCACGAGAAGTTCAACTACTTCACGTAGTGTATTTCCATTCGTGATGAAGGCAGAAATCATGATCTTGTCATTTTCTAATTTACTTCAAAACAGTAGGAAATAATTTGTGTAAGTTCAAGTCCTTCGCAGGAGAAAGTTCAAAAAATTATTGGGAGAGAGATTTGTACAAAAGGAATATCATTTCTGTGACACTAATGAATGGATGAAAAAATTACAAGCAAAAATACGTCACAGAAGTTCAACTGAAAACAATAGGAAGTTCAACTACTACACTGAATGAATTTCACATGAAAAACTTTTAAAACCGTTGCGAGTATGAAAAAGTGATCAACACGGGAAAGTTGCGTCTCTACAGCAGCTTTCCATCGGTATATCACTTGCTCAATTCTGGTGAGTGTTCCGGTGCGTGGATGGAGAGCCACGGGCAAAAAAGCACGTGAAAAACAAAGTGAAGTTCAAGGTTTCATACCGAGAAGTTCAGGTACTTCACGCGATGCATTTTTGACGAATCTGTTTCTCGATAAAGGCAGAACGAATAATCTCGCCGTTTTTGAAATTACTTGAAAATGGTTGGGAATCAGAGAAAAATGTCAACACGAAAAAGTGTCGCATTTTCCGTAGCTTTTCAACGGTGTATTATTTATGCCATTCCGATAAAGTTTGTACAAAATACGGCGAAAATACTATTTTCGCCATTTTCGAAACTGACATAAAACCATAATGAATTGGGAGAAATAATACATATAAAAAAGTTTCGCATTTGTTCAGGCTTTCCAACGCAATATCATTTGCTGCATTCGGACTGACGGTTAAAAACTTAGCTCGAAAATATGAACTTGGTAGGACTTGTACCGTTTGCTAAATTACTCTTAAACCATTCAAAATTAGAAGAAACTTTCAACATGAAAGAGTAGTGCATTTTCATAAGCTTTCTAACGCCGTATCATATGCCTCAATTGGATTAGTCGTTTAGAAATGGTGTTAAAAATACGAACTCGGCTGTTCGGTTTGCGAAATTTGACGTTTTTTCAAATTACTCTTTAACCATAGAGAATTATAGAAAACTTTCAACATGTGGAGGGAGCGGTTTTGCAGCAGCTTTCCAACGCCATATTATATGCCTCATTCTGATAAACGGTTTAGAAATGCGATCGAAAATATGATTCACGTTTTTTGTGTGAAGAAAAAACGGATTTCAAAACTGCTCTTAAACCACTTACATTTTGCCAAAAATTTAAGTTGGGTCATGATACTGGTGTCCATAGCTTTCCAACGGTATATCGCAAGCCCCATTTGGGCAATGTTGGCGAAAGTTCAACCTAGTTCACAGGGAAGTTCAACGTACTACTGACGGGGCAAGTCAGGTTGTGATCAGAATATTATTCTCATCCCGTGATCAGAATAGTGTGTGTGTCTATATATATATATATATATATATATATATATATATATATAATATGGTATGTATACCATATTATATATATATATATACATACCATATTACAAGCAAAAAAAGAATCCCCTTCTAGGTCAAATTAACCTCTCTCGTTGTGAGGCAAAAAGTAGTGATGGACCAAGCGGGCCCACAGATGGAAAGCATCAATATCGCTGATAACCCCTTAAGTGGGTGCGAGAGGACAACCACCATCGCTTTGCATGTGGGCCAAACATATGTTGAATACCCAAAATGCACAACTTTGATGTGCTACATACCTCAGAAACCATAAACCATGCACCCACAGAAAGCGAGGTTCATGAAGCATACTACATATGATGGTCCCCTTCCCCCTCTTCGACGCATACTATATGCTCCTACCGTAATACAACCCAAAAAGAATCCTCATCGATGGCGAAATTAGTTAACCTCTCCCGATGTAGGTCAAAGTGATGCATGCATGGACGGTGGCCTCGTGGGCCCATAGATGGAAGCATCACACATGAGTGTCCTAGCTAGGATAACCACCGCCTGCATGCATGTGGCCCAAAGAGGTGTTGTGTGTTGTTTGAATAGCCAATTTCACAATTTTGATGTGGCACATGCCTCGGAAACCAAAAAGTCCTGACACTTAGTGAGGTGTACTTGTTCACGGACGCATACGTATAGTATATATGCTAGTCCCCTCCCACCTCTTCGACGCGTACTATATACCACCATAACACAAACTAAAAAGATTCTACCTTGCTGGTCAAATCAACCTCACTGCCGGCTGTTCGTCAAAGTGATGGACGACGACCTCGTGGCCCCACACAGAAAGCATCACACACGAGTATCGCGTGTCGTGTAGCACAACCATCGACTGCATGTGACCAAAACATGTATGTATGAAAGGGTTGTGTAATGTTTTAAATAACGATTCACGACTCTAATGTGGCACCTGCCTACCTAACAAAATGGCCAACCCACACGGTGGCTCACAACTCATAGTGTACTGCGAGCCACCCGCCACCCCCAGACACACACACCCACACACACACCGCGAATCCACCGCAACTACGATGCATGTTAAATTAATTATCCTGCAGTGAACATATGTTACCAAAGGAGGGACGTTTTAGTTTTGAAAAAAAATAGAGATCATTAAGACCTTTTAGTACATTAATTGATTGATTTTCTACGGGTATAATGTGCAAAATTCAAATTCGAGCTACATGCACACATGATAGTGCACCTAAATGGATTGCAAAAACACATGTGTCTCACTAGGTGCATGTTTACTCCCCGTGCAACAAATTTCAAACATTGAGAATCTTGATTTTTAAATTCTAGTACATCCAAAAATTATTTGAAGTTAGTTTGGACACCAATACAAAGTTGCATCGTACTTTTTTAGTCAAATTTGAGACTAGTTTTGATGTAATCTTTATCTAATTACAAACGGGAGATTATTAATAATTGGGAACCAATATCCCAAACAGATTATTTATTCGAACCGTGGGCATTAGACCAACAATGGATACGTGCCATGCTTCGGTTAAGCAATAAAGCAGCAACATTAATCATCCAAATAGAAAACAATACATGTGCCGCCACGCGACCTGTGTGCCGTGCGAGCAGGCGTGAGTTAACGGGACGCATGCGAGTAGTCCACTGTGCAGGCAGACCGGGAGGCGTGCGTGTAGGTGTGTGAATTGACGGAGGCGTGCTCACTACGCAGTGTCATTGGGAGGCGTGCGAGTAGCTGTGTGAAACGATGGCAGGCATACCAGCAGTCCTGTGCGCATGCTCACCGAGAGACGAGCCACCGGTTTGACCGCCGCCCGCCTCTCTCCCACTACTCCATATTAATGGTGCGCCCGAGCGGCTGCACCCCCAACCCTGCCACACACACAATCCTCTCTCTCCTCTTGCATCCTTGATGCCACTCTTAGTCCTTAAAGCTGTCAGTGTATGAGGATGCCGCCGAAGCGCCCCATCAGAGGGAGTGGTGACGCCGGGGATGCTAAAGCACCGGAGCATAGCGTGGAGATGGAGACAGAGGTTGCTGTCACCGCCGGCGAGTTATCGCTGCACCCTGACATCGTCGACGGCGTCGAGCTTCCACAACTGGAGGCGGAGTTCCACACCGACTCTGGTGACGACTCGGGCGACGACTCCGACGACCACTCCAGCAACTACATACAACTAGTTAGTCATCTATACCCATTTATGTGTCAAATAGATCCTAGGGTTTCTCTGGTTACTCCTGCCCCCTTTTTGGAATATAAGTCCTATGGTTATGTTCTCCCAATCCATGAAATCTGAGTAAGTTTCGTTAGATCCGTGTAGTGTATTGATTGTTGGAATGGTACAAGTGATAAGTGATTAGTTATTTCATCTATGGAAATGATTTCTTCTAGTAATCCGACTAGGGTTAGTATTCGTGCTAATAATTCCTAGCCAGGACTTGGCAATTGATTTTGAATGACCTACATATGTTTGTGCCACTATTTTCTTCAATATTGGTCTGTACATAGATAAATGTGCTTAAAAATTGAACCATAATATCTGGATATGTATAAATAAATAGCCATAAATTCCTAATCCTACTTCATGGCATGTAATCGTTGATTTGATGCCAAATTATGGCAACTGCCAAATGTTCGCTAGAGATTAGTTTGTAACCATTAATTTGACGTCACATTTTTTTACTATTTGTATATGTGATGTTTGACGATGTGGACAGCGAGGATGAAGATGTCCAGAGGAGGCACAAGAGGCAAATCCCGAGGGAGCTTTATGCGGGAATGCATAACAGGCGTATTAGGACCTAGAATGGTGGCTATCGATGCCCATTCTGCAACCACAGGCTTCATGACGCGTATCAAAGTGTTCTCGCGCAGGCAAGAGGACGGGCCATTGGCTCCTTCAAGCAGAAGTATTCTCACAGGGTGGCGCACGGTGCATACGCCAAGTACCTGGAGAAGCTTCAGGATCGTGCTGACATGTGAGATGAGATGTGGGATTGAACTATGTACACTTGAGCATGCTTAATGACGGTTAAACTATGCTTGTGTACGTGTACGCTTATTATCTATGTCTCAGTATGTTTAATCTATGTTCACTTATGTCTAACTATGGGATATGGATGCAGTCAGTTTGGTTGATGGAATCTACATCCATCCTCATTTATTGGTCCCCTTTGTAATTTTGTGTTAAATGTTGACCAAAGATTTAACTGACAAAATGTTAGTGCAGGTCAGCAAAAATTATATCATTGGATGCGTATTTGAACATAGTGTTCAATGATATAATTTTTGGTGACATGCATAAACATTTCTTAGTTAAATATTTGGTCAAAATTTGGTACAAAATTGGAACGGTGTGCAATGACTTTCATTTTGCCTGTTGCTTCAATCACACACGGTTCCCAAAATTGCAACCGTCTGCAATGACTTTCGTTTTGCCTGTTGCGTCAATCACACACGGTTGGCTCTAGCAAACCGTTGCCTCCGAAATTCTTTGTGGGACAGAAAACCCTCACCACCCAATTCAAAAAAGAACAAAGAAAACCCTCGTCATCCCCACGTCACAAAAACCCTCACCCCCACCTGCCACCCCCTCCGGTCCCAATTCACACCTGTACAAGTTCCTCCGGGTCTATGCATGGCACCGCCTATCACGGCGGTAACCACTTAGCTCGCCGCCTGCCGCCGCCGCCAGGCTGCCGGCAACCCCCACCACATTTTGCCACTTTCGCTTGCCGCCACCTATCACCATCGACTTTCTCGATGCTGCTCATGGTCGACCCAGCTCCGCTCGGTTGGGGAATCTGCCGTACTGAGGGTTCTTTCTCATGGACGACAAGGTAACTAACTTAATGAGATATTATCTCATCTCTTATCCCAGTTCATCTGCCTCCTCTAATCACCCAGCAGAAATCGCCGTGAATTCATTTTTATTCGAGCTGATTTGAGGGTTTTCTTTCATTCATAGAGTGTACAGTTCACCGACACATCAGGACTTTGCGGCCTCTGCTAGAGATTCCATCTCACCGTACCAGATGACTTGAGGATGCGCGTGGTATGTTCAGTCTCACTCTAAATCGGTTGGCATGGTCTACTTTCCTGAGCATATTCTAAATATTGTTACATTTGGACAAAAGGTGCCACATGCACCATATACGTCAAAGGGGATTTTCCCCTCTTCTTTCTATATTAGGCAAATTAATGATGTATTGTTCTTTTGATTACTCTCATATTCCCATGACATCATGTTTACCCTATCTATTTAATTATAGATTTTTGTCCTTCGATTTCAATTGATGTACAGTTCTTTCAATTTGGGCCCATATTTGCTTGTTACCATATTTTGTTTAACAATCCTACCATTTTCTGCAGCGCGTCCCTTGCTATGCAACAAAATATGTAGTGCACAATCTTTCCCTTTACATCAAGATTGCAGGGATGTCATACTGCACACAAACCATGGATTTACAATCATTGTTACTGTAAGACTTAAAGAACGCGGTGACTCCTGTTTTGGCACTAGCTTTTGGATAGAAAATTCTAAGTTTTATGTACTGAAAGCTTTCACTAAAATTGCACTGCACATAAAAGGGCATGGTCATGAGATATATGCTAACTTCCCCCGACAAAATCATCCGTCCAAACTTTGTTCAAAGTAAGTTTTCTTTTCAGCTATCTGCATGTTGACTTACCCAGCAATGTCAAATGAATTGTGTAGTATTTAAGCAACCAATTGTTATTCCCTTTCCTTACTATATTCCTACCTAATAACTTTTAGTTACCAATACACTTTTCTATTGCCCTATTTTAACTAAATATTCCCCGTACTCCCATTTCTATCAGAAAGCGCCGCTGACAAGGAGACTCCGGAGGTGGAGAACTGGGCTGCCAACAAGTGGAGGCAGGGCGAGCTAGTACCGCAAGCGACTCCAGCTGGCCTAGACTTCATCAGCAGCCTCCCCGATGGTATGTTGACAGTCGTCATCTCCCTCCTCCCAATCAAATATGGGGCGCAAACAACTGTCCTTTCCCGGTGGTGGCGCCCCAATGGAACTCCACCCCTCTCGACCTCATCGACACCCACGAGCTCTGCCATGGCTATCGCAAAAGCTTGGATGCGCTCTCCAAGATCCTCGGCAGCCACCATGGCCCAACCAGAGGCCTTAGAATGGGCAAGTTCCGTTCCAACGACAAGAACCAAGCCAAGCTTGACGACTGGTTTTGATCCCCCGCCCTAGATCATCTCGAGGAGCTCACTTTTGATGATGGGCATATGCACTTGCTGCCAACGTCCGCGCTCCACCTCGCGCCCACGTTGCACGTCGCCAAGTTCAGGAACTATCATCCCCCCTTAATGACGCGCCCGCTCTTATTCTACCACGACTGAAGCACCTCGAGCTCGTCACCGTCTACCTCTCAAACGGTGACATGGAGCACCTGCTCCGTGGCTGTACTGCACTCGAGTACCTTCGTCTTCGAGCAGTCAATGGGTTGAGTACATTCCACATTACCTCCATGACTCTCCGGACTATTTATGTGTGTTGTTGGTTTGGCAGGAAGACATCACAAGATGTGCACTACGGTATGGTCACTGATGATACACCTACACTTGAGAGATTACTTGTACTTGATCAAGTAGGTCCAACAAGAATCAATGTCATTTCTGCGCCAAAATTGACAGTGGTGCGCTACTCATCTGACAAATACTCTGAACTTATTATTGGATCCGCACCCGTTCAGGTACAACAACCGCCTTCTACCTCTCCTTCTACAAATTAACATTATTTCTAATTTTGAAGATGTTTGTTCGTTTGTCATTCAGAAAATGATTCCGACAAGCTTGACCCCGAAACTGCGCACAGTGAAGGTCTTGGCACTAGAATCTATCAGGCCCAACCTAGAGCAAGTTGTCAGTTTCTTGAGGTGCTTTCCGTGCCTGGAGAAGCTATATATCGAGGTGATGTTCCTTTCCTGTTAAATGTTAACCATAAGGGAGTTCAATTTGTGACACCTTTTTCTAAGTTTACAATGACAATGTACTACAATTTCTGAAGGATTCTTTTGGAGGATTTCAGTACATACATGCCCCCCCCCCATATTGGTTGCTTGATCCATATGGTTACAATCCATATGCATTTCTCCTTTGGATTCATCTGTACTAGTTTTCTTAGGGAACTTTTCATCCACTCCAACCTCTTATGAAGATCGAAGATGGCATGTTAATGCTTGTGTTAATCATGTCAGATCGAAGATGGCATGTTAGTGCATTTTACAAATCCTGCAAACCAAATAGTCCTGTAGTAGTTCTCAAAACTGCATATAGGCACTAACATGTTTTCTTCTTTTGCAGATAAGATTAGGCCTAGTGGTGGATAATGTGATACAATATAACAATCACGTCGAATGCCTAGATCTGCATCTCTCAGAAATTACTTTGAAGTCCTTTCGAGGGACCTTATCATAGATTATATTCGCCAGGTTCTTTGTTGTCAGAGCAAGGGTGCTGAAGATAATGAGGTTTTCCCTACAGTTATTTCACAAAAATGAATCGTTTGTTGATCAGCGCCGGTGTCTGCGGCATAATGGAATTGGCTCCAAAATGGCTGAATTTCATTTTGGAACTTCAGATGACAGAGTAATCGGAAGTCATCGTGTCAACCCCATACATGACTTCTTAGTGGCTGACCCCTTTGCAAAAATTGTGAGGTTTCAAAACCAGACTTTGAAGTGGTAATATTAGTTTGAACCTCTCTGATATCCATGTTCAACGAATCAGCGCGAGCATTTGCAGCTGATGAGCTGAATTTCATTGCTAATATTCATTTGAACCTTGTAATCTTTGAATTTGAGCCATATAACTCTGGAATTTGAACCTTGTAATATTTCGAGCTTTTGTGGTAAAATCATTGAAATGGCATCGTATGAGACTCGTATGTTGGTAGCACTATTTTGACCTTAATATGCAATTGTCTTAGATTTTATTAACCATTCTCGAATCTGTTTACCTTGTCGATCTCATAGCACACAATCTGTATAGCTAACTCGACTGCGATCTTCGACATTATTGCACACATTTGGTTTCTTCCATCACGTGCCCTGTAGATCGCAGAATTAATTATCCCACTCGAGTGTCCATCATTACCCTTCTGTGTAACTTTGACCTCATCACCCACGGGTAAACTTATGACCGAAGTCATTCCACACACTTCGTTTTTACAAAGCTTTTTGCCAATAAATGCCCATGATTTGTCCCTCTTCTAGCTGACCGTGGCCAAACTAGCCAAGCGGGAAGCTTGCGTGGTAAACTGCGTGGTAGCGCGGGAATAGGCTCATTGATGATACATTTGGCTCCTCTTCGAGCCCACGCATGGTCAAATGAAACGCGTGTGGTGCGGTGTTGTCAAGCGTGCGTTGGAATCCTCCGCTATGAACGATGTGACAAGACGTGACGACTACAGGTCGGCTAGCCCCCATTTGTTACAACGGCCATTTAACCCTTGTGTCTCTTCAACCTTTCAATCGCGCCCCACCATTGCAAGAAGCACACCAACCACGACAAATTCTTAGAGGGTATCATGCGCAGCTCCAATGGCGCTCCGAGCGGCTGTCGACGGCGAGCAGCAGTTCACCATGCATCCCGTGGTGGACTCCCACCAAAGGTTCACGGAGCTCTCAGTGGTGTACACCAACAACCCGGTCTGGGTGGAGCACTCCATCCACATCATGGAGTTGTTGCTTACCGATGAGGAGTACAAGGTGGTCGGGTGCATGCACATCCATGTCCTCGTCTACCACTACTGCCTGACCACAAGGCCTTGCGAGCGTTTCGCCAGGTTTGTCAACAACCCCCACTACATGTTCGCTATGGTGGACATCACCAAAGATGTCAAGGTGCTCAAGAATTCGGGCATCGCCTGCCAGAATCTTGTCGACATCCAGGACCAATACAAGATCTGGGGAAGCAAGGAGCATGAGAATAACTCACTGGTTCACCTCGCCGAGGCCATCATCGACCCCTACTATAGAGACATGAAGGATTCCTACAACAAGGACAAGCATGCCTGGCACTCGGCCTAGATGGAGAAACTCGACAAAGCTCACGTCGTGTACGTGGCCAAGGAGGCGTACACAAGCTACGACATGTACAGGAGGATCGTTGACATGAGGAAGTGCCTCCTTCCCCAAAACGGCCAGGGATCTAGCTGGAAGCAGAGCAATGGCAAGCATCGTCGCAATAAGAAGTAGATGATTAGATCCTTGTTTCTCCTAGTTTAGTATGCATGTAATTGCTTACTTTGGTGGTTTGAAAATGTTATGTGTGTAGTCACTTGTGTAATTGTATGCTTAATTTGGTTATGCAATGCTGTCTTTTTAAGTATATATGTTGATGCTCTATAGACAAAGCAAATCACATCGCACACGGACTAAACAATGGAACCCGTCGGTGATGATCTCATCAATCACTGACAATTGTATACCAGCAATCATTTGCTTACAACACACACGGCTTGTTAACAGGAATCTTCTGTGTTGTTATCAGTATTCCCACACATTTCTGATTACAGACCTGTTTGCCGCGTATCACACACCTTGTTAAGTTGAACCGTTTCTGTTCTCTTGGCTCAACACAAACAGTTCATCTGAGTGAACTGTATGCCGTATATCGCACACATCTTCATCTGGATGCCCATTTCTGTTCTTCCGCCTCATCATAAATAGTTCATTCAAGTGAATCGTATGTTCTACATCTCACACGCCTTCATCTGGCAGCCCGTTTCTTTTGTTCCTCCTCATCGAAAACAGTTAATTGAACTGAACCGTATGCCCTGCATCGCACACGCAGCCAAAATATGAACTGTGTTTGATGCATCCATCATAGCAAATGTTTGCACCTTTTTTGACGGGTTTTTTTACACCACCATTTGCGATTATTGCATCACACACAATTTCGTCGAAGGGTCTCTGATTGTAGTGTCGCGTTAGCAGCATCCTGCAGTAGTCTGTGAATACATAGACAAACACTGTGTCCCTAGTGAGCCTCTACTTGACTAGCTTGTCGATCAAAGATGGTTAAGTTTTCCTAACCATGGACATGAGTTGTCATTTGATAACAGGATCACATCATTATGAGAATGATGTGATGGACAGGACCCATCCATTAGCTTAGCATATTGATCGTTCAGTTTTATTGCTATTGCTTTCATCATGTCAAATACATATTCCTTCGACTATGAAATTATGCAACTCCCGGATACCGAAGGAATACCTTGTGTTCTATCAAACGTACAACGTAACTGGGTGATTATAAAGATGCTCTACAGGTATCTCCAAAGGTGTTTGTTGGGTTGGCATATATCGAGATTAGGATTTGTCACTCCGAGTATTGGAGAGGTATCTCTGGGCCCTCTCGGTAATGCACATTATAAGAAGCCTTGCAAGCAAAGTGACTAATGAGTTAGTTACAAGATTATGTATTACAGAATGAGTAAAGAGACTTGTCGGTAACGATATTGAACTAGGTATGCGGATACCGACGATTGAATCTCGGGCAAGTAACATACCGATGACAAAGGGAATAACATATGTTGTCATAACGGTTTGATCGATAAAGATCTTCATTGAATATGTAGGAGCCAATATGAGCATCCAGGTTCCGCTATTGGTTGTTGACTGGAGAGGTGTCTCGGTCATGTCTACATAGTTCTCGAACCCGTAGGGTCCGCACACTTAACGTTCGATGACGATTTAGTATTATATGAGTTATGTGATTTGGTGACCGAATGTTGTTCGGAGTCCCGGATGAGATGACAGACATGAAGAGTAGTCTCAAAATGGTTGAGAGGTAAAGATTGATATATAGGATGATAGTATTTCGACACCAGAAGTGTTCCGGAGTATATTGGGTATTTATCAGAGTACCGGGGGGGGGGGGGGGGATTACCGGAATCCCCTGGGGGAATAATGGGCCATATGGGCCATGAGAGGGGAGCACACCAGCCCACAAGGGGTGGCGCCCCCTGTGGCAGGAGGCCGATTGGGAGAAGGAAGAGGGAGTTTGGCCCCCTTTCCTTCCTCCCTTCCCTCTTCCCTTTTCCACTCTGGTAAAATAAGGAAGGGGGACGCCACTTGGGAAACCCCAAGTAGGATTCAGATCCTACTTGGGGCGCCCCATGTCTGCCTCTCCTCCCCTCCCACCTATATATATGTGGGGAGGGGGCGCCTAGAAGACACAACATCAATTGTTAGCCGTGTGTGACATACCCTCCACAGTTTACACCCCCTGTCATAGTTTTGCGGTGCTTAGGCGAAGCCCTGCGAGAATCACTTCACCATCACCGTCACCATGCCGTCATGCTGACGAAACTCATCTACTACCTCGACACCTTGCTGGATCAAGAAGGCAAGGGACGTCACCGAGCTGAACGTGTGCAGAACTCGGTGGTGCCGTACGTTCGGTGCTTGATCAGTCGGAGCTAGAAGAAGTTCAACTACATCAACCGCGTTGTCAAACGCTTCCGCTTTCGGTCTACGAGGGTACGTAGACACACCCTTTCCCCCTCGTTGCTATGCATCTCCTAGATAGATCTTGCGTGAACGTTGGAGTTTTTTGAAATTGCATGCTACGTTTCCCAACAGTTTCATGCTATTATATTATCTGTTTTGGATGTTTTATATGCATTATTATGCTATTTTATATTATTTTGGGGACTAACTTATTAACCTAGAGCCCAGTGCCAGTTTCTGTTTTTCCTTGTTTTTGATTTTCGTAGAAAAGGAATATCAAACGGAGTCCAAACAGAATAAAACTTTCGCGATGATTTTTCTTGGATATGAAGACACCCGAGGGACTTGGAGTCCAAGAGAGAAGAGCCACGAGGCGGCGGCAAGGGTGGAGGGCGTGCCCTAGGGGGGGCTGCCTTGTGGCCCCCTTGGGACTCTCCTGACCTACCTCTTCATCCTATATATTCACATATATTCCAAAACCCTCAGAGGGAGGCACGAAAATACTTTTCCACCGCCGCAACCTTATGTTCCCATGATATCCCATCTTGGGGCCTTTTCCGGCATCCTGCCGGAGGGGGATTCGATCACGGAGGGCATCTACATCAACCCTATTGCCCTTCTAATGAATCTTGAGTAGTTTACCACAGACCTACGGGTCCATAGCTAGTAGCTAGATGACTTGTTCTCTCTCTTTGATTCTCAATACCATGTTCTCCTCGATGTTCTTGGAGATTTATTCGATGTAATCTTCTTTTGCGGTGTGTTTGTCGAGATCCGATGAATTGTGGATATATGATCAGCTTATCTATGAATATCATTTGAATCTTCTCTGAATTCTAATATCCATGATTTGATATCTTTGTATTTCTCTTCGAATTATCGGTTTGGTTTGGCCAACTAGATTCATTTTTCTTGCAATGGGAGAGGTGCTTAGCTTTGGGTTTAATCTTTCGTGATTTCACCCAGTGACAAAGTAGGGGTAGCGAGACACGTATTGAATTGTTGCCATCGAGGGTAAAAAGATGGGGTAATCCTCTACATCATATTGCTTGAGTTTATTCCTCTACATCATGTCATCTTACTTAAGGCGTTAATCCATTTTTATGGACTTAATACTCTAGATGCATGCTGGATAGCAATTGATGTGTGGAGTAATAGTAGTAGATGTAGGCAGGAGTCGGTCTACTTGACATGGATCTATATGAATAATCATTGCCTTGGACATTGTCATAACTTTGCGCTTTTCTATCAATTGCTCGACAGTAATTTGTTCACCCACCGTATTGTTTTCCTTCAAGAGAGAAGCCACTAGTGAAACATATGGCCCCAAGGTCTATTTTCCATCATATTTGTTTCTGATCTACTATTTTGCAATCTTTTATTTTCAGATCTATAAACCAAAAAACCCAGAAATATTTAATTATCTTTTATTTAGTTTTATCTATCTCTATCAGATCTCACCTTTGCAAGTGGCCGTGAAGGGATTGACAACCCCTTTATTGCGTTGAGTGCAAGTGTTTGATTGTTTGTGTAGGTGCATCTATTGGGGACTTGCGCGTTTCTCCTATTGGATTGATACCTTGGTTCTTAATTGAGGGAAATACTTATCTCTATTGTGCTGCATCACCCTTTCCTCTTCAAGGGAAAAACCAACACAAGCTCAAGAAGTAGCAGGAAGAATTTCTGGCAACGTTGTCGGGAGATCTACGTCAAACCTACCAAGTACCCATCATAAACTCTCATCTCTTGCATTACATTATCTGCCATTTGCCTCTCGTTTTCCTCTCCCCACTTCTAAAACGTTTTTAGAGAAACACAAAAGATTTGCCTTTTTATTCACCCTTTTTACATTTCTCTTTTCGTCCGCTTTTTGTTTGCTCGTGTGTTAGATTGCTTGCTTTGTCACGATGTCTCAAGAAAATACCAAGTTGTGTGACTTTTCCAATACTAATAATAATGATTTTATTAGTACTCCGATTGCTCCCGCCATTAGTGCGGAATCTTATGAAATTAATGCCGCTTTGCTGAATGTTGTTATGAAAGATCAATTTTCTGGCCTTCCTAGTGAAGATGCCGCATCCCATCTAAATAATTTAGTTGAGTTGTGTGATATGCAAAAGAAGAAAGATGTGGATAATGATATTGTTAAATTGAAGCTATTTCCTTTCTCACTATGAGATCGTGCTAAAACTTGGTTTTCATCTTTGCCTAAAAATAGTATTGATTCATGGAATAAGTGTAAAGTTGTTTTTATTTCCAAGTATTTTCCTCCCGCTAAGATCATCTCCCTTAGGAACGATATTATGAATTTTAAGCAACTTGACCACGAACATGTTGCACAATCTTGGGAGAGGGTGAAATTGATGATATGAAATTGCCCTACTCATGGTTTAAATTTGTGGATGATCATACAAAAAAATTATGCCGGATTGAATTTTTCTTCTAGAAATCTTTTAGATTCAGCCGCGGGAGGTAATTATATGGAAATTACTTTAGGAGAAGCTACTAAACTCCTAGATAATATTATGGTTAATTATTCTCAATGGCATACCGAAAGATCTTCTACTAGTAAAAAAAGTGCATGCGATTGAAGAGATTAATGTTTTGAGTGGAAAGATGGATGAAGTTATGAAATTGTTTTCTAGTAAGAGTGCTCCCGTTGATCCTAATGATATGCCTTTGTCTACCTTGATTGAGAATAATAATGAATCTATGGATGTGAATTTTGTTGGTAGGAACAATTTTGGTAATAACGCGTATAGAGGTAATTTTAATCCTTGGCCATTTCCTAGTAATTCCTCTTATAATTATAGTAAATCCTACAACAATTCTTATGGAAATTATAATAAGATGCCCTCTAATATTGAGAAGAATATTAAAGAATCTATTAGTTTGCAAAACAATTTGAATGCTTTGGTTGAAGAAAAATTGCTTAAGATTGATGATTTGGTAGATTGCAACAAGGAAATGCGACGTGGATAGAACTTCTCTTGAGATTGATTCTTTGAAAATTAGATTTATTCCGCACAAGCATGATATTAATGAATCTCTGAAAGCTATGAGAGTTTCCGTTGATGAGTGTAAAGAAAGAACCGCTAAGATGCGTGCTAAGCGAGATTGGTTTGTAAAAGCGTGTTCTTCTAGTTTTTGTGAAAATAATGATGAAGATCTTAAAGTGATTGATGTGACTCCTATTAAATATTTGTTTTATAATATTAATCTTGATAAAGATGGGACTAGAGATGAGTCAACTTTAGTTAAAAGGCGGCATAATTCGGAGTTTATAGATCTTGATGCAAAAATTGACAAAAGTGGGATTGGAGAGGTCAAAACTTTAAGTAGCAATGAACCCAATCTTTTAGATTTCAAGGAATTTAATTATGATAATTGTTGTTTGATAGATTGTATTTCCTTGTTGGTATCCATGTTGAATTCTCCTCATGCCTATAATCAAAATAAAGCTTTTATTAAACATATCGTTGATGCTATGATGAAATCTTTTGAAGAAAATCCTGAATTGGAAGTTAATATTCCTAGAAAACTTTATGATGAGTGGGAACCTACTATTAACATTAAGATTAGAGATTATGAGTGCCATGCTTTGTGTGATTTGGGTGCTAGCGTTTCCACAATTCCAAAAACTTTATGTGATGTGTTACGTTTCCGTGAATTTGATGATTGTTCTTTAAATTTGCATCTTGCGAATTCCACTATTAAGAAGCTATGGGAAGAATTAATGACATTATTATTGTTTAAAATAGGAATTATGTGCTCGTATATTTCATTATTCTTGATATAGATTGCAATCCTACATGTCCTATTATTCTTGGTAGACCTTTCCTTAGAACGATTGGTGCAATTATTGATATGAAAGAAGGAAACATTATATTTCAATTTCCACTAAGGAAGGGCATGGAACACTTTCCTAGAAAGAAAATTAAGTTGCCATATGAATATATTATGAGAGCTACTTATGGATTGCATACCAAAGATGACAATACCAAGATCTATGTTTTTAAGCCTTGCTAAGGGCGTTAAACAATAGCGCTTGTTGGGAGGCAACCCAATTTTATTTTTGTTCTTGCTTTTTTGGTTCTGGTTTTCAATAAATAATTCATCTAGCCTCTAGTTAGATGTGTTTTCATGTTTTAGTTAGTGTTTGAGCCAAGTAAGACCTTTGGGATGGCTTACGGTGATAGTTGATTTGATCTTGCTGAAAAACAGAAACTTTTGCGAGCATGAAAATATTTTTTGTTTTTAACAGAGGTGTGTTAAAATACTGATTCTTTTTGCAGAAGATTAATATACAAATTGCCCAGGTTGTCCTAATTTTCAGAATTTGTGGAATTACAGAAGTATTCGAGATTGACAGATTGCTACAGACTGTTCTGTTTTTGACAGATTATGTTTTCTATGTGTTGTTTGCTTATTTTGATGAATCTATGGGTAGTATCGGGGGGTATGAACCATGGATAAGTTGGAATACAGTAGATATGACACTAATATAAATAAATAATGAGGTTCACAATAGTACCAAAAGTGGTGATTTATTTTCTTATACTAACGGATCTCATGAGTTTTCTGTTGAGTTTTGTGTTGTGAAGTTTTCAAGTTTTGGGTAAAGATTTGATGGACTATGGCATAAGGAGTGGCAAGAGCCTAAGCTTGGGGATTCCCAAGGCAACCCAAGGTAATATTCAAGGACAACCAAGAGCCTAAGCTTGGGGATGCCTAGGATGGCATCCCCTCTTTTGTCTTCGTCTATCGGCAAATTTACTTGAGACTATATTTTTATTAACCACATGATATGTGTTTTGCTTGGAGCGTCTTGTATGATATGAGGCTTTGATTTTTAGTTTGCCACAATCTTCCTTGCTGTACACACCTTTTGAGAGGGACTTGCATGAATCGTGATTTATTAGAATACTCTATGTGCTTCACTTATATTTTTTGAGCTAGGCAATTTTGCTCTAGTGCTTCACTTATATCTTTTTCGAGCACGACGGTGGCTTTATTTGATAGAAATTGTTGAACTCTCATGCTTCACTTATATTATTTTGAGAGTCTCTCTAAAAAAGCATGGTCATTTGCTTTTGTTATGAATTTAGTCCTAATATGATGGGTATCCAAGAGGGATATAATAAAAACTTTCATATAAAGTGCATTGAATACTATGTGAAGTTTGATTCTTTATGATTGTTTTGATATATAAAGATGGTGATATTAGAGTCATGATAGTGAGTAATTGTGTATTGGTAGAAATACTTGTGTTAAAGTTTGTGATTCCCATAGCATGCACGTATGGTGAACCGTTACGTGATGAAGTCGGAGCAGGATTTATTTATTGATTGTCTTCATTATGAGTGGTGGTCGGGGATGAGCGATGGTCTTTTTCTACCAATATATCCCCCTGGGAGCATGCGTGTAGTACTCTGTTTCAATGACTAATAGAATTTTGCAATAAGTATGTGAGTTCTTTATGACTAATGTTGCGTCCATGGATTATACGCACTCTCACCCTTCCACCATTGCTAGCCTCTCTAGTACCGCGCAACTTTAGCCGGTTCCTTACACCTACCTTATCCCTTCCTCAAAATAGCCACCATACCTACCTATTATGGCATTCCATAGCCATTCCAAGATATATTTCCATGCAACTGCCATCGTTCCATTTTATTATGACACGCTCCATCATTGTCATATTGTTTTGCATGATCGTAAGACAGCTAGCATGATGTTTACATGGCTTGTTCATTTTTTGAAATCATTTTCTATGCTAGATCATTGCACATCCCGGTACACCGCCGGAGGCATTCATATAGAGTCATATTTTGTTCTAAGTTTCGAGTTGTAATTCTTGAGTTGTAAGTAAATAAAAGTGTGATGATCATCATTATTAGAGCATTGTCCCATGTGAGGAAAAGATGATGGAATGTGACGCCCCCGATTCAATCATACACTAATCATACACGCAAATGTGTACGATCAAGATCAGGGACTCACAGGAAGATATCACAACACAACTCTGGACACAAATAAAATAATACAAGCTTCATATTACAAGCCAGGGGCCTCGAAGGCTTGAATACATAGCTCGATACACCAGAGTCAGCAGAAGCAACAATATCTGAGTACAGACATAAGTTAAACAAGGATGCCTTAAGAAGGCTAGCAGAAAAGCAACACGATCGAAGAGGCAAGGCCTCCTGCCTGGGACCTCCTAACTACTCCTGGTCTTCAGCGGCCTCCATATAGTAGTAGTCGACGGGGGTGGCATCTAGCTCCAAGGATCCACCATCTGGTTGCAACAACCGGAAAGAAGTAAGAAGGGGGGAAAAGGGGGGTAGCAAAGCAACCGTGAGTACTCATCCAAAGTACTCGCAAGCATCAGATCTATACTAAGTATGCATTTGTATCAAATGGAAGGGTTGTATCTGTGGACTGAACTGCAGAATGCCAGAATAGAGGGGGGAAGCCTAGCCTATCGAAGACTAGCATATTCACGCAACTCCGAGCATCTTGCAGCATGTAGAAGAGTAAATAATAGCAGTTTATAATTAACAAGCATGTTGTAACATTAATGCCCAAAGATCCTTCCTCGACTCCCTGCGAGAAAGCAATCTCGGAGCCACATATCTCAAGTATCCATTTGTAGTTGTATAAGATCAGGATATAAGTCTGAATGTCCGTTACCGTGGACACGACTATTAATAGATAATCTTCCCTGCAGGGGTGCACCACGTTTTCCAACACGCTTGATTACTCTAGCCGGACACACTTTTCTGAGTCAATGCCCGGCCTCGGAAGATCAACACGTCACAGCCCTACCTAGACTCAGCAGAGAGGTCCCTGCCGGTTTACATCCTAAGCACTCCGGGGGTCTGGGTCCATCGCCCGTTGCACTCAGGATCGTTGCGCGCAGGGCGATCCAGGCCACCTCCACTGGGGCGCCGACCAGGCCGTGCCGCAATGCTGAACGGGATGTCTGACAAAGCTTCGGCTGATACCACGATGCCGAGGCCCATAACTATTCTCGCGTGGTGGTTGGTGCGTAAAGGCCAAAGGCCAACTCAGAACAAATACTCAAACCATAGTGTATTATTAGCTTGCAGAGACGAGCAGAGACTCACGATCGAAAGTGACCCCGTCGCCCCATCTCGTGGACTTATGACAAGGGCCGAGAATGCCTGGCTGTGCCACGTCATTAACTTGCGGGTGCTCTCGGGGCCTACCCGACATTCACGAAGGTCTCAAGTAAAGTCATTGTAACCGTGTGTCCAAACATCAAGGGGAAAACCCGAGGAATCACCCACGGAGGATTACAGTCGATGTAATCATCAAGGTGAACGTAAGAGGGACCACCCTCGAGGTTCACACTTGAGGTATTGAACGACAGAGCCGTATCGGGAATGGTGAAAGAGGAAATCATCCTCGATGACCACGACCGAAAGCTACACTACAGAATTATCATCAGGAGTGTGTTATGAGGGATCACCCTTGGCACTTGATAGTAGCTCTGCAGAGTCGATGTGATGTGAGGTGTCGGGCTCTGGTCGTCGATCACGTTGATCGAGTCGTCGATGATGAAGCAGGAGCAAAAAGGACAAGGCGGGGGTCACTGATGGATCACTAACCAACCTATACTAAGCAGTTTAGGATAAGCAGGTAGGTAACAATAACATTTACAAAAGCAGGCTATGCATCAGAATAGGAGCAAACAATAATAGTAGCAAAATCTAATGCAAGTATGAGAGTATAGAATGGGCGATGTCGGGATGATCAAAGGGGGGGCTTGCCTGGTTGCTCAGACAAGGAGGGCCGTCGTCGACGTAGTCGATTACAGGGGCATCAGCAGCGGTCTCGGGGTCTACCGAAGAAGAAGAGGGGGAAGAAACAGTAAATACAAAGCAAATAGATGCATAACAAGACAATAAGTGCGCCTAGAAGTGTTCTAACGCAGAGCCAGGCGATACTGGTGAAGGGGGAAAACATCCGGGAAAGTTTTCCCGGTTCCGGACGTCTATCAGACAGATGAACTGGAGGGGAAAAGTTCAATGTTTGCTATGCTAGGGACTTGTGGCAGACGAACGGACTGCGTATTCGGATTCGTCTCGTCGTTCTGAGCAACTTTCATGTATTAAATATTTTTGTCTGAGTTATGGTTTATTTTCTACGAATTTCCAACGTTTTATCAATAATCTAAAATTTCTGGAATTGTGCTTTCATTTTAATCCGAATTGACCAAGTCAAACTGACTAGTTAAAAGTTGACCGGGGGTCCACCTGTCAGTGACTAGACTTAGTTAGACTTTAATTAAATTAGATTGATTAGAAGTGGGGGCCACATGTTATACACATTAGACTAATTAATCAACTAACCTAGCTAACCTAATTAGTACTACTAATTAGAATCAGGGCTGGTCATACTGGACAGTGTCCAGCCGGCCACACACCCACACACTCATGCACACACAACACACAGCACACACACACACGGGCGCTGCACACAACTAGAGGTTAAAACTGTTTTCTTGTCAAGAGAAGGTAGCATTTTGCGATTTTCATATGATTTAAACCATGCATCAAATGGATTTGGTCCAATGAACACATTTAAGCCTTGTCAAGTGTACTACCATCCCATATTTTTTAGTCCTGTTAACAGTTGTTTAACAATAGATTAGGAGCTGTCTAGGGGTTAGTCAGTATGAAATCCCTAAAGCTAGCCATATAGCTACACTAATTTAGCAGCAACAATATCCAGTGGAGCAGCGGCAGAAGAGCGAGTAGCAGTAGACAGCGGCGTGGCACGGGCATGGCGAGGCTGCCGCGGCGGCCAGCAGCAGGGGAGGATTGTGGCGGCGATGGCGAGTGGCAAGCAGCAAGCAGGGACACGGTGACAGGCGGGGCATGACCACACGCAGGAGCGGAGCTCCGGCCATGGCTTCCGAAATGCCGATCGACGAGCAGCGGCAGCAGGGCGGTGGGCTTGGCAGAGGCATCGCTACACGCAGGCGAGCATGCACGGGGATGCGGTCGGGTGCAGCCGGTCGTGGCCAGAGGCCAACGAAGCACGCCGAGGGAGTTGTGCTAGCGGCCGGAGGCTACAACAACGAGCCGGAGATACGCTAATGAACCGAATCCAACGGGGAAAGGAGGAGAAGGAGTAGAGGCTCATGGTGTGGCACACAAAAGGCCGGTGACCGATTAGTAGTAGTAGGACGGTCGCAGCGGACGGAGCTCACCGACGTTCGCGGGTGGGGAAAAGAGCTCGATCCCGATGGTGGACGGGGGGGGGGGGGGGTCCAAGCTCGATCTTGTGGACAGGGAGGACGTGGTCAACGACGACGGAGCTTCGTGACACCAAGAGGCGGCGAGAGGAGCTTGTTGGCCGCGCCTATGGCGGGGGCATGGCGATGGTGGCTGCGGGTGCGGGCGGATCTGAGCGAGGGAGCCAAGGGGGATTGGAACGGGGTAGCTAGGGTTTCGGGGAGGGAGAGAGGGGCACCCGGGGAGGTGCCCTCTAGCCGTCGGGGAGGCGGGGATGGCCGCTACGCACGGCACGGCCGGCGGATTGCCGCCACGGCCCCCGTGTCCCCTGTAGCAAGAGGAATAGGGCAAGTGGGGGTGGGTTGGGCCTTGGCTGTGCTGGGCCAAAGAGCAAAGGGCTTTTCCTGTTTCTCTTCTCCCCTATTTTTTTGTTATAGCCTTTTCTCTTTTCATATTAGTGCCTCTGTTTTCTTTTATTTTTAGGGCACTAAGCCACTTTATAAAAAGTTGGACCACCACCAATATCAACAAACAATTATTTGCAACAACTCGAACATTTTAGTTTTGACATTTGAAAACTATTATAGTTTGACTTGATTTTAAATTTTGAATTCGAACGGGATTGAATCATCACGAGATTAACAAGAGTAATTGTGGTGACGTGGCAATATTAGTGGAGGGTTACTGTAGCTTAATTATCCGGGCGTCACATGGAAGCTATGATTCCCTCACAAATTGGGATGAGTCTCCGGACTTTAAAAAAAATAAAAGATGCTAAAGAAGCCCACAAAAAAAGAGAGAAAGGAAAAAATTAGAGAAAAGACAGAAGGGGTAATTTTACTATCCTTTTTCCACACTTGTGCTTCAAAGTAGCACCATGATCTTCATGATAGAGAGTCTCCTATGTTATCACTTTCATATACTAGTGGGAATTTTTCATTATAGAACTTGGCTTGTATATTCCAATGATGGGCTTCCTCAAATTGCCCTAGGTCTTCGTGAGCAAGCGAGTTGGATGCACACCCACTTAGTTTCTTTTGAGCTTTCATAAACCTATAGCTCTAGTGCATCTGTTGCATGGCAATCCCTACTCACTCACATTGATATCTATTAATGGGCATCTCCATAGCCCGTTGATACACCTAGTTGATGTGAGACTATCTCCTCCTTTTTGTCTTCTCCACAACCACCATATTCTATTCCACCTATAGTGCTATATCCATGGCTCAAACTCATGTATTGCGTTAAAAGTTGAAAAAGTTTGACAACATCAAAAGTATGAAACAATTGCTTGGCTTGTCATCGGGGTTGTACATGATTTAATATTTTGTGTGATGAAGATGGAGCATAGCCAGACTATATGATTTTTTAGGGATAAATTTCTTTGGCCATGTTATTTTGAGAAGACATGATTGCTTTATTAGTATGCTTCAAGTATTATTGTTTTTATGTCAATATAAAATTTTTGTTTTGAATCTTATGGATCTGAACATTCATGGCACAATAAAGAAAATAACATGGATAAATATGTTAGGTAACGTTACACATCAAAAATTCAATTTTTATCATTTACTTACTTGAGGACGAGCAGGAACAAAGCTTGGGGATGCTTGATATGTCTCCAACGTATCTATAATTTTTGATTGTTCCGTGCTATTATATTATCTGTTTTCGATGTTTTATATGCATTATTATGCTATTTTATATTATTTTTGGGACTAACTTATTAACTTTGAGCCCAGTGCCACTTTCTGTTATTTCCTTGTTTTTGAATTTCGCAGAAAAGGAATATCAAACGAAGTCCAAACGGAATAAAACTTTCGCGATGATTTTTCTTGGACCAGAAGACACCCACGGGACTTGGAGTCCAAGCCAGAAGAGCCACGAGGCGGCGACAAGGGTGAGGGCGTGCCCTAGGGGGGCGCCGCTGCCTCGTGGCCCCTCGGGACTCTCCTGACCTACCTCCTTGTCCTATATATTCCAAAACCCTCAGAGGGAGCCACGAAAATACTTTTCCACCGCCACAACCTTCTGTTCCCATGAGATCCCATCTTGGGGCCTTTTCCGGCTTCCTAACGAAGGGGGATTCGATCACGGAGGGCATCTAAATCAACCCTATTGCCCTTTCGATGAAGCGTGAGTAGTTTACCACAGACCTACAGGTCCATAGCTAGTAGCTAGATGGCTTCTTCTCTCTCTTTTATTCTCAATACCATGTTCTCCTCGATGTCCTTGGAGATCTATCCGATGTAATCTTCTTTTGTGGTGAGTTTGTCGAGATCCAATGAATTGTGGATCTGATGTAATTAATTGTTTCATACTTTTGATGTTGTCAAACTTTTTCAACTTCCCTGGGCGCGCCCTCCACCCTTGTGGCCGCCTCGTGGCTCTTCTATATTGCACTCCAAGTTTCCTTGGTGTCTTCTGGTCCAAGAAAAATCATCGCGAAGGTTTTATTCCGTTTGGACTTCATTTGGTATTCCTTTTCTGCGAAGCTCAAAAACAAGGAAAAAACAAAAACTGGCACTAGGCTCTAGTTTAATAAGTTAGTCCCAAAAATAATCTAAAGTAGCATATTAATGCATATAAAACATCCAAAATAGATAATATAATAGCATGGAACATTCAAAAATTATAGATACGTTGGAGACGTATCAAGCATGCCCAAGCTTAATTAATGCTCGTCCTCGAGTAGGTGAATGATAAAAACCAAATTTTTGATGTGGAATGCTACCTAACATATTTATCCATGTAATTTTTCTTTATTGTGGCATGAATGTTCAGATCCATAAGATTCAAAACAGAAGTTTAATATTGACATAAAAACAATAATACTTCAAGCACACTAACAAGGCAATTATGTCTTCTCAAAATAACATGGCCAAATAAAGTTTATCCCTACAAAATCATATAGTCTGGCTATGCTCCATCATAATCACACAAAATATTCAAATCATGCACAACCCCGATGACCAGCCAAGCAATTGTTTCATACTTTTGGGGTTCTCAAACCTTTTCAACTTTAACGCAATACATGAGCGTGAGCCATGGACATAGCACTATAGGTGTAATAGAATATGGTGGTTGTGGAGAAGACAAAAAGGAGGGAGGTAGTATCATATCAACTAGGCGTATTAACGGGCTATGGAGATACCCATCAATAAATATCAATGTGAGTGAGTAGGGATTGTCATGCAACGGATGCACTAGAGCTATAAGTTTATGAAAGCTTAAAAAAACTAAGTGGGTGTGCATCCAACTTTCTTTCTCATGAAGACCTACAACAATTTGAGAAAAATTCCCACTAGCATATGAAAGTGACAACATAGGAGACTCTCTATCATGAAGATCATGGTGCTACTTTGAAGCACAATGTGGAAAAAGGATAGTAACATTGCCCCTTCTCTCTTTCTCTCTCTTTTTTGGTTGGCCTCTTTGGCCTCCCTTTTATTTTTTCCTCACATGGGACAATGCTCTAATAATGAAGATCATCACACTTTTATTTACTTACAACTCAAGAATTACAACTCGATACTTAGAATAAAATATTACTCTAAATGAATGCCTCCGGCGGTGTACTGGGATGCAGTGACTCAAGAGTGACATGTATGAAAGAATTATGAAAGGTGGCTTTGCCACAAATACGATGTCAACTACATGATCATGCAAAGCAATATGACAATGATGGAGCGTGTCATAATAAAACGGAACGGTGGAAGTTGCATGGCAATATATCTTGGAATGGCTATGGAAATGCCATAATAGGTAGGTATGGTGGCTGTTTTGAGGAAGTTATAAGGTAGGTGTAAGGCATCGGCGAAAGTTGCGCGGTACTAGAGAGGCTAGCAATGGTGGAAGGGTGAGAGTGCGTATAATCCATGGACTCAACATTAGTCATAAAGAACTCACATACTTATTGCAAAATTATATTAGTCATTGAAACAGAGTACTATGTGCATGCTCCTAGGGGGATAGATGGGTAGAAAAATACCATCGCTCGTCCCCGACCACCACTCATAAGGAAGACAATCAATAAATAAATCATGCTCCGACTTCATCACATAATGGTTCACCATACGTGCATGCTATAGGAATCACAAACCTTAACACAAGCATTTCTCAAATTCACAATTACTCACTACCATGACTCTAATATCACCATCTTTATATATCAAAACAATCATATGGAATCAAACTTCTCATAGTATTCAATGCACTTTATTCGAAAGTTTTTATTATATCCCTCTTGGATGACTCTCATATTAGGACTAAATTCATAACCAAAGCAAATTACCATGCTGTTTAGAGACCCTCAAAATAATATAAGGGAAGCATGAGAGTTCAGTAATTTCTACAGAATAAAGCCACCGCCGTGCTCTTAAAAGATATAAGTGAAACACTAGCGCACAATTGCCTAGCTCAAAAGATATAAGTGAAGGACATAGAGTATTCTAATAAATCACATTCATGCGTGCCCGTCTCGAAAGGTGTGTACAGCAAGGATGATTGTGGAAAACTAAAAAGGAAAGACTCAAATCATACAAGATACTCCAATCAAAACACATATCATGTGGTGAATAAAAATATAGCCTCAAGTAAAGTTACCGATAGACAAAGATGAAAGAGGGGATGCCATCCGAGGCATCCCCAAGATTAGGCTCTTGGTTATCCTTGAATATTACCTTGGGTTGCCTTGGGCATCCCCAAGCTTAGGCTCTTGCCACTCCTTATTCCATAGTCCATCAAATCTTTACCCAAAACTTGAAAACTTCACAACACAAAACTCAACAGAAAACTCATGAGATCCCTTAGTATAAGAAAATGAAATCACCACTTTTGGATTCTTTATTTATATTGGTGTCATATCTACTGTATTCCAACTTCTCCATGGTTCATACCCCCCGATACTACCCATAGTTTCATCAAAATAAGCAAACAACACATAGAAAACAGAATTTGTCAAAAACAGAACAGTCTCTAGTAATCTGTAACTCCCAAATACTTCTGTAACTCCAAAAATTCTGAAAAATTAGGAGAACCAGGTAATTTGTATACTAATCTTCTGCACGAAGAATCAGTATTTTATCATGCTTCTGTTAAAAATGAGAATTGTTTTCCTGAGCTCGAAAGTTTCTGTTTTTCAGCAAGATCAAATCAACTATCATTATAAGCGACGCCAAAGGTCTTACTTGGCACAAACACTAATTAAAACACAAAAACACATCTAACCAGAGTCTAGATGAATTATTTATTGCAAAACAGAACCAAAAAACAAAGAACAAAAAACAAAATTGGGTTGCCTCCCAACAAGCGCTATTGTTTAACGCCCTTAGCTAGGCATAAAAACACAAATAAATCTAGGTATTGTCATCTTTGGTATGCAATCCATAAGTACTTGTAATAATAGATTCATATAAAACTTAATTTTATTTCTAGGAAAGTGTTCCATGCCCTTCCCTAACGGAAATTAAAATCTAATGTTTCCTTCTTTCATATCAATAATTGCACCAATCGTTCTAAGGAAAGGCCTCCCAAGAATAATAGGACATGTTGGATTGCAATCTATATCAAGAACAATGAAATCTATGGGCACATAATTCCTATTTGCAACAATAAGAACATCATTAATCCTTCCCATAGGTTTCTTAATAGTGGAATCCTCAAGACGCAAATTTAAAGAACAATCATCAATGTCGGTGTACTAAAGTAGGGGTACCCTAGTATCCCGAACTTGTGCACGGGCAGTCGCAGCGCCCCGCGGCAAGCCTTGCCGGGTGACTGCTAAGGTCCCCCGTGGTTCCTTTGGAACCATTCAAGAACAAAGTGTTCAAGTCAAGGAGACAAGGCCCCGGCAAGAGGAGCTTGCCGGGAAGGCCAACCAAGGCATTTCAAGGAACTTGCCGCGACGCGCCACGCGTCCCGGCAAGGCCCGTTGAGCGACAAGCTTCCGGGCGCGGCAATACAATGACCGTGGCAAGGCGCTTGCCGCGGCAAGCTACCACCATGTACCCGCGCTCCAGCACATCCACTAAAGTATTGCCCTGGGGCCTTCCCAGGCGCGCGTGGCGAGAAGATGTGCAGCCAGCGGTGCGAGGTGGCAAGCGGCGCTGACAAGATTGCCATCGGGGCGAGCGGTGGCGCCCCTGACGGTCCCTTGTTGCACTGTTTGGGCGACACAGACGGGCATTTAATACCTTTGTCCCCTGCCGTCAGGGTTAGGTAGGATACACTGTTCAGGTAGTTGTACCAACCGCAACTCCTTTTCCATTTTTACCCTTGCATGCGTTGCCACCTGTCGGTGACCCCTTGAGCATATAAAAGGAGGCCCGTGCGCAACGTAGAGGGGGGTTCGAAACCAGAAAACACTCACGCTCGGTCTCGCAGCTAGTGGGTACTGTAGCGCTCATCGCTCTCGAGCAAGAACACAATACAATCAGACAAGCAGCAGTAGGAGTATTATCTCTCCGGAGAGCTCCGAAGCTGGGTAAACCGCTGGTGTGCTTAGCCTCGATCCGCTCTTCGTGCGATCTCCGCCCCCCGCCGAACCGAAAGGGGCCCGGTCCACCGGCCCCATAGGTGTCCGTTCTCCCACAACATCTAATGGCGCGCTAGGTAGGGGGCGTCGAGGTTGTGTGAACCCGATCCGGCGTTCACGCGAGCCAGATCTTCATCTTCTTCATCATCTTCATCGACATGCCACCGAAGAAGAAGGCTTCGGTGGTGGCTGCTCCGTCCACGTCGATCCCACCGCCACCGGAGCAAACGGGGGGTGGGGTAGACGCCGGCGGAAGAACGGGCGTCGACGAGGGAGCTCACGGTGCTGCCAGGTCCAAGGACAAGGCCGCGCAGACCTCGGTGTCCGTACATGCACCACGCCCATCTAAGGAGGTGCAGGGCCAACAGCGTCATGGTACTCGCGGTACCATACGTTCGTTGGACCGAGATCGAGCTGGTGGATCTCGGGATGCTCAAGACCAGCATGCACACCAACATGCTGGCACGAGCAAGACACGGTCGCCCGGACGGGATACTGCTCCTTCTAACATAGTTAGAAGTCCGAGCATATCCCTCTCCTCGCACCGTTCGCCACCGCCACCCAAAACTTCGGAAGAAGCTTTGGCACGAGCTCAACTGCTCTTGGATTACCCTCCAACGGCAGACAAGATCGACGAATGGAGGGCCACCATTCAGAGTCTCATCGGCTTTGCCAACGGCGACACTCCACGGCAGCCGGGTGCACCGCAGCCGCGGCAAGATTGCCAGGCGCGAGCCGATGGCAACAAAACCGGTGGGGGTGCAACCACCGTGCACTCTCCGCCCCGAAGGCCAAGATCGCCGACTCGCCGGATCCACCTCGACGACGACTCCACCGCGTTATCAGATCCACGAGCTCGTCGCGATCAGCGCCAAGTTCTTCACGAAAGACAGCAAGAAGACGCTCGTACTCGCATCGAGCATCGAAGAGAAGCGCGGCGTCAATCGGACCAGCGCGCTGGGCCCACTGTCGACATGCATGCACCAGGGGAACCGGGCGACTTGCCGTACGCGGTAGGTTGCCCTGCGTTCACTCGTGAGCTGCGGCAAGTCCAGTGGCCCAGCACAAAGAATTTCAAGCCAGACGTACCAGAGAAGTATAATGGCAAGTTGCATCCGTCGGAGTTCCTCAGCATCTACACCATCGCGGTGCAAGCTGCCGGGGGGCGCGACGACAAGATCCTTGCCAACTACTTCCCGCTGGTGCTCAAGCCCAATGTCAGGTCCTGGCTCATGCACTTGTCGGACAACTCCATATCCTCCTGGGCAGATCTGTGCCATCAGTTTGTCGGCGCCTTTACAGGCGGCCACAAGCCTCATGGCCAAGAGAGCGATCTTCATCTGCTCGCCCAGAAGGAAGGAGAGCCCCTGCGCAAGTACATTCAGAGATTCAGCCAAGTACAACGCAACATCCCAGATGTCCACCCTGCCGCGGTCATCAGCGCGTTCCATCAGAACGTGCGAAACCGTAGGATGCGGGAGGAGATGGCGATGTGCAAGATCAGAGATGTCAGTGAGCTATATGCCCTGGCCGACAAGTGTGCACGTGCTTAGGAAGGGAGGAAACTCCCCGGAGAGAACACAGGAGCAGGGGGATCTGACAGCGAGGATGCTGCCCCGGCAAGGAAAAATCGGCGGCGGAACAACAGGAAGAAGAAGGGCAAAGATGTGCTAGTTGTTGAGCTGTCCGGCAACGGAGGTGGCGCTAAGGAAGCTAAAGCTGTGGCGGCCGCCGACAAGCAGGACGGCACCGGCAAGCAGTACTGCAAGATCCACCGCACCAAGGGCCATGATCTCCAGAGCTGCAAAAAGGTCGAGCAGCTTGTCGAGCAGCAAAAGGCTGAGTATGAGCGACGCGACAAGGAGAAGGCCCAAGAAGGTACTGGAGGATCCGGCAAGAAGCGCCCCGGCCGGGGAGGACGCCGCGGCAAGGCCAAGCAGCGGCAAGGAGACAGACCTCCCCGCGGTCGCGACAAGGATGAAGACGATGACGACGATGAAGAAATGGATGATGACGAGGCCGATGAGCAGGAGTTCCAGAAAGCCATGGAGGTCCTGTGCGTTGACGGCGGTGCTTCTCTGCATACTTCGCACCGCCAGCTCAAACAGTGGGTGCGGGAAGTCAATGCGGCAGAACCACCCGCCGAGTCACGCAAGCCTCTGAAATGGTCCAGCACGCCTATCATCTTTGATATTGAGGACCACCCTGATCGCATAAATGCAGTCGGGTGCTTGCCGATGTTGGTTTCACCAACTATCCGCAACCTCAAAGTTACTAAGATGCTAGTTGACGGCGGGGCCGGCTTGAACCTGATCTCCTCTGCGGTACTCCAGAAACTCCAGATCCCTGACAGCGAGCTCGAAGAGACCGGCACATTCCAAGGAATCAACCCGGGAAGGAGCAAGCCGAAGGGAAAAATCACATTGCCGGTGACATTTGGTAGCGAGTTGAACTTCAGGACTGAGAGGGTCACTTTTGACGTTGCTGACTTTCCATTGCCTTACAATGGGATACTCGGCCGTCCAGCGCTCGCCAAATTCATGGCAGCCTCTCACTATGCGTACAACGTACTGAAGATGCCAGGCCCGATAAGTGTCATCTCTGTCCCTGGCGACAAGAAGGATGCTCTTATCTGCACTGACAAGATCTACCGGGAAGCAACAGCCGCAGCTGAACGCAAGACACTTGCCACTGAAGCTCCCGGGGGGAAGAAGAAGACCAAGTCCGGCAAGAGTTCTGATGCCCACTCCGGCAAGCGCACCTCTTCGGAGTGCTGCGCTACCGTCGAGGACGCACCATCGAGCTCCACCGGCAAGTGTAAGAAGGCAATGGCAGCTCCGCTAGAAACCAAGAAGGTGCCCGCCAAGGAGGACGGCACTGGTGGTACCTTCACCATCAGTGCCACTCTCGACCCTAAATAGGAAAGCGCGCTCGTTGCTTTCCTGCGGGCGAACGTCGACGTGTTTGCGTGGCAACCGTCTGACATCCCCGGTGTTCCCAGGAAAGTAATCGAGCACCATCTTGCCGTCTGTCCTCATGCGCGGCCCGTCAAGCAGAAAGTCAGGAAACAAGCAGTGGAGCGCCAAGAATTCATCGCAGAAGAAATCAAGAAGTTGGAAGTAGCAGGCCTTGTTAGAGGAGTGCTCCATCCCACGTGGTTGGCCAATCCTGTAATCATGCGCAAGGCAAACGGGAAATTGAGGCTTTGTATCGACTTTACCGATGTTAATAAAGCTTGTCCCAAAGACCCATTTCCCTTGCCGCGCATTGACCAGATTGTTGACTCCACGGCCGGATGTGATTTTCTTTCATTTCTTGATGCATACTCAGGATACCATCAGATCTTCATGGCAGAAGAGGATGAGGAGAAGACCGCATTCATCACTCCATGTGGCACATACTGTTTCATACGGATGCCTTTCGGTTTGAAGAATGCTGGTTCAACATTTGCAAGAGTAGTCCATGACGCTTTTGAGCCACAAATGCACAGAAATGTGGAAGCTTACATGGATGACATAGTGGTCAAAAGCAAGAACAAGGCAACTCTGATTCAAGATTTAGATGAAACCTTTGCAAATCTGCGCAAGATCAACCTCAAGCTCAACCCCGAGAAGTGTGTGTTTGGAGTCCCCTCCGGCAAGCTTCTCGGGTTCTTCGTGTCTTAGCGGGGGATTGAAGCCAATCTCGACAAGATCAAGGCCATTGAGAAGATTGAAGCACCAAAGCGCGTCAAGGATGTACGAAGGCTTGCCGGTTGCATGGCTGCTCTTAGTAGGTTTATCTCTAAGTCTGCCGAGCGCGCCCTACCGTTTTTCAAAATATGGAAAAAGGCAGGTCCAATGAAATGGACTCCGGAAGCGGAGGCTGCGCTGCAGGACTTGAAGAGATACCTGTCCTCCACTCCAATACTTGTCGCACCTAAGCCACAAGAGAAGTTGCTGCTGTACATAGCGGCAACCAATCAAGTGGTTAGTGCTGCGTTAGTAGCGGAGAGGGAGGCGGATGATGAGCCAGCAACCACGGCAGGTGCATCCAGCGACAAGCAGGAGGCTTCACCGGCAAGCTCTGGTCCCGACAAGGATGGATCTGCGCAGGCACATGAGGAGGTGCAGAAGAAAATGGTGCAGCGCCCAGTTTACTTTGTCAGTTCCCTTCTGCAGGGGGCTAGGTCAAGGTACTCTGGTGTGCAGAAATTACTTTTCGGCCTTCTCATGGCCTCGAGAAAGCTGCGCCATTACTTCCAATCACATGAGATCACAGTTGTCACTCGTTTTCCGCTGAAGAGGATACTGCAGAATCCAGAAGCAACAGGCAGGATCATCGAGTGGGCACTGGAACTATCAAGCTTTGGCCTCAAGTTTGAGAGCACTTCAACAATCCAGAGCCGGGCATTGGCAGAATTCATAGCAGAATGGACGCCAACACCAGATGAAGAAATTCAAGAGACGAGCGTCCCCATCAAGGAAGCAAGCAAAGAGTGGCTGATGTACTTTGATGGTGCCTTCTCGCTGCAAGGCGCCGGTGCGGGCGTGCTACTTGTCGCACCCACCGGAGAGCACCTCAAGTACGTAGTCCAGATGCACTTTCCCAAGGAGCAAGCAACAAACAATACTGCAGAATATGAAGGATTGCTTGCCGGTCTCAGGATCGCGGCAGACCTTGGGATAAAGAAGCTCATTGTCAGGGGTGACTCGCAGCTTGTCGTCCGCCAAGTGAACAAGAATTATCAGAGTCCGTTGATGGAAGCTTACCTTGACAAAGTGAGAAAGTTAGAAGAGCACTTTGACGGCCTGCAGATGGAACATGTTCCGAGAGCTCAGAATGACATTGCCGATGGCCTGTCAAAGTGCGCCGCACTTAAGTTATCTGTGGAACCAGGGATCTTTGTGCTCAAGCTGACTCAACCGTCTGTAATACCATCAACTGGACAGAGCAAGAAGAGGAAGTTGGTTTCTGGTGACTATTTTCTGGCAGAGCTCCCCGAAGCCGCCGCCAAGAAGGTCCCCAAGATCAACACCAAGGGTGCTGAGGAGCAGTCTGCTCCGGCGAGCCCTAGGGTTTGTTCCGTTGAAGCGGACGCTCCCGACAAGTTTTGCTCCGGCAAGCTTGCCGGGGAACGTCAAGCTCCGGCTGAGCCGCAGGTTCTCGCCGTAGAAGCAGATGTTCCCGCAGCAGCATATGTGCCTTTAGTCCTTGTTGTCGAGCCGCAAGCTCCAGCATGGGCACAACAGATTGTCCGTTTCCTTCAGACAGGAGAACTTCCCGAAGAGCAAGAAGAAGCGGAAAGAGTAGCCCGGCAGTCAAGTATGTACCAGTTTGTCGATGACACACTGTACAGAAGAAGATTCAACGGTGTGAAATTGAAGTGTATTCCCCGGGAAGACGGACAAAAGCTGTTGGCGGAGATACATGGAGGCATATGTGGTCACCACATTGGCGCAAGAGTACTTGCCGGCAAAGCATTCCGGCAAGGTTTCTTTTGGCCGACAGCCCTCCAGGATGCAACTGCACAAGTAACCAAGTGTGAAGCGTGCCAGTTCCATTCCAAGCAGATACACCAGCCAGCTCAAGCTCTCTAGACGATCCCTTTATCCTGGCCATTTTTGGTCTGGGGGCTCGACATCCTCGGCCCCTTTCCCCGAGCTGTTGGGGGCTTTGAGTACTTGTACGTTGCAATCGACAAGTTCACAAAGTGGCCAGAAGTGGAAGCAGTGAAGAAGGTGACAGCACAGTCAGCAGTCAAGTTCTTCAGGTCGATTGTTTGCCGTTTCGGGGTCCCTAACAGGATCATCACCGACAACGGCACGCAATTCACGAGCCGCACCTTCATGCAGTACGTCCAAGATCTTGGCGCCAAGGTCTGCTTCGCTTATGTTGCTCACCCGAGAAGCAACGGTCAAGCGGAGAGGGCAAATGCTGAAGTGCTGCGCGGGCTCAAGACCAGGACTTTCGACAGGCTGCGCAAGTGCGGAAATAACTGGATTGAGGAGCTGCCGGTGGTTCTTTGGTCGATCAGGACGACACCAAATCGAGCCACTGGCCAGGCACCTTTCGCTCTAGTCTATGGAGCAGAGGCAGTTCTCCCCATGGAACTCGTATACGGGTCACCTCGAGTGCTCGCTTATGATGAGCTTGAGCAAGAGCAGCTGCGACAAGATGATGCGTTGCTCCTTGAGGAAGATCGTCTTCAGGCTGCTGTACGAGCTGCTCGATACCAGCAAGCTTTGCGTCGCTACCATAGCTGCAAAGTTAATGCTAGAAGTCTCGAGGAAGGCTACCTTGTTCTTCGGCGCGTTCAGTCCGCCAAGAATTCCAACAAGTTGACGCCGAAGTGGGAAGGCCCTTACCGGGTGAAACGAGTCACTAGGCCTGGCGCTATCCGCCTTGAGACCGAAGATGGCACTCCAGTGAGCAACTCCTGGAATATTGAGCATCTTCGTAAGTTTTACCCGTAAGGCGCGGTTGCCGAAACCTGTTCCGGCAACCACCTTTTGTACAAGTCTAGCCGCTGTTGCATGTAATCCTTTGTACAAAGCCGGGCGCAGGCCCCGTGCATAAATAAAGCTCATGTGCTCCGCACATCTTGTCAATTTCATGCTTTTTATATTTTGCATGTGTTATCTGACATTTTGTGCAGCACCTACCCCCGTAAGCAATAACGAGCCGTAAGGCTCCATATCTTTATTTTCTCTTCTTTCTTTTTCTCAAAGAAAGGGAAGGTTCCCACGCCCACAAGTTTGCCAGGGGGGAAGGAGAAGATAATGGTGTGGACCAGGCGTCATTCAAGGAAGTTTCGCCTTACCGGGAAGCAAACGACAGAAAAGCTAAGTTGCCAAAGTTTGAGCAATCAGTTTTAAAATTTTTTAAGTTATCTTCCTCGAACGACCGTGCTTTGTATGGAAAACCTGTGCGCGGAGGAACCAACTCGTAGCTAGTTGCGCCCTTACTTTGTTTCGAGTCCGCTCAACAACTTAAGTGAGCTGCGACTAGTTGCGACAAGGTTTCTTGTCGGTAGCGGCACCGCTAGCAGGCTGCCGATGTCCCGCACTCAGCGCTCGCGGCTAAGGTGCCTGCGCCGGCAAGTTCCCTAAAAGCGTAGGGTAAAAACATACAAAGAAAGGAATCAAGTAAAGGAAATAACATAGCAATTGATACTCAAAATAAAGTTATATTACAAGATAGCTTGTCCCAGTTCTAATAGATTGTTCTCGTAACATGACTAGCAGCGACAAGGAAAGGAGGAAACGGGCGGCCTAATCTACGCGATCGCCGTCAACCCTTTTGACTTCGTTCACCTTGTCCACAATGGGTGTGACAAGGGCCTTGAGCGCTTCCAGATCAGCATCCGCCGGCAGCTTCTTGAGGACATTGGTGAGGTTGAGGCCCGGGTTGCGGAAGGCCACCTTCACCAACACCTTTTGAAGAACTCTCGCGCAGATCGCACGCGACTCGTCGGCCAGCTGCTTTGGGATCCTTTCCTGGAGTTTCTGGAGGGCCGTCGCCACGCCTTTGAAGAACAAGGTGAGCTTGGTGTTGGGCTGGAGGTTCTCATCGGAGGAATATCCGAAATCCTCCAGCCCTAGCTGCGCTAGCTCCCTGTCGATGTCTGCGGCAACATCCACGAGACCCTCCGTCCAGTGCTCCACATTCTCCCTGAAGGTGTTCTGGGTGGCGGCAACACTCGCCAGCAGCTCCTCGTTGGCCTTGATCTCCTTCTTCAAGGCCGCCTCCTGCTCCCTGGCGCCGTCCAGCGTCTTGGTCAAAGTAGCCAGCTTCAACTCAAGATCAGCGTTGGAGTCCTTGGCGGCGCTCAGCTCCTTGCCCTTCTTGACGAGACGACCCTGCAACTCACCGTGGGCATGGGCGTCCTTCTCGCGCTCATGCTGGAGCCCGGCAAGCTCTTCATCCCTCGCCTTGAGATCGGCCTCTAGCTGCACCACCTTCGTCTCCAGCTCCTTCTTGGCGGCCTCAGCAGCTGCGGCAGCATCCTTTGCCGCCTTGAGAGCCTCGCCAAATGTCTGTTCTCGCGCGGCAAGCTCCTCCTCATGGCTGTCAAGATTGACCTTCCGCTGCGCCAACTCGCCTTCCCGGGCAAACAGCTCCTCGGTGACAAGCCGCTGTTGCTCTTCAGCTTCAGCCTTCTCGAGGAGGAAGGCTTTCCGCGTGTCGACGAGCTGCGCCTGCTCCTCTGCCAGGGACTGGAGGGCTTCCTGGTTGCGACTCTGGAGCTCCTTCGCATGCTTCTCGATATCCACTCCCGCCCTCGCGACAAGCGCTTCTCGGGATTCCAGCTTGGCTTGTCGGGCGCGGTAGAGTGACACCAGCTTCCGCAGCAGCTGCTCCTCCTCAGACTCGCCGCTGCTGCTGCTTGGCGCGTCAACCAGCGTCAGCCCAGCAGAGGCGAGCACTTCTCCATCAAAAGTTTCTCCTTCGATCGGCGCCTTGGAGCTTGACACCCAGGGGAGTTTGATGAAGACGCCATCGCCAGCCTTCAAGTAGGCGCCGGGCTGGGGCTCTTCGGAGCCTGACGCTGCTGCGGCGGCGGAGGGATCGGCGGTCGGCGTAGCGCCTTGCGCTCCTGCGGCCTCAGGGTCGTCAGTGCAACCGCCGGACCCTTCGCCAGTTCCTGCAGCGGCAGCTTTGGCGGCCTCTTCGCCGGCGGGATCATCAGCGCCGGCTTCTTCTTCGGTGGCGGCGGTGTCATCAGTGTTGCCGCGCGCGTTCTCCTTGCCGGCGACCTCGGTCTCCATCAGCTCCGTGGAAGATGGATCTGGCGAACGGAAGAGGAAGAAAAATCAAGCAAATATCCAGAAAAGCAAATCAGAAGAAGAAGAACCCAAGGGAAGTTTTCGCGCAAGAGGATTACCTGTGCCGGGATCTGCAGTCATGGGCTCCACCACCGGGGGGTCGCTGGCGCCGTCCCTCGCCGGAGAACTGTCCCTTGCCGGAGACTTCTCCCTTGCCGGAGAACGCTCCCTTGCCGGGGAATCCTCCCTTGGCGGTGTAGTCGAAGCAGATAGCATCTCGGGGGCGGCTTCTGGTTGCTCCTGGTGAGGCTGCTCTGCTCCTACACAAACCAGTAATCAGATGTCAGCAAAGAAAGAGCACCCATGCACGCCGAACAGCGGGAAGTAAACCATATACTTACGCTGGGGGCTGCGCTGGGGGCTGCTTCGGGGACTAGTTGCCGGGTCCGGCAAGGTGGTCTCGGGCGCGCCCCCTGCTGTCGCGGTGGGCTCGTCCTTGATGATAATCACCGGAGCCTTGGCTCTCTTTGCCGCTCTCTGGGCTAGGGTCCTGAAAAGGAATGAGTTTAGAGTAAAGCAAATCAGATGCAAGACAAAAATAGCAAGAATTGAAGAACTACAAGTACAGCAAAGAATCTTACTCTTCTTCTTCCTCGTCGGAGCTGAGCGCGGAGAGGTCGAAGTCTGGCCCTCTTTCGGCGCGACGAGGCGGAGGAGTAGGCTCCCTTGATCGCTTGGCGGGGGCAGCGGCAGGATCAGAAGCGGCGGTCCGGGAGAACCCCGCTCAAGTTACCGCAGCAGCGTGAGACGCTCCCACGGCAACGGTGCTTGTCGCGGTGGAGCGTGTCCCGCGGCGCGACGGCTGTTGACTCGTCTGCCGCCCTGCTACGTCCCCGGCCTTGCGGAGGCGCCTTCTTGGTGGAGCTGGGGGCTGCGCTGGGGGCTCTGCTTGCGGCAAGATGCTTGAAGATGGTGGGCCGCTCGCACCCTCGGCGGGCTCGCTCGACTCGGCTTCAGGCTCGACAAGCTCTCCCTCGCCGGCAAGCTCTCCGGCAAGCTCATCTCGATCGGCAAGGCTTGCCGCCTCGGCTGCCTCTGCCTCCTCCATGGTGAATCCGAACTCGCCCGCGGCGGCGGCTGCCACCGCCTCTTCCGCCCTAGTGGCGATGCGCCGCATCTCCGCGTCGGTGGTGTCGCGGGTGAGGCTTTTCTGCTCATCAGAGCGGATCGCCACATCCACCAAGCCATCGAAGAACTGCTCCATGACATCGTCTGCGGGCTCCTGCCAAGTTGGAACAATTCCATGCGAATCGCACAACGGCATCATTGCACGGATGCGGTCAAGCGAGGAATTGTTGCACAGCGGAACGACACCCTGCGGCAACCTGAACCATTCGGGATGCTGAGGGTCATGCTTGAACAACTCCTTGAGCATCGCGTCCAGCTCCAGGACAGTGAAGTTGAAGTTGAGGCCCGGGCGCAGCCTCATGATGTCCGCCGGGCCCCCGAACTCCCAGGCGGGTCTCCTCCTCTCTTGCAGGGGGGCGATGCAGCGGCGAAGAAAATCTGCGCCAACGGCGCCTACAGTAAGCCCGGCAAGCCTGAGGCGCAGGATTCGGGTGACGGCAATCTTCAGCCTATCGTCTTCCGGTGCCAAGTTACTCCAATCGTTGCCGCGCACTGCTGGGGCTTGGCGCTGGGCAGTGAATGGCTGCAGGTTCTCCTCGACGATCCAGCACCAGTCTGCTCTCCACTCCTCCCATTTGCTGCGGAGCTCCCCCTCCAGATAAGCTTCCTTCTTGCCGGCTCTCGAGATCCAGGCGATTCCGCCGGATAAAGGCTCTCCTCTCTCGACCCGGGGCATAAAGAAGTGGCGGAAAAGGGCTACATTTGGATGGACTCCGAAAAAGTTTTCGCAGAGATGTGCGAAAACTGCCATTGTCAGAACAGCATTGGGGGTGAAATCAAGAAGGTGGAGCCCGTAGGTGTTCATGATATCGCAGAAGAATTCAGAGAAGGGCGGGCAGAGCCCGCAGTAGAAGAACAGTGCAAAAAAGGGATATCCATTCGGAGCCCGTTCCGAAGCGGCGGCAGAGAGTACCTTCGTGCGCGGATGCGCTCGCGTCTCCGTCGACCAGAAGAGGTAGTACCACTCCCTCAGCTCCTTCGTGGTGAGCTCGGGGGGAAAGTTGCCCGCTCCTTTCGCAACGCTTCGAGCCGCAGCGCATCGGCCGAGTTCACAGCCTTCCCGGCTTTCGGAGCCATGGCGGAGGTAGTGGGGGAGATCGAAGGCGCTGGTGGCGCCGGCGGCGATGGGGGCGGAGCGCTGCTCTCTCTCGGCTTTGGAAGAAGGGGGGAGCGGCGGAGATTTCTGAGATCGGAAGTAGCAACTGGCGAGATGGAGGAACTGCCCCTGTTTCCCCTGCTTATAAAGAGGGAGGGGGCAGACGTTCCGTTTTTCCGAATAAAGAACCATCCACGATCTCTCCCACGATGCCGCATTCAACGCGTGTCGTTAGGGGAGGGCGCGGTGGATACGGAGCAAGATACGACGTAAACCAGGCCGCGCGTGCCCGTGCCCTGTTTTGGGCCTGGCCCAACAGCGCTAGGCACCGTGTGTGGCCCAGGCCCGGGGGCTCCTGTCGGTGTACTAAAGTAGGGGTACCCTAGTATCCCGAACTTGTGCACGGGCAGTCGCAGCACCCCGAGGCAAGGCTTGCTGGGTGACCGCCAAGGTCCCCCGTGGTTCCTTTGGAGCCATTCAAGGACAAAGTGTTCAAGTCAAGGAGACAAGGCCCCGGTAAGAGGAGCTTGCCAGGAAGGCCAACCAAGGCATTTCAAGGAACTTGCCGCGACGCGCCACGCGCCCCGGCAAGGCCCGTTGGGCGACAAGCTTCCGGGCGCGGCAATACAACGACCGCGGCGCGCTTGCCGCGGCAAGCTACCACCCTGTACCCGCGCTCCAGCACATCCACCAACGTGTCGCCCTGGGGCCTTCCCAGGCGCGCGTGGCGAGAAGCTGTGCAGCCAGCGGTGCAAGGTGGCAAGCAGCGCTGACAAGATTGCCATCGTGGCGAGCGGTGGCGCCCCTGACGGTCCCTTTTTGCACTATTTGGGCGACACAGACGGGCATTTAATGCCTTTGTCCCCTGCCGTCAGGGTTAGGTAGGATACACTGTTCAGGTAGTTGTACCAACCGCAACTCCTTTTCCATTTTTACCCTTGCATGCGTTGCCACCTGTCGGTGACCCCTTGAGCATATAAAAGGAGGCCCGTGCGCAACATAGAGGGGGGTTCGAAACCAGAAAACACTCACGCTCGGTCTCGCAGCTAGTGGGTACTGTAGCACTCATCGCTCTCAAGCAAGAACACAATACAATCAGACAAGTAGCAGTAGGAGTATTATCTCTCCGGAGAGCTCCGAAGCTGGGTAAACCGCTCGTGTGATTCGCCTCGATCCGCTCTTCGTGCGATCTCCGCCCCCCGCCGAACCGAAAGGGGCCCGGTCCGCCGGCCCCATAGGTGTCCATTCTCCCACGACAATCAAATTCATGGAAACCTAACACATCACATAAAGTTTTTGGAATCATGGAAACGCTAGCACCAAAATGACACAAAGAATGGCACTAATAATCTTTAATCTTAATCTTAATAGTAGGTTCCCACTCATCATAAAGTTTTCTAGGGACAGGAACTTCCAATTCAAGCTTTTCTTCAAAAGATTGCATCATAGTATCAATGACATGTTTAGTAAAAGCTTAGTTTTGATTATAAGAATGAGGAGAGTTCAACATGGATTGCAACAATGAAATACAATCTATTAAAGAACAATTATCATAATTAAAATCCTTGAAATCCAAAAGATTGGGTTCATTGCTACTTAAAGTTTTGACCTCTTCAATCCCACTTTTATCAATTTTTGCATCAAGATCTAAAAACTTCGAACCATTGGGAGGCCTTTAACTAAAGTTGACTCATCTCCAGTCCCATCTTTATCAAGATTTATATTGGAAAACAAAGATTCAATAGGAGTCACATCAATTAGTTTAAGATCTTCATCATTATTTTCACAAAAACTAGAAGAACACAATTTTACGAACCAATCTCGTTTAGCATGCATCTTAGCGACTCTTTCTTTCCACTCATCAATGGAGATTCTCATAGCCTTTAGATATTCATTGATATCATGCTTGGGTGGAATAGATCTAATCTTCAAAGAATCAACATCAAGAGAAATTCTATCCACGTTCCTTGCCAAATCATCAATCGTAAGCAATTTTTCTTCATCCAAAGCATTAAAATTCTTTTGCGAACTCATAAATTCTTTAACACTATTATCAAAATCAGAGGGCATCTTATTATAATTTCCATAAGATTTTTTGTAGGAATTACCATAATTATTAGAGGAATTTACTAGGAAACAGCCTAGGATTAAAATTACCTCTATACGCGTTATTACCAAAATTGTTCCTACCAACAAAATTCACATCCATAGATTCATTATTATTTTCAATAAAAGTAGACAAAGGCATATCATTAGGATCAATAGAAGCACTCTTGCAAATAATTTCATAAGTTCATCCATCTTTTCAGTCAAAACATCAATCTCTTTAATCACATGCACTTTTTTACTAGTGGAAGATCTTTCAATATGTCACTGAGAATAATTTACCAAAATATTATCTAGGAGTTTAGTAGCGTCTCCTAGAGTAATTTCCATAAAAGTACCTCCTGCGGGCAAATCTAAAAGATTTCTAGAAGAGAAATTCAATCCAGCATAATTTTTTGTATAATCATCATCCACAAATTCAAACCATGAGTAGGGCAATTTCATATGATCAATTTCATCCTCTCCCAAGATTGTGCAATATGTTCATGATCAAGTTGCTTAAAATTCATAATATAGTTCCTAAGGGAGATGATCTTAGCGGGAGGAGAATACTATTTTTAGGCAAAGATGAAAACCAAGTTTTAGCACGATCTCGAAGTGAAAACGGAAATCGCTTCAATTTAACAATATCATTGTCCACATCTTTCTTCTTTTGCATATTACACAACTCAATGAAATTATTCAGATGGGATGCGACATCTTCAGTAGAAGGCTAGGAAATTGATCTTTCATAACAAGATTCAGCAAAGCGGCATTAATTTCAAAAGACTGCACACTAGTGGCGGGAGCAATCGGAGTACTAATAAAATCATTGTTATTAGTGTTGGAAAAGTCATACAATTTGGTATTCTCTTGAGCCATCATGACAAAGCAAGCAATCCAACACACGAGCACACAAAATGCAAATGAAGAAGACGAACGGAAGAGGGGCGAAGAAAAAGGCAAATCTTTTCAAAAATTGTTTTAGAAGTGTGGGAGAGGAAAACGAGAGGCAAATGGCGAATAATGTAATGCAAAAGATTAGAGTTTTATGATGGGTACTTAGTATGTCTTGACTTGGCGTAGATCTCCCCATTTAAGAATTTCTTCCTGCCACTTCTTGAGCTTGCGTTGGTTTTTCCGTTGAAGAGGAAATGGTGATGCAGCAAAGTAGAGATAAGTATTTCCCTTAGTTAGAGAACCAAGGTATCAATCCAATAGGAGACAACGCACAAATCACCAATACTTGCACAAACAATCAAACAACTTGCACCCAACACGATAAAGGGGTTGTCAATCCCTTCACGATCACTTGCAAAAGTGAGATCTGATAGAGAGAGATAAAATTAAACAAAAGATAAAGTAAATATTTTTGGGTTTTTGGATTTACAGACCAGGAAGTAAAAGATTGCAAAATAGTAGATCAGAAACTAATATGATGGAAAATAATAGATCGGAAACTTATATGATGGAAAATAGACCCGGGGTTCAAAAGTTTCACCAGAGGCTTCTCTCAAGATAGCAAATAGTACGGTGGGTGAACAAATTACTGTTGAGCAATTGATTGAAAAGCGCAAAGTTATGACAATATATAAGGCAATGATTATAAAATATAGGCATCACGTCCGTGTCAAGTAGACCGACTCCTGCCTGCATCTACTACTATTACTCCACACATCGACCGACTCCTGCCTGCATCTATAGTATTAAGTTCATGAAGAACAGAGTAACACATTAAGTAAGATGACATGATGTAGAGGAATAAACTCAAGCAATATGATGTAAACCCCATCTTTTTATCCTCGATGGCAACAATACAATACATGCCTTGCTGCCCCTACTGTCACTGGGAAAGGATACTGCAAGATTGAACCCAAAGCTAAGCACTTCTCCCATAGCAAGAAAAACAAATCTAGTTGGCCAAACTAAACCGATAGTTCGAAGCGAATTGCAAAGATATCAAATCATGCATATAAGAATTCAGAGAAGATTCAAAGAATATTCATAGATAAGCTGATCATAAATCCACAATTCATTGGATCTCGAGAAACACACCGCAAAATAAGATTACTTCGGATAGATCTCCAAGAACATCGAGGAGAACATGGTATTGAGAATCAAAGAGAGAGAAGAAGCCATCTAGCTACTATCTATGGACTCGTAGGTCTGAGGTAAACTACTCACGCTTCATCGAAAGGGCAGTGGAGTTGTTGTAGATGCCCTCCATGATCCAATCCCCATCCGTCAGGATGCTGGATAAGGCCCCAAGATGGGATCTCATGGGAACGTAAGGTTGCGGCAATGGAAAAGTGCTTTCATGGATGTTTCTGGTGGTTTGGGAATATATGTCAATATATAGGAGGAAGATCTAGGTCAGGGGGTCACCAAGGGGCCCACAAGGTTGGGGGGCGTGCCCTCCACCCTTGTGGCCGCCTCGTGGCTCTTCTGACTTTCACTCCAAGTCTGCTCGGTGTCTTCTGGTCCGAGAAAAATCATGGCGAAGGTTTTATTCAGTTTGGTATTCCTTTTCTACGAAGCTCCAAAACAAGGGGAAAAAAGAAACTGGCACTAGGCTCTAGGTTAATAATTTAGTCCCAAAAATAATATAAAATAGCATATTAATGCATATAAAACATCCAAAACAGATAACATAATAGCATGGAACGATCAAAAATTATAGATACATTGGAGAGGTATTAGCCCCCGGGTCTATTTTCCATCATATTTATTTTAGATCTACTATTTTGCAATCTTTTATTTTCAGATCTATAAACCAAAAAACACAAAATATTTAGTTATCTTTTATTTAGTTTTATCTATCTCTATCAGATCTCACCTTTCCAAGTGATTGTGAAGGGATTGACAACCCCTTTATCGCGTTGGGTGCAAGTGTTTGATTGTTTGTGTAGGTGCATCTATTGGGGACTTGTGCATTTCTCATACTGGATTGATACCTTGGTTCTTAACTGAGGGAAATACTTATTCTACTGTGCTGCATCACCCTTTCCTCTTCAAGGGAAAAACCAACGCAAGCTCAATAAGTAGCACAATGGAAGGGTCATCTTGGTGGTTCATAAGTAGGTGATATCGGTGGGACTGAAATGAAGATTTAGGTTTTGGACAAATGTGTTTTGAGAAAGTGATTGAGGGTTTTTGGAGCAATATCACCAAGCACTTGAGTAACAACCTCATCAACAATACCTCATCCCCTTTTAATAGTATTGTCTTTCCTATGGGACTCAATGTGATGTTGGATCACTAAACTAAAAATGTAGAGTCTTGGAGTAGCCAATTCTTGTCCTTGAAATTTTGAGGGGTCCACGTCCATTAGTCCTTGCCATGCCAACCATTGATCTTTTCTGAAATCTATCATCAATGTTCATTAGATCAGTGACATTTATGTTGTATTAATTACCCAAACCACCCGGGGATTAGTTGCGCTTCCAATCTCCCCCTTTTTGTAATTGATGAGAACATATAGATCAAAGCTTTGACAAATGATATAATGAATGAAATGCATCGTCACTTTGAGAGGTATGTGATAAGCAAGAGCTCCCCTAAATTTGTGCATTACTAAAAATTTGCGTTTGAATGCAAATGCACAATCGATTAGGATCATGGGTTACTCCACTACAAAAAAAATACACTTCCGTGATGATAAGTGTTTGTCACAGTAGCTCACTTTTTCTGTCATGCATGTACATCCATGACGATTTTATGACAGAATCAAGATAGTCATACTTGTGCTGTCGTAGAAGTGTTCCATGACATTACCAAAATTATCATCACGGAAGTGTCCACTTCCATGACGATAAATCGCGCGTCAGAGAAGTGCTTTCGTCAATGGTGACCAACACGTGGCATCCACCGTAACGTGTCCTCGTTAAGCTATCGGGTTCCGGTTTGGATCCGATAACCCGTTAACAGCCCGGACCAATGGGGATTTTCCATGTGTAATATTCTCATTGGCCGGAGGAAACACATGTTGGCTCACCGTTGGGACATATGTCATCCACTCACTAGACTGGAGGCGCCTATGATAGGTCAACACGTGGCACGGCCCAACAGTGGCCCATTCCGGTGAAAAAGGCTGGCCTAGTAAAAATCAGCAGGCCGGCCCATGTAAGGCCTACTTGTGTCAGGTCCATTTAAGCCCACGGCCCATATGAGGTGTTCCAATTCGGCCTTGTCAAGGGCCTGTTAACGATTTGACACCATTGCAGCCCATCGTCAGTTCGAGCCCGTTAACAGCCCGCTATATATTTGGGCTCAATATCGGCCCGATGTGGTTTCGGCCTATTAACGGCCCATTCAAGGGATGGGCTAATTTTCAGGATGCACATTTTTCGGCCTCTTAGCGACCCATTCAAGTGTTGGGCCAATTTCCGGCCTAGTGTGTCTTTCAGCCTGTTGACGACCCATAAATGAGTTGGGCCAATTGCAGTCGGACCTGAGTTTTGGCCTTTTAACGGCCCATGCTTTTCATGGTCCAATACCAGCCATGTTTCTCTTTCGGACTGCTAAAGGCCCACAACACAGTTGGGCCATATACAGTACGACCTAACTTTCGGCCTCTTAGCGCCCATGCTCTTCATGGTCCAGTATGAGCCTGTTGTCTCTTTCGGCCTGCTAAAGTCCCACAGTATAGTTGGGCCATATGTAGCCCGACCTTAGTATCAGCCTGTTAACGACCCATGAAATCAAAAGGGCTCACCTGTTGCCCGCTTCGATGCCGGCCTGTGAATGACCCGGGAGGTAACATGGCTGACCATTAACTTTCGGCCTGGTAATGGCCCATTAATAATATGGTCCCACTAAAGTTCAAACATGTCTGTAGGCCCATTTAGATAATTTGAGCCCATTACGACGAGTAATTATGCACAGGACCAAAACCGATCAATCAAAGGCCTGTGAGAATTTTGGCCCCTGCGAACCCATTAGGGAAGCTCATTAAGGCTAGTGGGCTGCTTCCTTCATATAGGGCCCATGACTGTTCGTGCTAACTAATAATTTCACTGCCTTTTTAGCTTCCTACCGACCATTTAGTTGGAATGCGAGGCGCACTAAGCAAAGGTATGGCATACAGGGAAAAACGTTGCACATGCAGCATATATTATAGGAAATTACATCCACTGGGCAATCAAAGATTGATGCCAGTGCAAATAAATGAACAGAACCTAATGATCTACAACGTCACAATCTGCAACCTCGGCGCGGATGATGCCCATAAGCATGTGGGCAAGTTCTTGCTGCTTTGCTACACTGTCTCTAAAAACATTCACTAGTTGTTGTTGCGCATGAATGTGCACCTCTAATTCCTCCACCATTTCCATCATTGCTTCAGCCAGTAATTGGTTCGCAAACATACATTTTTTCCATTGCATTCGAGATAGAGGAAACTGAACAGATTCAGATGGCGATTTTGTCAGGCTTGTATTATTGATACTGGAGAGTGTCCCGAACATTGCATCATATCATAAATTAGGAGGGGAACCGAACAGATTAATCAAGAGTTATTGCCATATTACCTGGCCTAGATTTATTGGAAAGAAACAATGGGGTTGCCTTGTTGTTTTCAGAGCTTGTCTTCTTATCTTCCGCAGCCTGCACCAAATTAACACACTAGCATTGCTATCATTGGCCAGGTCAGATAATAGGAAAGCAACATTGATGCAATGAACATTTGGGCAACCAGACCACACCAGCCTACACCAAATTAACACAATATGGCACAACTATCATCAGCTAGGTAAGGTAATACGAAAGCAACATTGACACAATGAATGAATGGGCAACCAGAGCAGCACTACAATTCAGTAATGTGCATGATATGAGATAGTACACTCATGCAGCTCAGTATGCAAAACTACCAGGCAGTTTTCCTTACAAAAATAAACATTGTCGCCTATACATTTTGCTACAACTAAATTTAGATCAGATAAAGGTTGGATTCACGCCGACTAACAAAATACATGCTGATGTAAAAATATAGTGATATACAACAGGTACTTACATCAGCATTGGAGCACAAAGAATTCCCGCAAGATACTTTCCTCGAATACGATCCCGGTGCAGAAATCTTCTATTGTTTAACCTTATTTTCTAAAAGAGAGATGGGTAAGAAACATGTAGAAAATATGATCAGAATGCTATAAAATTTCATGATGCAAGGATACGCACACGCTTCTTAGAATGGAGTTGACATATTTTTGCTGGACTGGAGTGGACTAGTTCTTTGGCCACCGGAATCTGCTTATTATCAGTAGGAGTTGGGTTTCTCTATGCTGGAGCAGTATCAATGAAAACTGGAGTTGGTTTACTATCTCCTAGTGTTTGGATCTTTTGCAAAGACCTGGTTTGTAACCCTTCAGATTCTAACATAGCCGTCTTCCCCTTGCATGCCTTATATAGAAGAATGGCGCTTCAATTATAAAACATGCTATAACAGAGGTGGAATAGGTACTGAAGAATAGAAAGGCACGACATATTGACATGTATTCCCCCCATCCGAAAATAAATGGATGGGTCTAGGCGTATTTCAGTTCTAGATACATCCATTTTTATCCATTTCTGCGACATGTAATCTGAACGGAGGGAGTATGATGTAAGAGCTAGGGATACGATAGGACAACATTGTAAATAAAAAACACTACTTGAATGTAAAACTGTATGCTAGCGGAATTCATACAGAAAAACACTAAGGCAACATATGTGTGTATGATTGGGAAACTAAGATGGCATTGCAATAGACCACTAGAACAACACTTCAATGTAAAAAAAGAACATGTTATGGTAGACAGATGAAGTAAATACTGATGAATAACAATGCATAAGATATTCAGAAGCACGATGTCCAAACTAAGCAGATGGCATTGCGATAGAGTAGAATGACAGTACTTGAATTTGAAAACATGTTATCATGAATGGAATAGGTACTGAAAAACAGGAAGGCATGCCATATTTTTATATGCATGATCAGCAGGCAAAGCACAAGGCATTGCAACAGAGTAGATGCACTCCAGGACATTATATGCATGATGTACCCATATCACGGGCCAAGTTAGAGCAAGGACCTTGTGGGGGTGAATAGGATTCATCATCTTTCTGCAAGTCTTGTGAAGAACTGCCTTTACATGTTCCATCATATTGAGTATCATTGACGTCAAGTTTGTTGGCCGTTACATTGTTCCGTGAGGTTCTTGTGGATAAATTAGTGTGTGCAATTATATTTGACATGCATGGAAGACAACTACTAGTTAGATTTATGTAATGAGTGCCTGCAGGAGCCGACATAAATAGTAGGAATGGGGTTAACTAGCAGCAACAAGTCTCAAAAACTAAAGGGAGAACATAGATGAAAGCTACAGAATATGTATCGTTTGTACTCGAGATTAACTAGTGGAACACAAAAGTATTAAAGAACAACATAGGTAATACTAGAAGTGGTATAATACTATAATCACCAGCCTGTGGGATAGCATTGGCTGATGTCACGCCCAATATGCGACCCTATCCTAAAGGAACTCGAAGGTCCCACCAAGGATAGAAGCGCATATTGGAGACGCTTTTGCAAGGTGGATATCATTACATCGTACCATTACATAATAGTTGGGGAAACATGCACGAGGCATACAATGCCCCACGAATACAACAACATCATGCGCAAGAGCATCATCTGACTACGGATGAAACACAAACAGAAACTCAAACGACATCCACCCTGCTAGCCCAGGCTGCCAACCAGGAACCTATCCCCTGATCGAAGAAGAAGCAGAAGAAGAACTCCAAAACAAGCAAGCCTCGCTCTCGCGTCAAGATCATCGCATAACCTGTACCTGCAACTGTTGTTGTGTGAGCCACGAGGACTCAGCAATCCCATTACCATGGGTATCAAGACTAGCAAAACTGAATGGGAAAGGAAGGGGTAAAGTGGTGAGGTTGCAGCAGCGACTAAGCATATATGGTGGCTAACATACGCAAATAAGAGCGAGAAGAGAAGCAAACGGAATGGTCGTGAAGCTAGCAATGATCAAGAGGTGATCCTGAACTCCTACTTACATCAAACATAACCCAAAACCGTGTTCACTTCCCGGACTCCGCCGAAAAGAGACCATCATGGCTAAACACACGGTTGATGCGTTTTAAGTCGAATCTGGTGTCAAGTTATCTACAACTGGACGTTAAAAAATTCCCATCTGCCACATAACTGCGGGCACGGCTCTCGAAAGTTTATACCCTGCAGGGGTGTCCCAACTTAGCCCATCACAAGCTCTCACAGTCAACGAAGGATATTCCTTCTCCCAGGAAGACCCGATCAGTCTCGGAATCCCGGTTTACACGACATTTTGACAATGGTAAAACAAGACCAGCAAAGCCACCCGAATGTGCCGACAAATCCTGATAGGAGCTGCAGATATCTCGTTCTCAGGGCACACCGGATTGTCCAAACTTCCGATAGGCCAGCCCAGAGTTGCCCCTGGTGGCCACCGGCGGCTGACAGGTTGGACCAACACTCAGAGGAGCACTGGCCCGGGGGGTAAATAAAGATGACCCTCGGGCTTCGGAAACCCAAGGGAAAACGGCATAGGTAGGCAAATGGTAAAACCAAGGTTGGGCCTTGCTAGAGGAGTTTTATTCAAAGCGAACTGTCAAGGGGGTCCCATAAATCACCCAACCGCGTAAGGAACGCAAAATCAAGGAACATAACACCGGTATGACGGAAACTAGGGCGGCAAGAGGGGAACAAAACACCAGGCATAAGGCCGAGCCTTCCACCCTTTACCAAGTATATAGATGTATTAATTAAATAAGAGATATTGTGATATCCCAACATAAACATGTCCATCATGGAGCAATCTTCAACTTCACCTACAACTAACAACGCTATAAGAGGGGCTGAGCAAAAGTGGTAACATAGCAAAGCAACGGTTTGCTAGGAAGGGTGAAAAAGGTTAGAGGCTGACATGGCAATTTGGGGAGGCTTTGTCAACAAGAGATAGGTAGCGCGGCAAAGCGATAGAATGAAGCAACTAGCATAGCAATGATAGTAATGAGATCCAAGGTGATGGTCATCTTGCTTGAAATCCCGCAAGGAAGAAGAACGAGTCCATGAAGAAGATGAAGCCACGAAGACGAACCAAGCATAGATGAAGGAATCCTCACGATCGCAACAAAACAGGAACTAACGAGAAGGAGCACAACCGGAAAGAAGCAAACACCACGGTAAACACACAACACATAAGCATGACAAGATGCACAACCAAGCATGATGCATGAAAAAGGCTAGATGAGGCTACTCATGGCAAGAGATGATGCATACAAGAGCAACATATCAAAGCAAGTTTAAATAAGGCGAGAAACAACATATAACAATTCCGATAAGTCCTCATTATATTTGTCCCATTATATTTGGTAGACCCTTCTAGAATACTGTTAATTCTAAGATAGATTGCGAAAAGGATATTGTTACTGTGGTTTAGGGGATATGTCTCATAATTTTAATTTTGCTAAATTCCGTAGACAACCCCATGATAAAGAATTGCCTAGTAAAGATGACATTATTGGTCTTGCTTCTATTGTCGTGCCTCCTAAAGATCCTTTAGAACAATATTTGCTAGACCATGAAAATGATATGTTCATGAATGAAAGAAGGGAAATAGATGAAGTATTCTTTAAGCAGGGACCTATATTGAAGCACAACTTTCTTGTTGAAATCCTAGGGATCCTCCTCCACCCAAGGGTGATCCAGTGTTTGAGCTTAAACCATTATTTGATACTCTTAAATATGCTTATCTTGATGAAAAGAAGATATATCATGTTATTATTAGTGCTAGCCTTTCAGAGCAGGAAGAAGAAAATTATTGAGAACTCTGAAGAAGCACCGTGCTGCTATTGGATATACTCTTGATGATCTTAAGGGCATTAGTCCCACTCTATGTTAGCACAAAATAAAATTGGAGAAAGACGCTAAACCAGTTGTTGATCATCGACGATGGTTAAATCCTAAGATGAAAGAAGTGGTAAGAAATGAAATACTAAAGCTTCTGGAGGCAGGTATAATTTATCTTGTAGCTGATAGTCAGTGGGTAAGTCATGTCCATTGTTCCCCTAAGAAGGGAGGTATTACTGTTGTTCCTAATGATAAAGATGAATTGATCCCACAAAGAATTGTTACAGATTATACACTACTAGGGAAAAGCCTATACACAAAATCTTAGCAGCAGCGCGGCTCAAAAAGGAGCGCTGCTGCTAATTAGTAGTAGCGCGTGCGCGGGAAACTCGCTGCTGATAAGTTTTTAGCAGTAACACGCTCGGTGTAAACCGCGCTGCTACAAATATCGACCGGCGGTGTTCACCTAACTCCATTTAGCAGTAGCGCGGTGGCGCGAATCGCGCTACTGCTACGGATGTAGTAGTAGCGCGCTTTTTTTGAGATCGCTGCTGCTAAATTTCAAATTGGCACACTTTTTTGTCCCTGTTAGCAGTAGCGCCGTCGCCCAAAGCGTGCTGCTGCTAATTCCTTAGCACAGCGCGTTTGAGCTCCCGCGCTACTGCTAACCCGCACCAACCCACCACCTTTTCCCTACCCGTCCCTCCCCTCCCCCTCCTCTCTTCCCTTCCCCCTACCTCCCCCACATGCTCCCACTCTCACTCTTCTTCTTCCTCAATACTTCTCCCCCATTACTCTCTCTCTTCTATCCACCTTTTTCTCTCTTCATTACTCCTACCTAACTACACCACCTCCATTAATGCATCTCCTTTCTCTTTTTCCTTTCCCCTCCACTAGTTGAAGTTGTCTCCTCCCAAATTAGTAGATGTAGGATTTAGTTAAGTGACCTATTTGCCCCCTAACTAGATCTATCTTTGTCAAGAAGAGCTTTGTGCACTTTTGATCTCCCTACAACATCATCTCCACCGTGTGCTCGATCTCGATCGAGATAGAGGTGATGAAAATTTCATGCTTTTGCAAAATGGAAATATGTTTATGTGTGTGTGATATGTTTGTGGAAATTGTGTGTGTGGCATGAGTTGACGCCAATTTGTGCTTTTGAGTTGCCTAAGTTTTGCCGAAATGTCGATTTATTTCCGTTTTGGCGAATTCCGGGCAAACTCTAGATCCATATATGTCCTATTTTTAGGGAAGGTCATGCCAAATTTTTGTATGACTTCGATGCATGCATGCATTTTTATAATCAATTCGTTTATTATTACTGTGCAGAGTTGACGATGGTCAGTGGAACGATGGTGGACAGGTGGTTGCGGTAGGCGGTGCAGGACATGAAAGAAAATAACCGGACAGAGGTTTTATGTCCGTGTCGAAAATGCAAAGGAATAGTTTAGCTCGACCCCCATGACGATGGTCGTGTCGAAGCGCACCTGCTCATGACTGGTTTCATGGATGGCTATACTCGGTGGATAATTGAAGATGAGGATGACGATGTTGAGGATGCCGACGGGGCAGGCAATGATGACACGGGGCAAGACGAAGAGATGATCGATTTTGGCGGTGGGGAAGAGGCCGGACATGGCGGCGGAGAAGGGGCCGGACATGGCGGAGGAGAAGGGGCCGGACATGGCGGCGGAGAGAACGACATGGACTCCACGCAGCAGAGTTCGTCGGTACTAAGTTCAATCGCGCGGGACCCTCATGTTCAAGCATTGCTTCGCAACGAGACGAGTACTGACAGAGCTGCTTCTAGAGAGGAGGCTAAGATGGAGCAACTGGTGGTAGACTCGAACACTCCATTGTATGATGGTTGCAATCCTGAGGTGACCCGCTTGAGTTTCACGCTCCAACTCCTGAAGACGAAGGCTAAAAACAAATGGACCGACACTAGCCTCGATGAGCATCTCAAGTACCTAAAGGATGTTCTTCCTGCGGGTAATCTATGTCCTACTAGTGTTGATGAGGCCAAGAAGATCGTGTGCCCTCTTGATCTGCCACACGTTAGATACCATGCATGCATCAACGATTGCATAATTTATCGGAAGGAGCACGCGGAAAAAACAAGCTGTCCGGTGTGCAATGCTTCTCGATACAAGAAGGCCGGGAAGAAATGTCCCCAGAAAGTTGTATGGTACTTACCGATCACTCCCTGTCTCCAGAGGTATTTTGTAGATCCCAAGGAAGCAAAGCTAATGCGCTAGCACGCGGAGAGGAAGAAGGTTGACGATGGAGATGGTCCGAAGCTGAGGCACGCGGAGAGGAAGAAGCCAGTGGAGAGCGTTGAACAGCTTCTATCGGTATTTTGAATGTGATGCAAGGAACATCGTGCTCGGCGCGTGTACCGATGGCACGAATCCGTTTGGCAACCAGAACACCAACCATAGCACATGGCCCGTGTTTGTATGGATGTACAACCTCCCCCTGGTTGTGCATGAAATCGAAGTACATTCACATGAGCATGCTTATTCAAGGGCCGAAACAACCAGGAAATAATATTAATTTGTATCTGGGGCTACTTCAAGAGGAGTTAGACACGTTATGGAAAACACCGGCCAAGACATGGGACGCCGGCAAAGGTGAGTATTTCAACATGAGAGCCGCGCTGATCACGACAGTGCAGGACTATCTCGATTACGGATATGTGGCAGGCCAGGTGTGCCATGGATATTGCGGATGCACGCGGTGCATGGATGATACGATGTCTCAGTAGCTAACGTCAAGGAAAGATGGCGGGTCTGGGAAAATCGTGTACATGGGGCATCGAAGATGGCTTGAACAGGACGACCCATGGAGAAACCGTGGAGATCTACTCAATGGTCACGCTGAGCACCGAGGACCTCCATGTAAGCGGAGCGGTGCCGAAATCGATGAGCTGTTGAAAAACTGGAAGGAGTGCCCCGCGCCGGGAAAGACGATGAGAAAGGCGCCGGAGCCTCTGCTGAAGGTATGGAATACGAGGTCTGTGTTCTGGGACTTGGAGTACTGGCACAAACTCGATACACCTCATTGCCTTGATCAAATGAATATCTGTAAGAATGTCCTTGAGAGCTTGCTCGCAACACTGATGAACATGCCAGATAAGACCAAGGATGGGCCGAAGGCAAGAAAAGACTTGCAATATTTGAAAATCAGGGAAGATCTGCACATGCCGCCCCGTAAAATGTCAGACGAGACAGAGACGGAGACAGATGCACGGGAGAAGAAGGGCAAGAAAATAAATAAAGAGGATTATTGCCCCCCTTCTTGCTTCACCTTAAGTCAGGCTGAGTTCAATCAATTCTTTAAGTGCCTTACCGGAGTCAAAGTTAGTTCCGGTTACTGTGGCAAGATAAGCAGATATCTAGACACGGACAAGAAAAGGTTCAGCGGGATGAAGTCTCGTGACTGTCATGTGACGATGACGCAGATACTACCTGTTGCCCTTAGAGGGATAATGGACAAGCACGTCTGTGACACGCTTATTGGTCTCTGCAACTTTTTCGACGTCATCTCTCGAAAGTCGATCAGTGTGAAGCAGCTCCAAAGGCTATAGGAAGAGATCGTTGTGATACAGAATGAGCTTGAGATGTACTTCCCACCCGCGTTCTTTGATGTGATGGTGCATCTGTGTGTCCATATTGTGGATGACATAATAGACCTGTGGCCGTCATTCCTGCACAACATGATGCCGTTTGAGAGGATGAATGGGATCATCAAAGGATTCGTTCGTAACATGTCCCGTCCGGATGGAGGCATCGTCCAGGGCTATTTGGCACAAGAGTGCATCTCTTTCTGTGAGAATTTTCTATATGACGCAGACCAGCCGCCTAGTGTTAGTGTTGGTTTGCCCGTTAACAATCACGATGGGAGGCTCGAAGGAGATGGTCACTGCAACGGTCGTAGGGAACTGCACGTGGCATACTCAGATCGACGCAGCGACTTTGACAGAGCAAACTTGGTAGTGCTACAACACCTAGACGAGGTAGATCCTTTCGTGGCACTGCACAAGAAATTATCGCAAAGAAGTAACGTGACCGGGGGGTATGCAGGACGGACGCCGAAGTTACTAGAGATCACAACTCCACTTTCCTGCATTGGTTCAAAGAGCATATTATTGCTAATCCCCCGGAGGAGGGCTCTAAGGACGGATTGCTCATATACGCCTTAGCACATGGCCCCTCGCCCAACCTCGGACAAGATCACGAGGAAATTGATTAGACTACTGGAGAAGCAACACCAGCTTGCAGCCGAAAGGCCTACTTCTCCGATGAGGCCCAAGTGGGACACCCCTCTCAACCGGGCCTTGAACGAACTTAAGGGACTCCCTTTGGACCAGCAGCCGCAATATGGTCGTGTGCACGGCGCTAGAGACGGCGCCACGTGGAAGGTGTTTTACAACGAGGGCCCGGAGGCCAAGAAGCAGAAAAAGAAGTTTAGTCAGGCGGACATCAACGCGAAGGTGAAGCTTGCGGTCGAGAAAAAAGCAGCTGAGGACGCGAAAAAAACAGCCGAGGACAAATATGAGTTGCTACAGTAGGCGGTCAATGCAGCTGTAACTGCTTGCAGAAATGATTTCGCTACTAACTTGGTTCCAGTTATCATCAACTGGGCGAAGGAAAATCCAGACAAGACGGTACATGATTTCCCGTTGCCCAGTTTCGTCGGGAGCAACTCCATGAACAACAACACCATCGCACCATCACTTGCTCACGCAACCGGGTCTCCTCTCACAGCCGCTCCCGCTCATAGCAGCCCGTCCTCAGTCTCAGGCGCGCTAGGTGGGCCTTCGTCTTTGGCTGAGCTCGACGCCGTCACGGTAATTACATGTCGCACCAACATATATATATATATATATAATATTCCATTTTTGTTGCCTTTCAGTTGTTTTACGCCACAGACATATGTGTTTGCAGGCGAAAGAAACCCCGTGCACCATACTCTACTTGATCAAAGGCCAGAAGGTGGGCGTGGGAAAGGGGATGATAATGGACCCCTCTCAACGCACGTTCCACAACCAGCCGATCCCCGCTGGGCACTTCAGGGTTAGCTTGACCAGTGTGAAATCGGGGCACGAGGATTTGCCTCCTCCAGTATAGCATGTGGCAGCGGACGACGAGACCCCGCCACGGATTGGAAGCTGCAAGAATTGGGTGCTGCTATGACCGAAGAATCTTATTCGTCTGGAGCCGGCCGAGAGCACACCAATAACTACCACACATCAACAAGCATGTGCGGAGACCACCACCCCGCCTACGCAACTACCAGCTCCTGTAGTGCCGGGTGAGAGCGGCGGACGACATGCTGAAGGGGGTGCAATAGTACTGGCTGATGTAATTTCTCCTGTAGAACAGAGAATGGATGATGAGATGGAGGTCGACCCTATGGATTACCTCAATACAAACGCGTATGACTGTGACATAGATATGATGAGTCAACCATATGACGAATCGGGCTATCAGCTTGCTAATGAGGATATGGATGATATGCCCGGGCAGGGTCGTAGCATGGATTGCAAAAAGTCTCTCTTCATGAAATCCTCACAGGACACGCCTGAAGATGCCACCTCAACACAGGCTCAACTAGCCGGGCGCGAGGGTCGTACAGTACTTAGCCCGGGAACACTAGGGCAAGGGTTAAGGAAGGGTCTGGAAGGTGTGCCCAAGAAGATGGAGAGGAAGAGATCGGGGAAGGTAACTGCCTCCAAACAAGCCAGAGCACATAGCAGCCAGACGATGCATTCTAAAGAGCGTGTACCCGCGAAAGGTGCGGTCATGTTCCATCTCACGGGTGAGCCGATGCTACCGCCGAAACCGCTGGAGGCACTATCAGGGGATCTCAGGAGACTGCACGACCATGTGTTGTCGACTGAGAAAAGCCTACTAGCCTCAAAGGATCCAGGATATCCGACATACGCGGCTCGTGTGCCTGAGGGGAAGTGCTACGTCGACACATGGCGGCAGAGGTGTTCTTCCTGCGGTTTGACCATATCTTTGAGATGTTTCTAACAAGGCAGCTTGATTTTACTATCGTTCGCCTTTTTACGCTACATATGAGCTCCGTCATGAAGAGTGAAGAAGTCTCGCAAATCTGTGTGGTGGATCCGTACTACATGCACGAGTCTTTCTTGAGTCTCGATGACTTTGAACGTGAAACTGCTAGGGAGTACCTCCAAAACTTCATGGTACAGAATAAGGACCGGGAAATTGTCCTCGTGCCTTATCATCCAAAGTAAGTCAGTTCCGGACAACCCTTTCGTACATTTCAATCATTCCTTCTCTCTCATATGGGGAATGATTTGAGGTGTCTTTTCCCCGCAGCAACGGGCGCGCCGTCCTTATCGTTCTTTACCCGCAAGTCTCCCACGCCGTGTATTTTGACCCTTCCAAAGACTACGAGAAAAAAGACTACACCCACATAATGAATATTCTAGATGATGCTCTCCAAGGCTTCAGCTTTAGAGGTGGCCACGTGCAGATCAAGAAACAAAGGAATAAGAAGATGGGTTTCGCGCATAAAACTAACTTCTCCTGCATCCATGTCCCAAAACCAAGCAAGAAGGATGGATTCTACTTCGTCCATCTCATGATTCAGTTCAACACGGATCACCAAAAGCTTCGCATTAACAACAGAAATGATGACCATATCCACAAGTGGCTAGAATCTCATGGAGAAGCGGATTATAAACTTAGAGATGACTTCTTTCGCATCCAAAGCGACATTGCGACGATCATCATGAAAGAAGTCGTCGATGAGAAGGGGATGTTCCACCACGGCCCTATATCGCGAGCTGACGTCCGAACTCGCATAGGCATGCAACGTCTAGACCTCACGCCGTTCAAGAAGCTAGGGTTCATCCTCGATGATATGGAAGGATGGAACTTCTAGTGATTTATGATGCCGATGATGATGATATGTGTGTCGGTTGAACTTTTATACTGTTTGTAGCGATGAAACTTTGTGATGTCCACGGTCCCTGCCGAACTTGCGTAACGCTACTTTGTTAGTTTGCGTACGATGACCTGCGTACCTCTAGTTAATTAATTTGCGTACTGTATGTTGCATCTAGTTGCTAACCCTTTCTTTTTCGGTGTTGCTCTAGTATATTTTGTTGCATATATATGATTGTACATCCTCTTCATGAACATCCATCTCTAACAGGTACCTAGTTTCTTGATGGCGAGATGGAATTGCTATGTCGTGTACAAAGGGAAGGTTCCGGAGGTGTACAACGAGTGGCATGAGTGTCAGGCGCAAGTGAATGGGTTAACGGGCGCCAGCCATAAAGGCTTCAAAAGCAGACAAGAAGGAGAAGCTAGTTACTTGAGGTTCACGCTAGCGCGAGAGAGGACTCGTAACCGCCACCTCATGTACTGCATAGTTCCGCTCTCACTCATAGTGATAGCACTTCTTGCGTATACCTTTGTTTAGATGGATGACATTGTTGTAGTTGCAAGTATTCGATACTTGCATGTATCGCTATTTTCGAGATGATGACAAGATATCACTTTGTGTTGGATGATGATTATGATGAGACTATTTGTATGTACATGCTATGATTACATTTGTGGTCTCGCAGGCATTTGTATGTGTATATAACATTTCTATGTGCTAAAGATTCTTCTATAAATCCTGTTCAAATACAAAACAAATATGCCAAAAAAACTACTTAAATTAGCAGTAGCGAGTGTATAAAAGTTAGCAGCAGCGCCGTGGTAGCAGTAGCGCGTCCAGGCAAAGCGCGCTAGAGCTACTAGCAGTAGCGAGCTTCGGCTAACAGCGCTGCTGCTACACTTGTGTAGCAGTAGCGCGGGTGAGCACACGCTACTGCTATGTGTTAGCTGTAGCGCCTTATTAGTAGCGCCTATCCCCGCGCTACTGATACATCTAAAACCCGCGCTGCTGCTAGCCTTTTCCCTAGTCTCTACTATTAAAAGGGGATATGCAGTCGTCGTCGTGATGGTTCGACCTCCTCGTTGGTTCGACCTCTTGTACGCTGTCGATACGTCCTTCCACCCACGATCTCCATGATCAAAAAAATCTGCGAAACCAGCCGACTGCTCCCACACGTTTTGTTGAAAAGAAAAATAAAAAAACACGTCCCACGCCCCCATATGGCCCACCCGTTCGCTCCCGATCCTCTCTCCCGAAAGAAATTCGCCGCCGCCTGTACTCGTCGCCCTGCCCCCACGCATCACCTTGCCAGCCTAGATCTCGACGCACCGCCGTTCACCCCCGAGCAGAAGCACCTTGAGGCCATCCGCCCCGGCCGCCTCCGTATGCCGCCATCCGACGTCGCCCAACTGGAGCGCTATCACACCAACTCGCCATAGCACCAAGCGCATCCCCTACCGCAGATGTCGGGGCTAGCTGCCGCCTCAGCCAGTCGCGTATGGGCAGGTGCGGACCGACGCCACACTCCCGGACTCAACCTTCCCCGCGCCCTTGCTTCCAGTAGCCAAATCCAGGAGAGACAGCAGGGACACGGCCCAAGATCGGCGACAGGGCACGAGCGGACGTTGGAGAGACGAGATCGACAGGTTACCAGCAGGCACGAGCGGACGTTGGAGAGACGAGATCGACAGGTTACCAGCAGAAGCTGCCCACGCCAGGAAGAAACCGCAAGAAGTGCACTTGATAATTCACTCGATTGTTATCTCTCTCCCTTCCTCTATTTCGTCTCTGGGTATTGCCTCTGAGTTTTTTTTTCTGATTCTAGCTTCGTAGGACTAGCTGGTGTTGCGTTGGACTAGCTGGTGCTGCGTTGGAAGGAAGACGAATGTGAGCAGGAAGATGAGGTAGGCATCCTACATGTAGTTCTTCTTGTTGCGAATCGGAAGCTCTCTGGTGAGAATCCCTCGTTTCTTGCTTCTAATCCCTCATGTAGTCATGTTCACGTCATGGTATTTCAGATATGGTGTTCTCTTCATCTATCGCGAACCACTAGCGATATTTTGGTATGTGTCTTGCTTCACTTGTTGGTTCATAATTACACAATGCACTTTGGTTTTTTATGGTGATTTATTGCTTTGTTCTTAATTTTGCAGTACCCGACAAGAACAGCTTCAACATCTTGCATCATCAAGTAGGTGTGACTACCTCTGTACAGGACTTGCCAAAAAGTCATTATATGTACTCTTGTCATAGTGCAAAACGAAATGACATGCAAGAACGACTGTTTGTTAGAATAGTTACTATTGTACTCCCTCCTTTTCTAAATATAAGTCGTTTTAGAGATTTCAATATGGGCTACATACGGATGTATATGGACATATTTTATAGTGTACATTTACTCATTTTGCTCTGTATGTAGTCTATATTGAAATCTCTAAAAGGTCTTATATTTAGGAGCAGAGGTAGTTGCCAGTGCCACCTATGAAAAATTGAAAATCAAAAGGAAGAGCTTTGATGATGAGATAAATTAACCAAATCAAATAAAGAACTACACCTTATACACTGAAATTGTGAGTTGTGCAGCTTTTAAACACATGCCAATCAAAACTATCAAACCCTGCAACCTCCTGGCCAATCTCTATTTTTATCTATTCCATCATTAGTTTTTGACCTGGTCGACCTCCATTGTCACCTGCTGATTTGTAACTCCGGTGGCGTATTTTTCCTAACATGAACTAGGGACTGGATGCAGAGACCAAGAGGGCACATGATTGGAGCTACAGAAAGCTCCGGCGGCGTATTTTTCCTAACATGAACTAGGGACTGGATGCATAGAGGGTTGAAGCCTGTAGATGAAGCATGTGTCGTGCTTAGTCCAGCTGCACATGGCGAAGGTGTTCTTTGATTGGTAAGTAAGTTAACTTACCACCAAGAATGGTAGTGTTTACTAGGTTGTGTTAACCTAACACAGAAGATGGAGCTTTTACTGTTTGTGAAATTTTTGAATGGCAATTTGAATGAAGACCATTTACAAAGTTTATATGTCTTTGATTCTTCTAATATAAAACTTCGTTTAATGGATTATGTTGCCCCTGTTCAATTACTTAATTTACATTAACACTTGACCTGCAAGGAAGTACTTCTCTAATAAATGAAGTATACTTGTGCATGATTCTTGGATTTCTAATTAGGTAGGGTTGAGATTTCTAATTAGGCAGCGACGACAACAACCCAGCCCCTTCTCCCTCGCCCACAGTGGCGACGGGACCTTCAGGGGATCGAAGGAGGATGCCGATGAGCACAAGGCGCATGGGTCCGAAGCGGCGCCTGTAGTGGAAGGACACCTATGGGAAGAAGCTTGTCATGGTCTTTCTATTACGGCCTAGGTAAGCAAACAACCTCTGTTTACAAATAGGTGCATGGGTACGAAGCTTGTCATTGGTATTTTGTCAATCTCTTCAAATAATCCACCTCTTAGTGTAGTCTGCTGATGGCCTACGTTTTGGTTCAGCCTTACACACCTACAGGATATATGAATTCTAATTAGATGTATGTAATCCTTGAGGTACAAGGACTCATTTTACTCCTTTTTTTCATCCTCATTACAAGTCCATGTACATGTTCTATACTGTACATACCAGCATGCTGGTAGTTAGAGCATGGTTCTATGATACTTTGGGCCGTCACCACAGGCCACCGCTAGACCACAAAATGCAGTGCTGGTTTTATTGTTGGTGTGTCATAGAAGTGAGTTTATTCGTAAGAGAAAACTGATCTTAGTTTCAGGATTATGCACCTGATTTTTTTTATTCATGATCGTGTCGGCCCAAATTGAATCACGTCATTTTTATATAATTGGTTACATATAAGATTACCCCTACAGGTTGATTGATATTATCTCAAAGGAACATGGCAGAAATCTGAAAAGGTACTGTGCAGGAGACCGATCAGTGAAGGGTGTGTGGCACAACGAGTTACACAGTGAGGCAATAGTTGTCTGATTGCTCTGTAAAAGCAATTTCTTTATTGGATATTAATTCTTGTGTCCCGCCCCCGTCCTGTTGATTCTATTTTATCATTTCTCAATATTTCGAATGAAAAAAATGCTATGCAAACAGTGCATTCTTTCTAATATACTGTTAGAATCCATTAGCTATCTCGCTGGAGTTGATTTTGTGAGTTTATACATGAGAATCAAACAACATAGTTGTTTCTTATTTGATACATCTACTCGCTTGTATATATGTCTTTCACATATGTAATATGGGATCGTTCACTCTTGGAAACCATTGCAACAAGGAGATAAGAATGTGACTTTGATAAAGGGCGGACACAAAGCTGACAAGAGGATGTGCACAGACAACTACCACAAGGAGATGAAAAAAGCGAGCAAACATGACTCGATCCTGGGCGGGGCAGATCGACAGGAGTGGCACAAAAATGTTAATTGTCACTATGATGTTGAATATGCAACATAAATCCCATTAAGGTTCTATGTCATATACGGGATGGCCGTTTTGGCTTTGGGGAGCATATGCTTCTGAATGAACAGTTAATTAAACAAAATTCTTTTTTTAGATGTTCATGTTAGTGTAATAAGCGTGTTTGACAATTTTCATGCGGATCAATGAAAAAACAAAATTAAATGTAATACATTAGTTGTTCAACTTGTTTTCTTTGACACACGTCAAAATGCTTAAGCCTTCCTCCTAAAAATTTGGATGTGACGATATAAGCACATCTATTATTTTTAATTTTTTTACACTTAAAAAACATTTTTTGTGCGCAGGAGCATGTGCTTTTGGGAGTTGAATTTATTTCCAGTCAGATATTCATTATTCTTGTTAATATTAATGTGTCGAAGGCGTGATAATTCATGACGATATGAACACGTGGTAGTGACCGAAGTTATAGAAGGCATTATGCATGGTGGTGGTTGGGGGAGGTGATGTGCTGGATAAGAGGAAAGCTTGTGGTGGGAAGGAAAAAGCCACATCGCAACCTTCACGAAAGAGATTATGGGTAACGATTATGTGCGATGGAGAAGAAGAAAGCTTGTGGTGGAAGGAAAAAAGCCACATCACAACCTTCACCAAAGAGATTATGGGAGATGAGTAAAAAACATGAATATTTACTGGATAATAGTAGCCATGCAACTTCATAAAAAAAAAGAAACCACACAATTGTCTTTCTTCAAAGTTCTTATAACTTGGTTGTTGAATACAATGTGATGAGTGTGTCTATTGACCATGTATCTTTTTACTTCATTAGCAATACGAAAGTAAGACATTTAATGTGCATCTATCCATCGAAGAGATGATGGAAACCACCTCTATAGTTAAAGAATGAATGCACATAACTTTTTTTTTTGAGATCCATGAATGCACATAACTAGCAGCATGATTGAGAACCGCAACAAGGAGGCAACATCAACACGAGGTAGAGATGATGGTCAGATGGAGAATGGTGTGGAAACAAAGGGCAGGTTGCCTTTGGGGACGAAAAATGAAGAAAAAACATTCAAGGGTTTGTGGCATAGTGAGAAACTGTATTGACGTTGTGTTCTACACATATGTTCACAGTAAATGATGTATATGTATATTTCATCATTAGTCCGTGGCAACGCACGGGCAACCAACTAGTAGTGATAGAATGGTAATTGATTTCCGCAAATTAAATAAAGCTATTAGAAAAGATCATTGCCCTCTAACTTTTATTGATCAAATGCTAGAAAGATTATCCAAACATACACATTTTTGCTTTCTAGATGGTTATTCTGGTTTCTCTTAGATACCTGTGTCAAAAGAGGATCAGGATAAGACCACTTTTACTTGTTCTTTCCGTACCTTTGCTTATAGACATTTGCCTTTTGGTTTATGTAATGCACCTGCTACCTTTTCAAAGATGTATGACTGCTATATTCTCTAACTTTTGTGAAAAGATTGTTGAGCTTTTCATGGATGATTTCTCCGTGTATGGAACTTCTTTAGATGATTGCTTAAGCAACCTTGATCGAGTCATGCAGAGATGTGAAGAAACTAATCTTGTCTTGAATTGGGAGAAGTGCCACTTTATGGTTTATGAAGGTATTTTCTTGGGGCATAAGATTTCTGAAAGAGGTATTGAAGTTGATAAAGCTAAAGTTGATGCTATTGAAAAGATGTCATGTCCTAAGGACATCAAAGGTATAAGAAGTTTCCTTGGTGATTCCGGTTTTTATTGGAAGTTCATTAAAGACTTTTCAAAAATTTCTAGGCCTATGACTAATCTCTTACAAAAAGATGTTCCTTTTGTTTTTGATGATGATTGTGTAGAAGCATTTGAAATACTTAAGAAAACCTTGATTTCTGCACCTATTGTTCAGCCTCTTGATTGGAATTTAATTACCCTTTGAAATCATGTGTGATGCTAGCGATTATGCTGTTGGTGCTGTTCTAGGACAAAGAGTTGATAAGAAATTAAATGTTATCCAATATGAAAGTAAAATTCTAGACAGTGCCTAGAGAAATTATGCTACAACCGAGAAAGAATTTTTAGCAGTTGTATTTGCTTGTGATAAGTTCAGACATTATATTGTTGATTCCAAAGTAAATGTTCACACTGATCATGCTGCTATTAAATACCTTATGAAAAAGAAAGATGCTAAACCTAGACTTATTAGATGGGTTCTCTTGCTACAAGAATGATTTGCATATTATTGATAGAAAGGGAGCTGAGAACCCTGTTGCAGACAACTTGTCTAGGTTAGAAAATATTCTTGACGACCCACTACCTATTGATGATATCTTCCCTGATGAACAATTAGCTGTCATAAATGCTTCTCGTACTGCTCCATGGTATGCTGATTATGCTAATTATATTGTTGCTAAATTTATACCACCTAGTTTCACATACCAGCAAAAGAAAAAGTTTTTCTATGATTTAAGACATTACTTTTGGGATGACCCACACCTTTATAAAGAAGTAGTAGATGGTGTTATTAGACATTGTGAACCTGAGCATGAACAGGAATAGATCCTACACAAGTGTCACTCCGAGGCATATGGAGGACACCACGCTGGAGATAGAACTGCACATAAGGTATTGCAATCCGGTTTTTATTGGCCTGCTCTCTTCAAAGATGCCCGCAAGTTTGTCTTGTCTTATGATGAATGTCAAAGAATTGGTAATATTAGTAGACGTCAAGAAATGCCTATGAACTATTCACTTGTTATTGAACCATTTAATGTTTGGGGCTTTGATTATATGGGACCGTTTCCTTCCTCTAATGGGTATACACATATTTTAGTTTTTGTTGATTACGTTACTAAGTGGGTAGAAGTTATTCTAACTAGTAGTGTTGATCATAACACCTCTATTAAGATGCTTAAAGAAGTTATTTTTCCGAGGTTTAGAGTCCCTACATACTTAATGACTGATGGTGGTTCACATTTAATTCATGGTGCTTTTCGTAAAATGCTTGCTAAGTATGATGTTAATCATAAAATTGCATCTCCATACCATCCACAGTCTAGTGGTTAGGTAGAATTGAGTAACAGAGAGATTAAATTAATTTTGCAAAAGATTGTTAATAGATCTAAAAAGAATTGGTCCAAGAAACTTGATGATGCATTATGGGCCTATAGAACTGCATATAAGAATACTATGGGTATGTCTCCGTATAAAATGGTTTATGGAAACGCATGTCACTTACCTCTTGAACTAGAACATAAGGCATATTAGGCCATTAAAGAGCTCAATTATGATTTAAATCTTGCCGGTGAGAACAGGCTATTTGACATTACCTCACTTGATGAATGGAGAACCCAGGCCTATGAGAACGCCAAACTATTTAAAGAAAAAGTTAAAATATGGCATGACAAAAGGATACAAAAGCATGAGTTTAATGTAGGTGATTATGTTTTGTTATACAACTGTTGTTTAAGATTTTTTGCAGGAAAACTCCTCTCTAAATGGGAAGGTCCTTACTTTATCGAGGAAGTCTATCATTCCGGTGCCATAAAAATCAACAACTTCGAAGGCACAAATCCGAAGGTGGTGAACGGTCAAAGAATCAAACATTATATCTCAAGTAATCCAATAAATATTGAGACCAATGTTATTGACACCGTAACCCCGGAGGAGTACATAAGGGACACTTTCCAGAACGTTTCAGACTCCAAAAAGGAATAGGTATGTGGTACGGTAAGTAAACCGACTCCAAAACAGTCCTAATAGCAATTTTTCTCCGTTTTGGAATATTTAAGAAAATAGGAAAATAAGTAGTCCGGAAAGGACACGAGGCATCCACGGGGGTGGAGGGCGCGCCCTACCCCCTGCCTCGTGGGCACCTCATGTGCCCTCCAGACTCTCTTTTCTTGCACGATACTCCTTTTGGTCGGTAAAAATTCATTATATAGTCTCCCAAAGGTTTTGACCACCGTACCACAACAAAATCCTTTGCTTTTGTTTCGAGCTGTTTTTCTGACAGATCTAGATCACCATGATGTCTTCAAGCTCCCCCAAGGACAAGTTTTTCAAGAAGGTCATCAACCCCTACCTTGCGGAGGTGCTGCAACACCTTCAAACCATTGAGATGCATGAGGGGGTGTTGCACATCCGCGATATTGAGGGACCGAGGAGGACCGAAAGCGTGGAGACAAGACTCGAAGCAATGGAGCAGCACGTTTTCAAGTGCCAAGGGATGGTGGAACGCGGACTCAACGCCAACCACATGATGATCGCGAAGTTCACCAACAACCACAAGCTGGATGCCAAGAACATTGGGGAGACCATCTTCAAGCTTCACGAGAAAATCGAGCACCTCCTAGCCCAGATCTATTACCTGCAAAACCAAAACTGTGAGTATGAATATAGATTCAAGAGGATGAGTTTGGCTGCAGATTTGAGGATCCAGGAGACTCGATCATCTTTCTATGATGGTGAGCCTATGCCTTGGAAGATGGACGACAAGCCTACATCATCAACAACTCCATCATTGCCACCTCCGAAAAAAGAGACATAAACACATGGGTATGGGCACTCCCCTTGGCAACTGCCAAGCTTGGGGGAGGTGCCCTGGTATCGTATCACCATCACACTTCTATCTTTACCCTTTTTCTTAGTTCGATCCTTTTGGTTATATCTTAACCTAGTATAATAAAGTTAGTATGATCTAGCTTTGAGTTTTGTGTTGATCCCTATCTATGTAATCGAATCCGTGAGCTATATATAATAAAGATTAGTTTTGAGTTGAGGGCTTTGCTATCTTGCTATGATCTTGAGGGAATAAAATAAAAAGAAAGATTAAAAAGAAACAAAAAGAGCATATTGATCTTATAGAGAGTAATGACTTCACATCTAAAGAGTATGATGAATAAAAGTTGTTGAGAGTTGACAAACATAGTTTTGGTCATCGTTGCAGTTAATAGGAACTAATAAAGAAAGAGAGGTTTCCACATATAAATATACTATCTTGGACATCTTTTATGATTGTGAGAACTCATTAAAATATGACATTGTGAGAACTCATTAAAATATGACATGCTAAAAGGTTGATGTTGGACAAGAAAGACAACATAATGGGTTATGTTTTCCTATATCCGAAATAAATTATATTGTCATGGATCATCCAACATGTTGAGCTTGCCTTTCCCCCTCATGCTATCCAAATTCTTTGTACCAAGTAGAGATACTACTTGTGCTTCCAAACATCCCTAAACCCAGTTTTGCCATGAGAGTCCACCATATCTACCTATGGATTGAGTAAGATCTTTCAAGTAAGTTTTCATTCTTACAAGCAATAAAAATTTCTCTCTAAATATGTATGATCTATTCGTGTGGAGAAAATAAGCTTCATATGAGCTTGTGATATGGAAGAAATAAAAGTGATGGACTGCATAATAAAGGTCCCTATCACAAGTGGCAATATAAAGTGATGTTCTTTTGCATTAAGATTTTGTACATCCAACTATAAAAGCACATGACAACCTCTGCTTCCCTATGCGAAGGGCCTATCTTTTATTTTTTTTCTTCTACCTTATACAAGAGTCATGCTGATCTTCACCTTTCCTTTTTACACTTTATCCTTTGGCAAGCACTATGTGTTGGAAAGATCCTGATATATATATATATATATATATATATATATATATCCAATTGGATGTGGGTTTTCATAAAGCATTATTGTTGACATTTACCCTGAGGTAATAGGTGGGAGGCAAAATTATAAGCCCCTCTCTTTCTATGTGTCCGATTGAAACTTCGTACCCATAAGTATCGCGTGACTTTTAGCAGTTGTGGAAGATTAAATGATAGTTGAGTATGTGGACTTGTTGAAAAGCTCTTATATTGACTATTTCCGATGTTATGATAAATTGCAATTGCTTCAATGGCTGAGATTATAGTTTGCTAGTTTTCAATGAAGTATCTGATTCATACTTTACATTGTGAATAGATTGTTACTTTAGCATAAGAAATCATATGACAATATATATATTGCTATTCTAAGAATGATCATGATGCCCTCATGTCCGTATTTTATTTTATCGACACCTCTATCTCTAAACATGTGGACAAATTTTTCGATGTCGGCTTCCGCTTGAGGACAAGCAAGGTCTAAGCTTGGGGGAGTTGAGACGTCCATTTTGCACCATGCTTTTATATTGATATTTATTGCATTATGGGATGTTACTACACATTATGTCACAATATTTATGTCTTTTCTCTCTTATTTTACAAGGTTTGCATGAAGAGGGAGAATACTAGCAGCTGGAATTCTGGGTTGGAAAAGGAGCAAATATTAGAGACCTATTATGCACAACTCCAAAAGTCCTGAAGATCCACGAAAGTCAGTTTTGGAATATATTAAAAATATTGGGCGAAGAAAGCACCAGAGGGTGGCCACCCACTGTCCACGAGGTTGGAGGGCGCGCCCCCTGTCTCGTGGGCCACCTGGAAGCCCCCTAATGCCCATCTTCTTGTATAAGGTGTCCTTTGCCCTGGAAAAAATCAGAAGGAAGCTTTTGGGACGAAGAGCCACCGTCTCGAGGCAGAACCTAGTCGGAACCAATCTAGGGCTCAATCCCTTTCGGGGTATGGCGCCTCAAGACAGGCAAATATCGTGAGGTAAAAGTGGTAGATAGGTTAAATAGATCGTGAAATAAATAAATTGCAGCAAGGTATTTTTGTATTTTCGGTTTAATGGATCTGGAAATAAATGCAAAGGAAAATAGATCACAAAGGCAAATATGATGAAAAGAGACCCAAGGGCCGTAGGTTTTACTAGTGGCTTCTCTCGAGAAAAATAGCAAACGGTGGGAAAACAATTACTATTGGGCAATTGATAGAACTTCGAATAATCATGACGATATCTAGGCAATGATCATTATATAGGCATGTGACGCCCGGATAATTAGGCTACAGTGAAACTCTGCTAATGATGCCACGTCAGCTCGATTACTATTGCTAATCTCGCGTTAGTCCGAGAACGGTTCGAATTCAAATTCAAAATCAAGCAAATAATAAAAGTTTTTAAATATTAAAACTAAAATGTTTGGAGTGAGACAAATAATCCATATTAAATATTGGTGAAGAAACCACACTTTTGTAAAGTATTTAAATGCATTATAGTAAGTAAAACAGCAACAAAACAATTATTTTAAATACTTTTAAATGCTAAGCAAATGTTAATCTACTTTATATAATAACCAAACTTTTTGGAGTAGGTGGCCTATGTCATTATGCTAATTTAGGAGTAGGCGTTATATTTTTGTAAAGCTATTTTGGTAACTAAAATAAATAAAACAGAAAACAAAACAAAAATGTAAAAAAAGGATAAAAGAGAACCCCCTCCCCGCTGGGCCACGGCCCAGATGGCCTCGGGGCCAATCAGGCCGGCCCAGCCGGCGCACCACGCCCTCCTCCATATCCCCCACTCGGGGAAAACCCCACCGACACCCCCGCACTCCCCCGAAAATATCTCCCCCACTCGCCCCCCACTACGCTCTCCTCCCCCTCGATCCGATCTGGATCTGGGATGAAACCGGCCCCTCTCTCTCGCGATGCCCTGCCCACACCCCGTCGCCGAACCACACCCCCATCACCGCACGCCCGCGCCGTCCCACACACGACTTGCCCGCGACCGCGCCCCGACGCCCAGCGCTCACCGTCGCCCAGGACCACCTCGCCTGACGCCATCGTCTTTGACCTCTCCGCCGCCCGACGCCGTCCACCGCCGGACTGCCTCCTCGCCTCCTCGTCCCTCTCCTCGCCGGAACGTCGTCCCCGTCTTCCTCCCCGAGCACCGCTGCCTAGACCCCACGGCCCCGTGGTGAGCCCCCGGCAACTCCTCCTCCTCCCCTGCTCCGGCCACTTCGGCCATGGCCTCGCTCACCGCCACCCGCACGCGCGCCGGCCGCCCGGACCGCGTCCTGTCCTGCGTCGTCGCCACCGCCAGAGCTTTGCTCTCGTGCGCGGCGTGCCTCTTACCGCACCGTGTCTTCCCGCTCGTGCCCGCCCCTCCGGTTGCGCAGCCCCACGCCCGTCCCTCATGCTCCCGGGCCGTGCCGCTCGCCGCCGTTCCCGGCCGGCCTGCCGTGCCGGTGCCCCCGTCTGTGCGCGAACGTAGCCCCTGCCGGTTGCGCCTCTGCCAGATTAGGCAGGCCCCTGCTAATTGGGGGTTAGATTAGCACTAACCCCCTCCTAGTTAGTCACTAACAATGGGCCTTGCCCCCTGTTTGAATTAAAAAAAAGATATCTTCAAGCATAAATAAATAAATAAAATATTAATTAATTAATTAAACAATTAAATTAACTTAATTAATTCTGTTTAGACTAACCTAATCATTAGGTAAACTAATTAACTCTGTTAACTAGCCTGCTAACTAAACAGACTATTACATGTGGGACCCCCCGTCAGCTTGACTGGTCAACGGTCAAAGCTAACTGCTGACATCACCCTGACATCATCCTGACGTCATAATTACATTTTCTTATTTAGTTAATTCTGTTAATTCTAAAAATGATTAAATCTTTTAAAAATTAATATAAAATAAACCATAGCTCGGATGGAAAAACTTTGTACATGAAAGTTGCTCAGAACGACGAGACGAATCCGAATACACAGCCCGTTCGTCCGCCACATATACCTAGCATAGCAAACACGCAACTTTCCCCCTCCGGTTCATCTGTCCGAAAATGTGAAACACCGGGAATACTTTCCCGGATGTTTTCCCCCTTCGTCGGTATCACCTACTACCGCGATTGGGCACACCTAACATTGTTACTTGTCATGCCATGCGTTGATATGCATCTGTTTGCATGGTATTCATTGTTTCTTCCCCCTCTTCTCTCCGGTAGACTACGAGACCGATGCTGCTGCTGCCCAGTTCGACTACGAAGTTGACGACCCCTCCTTCTTGCCAGAGCAACTAGACAAGCCCCCCTTGATCACCAGATATCGCCTATTCTTCTCTATACTGCTTGCATTAGAGTAGTGTAGCATGTTACTGTTCGGTTACTCCTATTCTGTTGCATAGCCTGTCATTGTTTCTACAGTCGTTGATACCATACCCGCAATCCTAAATGTTTAGTATAGGATGCTAGTTTATCATCATTGGCCCTACATTCTTGTCAGTCTGCCTTGCTATACTATTGGGCCGTGATCACTCGGGAGGTGATCACGGGTATATACTATACATTTATACATACTACAGATGGTGACTAAAGTTGGGTCGGCTCGAGGAGTACCCGCGAGTGATTGACGGATTGGGGGCTGAAAGGACCTTTGTCCTGACGGCCCTCTGTGTGGATCTTTGTGGCGGAGCGACAGGGCAGGTTGAGACCACCTAGGCGAGAGGTGGGCCTGGCCCTGGTCGGCGTTCGCGGTTGCTTCATAATAACACGCTTAACGAGATATTCGTATTTGATCTTAGTCTGGCCACTGGCCTATACGCACTAACCAACTACGTGAAAAAGATATGGGCACTCGACGTCGTGGTATCAGCCGAAGGCTTCGTGACGTCAGCGACTGAGCGACGCGCGCCGGATTGGAACGTAAGCCTGCTCTTGTATTAAGGGGGCTAGTTCTTCTTCCGGCCGTGTTCGCAACGTGCAGGTGTGCAAAGGGCGATGGGCCTAGACCCCTGCGCCATAGGAGTTAGACCGGCGTGCTGACCTCTCTGTTGTGCCTAGGTGGGGCTGCGACGTGTTGATCTTCCGAGGCCGGGCATGACCCAGGAAAGTGTGTCCGGCCAAATGGGATCGAGCGTGTTGGGTTATGTGGTGCACCCCTGCAGGGAAGTTTATCTATTCGAATAGCCGTGTCCCTCGGTAAAAGGATGACCCGGAGTTGTACCTTGACCTTATGACAACTAGAACCGGATACTTAATAAAACACACCCTTCCAAGTGCAAGATACAACCCGGTGATCGCTCTCTAACAGGGCGACGAGGAGAGGATCGCCGGGTAGGATTATGCTATGCGATGCTACTTGGAGGACTATAATCTACTCTCTACTACATGCTGCAAGACGGAGGCTGCCAGAAGCGTAGTCTTCGACAGGATTAGTTATCCCCCTCTTATTCTGGCATTCTGCAGTTCAGTCCACTGATATGGCCCTTTACACATATACCCATGCATATGTAGTGTAGCTCCTTGCTTGCGAGTACTTTGGATGAGTACTCACGGTTGCTTTCCTACCTCTTTCCCCCCTTTCCCTTCTACCTGGTTGTCGCAACCAGATGCCGGAGCCCAGGAGCCAAACGCCACTGTCAACGACGACTCCTACTACACTGGAGGTGCCTACTACTACGTGCAGGCCGCTGACGACAACCAGGAGTAGTTTAGGAGGATCCCAGGCAGGAGGCCTGCGCCTCTTTCGATTGTATCCCAGTTTGTACTAGCCATCTTATGGCAACTTGTTTAACTTATGTCTGTACTCAGATATTGTTGCTTCCGCTGACTTGTCTATGATCAAGCACTTGTATTCGAGCCCTCGAGGCCCCTGGCTTGTAATATGTTGCTTGTATGACTTATTTATGTTTTTAGAGTTGTGTTGTGATATCTTCCCATGAGTCCCTGAGCTTGATCGTAGACGTTTGCGTGCATGATTAGTGTATGATTGAATCGGGGGCGTCACAAGTTGGTATCAGAGCCGACTGACTGTAGGAATCCACCTTCCAAACTCCTTGGCCGAAGTCAAGTCTAGTCATTACTATACTTTTACTAACATGGCTGTGTGGCTTACGGGCCCACGTCGCCATTGGGTGGTATTAGGATCTTTTATTCCTCATCTATACTCTGGGACTCTTATCTCTCTTCTACTCGGGTTAAATGGTTTTATTAACTCTAACATTAGGATCTCGTGATCACTTCCACCCGGAGAGCCCCGTGTTACCGAGGAATGCCTGCTGCACCAGAAGATTCCAATGACACTTTATGATGTGCTCTCGAGGCTATGTGCCATCGCTTTTGCGATTCACTTCTATCGATAATTCCCTCTGGATAACTACTTACACCTGTCGTTCATATTGTCATCCGCAGTTGCTCTTGTTATTACAAGATGTCCTGAAATACTCTTCGATATTCTGAGAATTCTTTATGCTTACTGCCCTACAGTTCCTTGCCGCATGAATACCCCTACGGTTAATTACTCGCACTTGCCGAGTATCTGTTCGTCTAAAGTTGATCATGTGTTTCACAAAATTCTTTGGAATGCTATTCGATCTTTCGATAATCCTCAACAGACTATTGTTCTTGAAATTCTTGCTTACTAGCATTATGATTAATTCCATAAGTCTGGTAATCTTATTGGCATCCTTTGTCAATATCATTTTGAGTCTATCGATTCAACATGCGTGCGAATGCACACAATCATCAATCGACCCTTCTAAATTATCTTTCTGACTCAGACGTCATTCTGAACATGAGCTGGTTCTGGACCAAACTATTTGTTGTTAATTGTGCCTCTGGTCTATCCAACTTACCATCCTTGATCAGAGCATCTGCTTCTGATCCCTTGTTTTGGAAATCATAATTCCTTTGTTATCTAAGCATCGAATTATTCAGATGTTCTATAATCTGATGCCCGTGCATTCTTTCTTCCTCTGATTGAGTACCGATACTCACATTAGCTCCGTTGTGGATCGCTCGATCCATTGTTGGATTTCATCCGGCATCATCCTTCATATTCAATAACTTTATGAGCCTTTCCACGGGTATATATTGCCTTTGGTAAATTGTATCCTCTGCTTGGCCAACCATGCTCTACCTTCGAGCTTGTGTATTTACTTTTGAAACTTGTGGTATATGTTACTAAGATGCCCGATGGGTTGAACATATGCCTTCCTTAATCTGTGTAACCCTAAAGAATTCACGGATCATACTCCTCTGGTAATTCACCAGGTAGTTCTTCATCTTCACTTAATTTTAATAGAGCAGTGAATGAAAAGTTATGCATTGGAGAAGTGGGAGTCGACCTTGAACCTTGTGTTCATGCCCATGGACAAGATGTAGGTCTTATCATTAAATGCTTCTCTTAAATTAGTTATTCCCTTGGTATAAGTTCATCATATATCTGGGGTATGGCCTTTTTGCAATCGTGGTTCCGACCTTGTTCTCCTTTAAATACCATTTCTCGTGCAAGTTTAAGCATTTGTCTTCTGCCGAGCAATACCCTAGTCCAACCTCTACTTTGATCCGTCGTCGAGTATTACCCCCTAGTATCTTGATATTATCTTGGAACAACATAACTTCTTATGAGTTCTTCATCAAGTACTACATTCTCACTGATTACAATTTTTCATGGGCTATGAGTTATTAATCACTCAAAGACACCGATAAGTGAATCAATTCCACACTTCGATTTAATAACTCTAAGTAATCTTTGTTGCTTATGAGTTTATTAATCCCTCAAGTCATTCATAGCCTGATCGGCTATATCATTATCGAGCAACTTTTAACTATGCTACCTGGTCCTTATTCCCGGAGCACCACTTTCGACGATGAGCTAAGCTTACATCGATTTTCCTTGTCATATCATTTCGCCTTGAACAGAAAGCTTGATTTCGAGTTAGTGTCGTACTCATGGTTCCAATAACCTTTCGCTTCATCATTCCTTTGACTTGATGTCATCATCGGTCAGTTACATCTTCATGAAATCTCTCGACAATTGTGTTGTGATCATCATCAGTATTCCGAGCTCTTCCAGGGTATCAAGAATTCATGATGAGAAATACCATCCTTTCCCTCGATGATTTGTATTATCATCGACCACTTTATTGCCTTCCGTTCAACACAAACTTGTCTGTGTTTTGTGTTATACCTTGAGTTCCTTGCTATCCAGCATTTGTTCTTATTTACCTTGGAGTATTACTATCTTTTATGTCAAGAATGTCGTGAGAATTTTGCCACCTCTTAAAAATTCTTGATACAAGTAATACTTCTTGCCATCTCCCTTTATTCCTTAGTCCCTGTGTTATTTCTAACCGGAATACCGACAAATAGACTGTGATGTGAACAATTCAAAACTTCTAGCAACCCTATTGCTTGTAAGTTAATGAATGATAGTCACATTCTTTGTGTATTGAATATCGGATCACCCTTCTAACATTGACCATGCTACCTAAGCCCATCTTTTAGGTGCACCTTTCAACCAATGTTTACTTGCGTATGTTTTCCTCAGGCATACATCATTAATATCATTTGATCTGACAAATGTTATCTCCTTGTTCACATGATTGTGGAAATCCATCTTTTTGGAAATCTCAAGGAATTATCGCTGAGTCCATCAGCCACCCCCTCATCCTCTCCTTGGTTTACTGATGAACTCTTGTTTCGGAACTCGCTTCCATAGTTCATTTCCCGAGAATTTTACAATGTCATCTCGTCAATTTGTGTTGTACCTTTTCTACTCAGGCATCCCGAGTCTGAGGATTTTGACACCAATCAGATCTGAATCTCTGTCAGATATGATGGTTGGGACATAATTCCAAGAGTTATAACATTGGTCTTTATATGACCCAATAAGGTGATGTCATGCCTAGCACACCTGGCACGAGGCCCTATTGATAGAATCCTTTTCAGCAAGGCTATCCATTCTTCCATGAGGAAATTGTAAGACTTTCCTATAAGTTGTTTTCGATGAATCCTTTGTGTTTCCAAAGTTTGATCTTCACCTGATGACCATGTCAATGCTATCTCGAAGCATGTCTATGGTACTCCGATTTTCAACAAGAACATTTGAAGCCCAATGCTAAATGTTTCTTGCTCAATTATCCAAACACCGTTACATGGGTAATGTCATAAAATTTCTCTCCCCTTACCTAAAGGCTTTTCTACATTATATACTGTCATGGATATCATGCTCTACTTGTCCTTGGGAAGGATATACCCCTGAAATATGTATTTAAACACATTTTCCTTTCCATTAATTTGTTTAACCTTCCTTGTGATCCATATGATCTAAGCAGTAATGTTCTTCTGCTTTTGTAAACACCTTGGTGTACAGCCGTGTCAGTAAGACCCTGTTACTTTTGTTGATGACATTCCGGTAACCACCGATGGACGAGAACTTTGCCTAGTGGTCCGCCTCGTTCAACGAGCAGGAAAATGGTTCTCTTCGTCCCTTGCCCTTGGTACCGATGTTGTTGCCGACATAAGCGACGGGCTATCCTCTGACATACCTTGCTTACATGATCGTGCAAGAAGTCACCGCCCTTTCCACCTTTATCCCACATGGTTGGCCCATAACCCACAGTTCCACAGGATCAAAACCTGACTCTCCTATGCACCCTGTTGTCGAAGTTATTCCTCGTGCTTGACTTCGTATGTGATTCACGGGCCACCTGCCTAGTGATCTATTCTGGTACTAGACGGAATACTTTCCCATTGCTCTGAACCCCTGTCACATTTCGTATCAGGCAACGAACGATTGCCTATCCGCTTGAAGCTTCTTATTGCCCCGTCTTACTTTGCTCTCGATGATTTTCATTTGTTCAACTCGATAGATACTCATATGATCACTCTTGGAATACCCCCAGATGATTCTCCCTTATAACAACCTATCGATGTGGGCTGCCCCTTACCTATGCGTAAGTACGATGGAGTTCTTTGAAGAAAGGACGACAACTTCATCATGATGCATTGAAGTAAAGAATTGAAGACATCAATGAAAGGGATTAACTTCTTCGAGAAGATCCGTTAGCATATCGTAACCAGAACTTTCCCCCTTGCTCCCCTCTTTAATCTCGGGACGAGATTTCTTGTAGTGGAGGAGAATTGTGACGCCGGGATAATTAGGCTATAGTGAAACTCTGCTAATGATGCCACGTCACCTCGATTACTGTTGCTAATCTCGTGCTAGTCCGAGAACGGTTCGAATTCAAATTCAAAATAAAGCAAACAATAAAAGTTTTTAAATATTAAAACTAAAATGTTTGGAGTGATCCAAATAATCCATATTAAATATTGGTGAAGAAACCACACTTTTGTAAAGTATTTAACTGCATTATACTAAGTAAAACAGCAGCAAAACAATTATTTTAAATACTTTTAAATGCTAAGCAAATGTTAATCTACTTTATATAATAACCAAACTTTTTGGAGTAGGTGGCCTATGTCATTATGCTAATTTAGGAGTAGGGGTTATATTTTTGTAAAGCTGTTTCGCTAACTAAAATAAATAAAACAGAAAACAAAACAAAAATGTAAAACAAAAAAAAGAAAAAGGTTAAAAGAGAACCCCCTCCCTGCTGGCCCACGGCCTAGATGGCCTCGGGGCCAATCAGGCCGGCCCAGCCGGCGCCCCACGCCCTCCTCCATGTCCCCCCACTCGGGGAAAACCCCACCAACACCCCCGCACTCCCCCGAAAATATCTCCCCCACTCGCCCCCACTACGCTCTCCTCCCCCTCGATCCGATCTGGATCGGGGATGAAACCGCCCCTCTCTCTCGCGATGCCCTGCCCACACCCCGTCACCGGACCACCCCCCATCACCGCGCGCCCGCGCCATCCCGCACCCGACGCGCCCGCGACCGCGCCCCGACGCCCAGCGCTCGCCGTTGCCCGGGACCACCTCGCCTGACGCCATCGTCTTCGACCTCTCCGTCACCGAACCGCCGCCCGCCGCCGTCCACCGCCGGAGTGCCTCCTCGCCTCCTCGTCCCTCTCCTTGCCGGAACGTCGTCCCCGTCTTCCTCCCCGAGCACCGCTGCCTAGACCCCACGGCCCCGTGGTGAGCCCCCGGCAACTACTCCTCCTCCCCTACTCCGGCCACTTCGGCCATGGCCTCGCTCACCGCCACCCGCACGCGCGCCGGCCGCCTGGACGGCGTCCTGTCCTGCATCGTCGCCACCGCCAGAGCTCTGCTCTCGTGCGCGGCGTGCCTCTTACCGCACCGTGTCTCCCCGCTCGTGCCCGCCCCTCCGGTTGTGCAGCCCCGCGCCCGTCCCTCATGCTCTCGGGCCGTGCCGCTCGCCGCCGTTCCTGGCCGGCCTGCCGCGCCGGTGCCCCCGTCTTTGCACGGGCGTAGCCCCTGCCAGTTGCGCCTCTGCCAGATTAGGCGGGCCCCTGCTAATTGGGGGTTAGATTAGCACTAACCCCCTCCTAGTTAGTCACTAACAATGGGCCTTGCCCCCTGTTTGAATTAAAAAAAGATATCTTCAAGCATAAATAAATAAATAAAATATTAATTAATTAATTAACCAATTAAATTTACTTAATTAATTCTATTTAGACTAACCTAATCATTAGGTAAACTAATTAACTCTGTTAACTAGCCTGCTAACTAAACAGACTATTACATGTGGGACCCCCCATCAGCTTGACTGGTCAATGGTCAAAGCTGACCGCTGACATCACCCTGACATCATGCTGACATCATAATTACATTTTCTTATTTAGTTAATTCTGTTAATTCTGAAAATCAATAAATCTTTTAAAAATTAATATAAAATAAACCGTAGCTCGGATGGAAAAACTTTGTACATGAAAGTTGCTCAGAATGACGAGACAAATCCAGATACGCAGCCCGTTCGTCTGCCACACATGCCTAGCATAGCAAACACACAACTTTCCCCTCCGGTTCATCTGTTCGAAAACACGAAACACCGGGAATACTTTCCTGGATGTTTTCCCCCTTCGTCGGTATCACCTACTACCGCGATTGGGCACACCTAGCATCGTTACTTGTCATGTCATGCATCGATATGCATCTGTTTGCATGGTATTCATTGTTTCTCCCCCCTCTTCTCTCCGGTAGACTACGAGACCGACGCTGCTGCTGCCCAGTTCGACTACGGAGTTGACGACCCCTCCTTCTTGCCAGAGCAACCAGGCAAGCCCCCCCTTGATCACCAGATATCGCCTATTCTTCTCTATACTGCTTGCATTAGAGTAGTGTAGCATGTTACTGTTCGGTTACTCCTATTCTGTTGCATAGCCTGTCATTGTTGCTACAGTCATTGATACCATACCCGCAATCCTAAATGCTTAGTATAGGATGCTAGTTTATGATCATTGGCCCTACATTCTTGTCAGTCTGCCTTGCTATACTATTGGGCCGTGATCACTCGGGAGGTGATCATGGGTATATACTATACATATATACATACTACAGATGGTGGCTAAAGTCGGGTCGGCTCGAGGAGTACCCGCGAGTGATTCACGGATTGGGGGCTGAAAGACCTTTATCCTGACGGCCCTCTGTGTGGATCTTTGTGGCGGAGCGACAGGGCAGGTTGAGACCACCTAGGAGAGAGGTGGGCCTGGCCCTGGTCGGCGTTCGCGGTTGCTTCATAATAACACGCTTAACGAGATCTTCATAATAACACGCTTAACGAGAGGTGGGCCTGGCCCTGGTCGGCGTTCCGGTTGCTTCATAATAACACGCTCTAACCAACTACGTGGGAAAGATATGGGCACTCGACATCATGGTATCAGCCGAAGCCTTCGTGACGTCAGCGACTGAGCGGCGCGCGCCGGATTGGAATGTAAGCCTACTCTTGTATTAAGGGGGCTAGTTCTGCTTCCGGCCGCGTTCGCAACGTGCATGTGTGCAAAGGGCGATGGGCCCAGACCCCTGCGCCATAGGAGTTAGACCGGCGTGCTGATCTCTCTGTTGTGCCTAGGTGGGGCTGCGACGTGTTGATCTTCCGAGGCCGGGCATGACCCAGGAAAGTGTGTACGGCCAAATGGGATCGAGCATGTTGGGTTATGTGGTGCACCCCTGTAGGGAAGTTTATCTATTCGAATAGTCGTGTCCCTCGGTAAAAGGACGATCCGGAGTTGTACCTTGACCTTATGACAACTAGAACCGGATAATTAATAAAACACACCCTTCCAAGTGCCAGATACAACCCGGTGATCGCTCTCTAACAGGGCGACGAGGAGAGGATCGCCGGGTAGGATTATGCTATGCGATGCTACTTGGAGGACTATAATCTACTCTCTACTACATGCTGCAAGACGGAGGCTGCCAGAAGCGTAGTCTTCGACATGATTAGTTATCCCCCTCTTATTTTGGCATTCTGCAGTTCAGTCCACTGATATGGCCCTTTACACATATACCCATGCATATGTAGTGTAGCTCCTTGCTTACGAGTACTTTGGATGAGTACTCACGGTTGCTTTTCTCCCTCTTTTCCCCCTTTCCCTTCTACCTGGTTGTCGCAACCAGATGCCGGAGCCCAGGAGCCAAACGCCACCGTGGACAACGACTCCTACTACACTGGAGGTGCCTACTACTATGTGGAGGCCGCTGACGACAACCAGGAGTAGTTTAGGAGGATCCCAGGCAGGAGGCCTGCGCCTCTTTCGATTGTATCCCAGTTTGTGCTAGCCATCTTATGGCAACTTGTTTAACTTATGTCTGTACTCAGATATTGTTGCTTCCGCTGACTTGTCTATGACCGAGCACTTGTATTCGAGCCCTCGAGGCCCCTGGCTTGTAATATGTTGCTTGTATGACTTATTTATGTTTTTAGAGTTGTGTTGTGATATCTTCCCGTGAGTCCCTGATCTTGATCGTACACGTTTGCATGCATGATTAGTGTACGATTGAATCGGGGGCGTCACAAGGCATCACATCCAAGATTAGTAGACCGACTCCTGCCTTCATCTACTACTATTACTCCACACATCGACCGCTATCTAGCATGCGTCTAGTGTATTGAGTCCATGGAAAAACAGATTAATGCAATAAGAACGATGACATGATGTAGAAAAGATCCGTTTATCTATTATGAAGATATAGATCCCATCTTGTTATCCTTAGTAGCAACGATACATACGTTTCGGTTCCTCTTCTGTCACTGGCATCAAGCAACGTAAGATCGAACCCACTACAAAGCACCACTTCCCATTGCAAGATAAATAGATCAAGTTGGCCAAAAAAACCAAATATCAGAGAAGAAATACGAGGCTATAATCAATCATGCATATAAGAGATCAAAGAAGACTCAAATAACTTTCATGGATAAAAACATATATCTGATCATAAACTCAAAGTTCATCGGATCCCAATAAACACACCGCGAAAAGGCTTACATCATATAGATCTCCAAGAGACCATTGTATTGATAATCAAAAGAGAGAGAGGAAGCCATCTAGCTACAAACTACTGACTCGTAGGTCTATAAAGAACTACTCACGCATTATCGGAGATGCACCAATGGAAGTGGTGAACCCCTCCGTGATGGTGTCTAGATTGGATCTAGTTGTTCTGGACTCTTTGACGGCTGAAATTGATTTTCATCAACTCCCCTAGGGTTTCTGGAATATTGGGGTATTTATAGAGCAAAGAGGCGGTTCAGGGGGCACCCGAGGTGGGCACAACCGACCAGGGTGCGCCTGGGCCTCTTGGTGCACCCTGGTGGGTGCTGCTCCCCTCGAGCCACCCCCCAGGTGCTTCCTTGGCCCACTTGATGTCTGGCCCAAAAAGAATCCTGCAGGAGTTTCGCTGCGTTTGGACACAGCTTGATACTGATTTCCTGCGATGTAAAAAATATGCAGAAAACAGCAACTGGCACTGGGCACTATGTCAATAGGATAGTAACCAAAAATGATATAAAATGACTATAAAATGGTTGTAAAACATCCAATAATGATAATATAACAGCATGGAACAATAAAAAATTATAGATACGTTGGAGACATATTAGCATCCCCAAGCTTAATTCATGCTCGTCCTCGAGTAGGTAAATGATAAAAACAGAATTTTTGATGTGGAATGCTGCCTAACATGATTCAAAGCAATAGTCTAGTTTTGACATGAAGACTTTAGTACTCAAGCATACCAACAAGCAACCATGTCTTTCAAAATATCAACACAAAAGCAAGTTATCCCTAGCCCATCATGCTTAGTCATTGACCCATTCATGAAACACACTCGAATATTAGCTACACCCAATGCTCAAATACGATCATAGTGCCCCTTACTTGGTGCTTTATAAGAGAAGATGGAGACTCAAATTCAAAATAAAATTTGCATAAGTAAAAGAAAGGCCCTTCACGGAGGGAAGTAGGGATTTGTAGAGGTGCCAGAGCTCAAAGCTTAAATTGAGAGATAAGAAAAAAATTGAGAGGCATACTTTTCCCACCAACGAAAACGACTTGGAGCTCTCAACAGTTTCCATGCTAGATACATCATAGGCGGTTCCCAAACAGAAAATAAAGTTTATTCCTATTCCACCATTACTTTCACTTTCCATGGCTAACCGTACACGGGTGCCCTCCATACCAACACTTTCCAAGGAATTTATTATTTGATAACATAAAGTAAATTCATTATTCATTTTGGGACTGGGCATCCCTAATACCTTTGCCGTACTCTCATGCAATGAAAAGTGAATAAACACTCATCGTGAGAATAACACATCTAGCATGGGAAATATTGGTCACTCTTCACCGCCTCGCGAGCGGTAGAGCACACAAAAGCGAAATTTATTTTCAAAATTAGAGTTGGCACATGCAAATTTGCTTAGAACGGCATGGAAATACCGCATATAGGTATGTATAGTGGACTCATAAGGCAAAACTGGTTTAAAGGGTTTTGGATGCACAAGTAGTGATCATACTTAGTGCAAAATGAAGGCTAGCAAAAAGATTGAGAAGCGACCAACCAAAAAGCGAGAAAACTCGTACCCAAGCATTAAGCATAAGTAACACCGAATAATGCACCATAAGTAGGATATAAATTTCATTGCATAACTATTGACTTTCGTGGTTGCATAGGGAATCACAAACCTTAACATCAATATTCTTACTAAAGCACAATTACTCATCAACATGACTCACATATCATATCGTCATACCTCAAAACCATTACTAAGAATCAAGTTTATTTTGTCAAATGATCTTCATGGAAGTTTTTATTATATCCCCCTTGGATATCTATCACTTTGGGACTATTCTTCATATGTTGCTTTTGATAAGCTCAAACAAATATAAGTGACGATCATGAGCATAATTTTTCTTTCTCTCAAAATAATCTAAGTGAAGCAAGAGAGAATTTCTTAAAAATTTACTAACTCCCAAATAAATTTGAGTGAAGCATGAGAGCATTTCTTCAAAAATAAGAAAGCACACCGTGCTCAAACAGAAGCACTTGAGCAAATCAATGGCTTCAAATTTAACTGAAGCATAGGAGCAAGTATAACATAATTTTTGGCTCTCTCAAAAGGGTGTGCCCAGCAAGGATTCAACACTTAAAACATAAATCAAAACAAGCAAAGACTCATATCATACAAGACGCTCCAAGCAAAACTCATATTATGTGACGAATAAAAATATAGCTTCAAGTAAAATACCGATGGTTGTTAGAAGAAAGCGGGGATGCCACTCGGGGGCATCCCCAAGCTTAGTTGCTTGATACTTCTTTGAACATTATCTTGGGGTTCCTCGGGCATCCCCAAGCTTACCCTTTTGCTAATCCTTATTCCTTCATCCATCGTAAGCTCACCCAAAACTTGAAAACTTCAATCACACAAAACTCAAACAAAACCTTCGTGAGATCCATTAGTATACGAAAGAAAACCAGTACTATAAGTACTGTATCAAACCTATTCTTATTTTTTTGCATTATATCTACTGTATTCCAACTTCTCTATGTCAAAAACTCATAAAAAAAAACCATAGAATCATCAAAACAACCACACGACGCAAAGAAAACAGAATGTGTCAAAAACATAACAGTCTGTAGCGATCTGAATATTTTTTATACTTCTGTAACTCCAAAAATTCTGGAATAAATTGGTGGACGTAAGGAATTTGTCTATTAATCTTCTGCAAAAAGAATAAACTCAAAAGCACTCGTCTGTTAAAAATAACTAATTATCTCGTGAGCGCAAAAGTTTCTGTTTTTCAGGAAGATCAAATCAACTTGCACCCAAATCTTCCCAAAGGCCTTGCTTGGCACAAACACTAATTAAAACACAAAAAAAAACAATCATAACAGTAGCATAATTGCTCTAGCATGCAAGAACAGAAAGCAGAAAGCAAAAACAAATTTTATTCATTGGGTTGCTCCCAACATGCGCTATCATTTTACGCCCCTAGCTAGGCATAACACATAGGATCTAAGTGTTGCCATATTTGTCCAATTCTTTGATCGAACACTTAGGACTTTTCAAGGATTTTGCATATAAATTCTCAGCAACAATACTTCTAGGCATGAGATTGAAAAACTAATTTTCGCAAAAAGGGTCTCTCATGACTTCAATAAAGTTGGGATGGATACTAATCATCTTAAGATCTCCTTTATCATTGCTAGAAGTTGCACCTTTGTTTTTAGTGACTTGAATAGTCTTACTAATTTTCAGGGGGTTTTAGCGGAAGCAAAAGCCGTACCTAGATTAGAAAAAAATTCTTCCAGATTATCAATCCTAGATGGGCTCTCTTCGATTCTTTCATGGATTATAGTTCCCTTTTCTTTTAGCAACTTAAAAACGTCTCCTGCTTCTGACCCAACTTTAGTAGCATAACTTTGAATTTTTCTATCCAAGTTTTCAATATGTTCTATGGTAAGCATTTTCTTTTCAATAGCATCTAGTCTTTCCATAATATGCTCGAGATTCAATATTGTTTCATTGATCATGAGTGGTGGTGAGCCCACTAAATTTCCCAAAGCATTAAAAGCATCAAGAGAAGGACACATCAAGAAATTCCCACCGGTAATCGTATCAAGGACGAATCTATACCAAGTGGTAATGCCCACATAAAAAGAATAGAGAAGAACGGTAGATTGCTTATGGATAGATCTATTATGCGCATCGCAAATCCTATACCAAGCATCTTTTAAATTTTCTCCTCCCCTTTGTTTAAAGTTGAGAATCTCGTTCTCGGGGGTGCATGCAATAGAGGAAGAGAAATCCATAACGACAAAAAGTGATAAGCAAGATTGCACACAAAAACAGATCTGACGAGAAAACAGCGAACGAAAAAGAGGGCGAATAAAATGGCAAATTTTTGTGAAGTCGGGGAGAGGAGAATGAGAGGCAAATGGAAAATAATGTAAATTGCGAGGAGGTGAGATTTGTGATAAGGAACCTAGTTGATGTTGAAGATCCTCCCTGGCAACGGCGCCAGAAATTATTTTAGATGTCTGCTAGAACTATGTCGGTATTTCCCCAAAGAGGAAGGGATGATGCAGTATAGCAACGGTAGGTATTTCCATCAGTGATGAGAGTAAGGTTATCAAACTAGTTGGAGAACCTCCTCACACCATGTAAACAACACTTGCACACAAATAACAAATACTCACAACTCGACGTGTTAAAGGGGTCGTCAATCACTTTCGGGTACGACGCCTCAAGATAGGCTAATATCGTGAGAAAAAAGTGGTAGATAGCATAAATAGATCACGAAACAAATAAATTGCAGCAAGGTATTTTTGTATTTTTGGTTTAATAGATCTGAAAATAAATGCAAAGGAAAATATGATGAAAAGAGACCCGGGGGCCGTAGGTTTCACTAGTGGATTCCATCGAGAAAAATACAAACAGTGGGAAAACAATTACTGTTGGAAAATTGATAGAACTTCGAATAACCATGATGATATGCAGGCAATGATCATTATATAGGCATCATGTCCAAGATTAGTAGACCGACTCCTGCCTGCATCTACTACTATTACTCCACACATCGACCGCTATCCAGCATGCATCTAGTGTATTAAGTTCATGGAAAAATGGAGTAATGCAATAAGAACGATGACATGATGTAGACATGATCCATTTCTCTATTATGAAGATATAGATCCCATCTTTTTATCCTTAGTAGCAACGATACATATGTGTCGATTCCCCTTCTGTCACTGGGATCAAGCACCATAAGATCGAACCCACTACAAAGCACCTCTTCCCATTGCAAGAAAAATAGATCGAGTTGGCCAAATAAAACCCAAATATCAGAGAAGAAATATGAGGCTATAAGCAATCATGCATATAAGAGATCAAAGAAGACTCAAATAACTTTCATGGATAAAAACATAGACCTGATCATAAACTCAAAGTTCATCAGATCCCAACAAACACATCGCAAAAAGGCTTACATCATATGGATGTCCAAGAGACCATTGTATTGATAATCAAAAGATAGAGAGGAAGCCATCTAGCAACTAACTACAGACTCGTAGGTCTATAAGGAACTACCCACGCATCATCGGAGAGGCACCAATGGAAGTGGTGAACCCCTCCGTGATGGTGTCTAGACTGGATCTGGTGGTTCTGGGCACTGCGGCGGCTAGAATTGATTTTCATCTACTCCCCTAGTGTTTCTAGAATATTGGGGTATTTATTGAGCAAAGAGGCGGTTCAGGGGGCACCCGAGGTGGGCACAACCCACTAGGGCCCGCCTGGGTCTCCATGCGCGCCCTGGTGGGTGTTGCTCCCCTCAAGCCACCCCAGGTGCTTCCTTGGCCCACTGGATGTCTGGCCCAAAAAATCCTCTAGGAGTTTAGCTGTTTTTGGACTCCGTTTGATATTGATTTCCTGCGATGTAAAAGACATGCTGAAAGCAGCAACTAGCACTGGGCACTATGCCAATAGGTTAGTACCAAAAAAATGGTATAAAATGACTATAAAATGATTGTAAAACATCCAAGAATAATAATATAACAGCATGGAACAATCAAAAATTATCGATACATTGGAGACGTATCAACTATAAACACCTTTGGCACAAGAAGACAAGATTTCATTATCATTAAACTCACATAGGTAGGTGGTACGTCTCCAAAGTATCTATAATTTTTGATTGTTCCATGCTGTTATATTATCATTCTTGGATGTTTTACAATCATTTCATATCAACTTTATAGCACTTTTTGGGACTAACCTATTGACATAGTGCCGAGTGCCAGTTGTTTCTTGCATGTTTTTTACTTCGCAGAATGTCCCTATCGAACGGTGTCCAAATGAAGCAAAACTTTTTGGAGATTTTTTGGACCACAAGAGAACTTGGGAGCTAAGGAAGCACATGGGGTGAGGCCCGTGGGGCCCACAAGACACCAGGGCACGCCAGAGGTCCTTGGCGCTTCCTGATGGGTCATGAGGCCCATGGGGGTCTCATGCACCGCCTCTCCGCTCTATAAATACCAAAATATTTTAGAAACACTAGGGGAGTCGACGAAACACGATTCTAGCCGCCGCAAGTTCCAGAACCACGAGATCCAATCTAGAGCCCTATTCTGGCACCTTGCCGGAAGGGAACACAATCACGGAGGGGTTCAACATCCTCATTGGTGCTCCTCTTATGGTGCGTGAGTAGTTCACCATAGACCTACAGGTCTGTAGGCAGTAGCTAGATGGCTTCTTCTCTCTTTTTTATTCTCAATACAATGGTATCTTGGAGATCTATTTGATGTAATGACTTTTTGCGATGTGTTTGTTGGGATCCGATGAAGTTCGAGTTTATGATCAGATTTTTATCCATGAATGTTATTTGAGTTTTCTTCTCTTATATGCATGATCTTTATAGTCTCGTATTTCTTCTCCGAATCTTTGGTTTAGCTAGGCCAACTAGATTGATTTTTCTTGAAATGGGAAGAGGTGCTTTGTGATGGGTTCGATCTTGCGGTGTCCTCACCCAGTGACAGAAGGGGTAGCGAGGCACACATGTATCATTGCTATTAAGCATGAAAATATGGGGTATATTCCTACATAAATAGATCTTGTCTACATCATTTCATCAGTCTTATTGCATTACTTCATTTCTCCATGAACTTAATACACTAGATGCATGCTGGATAGGGGCCAATGTATGGAGTAATAGTAGTAGATGCAGGCAGGACTCGGTCTATTAATCTTGGATGTGATGCCTATGTACATGATCATTGCCTTGGATATGGTCATAATTATTTGTTCTTCTATCAATTGCCCAACAGTAATTTGTTTACCCAGCATGAACTATTTTCTCGAGAGAAGCCACTAGTGAAACCTACACCCCTGGGTATATTTTGTCGTATTTGTTTTCAAATCTATTATTCCAAAAACCCAAAAATACCTTGCTGAACTTTTTCTTTACTTATTTTATTTTGTGTTTTATTCAAATCTATTTATCGAAACTCATACAAATTTTATCATATTTTTACCGAGGAGGGATTGACAACCCCTCTTACACGTCGGGTTGCAAGCATTTGCTCTTTGTGTGCAGGTACCGTTTACATAGTGTTGCTTGGTTTTCCTACTAGATTGATACCTTGGTCTCATAACCAAGGGAAATACTTACCATAGCTGTGCTGCATCATCCCTTCCTCTTTGGGGAAATACCGACGCAAACTCTAGCCACGTCAAAGGAATTTCTGGTGCCGTTGCCGGGGAGACATCATCAACATCTATCAGGTTCCTAATCACAAATCTCATCTCCTTGCAATTTACATTATTTTCCATTTGCCTCTCATTTTCAGCTCCCCCACTTCACAAAAAATAGCCATTTTATTCACCCTCTTTTTCATTCGCCTTTTTCTCGTCAGATCTATCTTTTTGTTTGCAATCTTGTTTGCATAGTTACAATCTCTCAAGAAAATACCAAATTGTGTGATTTTTTCAATACCAATAATAATTATTTTATTAGCACTCTGATTGCTCCTTGCGGAGTCTTGTGATATTAATGCCGCTTTGTTGAATCTTGTTATGAAAGATCAATTTTCCAGTACTCCTAATGAGGGTGTCGCGTCCCATCTAAACACACTCATAAAATTGTGTGATATGCAAATGAAAATAGATGTGGACAATGATATTGTGAAGTTCAACTTGTTTCCTTTCTCTTTGAGGGATCATGTAAAATTTTGGTTTTCTTCTTTGCATAGCAATATTATCGATTCTTGCGATAAGTGCAAAGATGCTTTTATTACTAAGTATTTTTCACCCGCGAAAACTATTTCCCTTAGAACTCAAATCATGAATTTTAAGCAACCTGAATATGAACATGTTGCACAATCTTGGGAAAGAATGAAATTGATGCTAAGAAATTTTCCTACTCATGGTTTTATCTTTGGATGATTATACAAATTTTATTATGCGGGATTGAATTTGTTTCTAGAAATCTTTTAGATTCCTTCGCGGGTGGTACTTTTATGGAAATTACTTTGGGTGAAGCCACTAATTTCTTGATAATATTATGGAAAATTATTCACAATGACATACCTAAAGAGCACGTACTAGTAAAAAAGTTAATTTGGTTGAAGAAATTATTATTTTGAGTGAACAAGTTGATGCTGTTATGAAATTAGTTGCTAGTAAAAGTGCTCCTATTGATCTTAATGATGTGCCTTTGTCTACTTTGATTGAGAAAATGATCATGTAGATGTGAATTTTGTCTCGCGAAATAATTTTAATAACAATGCTTATACAGGTAATTTTAATCCTAGGCCTTTTCCTAGAAATTCCTCTAATAATTATGGCAATTCCTATGGTAATTCTTCTTACAATAATAATATGATCCCCTCTTGTCTTGAGAGTAATATTAAAGAATTTATCAATGTTAAAAGTTTTCAACACTGCGGTAGAAGAAAATTTGAATAAGATTGATGACATGTCTAGAAGCATTGGTAGAATTCCTGTAACATCCCAAATTTCCAATTTGGCATGTTATACATAGATCATCCATGCATATCATATTTTGTTGCTTTCTCGTTTGCAATCCTCGAAATCCTAAGCAACTCAAGGACCTTCGGAGAGAGTTGGGGATTTTCTAATTTTCATATTTGAGATTTCTATCAAACAGTGAAGACGAGGATTTGATTTTAATTATTTTCTCTCCGAAAAATATTTCATTTAAAAATATTAAATGAGAGGAGATAATATGACTTCTCCAAAATAATTGAAATATCGGAGGAAAAATGTTAAAATCATTTTTGGGATTTTATTTGAATTTATCCGGGATTTTATTGTCCTAGAAAAATGTTGCATATTTTAAAAATTGCATTTTAGGGGCCCAGAAAAGTTCATCTTGTTCTAAATATTTTATTTAGACGGAGAAAACTTGTTTTGGAATTTTTAGATTTTTATTTATTTTTCTAGGATTTTTCCTCGGTGGAATGTTTAAAAAAAAAACTTCACGCCCGACTGGGCCGAAGGCCCAGCCAAGCAGGCCGGCCCAGCGCTGCGCCGCCGCCTTCCCCGCGCCGCCGCCGTGCCTGGCACGGACGCCGAGGGCGGGTCCGAGCCGGACTCCACCCCGGGCGCCCCCTCGCCCAAGCCAGCCCCACCCCGCCTCCTATAAAGCCCGCAGCCCCGCCGCCACAACGCCACCACCGCCACCGCAGCCCGTCGCCGCCAGAGCCACCGCGCAGCCCCGCGTCGTCGCCGCCGCCCCGCCGCTGCAGCCCCGCGTCGCCGCCGCCGCCTCCCGCCGCAGCCCCGCAGCCCGCCATCGCCACCGAAGCTCGCCGGAGCCGCCGCCTCGCTGGACGAGCCGCCGGAGGTACCCGCTGCCGGTTTTCTTAATTAAACCCTCGTTTTTTTTTGAAAACCCTAGATCGCTTTTTTTAATCGGTTTATTTTGTTTTTCTTCGGTTTATTTATTTAACGAACGTCCGTTCGTCCGTTCGTTCTAACGAACGCATTCTCTGTTTAGTTTCTGCTAACGAACGTCCGTCCGTTTAGCAGTTCGTCGTTTTCTTTTATTCGGATTTATTCCGCGATTATTCAGATCGCGATTTCTGATCCGATTTTCAAACCTGTTTCTCTTTTCGCTCGTTTATCGGAATTAGGCGATTCAAGCGCCTGGAGTTTCGTCTCGAAACCCTCTTTCCGAATAATTAACTCAAACAAGATTTTTCTTCTATAAAATTTGACCTAGATCCAGAATAGCAAAACGAAGTTGTTTCTTTTGCCGTTTGAGTTTTGTTGCTTCGTTTGATTTGATTCTTTTTGCCCACCGGAGTTCTTAAGTTGAACTCTCCGGTCAACCTATTTTATCTAGAGTTCTACTTGTGCATCTTGATTGTTACTTATGTATGTTATTGTTTGCTTGCGATAGAATTCCCGGAGTGCGAAGCGTGTTACTACGAGTCTCTAGGATACCCGGATCGTCAGCAAGGCAAGTAACACTTTGATCATACTCTTTTCATACCTAGTTTTTATGCATTAGTTTCAATCCTCAAACATTGCATGATTAGGATGCTTTAACATGTGGGTTTTGGGAAGTAGTTGATGAGGTAGAACCTATTGCCCTGTTTATTATCAAACCCTTGGGAGTTACTTCTACGTTATGCTTATATTGCCATGCTATGCTCGTAGACGTGGATTGGGTTTGAGTGATATCCATGACATATGTGAGATTGATAATTAATGGTTTACTTAAGGTGGCAACTTTAATACACATCTGGGTGGATTGAGGCACCTGGGGTTACTAGTGATTGCCTGTTTTATTTTTGGAAATCCCGGGGTTACCGTGTGATTCTCCTATGGACCGCCACCCAGGCTCAAAGGGAACTGAGTCTATTCATGCTAGAAACTTCCGTGTGCAGCCGCAAGCTATTATGGGCTCTAGCATAGTATGAGTAAGTTGCGTGAAGCTCTCGAAGAGGTGGATCAGCAGGTAGTGGGTTTGTAGGTTTGGTATGGTCTGCCCGGAGTAGAGAGTTAATGCTTTTGAAAGACTGTGTCTTGGTCATCCGTCTCTCAAACACCATGCAGTGCGAGAATCAACGGAGGCGATCGAGTCTTGCAGGGAAAAGTGCGCAAACCTCTGCAGAGTGTACAATCTAATCATGGTTAGCCGTGTCCCCGGTTATGGACAATTCTGAGTATCTAGTACTTGAATATTCGCATGTATCTCAACACTCCTAATAATTAATATTGCTGGGTTGTTAATTACTTTTAATTGGGATCATTGAGTTGGAGTTTACCTTCTCAAATGATGTTTCAACTACCATGATAGTTAATTTAAAATTGAATTCCTTTGTAGTAGGGAAAAATTGGCTTTTCACAAAACTGTAACCATAGAGCTTTCCACCAGCCAAATATGCATGTAGTGGTAGCATTATTCTGTTATTGCTCTTTTGTGTTACATTGCCAGCATATTCCATGTGCTGACCCGTTCTCGGGATGCAACGTATTATGTTGCAGACTTTTCAGACGAGGAGTAAGGTTCGTAGGTCGTTGCCGTGCAGCTCAGCTATGCCGTTGGAGTTGATGGACTCACTTTATCTTCCAAGCCTTCCGCTGTTATCGCATTAGATGGCCTTAAGCCATATTATTGTAATAAGTTCTCTTTTGAGACATTCGATGTAATAAGTGTGTGATTGCTACTCTGTTATAAATCCTTCAAAGTACTGTGTGGTGTCAGCATTACTGATCCAGGGATGACACCTGAGCACAGAGACTTGACCATCTGAGGTCGGGTCGCTACAAGATGGTATCAGAGCACACGCTAAGTGTAGGACATGACCACTAAGATAAACCATAGGTCACACTTCTCTTCTCATTTCTGACTCCTCTTCTTTTCCACTCTCTAGGATAAAGGAGATGAAGACCAAGTTTGCACAACCGGATGAAGACACACCTTTTGGACGCCTCTTGAAGGAAGTCACGAGGTAATTGAATATTGGAATACCAAGCTTCACTGGGACGAACAACGCCACTCTACCGGAAGAAGAGCGATGGATGATTCATTTACGAGTTCCAGGAAGGACGTTCTCGCCAAATTCTAAACCCATAGAGTTTTCTTTCGAAGCACCCACTTGGAGCCTTGGCAAGAGTATGGCAGCTCATATTACCATGGGACGCATTGGAGAAATCTACAACAAAGAGCTAGAGGATACCACCTATCAAATATGTGGGCGCCGAGATGAACAATGGGAGATGATCAGCACCAGGAAGGATAGATCTGTCGCAGCCTTTATCCAGGAGCAAAACCAGCACATTCGACGTCAGGAGAACCAGATGTGCGCAGACTTGATCGAGTTGAAGAAGGCAAAGACCAGGATCATCAAGCTGGAGGAAGAACTTAAGTTCACACGCGATGGATATGAGGAGGAAATCAAGACACTATTGGAGAAGAAGGACGACCTAGTCGAGAAGATCGGAATTTTCATGGGAGGACCAGTTCCAAAAGAAGACCTCATAGTCCGGACAACTACATCATCATCGAAGACACCGACACGGATTCAAGTGATGATGATGACAAAGATGAAGCTGGAGCAGACATCATGGAGTCTTCCACCGATCAAAATTTCTAGATCACCACCATATGATAATAGTATTCCCTCATGTAACTAGTAGTAGTGAGCACTTTTGCGATAGTCCTAGACCGTTTTGTATGCCCTTGCTTGATTGATTAAATGAAATGCTTGTGTTTGCCTCATATACATATGGGTTGTGTTTCTCCCCTAGATCTTTTTCTATTCTAAATCTCTTCCATCTAAACCCATCAGATGCCTCCAAGGAGAGACCCCGAGTTTGTTTTTCCACCGGAGATCACCCAGTTGATTCAGCAGCAGAATGCCCTGATGCAGTTGTTAGTTCATAACCAGGGCAATGCCAATAACAACAATGCCAACAACAACAACCCGCCGCCAGTGGATAACCTCGCCCGTTTCTTAAGGTTACAGCCGCCGGTGTTCTCCAGTAGCATCGAGCCAATAGTTGCAGATGATTGGCTACGTCGTATTGGAAGGGAGTTAACCACCGCTGGATGCACAGATGCTGAGAAGGTGCATTTTGCCGCACACCAACTGGATGGACCTGCAGCAGCATGGTGGGAGAATTTCACAGCCACCTATCCTATCGACACTGTCACATGGGCTCAGTTTCAGCAGGCTTTTCGCACTGCCCATGTCTTGACTGGAGCTATGCAGATGAAGAAGCGTGAGTTTCGCAACTTACGCCAGGGGAATCGTACTGTTGGCCAGTACGTGGATGAGTTTAGCAAGTTATCACGTTATGCCCCTGATGATGTGGCCACAGATGCCGCGAAGCAGGAGAAGTTTATGGAAGGGCTGAATGATGAGATGAATATGCAGTTGATGGTAGCAACTTTCAACAACTACCAGGAGTTGGTAGATAAGGCCCTGATGATTGAAGGGAAGCAGCAGCAGATTGATAATCGTAAGAGGAAGTATGGACAAGGAAAATACAATTCAGGAGCTCACCAGAAGCCTCGTTTGACCCCAAACTCTGGAGGACTTGTTCATAATCATGGAGGACATAACCATGCTGGAGGAGGATCGCATAACCATAATGGTGCGAAGAACGGGAATGGGAATGGAGCCAATAATAATCAGAACCGCTCTAACCCATCTACACCCGCAAAGAGAGACTTAAGCCACAGATGCTATAAGTGCGGGAAGACAGGGCACTATGCCAATGACTGCTCTGACGGAAAGAATGGGAATGGAAACGGGAGCGCAGGGAAGAAGCCCAATCCATTCAACAAAGGACAAGTGAACCACGTTAACATGGAGGAGGTTGAAGAGCAGCCGGACGCGGTAATAGGTAAGTTTTTGGTTCAGTCATTTACCGCTATTGTTCTTTTCGATACTGGTGCATCGCATTCATACATATCAAGGGGATTTGTGGAAAAGTTTAAGTTGCCAACCCAAACCCTTAGGAAACCCCTCTTAGTGAGCTCGCCAGGATCAGAGTACATGGCTAGCAGATGGTGCACCCAGATACCCCTAATCATTGGAACACATGTATTTCCGTCTGACCTAATTATCTTGGAGTCGCAAGGATTGGATGTGATATTAGGTATGGACTGGATGTCAAAGTATGAAGGAAGTATTGACTGTGCTAGTAAGTCAATTTATCTTACTACCCTGGAGGGAACAAGGATTAAGTATATATCTAGGCATGTGCCTAGGAGGAGTCAAGTAAACACCCTCACGGGAGTTGTACAGGAGGAAGTACCTGTAGTAAAGGATTTTCTGGATGTTTTCCCCGAAGAGTTACCTGGTATGCCACCGGACAAAGACATTGAGTTTTTGATTGAGCTATTGCCAGGAACAGGACCGATATCTAAGAGACCCTATCGGATGCCAGCTAATGACCTGGAGGAAATTAAGAAGCAGATTAAGGAGTTGTTGGAGAAAGGTTACATTCGTAGAAGCTCGTCACCTTGGGGAGCCCCAGTACTTTTGGTGGAGAAGAAGGATAAATCCCTAAGGATGGTTGTTGATTACCGAGCTCTGAATGAAGTAACGATAAAGAACAAGTATCCCTTACCAATGATCAATGATCTGTTTGATCAGTTGGAAGGAGCTAAGGTGTTTTCGAAGATCGATCTGCGATCAGGATACCATCAGTTGAAGATCCGAGAGAAGGATATACCCAAGACAACGTTTACCACTCGGTATGGATTATATGAGTATATGGTCATCTCATTTGGACTGACTAACGCCCCGGCCTATTTCATGAGTATGATGAACAAGGTATTCATGGAATATTTGGACAAGTTTGTTGTGGTATTCATTGATGACATTATGATATACTCGAAGAACGAAGAAGAGCACGCGGAACACTTGCGTTTGGTTCTCGAGAAACTCAGGGAACATCAGTTATATGCCAAATTCAGCAAGTGCGAGTTTTGGTTGAAGGAAGTTGGATTTCTTGGGCATGTTATATCAGGAGAGGGTATAGCAGTAGATCCCAGTAAGGTTCACTCGGTCACTGAATGGTTGGCACCCACTTTAGTTGGCGAGATCCGCAGTTTTCTTGGACTGGCAGGATATTATCGGAGATTCATTGAGAATTTTTCCAAGATTGCTAAACCAATGATGGAATTGTTAAAGAAGGATACTAAGTTCAAATGGACGAAGGAGTGCGAGACAAGTTTTCAAGAGCTGAAGGAGCGATTGACTACAGCCCCAGTGCTGACCCTGCCAGATATACATAAGGAGTTTCAAGTGTATTGTGACGCCTCTCACTTGGGACTTGGATGTGTGCTCATGCAGGAAGGAAAAGTTGTTTCGTATGCCTCACGACAATTGAAGCCACACGAGTTGAACTATGCCACGCATGATTTGGAGTTAGCAGCCGTAGTGCATGCGCTAAAGACCTGGAGACATTATCTTATCGAAAACCATTGTGATGTGTACACGGATCATAAGAGCTTGAAGTACATTTTCACACAAAAGGAGTTGAACCTCAGGCAAAGGAGATGGTTGGAACTTATAAAGGATTACGACATGAAGCTACACTACCATCCAGGAAAAGCCAATGTCGTAGCAGATGCTTTGAGCCGGAAGAGTTATGCTAATGTTCTTGTGAGCAATGGAATGCCAAAGGAGTTAGCTGCAGAGATCATGGAACTACGATTGGAGATTGTTCCAAGAGGTTTTCTTGCAACCAGGGAAGTTCAGTCGACACTGTTGGATAAGATTCGAGAAGCACAGAAGGAGGACAAAGAAATTGCTGAGATAAGAGAGAGGATGGGCGAAGGTAAAGCCAAAGGTTTTCGCGAGGATGAGCATGATACCTTGTGGTTTGAGGACCGAATTTATGTGCCCAACAATCCGGAGATCAGGAAGCTGATACTTCAGGAGGCCCATGACTCACCATACTCGATTCACCCCGGAAACACCAAGATGTATCTGGACTTGAAGGAATGTTTCTGGTGGACTGGAATGAAGAAGGATATTGCCGAGTATGTAGCCATATGTGATGTATGTCAGAGAGTGAAGGCAGAACATCAGAAGCCAGCAGGACTGTTACAGCCTATGCCAATACCCAAATGGAAGTGGGATAAACTTGGTATGGACTTTATTACCGGATTACCCAGAACGAAGGCAGGATAGGATTCTATGTGGGTAGTTGTGGATCGATTGACTAAAGTAGCTCATTTCATCCCCGTGAAAACAACATATACCAGTGCAAAGTTGGCCAAGATATATATGACCAGGATCGTATGTTTACATGGAGTTCCGAGGAGCATCGTATCAGATAGAGGAACTCGATTTACTTCAAAGTTTTGGCATCAGCTACACCAGACCTTGGGAACCCGAAGTTCAGTACAACTTTTCACCCGCAGACAGATGGGCAGACAGAGAGAGTCAATCAGATTTTGGAGGACATGTTGAGAGCCTGTACGCTAGATTATGGATCTAGTTGGGATGACAATTAGCCGTACACAGAGTTTTCCTATAACAACAGTTACCAGGCCATTTTGAAGATGGCACCATTCGAAGCACTGTATGGACGCAGGTGTAGAACACCACTGATGTAGGATGAGGTAGGAGATCGTCAGTTGTTTGGACCAGATTTGATCAAAGAATCAGAGGAGAAAGTTAAATTAATCAGAGACAGACTAAAGATTGCTCAGTCCAGACAGAAGAGTTACGCGGATTCAAAATGTAAGGAAGTAACTTACGAGGTTGGAGACAGAGCCTATCTACGAGTATCACCCTTGAGGGGAGTAAAACGATTTGGAGTTAAGGGAAAGTTAGCCCCGAGATTTGTAGGACCGTATCGTATTTTGGAACGGATGGGAGAAGTTGCCTACAAGCTGGAGTTACCAGAAGGATTGTCAGGAGTTCACGATGTGTTTCACGTATCGCAGCTGAAGAAGTGCCATGCTGAGATGGCCGATACACCATTGAATGATACAGTGCCTTTGGAGGCGATTCAGCTGGATGATAATCTGACCTACGAGGAGAAGCCAGTTAAGATTCTTGAGTTTGATAGCCGAGTCACTCGCAACAAGGTGATCAAGTTTTGCAAAGTTCAGTGGAGTCATCATTCTGAGGAGGAAGCCACCTGGGAGCGAGAGGAGGATATTCGCAGAGACCATCCGCACCTATTTTCTAGCCAACCCGAATCTCGAGGGCGAGATTCATCTTAAGGGGGGGTAGGTTTGTAACATCCCAAATTTCCAATTTGGCATGTTATACATAGATCATCCATGCATATCATATTTTGTTGCTTTCTCGTTTGCAATCCTCGAAATCCTAAGCAACTCAAGGACCTTCGGAGAGAGTTGGGGATTTTCTAATTTTCATATTTGAGATTTCTATCAAATAGTGAAGACGAGGATTTGATTTTAATTATTTTCTCTCCGGAAAATATTTCATTTAAAAATATTAAATGAGAGGAGATAATATGACTTCTCCAAAATAATTGAAATATCGGAGGAAAAATGTTAAAATCTTTTTTGGTATTTTATTTGAATTTATCCGGGATTTTACTGTCCTAGAAAAATGTTGCATATTTTAAAAATTGCATTTTAGGGGCCCAAAAAAGTTCATCTTGTTCTAAATATTTTATTTAGACGGAGAAAACTTGTTTTGGAATTTTTAGATTTTTATTCATTTTTCTAGGAATTTTCCTCGGCGGAATGTTTTTTTTTAAAAAAAACTTCGCGTCCGACTGGGCCGAAGGCCGAACCGAGCAGGCCGGCCCAGCGCTGCGCCGCCGCCTTCCCCGCGCCGCCGCCGTGCCTAGCACGGACGCCGAGGGCGGGTCCGAGCCGGACTCCACCCCGGGCGCCCCCTCGCCCAAGCCAGCCCCGCCCCGCCTCCTATAAAGCCCGCAGCCCCGTCGCCGCAACGCCACCACCGCCACCGCAGCCCGTCGCCGCCGCCGCAGCCGCAGCCCCGCCGCCGGAGCCGCCGCCGCAGCCTCGCGTCGCTGCCGCCGCCCCGCCGCCGCAGCCCCGCGTCGCCGCCGCCGCCTCCTGCCGCAGCCCCGCAGCCCGCCACCGCCACCGAAGCCCGCCGGAGCCGCCGCCGCCCGCCGCCGGTTTTCTTAATTAAACCCTTGGTTTTTTTTTGAAAACCCTAGATCGTTTTTTTTAATCGGTTTATTTTGTTTTTCTTCAGTTTATTTATTTAACGAACGTCCGTTCGTCCGTTCGTTCTAACGAACGCGTTCTCTGTTTAGTTTCTTCTAACGAGCGTCCATCCGTTTAGCAGTTCGTCGTTTTCTTTTATTCGGATTTATTCCGCGATTATTCAGATCGCGATTTCTGATCCGATTTTCAAACCTGTTTATCTTTTTGCTCGTTTATCGGAATCAGGTGATTCAAGCACTTGGAGTTTCGTCTCGAAACCCTCTTTCCGAATAATCAACTCAAACAAGATTTTTCTTCTGTAAAATTTGACCTAGATCCAGAATAACAAAACAAAGTTGTTTCTTTCGCCGTTTGAGTTTCGTTGCTTCGTTTGATTTGATTCTTTTTGCCCACCGGAGTTCTTAAGTTGAACTCTCCGGTCAACCTCTTTTATCTGGAGTTCTACTTGTGCATCTTGATTGTTGCTTATGTATGTTATTGTTTGCTTGCGATAGAATTCCCGGAGTGCGAAGCGTGTTACTACGAGTCTCTAGGATACCCGGATCGTCAGCAAGGCAAGTAACACTTTGATCATACTCTTTTCATACCCAGTTTTTATGCATTAATTTCAATCCTCAAACATTGCATGATTAGGATGCTTTAACATGTGGGTTTTGGGAAGTAGTTGATGAGGTAGAACCTATTGCCCTATTTATTATCAAACCCTTGGAAGTTACTTCTATGTTATGCTTATATTGCCATGCTATGCTCGTAGATGTGGATTGGGTTTGAGTGATATCCATGACAGATGTGAGATTGATAATTAATGGTTTACATAAGGTGGCAACTTTAATACACATCTGGGTGGATTGAGGCACCTGGGGTTACCAGTGATTGCCTGTTTTATTTTTGGAAATCCCGGGGTTATCGTGTGATTCTCCTATGGACCGCCACCCAGGCTCAAAGGGAACTGAGTCTATTCATGCTAGAAACTTCCGTGTCCAGCCGGAAGCTATTATGGGCTCTAGCATAGTATGAGTAAGTTGCGTGAAGCTCTCGAAGAGGTGGATCAGCAGGTAGTGGGTTTGTAGGTTTGGTATGGTCTGCCCGGAGTAGAGAGTTAATGCTTCTGAAAGACTGCGTCTCGGTCATCCATCTCTCAAACACCATGCAGTGCGAGAATCAACGGAGGCGATCGAGTCTTGCGGGGAAAAGTGCGCAAACCTCTGCAGAGTGTACAATCTAATCATGGTTAGCCATGTCCCCGGTTATGGACAATTCTGAGTATCTAGTACTTGAGTATTCACATGTATCTCAACACTCCTAATAATTAATATTGCTGGGTTGTTAATTACTTTTAATTGGGATCATTGAGTTGGGGTTTACCTTCTCAAATGATGTTTCAACTACCATGATAGTTAAATTAAAATTGAATTCCTTTGTAGTAGGGAAAAATTGGCTTTTCGCAAAACTGTAACCATAGAGCTTTCCACCAGCCAAATATGCATGTAGTGGTAGCATTATTCTGTTATTGCTCTTTTGTGTTACATTGCCAGCATATTCCATGTGCTGACCCATTCTCGGGCTGCAACATATTATGTTGCAGACTTTTCAGACGAGGAGTAAGGTTCGTAGGTCGTTGCTGTGCAGCTCAACTATGTCGTTGGAGTTGATGGACTCACTTTATCTTCCAAGCCTTCCGCTGTTATCGAATTAGATGGCCTTAAGCCATATTATTGTAATAAGTTCTCTTTTGAGACATTCGATGTAATAAGTGTGTGATTGCTACTCTGTTATAAATCCTTCGTAGTACTGTGTGGTGTCAGCATTACTGATTCAGGGATGACACCTGAGCACAGAGACTTGACCATCTGAGGTCGGGTCGCTACAATTCCCATGATGTAGAAAATCTCAAGATTAAAAAATTTCCACCTAAAGTTGATGTGAATGAATCAATTAAATCTTTGCATGTTTCTATGTATGAAAATAAGAAAAGAACCACTATGCTTAGAGCTAAAAGAGAATTTTTAGATAGAGGGTTTTCTACTGATTGCTTTCATAAAAATGATGAAGATCTTAAAATTATTGGTGTTTCTTCTATTGATTCCTTGTTTAGTAATATTAAAATTGATGATAAAGGGCCTATGGAAGAGCAACTTTATCTAGAAGGTTTCCCGATATTCGTAGGGTGAAAATCTTGATGAAAAATTGATAAAAGTGGGTTTAGAGAGGTCAAAACTTTAACTAGTGATGTGCCCACTCTTTTGGATTACGAAGACTTTAATTATGATAGTTGTTCTTTGATTGAATGTATTTGTTTGTTGGAATCCATGATAAATTCACCCCATGACTATGAACAAAATAATGCTTTTACTAAACATATCATAGATGCCATGATGAAAGCCTTAGAAGAAAAAAGAAGTAATTAGAGATCTCAATTCCTAGAAAATTATATGATGAGTGGGAACCTACCACTAAAGTCAGCATAAAAAATTATGAGTGCTTCGCTTTATGTGATTTGGGTGCAAGTGTTTCCACAATTCTGAAATCTTTATGTGATGTGCTTGGTCTTACCAATATTGAAGAATGTTCTCTTAATTTGGACTTGGCGGATTCTACTATTGAAAAACCTTTGGGAAGAATGAATGATGTTCTTATTCTTGCAAATAGGAAAAATGTGACCATAGATTTTTATTGTTCTTGATATTGATTGCAATCTGTCTTATCCGGTCATACTTGGTAGACCGTCTGTACGAACTATAGGTGTCGTGATTGATATGAAAGAAGGGAATATTAAATTTCAGTTTCCACTAGTAAATGGTATGGAACACTTCCCTAGAACAAGAATTAAGCCACCATATGAATCAATCATGAGAGCATCCTATGGGGCAAAAATTAAAGATGACAATACTTGAACCTATGCATTATGCCTAGCTAGGGGCATAAAATGATAGCGCTTGTTGGGAGGCAACCCAATGAATAAAAATTATTTTTGCCTTTTTCTTTCTATTCCTGAGTGTTTTCCCAATTATGCCTCTGTTATGATTGTGTCTTTTATGTTATAATTTGAGTTTGTGCCAAGTAAAGCCTTTGGGATCTTGTTGGGTGATAGTTGATTTGATCTTGTTGAAAAAAAGGAACTTTTGCGTCCAGTAGTTGAATTTTTAAAAAGCACAGAAGCGACTAAAAATTCTGAAATTTTTACACTATAATTATATAAAAATTTCCTACGTTGTACTAATTGTTCAGAATTTTTTGAGGTACAGAAGTATGGTCAAAGTCCACATTACTACAGATTGTTCTTTTTTTGACAGATTCTGTTTTCTTTCCATTGTGTGCTTATTTTGATGATTCTATGGATTGTCTCAGGGGGTATAAGCCATGGTAAAGTTAGAATACAGTAGGTATAATGCAATAAAATATGAATGTGTTTGCAATAGTACTTAAATTGGTGATTTGGTTTAGTATACTAATGGATCTCATGAAGGTTTTGTTAAGTTTTGTGTGATTGAAGTTTTCAAGTTTTGGGTGAGGTCATGGTGGATGAAGGAAAAAGGAGTGAAAAGAGCCTAAGCTTGGGGATGCCCATGGCACCTCAAGATAATATTCAAGGATAACCAAGCTACTAAGCTTGGGGATACCCCGGAAGGCATTGCCTCTTTCTTCTAACAACCATCGGTAATTTTACTTGGAGCTATATTTTTATTCGTCACATATCATGAGTTTTGCTTGAAGCGTCTTATATTATATTAGTCTTTGCTTGTTTTTTTAGTTTGTCACAATTATCCTGGCTGGACACACCTATTTGAGAGAGCCAAAATTATGCTATGATTTGTTAGAATTACTCTGAGTGCTTCACTTAAATTTTTTGAGCTACGGAATTGCTCTAGTGCTTCACTTGTATATTTTTGAGCATGGTCTGCTTTAATATTTTTGAGGAAATATTCTCATGCGTCACTTAGATTTATTTCAGAGTTAGTAAATTTTTGAAGAAATTATCTCATGCTTCACTTATATTATTTTGAAAGATGAAATTTTTATGCTCATGTTCTTCACTTAAATTTGTTTGAACTTGTCAAAAACAATTGCAACTTATGAAATTAGTCCCAAAGTGATAGATATTCGAGAGGGATATAACAACAACTTTCATGAAGATCATTGGGCAGAATAAGCTTGACTCTTTGTATAGTTTTGAGATATGGTCATGGTAATATGTGAGTCATGTTTGTGAGTCATGTTTAGGCTAGACGATTCAAGGTAGATTTTGACCTTCTAGTCTACAGATCCAAAGAAAAGCACGGGGACTTTATAACCCGTTTTCTAATCTCCTTTGTACCCCCTTAGTTGCTTTTGAATTTTATCTCTTGCTAGCCTCTGGGCTGCCCACCTAAATGGGTTGGGTAATGTAACACATACCACCATGTGAAGTGTAACTGTTCTCTTGGCTAATATATCATAGTAGGAGCCTCTCCTACTGTATTCATGAGTCCAAAAAAGAATATTGGTGTTAAGGTTTGTGATTCCCTATGCAAGCATGAAAGTCAATAGTTATGCAATGAAATTACATCCTACTTGTGGTGCATTATTCGATGTTAGTTATGCTTAATGCTCGTTTACGTCAATTTTTGTTTCTTGGTTGGTTGGTTCTCAATATATTTGCTAGCCTCCATTTGTACTACTTGTGCATCCAAAATCCTTAAACCCAGTTTTGCCATATGAGTCCACCATACCTACCTATATGTGGTATTTCCGTGTCGTTCTAAGTAAATTTGTATGTGCCATCTCTAATTTTCAAAATGAATTTCCTTTTTGTGTGCCCGTACCTCTCATGAAGCGGAAGGGGGTGGCCAATATTTTTCCATGCTAGATGTGTTATTCTCAATATGAGTGTTTATTCACTTGTCATTGCACGAGAGTACGGCGGTAATAGGGATGCCCAGTCCGAAAATGAAAAGAAATTTAGTTTATGTTGTCATATAATAAATTCCTTGGAAAGTGTTGGTATGGAAAGCACCCGTGGATACGGCTAGCCATGGATTGTGAAAGAATGGTGGAAAAAGGAATAAACTTTATTTTATGTTTGGGAACCACCTATGATGTATCTAGCATGGAAAATATTGGTAACTGCTCTGCTTCCCTCTACGAAGGGCCTATCTATTCACCTTATGCAATTTTTATTTTTATTTGAGTCTACATCTTCTCTTATAAAGCACCAACTAGGTAGCACTATGATCATACTTGAGCATTGGATGTAGCTAATATTCGAGCGTGTTTCATGAATGGATCAATGATTTAGCATGATGGGGTAGGGATAACTTTCTTTAGTGTTGATATTTTGAAAGACATGGTTGCTTGTTGATATGCTTGAGTATTGAAGTCGTCATGTCAAATATGGACTATTTCTTACAACCATATAAAAGTCCAAATGTCCATGCTATAAAAGAAAAGAATATGTGATGAACATGTTAGGCATCAATTCCACATCAAAAATTCTGTTTTTATCATTTACCTACTCAAGGACAAGCAAGAATTAAGCTTGGCGATGTTGATATGTCTTCAACATATCTATAATTTTTGATTGCTCCATGTTGTTATATTATCATTCTTGGATGTTTTCCAATCATTTTATAGCAACTTTATATCATTTTTTGGGACTTATCTATTGACATAGTGCCTAGTGCTAGTTGTTGTTTTTGCATGTTTTTGCTTCACAGAATATCCCAATCAAACAGTGTCCAAATCCAGCGAAACTTTTTGGAGATTTTTTGGGACCAATTGTAGCCTTTCTCGATAAGTAAGAGTGTCGAACCCAACGAGGAGCTAAAGGTAGAACAAATATTCCCTCAAGTTCTATCGACCACCGAAACAACTCTACGCACACTTAACGTTCGCTTTACCTTGCACAAGTATGAAATGAGAAGTACTTTGTAGGTGTGATAGGATATGTTTGCAAGATAATAAAGAGCACGTAAATAAAAACTAGGGGTTGTGTAGATAAATAAACAACTAAGTTAGTTTTAGTTTAGATCATTTTGTCACAAGTTATTTGTCCCTAGTCAATCGATAACTAGACCGGTAATCATTATTAGAATTTTATATGAGGGAGAGGCATAAGCTCACATACTCTCTCTTCTTGGATCATATGCACTTATGATTGGAACTCTAGGAAACATCCGTAACTACTAAAGGTCATTAAGGTAAAACCCAACAATAGCATTATATGGTATCAAGTCCTCTTTACTCCCATACGCAAACAACCTACTTACTCGGGTTTATGCTTCTGTCACTCTAGCAACCCACTATAAGTGAATCATGAACATATTGCAAACCCTACAACGGGGATCCCTCACACTTGCGCGACAAGGAGAGCACCATTGGATAGCACCAATAATAAAACATGCAACTCAAACCAATCACGATCATCAATCAGCCCATAGGACAAAATGAATCTACTCAAACATCATAGGATAGCCATACATAATTGGGAAACAATATACAGCATTGAGCACCATGTTCAAGTAGAGATTACTGCGGGGAGAAGAGGTGTTACACTGCTGCACAGAGAGGGAGAGAGTTGGTGATGACGGCGGTGAAGTTGTTGGTGTAGATCACCGTCACGGTGATGGCCCCGGCGGTGTTCTGGCACCACCCGGAGAGAGGGGGAGAGAGCCCCCCTCCTTCTTCTTCATACTTGACCTCCCTCTAGATGGGAGAATGTTTCCCCTCTGGTCCATGGCATCCACGGCGGCAGAGGGGTGGGATCCCCTCCGAGATTAGATCTCTCTCTCTCTCTGTGTGTGTGTCTGTTTCCTGCTGTTTCTGTGTTCCTGTTTTCTGGCCTTTCACCATTTCTTAAATTCCCGGAGATCCATAACTCCGATTGGGCTAAAATTTTAACAAGATTTTTATCTGGATATCAGATTTCTTGCACCAGAAGAAGGGCACCAACCGCCTTACGGGGTGGCCACAAGGGCCCAGGGCACGCCCTACACCCGGGGCATGCCCCATGCCTTGCCGCCGCCTCGGGACTCGTCTTGTGTTGATTCTGCGTCCCAAAATTCACATATATTCCAAAAAAGATCTCCGTAAGTTTTTATCACATTTGGACTCCATTTGATATCACTACTGTAGGATGCTGCTAATGCGACACTACGATCAGAGACCCTTCGACGAAACTGTGTGTGATGCAATAATCGCAAATGATGGTGTAAAAACACCGTCAAAAAGGTGCAAAACGTTTGCGATGACGGATGCATCAAACATGGTTCAGATTTTAGTTGCCCGTGCGATGCAGGGCACATGGTTTAGTTCAATTAACTATTTGCAATGAGGCAGGACAAAAGAAATGGACAACCAGATGAAGGTGTGTGCGATATACAGCATACGGTTCGCCCGGATTAACTGTTTGTGATTAGGCAACACAAAAGAAATGGTCAGCCAAATCAAGGTGTGTGCGATATACGGCATACAATTCACTCGGATGAACTGTTTGCGTTGAGCCAAGAGAACAAAAACGGTTCAATATAAAGATGTGTGTAATACGCGGCAAACAGGTCTGTAATCAGAAATGTGTGCAAAGACCGATAATAATACAGACGGTTGCTACTAATAAGACGTGTGTGTTGTGCGATGGGATTGCATACAGAATAACAACATATATATACACACACTTACAAGGACATGGTTGCATAACCAAATTAAACATCCAATTACATAGGTGGCTACTACAACCATGGCATTTGCACACACCAAAGTAAACTATTACATGCATAATTACATAGGTGGCTACTACACACATGACATTTCCACACACCAAAGTAAAATGTATATTACATGCCTGATTAACTAGGATAAATGATCATCTAATCATCATCTACTTCTTGTGACACTTTCTCTGCTTGTGGCTCAATCCGGCCTCGTCGATCATGGTAACGAGGCACGGCCTCATGTCAATGATCTGCCTGTGCATCTCGTAGCATGTGTACACGCTCTTGGCCGTGAACCTGAGGTGAGGTTCATCCAGTTGCCGCATCCAGGCCCCATGACAGGAAATGGGACGTGTGCTGTTGGCATCCTTCTTCATCTTTTCGTAGTATGGGTCGATGATGGCCTAGGCGAGTTCAACCAAGGAGTCCTTCGTGCTGCCCCAGACCCTATAGTGCTCACAGATTTTGACAATGTTCTTGCAGGCCAAGCCCATAACCCTGAGCACTTTTACATCATCGGTGGTTTCCACCATAGCGAACTTGTAGTCGGTGCTGTTGACAAACCTAGTGAAACAGCCCCAAAGCTCTGTGGCCATGCAGTAGTGGTAGATGAAGACAAGATGGCACACGCACAATTGGGCGATGGCAACCTTTTGATCTATGTTGGGACAACCGGCGGTGTACTGGAGGTCGATGCCAACCACCTTGTACTTGTCTCGAGCAAGCAACCGCTCAACGGTGTTGATGTAGTCGTCCACTACGGCCGGATTGATGGCGTACACCACTGAGAGATCCATCTCCCTTGCATGGGTCTCCACTTTATGCTCGCCGAACTCCATTGGAGCGCTGTTAGACATCCCCTCTCTATGTGTCTTTGTGGGTGTTCTTGTTGTGTTGTGGGGCGCAATTGAAAGGTTGAAGAGACTAAGGTTATAATGGTTGCGGGAATTAAAGGGGAAGCCGGACGGCCTGGATTATCGGCACCCCCGGATGGCAGTTCTAATTTGCAGCGCGTAACTCCATCGTGCCGCACGTAACTACATCACGTGGCGACGCGCGCGGCGCAACCGCATGCATATGGGCCCCCTGATGTGATCGTGCGCGGGCCCAACCGCTAGCAGAGCGCGCACAGAGGGATGCGAGCAGAGCACTCCGTGGTCGCCTCCAATGGTGAGCAACCATATATATCCATATAGCAGTTGAACACGCAAGGAAAGGTTGTCCACAAGTCGAGCATGCCGCGGAGCCTAACGGCGAGCACAGTGCGCTGCAGCGCCTAACGGCGAGCAGAGCTTGCCGAGGGACGTGAGCAGAGGCCGGCACAGTGATACATGGAAAATAAGATGAATTGTGTTGGAGACATCAAGCACGAATCCGATTAGAGTTGCGTGTGTGATACATGGCATACAGTTGATCCATCCGAGCTGTTTGTGATGGAATAAGCGTGTGGGTTGTGGGAAAATGCTTGCTGGTATATAACCTTAAATTTAACCAACAAAATGTTAATGCATGTTACAAAAATTATATAATTTGAAACTATGTTCAAATACGAATCCAGGGATATAATCTTTGGCGACATGCATTTGTATTTCATTAGTTAAATCCTACTTATAAACTAGGACAGGGATAGAGTAGGTAATTAAACCGCAAATGTTTTTTTATTAACCGTATGTGTACGTGTCCTTTCGTCCTCCTATCGCACTTCTTGTCACCCCGCTGCCGCAGATGGCTTCGAGCACAATCTTGAGTAGCGTGCGGGGGAGTTCTTTTGTCCAAACGGTGGTGAGCTCGTTCCTGCGCAACCGCGCAGGTTCCCGCGCAAGCTTCTGCGGCACCCCGGCTCAGAGGAACCGGTTTATCTAGCATTGCCAGCCCAGAGATCAAGTCTCGTGACAACACAAAACATCCCGGTACAGAAAACAACCGTTTTATCGATGCTAGCAGAAACATAGTCCGGTATTACATCAAATAGCGAGGCCAAGCGGCACTAACGATGCGGCTGAACAATATGTACATTATTTAGTGAACATAGAGGGGCCTCAATCATGACAACTACGCGCCAGTGGAACGACAATGAAGCGAGACTCCATAGCACAGGGACACTAATGTGGACACGATCTAGACACAGCAGCACTCCGATCCGGTTAGACATTCCTGAAAGCTAGCATAACACACCAGGTGTAACGCCCTGAATCCGATGTGCTAGGTGTCTTCCAGTTATTCACCATCGTTTCCTTGTCTTTTGCTTGCGTGTTGCACTTTGCCATGTCATCATCTGCATTTCATCTACATGTTTTTCAAAACTTGCGTCCGTTCGGGTTCCCCCGGTTCTCTCCGTTGTCCGTTCTAAGCACATCCACACTCGCACGCGCCCGCGACACCTCCAAAATATTATTTATATGTGGCATAAATATGTTCTCGGAATGGGGTGGAAGTTGACGTCTGTTCTTATTATAGTGTGGGTAGACCGCCTGTCAAATTTGGTCGCATTCGTAGTCCGTTTGGTAGCCCAACCGTCATCCGTAGCGGCACCGTTGCCGGTTTATTCGTCGGACGTTTTGGTCTCAAAAACTGATGTCGCGCCTGTCTTCTATTCTCTCCCTAGCCACTCTACACCGCCCACCTGGCCCATCCCTAACACCCCCTCCGACTGGAACCGTTGGATCACGATCGAAGGGTCCGAAAACCCCTCCTAACCTCAAACCCTAGCAAATTTGCTATATATGGACACTCCTAGTCCAGTTTGGGCAACCTAGACCCCTTCCCCTACCTCCTGCCACCGCCAACCCCTTCCTCCTTGCTTTCCGTGCTGCTCCAGCCGCCCTCCACCACTTGTCGCCACCGCCGCCGCCACGCCCTTTGGCCTATCCCGTGCCGCCACATCACCCTCCCCGCCGCTTCTCGTCCAACCATGCGCCTCCACCTATCCCAGCCCAGCCTCCCAGCCGCGCGGGCCCGCGAAGCCCATCGGCGACCTGCCCGGGCTCGGCCGGCCATCGCCTTGCGCCCGCAAGCGCCCCGCGCCCCTGCCCCGAGTAGCGCTCGCTAGCGACCTCTGTCGGAGCCGCGCCGCCCAGCTCCTCCCCGCCTCCTCGCATAGGTCGCCGTCGGTGACCGAAGCGCTGCCGCCGGCCTCGCCCCATCCTGTTTCGCGGTCCCTGCTCGGTGCCGTAGCCGCCATGGCACCCGCGCCTCTCTCCACTCCTGTCGGGTTCGCCGCCGTCTTGGAACTCGTCGCCCTGGGCTCAACCGCCGCCGCCGTTGCATGGATCCGGCATCGGCCGGCCACATCCACCGGATCCCGGCCGAATCCGGACCTCCTGGCCCCGACCTCGCCACCCAGCTCGCCAGAGAGCTCCCCTCACGCCGCCGCATCGCCCCTGTCTTCCCTGATCCAAGAGGTATCGGGAGGAGCACGACCAGTGGGCCACGTGGGCCTCCCGCGCGGCCTAGGCCCAGCTGCATAGGCCCAAGCCGGCCTGTCTGGCCTCTTCCCCATCTTGGGCCAAAGCCCATTTGTGAGCAACCCCAGATCCCCACCTAGTGCACAAGATACTAAATCGCGCTCACTCTGTGTTTTTTCCCTAAAAATGGCCAAGTCCCTGAATAAAATCATCTCATGTGTGCTTGTTTGACTTGATGTAACTTCGTGCTTGTTCCTCCATTTGGAGTGCATGATATGCAAAATGTTCATCTCAGAGTGCTCTTCACGATGCAGTAGTTTGCATTCATGTTCCTATTCATATTAATGCCTTAATCTTCGTTGCAAAGCTACTAAATGATATAAGCTGCTGAAATCTGCTGGTTGTTAACATTATGTATGCATCTTGTGAGTGCCACAACTTTGTCCCTGTTGATCCTACGATGATGATCTTGATACGCACATGTTCTTCTCTTCATGCTATACATGTTGGTGTGATTTTAATTCATGTTAGGGTGCATCTTGACATATTAATCTCTGTTGCAGAAGTGCATGTTGCTGTTAACAGCTGAAAAACTGCTGTAACTTGCTGATTTGTCATTTTTGTTGCATTTTGTGTGTGCATCCTATGAGCATGATGGCTACATGTTTCAGGAAAATTTTCATGCCATATTTACATTGGTGCCATCCATGTATTTTTAGGTGCCCTTTAGTGAGTGCATCAAGCTTGTGAAGTGGGCTACTTGCTGTTAATGTTCTGTCAATACTGAATCTGTAATATCATGATGCCATGTTTGCTTGATGCTACCAATTAATCCATGCACAATCTGGAGATGCTTATTTGACATGTTTTGATTTATATGTTATGATCTATCATACCATGCCTTTTGATGCCCTATATATATATCGTGTAGGATATGTTTTCAATGCCATGAACATGCTTATATAATGTTCTAGATTTCCGTTAACTTCATGATGCCTTGTTGTGAGCTTGCTATTGAGTGATCCATGCCTCTTCTGGAGATACTCCAATTACATGTTTTGAAGTATACTATGAGAACTTTGTTCACATGCCTTGGTTGTTAATTTTGGAGATAATATTCCTCTGTTCCATGCTTTCAAACATGCTATCATAATGTTGCTGTTTTACACTTGCTGAAACTGTTTCAACATTCAATCTTGTCTTGTTGGTTCCCACTAATCTAGGAGCCATATGTATATGATGCCCTGATGTTATTTTCTCTTTGTTATGTATACTTTGATGCCATGCCCTTGGTTGATATGTCTACTTGCTGTAGCTTGTCTCTTTCTTGCTCTCAAGTTGTCTATTAACTCTGCTCATGTATATGCTCCTGTGTTATAAAGTTGCATTTTGCATTGATCATATTGGTTTAATATTGATTCCTATGAACCTGAAATTCAATGATATTTGAAGCAAGTTATCTATACATGAAGGGCATGTCAAATTTATGCTCATATGTTTCCTGTAGCATCTTATTTTGATGATTGCAAAGTGCCTACTTGCTGTTTTGGGCAGATTGTTGTTATAATTTGTTTGGAGTGTATGTGTTGCACCGTTGCTCCGTTTTGAGCATGCTCTATATGAAACTTGCTTAGAATTGCATGTAGTTTCATATTATCATGTTGCATTTTTGTTTTGAGGGGTTTTCTTGATGTTTGGATGCATTTTGCATCAATGCCACGTTTAACTTGTGTTGCTCATATCTTCTAGGCCGTAGCTCCGAATTAAATGAACTTTATATGTAACTTGACTAGAATTTCGTGTAGATCATCATGGTGCTCTTTAACTTGATGTTTAAGAACTTCAACTTAATATTTTTTCAGATCTGGAAAAATTTCGAAATTTGCATATGAGGACTTACCAGATTAGTTATATGTTGTTTCCAGCCTCATTTAAACTTGCTTTTACGTGTTGTTCTTGTTTGAATCATCTCTTGCCATGAGTAGCATAATATAGCCTTTGCCATGCATCATGCTTGGTTGTGCATCATGTCATGTGTATGTGTTGTGTGTTTATGTCACATCCCTAGTTCTGACAATGCCTAGTGCATGCATTAGAGTGTTGCATCATGTTTAAATTTCATTTAAACCTGAAATGGGGATTGACTAAGCCCTAGCACCAAATGAATTCAACTAGGGTCAAAATAAAACCTTTTTCATTGAACTCAAAATGTCCTCTAAAAATGTTCAACATTTCTGGTTTGAGGTGGAAGCATCTACCAAAAATGGTTTATATTTTTGCAGGACATATTTGGTCACTGAATTAAATCATATAGTATTTGCATTTGGGCATTTAAATGCTATTAAATATTTCAAATGCTCAAATAATCCCAAACTAAAATGTTCCATGTTGGATATATTCTATACAGTGGGCATGTGCAGTTTGGTGATTTTTGAAAGTGCTTAGCTATTTTTAATAAATCCCAGAACAAAATAACAGAATAGAAAACAGAAACAGAAATAAGAGAGAGAGAGAAAACCTTACCTGGCGCCTACTAACCGGCCCACCTGCCGGCCCAGCCCAGCTGCTGCGCCAGCGAGCTGCTTGGCTCGGCCAGGCAGGCAGGCAGGTGCTCGGCGGCGAGCACCGCATGGGTGCCACGCACCTGGTCGCCGCCTCGCTGCTCCCCTCGTCCGGCCGCAACGTGGATCGCTCCCCCTCTCTCCCCCGAACCCCTCAGACACCTCCTCCTCTCTCCAGCTCCTCCCCCTCGCGCTCCCCAGCCATGGCCGACGCCACCGTCGCCGCCCCATCGCCGTAGCCGCGCTCCCCGCCACCCGTGCTCCGTCTCGTTGTGTCCAGGAGCTCCGCCGCCGTCCACTTCATCGAGCTAACCAAGCCCCGTGTGCTCGCGAGACCCGAGTCCACCGCACCGACCTCGCCCGAGTCCGCCGTCGCCGGAGATCCCCTTCAACGCCTTCGCCGCCTCAGCTCGTCCCCGACCCCGCCGGTGGCCTCTACGAGTGCTCTGTGAGCATAGCTATCCCTCCTACCCTTCCTCTCTCGCCCCCGGGTCGTGTAGCCACTGCACGAAGATCAACCGCACGCACCGTCGCGGATCTCGTCGCCGACGTGCTCCCGGCCATCCTCCGGCCACCTCATGGTGTCCAACGCACTCACCACGCTGCGTTGAGTCCAACTGTGCACTCCCCGCACCTCACAGCACCCCCTAGCCTGAGTTCGTCTTCAACCGAACTCCGGTGGCCGCCTAGATCATCGCCGGCGCCAACTCCGGCCACCCCGACCCCAACGGACTCCACCAAGAGCCGCGGCTCGTCCTCAGCTCCACCCCGATGCCCTCCGCGACCCTTTTGGTGGCTGGAACGGCCAAAACCACTTCTGCCGCCGCGTCGGGCTCACCGGCGGCTAAACGCCGGTGCAGCCGACCTGTTTTTGACCACGGGTGGGCCCTGGTTGACTTTGTTGAGTCAATGACAGGTGGGGCCCCCTTCTGCTAATTACCTAGATTAGTTTAAACTAATTAAGCTAGTTTAATTATCCACTGACACCCTGGACCCACTGGTCAGTTTGACCTGGACCGGCTGTTGACTTGCTGAGGTCAGCATGACCTCATGCTGACGCAGTAAACCTTTTTTCTGGAATTCAATTAAATCCAAAATGATTTATAAATTCCAGAAAATAGCCCAAACTTCTAAAATTCATAGAAATTCAACCGTAACTCCAAATGAAATAAATTATATATGAAAAATGATCAGAAAAATTCAAGGAATCCATCTGTACCATTCTAATGCATGTTTGAACAATGTTTGTCCTCTGTTTTGGACAAAACAAATAAATGGCATTTAAACCTTCATATATGGAGTTTGAATTTGAACCTAGGGTTCAAACCAACTTCATTTAACTTGTTGCTAGTTGCATTAGCTCAATCAACAGCATATTGCCATGACATTATCATGCATCATATTTGTTGCATTGCATTGATTGTGTCCCTCTTTATTTGCCGGTAACTGTCCCCTCTTGATAGACGTGGTTTCGACGATGAGATCGATGACACCGATGAAGAGCTATAATATCTTCAGAAGTGCCAGGCAAGCAAAACCCCCTTGTTCATTCCGATACAATCCCACTCTCCCGCTCCTGCTCTCTTTTACTGCATTAGGACAACAATGATTCAACTGTTACTTGCTGCGGTAGCTGAACCCCTTTATCCTTTGCATGACCTGTCATTCCACAGTAAATAGATGAAACCCACTAGCATGAGTAGGAGTTGTTTGAGCCCTGTTGTGCCTACTCATACATGCTTGTTTGTCATGCCTGCTACTGCTTAGAGTTGAGTCGGGTCTGATTCATCGAGGATGAATCAGAGGTGTGTGAACATGTCCTACCGTGTGTGAGCTAAGTGTGTGAACACGATTTGGTAAAGGTAGCAATGAGAGGCCATGTAGGAGTACATGGTGGGTTGTCTCATTGCAGCCGTCCTCAGGAACTGAGTTCTGTGTTTGTGATCCATGATACAGTTACTACCACGCATTGGGCCTGAAACCAATGGACCCTCTCGGCTTCTTAATCACCCCTGTCCTCTGTCCAGGAGTTGCAAGTAGTTTCTGGTGTTTGTAGTATGCTGGAGGCCGTGCGCAGCGCTGACCGTAGGGGTGGGATGTGATGCGGTAGGCACGTGGCCGGGTAAACCGGGCGCCCGTTTGGTGTCACGGAACCCTGTTCACATCGTTTGGGGCTGTGAGCGAAACTTCGGCCGGATCTCCTCATGGATGGAACCCGAATAGGCGATAAACCTGGACTAGGGACTTGAGTGTTTAGGTAGGTCGTGGCCGACACCCACGTTGGGCTTCCACTTGAAGGTTGCCGAGTACATGTCGTGTAAACGGCGGTAAGTGGTGAGAGCATGTGTGAAGAAGTACACCCCTGCAGGGTTAACATCATCTATTCGAATAGCCGTGTCCGCGGTAAAGGACTTCTGGGTTGCCTGTACAGTTCATAGACAAGTGAAAGTGGATACTCTAAAATACGCAAGATAAATGTGAGTGCTATGGATGGCGTTCTCGTAGGGAGACGGGAGCGGATCCATAGTGGTGTATTGATATGGTGAATATGTGGACTCGTGTGCGCCACCTCAAAAGAGTTACTTGCAGTCGTAGTTCAGGATAGCCACCGAGTCAAAGCTGGCTTGCTGCAGTTAAACCCCACCATCCCCTTTATTGATAATGATGCATATGTAGTTAGTTCTGATGTAAGTCTTGCTGGGTACGTTTGTACTCACGTTTGCCTATTTTATGTTTTTGCAGAGAGACTTCAGTCTCGCTAGTAGTTCCACGTGGACTTCGACGTTTAGCTTGTTACCTCAGCTACGATCTTGTGCCCTCGGCAGGATCTGGTAGATAGTCAGGCTTCTAAGCCTTTTTCATTTGTAGATGTCTGTACTCAGACATGTTAAGCTTCCGCTTTTGCTTTGACTTGTATGCTCTGAATGTTGGGTCATGTGACCCATGTTTGTAATATCTCGCTCCTCGGAGCCTAATGAATAAATAAGTGAGTCGTAGAGTCATGTTGTGATGCCATGTTGTATTTGCACATATCGAGAATATTGTGTGTATGTTATTGAAATGCTTGGTATGTGTGGGATCTGACTATCTAGTTGTTTTTCCTTAGTAGCCTCTCTTACCGGGAAATGTCTCCTAGTGTTTCCACCGAGCCATGGTAGCTTGCTACTGCTCCGGAACACTTAGGCTGGCCGGCATGTGTCCTTCTTCGTTCCTGTGTCTGTCCCTTCGGGGAAATGTCATGCGATGAATACCGGAGTCCTGTTAGCCCGCTACAGCCCGGTTCACCGGAGTCCTGCTAGCCCAGTGCTACAGCCTGGATTCACTCGCTGATGACCGACACGTTTGATGATGGGTCATGGATGCCTGTCCCTGTAAGTCTGTGCCACTTTGGGTTTACGACTAGTCGTGTCAGCCCGGGCTCCTTATCATATGGATGCTAGCGACACTATCATATACGTGTGCCAAAAGGCGCAAACGGTCCCGGGCAAAGGTAAGGCGGCACCCGTGGGAATACCGTGCATGAGGCCGCAAAGTGATATGAGGTGTTACAGGCTAGATCGATGTGACATTGAGTCGGGGTCCTGACAGTTTACCATGTTGTTTGCTTCTTTCCGGTTGTGCTTATTCTCGATAGTTTCTTTTTCGTTGCGATCGTGAGGATTCGTTCGACTACGCTTGGTTCGTCTACGCCCGTTCGTCTTCTTCATGGACTCAATCTTCTTGCTAGTGGGATTTCAGGCAAGATGACCTTTACCCTGGATCTCACTACTATCATTGCTATGCTAGTTGCTTCGTTCTATCGCTATGTTGCGCTACCTGTCACTTGCTTATCAATCCTCCCAAATTGCCATGTTAGCCTCTAACCTTTTTCATCCTTCCTAGCAAACCGTTGTTTGGCTATGTTACCGCTTTGCTCAGCCCCTCTTATAGCGTTGTTAGTTGCAGGTGAAGTTGAAGATTGCTCCATGTTGGAACATGATTATGTGAGATATCACAATATCTCTTATTTAATTAGTGCATCTATATACTTGGCAAAGGGTGGAAGGCTCGGCCTTATGCCTGGTGTTTTGTTCCACTCTTGCCGCCCTAGTTTCCATCATACCGGTGTTATGTTCCTTGATTTTGCGTCCCTGACATGGTGTGGGTTTATGGGCCCCTCTTGACAGCTCTCTTTGAATAAAACTCTTCCAGCAAGGCCCAACATTGGTTTTAACATTTTCCATAATAATACTTGAACCTAATAATTAATTGGCATAGGGCGTAATGAACCCGAGGATTTTTCCTACATACAGGGCGGGGCCAGTGCTGATGGTGTTGGTCCCAAACTAGAGCACTGTGAGGCCGCCCCAGGGCAACCTGGGTTATTTTGGCACCTGTACGTGTCGCTCATCCGTCGTGGCCTGAGACTAGATACGCACGGCTACTATCAGGGTGTCCGCACGTCGGGAGGTCTTGCTGGACTTGTTTTACCATTGTCGAAATGTCTTGTGCACTAGGACCCTGAGTCTGATCGGATGTCCCGCGATGGAGGATTGTCTCCGCAGATCATGAGCTTATAATGGGCTAAGTTGGAACATCCCTGCAGGGTTTAAACTTTCGAAAGCCGTGATCGCGGTTATGTGGCAGATGGGAATTTTTAATGTCCGGTTGTAGAAAACTTGACACCAGATTCGAACTAAAATACCCAACCACATGTGTAACCGTGATGGTCTCTTTTGGAGTGGGTCGAGAAGTTAACACGTTGGGGTTATGTTTGAACGTAATTAGTTCAGGATCACTTCTTGATCATTACTAGTTTGCGACCATTTGCGTAGCTTCTCATCTTATTCTTGTACTCGTAATTTAGCCACCATACATTGCTTAGACGCTTCATGCAACCTCACCACTTATCCATTTCCTACCCAATAAGCTTTGCTAGTCTTTATACCCATGGTAATGGGATTGCTGAGTCCTTGTGGCTCACAGATTACTACAACAACAGTTGCAGGTACAGGTAGTGCGATGATCCGACATGAGAGCGATGCTTGCTTGTTCCAAATTCTTCTACTTCTTCTTTGATCAGGGGTTAGGTTCCTGGTCGGCAGCCTGGGCTAGCAGGGTGGATGTCGTTTGAGTTTCTGTTTGTGTTTCATCCGTAGTCGAATGTTGCCCTTATGTATGATGATGTTGTATTCATGTGGCATTGTATGCCTTTTGTATGTATCCCCAAATATTATGTAATGGTATGATGTAATGATATCCACCTTGCAAAAGCGTCTTCAATATGCGCTTCTATCCTTGGTGGGACCTTCGAGTTCCTTTAGGATAGGGTCGCATATTGGGCGTGACAAGTTGGTATTAGAGCCTCGACCGACCATAGGAGCCCCCTTGATTGTTCTTAGCATGGCCGTTGTCGAGTCTAGAAGAAAACTGTTATTCGGAGTCTGGTTAGATCGGAGAGTAGGAATTCTTTTTACTCCTCAACCCCTTCATCGCTCTGGTGAGGAATCTTGATGTAGGTGTTTTGAATTACTCCTCTTCCCCTTCAAACTTTCTTTAGGGTCATGCGGTTAGTTTATCGTTCATTGGTTCTCAGCTCTTTTCATCCGGTGCATTTCTCGTCAAGACGATTTGACCCTCTTTGTTTTTCCAAGATCATTCCTCAATTCTTTCTCGACGAAGTTGTTTCTTTGTCCTTAGTTGTCTTCTTTTTCCTACCCGCTCACCCCTTTTCTTCTCGGAGCCGGAGTCCCTAATCAAGTAGCCGTCCTACTCGTGCAAAGTCTTGGCAGTCTTTCCTCAATTGTTTCAACCGGTGTTTTCTCTTCAAGTTATTCGTCGATTTTACCCTTCCAAGTTACCTTTGTTTTTCCCGCCCTCCCACCCTCTTCTTCCCGGATCTTGAGTCTCTTTCGAGTTTCAGTTTCATTCGTGCGGAGCCTCTTTAGTCTTTCGTCAATTGTTTCAACCGGTGAATTCTCGTCTCATTTGACATTCTTCATCTCTTTTGTTTTCCGATGGATTCAATTCAAGTTTTTTTTCGGGTTGATCATATTCTTTTCCTTGTATCAAATGTTTCCTCTTGCTCATTCGCCTCTTGCCAGTTTATCATTCCGGAGTTGGGAAGACATCTCTGGAGATTCGTCGGTGTTCCAATTAATTCGCGGTTGTCACCTCATTCAAATATTTCAATTGTTCCGGTGCATCATCTATTCTGCAATCCTTTTCAACGGTGTTTTCTTTTAGTGGGCCCTAACCCACAGGTCTTTTCCCAGGATCTTACCTGACTCTTCTAAATATTCTGGAGCCATTCCTAATTCTTTTCGGAGTTTGACGTAAGAATGAATTTCATCAGTCAAATTCCCTCAAGCATATTTGTTCTCTAATTCTTCCCGATGATTCATTCTCTTTCATCAATCATTTTCGAATTCTTACGGTGGTTCGTTCAAGATTATTTTTCCTTAATTATCATTTTAATCCATTTGTCCTTTCCAATCCTACCGGGGGTTTATTGAAGACCTTCCTCAAGGTTGCGCCATATTCCCCTTAATCATTTTCAACAAGAATAAGTAGTATGCAAAATCCATCGTTTGTCATCAATTTAATTTGATGAAGGATAAGCATGCAACAATCTTATTCTTATTTCCTCCAAGTGATTAATCCCTTCCTTCAGAGTTTGTTCCTGATGAATAAATTCTAATTCCAAGTGTTTTCATCTTTTCTTTTCCGGAGTTCAAAATTCCTCGGCCATTTCGTCGGAACCTCCATCTTAATCACCGCAAGTCTTAATCTTATTCTTTCATCCTTCATTCTATCTCATCATCCTTTTGTTACCAGAGTCCTTCATGGTGGTTCTTCTTTCTTCAAGAGTTCATCAGATTCTTGTTGGAGGAGTTCAAGTATCTTTTGTTTCTCACGTCTTGAACTGCAAATAATTCTTCATTTTCTTCTGAAGTGGAGTGTTGCATTTCTTCGTTCTTCTCAGCTATTCAGACGTTTCCTTGTGGCAGAGTTTCACCTCAAGTTTTGATATGTTTTTCCATAAGTCCAGAACAAGCTTATTCTTTTGTTGTTGATTTTCTCAACAACTCCGTTCAATCCTTCCTTCTAAGTTCTTTTCATTCCACTATTTCAATTCTTCCGGAGGCATTGCGTTGTTCATCTCATCAAGTGTCATCCCATGGGGTGAAGTTCAGGTCTCCATTCCTTCCATTTTTAGCCGGAGTGCTGTCGGAATTCTTTCGTGCTTATCTTTTTTCTACCTTGTCTAACCAGAGTGGTTTCAGAGTCTATCTTATTCCTTGAGCTTTTGATTCTCGTCATATTCGCCGTTCCTCTTTTCTACCCGAACGCTCTTGGACTTTGTTCATCTTCTCTCTTGCGTTCTTGTTTCACCTCTTCCTCTTCATCTTCCATCTCATTCCTAAGATCTCGGGACGAGATCTCTTGTTAGTGGAGGAGAGTTGTAATGCCCCGAATCCGATGCGCCAAGTGTCTTCCAGTTATTGGTCGTCGTTGCCTTGTCTTTTGCTTGCGTGTTGCACTTTGCCATTTCATCATCTGCATTTCGTCTGCATGTTTTTCAAAACATGCGTCCGTTTGGGTTCCCCCGGTTCTCTCCATTGTCCGTTCTGAGCACAGCCACACTCGCACGCGCCCGCGGCACCTCCGAAATATTATTTAAATGTGGCATAAAAATGTTCTCAAAATGGGGTGAAAGTTTGCGTGCAATGTTGTTATACTATGGGTAGACCGCCTGTCAAATTTCGTCGCATTCGGAGTCCGTTTGGTAGCCCAACCGTCATCCATAGCGGCACCATTGCCGGTTTATTCGTCGGACGTTTCGGTCTCCGAAACTGCTGCTGGGCCTCTCTTCTGTTCTCTCCCTAGCCACTCTACACAGCCCACCTGGCCCATCCTAACACTCCTCCGCCCGGATCTGTTGGATCATGATCGGAGGGTCAGAAAACCCTCCTAACCCTCAAACCCTGGCAAATTTGCTATATATGAACACTCCTAGTCCATTTTGGGCAACCTAGACCCCTTCCCCTACCTCCTGCCATAGCCAACCCCCTCCTCCTTGCTTTCCTCGCCGCTCCAGCCGCCTTCGCCCCGTCCCGCGCCGCCGTCCCTGCTTGGCGCCACTGCCGCCATGGCGCCCGCGCCCCCCGCCGCTCCTGCCCGGTTCGCCGCCGTCTTGGAACTCCTCGTCGCCCCGAGCTCAACCGCCGCCGCCGTTGCCTGGATCTGGCGTCGGCCGGCCAGATACGCCGGATCCCAGCCAGATCCAGACCTCCCAGCCCCGACCTCGCCGCCCAGGTCACCGGAGAGCTCCCCTCGCGCCGCCGCATCGCCTATGTCTTTCCCGATGCTGGAGGGATTGGGAGGAGCATGACCAGCGGGCCACGTGGGCCTCCCCCGCGGCCCAGGCCCAACTACGTAGGCCCAAGCCGGCCTGTCTGGCCTCTTCCCCATCTTGGGCCGAAGCCCATTGGTGAGCAACCCCCATATCCCCGCCCAGTGCGCAAGATACCAAATCGCGCTCACTCTGTGTTTTTCCCTAAAAATGGCCGTCCCTGAATAAAATCATCTCATTTGTGCTTGTTTGACTTGATGTAACTTTGTGCTTGTTTCTCCGTTTGGAGTGCATGATTTGTCAAAATGTTCATCTTAGTGTGCTCTTCATGATGGAGTAGTCCGCATTCATGTTCCTGTTGATATTAATGCCTTAATCTTCGTTGCAAAACCGCTAAATGATATAAGCTACTGAAATCTGCTGGTTGGTAACATTATGTATGCATCTTGTGAGTGCCACAACTTTGTCTCTTTTGATCCTACGATGATGATCTTGATGTGCACATGTTCTGCTCTTCATGCTCTACATGTTGGTGTGCTTTTAATTCATGTTAGGTTGCATATTGACATATTAAACCCTGTTGCAAAAGTGCATGTTGCTGTTAACTGCTGAAAAACTGATGTAACTTGCTGATTTGTCATTTTTGTTGCATTTTGTGTGGGCATCCTATGAGCATGATATCTACATGTTTTTGGAGCATTTTCATTCCATGTTTACAGTGGTGCCATCCATGTATTTTTAGGTGCCCTGTAGTGAGTGAATCAAGCTTGTGAAGGGGCTACTTACTGTTAATGTTTTGTCAATGCTGAATCTTTAATATCATGATGCCATGTTTGCTTGATGCTACCAAATAATCCATGCATAATCTGTAGATGCTTATTTGACATATTTTATGTCTATGTTATGATCTATCATTACATGTCTTTTGATGCCCTATATATGTCCTGTAGAATATGTTTTCGTTGCCATGAACATGCTTATATAATTTTCCAGATTTCTATTAACTTCATGATGCCTTGTTGTGAGCTTGTTATTGAGTGATACATGCCTCTTCTGGAGATACTCCAATTACATGTTTTGAAGTATACTATGAGTACTTTTCTCACATGCCATGGTTGTTAATTTGTCAGATAATATGCCTCTGTTCCATTCTTACAAACATGCTATCATAATGTTACTATTTTACACTTGCTGACACTGTTTCAACATTCAATCTTGTCTTGTAGGTTGTCTCTTTCGTGCTCTTAAGTTGTCATCATATTAACTCTGCTCATGTATATGCGTCTGTGTTATAAAGTTGCATTTTGCATTGATCATATTGGTTTAATCTTGATTCCTATGAACCTGAACTTTAATGATATTTGAAGTATGTTATCTGTACATGAAGTGAATGTCAAGTTTATGCTCATATGTTTCCTGTAGCATGTTCTTTTGATGATTGCAAAGTGACTACTTGTTGTTTTAGGCAGATTGTTGTTATAACTTGTTTGGAGTGTATGTGTTGCACCGTTGCTCCGTTTTGAGAATGCTCTATATGAAACTTGCTTAGAATTGCATTTAGTTTCATATTATCATGTTGCATCCTTGTTTTGAGGTGTTTGCTTGATGTTTGGATGCATTTTGCATCAGTGCCATGTTTAACTTGTGTTGCTCATACCTTCTAGGCCGTAGCTCCGAATTAAATGAAAATGTAACTTGACTGGAATTTCGTGTAGATCATCATGGTGCTCTTTAACTTGCTGTTTAACAACTTCAACTTAATGTTTGTTCAGATCTAGACCAATTTCAAAATTTGCATATGAGGACTTACCGTATAAGTTATATTTTGTTTCCGGCCTCATTTAAACTTGCTTTGACGTGTTGTTCTTGTTTGCATCATCTCTTGCCATGAGTAGAATCATATAGCCTTTGCCATGCATCATGCTTGGTTGTGCATCATGTCATGTGTATGTGTTGTGTGTTTACCATGTTGTTCGCTTCTTTTTGGTTGTGCTTCTTCTCGATAGTTCATGTTTTGTTGCGATCGTGAGGATTCGTTCGACTATGCTTGGTTCGTCTACGCCCATTCGTCTTCTTTATGGACTCGATCTTCTTCCTAGCGGGATTTCAGGCAATATGACCGTTACCCTACATCTCACTACTATCATTGCTATGCTAGTTGCTTCGTTCTATCACTATGCTACGCTACCTATCACTTGCTTATCAAGCATCCCAAATTGCCATGTCAGCCTCTAACATTTTTCACCCTTCCTAGCAAACCGTTGTTTGGCTATGTTACCGCTTTGCTCAGACCCTCTTATAGCGTTGTTAGTTGCAGGTGAAGTTGAAGATTGCTCCATGTTGGAACATGATTATGCAGGATATCACAATATCTCTTATTTAATTAATGCATCTATATACTTGGTAAAGGGTGGAAGGCTCGGCCTTATGCCTGGTGTTTTGTTCCACTCTTGCCGCCCTAGTTTCCGTCATACCGGTGTTATGTTCAGATTTTGCGTCCCTAACACGGTGTGGGTTTATGGGCCCCTCTTGACAGTTTGCTTTGAGTAAAACTCTTCCAGCTAGGACCAATATTGGTTTTAACATTTACCATAATAATACTTAAACCTAATAATTAATTGGCATAGGGCGTCATGAACCCAAGTATTTTTTTTCTACATACAAGGCGGGGCCAGTGCTGATGGTGTCGGTCCCAAACTAGAGCACTATGCAGGGCCGCCCCGGGGCAACCTGGGTTATTTTGGCACCTGTACGCATCGCTCATCTGTCGTGGCCTGAGACTAGATACGCGCGGCTACTATCAGGGTGTCGGCACGCCGGGAGGTCTTGCTGGACTTGTTTTACCATTGTCGAAATGTCTTGTGCACCGGGACCCCGAGTCTGATCAGATGTCCCGCGATGGAGGATTGTCTCCGTGGATCGTGAGCTTATAATGGCCTAAGTTGGGACACCCCTGGAGGGTTTAAACTTTCGAAAGCCATGCCCACGGTTATGTGGCAGATGGGAATTTTTAATGTCTAGTTGTAGAAAACTTGACACCAGATTCGAACTAAAATACCCAACCGCGTGTGTAACCACGATGGTCTCTTTTTGAGTGGGTCGAGAAGTGAACACGGTGGGGTTGAACGTAAGTAGTTTAGCATCACTTCTTGATCATTACTAGTTTGCGACAGTTTGCGTAGCTTCTCATCTTATTCTTGTACTCGTAAGTTAGCCACCATACATTGCTTAGTCGCTTGCTGCAACCTCACCACTTATCCATTCCCTACCCATTAAGATTTGCTAGTCTTGATACCCATGGTAATGGGATTGCTGAGTCCTCGTGGCTCAAAGATTACTACAACAAAAGTTGCAGGTACAAGTAATGTGATGATCCGACGTGAGAGCAATGCTTGCTTGTTTCAAGTTCTTCTGCTTCTTATTCGACCAGGGGTTAGGTTCCTGGTCGGCAGCCTGGGCTAGCAGGGTGGTTGTCGTTTGAGTTTATGTTTGTGTTTCATCCGTAGTCGGATGTTGCCCTTATGTATGATGATGTTGTATTCATGTGGCATTGTATGCCTTTTGTATGTATCCCCAACTATTATGTAATGGTACGATGTAATGATATCCACCTTGCAAAAGCGTCTTCAATATGCGCTTCTATCCTTGGTGGGACCTTCGAGTTCCTTTAGGATAGGGTCGCATATTGGGCGTGACACCAGGTCAGTACATTGAATGTACTTCCAAGCTCACAACAAGCATAAACATAATGGAAAAACTATCATAACATTTAATCAAGTTGAATGCAGATAAACAGATTACTGATGCCATGCAACCAAACTTTTGCATGGAGACCCTCGGACTCTCTTACCAATGGGTTACCTCGTAACCAATCGGTGATCATTCACGGATCACAAACGAAACCAACACTTTGGTTTCCACAACAACAGTCCCCCCGATCTCATCATTTCACCAGTGCCAAACATATAACTTAGTGTGAAAGATTACTTATTAATGTTGATCCATGGTGTGACTTACTCACGAGTTGTGTCCGTAACCGAGGACACGACTATTGATAGATTAAATACACTCTACAGAGGTAGTACCCTAGACCCACATCACGGAACCCGTGGCCTCGCACTCCCATTCGAGTGGACCAACGGCGTTCCGACGGAACTCTCCCATTGCCATGACACTCTCTCGGCCACTCCGACTAACTCCCCACTGGGATAAGTCATGGGTGGCCCTGTGCCTACCAAAGGCATCAACGGCCACCGTCGTGGCAAAACTTAAATGGTCCCAAACGGGGACAAGGTACCATAACAACAAGAACAACAAGAACGGGCACACAAGGTTATGTCTTCTTACATGGCCAGGGTACCGCACGCCCATAACCTTCCCTCGTTGGAGGCACCGACAAGAGGCATGATGATAGACCGAATAAATGCCTTCCCATAAAGGCAAATGTGGTTGCACTGGGAAAAACTCGATTCAATGGCACCATGACTCGATCAACTTTATGTTCAAGTTCAACTAACATTAGGTTTAACTTGAAATGAAAACACTCGAGTCAACATATGCCATGATCATGCAACCATTCGACATGCATCACATATCACTTAGAATAAACAGATCAACATCATCGAAATGTTTACTTGCACAAGTCATCACTAAACTTTACTGATTCTTTTTCACTGGTTATAAGCATTCATCATTTTTAGTTTTAGCATTTTCATATGAAACCAAATCATCACATAAGAAAATAATATCGATACTAGTCATTTCACAACCATAGCAAAACTCACATAGTCAAACTACTCATGCTAGATCACACAAGTCTAGGTACTCACTTCTATAGACTAAGCAATTTACTCATGACAGAATAACTAACATAAGAATTATTCATTAAATAATTATATGCAAGAAATAACTCATTTTCATCATGAATATTGCAATGACATCATGAAAATGTTGGTGTGGCTTGCCTTAGTTCAAAGGAGCTTCACACTCCCCCTGGGTCTCCTCAAGACAAGCTTCTCCTTCTGAAAACAATTAAAATCACAAAAAGAAAATATCAAGAACACTTCTGAAAATTACAATAAAATCAAGACAGCGGATAAAATTCTCTTTTTTGGTGTGCTGCTAGATCTTTTCAATAAGAACACAATGCAAAAAGAATCAACTTATTTGGACATATGGTTAAAATTTACAGCTAGTCAAAGTTTCTGGTCAAAATTTGGTTAAATTTGAATAACCGGGGGGTGACATCGATGGCGTATTCCAGGAATATGACACCACACATACCGCTTTGGGTGTGAGCAGTGAGGCTGACAGTGGGCCCCACGCGTCAGGTCAGGGGAGAGAGAGAAAGAAACAAAGGCGGGCGATGCTTCTCCGACGCGTTTTCCGGCGAGGAGTGCCCGGCTACTAGAACTGGGGATAGAAAGAGAGAGGGGGTCGAGGCGCACCTGCTCGTACCCGTGATTTGCCAGAGGTGGTCGGACTGGGTCGGAACTAGCCTCTCCAGCGGCTGCAAAACGCATAGCTCGCTGAAGTTGGGGACGGCGATGACGTGGTGCTGCATTAAGGGCTCCAATGGAGTCAGACGGTACCAGTGCACCACCAGCGAGTCGCCTAAGCAATGGGTGGAGCTCGAGAGGCACCAGAGTGAGGAGGAGGAGCTACGGGGAATCGCCGGTGAGCTCGGGTCGCGGCGGCGGCCAAAGGCCTGCCCTTCCAGGCTGCGGCTTCGCTACGTACTTCTGGAGGCTGGGTGAGTGTGTGGTGATGCTCGAGGAGGCTGGGGAGGGGTGTATTTATAGGCGAGTGAGGAGGGGAGGATCGGGCTCCGTCGGAGAGCTTCTGGACACGGCGCTGACACAAGTATAGGGGATCTCAACAGTTTTCGAGGGTAGAGTATCCAACCCAAACTTATAGATTCGACACAAGGGGAGCCAAAGAATATTTGAAGGTATGAGCAGATGAGTTGTCAATTCAACCACACCTGGAGATTAATTATCTGCAGCAAAGTGATTAGTAGCACAATAATATGATAGTTTTGATGATAGTAGCAGCAGCAATAGTAACGGTAATAGTGATAGCAGTGATATTGTAGCAGTAACGATAGCAGTAGCAGTAGTAGTAACTTAGCAAGAATAATATAAGATAAATTCGTAGGCATTGGATCGGTGACTCGTTGGATGATATTCATAATGAGACAGTTATAATCTAGGGTGATACGGCACTAGCTCCAGTTCATAAATAAAATGTAGGCATGTATTCCGTAAATAGTCATACATGCTTATGGAAAGAACTTGTATGACATCTTTTGTCCTACCCTCCCGTGGCAGCGGGGTCCTATTGGAAACTAATGATATTATGGCCTCCTTTTAATAGAGAACCGGAACAAAGCATTAACACACGGTGAATACACGAACTCCTCAAACAACGGTCATCACCAGGAGTGGTCCCGACTATTGTCACTCCGGGGTTGCCGGATCATAACACGTAGTAGGTGACTATAACTTGCAAGATCGGATCTAGAACATAGATATAATGGTGATAACATAAACGGTTTAGATCTGAAATCATGGCACCCGGGCCCAAAGTGACAAGCATTAAGCATGGCAAAGTCATAGCAACATCAATCTCAGAACATAGTGGATACTAGGGATCAAGCCCTAACAAAACTAACTTGATGACATGACGAATCTCATCCAACTCCTCACCGACCAGCGAGCCTACGAAGGAATTACTCACTCCCGGTGGGGAGCATCATGGAATTGGTCATGGAGATGTGTTAGTGATGACGAAGATCAAAGATCCCCCTCTCCGAAGCCCCAAATGGACTCCAGATCTGGCCTCCTGATGAAGAACAGGAGATGGCGGCGGCTCTGTCTCATGAAACGTGGTAATTCGTTCTCCCTGATTTTTTCTGAAATAATGAAATTTTATAGTGTCGGTTTGAGCGTCAACGGGGCCACCAGGTGGGCAGCACCCACCTGGGCGCGCCTGGGGGGCAGGCGCGCCCTGGTGGGTTGTACCCACCCAGGTGCCCCGTCAGGTACCTCCTCGCTCCAGAAATTCTCTTATTTGATATAAAAAATCCTTGCAAAGTTTCATTCCATTCTGAGAACTTTTATTTTTGCACAAAAATAACACCATGGTAGTTCTGCTCAAAACAGCGTTAGTCCGGGGTTAGTTTCATTCAAATCATGCAAATTAGAGTCCAAAACAAGAGGAAAAGCATTAGGAAAAGTAGATACATTGGAGACGTATCAACTCCCCCAAGCTTAAACCTTTGCTTGTCCTCAAGCAATTCAGTTGATAAACTGAGAGTGAAAAAGAAAAACTTTTACGAACTCTTTTGCTCTTGTTTCATAAATAAGCTTAAACAGCACCCAGGTTTTCAGCAAGGATTATAGCTAACCATGTCAACAATAACTCTTAAAAATTATATTAACTCATATCAATGTCACAATCAACTAGGGAGCACTAATAAGATATCTCAAATAGCAACACGTTGTCAAAACAACCATGATATAATATGACAATAATGGTATCTTGCTAGCCCTTTCTGAGACCACAAAACATGAATGCAGAGCACCCCCAAAGTTCAAGCAGTGACTAAACATTGTAATTCATGGTAGAAAAGATCCAGTCATGATGCACCCAACATTAGCTACACACAATGCATCAGCATGACGGCAATGCTCCCAGGTTCCCGCGCTTATTTGAGAAGGTGATGACACAACATAAAAGTAAATAGATAGTCCCTTCACCAAGGGAAGCAGTGATTTGCAGAGGTGCCAGAGCTCATGTTTTTTTTTAAAAAGAGGTAAATGATATTTTGAGACATGCACCCTTCTCATTTACTTCACGACCATCAGTTATCAATATCTTCCATGCTAAGCACTGTGCCATTTCCCAAGCGGGAAGGTAAAGGTTATGACTCCATTGGGAGTTTTTGTTTGATTATTTGTAAGCTCTTTTCTTTTTGCAGTTTGGGACTGGGCATCCCTATTACTGCCCTTTTCTTGTGCGATGGCAAGTGAATAAACACTCGACCTGAGAATAACCCATTTAGCATAGAGGATACCGACTACCTCCTATCGTTCCATGAATAATCTAGGCACACAAAAAGGATATTTATTTGAAGTTTTTAGAGATGGCACATGCAAATTTACTTAGGATGGTAGGGTAATACCGCATATAGGTAGGTATGGTGGACTCATCTGGAATAACTTGGGTTTCAGGTTTTTGATGTACAAGTATAATTCCCACTTAGTACAGGTGAAGGCTAGCAAATAGGTTGAGAAGGGGCCAGCTAGAGAGCAACAACGATCATGAACATGCATTATGCATAAGTAACATTGGATACTAGCATGTGTAGGATATGAACACCATGAACATAAATATCATAGACGGTATGTTGGTTTTGATGCAACTACATGCATGAACATGTGCCAAGTCAAGCCACTCGAACATTCAGAGGAGGATACCATATCATCATACTACATCACAATCATTTTAATGCAATGTTGATATCCAAGATAAGTCATTATTCACTCCTAGCTACTTATGCATGGCATGAGAAACTGTAATCTCTGATTGTCATTGCAAACATGTTCGATCATAATAGGCTGAAGCATGGATACTAGTTTAAACATATTTACAAAAACAGAACAATTCGAGTTCATACTCGTTTCTCTCTGCCACGACCAATTCATCTAATATCGTCATTATTGCCTTTCATTTGCATGACCGAGCGATTTGAAATAATGATAGTGCAAGATTGTTGTGCACTAAGCTGCAATCTGCAAACATTTTATTCAAGAGGAGAAGACAAGGTAATATGGGCTCTTTGTTAGATCAACAATGCAAATGGGGGCCACTCAAACATTTTCATCGTGGTCTTCTCCTCGGTATGACTCGATAAAAGAAAAGGAAATTTAGAGAAACACACTAAAATATTTTTGGAGTTTTTGGTTTTTTGAAAGCAGGTGAATGAAAAAGGAAAAACCAAAAATGAGAAAAACTATTTACACGGGAAAGCTCCCAACAAGTAAAAGAAGAACAAGGAAATCTTTTTGTGTTTTCTTTTTAGTGCTACAACAATTTAAACTAGGAAGAAAAATCAAAAAGAAGCAAGAAACATGTTTTTGGATTTTCTCAAAGTTTTTCAAACACACAAGAAGAAAGCAAGAAAAATAATTTAAGCATGGATGATACAATGAAAAAGTGTGAACACCGACAACTGGAGTGAAATGTGTGAACATGAATGTAATGTCGGTGGGAATACGTACTCCCCCAAGCTTAGGCTTTTGGCTTGACTTGGTAATCACCAGTCGTGGAAGTCGTGAGGTCCAATGTTGAAGTGCTGGGGAGCAGGCACCATAGGTTCCCACTGCTGAGGCTCCGCCTGTGCTGCCGCCAAGTTGTTCTGGTAAGTGACAATGTCCTCAGGAAAAAAATTTGTATCCGTTCCTGGCAACATGATCAAACAAAGGAGGTGCAGGCAAGGGGATAATATCACGAGTAGTCTCACTAAAAACTAAATTATAAGGCAAGTCAATATCAGGGTAATTAGCAGCAAGAAACGGATGGTCCTTCATGGCTGCTCTGTCTACATAAACCTTAGTCAAGGGGTGATCATGCTGGCGTATCTGCACATTGAAGTGAGTCGCCATGCAAGTAGCGTAAATGCCCCAATGTATTTTACCATTGAATCTGTTAAGGTGAAGGCGATGTGACATAATAGCTCCCAATCTAAAAGTGTTGTCGCCATAAAGTGCGCGATGCAAAGCAGCAAAGTCTGGGGCGCTAAGTGAACCCACCTTCTCTCTCGCTAGCGAGCACTTTGCAATAAATAAACCAAAATAATGCACGACAAGAAATTGCAAGCTAGTGGCAGTAGTGCCCGATACTCCTCTCTCATCCCCCACTGCCAGAGTACGGTAAAAAGCTTCAAACCCTGAGGGCCTAGAGTCTACCAAACCCCCATCAGAAGGAAGCATGCATATGTCACAAAATTCAGTAAGTGGGATTTGGCGGTGTTCAGCATATAAATTAAATGACACCTCAGGGGGATTATTCCTAGGATGAAAATGAAAGTTTTGCACAAAGGAATTTGTGAGGAGATGATATTGTTCACATTCAGATGCGATGAAGTCAGTTAAGCCAGCATTAGCAGCGTATTGGTTGAACTCTTGGAGGATTTCGGCCTCTTCCATGAACTCATTGTGCGACCACTCGCACGGCCGCAGCTCCGCCAACCTCGGGGTATGGAGATCATTGTCAGATGACTGCCCAATAACCCATTTGGAGTTCTTCTTGGAAGCAAACTTCCTAAAGAAACTCATCTTTTTCCTATGAAAAAAGTTCTGAAATTTTTAGTCCACAAATTTTTTCTCAACAAAACTTCACAAAATTGATATGAACTACTCATAGGGATGTATAGAGGCCATAGCAAGCATTCAAACTACTTAGAACTCTAAGAATTCAACATGCAAGCTCATCTACAACAGCATCAAGAGTAGCTAATAATTCTAAATATAAACCACTAAAACAAAAATAATTGGACACATGGGGAGTCACATACCAAGCAACAAATCCTTGAAACAGTTTTTAGAAACGGAGCTTCGAGCAAAGAGATCGAAATCTGTGGATTCGGGAGCAAGAACACGAGACAGACAGAGAGAGAGAGAGAGAGAGAGAGAGAAGAGAGAGAGAGAGAGAGAGAGAGAGTGATAGTGATTTTTTTGTGTGAATGGAGTGAGGTGGGAAGAAGAAGTAAGTGAGGGGGCCCACCAGGTACGCAACACCCAACAGGGCGCCTGGGGGTCCTGGCGTGCCCAGGTGGGTTGTGCCCACCTAGTGCACCTCCCTCTGATATTATTTGCACCAGAAATTCTGAAATATTCATAAAAAGTCATATCAGATTTTCAGAGCATTCTGAGAACTTATATTTTTGGGTCATTTTTTATTGCATGGAAAATTTAGAAAACAGGCAAAGCATGGCATTTTATTTTATTTAACTAATAAAAACATAAAACAAAAGCTAGGGATAGAAGGTAGTGCTTACTAAATTCATCAACTTCATACCTCTAAAAAATGATCCATTAATTAGGTTGATCAAGTCTTATTAACAACCACTTTTGATTAATATGAAACCGAAGAACTTTCGTAAATCACTAAGTTACCTCAATGGGGATATGAATGTCCCCAACAATAAGCATTTCATATTTCTTTTTAACAGTAGGTAGAGGTGTTGAAAACTACCAATAGTGATTGTTGGAGATTTTTCAATAACATTTAATATCATTTACTTGGAATTCTTTCTTCGAAAAGTGCACCCTATGCTCATTACCATTGATATGAAAAGTGACCTTGCTTTTATTGCAGTCAATAACAGCCCATGCAGTATTCAAGAAGGGTCTACCATAGATAATCGACATGTTTTCATCCCCGGGCATCTCAAGTATTACAAAGTCAGTCAAAATAGTAACATTAGCAGCAACAACAACGGGCACATCCTCACAAATACCGATAGGTATGGCAGTTGATTTATCAGCCATTTGCAAAGATATTTCAGTAGGTGTGAGTTTATTCAAATCAAGTCTTTCATATAAAGAGAAAGGCATAACAATAACACCAGCTCCCAAATCACATAAAGCAGTTTTCACATAATTTCTTTTAATGGAGCAAGGTATAGTTGGTATTCCCCTCCAAGTTTTTTAGGTACTCCATCTTTAAAAGTGTAGTTAGAAAGCATAGTGGAGATTTAAGCTTCCGGTATTTTTCTCTTATTAGTGATGATGTCTTTCATATACTTTGCATAAGGAGGCATTTGCAAGATATCAGTCAAGCGAGTACACAAAAAAACTGGCCTAATCATTTCAGCAAAGCGTTCAAATTCTTTATCATCTTTATTTTTAGTTGACTGAGGTGGAAAGGGATTAGGCTTTTGAACCCATGGTTCTCTTTCCTTTCCATGATTTCTAGCAACAAAGTCTCTTTTATCATACCTTTTATTCTTAGGTTGTGGGTTATCAAGATCAGTAGAAGCAGGCAAAGTCTTATCATTTTTCGTCTTCTTTTTCTTTTTAGAAGGACTAGGTGTAGTGGTGTTGTTCCTTTGAGAATCTTGTTCAATCCTCTTTGGGTGTCCCTCAGGATAAAGTGGTTCCTGGGTCATTTTACCTCCTCTAGTTGCTACTCTAACAGCAAAGTCACTTATATTATTGTTCATTTCATCAAGTAACACTCTTTGCGATTTAGCAACTTGTTCTAACTGAGTTTGAACCATAGAGGAATGTTTTCTTACACCTCTAACATCATCTGAGATTCTAAATAACAAGTCACTTAAGCGAGCAATCATATCAGAGTTGTATTTCAATTGTTTCATAACATTTGCATTGAAGTGATCTTGCTTTCTAATGTAATTATCAAACTCATAAAGGAATTGACTGGGATGTTTATTACTAGGATCATCACTATCATTGAATTTCATTAAAGATTTTACCTCTACACCTTGGGTGGTGGTAGTGCTTCAAGCCCATGTACTTATTCAATAGGTGGTAAATTTTTAACATCCTCGACCATAATACCTTTTTCCTTCATAGATTTCTTTGCCTCTTGCACATATTCAGGACTGAGATATAAGATACCCCTCTTCTTCGGAGTGGGTTTAATAGGTGTTTCAGGAGGAGTCCAATCATCATAATTTTTCAATATGTTATTCAATAATTCTTTAGCTTGCCCAATAGTTCGTTCCCTGAAAACACAACCAGCACAACTATCTAGGAAATCCCTAGAAGCATCGGTTAGTCCATTATAGAATATATCAAGTATTTCATTCTTCTTAAGAGGATGATCAGGCAAAGCATTAAGCAATTAGAGAAGCCTCCCCCAAGCTAGTGGGATACTCTCTTCTTCAATTTGCACAAAGTAAAATATTTCCTGCAAGGCATCTTGTTTCTTGTGAGCAGGGAAATATTTTTCAGAGAAGTAATAGATCATATCCTGGGGACTACGCACACAACCAGGAGCAAGAGTATTGTACCAAGCTTTAGCATCACCATTTAATGAGAACGGAAATAACTTGAGAATATAATAGTAGAGAATATTCTCATCCTAAGCAAAAAGGGTGGCTATATCATTCAACTTAGTAAGATGTGCCACAACAGTTTCAGTTTTGTAAACATGGAAATGATCGGATTCGGCCAAAATAATTAAATCTGGGTCGACATATAATTCATAATCCTTATCATCAATAAAAAAAGGTGAAGTAGCAAACTTAGGATCACATTTCATTTTAGCATTCAGAGATATTTCTTTATACTTGCATAATAATTTCTCTAGATCATCTCTATCCTTACAAGCAAGAATATCTCTAGTTGCCTCCTCACTCATAATATAACATTCTAGTTCCTTTGGCAATTCATATCTAGGAGGACTAGTTCTAGTAGGTGTTTCAAGATTTTCAGTTTCAAGTTCATCATCAGATTCAACAGTTTCAAGTTCATCATCAGATTCAACAATATCATGTTGTCTTACTCTAGCAATTTGTTCATCAAGAAATTCACCAAGTGGCACATCATCATCAAGCAAGGTACTAGCATCATCATGAGTAGCATTCATAGCAGAAGTAGCATCATCAATAACTTGCGACATATCAGAACTAATAGCATGTTGTGGTGTTGCAAGTTTACTTAAAACAGAAGATGAATCTAAAGCGGAACTGGATGGCAGTTCTTTACCTCCCCTTGTATTTGAGGGAAAAAATCTTAGTCTTAGCATCCTTCAGATTCTTCCTAGTGATAATATGATAATAATCCCAAGTGACTCAACAAATATAGCTATGCTCCCGGGCAACGGCACCAAAAAAAGGTCTTGATAACCCACAAGTATATGGGATCGGAATAGTTTTTGAGGGTAGAGTATTCAACTCAAATTTATAGATTCGACACAAGGGGAGCCAAAGAATATTTGAAGGTATTAGCAGCTGAGTTGTCAATTCAACCACACCTGGAGATTAATTATCTGCAGCAATGTGATTAGTAGCATAGTGATATGATAGTTTTGATGATAGTAGCAGCAGCAATAGTAACGGTAACAGTGATAGTAGTGATATTGTAGCAGTAACGATAGCAGTAGCAACAGTAGTAACTTAGCAAGAACAATATAATATAAATTCGTAGGCATAGGATCGGTGACTCGTTGGATGATATTCATCATGATACAGTTATAACCTAGGGAGATATAGCACTAGCTCCAGTTCATAAATATAATGTAGGCATGCATTCCATAAATAGTCATACGTGCTTATGGAAAGAACTTGTATGACATCTTTTGTCCTACCCTCCCGTGACAGCGGGGTCCTATTGGAAACTAAGGGATATTAAGGCCTCCTTTTAATAGAGAACTGGAACAAAGCATTAACACATGGTGAATACATGAACTCCTCAAACTACGATCATCACTGAGAGTGGTCCCGACTATTGTCACTCCGGGGTTGCCGGATCATATCACGTAGTAGGTGGCTATAACTTGCAAGATCGGATCTAGAACATGGATATAATGGTGATAACATAAACGGTTCAGATATGAAATCATGGCACCCGGGCCCAAAGTGACAAGCATTAAGCATGGCAAAGTCATAGCAACATCAATCTCAGAACATAGTGGATACTAGGGATCAAGCCCTAACAAACCTAACTCGATTACATGATGAACCTCATCCAACTCCTCACCGACCAGCGAGCCTACGAAGGAATTACTCACTACCGGTGGGGAGCATCAAGGAATTGGCGATGGAGATGTGTTGGTGATGATGAAGATCAAAGATCCCCCTTTCCGGAGCCCCAAACGGACTCCAGAACTGGCCTCCCGATGAAGAACAGGAGACGGCGGTGGCCTCGTCTCGTGAAACGCGATAATTCTTTCTCCCTGATTTTTTCTGGAATAATGGGATTTTATAGCGTCGGTTTGAGGGCCAGCAGGCCACCAGGTGGGCAGCACCCACCTGGGCGCCCCTGGTGGGGCAGGCGCGCCGTGGTGGGTTGTGCCACCCAGGTGCCCCCCGCAGGTACCTCCTGGCTCCAGAAGTTCTCTTATTTGATGTAAAAAATCCTCGCAAAGTTTTGTTCCATTCCGAGAACTTTTATTTTTTCTCAAAAATAACACGATGGTAGTTCTACAGAAAACAGCATCAGTCCGGGGTTAGTTTCATTCAAATCATGTAAATTAGAGTCCAAAACAGGAGGAAAAGCGTTAGGAAAAGGACATGCGTTGGAGACATATCAGGCCCCTGGCAACGAACGGCGTCAGCGAGAGGGGGAGAAGGTGACGCAGCTCATGCCGCCACTATGGAAGGGTGGAACGAGCACAAGAGCACGAGTGGCGACGAGCACAGTGGCACGGGCGCACTGTACACTTGGCCATGTCATGCCCGTGCCTGCTACGGTGAGCTCCAGCGTCAGCGAGTGCCAGAGGTGATTTAATGGCCTCGGGACGGTGATTGTGGCGAAGTTTGGCAAGGTGCGGCGGTCGGGGAAGCAAGCTCCAGCTCAACAGAGGCTCGGGCGCGATGCAGAGCGCGTCGTGGGCATGCCAGCAGACTTGGACGAACGCGGTCACTGCATGAACTCTTGCGTCATGTCACGCCTAGCATCAACTTCATGCCTCGCATGTAGTCCTTGGTGGTTTGAGTTGTTCCAAAGCTTTGAGTTGATCACAGGAGCTTTGTGTGCGTGGTTTACTTCCTGGTAAGTTTCTAGGCAGTAACTTTGTGAGGTTAACTGTGAGTGATCCAGTAAGAGTTTAGGGCTGAGCTTTGGGGTTTTGTAATCTCTTAGGAAGGTAATAAATCTCAAGAAAAATCAGCCTCATTGGATCAAGGAAATGTATACTTGCTGTGTAAAGTGACTTTTTTGTCCAGTACAGAAATGATTTTCTATAGAAAAAATATTCCAAAAAGTGATGCAATATTTTTGCTCAAGGAGGTTCCCTAGGGTTCAAATAATATTTGGGATTTTTCTCAGGATTTTTGGAGCAATGAAAATGACGGTTGCTTTGGAGCACAAGTTTCTGAAGTGAGTTTCAGAGAAGAAAATCAATATTTTCTTTTATGAAAAATATTCCTTGGGTCATTTTTGGGATTTTTCAGAGAAAGAATGATGAGTTAGAGATGATGAGTCACTTGGGTGGAAATCCAGGACATGCCCAAGTGTTTAAGTCCATTTGAATTGATTCAAAAACTCCAAATTCAAAGGAGAAGCAAATGAAGTCCGGAAAAAGAGACAAGGCAAAATCCAGGCTGTCACAAACCTCCCCCACTTAGGATGAATCTTGCTCAGAAAAACAAGGGTAGGCTTTCCTTAAATTACTCTCTTTCCCAGGTTGCTTCTTCCTTGGTATGATGCTCCCACTAAACCTTATAAAACTTGATCACTTTACTGCGAGTGACTCTTTCTGTCTCATCCAATATTCTGAATGGTCTCTCCTCATAGGTTAAATCCTTGGCAAGCTCTATTTTTGACATATCAGTCCTTTTCTCGGGTGGTCAAATACACCATCTCAGCTGTGAGACATGAAACATGTCGTGTATTTCTGACAATTCCGGTGGCAATTCCAACTGATAAGCAACTATGCCAACTCTGGTCATAACTGGGAACAGACCGATATATCTTGGTGCCAATTTTCCTCGGGTCTGAAATCTCTTGATTCCCTTCATTGGTGTGACTCGGAGATACACAAGCTCTCCGGGTTCAAAAATGACTTGTCAGTGTTTGGCATCATAATAACTCTTTTGTCGTGACTTAGCCAACTGCAGTCTATATCGGATCTCCTTGACTTGCTTTTCAGCCTCCAATATTAAATCAGTTCCGAAAATGCAGCTATCTCCGATTTAGGACCATTTTAACGGAGTGCGGCACTTACGGCCATACAAAGCTTCATAATGGGACATCTTCAGACTGGTCTGAAAACTATTGTTGTATGAGAACTTCACATATGGCAGACAATCTTCCCACAAGGGAAGGGATCCTTTGGGCAAGCTTTATTGCGGTCTTTAAAATCGACACAGAGGTGCCAGGATTTATCCTTCTTTGGTACCATCACCAAATTTGCTAGCCAGTCCGGATGTTTGATATCTCTAATGAATCCGGCTTCCAATAGTTTGGCTAGCTCTTCTCCCATTGCCTGTCTCTTGGGCTCGGAAAATCGTCGGACCAAATGAGGTTTAGTCCGCTGCCGCCGTCCATGAGGACTTTTGTCAGTCGAAAGCCGTCCACTATGGGACTAAGTACCAGTGCGGCTGGGGCTCTGGTTGTTCGGAATGTGGGCTCGTCGCTGCCATTGAAGGTAATAGCTGTGTCGCTCCATGGATTTGCTATTGCTACTTGGTAGACTTCGGCGAGTTCGCGGATTGATCGTTTTCGCATATTATTTGATGCGAAAGTCTCGAATACTGTTGATACCATGCTGGTATTGTTGGTGTGGTTTCCCGGAGCTAGAAGCTCTTCGCCACATTTGGCCACCTGCCGTAATATCCAACATGCTCGAAGGCTATGTGTTGGGACGGCTCCCTCTGTATTATGAAGCTTACAGGGTCCATTAAGCCATCCCTCCAGTACGGTTCCGTTTCCCTGATTGGGTTTTTGTTTTTTCGTTTTTGCATCTGGGGCCTGAGTGTAAGGCGCCCTTTTACTGCGGACTGGGTTTGGGGCCGGATTATCCCAAAATTGATTTTCGGTTTTCCGGAAACTCTCCATCGCACAGTACTTTCGTACAATGGACGCCAGATCGGTAAAGCGCGTAATGTTGCGACGATCAATGGCGTTTAGTATTCCCTTTTCCGTGCAGTTATTGCAGAAGATTGATATTGCGTTTTCCTCTCGGCAGTCCTTTATCCTGTCCATAACCAGGAGGAATCTGGCCCAGTAGTGATGTACTGTTTCTGTAGGCTCTTGCCGTATTAGAGATAAATCGCATATGTCTGGGCGGGTGGGTGGAATAAAATCCGGATCCCTGCCCGTCTTGAGGCTCAAAGGCCAAGGGGTTTCCGAATTCGGAAGTGTGTTTTGCTGGGGACAATCCAGCGAGTCCGGGGCGATGCATGATTTTAAGTTCAATGCTCGATCGAAGTCCGTCCCTCCGCGGGAATCCGGCATGGAGGGTTCAGGAATCCGGACATGAATTGTTTTCAACACTGGCAAAGAGTTGCCGTATTACTCTTCCACCACTGCGACGTGGTGGGTGGCCTGGGGAGAGTTAATCTCTCTCAGATCGGTTTTAAGCCCAATCTAGTTGTAGTCCGTAGCGACTCCCAGGGCGGCGATGCGATCCAAGAGCTCGTTAACAGATGAGGGCTCTATTGGATCTAACTGTTCGGCAGCTTTAGGGCTGACGCGAAGATTGCTTTTGACGACTTGAGAAGTAATTGCCGAAGCGGCGGCCGGACAGGCGGTCATGAGAAAACCACCAAGCCGGATAGTTTGGCCGGCGGCCAAGGCCCCTCCGGCGAAAACACCGTCTTTGAAGACGGGCGGGGGCATCCGCTCTATCGGTGACGACACAGAGGAACTCTCAATGAAAGCACCAATGTCGATGTCAAAACCGGCGGATCTCGGGTAGGGGGTCCCGAACTGTGCGTCTAGGCAGATGTTAACAGGAGAAAAGGGACACGATGTTTTTTACCCAGGTTCGGGCCCTCTCGATGGAGGTAAAACCCTACTCCTGCTTGATTGATATTGATGATATGGGTAGTACAAGAGTAGATCTACCACGAGATCAAGGAGGCTAAACCATAGAAGCTAGCCTATGGTATGATTGTATGTTGTGTATGTTGTCCTACGGACTAAAGCCCTCCGGTTTATATAGATACCGGAGAGGGCTAGGGTTACACAGAGTCGGTTACAATGGTAGGAGATTTACATATCCGTATTGCCAAGCTTGCCTTCCACGCCAAGGAAAGTCCCATCCGGACACGGGGCGGAGTCTTCAATCTTGTATCTTCGTAGTCTTGATAGTCCGGCGGACATTGATAGTCCGGCTGTCCGGACACCCCCTAGTCCAGGACTCCCTCACACATGCTCGCAGCATATCTTCAAGTATTTGATTTACTCGCTCACTCTGACCGTCTGTCTGCGGGTGATAGGCTGTGTTGTACTTTAGGGCAGTCCCTAAGGCTTGATGAAGGCGTGACCAGAATGTGGAGGTAAAGAGTGAACCTCGGTCGGAAGTGATCGTTCTTGGTAGTCCATGCAGACTGACTATTCTGGACACATATAATTGTGCGAGTTGATCGGCTCGATATGTGTTGCGGATGGGAATAAAATGAGCCACCTTTGTCAGCATGTCCACCACGACCCATATTGCATTGTTGCGTCGGTAAGTCCTCGGTAGACCGGTGACAAAGTCCATGCAGACATCATCCCATTTCCATTGCAGGATGGGTAGGGGTTGTAAAAGTCTGGCGGGTTTCTGGTGTTCCACCTTCACTTTGTTGCATACATTGCAACAAGCGACAAAGTATGCGATGTCCTTTTTCATCCCATCCCACCAAAATATGTTTCGAAGGTCTTCATACATTTTTGTACCTCCGGGGTGAATTGAATACAAGGATTCGTGTGCTTCTGCCAAAATCTTCTTTCTCAGGTCTGCTTGCTCCAGTACACAAATCCGTCCTCGAAACCTTAGTGTACCTTGCGTATCCTTAGAGAAATCCTGGATCTTGCCTTCTTGCAAACGTTTGATATGGCCTTGTAGAGTTGGGTCGTCTGCCTGGGCCATGCGAGTCTCATCCTCGAGGGTAGGAGCTATTTCCAATATATTTGCAAGGTCGGTGTCCACAATCACCAAGTTAAGCTAAGCAATCTCTTGTTGGAATTTGGGAGGCAATGACTCCATCATGGCATTTAAACTGGTAGGCTTGCGACTGAGAGCATCAACAACCATGTTGGCCTTACACGGATGGTAATTTATTCCCAAATCATAGTCCTTGACGAACTCGAGCCATCTTCGCTGTGGAAGGTTTAAGTCTGGGTGAGTAAATATATATTTGAGACTCTTGTGGTCGGTAAATATCTGACACATTTTTCCAATGAGGTAATGTCTCCAAATTTTTAGAGCGTGCACAACTGCGGCCAACTCCAAATCATGTGTAGGATAGTTCCCTTCGTGGGGTCCTAGCTGTCGAGATGCATAGGCTACAATGTTGCCATCTTGCATGAGTACGCATCCAATACCTTTCCTAGAGGCATCACAGTACACATCAAAGCTGCAGTAGATGTTTGGGAGAGTCAATACTGGTGTTGATGTTAATCTGGTCTTTAGCTCATTAAAGCTCTTCTCACAGTCCTCAGTCCATTCAAACTTCTTATCTTTCTTGGGGACCTCTGTTATTGACTTGGCGATCTTGGAAAAACCTTCGATGAAATGGCAGTAGTATCCGGCTAATCCAAGAAAACTTCGGATTTCGGATACGGTCGTGGGTGCTGCCCAAGCAAGTACGTCTTTCACTTTGCTGGGATCCATAGTGATGCCTTCCTCTAACAAAACATGGCAAAAAAATCCACTTGCTTGAGCCAAAACATACAATTGCTGAATTTTGCATATAGCTGATGGTCATGGAGTCTCTGCAAGACTGCTCTGATATGATCCTTGTGCGCTTCTTCACTTTTTGGCTATATGAGAATGTCATCGATGAAGACCACCACAAACTTATCCAAGAAATCCATGAATACCTTATTCATCATATGCATGAAAAAGGCAGGGGCATTGGTGAGACCGAAAGACATCACTTATATTCGTAAAGACCATATCAGGTAGTGAACACGGTCCTAGGAATATCTTCGCTCTTGATCTTGAGATGATGGTATCCGGTCCTTAAATCAATCTTAGAGAATACTTTTGCCCCACTGAGTTGATATAACAAATCATAAATCCTTGGCAGCGGGTATTTGTTCTTGATAGTGACATTGTTCAACCGATGGTAGTCCACACACATTCTGAGACTGCCGTCTTTCTTGTCCACAAATATTGCGGGTGATCCCCATGGTGAAGAGCTCGGGCAAATATATCCTTTCTGAATCATCTCATCAAGTTGTTTCTTTAATTCCACTAGTTCTGACGAAGGCATTCGATAATACTTCTTGTATAGTGGTGCGGTCCCGGGCACAAGGTCAATTGCAAACTCAAGCTCTTGGTCTGGCGGCATTCCTGATAATTCCTTAGGGAATACATCGGGGAACTCACTGGCCACAGGAATTAATTCCAACTCTTTAGCTACAGCGGTGAAGACCAATTCTCTCTTGGGAATGCTTTTACAGGCATAGGATTTTGTGGATCGCCCTTCCTGACTTGTCAAGGTGACTTCTCGGGTCGCACAGTTGATGCATACTTGATATTGGGTCAAACAGTTCATTCCCAAAATAATATCCAACTTGTCAGACTCGATGACTATCAAAGAAGTTGGAAAACAGACTCCCTTGATATCAATTTCCAAATTATGGCAGACCAGATTGCTTCTGAGCACAGATCCCAGGGATTGAACCATCATACTTTTTCCCAAAATCGAGCAAGGAAATTTGTTTTGGGCAACGAAACTCTTCGAAACAAAAGAGTGGGAAGCCCCAGAGTCAAATAAATTTATTGCAGGTATGTTATTAACAGGAAACATACCAATGACAACTTCTGGGCCTTCTTGGGCTTCATCTGCGGAGAGGTGATGAACTTGCCCTTGGATGGTCCTCTGGACAGGATATGGCCCCATGTGGTTGACTTACGGTTCGAATGGGGCATTCGACTTGCCATTCTTGGGGCACTGTCTAGCATAATGTCCAGTTTGTCCACAATTGAAGCAAGAGTTGTTGCGCTGACACTCTTGAGTTGAGTAGTGGTCTTGTTCACATTCTGCTGCAAATTTGGTTTGTATTCAACTCGAGTCTGCTGCGAGGTACGAGACTTCTGCACCGGTTGTCCATCCTTCTTGGGCTCGAATTTATGTGTGTGGTCATTATTCACGGGTCAGTTGTCGTGCACCGGTTGTGCTCCCTCTCTATGATGAGGGCTTTGTTTACCAAAGTCTAGAAGTCTGGAAATTCGAGCATACTGAGAGTGCACCTAAGGTGTTGGTTTAATCCTTCAAGAAACCTGTCAATCTTCCTTTCTTCGCTGGCCACATAATAGAGAGAATAATGGGCCAAATAGTTGAACTTGTGCAAATAGTCACTTACTAACAAACTTCCTTGGGTGAGATCAAGGAATTCATGTTGCTTGACCTTCATAATACCGGCGGGAATATGGTACTTGCAGCAATGGTCCTTAAAATTAGTCCAAGTGATTTCTTCGCCCGCAGACCACATAGCATTAGCATTATCCCACCATATAGCAGCAACTCCTTCAAGATAGTGTGTAGCGAACGGAAACTTGTCAGTTTCTTCAGTACAAGCAATCTCAAGCTTCTTCTCAATAGTTCGCAACCAATCATCGGCTTCCAAAGGATCAACCACTTGACTGAAACTGGGAGGCTTAGTCCTTTGAAAATCTAACAGCTTTGAGTGATGACCATTCTGATTTCCGTTCTGACCAACCATATCTTGCACACTTTTTAACAGCTCAATCAAATCGTTGCTCTTTCTTTCTTCAAGCACGCTCATAATTTGTTCAGTGGAAGGTGGATGTGGCGGTGGAGGTGGTGGTTGTGGATACGGCTCGGGGGAATGTCTTGCCTGTCTTGATGAGCGAGTAACAGGGACATCCTCACAAGCATGCGTGCTGCTGCCTCCCCACATCATCCCATTGTTTCTTTTTTCCAATAACAAGGAACCACGATGAGCAACATATAAAAATGGGGAAAAGGCCACCCGAAAGAAGCGAAAACAAAATATCGAGAAGCAAAGCACATCCACTAGCCGCTTCACGAGGCCGAAGTGGCTGCTAGGTATGGCCTCGGCCGGCCATAGACGGCCTATCACATCCTTCATGGCCAGTCCTGCCACCCTGTGCAGCTCAGACAGCGGCTTCAGCTTGTCACTCAGGGGCACTGGAAGCTCCAGCGCAAGGTACTGCGACCAGAACAACTTCTCGGTTGAGCTCCCCTCTTCAGCTTGAAAGAATGCGACGGCATCCGCAATACTACTCGGCAGATCCGCAAAGGTGCCTGGAGAACTCCAAACTCGGGTTAGTAAAATATATCTCCTGTATATCTACTCTGCATGATAAAGGCCTTACCAGCCGCAATCCGCCTCGCCTCTTGAATCTCCTGGAGGGCGCCCTGGCATCAACCCAGGCCTCCTTCATGCTCTCAAGAGCTTTGGTGAGCTCGGAGGCCTGTTCTGAACTCTTTTGCTCCAAGGACTCGCATCGGGCGATGGCATCCTTGAGCTCCTGCTCGACCTCCCCTACCCGCGCCTCATGTCTGCGATGGGCGGTCCGCTCCACCTCTAACTCTTTGGCAGCTTTTTCCGCGGCCACCTTGCTCGCCCTTGCCTCTTTCTTGGCTTCGGAAAGGGCGCTCCTAAGGGACTCACCTCGGCTGCGCCAACTATGAGTATATTTATAATATTCTTAGTCAGTTTAAAACCGACTAACACGCATATAATTTTCAGGTATGCTGAAATGTCGCATACCTTGGGTTTCGTTGAACTGCTTGTTGATGCGGTTGAGTTCCTCATCAGATAGCCGAATCTTCTAGTTGATCTTGGCAATTTTTGTGGCTTGGGCAGTAGCCGCCAGCTTAGAAGCCTATCAAATAACATATACAGTGCATTATATACTTGTTGGTGACCCTCTGTTTGGATTGTTCTAATCCGGACAGAGTCTCAGGGGCTACTGTCTACACATGGGCTTCGCCTCACACATATATATACAAAAATACTTGTGAAGAATATTACATCGCTTACCTCAAAGCCTGACAATAGGCTGTTGAAGGCTTCAGTCAGTACGCTCTTTGCGGACCGAACCTTTTCAATGACCGCACCCATCTAGGTGCAGTGTTCATCCACAATGGAGGCACGTTGTAGTGCCTCCCCCATGCCATCAGCGGCCTCTGGATTAACAAAGGCCACCGATGGAGCTCCTGCTCCTGACCCCTCTTTCGAAGGGGGATGTTGGTCCGAACCCGGAGCAGTACTGGTCTTCGGGACGATGTTCGGCGAGGGCCCGGACAGTTGAAGCCCCCCCACCCTCAGTAGTCATGGGGGTCAATGTGCCCCACTCTACAGTGTTCGTGCTATCGTCCTCATGCGCTTTCTGGACCGCCCCTCCCCGGGCAGGAGATGGCCTTTGGGATGATACCTCGGTGTCCTCCATGGCAGGGGGAGAAAGGGTGCGAGATGGGCCGTCACTCTCTGCCTCCCCAGGGGCTAGAGATTTCCCCGTCGAAGAAGAGGGGATCGGGATCTCGCGTGGAGGGCTGAAAAGCATAAAAGGATTGGGCATGGAAGAGGCAGATTAAAGCGATAATTAAACAAGTAAGTTTCAGACACTTACGTTTTGGCAGGGGCTTCTCCCTTTGGGCCCTCTCTGGGCTGTGTTCGGACTCTGAGTCTGAACTATCGGAGAGGACCACCCGCCCCTTCTTTGGCGTCGCCCCCTCCAGTTTCTCAAAGGCCGTCCTCTTTTCCCTCCTTGTCTTGAGAGGGGAGCCTGTCTCCGCTTCCTCTTCCTCCTCCTCCTCCACTTCGTCCTCGTCAACCTCGTGGGAGGATACGGGCTCGGCCTCTCCGGACATAGCTTCCGGAGGGCCTTTTCGGCGAGGCACATTCTTGGGCCCTATGCTCTTCTTCTTGGCCTTCTTATCCAGCGGCTGAGAAGGCGCCAGGACCAGCATCTCCTCCAGCTGAGGAGTGACTGGGTTTTCGGGTAGCGGAGCCGGACACTTGATCCGCTATGACTTCTTGGTCCAGCCCTGTAATGAAAGATGGGTTGATGAGTTCGGCATAGATCAGATGTATATATATATAAACTAGGTATGTCTTCGGAGATATCGAATTCTTACTGGAGAGGCCGGATACGTGGTGTTTACGCCAATGTCCTCGGTTCTGCGCTTTGAAAAGCATCTTCCACATTCCCTCGTGCATGGTGCTGAGGAAGTGTTGTAGCGTCCACGGCTCCTCCAACTTGAATTCTCACATGGGGGCAGCGCAGCGCTGGCAGGGGAGAGTGCGGCGGAAGAGCATAATCTGAACCACGTTGGTTAGACCAACTTTATTCTATAGCATGTTGATGATGCGCGTTTGCAGCGCCAGCATCTCCGTCTAGGACCCCCAGTCGGGGCCCTTCGCATTCCAGGAGGTGAGCCTCATGGGGGGTCCAGATCTGAACTCCGGAAGGGCCGCCCACTTAGTGCGGCCCGGCTCGGTGATGTAGAACCATTCCTGTTGACAGATCTTCACAATCTCCACAAAGGCCCCCTTGGGCCATGTGGTGTTTGGCAGCTTGCCAATCCTAGCTCCACCGTAGTCCGCATGCTGCTCGTCGACCACCTTCGGCTTCACATTGAAGACATTGAGCCATAGGCCAAAGTGTGGGTGGACGTGGAGGAGAGCCTCACACACGATGATGAACCCCGAGATGTGGAGGAATGAGTTCAGGGCTAGATCATGGAAATCTAGCCCGTAGTAGTACATGAGTCCACTAACAAACTGGTGGAGTGGAAAACCTAACCCTCTAAGGAAGTAGGGAAGTTAGACGACCTGTTTTCCAGGCTCCGAAGTGGGAATGACTTGACCTTCGGGGCGAAGCATGTGCTTGATATCGGCGGTGAGGTACCCCACATTCCGGAGATCTTTTATCTCCTTCTCCATCACGGAGGAGACCTCCCACTTGCCTTTGGAGCTAGCTCCGGCCATGGTCGAGTAGGTGGTGGTGGTGGTGGTGAGAAAGACAGAGATTTTGCGAGCGTAGAGAGCTTGGGAGATTGGAAGGCTGAGGAGATGTGAAGGCGTGGGGAAGAAAGTAAGGATCTATTGCCCTCTTATAGGCTGTAAAAATGCCAATCGCTCCCCTCGTTCGTGCCTTGAATCTCGCCAATTCCCAATGAAGGTGTGCGCCGCAAACGGTTGGATTACCCTAATATCATTGATGTGCAATCCCGCATTAAGTGGGCACGATATTTGTTTTGACAGGATGTGCCAATGAGGCGTGGCCTCGAAACACAGAACACGAGGTAGCAAAATGGTTCAAAATGCCAAAGGGTAAAGTGTGACGCTTCGTCAAAAAGGTTGTCAATAAATGACACCTTTCTTTTTTTTATATATATCTTGCCTTCGCAGCTAAGGGGTGTGTTTATTACGAAAAACCGGATGCAATTATTTTACAGAGGAAAGTCGATGTGTATTCTTCAAGGAACCCGCCTTGCAATGCCGAAGACAATCTGAGTGCCGAATATATCATCATTGAAGACTGGTTCAGGGGCTACTGTGGGAGTCCTGGACTACGGGGTCCTCGCGGTCCGGTCTATTGATGTGGGTCGGACTAATGGGCCATCAAGGTACAAGATAGATGATTATCTCTCGTGTCCGGCAGGGACTCCCGCATGCGTGGATGGCAAGTATAGGTGTTCAGATATCTTATTCTTTTCTGTAAAACCGACTTTGTACAACCCTAAGCCCCTCCAGTGTCTATATAAACTGGAGGGTAGATTGAAGGCAGGATCATAACATTGCTAGGCTAGCTAATCTAGGGTTAGCCGAATCGATCTCGAGGTAGATAACTATTGTAACCCCTATACCCTCGAATATAATCAAGCAGGAGTAGGGTTTTACCTCCATTAAGAGGGCCGGAACCTGGGTAAACAATGTGTCCTTTGTAAATAGTTACCATTTATCCTCAGACATACAACTTGGGCCCCCTACTCGAGATTTGCTGGTTTTGACACCGACATTCGTGCTTTCATTGAGAGCTCCGTTGTATCGTCGACAAAAGGATCGATAGCTCATCTCTTCATGAACGATGACGCTGCGTCCAGGGAAACCTTTCCCCCTAGACAGGTCTTTGTGTTTGGTGGCTTTGTGCTTCGCGCCAACTCGACCGGCTGCCTCGAGCAGGTTGATAGTTATGCACCTGGCCACCAGATCAGGTTTGGAAACCTAAACTATGTTGTTGACATCCAAGGAGACCTGATCTTCGACGAGTTCACGGACCCGGCCGCCACTCTGTGTCCTCGCCAAGAATACTATTTGGATCCCCTATTAGATCTCGCTCATGGGTGAAAGTGCAACTATCCCTAGGTGGTTTTGGTAATGTCTAACAACATATAGCTCATTGAGCTAATGCTATTTCAAGATAAATATTTTAGGTAATCTCAATGATTGGCATGGCATGGATGAGAAAAGTGGACCCCTCAAAATGCTAAGGACAAAAGGATTGTCTCAAGCTCAAAGCTCAAGACTCTACATTTTCTATTTTAGTGATCCAAGATCACATTGAGTCTATAGGAAAAGCCAACACTATCAAGGAGGGATGAGGTGTTGCTTAATGAGGTTCTTGCTCAAAATGCTTAGTGATATGCTCCAAAGCCCTCAACTACTTTCTCACATCCACACATGACCTAAACCAAAAGTCAAACTCGGCCCCACCTATTCTTTCTATCCGGCGCCACCGAGTTTAGATGTCATAGCCACTGCCACAAACCCTAGGCAAATCGGTCTCACCGATAGGGATCTCGGTCTCACCGAGTTGGGATTGTAACCTCTTTGTTTCCCTTCGTAACATTTCGGTCCCACCGAGATGAGCGATCGGTCCCACCGAGATTGCAATGTAAACTCTCTGTTTGCCGTTCGTAACATTTCAATCTCACCGAAATGAACGAATCGGTCCCACCAAGTTTACCTGACCAACTCTCTGGTTAGCTTATTACCAAAATTGGTCTCACCGAGTTTGTGTAATCGGTCTCACCGAGATTACGTTATGCCCTAACCCTAACCATATTGGTCCTACCGAGTAGCATGTCGGTCCCACCGAGATTGGCAAGTTGTGTGTAACGGTTAGATTTTGTGTGGAGGCTATATATACCCCTCCACCTCCTCTTCAATCGTGGAGAGAGCCATCAAAACGAACCTACACTTCCAACTTACATTTTCTGAGAGAGAACCACCTACACTTGTGTTGAGGCCAAGATATTCCATTCCTACCATATGAATCTTGATCTCTAGCCTTCCCCAAGTTGCTTTCCACTCAAATCTTCTTTCCACCAAATCCAAATCCTGTGAGAGAGAGTTGAGTGTTGGGGAGACTATCATTTGAAGCACAAGAGCAAGGAGTTCATCATCAACACACCAGCTGTTACTTCTTGGAGAGTGGTGTCTCCTAGATTGGCTAGGTGTCACTTGGGAGCCTCCGACAAGATTGTGGAGTTGAACCAAGGAGTTTGTAAGGGCAAGGAAATCGCCTACTTCGTGAAGATCTACCGCTAGTGAGGCAAGTCCTTCGTGGGCGACGGCCATGGTGGGATAGACAAGGTTGCTTCTTCGCGGAACCTTCGTGGGTGGAGCTCTCCATGGACTTGCGCAGCCATTACTCTTCGTGGGTTGAAGTCTCCATCAACATGGATTTACGATAGCACCACCTATCGGAACCACGACAAAAACATCCGTGTCTCCTATTGCGTTTGCACTCTCCAAACCTTCCCCTTTACATTCTTGCAAGTTGCATGCTTTACTTTCCGCTGCTCATATAATCTTTGCATGCTTCCTTGAATTGTGTTAAGATTGCTTGACTTGTCCAAAGTTGCAAAAATCTGCCAAGAACTAAAATTGGGAAAATGATAGATTTTTATTTGGTCAAGTAGTCTAATCACCCCCCTCTAGACATACTTTTGATCCTACAAGTGGTATCAGAGCTTTGGCCTCCATTTGCTTTGATTTCCATAGCTTTTGGTAGTCATAGCCTTGGTTTCACAACCTAGGAGAGTATGGTGTCTAGTGAGGGAAATTACCACCGTAGAGGTCCTTACTTTGATGGTACTAATTTTGCTAGTTGGAAGCATAAGATAAAATGCATATTCTTGGACATAACCCCGCCGTTTGGGCTATTGTGTGTATTGGCTTGCAAGGTGAATTCTTTGAGGGAGAGAACCGAACCGTGAAGCTACCGCGGAAGAGTTGAACATGCTGCAATACAACGCTCAAGCTTGTGATATCCTCTTCAACGGACTGTGCCCCTAAGAATTCAACAAAATCAGCCGTCTTTTGAATGCAAAGGAAATTTGGGATACTTTGATTGATATGCATGAAGGTACTGACTCCGTCAAGGAATCCAAGTTGGATGTGCTTCAAAGTTAGCTTGACAAGTTCAAAATGAAGGATGGTGAAGGTGTCGCTGAAATGTACTCTAGGCTTGCTCTTATCACAAATGAGATTGCTGGCTTAGGAAGTGAAGAGATGACCGACAAATTCATCATCAAGAAGATCCTAAGAGCTTTGGACGGAAAATATGATACCATGTGCACATTGATCCAAATGATGCCAAAAGATCTCAAGCGAACGGAAGTCATTGGAAGAATTGTTGCTCATGAGATGTCACTCAAGGATAAGGAGGAGCTCCACAACAAGTCAAGTGGTGCTTAGAAAGCCTCATGTGAAGCTCCCACATCATCAAGTGAGAAACAAACCTTCAATGAAGAATTGAGCCTAATGGTGAAGAACTTCAACAAGTTCTAGAAGAGTAGAAGCAATGAAAGAAGTTCCAAGTCAAGGTCCTACAATGACAAAAGATCTTCTAGTCGAGAGTGTAATTGCTACAATTGTGGAAGACCCGGACACTATTCCAATGAGTGTACAGCACCCTACAAAAGAAGATAAGATTCTCCAAAAAGAAGAAGTAGAAGAGAAGAATCACCACCAAGAGAGAGAAGGAGTAGAGATAATCGTTATGAACGAAGAACATCCCAGAGGAGCAAGGATTCGAAAAGGAAGGACAAGTCATCAAGGAGCTACACAAAATGAAGACATCAAGCTCATGTTGGTGAATGGGTATCCGGCTCCGACTCTGACAATCACTCCGAGAGAAGCTATCACTCCGACTCTGAATATACTCAAGATGAAGGTGTTGCCGGTCTAGCACTTGTGTCAACCAACTCCTACGACATATTTGATTCACCAAATGAAGGACTTCGGAGATGCTTCATGGCTAAAGGCCCAAAGGTATCACACTCTGCCTATGTTGATTTCAATAGTGATGAAGATGACATGTTAGGTGATGATGATTTACTTGTTGACAACTCTAGTGATGAATACTATGATGAAACATCAATTAATCATGTTAATCAAGATAAAACGAATGACAATGATAAGGAGAAGATTGAGCTTCTAACTAAAGAACTAAACACTCTTAAGTTAGCTCATGAAACTATCTTAAGAGAGCATAGAGAACTTTTAAGGACTCATGAGAAGTTATGATTTGAAAAGCTCAACCTTGAGCAAGAACATGAGTTCTTAAAGGCAATCAATGATGATCTTCACAAGAAAAGTTCTTCTTACATTGCCAAGCGTTTACTCTTATCCACTTACATGCCTCAAGTCAAGTCTAGTAACAAGAAAAAGAAAGATTCTTCCTCTAGTAGTAACAATAATCATGCTAAATCCAATGTTGTTGCTTCTAGTAGCTTGATTCCACTAATGATTCTCTTAGCCAAGTTACACTTGAGCAAGAAAATAGCTTGTTGAAAGGAATTATAGAGAAAGGTGTTTACAAGAGCCTTGCCGGGAGTAAGCAATTCGAGGAAATTGTACGCAAGCAAGGAAGGCACCGAAAGAACCAAGGTGTTGGTTTTGAACGAAAGTTCAATGCCAATGGAGTTGAGTGGGAAGAATATCAATACCCCAAGAAGAAGTTTGTTCCTCAACAAGAGAAGTATGATCCTACTTCTTTCAAAGGGACACAAGCTCAAGAGGATCTTCCACCACAAGACCACAAGCAAAAAGGCAAGGATAAGCTTCAAGAGGAGATTGATGCATTTGAGGAAGCTCCTAAGGCCTTGGCCAAGTGGGTTCCCAAGACTACATCAAGTTCTACTTCATCAAGTATGACTACAACTCCAAGGTTTCCCATCAAGATGGTGTGGATCCGAATAAGAAGAACTAGAGAGTTCTTGAGGGTGACTCCGCCAACATAGTTCACTCTTATCATTTTGGCAAGAACAAGTGCAATCAACTTCCACATCTTGCACTAGTTCATGGAGTCACAAACCCTCATGTTGGTAAGACAAGGGACAAGGTAACCTAATGCTTTCATAGACATCATCTTGTGTGCACATCACTCTATGTCTATGGATATCCTTGTTTGTTCCTTGTGGGACTAACCCGTGTAGGTATTGAAAGTGCAACTCACTCCAAAGGATTGCTCCATATGATCTACATCAACTTTGAGCATCCACATCTTCAACACCAGAATGAAGTCATCATCGACAAAACCCAAGGTTAGTTCATCCCTCTTAGGGGGGATCTCACATCTAGGGGGAGCTTTACTCTAAGAATTGAGTCAAAGCAACTCTAATGGTGTGAACACAACAATGATTTATGTAAAAGTGGTAACCCCACTTGTGCTTAAACGATGAGTATGACCTATGATCAAATGTTCTCATTTGACTCCTAAGTCAATATACTCACATATAGATGACCTAGTCATCGCCAATTGCTTGATAGATGCTAGATTTGGTTGTGCATGCTTTGCCACATATTTCATTTGCCATTTTATTGTGTGAGCATGTTGGTTGCATAATTTACTCATTCAAGGACATCCACTTGTTGCTTTGATTGGTTGGTTTATTTTCTTTTGCCAAGTGGATGGACAAGAATGCCTAAGAACCTTCTCTAGCTATCTATGCTTTTCTTGTCTCAAACTATATTCATGCTACATCACAAAGTTTGATCAAGTCAGATTCGAACCACTCTGTGTGAGGAGCACTCGGAGTCCCCGATTCGTCATAGACTTAAACTTCCAAAACTTCTTTGGGCGTTTCGGTCTGATCGATTCATCCATTTCGGTCATACCGAGATCACTAGGTTGATCTAGGTTTTCAATCTTGGTGCAACCGATTTGAACTTTTCGGTCAGACCGAGTTGCAGTAACTGCTGGCAGTTATGCATCTCAGTGCCACCGAGTTGTTCCACTCGGTCACACCGACAGGGTCAGGCTTTATATATCTCCGGGCCAAAAATTGGAAATTTCTCCGAACCCCTTCGCCCACGCTCAGCCTGCTCTGCCTCCCTGGGTCTCCAGATCGTCCTCCTCGTCGCCAGATGCCTCCCGCCGCTGGTCTCCGCTGCAGTCAACGGGAATCGTCTCCGCCGTTGCAGCCGTAGAAGGTCCATCACCGCACTTAGGGTATGGACTTGATCCTTGTGCTGATCTCACTCCGATTCCTAGCACATTGTTTTGCCATGTATCTTGCCACGATTGAGATCACTCTATCCAGCGAAATTGCTCTGTAGTTTAGTTGTGGATTGAAAATTTAGGGTTAGGTTTCTGCCGAAATCATCTCGAACCAACCGAGTTGAAATAATTGGTTCCACCGATTTGCCTAAGGCCAGTGCACATGTGATTCTTAGTCTGACCGAGAATTGCAAATCGGTGTGACCGAGTTCAGGACTTTGTGAAACCCTAGCAGTTTCGGTGCCACCGAATTGTGACTCGGTCTGACCGAGTTCACTAGCTTTGGTTCCAAAAGCTGCTTCGGTATCACCGAGTTTTCAAATCGGTAGATCCAAAATGCTTTCTGTGGAAAACTAAAACTAAGTTTTTGACTCATTCTTTTGCAAAAACCTCTATACTTTGTGATGCTCATCCCATCTATCTCATCTATATCTATTCACGGGGTCTGGTGTCAGTGTTTGCATCATGTCAGATCAGAGTGACAGTCAGAACAAGTCTGAGGAGCAAGTTCACATGAGTGAGGGCACTAGTCCCTCTAGCAGCTATGATGATGGTAGCAGGAGCACACCCAGCAACTTGCCTAAGGCAGCCACCAGGGCCAGAAAGAAGAGAACCTCAGATTCTGAGGATGAGGACTATGTGGCTGTTGAGGATGAGGCTATCTCAAAGAAGAAGGTTCTGAAAAAGGAGTATGGCACAACTGCCACCACCAAGCCAGGACTGAAGACAAAGGTTCCTGCCAAGAGAATTCCTATGTCAAAGGCCAAAGCATCCACTCAAGAAACTTTGGGATCTAAACCCAAAGAACAGGTTGTGGCAGAGAAGAAAGGGAAGGAAAGGGTCAAGAAGATCATGGCCAGAGTTGTTGGAAAGCCCTCAATGATGGAAGATGAGGAGGAAGAGGTTGCTGCACCAGCACCTAAAGCTCAAAAGCTTATGGGAGATGCCATAAGATTAGGGGCTGCTCCATCTAAGCCCAAAGAAGCTCCCATGGCAGCTGCACCAAAGCCCAAAGTTGCACCCAAGAGGAATACAAGGAATATTCCTGCTGGAGAGAAGAACAAGGCCCTAGTGCCTGAAGCTTCTACAGAAGAAGAAGATGATGAGTCACATGTATTGAGGAAGTTGAAGCCCAAAATTCCAGATCACAATGATGCTAATCCAATAGCTGAGGACATGAAGCTCAGGAAGGATGCAAGACTCAGACAGTGGAGATTGACTGATCCCTATGCAGTCAGGAGGAGAACTGCTGTGGACTACAGGTTCCGTACAAAGGAACAACAGGACTTCTATGAGACAATGTTGCTTGACAATAAGCCTATAGTCTGTGATATGAGATGGGTGGACTGGAAGTACATCAGGGAAAATGAAGAACACTATTCTAGAGTCTATGATAGTTTCAAGTCTTGTGGAGTAGAGGACTTTGTTAGGCAGAAGCTCACAAAGTGGAATGATGAGCTTATTATGCAGTTCTACTCCACAGCTCATTTCTACCCAGATGGAAGGATTGTATGGATGTCTGAAGGTACTAGGTACCAATCAACAGTTGAAGAATGGGCAAAATTGATCAATGCTCCTAAGGAAAATGAGGACGAATTGGATGTCTATGCCAAGAAGAAGAAGGATCACAACTGCATGGCACATATGTACAGAGAGATCCCAGATGCTGCTGTTGAGACACACAAATTTGGATCTGTACATTACCCTTTGTTAGGTTTGCCAACAATCAACTGGATCCTCAGGCATACTCTATTGCCAAAGTCAGGTGATCACAAGATGATCAGAGGCCATGCAATTAACCTACTTCACATATTTGATGTGCCTCAAAAGTTCAAAGTCATGAGCCTAATTGTGGAAACTATCAAGAGGACAACTGCTGATCAGAAGAGAAGTTGTGGGTATGCCCCATAGATCCAGGAGCTAATCAACTCCAAGATGGGCACTGACACATATCTCTTGGACAAGGAACACCTGCCCATCTACCCAGACTTTGAGGACAACACTGTGGTGATGGATGAGAATGAACCATCCTCTGTGCAAGCACAAGAAAAGAAGGAGAAAGCAGGGATTGAGAAGGCTGCAAAGATGCCAACCATTGATGAGGCATCTTAGTATTTCCTGAAGAGCAAGCAAGATCAGCTTGGCTACTTGATTGCCTCCACTCTGAGGATTGAGAAGGGATTGGCCACACTGACTCAAAACCAGGAGAGCTTGGAGAGGATCATGGAGCAGAAGTTCTATTATTTAGATGTGAAGGTCACTGAGATACAGTCAGTTGTTGAGCAACTTCAGGATGAAGTGCAGGATAAGAGGGGCAAGTCTACCACTGATGCATTTGCTACAGTGCCTAGAAGTCAGAGATCTACTGCAGTGCCAGTTACAGACACCAGAGCAACTTCATCTACACCAGCTATAGCTTCAGTGCATCCAGCTCCAGCACCCGCTCACCAGCTCCATCTACATCAACTGATGCCTTCGTCCTTGGAGTTCTATCTACACCACCACCTGAAGACCAAGCCTGAGAGTCGATCTAGCACTAAGCATTTTTATGAACTTTTTGGTAACTTGTTGCCAAAGGGGGAGAAAATGTATAGATCATAGGCTTCGAGAGAGAGTGTTGCTTTCTGTTCTCTCTTGTTTTTGGTGGTTGAACTTTGTTATTTGCTTGTTTGAGATACTCTTTATGCTTTTGTTAGATACTTGGATGATCATGTGTTTGATCATATACGATGCTACCTTAATGGTTGTTGGATGACATTATCCTTTTATATCTCTATATGATCATTCACTTTGCTTGGTGAGGAGTGCATGTATTTAATCATTATCATTTTGAGCGCTCCACCAAGATGTATGTGAGATGGAAGACTAACCCATGATCCTAACTCATTGTGCATTTGCAGTCCAAAGCAAATCTTAAACTATACACAAATTTAGGGGGAGCTCTTGCTTTATAATACTTCTCAAAGCAACAATATTTTTCACTCTTATTATCAGTTGTCGAAGCTTTGATCTATATGTTGTCATCAATTACCAAAAAGGGGGAGATTGAAAGTGCAACTATCCCTAGGTGGTTTTGGTAATTCCTAACAACATATAGCTCATTGACCTAATGCTATTTCAAGTTAAATATTTCAGGAAAGCTCAATGATTGGCATGGCATGGATGAGAAAAGTGGACCCCTCAAAATGCTAAGGACAAAAGGAATGGCTCAATCTCAAAACTCAAGACTCTACATTTTCTATTTTAGTGATCCAAGATCACATTGAGTCTATAGGAAAAGCCAATACTATCAAGGAGGGATGAGGTGTTGCTTAATGAGGTTCTTGCTCAAAATGCTTAGTGATATGCTCCAAATCCCTCAACTACTTTCTCACATCCACATATGACCTAAACCAAAAGTCAAACTCGGCCCCACCGATTCTTTCTATCCGGTGCCACCGAGTTTAGATGTCATAGCCAGTGCCACAAACCCTAGGCAAATCGGTCATACCGATAGGGATCTCGGTCTCACCAAGATGGGATTGTAATATCTCTGTTTCCCTTCATAATGTTTCAGTCCCACCGAGATTGCAATGTAAACTCTCTGTTTCCCTTTCGTAACATTTCGGTCTCACCGAAATGAGCGAATCGGTCCCACCGAGTTTACCTGACCAACTCTCTGGTTAGCTTATTACCAAAATCGGTCTCACCGAGTTTGTGTAATCGGTCTCACCGAGATTACGTTATGCCCTAACCCTAACCATATTGGTCCTACCGAGTTGCATGTTGGTCCCACCAAAAATCCTAACGTTCACTAGATTTGTTGAATCGGTCCGACCGAGTTTCTCAACTCGGTCCCACCGAGATTGGCAAGTTGTGTGTAATAGTTAGATTTTTTTTGTGGAGGCTATATATGCCCCTCCACCTCCTCTTCATTCGTCGAGAGAGCCATCATAACGAACCTACACTTCCAACTTACATTTTCTAAGGGAGAACCACCTACACTTGTGTTGAGGCCAAGATATTCCATTCCTACCATATGAATCTTGATCTCTAGCCTTCCCCAAGTTGCTTTCCACTCAAATCTTCTTTCCACCAAATCCAAATTCTGTGTGAGAGAGTTGAGTGTTGGGGAGACTATCATTTGAAGCACAAGAGCAAGGAGTTCATCATCAACACACCATTTGTTACTTCTTGGAGAGTGGTGTCTCCTAGATTGGCTAGGTGTCACTTGGGAGCCTCTGACAAGATTCTGGAGTTGAACCAAGGAGTTTGTAAGGGCAAGGAGATCGCCTACTTCATGAAGATCTACCACTAGTGTCGTGGAATTAACACGTCAGATGTCCTAGGGTAAGGACTTAGTCGTGAGGCCAACGCATCTATGTGGTAGCTTGAGAGGGGTTGAGCGGAATCGAGAGACGCAACACAAGACAGGGATTTAGACAGCTTCGGGCCCCGGGAAACATCATCCGATAACAACCCTACATGCTGTTTGAGGCTAGGTCTCATTATCATTACGAGGGAATCGCCGTAAACCGGCTCTCCTCTTTGTGTCTAGCCCTAAGATTGTTTCTTCTTGCTTGTAGCTTGTCCCTCTTTGGGGAGCCCTACCCCTCCTTATATATGTTGAAGAGGCGGGTTACATGTAGAGTCCAGCTCGGACTTAAGACTTAACTATTCTAATTTATCTTCGTGGGCTTCTTAACATCTTGGGCTTCATAACATCTCGGGCTTCATAACCCCTGACAACCCAGTTATCACTGTTTGCCGGTTTAACATTGTCTGCCGGTTTAACATTGTCTGCCGGTTCAACATTGTCTGCCGGTTTAACATTGTCTGCCGGTTTACCACCAGCTGGTTTACCATCTGTCTTAGCCATCTGTCTTGACTCTCTGTCTTAACTGTCCGCCGGTTTAACATCCGCCGGTTTACCAAGTCCCAGCCGGTTTACAACTCCGGCCGGGTCATACCGCGGGGTATATCCCCGACATTAGCCCCCAGTTTAATTTGGATTTATCCATGCTAAACTGATCCTGATCATCCTGAAGTCCTTGTCACTTCCTTCTTATAGAAAATCCGGTTTAATAGGCTAGCTTCATAATCAACTTGCTGACACTGGTTTCTCATAGAAAATATATTGTGAAGAATAACTCCTTTGATTCAGCTCCCAATGCTTAAAAACAATATTGGTCCTTGAAATACTCATCTGATCTTCAGCCGGTTTAAGGACGTAGAACTTGCCGGTTTATCATTGCCAAGATCACCGATTTATAAATATTGATAGCACCGGCTCATACTTGTAGTTAACATCCAGCTTGAAAATATACCTCTTATATGCCTATCACTTGTAGCCCTCAAATCTTAAGAAGGTAACGTAGTAACAGCTTAAGACTTGCCTCAATATAAATATCAGAAGCGTGAAGAAATCCAAGTTGTTCATCTCAATCACCAGTCAAAACTGAGTATTCCACATATGTAGCCCCCAAGTACCGGGTTGTCATGCTTGCAGCAACCTGGGACTTGTAATTTCCTGATGCTCATAAAAAACTTCAACCAGTGTAGCCCCCAAGGGCCGGGTCATTATGTAAATAATGAGCAGGGACTTTGAAAATATGATCATGTAGACTTTAACAACAACGTGTAGCCCCCAAGGGCCGGCTCAGTAAGATAATATTAAGCTGGGACTTTATATATACTTCATTGAGAATAATATTATATTATGTAACTCCCATCATGGGGCTTGAACCCACGTCCATAAGGTTAAGAGCTTTGTGCTTTACCAACTGAGCAGTTGATCCTTCAATAATAGATGAAAATTTGTGTACCTTGAAGTGTTGACAGGAGCAATTGGTAGCCCCCAAGGGCCGGCTCATTATGATGTGATGAGTCGGGTCTTCAATAATATGAGCAAAAAAAGGACTTTGCATTAGCCCCCAAGTATCATGGTGCATGCTTGCAGCGACATGAGACTTGCATATTTGATGTAATCTCAACTTAAATAATGTAGCCCACAAGTGCCGGGTTGTAAGCCTGCAGCAACTCGGGAGTATTCCTTCAATTGTAGAATAAAAACCATATCCATTGATAATATGATAGCCATTGCGCTAAGCGACTTTGAAAACCTTAATCATAATACTGGTTACTGATAACCATAATAGAAATCCAGCCATGTTGGCTATTTGAAGATTTGAATAATATAATCCAATGATTTATGAGCGCATGATTCCAATGGCGCAATCCAAATATATGCTGGCGACTTATAGTCGAAACCAGACCGGGATGATAGTCTCCGGATTATGATTTAATCGTGTTCCGTCAATCTGTAACTGACAGTTGAACAGGATTTAAAATGCTCGTCGGTTTAAAAAACGCAACAAAAACAATAGTCATTTAAGAAAAAGATTGAAGCAAAAGGCAATGATAAAACCGTTTGCAAAAAAGATGCTTTATTGAGCTGATCAAATGGTGTTACCATGGTCAGACAGGACCAAGCCCCCTAATAGGTGTGGCGATGGTTCAAGTCAGACAGGTCCCCAAATGAAACCGTGGCATTTATACCGATCAAAAGGAATGGCAATGGTTCGGGTTCGACCAAAGCCCCCAAGTGATGCTGTGGCACTAGGCCGATCAAGAGGCGTGACTATGGTTCAGACGTGACCACAAGTCCCCAAGTGATGCATTGGCATTATACCGATCAAGAGGGGTGACGATGGTTTGGGTTCGACCAAAGCCCCCAAGTGATTCTGTGGCCTTAGGCCGACCAAGAGGCGTGACTGGTTCAGACTTGACCATGTCCCCAAATGATCTAGTGGCTTTCGCCTATCAAAAGGTGTTGCATTGGTTCGGATACGACCAAGCCCCCAAGTGATATTATGGCATTGCGCCGATCAAGAGGTGTAGCTATGGTTCAGACATGACCAAGCCCCCAAGTGATCAATAAATGATAAGTCAATAAGGCATGATACCCATGTTTGAACCACGCATCATGGCAGCAGGTCCTCTTTGGCACCCTTTAACTTTTTGCAAGAAATAAATCCTTCTTGAACCGGGATTTTGAACCGGATTTGAGAGCTTCAAAGCTTTGTGAGAGATATCTTCCCCTTGAACCAGATTTTAAACCGGAATCCCTATTTTTAAGCCGGAAATTTTCTGACGGCCTTTAAATTTGCACCAATATGGCGGTTTAGGGTCCTGCATTAGACAACTTTGCAGGCCAAAGTAATTGCTCTTTTAAAGAAGGCAATATACAATATAAAATATATTGGATGGATTTCACCTGATATATCATGCCAGGGGTTATTCACCGTGGAGTTGATGATCACCATGGTAAAGCTGAAATTAATGACGGCCGAGTCGGCCGCGGCGTTGTAAACCGATGCGGACGAGCGGATCAATCGCAGGCGCGGTAAGCCGCGCAAACAGGCGAGTCAACCGCAGGCGCGGTCCTGGCGAGTCGATGTAGACTGGACCGCGGGGGCGGCGGCTCATTTACACATGTCCATTGAATAGCAAGGCATAGACGAACGCTTGTGCAGAATGTTGCTAGTGCATGCTCTATACCCGCAGTATGATAATAATTTTACCTGTATATAAAAATATACAAATCAAAGTAATTTATCCTTTGATGAAAATAATATGTGTTTAATAAAATAAATTGTTGATGGATATCACCTGATGTTTGCGGATGGCAAACGGCTTTGGATGACGAATAATCTGCTCACCGCAACAGAGGCGACGGCTTAAAGCACTGCACCGGTTGACTCAGATGGACCCTCCGGATCATGTTTGACCCTCTTTTTCTTTCTTTCTTTCTTTTTTTCAGCAGCCCAAACTCCATCAAGGACGCATGAGACCTGTGTCCACGGAGTGACGTCATTTCGACGGTCAACTGATTGATCCTCACAGCACTTGTTGCAGTCAATTGTCTCTTCCTTAGGCTTCAGCTGGTTTATTTGACAGCAGATGAAAAACTGATGACTCCTTGGTTTTCTCCAGACAAAATAGTGCTCGGGTTCCACATTGAATGACAGGTAGTTGGACCTTGGAAAGTGAGCGCGTATATACTAGTACTAGTATTAATCCATTGTCTTTGTCTGCTTTATAAAATAGTACTTTGATCTCTCGTATGGGATGCTTGAAAACCAATTGCTGTGGTTAAAATACAGGCCAGCACTTAGAATACTAGTACTTCCTCCGGTCCCCCGGATTGCTCTTTGCATGCACACGGGCGCTCGGGCACGGCCGGTTTGACGAGGCCACGGAGTTGAATACGACCGCAGCCTTGCGGCAGAAACGGGCCGGCCGTGTGGCTTGACGACAGTCTACGAGTTGAAAGTGGGCCGCAACAGCGGGCGTTTTACGGGCAACAGGTGACCCAAGGCACGGCGGCCTGAAGTAGAAGGGCGCCGGATGGAACGGCGCGCGACCATGGCCGGTTCAACGCGGGAGGTGGCTTGTAGCTCGGAACGGCGCACGGCCATGGCGATTTGGAGGAGGCAGCCCGGGAGCACCGGTTTAAAATAACAAGACCTGGTCGTGGAAGCCAACTGTCGTGGTGTGGCGAGTCCCAGCAGTGCGGCAGCTCTCCTGCTGTAGTTTGAAGCGGGCGGCGGCTCGCCGACGGCAGGAGCGAATCAGCGCGCACCCGCAGACACCGTAGGGGCGGTTTAACACCTAGTGACAGCTCGTCTCGCAGCTGAGGTAGCACCTGGTGGGTCAAGGCAAAGGTCATCAGCAGCAATGCGATGCGGAGCTGTCCATAGGCGCAGGGCGGCTCTCCAGCGGTTTGCTATGGAGGTCCTCTTGGCGATTTAGAGGCAAACAGGGGAGCACCGGCGCCAGCCGCTTAACTCAGGGCAGCGCGGGGTTGTAGCATCACCAAGGCGAGGCCGCGGGATGACTTGGAAGTAGGAGATCGGTTCTGGTGCGGTGAACCGGTCAGGGCGCGTGGGACAGTGGCTCGAAACAGACACGAGGCCTCCACCACTGCTTGAGGGGTTGATGAATCCGGCGAGGCAGGGCCGCGCCGCAACGGCTCGGAGTCGGTTTGCAGAGAAAACGTCGCGAGGGTGACTCGCATGTCAGCGATTTGAAGGGACTTGGCACGAAGCCCTCCCGGTGACTCAAAGCGAGGCTGAAGCGGCGACGGCGGAGGTCGGCCAGCTCGCGGGCGGACCCGGCCCACAGGAACGACGGCGGTTTGGAGTAGGGGCAACTCAACGAGGCCGTTCAGAAGGTGGCTCAGAAGCAGCCTCATGGCAGGTAATTTGGTAATGCAGCGGATCTGCAGCCACGGCGACGGTTTGACGGTGAGGCATGGTAGAGCCGGCGGCCTGAATCCAGCGGCGAGACACGGCGTCTTGGCGGTTTACAGAAGAAACAGGGTGCGGGATCGAACCGGCAGGCGCTTGAAATACAAAATGACCAGAGCAGGCGCGGGTATGATCCGGCCGGAGTAGGCGCGAGCGTTTGGAGGTGCGGCAGGTTGGTGATGCTCCGGCCGCGAGGCGTGGCACAGGCGAAGATGGACCAGCGTAGCGAGATGCTGACCACAGCGGGCGACTTGGCATAGGCGGTTCGAGGCGAGGGACAGCGGGGCGAACAGGAGGTGTGCAAGGCTCGGTCGGAGCTCGGCGATCCAGCGACGCGGCCACCCTGTGGTAAGTCAGAGCGGGCCTCCCACTGTATTCAAGGCGGCAGGTTGGCGATGGCGGTTTGAGCAGCACAAGGCAGAGGCCCATGGCAGGAAACTTGACGGCGGCTCGGCAATTTGACGCCGCGGTGGGCCGTGGCGGCGACGCTGCTATTGTTCTAGTTGAAGCGGCGACGGCGGAGGCAGTACAGGCAGCGGGCGAAGCCAGGGAGCGCTCAGGGCGAGGCCGCAGACGTACCACTGCTGGCCTGGCGCAGCCGGTTTGAGGTGCGGAGACGGCCGTCCGGAGCAGACACTGGCGCGGGCGGGTCGTGCACTACCGACGAGCGGCGGAGTCGACTCAACTGCAAGAGGAAGGCCGGTTTGCAGGTGCTCATAGGAGGGCTGAATTGGGCACTGCGCGGTTCAGATAGCAGCGTGCGGCGACTTGCAGGTGGGGAGGTCAACGATGGCGGCCCAGAAGCGTCGCCGGCGAAGGAAAGCAGCGCGAGAGACCGGATCGCCACTGTCTCCTTCCAGGTCGTAGCTGAGTCTGCTTCCGGGTCGTGGGATCGTGGCCACTCTTTTTTTATTCCATTGATCCCAAATCGCAAATAGCACACGACGACTAAGCCGGGGTCCCTTGGTTCCTTAATCAATTCGGTTTTGCTGCTGATCAGATCGGAGCGAAAACTTCTTTTTCCTTCAGTAGATCCGCGTGGTTTGAACCTTGACGACTTGACAACTCTGACAAACAATTACAGATCGAAACCTGACATGTCGACGGAACAGGCTGCTGCAAAAACCATCGTCCTAGGCGACTTGTGATTCAATCGCTCGCCTTAGATGAACAATCGGTTGACACATCTTGAACTTTCTTGATCGCGAGGGCCGACTCGGACTTGTTTAATCTTGACCAATGAACTTGGAGTTGATGTAAATTCCGGCCGGTCTCTTCTTCACCGGAAAATTATGAACTTGATCCATGAAGAAAAATCCCTCCAAGAACTCAACACCGCCGTGCGAGGCCCCATGGTGGGCGACAACTGTCGTGGAATTAACACGTTAGATGTCCTAGGGTAAGGACTTAGTCGTGAGGCCAACGCATCTATGTGGTAGCTTGAGAGGGGTTGAACGGAATCGAGAGACGCAACACAAGACAGGGATTTAGACAGCTTCGGGCCACGGGAAACATCATCCGGTAACAACCCTACATGCTGTTTGAGGCTAGGTCTCATTATCATTACGAGGGAATCGCCGTGAACCGGCTCTCCTCTTTGTGTCTAGCCCTAAGATTGTTTCTTCTTGCTTGTAGCTTGTCCCTCTTTGGGGAGCCCTACCCCTCCTTATATATGTTGAAGAGGCGGGTTACATGTAGAGTCCAACTCGGACTTAAGACTTAACTATTCTAACTTATCTTCGTGGGCTTCTTAACATCTTGGGCTTCATAACATCTCGGACTTCATAACCCCTGACAACCCAGTTATCATTGTTTGTCGGTTTAACATTGTCTGCCGGTTTAACATTGTCTGCCGGTTTAACATTGTCTGTCAGTTTACCACCAGCCGGTTTACCATCTGTCTTAGCCATCTGTCTTGACTCTCTGTCTTAACTGTCCGCCGGTTTAACATCCGCAGGTTTACCAATTCCCTGCCGGTTTACAACTCCGGCCGGGTCATACCGCAGGGTATATCCCCGACAACTAGTGAGTCAAGTCCTTCGTTGGCGACGGCCATGGTGGGATAGTGAAAGCACATTTGCTCCCTGGGTGGTTTTGGTAATTAATGACAACATATTTTGTGGTTGGACTAATGCTTTTATCAAGTATGTTTCAGGAAATTCAATCACATTGGCATGGCAAAAGGACTGAAGAGGTGGACCCCTCAAAATGCTAAGGCAAGCATTGGCAAAAGCTCAAGACTCCATTGTTGGTTTAGTGATCCAAGATCACATTGAGTCTATAGGAAAGCCAATACTATTAAAAGGGGATGAGGTTATGATAATGATCTGGTTGCTCAAAGTGCTTAGTGATACATCTCCTAAACTATCAGCAACTCTCACTTCCATAATACACTAATAAGTAATCTCGGTCCCACCGATTTTCCAAACCCAGTCACACCGAGATGAACCACCTCAGCCATATAGCCAAACCCTAGAATTCTCGGATTTTTCGATTCTGAACTCGGTCTCACCGAAACTTGAGTTGCCAAGCTTCTGTAACCTTCTGTCATCAAATCGGTGTCACCGAGATGATGAAGTTGGTCCCACCGAGATTGGCAAGCTCTTGTCTTTGGACGAATCGGACTCACCGAGTTTGTATTTTCGGTCCCACCGAAAATCCCAACGTTCACATGATTTGAACTTTCGGTCTCACCGAGTTGTCAACTTCGGTCTGACCGAGATTGGTCAAATGTGTGTAACGGTTGGATTTTTTGTGGAGGCTATAAATACCCCTCCACCCCCTCTTCATTCGTGGAGAGAGCCATCAGAAAGAACTACCACTCCTACCTTACATTTCTGAGAAGAAAACTACCTACCCTTGTGTTGAGATCAAGTAGCTCCACTCCCACCATATGAAACTTGATCTCTAGCCTTCCCAAGTTGCTTTCCACTCAATCCTTTCTTCCACCACAGCCAAATCAGTGAGGAGAGTTGAGTGTTGGGGAGATTATCATTTGAAGCACAAGAGCAAGGAGTTCATCATCATCAACACCATCTATTACCTTTTGGAGGGTGGTGCCTCCTAGATTGGTTAGGTGTCGCTTGGGAGCCTCCGTCGAGATGTGGAGTTGAACCAAGTAGTTTGTAAGGGCAAGGAGATCGCCTACTTCGTGAAGATCTACCCCGAGTAAGGCTAGCCCTCCGTGGGCGTAGGCCATGATGGCATAGACAAGGTTGCTTCTTCGTGGACCCTTCGTGAGTGGAGCCCTCCGTGGACTCTCGCAGCCGTTACCCTCCGTGGGTTGAAGTCTCCATCAACGTGGATTGACGATAGCACCACCTATCGGAACCACGAGAAAAATCTCCATGTCTCCAAATTGCGTTTGATCTTCTCCACTTCTCTTTACTACTTGTGCAATTTACTTTTCGCTGCCCATACTCTAGAATTGCATGTGTAGTATGCTACTTGACTTGTGTGATATGCAAAATCTGCCAAAACGTGTCTTTGTCAAAAGGCATAATTTTTATCTTGTCGAGTAGTCTAATCACCCCCCTCTAGACACTCTCACCTTCTTCGATCCTACAATTGGTATCAGAGCTTTGGTTTCCATTGCTTTGGTTTACACACCATTGGAGGAAGATGGATGTGTCTACGTTTGGGAGTGTTAGCCATAGAGTGCCTATTCTTAATGGAGTGTCCTATAACTCGTGGAGGATTGAAATGCTTATTATCTTTAAGATGTATAACTTGCGCAAATATGTTGAAACCCCATATGTGCCTCCATTTGACCCCTTGCACCCTACCATGGATGAAGAGCTTGATTTGCTTCGTAACCTTAGAACTGTAAATCTTATCATTAGAGGTTTGCTCGATAAATTGCTTAAGCTCGTCACAAACTTTGAGTGCGCCTATGCTATGTGGAATTCCTTGGAAGAACTTTATCCGGACTGCTCTTTGAGAGGTCTTGATGAAATTCTATACAAGACTATTGAATTTGATATGATGCGCCCCAATGATCCCAACTTTGATAAATGCTTCTTTGAGCTTCGTGATCTCATGAAAAAGAAGGGTGATCCTTATCTTATCAATGCTCTAATTAGAAATGCTCTTGTATTGCATTCCGATGATTATTGTCACATTGACAAAACTAATGCAAGTCATTGTCAAATTGACCTAGGTGTTGATGATGAACTATCTATGGGTCAATATGATGATGAGCATGAGCATGATGATGATTACTCCGATTCAGACACCGAGCTAGACAAGATCATGAAGAGTCTCAATCTCATGGCGAATCTGAGAGACTACATATCCGGTGGAAAAGAGTGGATTCTTGATAGTGGATGCACCGATCACATGACCGGAGACGAAGACATGTTTCGAGAGCTTGCAAAGAACGATGGTCCACGCAAGTATGTGACTTTTGGAGACAACTCCAAGGGTAAGGTACTTGGCCTTGGTAAGGTGGCCATATCTCATGATAGCTCTATTCAAAATGTCATGCTTGTTGAATCACTTGGATACAATTTACTTTCCGTGTCTAGATTAGCTGACTTTGGATTCAATGTGCTATTCACCGAAGTAGATTGCCAAGTCTTTCGTCGTGACAATCATAACATGGTTTTTACCGGTATCCGTAGAGGTGATCTATATATTGTTGATTTCACTAAGAAAGTCCAACCTAGAACTTGCTTCATTGCTAAATCCGCTAAAGGTTGGTTATGGCATAGAAGGCTTGGACATGTTGGTATGCGTAATCTAGACAAGCTAATCAAAGGTGATCATATTCTTGGTGTTAAAGATGTTCTCTTTGACAAAGATAGACTTTGTAGTGCTTGTCAGGCAGGAAAACAAGTAGGTGGAAGTCATCCTGTGAAGAACATCATGACCACAAGGAGACCGCTTGAGCTTCTTCATATGGATCTCTTCGGTCCAAATGCTTACAAAAGCCTTGGTGGTAACTCCTTTGGTCTAGTTATAGTTGATGATTATTCCAGATTTACGTGGGTATTTTTCCTTGATGACAAATCACAGGTTCAGAGGATCTTCAAAACCTTTGCTAGAAAGGCCCAAAATCAATTTGAGGTGAAGATCAAGAAAGTTCGGAGTGACAATGGAACGGAGTTTAAGAACGCCCATGTAGATTCTTTTCTCGATGAGGAAGGGATTCTACATGAGTTCTCGGCTACGTACACTCCTCAACAAAATGGAGTTGTTGAGAGGAAGAACCGAACGCTCATAGAGATGGCGAGAACGATGCTTGATGAATACAAGACACCGAAGCATTTTTGGGGTGAAGCGGTCGAGACAGCTTGTCATGCTATCAACAGGCTTTATCTTCATAAGCTCCTCGGCAAGACTTCATACGAACTCCTCACCGGTAACAAACCCCAAGTGGGATACTTTCGTGTCTTTGGTTCAAAATGCTATATCCTTGACAAGCATCGTCGGTCCAAATTTGCTCCTAAAACTCATGAAGGCTTTTTCCTCGGTTATGGATCAAACTCTCACACCTACCGTGTCTACAACAATTTCACCCGAAAGGTTGAAGAGACGGTAGACGTGAAGTTTGATGAATCTAATGGCTCGCAAGTAGAGCAAATGCCTATTGATGTAGGAGACAAGGACCCATCGGAAGCCATTCAAGATTTATCTATTGGAAAGATCCGTCCCATGGAAGTGAAGGAGAGTACCTCATCTACATATGTGGAGCCCCCTACCTCACGGCAAGATGAACCTCAAGGCAACATGGAGGCCTCCACAAGTGGAACTCACCAAGATGAGGAAGGGCAACAAGAAGATCCACCACAACCTCCTTCTCCACCACCTCAAGACAACACCAACAACAATGAAGAAGAAGAAGAGGAAGATGAGGATGATGAGGAAGCTCAGCCTCAACCACAACAAAAGCTATCCCGAGTCCGAGCAAGAGTCAAGAAAAATCATCCCGTGGAACAAATGATGAACGACATCGACTCCGGGAGAATTACTCGCTCTAAAACTCGCTTAGCTAACTTTTGTGAGCATTACTCATTTATCTCTAGTCTTGAACCTATGAAGGTAGAAGAAGCACTTGAAGACCCGGATTGGGTGAACGCTATGCACGAAGAGCTACACAACTTCGAGAGGAACAATGTATGGACTTTGGTAGAGAAGCCCAAGGATGATCAAAACGTCATTGGAACCAAATGGGTGTTTCGGAACAAGCAAGATGAAGATGGACAAGTCATCCGCAACAAGGCTCGTCTCGTAGCTCAAGGTTACACACAAGTCGAAGGTATGGACTATGGTGAGACCTATGCCCCCATTGCTAGACTTGAGTCCATTCGCATTCTTCTTGCTTATGCCAACCACCATGACATTACTCTCTATCAAATGGATATTAAAAGTGCTTTCCTAAATGGTGAAATTGAGGAGGAAGTATTTGTGAAACAACCTCCCGGATTTGTGAATCCTAAAAAGCCTAATCATGTTTACAAACTTCATAAAGCTCTTTATGGCCTTAAACAAGCTCCTAGAGCTTGGTACAAATGCTTAACTAGCTTTCTTCTTGAAAAAGGATTTGAGATTGGAAAAATAGAATCAACGCTATTCACGAAAAGGGTTGATGGTGAACTATTTGTGTGCCAAATATATGTTGATGATATTATCTTTGGTTCAACTAACCCTCATTTTAGCGAGAAGTTTGGAAAGCTCATGTCGGAGAAGTATGAGATGTCCATGATGAGTGAACTCAAATTCTTCCTTGGGTTGCAAATCAAGCAATCTAAGGAGGGTACCTTTGTCTCACAAACAAAGTACACCAAGGATCTCTTCAAGAAGTTCAACATGCAAGAAAGCAAAGGTATGAGAACCCCCATGCCTACTAGTGGACATAATGACTTGACAAAAGATGGAGAACCTGTTGATCAAAAGGTTTACCGATCTATGATTGGTTCTCTACTATATCTCTGTGCTTCTCGTCCTGACATAATGTTGAGTGTATGCATGTGTGCTCGATATCAAGCAGCCCCTAAAGAATGTCATCTTAAAGCTGTTAAAAGAATTGTGAGATATTTGATACACACACCTAACTTTGGCATTTGGTATCCTAAGAGGGCCTCATTCGATCTTGTTGGCTATTCCGACTCGGACTATGCCGGTGACAGGGTTGATAGAAAGTCAACTTCGGGTACGTGTCAATTCCTTGGTCGATCCCTTGTATCTTGGTCCTCCAAGAAACAAAATTCGGTATCATTATCCACTGCCAAAGCAGAATATATAGCTGCTGGTTCATGCTGTGCTCAGTTGCTATGGATGACACAAACGCTTAAGGATTATGGGATACATGTGAGACATGTTCCTTTGCTTTGTGACAACGAGAGTGCGATTAAGATTGGACACAATCCAGTGCAACACTCTCGAACGAAACATATTGAAGTTCGTCACCATTTTATTCGTGATCACATTGCCAAGGGTGACATCAATCTTAAGCATGTTCGTACTGACAAACAACTTGCAGATATCTTTACAAAACCACTTGATGAGAAAGTGTTTTGTCGCTTAAGGAGTGAGTTGAACATCATTGATGCTTCAAACTTGGAGTGAAAACTCCATTGATGCATGCAAGGCATGAGCCTACTTGACTAATCCTTGATATTTCTCTTATGATGATGATCATATGTCTTGGACACATTTGCCCCCTTGTATTGCATCTAACTCCTTGCAGGTACTTGGATGATCTACATTCCACAAGATTACCACACACTCAAATCATGAGTAATCTTGTCATTGACCAAGTATCTAGCCCTTTGGGATGTTAAGTTCAAGGAACAAAATTCCACATATCCTTTTTGACACCTTATACATCTAGTATTTCACTCTTGTCATCTTGGATATCCTTGAGTATTTCCTTGCTTGCCTAACCCATGTAGGAAGATGAACTACACAAGTGGAAATGATGCTCCAACTTCACACTCAATGAGCACCTACATCAAGCTCACCTACATGAACAAAGCAACAACAAGCCCAAGGTATGTTCTTCACATCATTAAGAAGCTTTGCTCAAAGACATGAGTACAAGCAGCTTCATAAGATGTGATCACATCAAATGCTTAATCGAAAAATGGCAACCCCATTTTGAGCTTAAATGATGAGTATGACCTATGATCAAATGTTCTCATTTGACTCCTAAGTCAATATACTCAAACATAGGTGACTTTGTCGCCGACCCTTATCTAGATGAAGTACATATGATTTGGAGTTTTTCTATTACGTTCTCTCACTGAGTTTCCTTGCAAAGTGAGCTGAATTAATTCTGTATTTCCTTGGAATTAAACTCGGCGTCACCGATTTAGTTATTTCGGTCTAACCGAAAAGGATCTGCCCTAAGTCCCTGACTTTCGGACACACCGATCCATATCAATTCGGTGTCACCGATTTATTTCTTTCAGGATATCATCTTCTGCAGCTTCACTGTGTTCTTATTACCCTGTTGTGATTCCTAAGGATCCCACTTCTTTCCTTCCATCTTTCCTGACCTTCCTAGTCTGCTGTCCTTTTCGGCACTTGATGTCAAAGGGGGAGAAAATTTAGGGGGACTTAAGGGGAGAAGAGAAGATTTAGGGGGAGAAGAAGAGCAATCTTATCTCAAGGGGGAGAGAATCACATCAAAGCTTTGCCGTGTTCCACATTGGTTATTACATTTGGGCATCATTCTTTTGATTTTGCTTTTTCCTCAAAGGGAGAGGAATCTTCACAATTGATATCTTATGGAAAGCAAAATCTCCCAGAGTTCATTGAAAATCTGTTAGTTTCAGGAGACATGTTTGCTGATTCAAGCCTGTGCTCTTTATGAGACACTCATTATACATGTCATCCCTGGCTTGGTACTCTTGATGTTCTTGCTGTTGGTTGAAGAAATACTCTTGTGTTATCTAATCTTGTTTTCCCAAGTTTATTTCTTCAGGAACAATGCCAAGGAACCTCAAGGTAAGTATATGCACCTTGCAGAATGTGCATGATGGTGACTTGCTTGTGAATACTTGTTTGCAAGAAATCACCATGCACATATGTATGATCACTCACTTCTTTTCATCTGCTCTGATGCATATAGCCAAGCTGCATGTAGCACATCTTGTTTTTCTCTCTTGTGTGCTTGTGGTAGTCCAAAACCAAAATCTATAAAAATCTTGCACACTTGTAGGGGAAGCCTGTGTACTACATGTTTGTCAAAGCTTTAGTGATAATTCTGTCTTTCTTTCAGTAAGCTTTGATGTCCTGTCTTGTGTGTTGCCATCAATTACCAAAAAGGGGGAGATTGAAAGCACATTTGCTCCCTGGGTGGTTTTGGTAATTAATGACAACATACTTTGTGGTTGGACTAATGCTTTTATCAAGTATGTTTCAGGAAATTCAATCACATTGGCATGGCAAAAGGACTGAAGAGGTGGACCCCTCAAAATGCTAAGGCAAGCATTGGCAAAAGCTCAAGACTCCATTGTTGGTTTAGTGATCCAAGATCACATTGAGTCTATAGGAAAGCCAATACTATTAAAAGGGGATGAGGTTATGATAATGATCTGGTTGCTCAAAGTGCTTAGTGATACATCTCCTAAACTATCAGCAACTCTCACTTCCATAATACACTAATAAGTAATCTCGGTCCCACCGATTTTCCAAACCCAGTCACACCGAGATGAACCACCTCAGCCATATAGCCAAACCCTAGAATTCTCGGATTTTCTGATTCTGAACTCGGTCTCACCGAAACTTGAGTTGCCAAGCTTCTGTAACCTTCTGTCATCAAATCGGTGTCACCGAGATGATGAAGTCGGTCCCACCGAGATTGGCAAGCTCTTGTCTTTGGACGAATCGGACTCACCGAGTTTGTATTTTCGGTCCCACCGAAAATCCCAACATTCACATGATTTGAACTTTCGGTCTCACCGAGTTGTCAACTTCGGTCTGACCGAGATTGGTCAAATGTGTGTAACGGTTGGATTTTTTGTGGAGGCTATAAATACCCCTCCACCCCCTCTTCATTCGTGGAGAGAGCCATCAGAAAGAACTACCACTCCTACCTTACATTTCTGAGAAGAAAACTACCTACCCTTGTGTTGAGATCAAGTAGCTCCACTCCCACCATATGAAACTTGATCTCTAGCCTTCCCAAGTTGCTTTCCACTCAATCCTTTCTTCCACCACAGCCAAATCAGTGAGGAGAGTTGAGTGTTGGGGAGATTATCATTTGAAGCACAAGAGCAAGGAGTTCATCATCATCAACACCATCTATTACCTTTTGGAGGGTGGTGCCTCCTAGATTGGTTAGGTGTCGCTTGGGAGCCTCCGTCGAGATGTGGAGTTGAACCAAGAAGTTTGTAAGGGCAAGGAGATCGCCTACTTCGTGAAGATGTACCCCGAGTAAGGCTAGCCCTCCGTGGGCGTAGGCCATGATGGCATAGACAAGGTTGCTTCTTCGTGGACCCTTCGTGGGTGGAGCCCTCCGTGGACTCTCGCAGCCGTTACCCTCCGTGGGTTGAAGTCTCCATCAACGTGGATTGACGATAGCACCACCTATCGGAACCACGAGAAAAATCTCCGTGTCTCCAAATTGCGTTTGATCTTCTCCACTTCTCTTTACTACTTGTGCAATTTACTTTCCGCTGCCCATACTCTAGAATTGCATGTGTAGTATGCTACTTGACTTGTGTGATATGCAAAATCTGCCAAAACGTGTCTTTGTCAAAAGGCATAATTTTTATCATGTCGAGTAGTCTAATCACCCCCCTCTAGACACTCTCACCTTCTTCGATCCTACAAATAGACAAGGTTGCTTCTTCGTGGACCCTTCGTGGGTGGAGCCCCCCGTGGACTCGCGCAGCCGTTACCCTTCGTGGGTTTAAGTCTCCATCAACGTGGATTTACGATAGCACCACCTATCGGAACCACGACAAAAACATCTGTGTCTCCTATTGTGTTTGCACTCTCCAAACCCTTCCCCTTTACATTCTTGCAAGTTGCATGCTTTACTTTCCGCTGCTCATATACTCTTTGCATGCTTGCTTGAATTGTGTTAAGATTGCTTGACTTGTCCAAAGTTGCTAAAATCTGCCAAGAACAAAAATTGGGAAAAGGATAGATTTTTATTTTGTCAAGTAGTCTAATCACCCCCCCTCTAGACATACTTTCGATCCTACAATGGGTCGACACCCATACCCACCTCAGCCTTAGATCCGGGCCGGTCCCATTGTCCGAAGACGGGAGAGCCCTGCCAGACTTCTTCCCCTTGCGGAACTCTAGATGGAAGACCCAGATGCAATCTCAGACTTGGCTCTGGGCAACCATCCCAAACTGTCGAGGTCTACACTCAGTGGGTCTGATCAGACGTCCCATGCCGAACTTAGCCCAGCAGATCAATAGTTCCCGGTCCCACTTTCGCTCTTAGACGAAGCATTGGGATTAATGCAGTCTCTCGCCATCACGGAAGCCTTAACTCCAAACTGTACCCATCTTGGACTGGGGGCTGAGAGCTGGGAATTTTATGCCCCACCCACCACCCACTTAATAGCTACTATCGAGGATTTAACCAACATGTTGGACTATGCGTCCGAAGACATCGACGACATGGACGACGATGCTGACGCCGAACCAAGCCAAGTCCCACCCGTCACGGGGCGTTGGACGGCCACCTCAACCGATGACGTGTACATGGAGGACAATCCAGGCAAAAAGAGCGACAAGGATAACCCGAGCCCAGATGAGGACAAACCATCGATAAACCACCAAAGCACCGACGTCAGCAGCGCCTCTCATGATTGCATAAGGCGAAGGATAGTAATACCGGCACCAGAGACAACGAAACTCCGGATGGTGCCGAAGATCCCGAATACCTATTGAGCCCACGTCCGAACAGGATGAGCGAGAAGAGGGTGAATATAGTCCCAAACATGCTGACATCAAAGATGCGGAGGACAACTACTTGCTAGAATGTGAAGAGGATGTTAGCCTCGGTGACGAAGACTTTATTGTCCCAGAAGAGCCCCTCGACCAAGAACGCTTCAAGCGACAGCTCATCGCCACAGCCCAGAGTTTGAAGAAGAAGTAGCGACAACTCAAAGTTGAACAGGATATTCTTAATGAAAGGTGGACTAAGGTCCTGGCCGCTGAGAAATACGGCCAAGAGTGTGTGGGACCCCGACTCATAAGTCGTGATCACCAAATGCACGTGTATAGTGATCCCAGAGATAAATGCTCACCGAACTCACAGAAGCTAAGTAACAAGAGTCTTACATCCGTACATACCGTCTTACACAAGTAGGACCATTATGGTCAAGTCTTGAGTATATCATCGCAGCGGAAATCTTCAATGACCAACTTGGACCCATGCCATCTGCCTTAACCCTACAGGCATTCTGAATGGGAAGCGTCCTAGCTCGCACGATTGTCACCAAAGAACCCTTCTTCATATACCTTCTCTTTCAAGCCTGGTCAAGTAAATAGCCAGGGACAAGCCAGTGAGTACGTTTTGAATGTACTCGCAAGCAACCCGAGAGTGATAACAGAATAATTATGCAAGGTTCTACCGCTAAATTGGCATTTTTGCGGAAAGCTAGTTTTTCTCAAGCAAGTATGATCAACATTTATCAAGGACATGAATCCTTCTGCATCAAGTATCAGGAGGTTACAGACACCAACATCGAGAAAGAGTTATAAACAACTCATGCTCAAGCTTATCGTGACATCCTCACGAATCATATCATCAATATTACCAAACCAGGTTGTTGTCAGAAACATATGGACATAGTCTAAGCAGCACCACCCAACTGTCATTGACTGTGGACACGGCTATTCGAATAGTTTTTTACATTCTGCAGAGGTTGCACACTTTAACCACAAGATCCGGGGAACTTCCTTGTCCTCCATGACCTGCGGTACCTCAAGTACCCGGGGTAAGCACCCGATCACTATCTTTCCCTAGACACACTAACATAGAGTCCACTCGATTGGTAGTAACCCCCGTGCCCATCATTTCACATCTTAAAATTGTGGAGCCTCGCTCCCATATTCGTCACATACCACTGGCACGGGGGTACCAACGGTGTGTCCGGTGCCTTGTGAAAACAGTCATGGCCGCCCTACCTGGCACGACCCCGTCCCGAGAGAGAGCACCAACTCTCCCCCGTCACTAGTAATGCGGGCTCCAAGCTAGTATCTTCTTCTTCTTCTTCTTCTTCTTCTTCTTCTTCATCATCATCTTCATCATCATCTTCTTCTTCTTCTTCTTCTTCTTCTTCTTCTTCTTCTTCTTCTTCTTCTTCTTCTTCTTCTTCTTCTTCTTCTTCTTCTTCTTCTTCTTCTTCTTCTTCTTCTTCTTCTTCTTCTTCTTCTTCTTCTTCTTCTTCTTCTTCTTCTTCTTCTTCTTCTTCTTCTTCTTCTTCTCCTTCTTCTCCTTCTTATTCTTCTTCTCCTTCTCCTTCTTCTTCTGCTCCTCCTCCTCCTCCTCCTTCTCCTTCTTCTGCTCCTCCTCCTCCTCCTTCTCCTTCTCCTTCTTCTTCTTCTTCTTCTTC